>CM049842.1:20389358-21692265 GCA_027422415.1 Schizothorax lantsangensis | reverse complement strand
ACGGGCAAGGCTCCATTTCAGCGTGCTGAAGCTGCCATCTGTGCTCCACAATGCAGTCAGGAGCTAATATTGTCACCGAGATGGAGAGCATCACCTTGCACATGCCATGATGCCCATGTGGCAGCACATAGACATGGTATTTGCACTATTTGGAGGCATATCTGGTGAGTCATTGGTTCCCCTGGGAACCATTTGGTGCCGAAACACCAGGCGCTTCTCAAGTTTCCTATTTACATCAGTCTCAACAGAACAAACCCTCCTGACAGCAGATTCGATAGAGTTGGCCGGTGGGAAAGTATCGCAATAAGTGATGTCAGGGCTGTCAAGTCCCTTCACTAGTGCCCTTCACATAGAAATGTTATTGGGCCTGAAATATGTCTGCAACAGGTCTGATTATTGTTTCTTTTATCAATTAAATATTCGCAGTTCCAAAGCCCAAACCACTTGAAAGCATGTTCCAAAGCCCAGTAAATTCCATCTTGGCATGTCACATTTGGTTAAATGAGACATGCAAGATTCAATGGCGTTTGGCCTTTTCTGTTCCTCATCTTTTCTCTTTTCTTTTGAGCCAAGTACAATAACATAAAAAATACAAGAACAATGACTAAAATTTAAATTTACGCTTCAGAATACAATTAATACAAAAAAATTACAAATGGTTTCCTTGTCATTTTACAAGTCACAAAAGTAATCGGTATTTATTAAAAAAATGCTCCAGCAGATGTTTTAGACATGTCACATTTGCACCAGTTCAAATTAAATGAATAGAATTAGAATTAGAATAAATTTTTGTACTACATTGTTAATGGACATTGTTAATTGCCATTACTGACATTGGTTAAGTGAATGATTCAATGACCCATAAAGACAGTCCTCTAGTTTCATTCTTGAATGAATATTATACTCTCAAAAAATTAAAATATAAAAGCTGTCACTGAGGCGGACCCTTTCAAAATGTACTAATATACACACTTTAGGTATTAATATTTAAGATACTAATAGGCACTGTTTAAGGGTAAATATGGTACAAACATGTACCTTTTGAAATGGTACTGCCCCAGAGACAGCTTTTGTAGGCCTACTTTTTTCTGAGAGTGTACATGTAAACCAATCATATCAGTGACTCCTGAGAAGTGGCTTTAATTGCTCTCACTTTAGATCCAGTCGTTGTATCTCCTTCTGTAAATCTCCAGTGGCGTTCCTCTGAGAAATGAACTTCTCTGACAGTGACACCTCTAGTTTTCCCACATCCTGAGACAGCTGGCAGATGACAAGACAATATAAAATACAGCTGTCATCACACTCACTTCACATAGTTTTCTATGTACTTCTAGCTCCAAACCGTATCAAACCGAGCTGGTTAAAAGATTATCCCGAAATATAGCATTCCTAAACCAGCTATTACATAAAAGAAACAAATACATTTTTCCTATAAATATAAATTTCAATGCTCAGGCTTCAATTTGGAAGTGCTGCAGTTTCCCCAGTGGAAGAAAGGCCAACACTCATGCAATTTCATATCTAATGCACATGCTGGCTTTTAAAGGAAAACCAGTGACATGTCATGCCAGAAAAAACCATAGTCTTACCATATCATTTGACATCAGCAGTAAGGGGATAAGCTATTGACACAAAATTTCACCAGATGTAGCCATCAAGCCAAATATTGAATTCATACAAAGAAATCAGAACACACACACAGGGAATAAGTATTGAACACATGAAGATAACACATGGCACACACCTGAAACACACACACACACACACACCTAGGAGGCACACAGGAAAGACACACTCTCTGTAGATCTTCGTAATCTTATCGTTGAAAAGCTGCATTTCCAGAATGCTGAATGTTCCTGTGAGCACTGTGGGGGCCATTATTGGAAAGAGCATCAGTTTATCAGGTGCTTAAGATGTCCAAAGAATAATGTCCAAGAGCCAAGAACCACTCGGGCAGTCAGGAAGACCTTGCATCAGCAGGTACTGTTGTTTCAAAGAAAACCAATGCACTGAACCGCCATGGCATCCATGCACGCTGTTATGTTTTTAATGCACTGTTACTGTTACTCCCCACACAGTCACCATGCTCAGACTTCAGTATTTGGATGGCAGTGCTGCAGTTTCCCCAGTGGAAGAAAGGCCAACACTCATGCAATTTCATATCTAATGCACATGCTGGCTTGGTCACAAGTAAAGGAAAACCAGTGCAGACATGTCAATGCCAGAAAAAACCATAGTCTTACCATATATATATTTATATACAGTATATATATATATACATATTTATATATATATATTAAAATACGGTGATACGGTGACATTGCTCTTCAATGGCCTGGCCATTAATGTCTCACCTTGAGCTCCGTGTCTTTCAGCTTCAGCTCCAGCCCAGAGAGTAGCTTGCTCACTTCCTGCTTGAGTTTCAGGATGTCCTGCCATCCAGCACTAACGTCTGATGAAAGTTTAGCAATGCTAGCATCACATCTAAGGCAAAAAGAAATTTAAACAACTTTAAGTATTTCGTCTGTTCCAGTTTGGGTTTTACTGACATAGCAAAATATTCCATAATTTTGGCAACATTTTCATCTAAATCTTTTTAAAAATGTAAACTCTTTTGAACATATTTTACAATTGCTTAACCACTGGCCACTGACCTTTCAAAATAACCCTTAGGATATATTTCATTAATTTTCAATAAACAGTCTGTTTAGTCTGTCTGTCTACTCTTTATTTAACATGACCTTTATTTTAAGAAAACAAAAATAATTTTTCATAAAGTTCCTTTTGGTGTTTTTGTATTTCTGTCATACAACTGCCATTAAAACACTTTTTGCAACATTTTTGCTTTTCAACTGGAAAACTCTTCTTCGGTTGCATTGTGCAGCAATAACATCAACATTTTCATGTTTTTAAAAGTTATTTATCAGAAATAAAATATGTATACGTTATAATTATAAGGTCATAGAAACTATTTAAAGTAACAGTTAGCAGTTACTTCAAGTAAAAACATAAAGTAGTTTTTTTCATACAAGATACAAATAAATGTTTCCTAAATTTTCCTTACAAATAAAATATAAAACATCATTAGCAACACAATCATAATCATTTATGAATCACTCATAGTATTGTGAAATAACAGCCTAGTCTTTGAGTTCATGGTCATGTATTTAGAAATTATGACTGTTTTTGGTGCAAAAATTGTTAACATTATAAGAGGACCTCAGGGGAAATAAAATGGAAAAATATGTAAGAAAAATGAAAATTATTGTTTATCATCTTGTTTCTTTAAATAAAAATAAAATTAAATGAAAAATTAGATAAAATGTTTTATTTAATTTAATTTAATTTAAAATTAAGATATTTGGACCTCTAAATAAAATCTTGGTGTAAACTGTGACCTTGCCACTCTGCCTCTGAGATCCCCAATACCCGTCATGTTCTTGTGATCCAAACTCTTGACTACAAAAGTCGTCCCTGCAGCAAGGTTGTCTCTCTCAATAATCTGGGTTTCCAGCACCTGGGGAGACAGAAGATTGTTCTGTCCTCACAGTCATGTAACAGTGTGATTGCTCATATCAGCAGTCACTTACTGCAATCACAGTTTGACAGACTTCAGTATTTTTCCATTATAATGCCAGAGTAATTATTAGAAGGATCTTGTTTTTTTTTTTTTTTTTTTTTAATAGTTTCTAATTTGGATAATGCACCTTGAGTACATATTTTGAAATTTTAGAGGGAAAGACAAAAGTGGTTTAGCACAAGCAATTAGGCCTAGCATATTCCTATTTTTTCCATTTGCTAATCAAGTGTTTTCTGGTTACGTCATTACTTTTCAGGGACAAAAAAAGCCTCATTCTGGCTGTGGTGACTGCTGAGCTTTGATTTAATTGATTCATTCATTTTTTTATGCACATATTCTGCATAATGTATCCCATCAGGTAAATGGCTCTGCTGGCCGGCATGTTCCCTCAAATTGTACCTCGCTCATCAAACATTGTTACATTTTTAGCTTTCACATTAACAGTAAATGGAAAACTTTGAGATGCTTTGATCATAGGTGTTATTGATAAATGTAATTAGTTCAGACCTTTCTGAGAAACATAGAAGTAAACCTAACAAACCCCTTTCACATTTCCAGGGTTCTCAGAAGCAGAAGTCATCATTGACTTTTATATTGGTCAACTTTTATATTGGTAAATGGAAAATACAACAAATATTTGTTTGCAATCTAACTTGCCCCAGCAGCAAAATAAAAAACAAAATAAAAAACATAAACAAAAACAAACAAACAAACAAACAAAAAACTTCTTTTTTGTAGCATTTCTATGACTTTCCAAAAGAAAAAGAAGAAGATTGAATAGGTTAGTCAAATGAGAGGAAGGTGTCAAATTTGCAATTTAATTTAATATCAAGGTAAGAAAACACAAAGTATAGTATTATAAATATCCATTCAATTTTTACAAATAAAAATAATAATTATTAGCACCTGGATGTCTCTGCTGAGCTGTTTGACAATGTGAGTTATGATCTGAATGTGGTTCTCCAGTAGTTTTCTAGCAGACGACTCCATCAGGACTGAACCCTGAGTTGCACGTAGACCAGTCACCACATCGTCCCTGATCTTCATGGCTTGCTCCAGTAGAATGCTCAGAGTGCGTTCCTGATTGGTCATGTGGCTCTCCATATGTCCTATAAGCATTTAAAACATAATTACACAACTAGAAGTCATTTACTAGAGCCTCATTTTTTAGGCTTTTAAACATTAACAGTCAAGCCCACAGAGTGTTAAAGTAAAGTCTGGCAGTAAAAAATCTTTTCAAAAGCTGGTCACCTTAAACTTGATTTTAAAATCTCTTCATCAAAGGCAAACAGCCTGTTACACCTCATTACAGTGTACTTATTTGATGTAATTTAATATTGTAAAATGTATAGTATAATTAGTAAACAGAGTCTGGGAATGCTTTACTTTATAACATAAACTACAGTAAACAGCCATACTGTCGAAATGAAGCTTAATCAAATGCCTTTTGAAGCTGCAAGAATGCAGCCCTGTTTTCTCTTACATTGCATTAAATGTAGTGAGCATAACTCAAGGGCTCCAGCAAACTACATCAAGTATCGATTATCTGCCGCTGAGTACCGTTTCACCCTGATGAACTCATGGATAAAGTATTCATTTAGCAGAGGTGAATCCTTTTGATTGAGCATTTACAGTTTTAATATCCATCATAACATAGCAGCAATGACAAAAGAAAGAAAGTGTATATATATACATACACTGTATATAAATGCAAAGTAAAGCTGAAATCTTTACTTACTTGAGAACTGGTTCCCTGTAGTCTATGTTTGTTTAGTCTGATCTCTTAGCTACCGCATGGCATGTTCTGACAGGAGTGTCATTACTTGACAACTAGATAATGCAGACAATTTGCAAATATGGTATTTTAAAAATGTACACCAGCTTGTCTAAATATAATGTAATTACTACTAATTAACATTCTATTCTGTAAAGGATGACAGCTTTAGGATGATGGACTAAAAACAGTTAATCATGCTATAATTTGACAAAAAGCATAATTAAGTATTGAGATAGAAGCCAGACATCTCAGACTCCTCATTAATTATCATGGGCTTCTCTGACCAGAATACCAGTAATGATTTCCCTTTTGTGATTTGTAACACATGTATTATGCAATAGCAAATGTACTCAGTATTCCCACGCTTCAGAGCTAAGTGATGATGGTCTCTTCAGGGGAATTATTAATGTCCTGATGTGTGCTGTTACTGTGTGTAAAATCAATTTGATACACATAAACATTTTAAACATCACAGCTCTTCGTCAAACAGACATGCCTTTATATCAGCTGTTACAGCATTCATAGAATTAAATAATTCAAATTCTAAGATCTTTAAAAGGAAATTTGAGTGGGTTTTATCGTGGGTGGTATTCTCTTGGATTTGCCTTCACTTTTAAACCGATAGCTGGGCTATTTACACTGTAAATGCTAGTATTTGTAATGGAAAAAGAATACAAAAATGATTTACAGTTAAAACCTGTCAAGTGATAAACTCTAAAGTTGCCTTTACACAGTCCAGGTATAAGGCTAATCTGTTCCT
The DNA here is from genome assembly GCA_027422415.1 of Schizothorax lantsangensis. NCBI lineage: Eukaryota > Metazoa > Chordata > Actinopteri > Cypriniformes > Cyprinidae > Schizothorax > Schizothorax lantsangensis. The sequence goes on along the minus strand of CM049842.1, from coordinate 21,686,148 downwards.
GCTTAAAATTCCGTGTAAATTCACAATGGTGCATAAAAGCCAAACTAAATTATGCCTGCTCAGACCCACCTCAGCTCATATATCAATGTAACTGCTGAGTAAATGCATTATGCCACCTCTGTGCCACATTAAACAGTCTGTAAAGACACAGATGCCACTTCAGAAGCACTTCTCTGCCACCTTTTCAGTGTAAATTTGCAATTTGAAAAATGTAATGTCGTAATATACTGTATAATACCTGTAAGTTAGTGTAGTTATTCTTTGAAGTTTATATATATATATATAAAATTGTCTTTATGTTATTATTGATAGGCCTATACTTCTGTTGAGGCAGTTTTGCTTATCTCTAAGACAGTCATGCGTCTTTACGGTGTGCAATCTGTATTATTATCAGCACTTTTTAAAGTAACAAACAACATTTAATAGCTCAGATGGCTTGTATTAACATTATGTAATGTAGCTAATGACAAAAGGATCTAGCCTACTGTAAAATATACACTCACCAAATTCCTTATAATTACGGACTTTCACCAGAGGGAGGCGTATCTTTCTATTCTGCAATTATGTATTCGTGTACTGGCTATTTCTTAGGTTACTGTCAGGTCATTAAGTCATTAAAGAGTGAATCAGATGCACAGTCACGTTTATTTCACAGGGAACCCTTGTTGTTTGTTATTCTTCTCATGTTTTATTCTATAGGGCTATTTTATTAAATTAAAACAAATGGTCCGGTAATAGGTTTTAGTTTAGACTTTAAGGTTAAGGTGCCGTGAAAGACCCTCTGAATAATGTCACTAGTAGCAGCATCACCAGATAAAGTGAATGTGTTGTAAGTGCCCAAGTGTCATTTGCGATCGAGAGCACGCGCTTCATGTGCTCTCGCCCGCGCGCTTCAGTGTCACTGGTGCTCCGCGCGCTGACAGCCTGCTGCCGCTGCTGCTGCTGGACAGGAACCATGGAGGAGAAACACAAGGATGACAGCGCTAAAGACCCGCAATCAACGTCCTACCAGAGAAAGATGTGGAGGAATTTCCAAGAGAAGACCAAACCGTTTTTGAGCCCCAAACTGGGGTCCGAACGACGCAGCGGGGATGCTAAAAAAGAAAGCGGGTTGTGGATGTTTAAAAGAAAGAAGAAACAGGTCCTGGACCGGGTCTTCTCGTCCTCGCAGCCCAATCTGTGCTGCTCAACTCCGCCGTCTCTCGTAGGCGACAGGACCCTGTGCGAGCAGGCCGGACTCCAGCGCCGGTAAAGGGCTCGGGATCTCACCGCTGGCCGCTGCTGATGGAGCTTCAGTCAGTAAACCGGAGATTTCCGTCTCCGCGCACGGAAGCCCGAAGCTGCTGGTGTCTCATCTGGTGATGTCCCAGCAGAAGAGCTCGTCCTTGGGCTCGACGTGCTTCGAGAAGCTGGTGGTGGATTCGGCAGCATCCAGTGAGGATGAGCTGGCTAAAAACGCTAGTGACCTGGTAAGTGTGGTTTTAAAACACAAGATAACCAGGAAAGTGACCTGAGTGTGCTTTTTGCATCCTGAGAATTTTTTTTATTTTCATGCTTCACTGTCTCCTCATTAACTGACATGCAAATTGAATATTCTCTGGTCATCTCCCATGTGGGGTATTTAGACAGCAGTTAACATTAAACATGTTGACTGATCTGTCAATGTGTGGTGCTGCCGATTCCCTTCTTGTGTAGCCTACTCATTTGTGGTTTAGAGAGACTAAGAAGTAACTTTATTAATAAGTTCTCACAATTGTCACATTCAGTGCCACTTAAGCCACACTTCACCCTAGTGGCATCTGCCTTGGCCCTTCTATTGACTAACGTAAGCTTTTGTGGTCACACACAAGTTCAGATTCAAACCAATGACACATCTGTCTATGACATTAGACCTTTACTAACTTTACTTTTAACAGGTGCAATATCAAAGCTCCTTGTGATGAAATGTTGTCAGCCCTTCACTGCATTATTCACTTTGTGCAAATATTACTTAGCATCACACCTGAGATATTATAGACACATTTTTTTTCCAATTTTTTTTTATTTTTTTTGCAACAAAGCAACCTTCTAACTTTACTGCGCCCCATTTCACAGCAATTTCTTACAACCTATTTTGCAGGTTTTGCAATTATACTTTGAAATACTTATTGGCCCTTTATATTATTATTTTGTGAAAACTAAAAAGAATAGACTATTATTTGACTATTCTTTATTAGGTTTAATGTTTAAGGTAGGAGTTTAAAAGTTTGTTGAGATTTTTTGATGTAATGCTGAGTGCTCTAAATGATTATATTTATTTAAGTGTAGTTCACAGTTCTGAAAAGTCATTTAGACATTCTTCTATCAGAACAATGTATTATTACTTACAATAGACATCTGCAGTCCCAATTGGTCCAAAATGAGAGTATGATAAAAACATCACAATAACCCACAAGAAATCCACACGACTCCAGTCTATCACTCTGTTAATCTTGTATGAAGTGAAAATCTGCATGTTTGTAATAAACAAATCTATAATTAAGGCGTTTTAACTTTAAAAGTCTCATAGACACATTTTCAGAACATCTGTGCCCTTTTATATTATTTTGTTCATTCATAGAAAGCCTATTATGGATAGATTTGCACTTAAAACGACATCTTCAGTCCATGATTCTTCAAACTCAGAGGGATGTATATATTACCATTTGTATAAGGCATCCTTAAATAAATAAAAAATACTAAACAAAACAAAAATTCTATATTTTACCAAAGGCATACTGGCTTCTTATATGAAGTCTCAGATATTTATGGAAAGAAACAAATCTCTCACTCCTGCAGCAATGAAAGAATCACATTTGCTGCCTCTTCCCCATAGGCTATACTAGGTTTGTCCTGTTTGAAAATTTCAAAGCACATAATAGCCATATACTGTATTAGAGAACTAGATCTTGCAACATGCAGATTAGGTAAGGCAATTATATAAGTAACGTACAACCACTAGCTCAGCAGTTCTTGTGGTTGGAAGTCTCACTGAGAGTGGAAGAAGCTTCTGTCAAGATGTGGGTTTGAGACAAATTTTTGCCAATATGCCCATTGGAAGTGTCAGGGCTGCATAATCTTTAATTTTGGCAGTCAATGTATTTGGTTTATTGACTGTATATATAAAAAACAATAGTCATGATCTTTAATGTAAGTGGGCTTTAATTATTGCTTTCCATGTGCAAGTTGGTATGAAGGGTCTTCATGAAAAGTCAATACTTCTGAATCACTTCTGTTACCCGTTTCTGCATGTCTTAGGTGCTCAATTTCTCTAGTGCAATGAGCCTCATTCATTTGAAGCTCTGCTCACCCCACCCCTCTCTAGCACTTTAATTATTAAGAAAGTTTTGGCCTCATTCATTCTAAAAAAAACGTCAAAACTGGACCACTGCAGGTCAGATGCACATTCTCTTCAAAATCAAAAGACCACTGTCTTCAGCGGCTTAGATTCGGGAGGATGACTGGTTCATTCTTACATCCAACAACAAAACACCACATCGCTTAGGAGACATTACACCTGCTCCAGTGTGAAACATGGCGGACTGTTGATAGCTCACTCACTATGCTAGCAGTCAATAGTTGTGGGAACCTGTGCCTGTGTAACCATGCCAAGAATCTGTGAACAGCTGATTGGACATGTATTTTTGGGGATAAAAAAAGCAATGGCATAAACTTAAAAATAAAGGACTTCAAGCGATGCCATAGAAGAACCATTTTTGGTTCCACAAAGAACCATTCAGGTATAAGATTAAAATCTGAAGAACCATCTCTTCCTTACCTTTTTATAATCAAAGAACCTTTTGTGAAACAGAAAGGTTCTTCAGATGTTAAAGGTTCTTTATGGAACCATTTAGACAAAAAGGTTCTTCTATGGCATCGTGAAGCACCTTTATTTTTAAGAGTGTAGGGTGGTTGTGTACACACAATACTAACACACATTTATGTTAAAACACCATGCAAAAGTGAATTTTGCATCTGATGTCTGCTTTAAGACAGCATGTCAGTTTGGTAGGGATTTTCAGTGACTCTTTCTGCATGGTTACAACATTTTGTTACAGCCAGGTGGCGACAAGCAAAAGTCTTTAGATGTGATTCATTGATTCATTCATTCAAATGATTTGTTCAAATACAGATTAAAGGGTTAGTTCACCAAAATTATCCCATGATTTACTCACCCTCAAGGCATCCTATAGGTGTATATGACTTTCTTCTTTCTTCTACCAATCGAAGTTATATAAAAAAAATGTCCTGGCTCTTCCAAACTTTATAATGTTAGTGGGTGGATGTTTTTGTTCAACAGTCCAAAAGAAGTCCAATAAAGCACATCCATTCTTAATAAAAAGTGTATCACATGGCTCGGGGGGAGGGGGGGGGGAATAAAGGCCTCCTGTAGTGAATCAATGCGTTTGTGTAAAAAAAATATCCATATTTAAAACCTTATAAACAGTTTTCTCTACTCTTGCTCTACCTGACGTAGGAAGTATGCGTAGTGCATGCTATAATATAACTGAATAAATTTGTCTGAAAGAAGAAAGTCATATACACCTAGGATACCTTGAGGATGAGTAAATCATGGGGTAATTTTAATTTTGGGTGAACTAACCCTTTAATTCAGGACGAGCTAGGTGACCTTTTAATAAATGAGTCATTGAATCATTCACTCAACCGATTCGAACACTGAATCATTCTGGAAACAAATACTGTTGTGTGCTGCTTGGACACAACTTTGTGTGGAACTATTATCGTAGGCTGAGCGAAATTATACAAACTATAAAATGTAAGCTATTCATTCTTGTTCATTGCCCTGTTGTATATAAAATCAAATTTCACACTCTGTATCTTACATAATTGCGATTCATGCTGTGCCTATCAATAACAATCTTGCTCGCCTGTGACATGTGGAATTATTTTGACTTCTAAAGCCACTTTAGATTACATTTTCCACCTTAGTTTTTCAAGCAATAATACGGTGAAAATGTTTTCTCAGTTTAGTCTTGTAGGCTTCACAATCTTTATTGGTTGGCCTAATTCTGTTCTTTTGAACTTCTCGTCATCGTAGTTTTGACACACATGCTGCTTTATTAATGGCCATAGCTGGTCACTCAAAAGCTAATGAACCTTCACTACTCCATGTTCCCTCATTAGTCTTTTGTGTCTTTTCATTATTCTAATGTCTTCATCAAGGTAAACTGCACTTTTCCACTTTCTGGACCTTACTATATATAGTGTATGTAATTTGAGGTAGCTTTATTAGTCCTGTTTAATTGAGTTTCAAAGCACTGCGATTACCACTTGCTCAGTCAGTTTATTTGTAGCGAGAAGATGTTTGAGTCATATTTCCTGTCACATACAATGGTAAACCACTATAGGCTGTGCTTTTCTGTGACTGGAGGCCTTTGATCACCAATGTGAATACTCCATACCATCAAAGATTCCATCAACATCCTCCCCCCAGGGGCACATAGGAAATGATCTGAAATGTGTAAACCACATAACATCAGAATTTTTTTTTTCTCACAGGCTGCTTGGCTTAATGTTGTAGTGTTTCTCTGCCTGGAGCAGAAATGCTGGTGTAATATCCCCATGCCCTGCACAAATGAGATGGACGCACATGCCAGGATGACTATGGGGTTTTTCTAGATCTATTGAATATGTAGGATTGTTATCTCATATTTTTTGTGTTGAGATTGGGGTTATATATAAGACTAACAAGAGGCTGGCAGTAAACCAAGGTTTTTTTTCATGAGCAAATCTTCAAGTTGAGTCCTTTGTTTTTGTAGTGTTGTGTTTTACAGGCTTGGATATTAATATAAAAGAAGTGGAAATTAACCAAATATTATATTTCTTTTTTGCTTATTTCAACCAAGGAGTCAAGTGTTAACATGATCTAAATAGCCACTGCTGTTAGATGCCTTTGCTACATTATTTGGCAGGCATCTTTCTCTATTTGCAGGGATTCAAAAGATGTGTATTTTGGCAATTTACTTATCAATTGCAGTTATTTTATAATATATAGTAATATGCAGTTGCAGTATGTGTATGGTAGTATATTTATAGAAGTTATGTTAGTGGATGCTCTTAAAAGAGTGAAATAGACCTGATGTCACAATCAGCCTTGGCATTTTTGGTCCAAGCAGCCAAACTCATGCCACCACCCATATATGAAAAGAAAATGCTATTGAAACTTTTCTGAAGAAGTCTGAGATACATTCATATAAACCTCCATCCCAAATTCAATATTTAAGATTTTATTCAAATAGTTCGAGCATAGTGAACAGTGAGCTTGCTGTGCCTGTACAGTATTTTCTCTACTAGCGTGTTTATTCTTGTGTCCCATCTCCGGCCTCTGTTAATTTCCTGGTTATATACTTGTAATATTTCAAAATATTTACAGGGCTGAAGAAATACAACACAAATCAATGGGCTGCTGTCTCTGCATGATGGGCCAGTTATTGGCCAAAAAAACAAACAAACATGTATCTGCCCCAAAGTGTGTCAGCCCACCGGGAAACAGTATGTCAGATTACCAATCCAGCCTTGGTCACAAATTAGGATACACTCCAAGAAAGGTCTGTAAAAATACGGCCCAATGTTCTGTGTTAATATAAGATAATTCTCCATATAGATTTTTCACTCAGATTGTTTATGAGTTTACAGATTGTTTTACTCATATTTTGAATTACGCAAATGTTTGGTACTTTGCACATTCTTGTGGTGCCATCAGCCAATCAGCGTTGTCATGACATCATTTTTCTGTGGTTTGTTAGTCACATGGCATTTAAAGCTCAGGTGATTTACTCTGGCTTCATGAGCAAAAATGGCAAATGTTCCTTTGTGTGCCTCCAGGTGGTCCTGTGTCAGCCAAGCAACTGCCACTGAGATGAATGGGAATAGACTTTCTTGAACATTAAACATTTGTTGTTTCCTCAGTACAATTCATTTTTATTAATTGAATCAGCTCTGAGATGTTTAATATAATATTATATATATATATTTAAATAATTAAAAAAGAGCGTGCATTTTAATTGTCCTATCAATGAGACTTTCTTGAACTCATTAATCAATTCAATGAAGAAAAATAATAATAATGGTTGTTCATCTTCTCTTTTTTAAATTCATTATTTATGTAATTAATTATGGCAGACAATTAATACATTTTCTTTTGACATGTAATTGGTTTAATACTTAATTGTCAACTATTTATATAATTATTTAATCAGAAATTACAAGGTAAATCTGCTGTATGTTTGAAACAGCGGCACTATGTGTGGTCTGTTCTCTGGGTAATGTATATGTTTATTAGACTGTGCTAGGCTCTTCTGTCGGTCTGTTGAAAGCACATGAAGTGCTTGCAATATAAAACCATTTTTTTGTCCTTTGCTTTTATTTTTATCAAACAGTGGCTAACAAATTACAGCATGAAAGGCCTTCATGGGGTTATTTTACATTAAAGAAAACTGTAATTTAACCCTACACATCACTAGTCTGTTGTCTGGTGTATGTGGTATGACAACATGTTTAGAAAGGAACAGGTGAATATTTACAAGATAAAGGCCTCTCTTTATTAAATGTTTTAACATGGTAATTCAGCAAATAATTTGCAGTTCAATGGAAGTTATCAAGAAGAGATGGTCTAAATGCACTTGCAAATGAAGCCTATGAAACACACCTCTGCTTCTCATGTGAATATTTTTGTATGTCTCTTAAAAGGGCTTATGAATGTGCATGAGCCGTATGCTATAAAGGGCAGCAGTGTCTGTCGTTGGGTTCAGTGAGCATTATGTAGACCCACTGGATAAAATGTGTTTTGGATTTCTACTATTGTCATCAGAACAACTGTGGTGTGTATGTGCTGTTGCAGGACGTGTTGATCTGGAATGGAGTGTGTAAGTACCTGATCCAGGCCATTGTGTGTTTGTCTGCTGTAGAGAAGCTCAGGATCTACTTTATAGTAAAACAGATATCATTAAACAGTATCAGTAATTAATGGTGGGGTTTTCTGCAGAAAATAAGGACATTCTGATTCTAATTTGAAAATAGATGCTTTTAAAACAGGGCAATTTATTACCACGGATGCAATTTGAAGTCACTCTTGTGATAACCTGTGATAACTTGTTTATATGAGTAGAAGAACTCATAGGAAATGTTGCAGTGAAGGAACAAAATGTTCTTTATAGTGGTAAAAAAAACAAGTTCTTTCATATTTATTAATTTAAATGTTCATGCCCATTATTTCCCATATTTTATATTTAGATTAATATAAATATATAATCTAATTTATCTTTAAAAATATTTTAATAAATAAAAATACTTTTAAAATTATTTAATAACACTTTTAAATATAATCTTTAGCTAATCTCAAAATGGATGTTCATTTTTCATGTTGTACTTTATAATATTGTGATACCTATTTGTAGCATTTAAAATGATTGTGTTGTCTCAAATGTGGGTTTCTTGTGGTTGCAATGGGAGATTTTAAGACAAGATGCTTGCCAGGCAAGGTTTTAACCTGTAATCCACTGAACAAACTGTACTTCTAACCCTTACAGCCTTGTTTCATTCTTGAATATGGTCACAGCCTTGTTTCGTCAAATTGAATATGGTCAGTTGTGGGCTGGTCTCTGAGGAAATAGCAGCTGTGGCAACATGATCTTAATCTGTAAATTTCTTGGTAATGGCTGATAGTGGTTGTAATAGTGTTGCAGTGATGTAGTGTTATTAAGTTAAGTTGTATCGTAGGGGTGTTTAGCTGCACTTTCACACTTCCCTATAAAAAAAAAAAACAGTCCTCCTCCTCACACTCTCTTAAAATTGAATTTTATCACATGATTTGACGATTGCCTCACACACCATGGATTTATATCAATTAACAATATAAAGATTAAAAAATAATGACAAATGAGAGACGCATAGTCTTCTTGAAGCTAAATAGTATATAAACTATAGTATATAAATGGTATAATTAAATGCTGGCCTGTTCACCGCTGTGTGAAATCTCATTTGCACAGGGCTGAGTCTAGCACAGTGCTGTTTGCGTAGAGGCAAATGTGATTCGCATTACCTCTCAGGCAGACTGGACATCAATTAGCAGTTGTGTGGATGGATGTGCCGCTCCACTGGGCTCCATGACTGCCCATATTTCACTGTTTGTTTGTGTTGCACAAGCTAGAGCACATCCAGGCTTTGTTAGGTGATGATGTTCAGGCACATGCTATTTGTTTGCTTAACCTTAGAAAATAATGGCACTACTGCTCAGTTTTAGTTTAGGGTTAGGGGATATGTCTTAGTTATTTAAAGGGATAGTTGTTGTTCACCCAAAAATGAAAATTCTTCATAAAATTAAGGTTGAAACACTGATGTCACATGGACTATTTTCATGGGGCTACCTTTTTGGGCCTTGAACGTGGTAGTTGCATTCAGGGCCGGCACAAGCTCAACTGCCGCTCTAGGCAAAACCCTGCCGTGCCGCCCCCACTTCACTCTCATAATTAAATACATTTTAAAGATACATGTGAAAGACTGGAGAATTTGTTTATTGATACAACTGCATTAAAATAAACTGAGACACAGGCATGTTTTCTGATTATAAATGTTTTCCCCCTACTGCACCATGAATTTAAAAAAAAAAAAAATTATAATAATAAATAAATAGTAATAAATAAATAACCACTAGTATTGTAACGGAACTGCCAGACACAAAGGTGAGTGTTGAAACAGCCATGAGTTTATTCCAGGATGGTGAGCACAAAACAGCTGGTGTAAGAGTCTATTGCGTGAGGTCAGTGGCTTAATCTGAACAACCCGTATAGTCCGATCCAGTGCCCATTTTCGACCCCTGGTTGATCGCTACCTGATTGCCTAATCCTAACCCCGCCCCTAATCCTAACCCCTCCCCCACACCTAACCCTAAACCTACCAATAGGGGGGTAATAATCTGGCAGGGGTCAGAATTGGGCACAACACCGGCACCTCTGAATTCCGATCATCTCATTTGGCGGATCCCCTTCCTCCAACAGAAAGACGTTCGTGTCAGGGTTATTATAGTTTTGCGTTTTTAAATTGTTTTTATTTTAAATTGCTTTATCTTCAGGTAAGTAACACAGGTAAAGTATACTCAGTTTTCTAGCATTCCGCTGTAGTTTTTAGTGAAGTTTAGTTTCCGTATAGTATCCACAGGGATTCAACGTTTCATGACAGCTTAGTGACTTTAAGATCCGACACTTCCAGAGCGCAGACCAAAAACATTTTAATTTAAGCTTATATTGACGCAAACCACTAGTGACACAAAATTAAAACGTGCTGAGATTGATTAGAAAACTATTATTTATTTTGTATTGATTATTTTATTTAGGCTAGATGCTGTTGGTATCGTTTTGTTTTAGTTTTTTAGTTTTTTTCTTTTTTTTTTCTTTCTTTCTTGCCCAAATGCCTTTATTTTCATCAAATGACAGTTCTTAATACAACATATTTTACCTGGGAGGGGGGGGTGGGCGCCCTTTAAGGACATGTATACAACATTTCTTACATTTAAACTCGGAGATTTAACAAGCATTTTAGAAGTAAAAATAAAACGGATTTCATAGCCATCGCAAAAAGATCCGGAGGCTCGGCAGGCCATGGCGGATCCGGGGCTTCGGGAGGCCATGGCGGATCTGGAGGCTCGGGAGACCATGGCCTATTTCTCTTGAGCGGCCATGGTGGGTCAGGGGTCTCTGTGGCCTTGGCTCTGGGCCCGGCCACCCAGGCAGAGGATATATAGCCCCCCCCAAAAATTTTCTTGGGGAAGCTCCCCTCTGGTGGGCATTCTGGAGGAGTGGCCTCTTGAGGGGGCTCTGGCGGAGCGGGCACTAGGGGGCGCTCTTGCAGCGCGGATTCAAGACGGCTGGGCGGAACCAGCGGGACTTCAGGACGGCTGGGCGGAACCAGCGGGAACTCAGGACGGCTGGGCGGAACCAGCGGGAACTCAGGACGGCTGGGCGGAACCAGCGGGAACTCAGGACGGCTCTTGCGTGGAGCAGCCACTGGAGGGCACATGTGAGGAACAGCCTCTGGAGGGCACATGCGTGGAGCTGCCACTGGAGGGCCCATGCGAGGAGCAGCCACAGGAGGGCACTGGCGTGGAGCAGCCACAGGAGGGCACTGGCGAGGAACAGCCTCTGGAGGGCACTGGCGTGGAGCAGCCACTGGAGGGCACTTGCGTGGGGCAGCCACTGGAGGGCACTTGCGTGGGGCAGCCACTGGAGGGCGCTTTTGAAGCGCGGACACTCGTGAGCTTGGGAGAGCTGGACGGAACCAGCAGGGACTCTGGAGGATAGAACACTCGGGGGTGCTCTGGCCACGCTACCTCTCTGGGGCGCTCTGGCAGCGCAAACTCTCTGGGACGCTCTGGCAGAGCGGAGCTGGACGGGACCAGCAAACAAAGCGCTGGACGGGATCCAGCGGAAACACAATGGACGGGACCAACGGAGACTTAGGAAGAGGTTTGCGAGGAGAGGGCACAGGAATGCGCTGGCGTGGCGCTGGCACAGGAGGGCGCTGTTGAGGAGCAGGTTCTGGGGAGATGACAGGAGCCAGGAATCCTGAGGGTATAGCCTCATCCATTAGCTCCTGCTTTATCACGGGCGGTAGCCCATACTTCACCGCGGCCGGCGGAACCCTCATAATCGCGGGCGGCGGTAGCATTATCGCCGCGGGCGACGGAACCATCGTCGCGGGCGGCGGCATCATCGCCGTGGACGGCGGAATTATCATCATCGCTTCGAGCGGCGGAACCATCATCGTTGCTTCGAGAGGCGGCAAAATTTTCGACGAGGTAAACGGCAGCTTGCCGATCCCCAAACCTCCCTTTCGGGGAACCAAAACAAACCGCCTTATCTTCGGTAATGGTCGGATCTTCTGTAACGGAACTGCCAGACACAAAGGTGAGTGCTGAAACAGTGAGTTTATTAACAGGATGGTGAGACAACAGGGGTAAGAGTCTTTGCGTGAGGTAAGTGGATATTTCTAGATTAAATAGTCGACAGTGCGCTGGTCGATATTAAAGGACTTGATCGTCCTGTGTAACAGCAGCCATCTCTTACCAGGCCTTTGGTGCCCTTTGCAGGACATTTGTAATCCTAGATAGCCCGTGTAGTCTCTAATGAGTCCACATAAATTGTATATTTTAGGTATTACTTGGTAGTGTATTTTAGGGACAGTTATGCAATATGAGTGTAAGTATCTTCAGGTAATTAACCGATCATTATTGCCTCATTGTTTTATATAATGTTTTATAAGTCATTTTAAAGGCTATTGCATTCCGCTGTAGAGTGAAGGTCCGCGTAGTTTTTTATAACCACAAAAAAATAAAAAATCGTCAATGACTTATTTGCAAATTATTGACTTTGAAGTAATCAAAACGACACTGGTTAATTGTGGAGTGAGCTTTTAACCATGGTCCTACATGAACATGGTGAAATCAAAGAGAATATTAAGGCAGATGCTGCATGGTGAAATTATTAGACATTATTAACGTCAATCAGCCAAAAAAGTTCACAGGATTATGAACGTGATACAGTGACAGAAATGATGCACGGGCTTCATCTTGGGCTTTTTTCTTTTTCCTTTCTGGGCCCTGACTGCTGATAGTCTTTTCCCGGGCATACGTTTTCAATCATTTATATCATTTGCATTCAGCCGCAAATATGACGTGAGGGCGAGCATGGGCGCAGATTTGCGGAGAATTCCTGGTGAGCAGCGTCAAAACAGCTGGTGTGCTTAGCTACTGCGTTCATTTTTTAGTCAGGGCTTATATCTGAACAAACCCGGCTCCGGATCCGGTGTTGTGCCCATGTTTCGACCCCTGCCAAATTTATTATTCTATGTATTGTATATATTAACTACCTAGAACGAATTGCCTAATCCTAACCCCACCCCTATATCCTATACCCCTCCCCTACACCTAACCCTAAACCTAGCAATACTAGGGATTGGCCCCCCTGGGTAAGTTGGTGTGTACTCTGCTTATAGGGGCAGGCGGTACACCAGAATTGGGCACAACCACCGGCACCTCTGAATTCCGATCATCTCAATTTGTGTCTGATCCCCTTCCTCCAATGAAAGACAAGCTTATTCGTGTCAGGGTTATCCCTGACATACACATTCATTGCGGCCCATTTTTAAATGCATCGTTTTTATTTTAATATTGCTTTAACAATTTGAACAGCATCAAACAATAGCCTACAGCAAAACAATAACTATGATAATCAGTTTCGTTTTTATAAACATTTTAATAATTTGGTTATCATACCTTTAGCTTAGTCAGTAGTGTGCATAATGCCTGCATTTAGTTGTAAACAGCTTTCTAGCCGGGATAGTTTTTATACAGTTTAAGTTAAAATCCGACTTTGTGACTAGTACTGTTAAAGTTTTTAGCAGCATCAATTAATGCTAGAAGCCTCTTCCAGTTTGCGCAGACTGTGTTTTTTAAATAAACCATTAATTTCATAAATAAAATTATTTTCACACTCATCTGAGTGAGGGGCGGGATATCCGAGTGAGGGGGCGACGCAAACCACTACGCCCCCCCGTGGCGCCGGTGCCTTACACACAATCCTTAAAACGTGCTGAGATCCGTCACCCCGCTTTATTCCACAAAGAAAACTATGTATAGCCTTATAAATTTGATAAAGGCTTATTATTTTATTCGACTTAGGCTAAAACAAAACATGCTGTTGGTTTGGATGTTTTACGTTTTAGTTTTTCATTTAATTAATAACATTACTCGTGTTAGCTTTTCTATTCTTTCTTGCCCAAATGCCTTTATTTTCATCAAATACAGTAGGCTACTGTAATACAACATATTTTACCTTTTAAACATGTATACAAGCGCATTGTCTGTACATTTAAACATCAATATGATTAATAAGTTTAATTGCCTCAAGCATTTTAGAAGTAAAAATAAAACATTTCATAGTCGCAAAAAGATGCAGATGCGGCTCTTTTATTGACTTTGTTTGACTTTGCATAGAAAGGGCGCGTACAATGGTTTACTGTTTTATAGATTAAATGAAACAAACCTATATTTGACCAAAGAAATAAGTCAGCGGCACTGAGAACTGCTCTCACCCGAAGAGAATGCAAAATATCTGCTTGAAAAAAGTTCATTTAGATTTAGAATAACTAAGGGGTGATAACTTGTTGATATGAGTGCAATAAGTCCAACCTAATGCCCAAAAGATAAACTAAAATATCTGTCCTTTTTGCCACCCTGACTGTGCTGCCACCCTAGGCGGCTGCCTAGTTCGCCTATATGCACGGCACGCGCCAGCCCTGGTTGCATTGCTGTCTATGGAGGGTCAGAAAGCTCTCGGATTTCATCAAAAATATCTTAATTTGTGTTCTGAAGATGAACGAAGGTCTTACGGGTTTGGAACGACATGAGGGTGAGTAATTAATGAAAATTTTTGGTTGAACTATCCCTTTAACTTTTTATGTTAAAACTCATATTTACACATGTAAAGAAATTTGCTGGAAATACAAGCAGTTGGAGGTGAGAGGATGTTTCTCTGAGAGTTTTTAATAATAATGGTAATATTATTTTATAGTATCCATTTGTTTGTTTTAAAATGGTGACAAGCTTGATGTAAAAGATTAGTTTTAAGAGGTTATTTTCAGGGTTCCCCGTGGCTCATCTGTCCTCCGTTTGTCTGTGTCTGTAAGAGAGAAAGAAAAATGGCAAAATGCTTGTGGGTGGTTTAAGTTCACATGTTGGTCAACTCTGTGCTCATATTAATGTGTAGATGTCTTTATGATCTGTTAATAGCTATGATTTTTTTGTTGATGCTAATTTACATATTTGCATTAGTTAAATGAATAAATCAATGCATATTAGATGACCTCTGTTCCCTTCAAGGCATCAAAGTATGCTAACAGGCCTGTTTCATTTGGCCTTATTGTGACAAACAGGCAAATCTTCCAGAGAAATAAAAGTGCCATTCAAAATGTCCTAGAACGACCTCAAACAAAGCATGTGTTTTTGCTAGATAAGCGCAGAAGTCTACTTGAAATTTGACTGGAGGTCCACAACAATATTTAAGGTCACAGTCACAGAGACTTTTGTTTCCTAATTCCTACTTGACCTCTGTTTCCAGCCATATTAGCTGGCACGTCACATTACTGCTGATGTGCATGAGACTGAATTTCGAGTTCTGTCACAGAGAGTATTTCTCAAATACTGTGTCAGAAGTTAAGTATTTGCATGTTTAGCTCAAATCAGAAATGTACAATAACAGATGTACAAACAAATCCTGCTGCAAACAGTAAAAAAAAATTACATTAAAAAACTGAGACCTTGTTTCATACTAGAAGTAACCTGCTCTGTCTTGTCTGTCGGCGTGTTGTCAGTTTCCTCTTGCTCCGCGGTGTATTTTCTACTGCGTGAGAACATGATGTGTAGTGTGAAAGCGGCATGGCTTGTCAGACATAGCAACAGTGACTAAGGAGGGCGGGTTTTTGCGGAGGGTCAATTGGTATCGATGTTCTCGGCAAAATCCAAGGGATCTAACATGATCAGTCACATGACAAGAGGTAAAACATCCTTGTTGTGTTTATAATCACATTCTCGCAAATTATTCTAATTCAGACTTTCAGGGAAAATATTTTAGTAAATAAAGACTGGACGTTTTTTTTTACTTCTGGTGATTTTATTTATCCATGTTTGATGTGATCTAGATATGAGCGTTGATCACTTTCTATGTGAATAAAAGCCTAAATTTTATTTGTTCATCATATTAAGTGATTGTGTTTAAGGGTGAACAATTAGTTCAGTTTCCTGGTCTGAACCCAAGTTTTAATGCTCCCTCTCCCACTGCCCCTGTGATTTTTTGGTTCCGAGCCACAAACCATCAGAGTGGCAGCTGTTTACCTCTGTTACTAGGTAACAACTATGCAGAAGGAGGCAAATTGATGGATGCTTGCTTGCTTCATTTTCGTACCTCTGATTTTAAATTGATTCATTTCCAAAGCACCAACACAGAATGACACATGCGTCTATTTGTCACGACTGTAACTCGAAGGTACAAAAGAATGCGGGAATCGATTTCTGAAAGCAGAAATGAGATATAAATTTTCTCTGCTTGCAGTGTGGCAGTCACACTTTTCAGGAAAGTGAGTAAGTAAACACATAAATACACAGTTTGACCAATTCATACATCATTATAGTGGTTCACTTCTGTGATTCAGTATGATTGATTTCACATCAGAAGCAAACCATACCAGAGTTGACCACACTTTTTAGGTGGACTCAGGTACTGTATGGTTTGCAGGTGCGCTTCTGAGTTCAGAAAACAGCGTTTACATTTTCCAAACAAACCAAACTCTGATGTCAAATGAACCCATTGCTAGTGTGAAAGCCTCCAAAGTCAGAAGAAAATAAAAGTTTTGGTTGCGTGGACTTTCAATGGAGGGACAGAAACCTCTCAGGTTTAATTAAAATATCTTTATTTGTGTTTCGAAGATAATGAGTCTTATGGGTGAGAAACTGATGACAGAATTTACATTTTGGACTGAACTATCACTTTAAATATAATGAAATTTGATGCTCATTCACATCAGATAAGGACTCTTAACGTTCTAGAAAAAGCCATTTTATTTTGTTTTATTCCCCCGATGGATGCCACCATGTTCAGATCACATGACCAGCTATGTCATATAACTGACACTAATAATAGCACTATATGAAACAAATATATTGCTTTTACCCATCTGTCAAACATATAACCCAACAGCTTTGCTATCAAACGTAGAAGTTGTGCATGCATCCACACCAATAGATGTCAGTATAAAGTCCAAGACTATTGAAGCTGATAGGACAAATAAGATACAGCTAAATACATGCCTTTAAGGCCTAATCATGATGTGAAGGTTAGATTTTCAAATGTTACATTCAGAGTTTCTCAATATTAGATTTCCTTGTGTGTCATAAAAAAAACCCCAAAAAACATCCTAGGCAGTCTTTTTTTATTGCCCCATGACTGGGTCAGTGGAATTTATTTCCATAACCTTGTCACCAAACAGCACCATGTTAAACCACAGGGACAGTCCTGCTTTGGGATGAAGTGCTCGAGGACATACTGGTGGAGATAGATAAATGATTATCCCATGCAGGTTTGACCCTGCAGTCTTGTGGTTACCAGACCAGATCTCAACCACTATATTACACCCTACATATTTAAAGACACGCTCACTGCACCTCTAGCATGTTTGTGAAGACAAAACATAAAATACAGCATTGACAAACACAGACTCTACTCCACTATACAGTCTAAGTCTCATCTGATGCTCGTCCTCTCCTCCGTAATACCTGCTTTCAGACTGTAGTCTAACAAACCACTGATGTAACGTCCCACACACGGGTCTCAGATTACACTAAGAGTCTGCTTTACTCTGATAACCTGTAATTAGAGCTGCCCTGAGTAAAAGCTGTGAAGCTGGATTGTTATAAATGTTCAACTGCTGCTGTAAGGAGTGTTAGACTGTACACGTTATTTAATGAAATAGTGTTTTAATCCCTCTTAGTTCAAGGCCCCATAAAATTGTATATATAAAAGTTTTATAGGTTTTAATGCATATTATCTATATGCTAATGCAGGATGTCCCAAACTGGGTCCTGTGAACTGATATCAAAGAACCATAAATATGAAAATGATTTGTTCCAGTATTAGAAATGTTAATTTGAAATATCATGGGGTAGAACAGGTAAATATTTTACAAAAAATCTGTGAATCCCTTTGCTGTTGTATAAAATTCACTTTAACAGATAATACACCAATCAAAGTGGTCTCTTTCTTTTCTGGGAAAATGAGCCAAAAATATTGATAACTCATTCAGCACTGCAGATTATTTATTTTTTGTCTAAAAAATTACTTTCTAGAATGAAAATGACCGGTCCCCCCCAATACCAACTCCTTTGAAAGCTTCTATCTGTTTCAGGATAAATATTGGTAATTTTGAGTCATATCATGTGATTTCACAGTGTGGTGATTTATCACAAGTTAAAAATAATTTAAAGGTTTAAATAATGTAATATATAAGAAATGTCACAATTACAAGAAAAACTTTTTACATGGTCTTTACAGGGCTGTATTTGTCATTTGCTTAGAAGTAGTGCCTCAAATTAAAAATATCAAGTAAATATTTCTTATATATTAATATGACCGGTTTAAGGTTTTGAGCTGAGCAGTATAAATGTTGTATAAGTTATATAATGTTGCTTTAGCACCCCCTCAGGAAACTTGCTTCGGAGGTTGTCTTCAAAATCCAGATCTCTCTGTCATGCACAGTTCAAGCCTGTCAGAAGAATAGGAGAGTTAAGTAGGACCATTCACTCAGCTGTTAAATATTCATGATGCTGTATCACATCCTGGTGAGCACGTGTAACTTTACTGTGTTCTAGCAGTTCTAGTTTCATCATAGGGAGCTTCAGGACTGGAGCAGAAAGGAAGCTCCGTGTGAATAGATTTGGCTCCACCTTCTGGCACACACATTGGAACTGCAGCTAATCTTTCTCAGCAGATGGGCAGTCTTTTTGAGCAATTTTTTTTTGCTTTTGGAGTGACTTCACTGTCTAATGTTATTTCAGAGCCTTTCACACGACTGTCACAGTAACATCAGAATAAATCCCAGCCATAACGTCTAGCATCTAGTTCATATATGTGAGTGTTTGCATTTAAATTATTGATTGGATGTCTGAAAAATGTATTCGTGGGCATATTGATTAAACATGACACAAGATATGAACTAGGGCTTTTCCGCATATAAAATTTAAAGGGATAGTCCATCTCTATTAATAACAATTTTGTAATTTATTCACCATCTTGTCTTTCCAAACCTATTTGACATTCCTTCTTCTGTGGAAAACAATAGGAGATTTTATTTCCATATAATGAAATTGAATGAGCAAACAACAAAAACAGCATGATATGGTATGCATCAAAAGCAGTCCTTATGTGACTCGTGCACTATATTCCATGTGAAGAAATCCAATATGACGTCAGATACAGTCAAGATGTATGTTTTGTGCTCTTTTCTCTCTTGTTCTCTATGACAGAGGTGTATTTTGTCTGCAGGATGTTCATCTGTGTTCTTTAGCACATGATCTCATTTCCTCTGCTTCCAAATTCTCCATCTGGACTTCTTCCACAGTCTTCCAAGAGGGTGTTTCTCATTTAGAGCTGAAAATGGGCTCATACTGTAAAGGCCAGCTGGTTGTGCATGCAAACATCATCTTAACCAAGGACGTATGTGTGTGTTAATGCAAAGTGCTGACAGCATGCAGAGCAAACTACGGTATTATTGACACACAACCTTATGTTGAACAGTTGGAATTGTATGCTCACTAATGATCAAATTTGTGTGGAAAAATGCAAATCATTGGTTGGTTCATGCATTTGTCATTAATTTATCATTAATTATAATAAGACTTTTCAGTGAGTGTCTCACATGTTCTGTTAAAAAAATGAAATATTGGTCCGTATATTGGCTGGTGTTGTGTTCTCAAAGACTGATAATGATTATTAATTGTCTTTTCAACTGACAAAAGGCAAAGTACAAAGTGGATACAAAGCTTTTGGTTTCTGTGTTCTCAAAAAAGACAAATTAATTGCCTTATCTCTTATTTTGAGCAGAGAGAGCTGTGATTTATAAGCAGAAACTATTTTTATTTTCCACTGAAGACTCTGATAGTCTGCACTGTTGTTGATGGGATCTTTATTTTGCCTTTATTCAAATAGGACAATGTAGAGTTTGGACAGGAAGTGAAATATGAGAGTGAGGGAGGTGGCATTGGAAAGGACCAAAAGCCAGGATTCAAACTTTAGTCGCACAAAGTATAACCACTCTATGTGTCAGATCACTGCCCATGAAGCTAGTTCTGAGGTTTGAAAGCAGGAAAAATGATGTATTCTGTAAAAGAAAAATATTATAAAAACATTTTAATTCCATCCCTTTAACTTGTCACAATCATTTAAGTTCACTTGTCCCTGAACTGAGCTTTTTATTGTTTTTGACCAATTCTGACTATGTGCTGGACATTGGCCTTGGCTTTAAAAGAGGACAGATCAAGAGATTAACCTATACTTTGAAATGTCTCTGAGCAGAGATTACGCCTTATTGCAATAGTGTGCATGTGTGTGTTTGAGAGTTATAAACCACACAAGCTGTTCACTGTTGACTGACAGATCCATTACTTTCTTGAGCACCTGATAAAAGCCTTTTCTTCCTTTTTTGGCTTTCTCTTTTTCTCTTTCTCTTTTCGAAACACACACTACCGCTCAAAAGTTTGTGGTCTCATTTTTTTGAAAGAAGTCTCTTTTATTACCACTTAAATTAAGTTTCCTATTTTAATATATTTTAATATTTAATTTGAATACACAATCTTTTTATAATATGTATTTTATGTAATTAATATGTAATTTTATTTCTGTGATAAATCTGAATTTCCAGCAGTCGTTACTCCTGTCTTCTGTGTCACATGATCCTTCAGAAATCATTCTGATATGCTGATTTGCTGCTCAAGAAACATTTCTTATTATTATTAATGTAGAAAACAGTTGTGCTGATTACAATTTTTGTGGAATTCTTGGTGGGATTAATTTGGTGAGATTCTTTGATAAATAGAAGGTTTTTTTTTGGAATATAACTCTTCTGTAACATTATAAATGTCTTTATTGTCACTTTTCATCAGTGTAATGCATCCTTGCTCAATAGATTTCATTTCTTAAAAAAATCTTACTGACCCCAAACTTTTGAATAGCAGTGCATGAACACATTCACATTGATTGAACGCACAGTTATACAAAAGTTTCAATATTTCTGCAGTTTAAAAGTGTGAGTGGAACTTGTTTCCATGATGACTGACATTGTGTCTTTCTGAAATACCAAACCTTACTTTTGGACATGTTGTTTATTTTAATCAGGGATTATGTGAAAAACTAATGAACCATTGTTTATCACATTCATGTTCTGTGTGATACAGTCGAAGCGTATATTGGCAAATGCAAGAGAGAGCAGCATTGCAAGGTAAAGTGCTCCTGTACGATCTTCGTCAGCAGTATTTAGGTGTGACATAAGGCTTTCAACAATACAGCAAGTGGCACAATGGTGTTAATGTTCTTTTGTCCACAGAACAATTGAGGTTCAATTAGGGAATAGCGATATCATCTGTCCTTCCTTTTAGTACGCAGTGTCTTATCATCTCAGACACATGCTCTGGTTGTTGCGCTGTCATGCTGAACGTGAAAATTGAAAACAACATGCCAGCCATTCTGATAGTTTGTAATTTGGAATGCGACAAGGAACAGATTGTTAAGAGCTTTAGCCACACCTTACAGCTGTTTTATTAATAGCAACTAATTACTAAAGTTTAATCTCATTCTAATTGCTTGGAATGCCATTTAAAACAGAAGAAAATAAGTTTGGTGGTTATGTTCGAAATTATGCCCTATTAAGAGCAGCTGTCGGTATTTATGAAGCATCTCCATCTGCTTAAGGCTAACAGAAGTATTTATTTTTATACTCAAAAATTAGACACAAAAAAGTAGAGGCTAACTATGCTGTCAAGCTCACAAAAAAAGAAGGTATGTCTAAGTATGACATAAGGTATGTGTGATCTATTTCAAGACGTATAAAGCCATACAATAACTTTAAACAGACTGACTTAAGTTGTAATTTACTTTATATTTTCATCCTTGCTCTTAAACATCATTTGTAAACCTTCAAATATGTTGTTAGTTTGTAGTTATGCATTTTTATTAACATTATTATTTTATTATTACTACTACTATTATTATTATTAACAACAAATAGTAATATTAGGAATGATGACTTTTTACTTGGACTTTATGTTTGGACTTTGTTTTTCTTCTTGTTAATATAACTATTTTTATACTACTGCTACTACTAAAGATGTCATTTTTGAAAAATTTTAGGTTTCAAGTGACATCAGTGCATAAACAAGATAAGAGTGATTCTGCTTCAGAGAATATACTACTGTAACAGTACAGTGATGTACTTTCAACATTGGGAGTAATCAAGGGATGGGTTGCTCTAGACGAGTGATTTAATGTCAGACGATGACTCTAGTCTTTAGATTCTAGTAGGCTTAAAATATAATCTATTCTCATTTTGCATCAGCATGGTAATTTAGCTTGCATATCCTCAAAATGTATGCTCAGTGGTCAGATATGCAGATTGTCACTTACATTAGTAGAAAAGCCTGTTTTCACATCATTAAACCTTTGCCTGTGAGTGTGTGGGTGTGTTTTCTAGAAACTGGACAGGTGAGAGGTGTTGGTTTAGTCACCACTGATGACGCTCTTCAGGCTCTGACTTAAACGTATGCATGAGTCAGAAGGAAATGTCAGACATTAAAACACTGTGCAGATTTGAGGAATCACATTAGGCCAGGCTGCTCATTTGGGTTCAAGTCCCGCTTGTGTAATTTTCTGGAACCTTTCCAACATAATTTTCCTTTCTTTTCTATAATATCACTGTCCATTAAAATGTTGAAAAAGTCAAAAATATACCTCAAATACAAACTGAAAAATGACAGTAGGGGTTGACCAATTATCTGGCCAATTATAGGTGCCGATATTAAACATTTTATGGTTATAGCTATTGGTTATAGTCTTTCTAACCAGAAGACCTCAGTCAGTCCGTGTTGGCCACAACACGTCGAGCACTACCACACTGAGCACAGGTGCCCAACAAGGCTGTGTGCTCAGCCCGCTGCTCTTCACGCTGCTGACCCACAACTGCACTGCCAAGTTCAGCTCCAACCACATCATCAAGTTCACTGATGACACAACAGTGGTAGGTCTCATCAGCAACAATGATGAAACGCACTACAGAGAGGAAGTGGCACAGCTGGCTGAATAGTGTGGCACTAACAATCTGTCCCTCAATGTGGAGAAGACAAAGGAGGTTGTGATGGACTTCAGGAGAAACTCCGTTGACCACCCCCCACTGACCATCAACAGCTCGACTGTGGAGAGAGTCAGCAGCACTAAATTCCTGGGGGTGCACATTACAGAGGATCTCACCTGGACCACCAACACCATGTCACTCTCCAAAAAGGCACAACAGCGCCTACACTTTCTCCGCTGGCTGAAAAGAGCAAGTCTCCCTCCACCCATCCTCACCACATTCTACAGGGGCACCATTGAGAGTGTTGGACCCCCCCCCCCCCCCCCCCCCCCCCCCAAACACGCCCCAACCTTACCACACCAAAGAAAAAACTGTATGAAACTTTTTTTTTGTGCAATTCGAAGTGTGCTACACAAAGGTGAGTGGGCGTATACAAACCACCTGTAGTAACACACTCTCCTCTATGTGCACTAGACACTTTTCACACACTGCTGTGTGTACACAATCCCACAAAAGGCTCAGCAATATATGTATGTTTACATGCTCATGCACTACAAATCATCTTGTACTGTTCCCCAGCCAGCTGCTTGACTCACAATGTTTCTCTCTGCACATGTACAGTATTTATGTGAAGCATTCGTATAGTTTGTATTTTTTATATTTTATATTTTATTTTTAGTTTGTATAGGGTAAACATTTATATATAGTATACTTATAGTTAAAATCTGTCAGTGGGTTAGTTGTGTATAGGTTTATAGTGTTTTACTTCATTGTTGTATGTCTGAATTTATGTAGCACCATGGTCCTGTGAGGCACGACATTTCGTTCCACTTGATTTGGTTATTTTCAAAACCGCTTTGAAGATAAATAATATAAAAGCATTAAAAAGTCCTTGTTATTTTTTGACATTAGCTTTTGACATTAATTTTCATTTTTACACCAGACATATCGGTTCAAAATATTGGTTATCGGTCAACTTGATCTGTAATAATCTGATTGGCATCGGCCCTGAAAAACACATACCGGATGACCTCTAAATGACAGCTTTGAATAAGAATGAGGGCACCATTTTAACAGACACCTGTCAGCCACCCTACATTTCCAGTGTCTGTCACTGCTGTCTTTGATTGCCAACACGTCTGCATTTGTGTGTGTGTGTGTGTTCTTGTAAAGCATGAGTGAAGAAATCAGGTCTGCACACTCATTTCCTGACTCAGCACACCACTGCCATCTGTCTTGTTCTTCTCTCCCTTATTCTTCTCTTGTACATTTCCCCTGACTTACTTAAATAAGGATAACGCTGTGTTTCCACAACTTTCAAGTCAGAACGAGAGGGATGTAGCAGAGCATGAAATTAAACCTCAAGAGTTCCTCAGCCGAATAATTTCTGGTCATTCTAACATGACATCATATTGTTCATGCTACTTTAACTTATACATTAAATAAACAGAAGTGTAAAAACTTCAGTTTATCTGCCTTGTTTTTACAAATAGCAGTTTAAGTTAAAAACTGTCAGCAGTTACTCATGTCTTTTGAAATCTGAATGACATTCTTTTGTTTTGTGCCACCTGAAAGGAGTTATTTAAAAGAATGTCCAAGCTGCTCTTTTCAGTAGTGAAAGTTAATAGTGACTATGGCTGTCAAGCAAGATTTTCAAGGCAGCATTTTCAGTGAATAATGACTTAACTTTCAGTCTGTTCCTCACACAAATCTATCATATGGTTTCAGAGGTCTGTAAATATAAAATTAAGTCATATGAACTATTTTTATGGTGCTTTTTGTTGATTGACAGCCCCTGGCCCACATCAACTCTTATGGAAAAGAACAGTTCAAATGTTCTAAATCCACTAATTGTTGGGTCCACTAGGTCCACTAATATATTCTGTGTGAATGTGTGTAGTATCAATTTAATCCAAACATTTGTAATTTTGTCTTTTACGTGACCTACCAGGGTCAGTTGCATTATTTCACTGTCATTTGCAAACCCTCTCCTGTGGCCTCAGGTAATTCAGACATGCTACTTTTTTCACATACTGTTTTTCACCTACCATATAGTTGGGAAGTATGCCATTTTGATTGCAGCCATTCACTTTGACTGTCCTCTGCTGGTCAGGTGAGGTATCATAAAGCAGCTGTAGTGTATTTGCGTTAACTACATTTTACTGCCTCATGGTTAATGAAGTACACTTTGAAAGACTAGAATTTTAACAATGTTAACGACAGGTAGAAAAACAAAACACACCTCCTTTAGTCTTTCAGGGGCACAAGAAAATCATTTGCATTTGGAGAGTAAATGAAGCATGGGAAACCTGTTTGAAAACAATGCTTGTTTTTGGAATTCCATTTAGTGCCTTTAGTGGAAGTAAAACTATACACTTCACCATTAATATGGTATGTGCACATTATATGTTATTAATGATGCATATATTGTCACATGCTGTTTTGCATGTGAGTGTGTTTATGATGGGTGTGTGTGGGTATATATGTTCTGGGAAAAGCACTAATTTTACTAATTTTATCTAGGGAGACATTAGTGCTTTTCCCAGAAAGTGTATACACACCAAAAAATGGGATCTTCACAGCATGCTTTTACATAAACAAACACGCCATAAATGTAATTGCAGTAATTTCTCAATTTCCTGGTCTCAAGTAAACTATATCAGTCCCTTTAGTGTGTTTTGCACCGTAACTCAATGAACACACTCACCAATCAAATATAATCTATCTGTTACATGTTCACTGTGCCGTGTCTGGACTTTTATGTTGAAGTATTTCCTGTGCCTTGTTTGTAGTCGGCTTGTAGTCCATTTGTGTATTGGTTCCCCATAATTAGGTTCCCAGGTGTTTCCCATTTACCACGCCCCCTTGTTATCTTGTTAGCTTGTTCCCCTGTGTATAAATAGCCCTTGCGTTTCACTTGTGCTTGGTCAGTTGTTGAATGTAATGGTTGCTGTGTCTACCTGTGTTTTGGTTCTCTGTTCCCAGTTGTTTGTTTGTCTGTCCTTGTTTTGTCATTAAAATCTACCTGCATTTAGATCCACGTTTCCTGCCTGCTTGCTTTGCTCTCCGCACGTTACACTATCTCTGGTATAAAACTGAGAAATAAATGTACAAATGTCAGAATACTGTGAAAGCATTCTGAATGCTATACATCTTTGTAAATGTAACGAATATATTTTTAATTATTCCTGTCTTTTAATATGAATATCAAATAACTTTCTTTGGGGGTACAATAGTTTCCTTTTTGCTGTGGAAAGATAGGCCTTGTATTTCTGTTTTAGTCCATATAATGGACTCCACTGACCTGTATGTACATAAAAAACACAGAGACATTTTTCAAATGATCTTTTTTGTGTGTTTTGCAGTAGAAAGAAGGACGTAACGGTTTGGAACGATATGAGGATGAGTAAACAATGACAGAATTTACAGTTTTTGGTGAACTATTACTTGAGAATGTTCCTTTGGTACAGTTCATTTAAAAATATTAGACTGGACAGCTGGACGGAGAGTAATAGTTGGAGGAGAATATTTCGAGACATAATTTTAAAAAGATGAACTACAGTTAACTTTACATACCATATGAAAGTGGTGTGAGGTGCTAATAAAAATTGTGACATGATGCAGCAGCCATCTGATTCTGCTGCATGTGTACGTAGACAAACAATAAAAAACATCAGGAGGTGTTCAGTATGTTGTACAGCCCCAAAGTCAACATAATTAAATAGTAATTGAAATAAAAGAGAATGTGACTTAAAGGCAACATTCATGTCATTTCCAACTGTATGAATTTTAAAACATAAAAAATTGCTGCATTCTTCAGAATATCACCTTTTGTGTTCAGCAGTTGAAAAAAAGCATACAGGTTTGAGTCAAGAGGGTAAATTATGACAGAATTTTAATTTTTGGGTGAACCTTCCCTTTAAAAATCTTAACCGTGTCAGAGCTCTTGTCTACAACAGATAAAGAAAAAGTCTCGCGCACATATGATTTCCAAAAGAGAATCTCTTTTCATGGAGAAATTTGGCTTAAACTCTTCTTGAAAAACTGACCCTGACAATCTGATTTTCATCTGTTTAGCCAGACATTGACTTAGACAACGGAGCAGAGCTGTTCTGAGCAAAATACTAGAATCTGTAGGAGCTGTAGGAGAGACTCTATAAATACTGTCCTTTTATGTGGTCGTGACTGCTGAGAGAGGGAGTGATGCTATGATTAGGCTTGTTAAGGCTGTGTTTCAGTCGGCGGCACAATCATCTCCCCTGTATGACTAATGGAAGTGTGAGGAAACTTCCTGCATGAAGCTGATCATACACTAATAAGGGAGCGGAACGCTTTTCCTTGGAGGCACTTACCAACTTTACAAAGAGTACAATGAGACTGAGTAATTTTAAAGTTATAAAGAAAAGTTGGAGTGCATTTTCATTGTTGGTTGACTGTGGCATAGTGGTCAAATATCTGGGCTAGTGACCAAAATGTTGGTAGTTTTTTAATTTATCAGATTGGATTTTTCCCATTGAAAGCAGTAAACATGGCAAACTTGTGTACTAGCCATGTGCTCTCATTTCCAGCCAGAAACACAACAAAGCAGATGGCGTTTGCCATGTTTGCGCTCGCACTCAGTCTTGCATTCTTCTTTGTGACAGCACAAGTAAGGAGCCCAGATAGACACAAACAGCATGTGTCTCATAGGCAAAGGCGTAGGATTGGTTTTTAGGACATTTTTAAATCATTCAAACTATGCGGATAGACCACTTTTTCACATAAACTGTCAATTTGCCTGTTGCATCATCAGTTTTACTTGTTTAGAATGAGTCAGAGTTTTACTGTGAAACAACATAACAGACTCCTGTACTTGTTGATAATGAAATGTATTATTATATAACCAGTGCATCTTGCACAATAAAACTGGCATCATATAGTACGATTATTGTTGGCTCTGTGTCAAAGTGCTTATTTTCTTCTATTTTAAGTTGCTTAGGATGTTGCATCAATGTATATATCAGTTTTGGCACTTGTTTGAGCAAAGGCGGCTGTGAAAATAAATCTGCATGATCCTTTTGATCTTTCACTCAAAAAATTCACAAAATTCCAACCTATCAGAGTAAAACAATTGAAAGTGGGGAGAAAACATTGTGAAACTGTTTTTCTCCAATGAATGTTGGCCACATATTGGCACAGACTTATGAGTAAAATATCCTGAAGTATATTCCCATTCATATTTAAATTTTTTAGCACACCAGGGTGTAGGAGCATGATTGTCCAGCCATGACTTTCTGTTCCACAGAATTATAAAATGAGGAACACAAAGGTCAAATTCCCTTAATCATCCATCACAATGAGAAAAAACAAAAAATTATTATGAAGAACAAGATTGTTAACCAAAATAGAAAGTGGTTGTAAGAAAAGAGTTAAAACATTGAAAATCCCCATTTCCACCATCAGGGTAATTCAAGAGGTTCCAATCAACTAAAGATGTTAAAAATCTGCCTGGAAGAGGACGTGTGTCTATATCGTCCTAATGCACGAGGAGGAGAGTTTGAGTGCCAAAGACTCTCCAAGGATCACAGCTGGAGAATAGAGATAGTAGTCTTGGGGTCGAAACCTAAAAAAAAAAAATCAAACATCCCCTACATCACCACATGTTGTTCGGGAGGGTTTCAAGGAAAATTTTCCTCACTCATCCAAAAACAAACTCCAGCAAATTCAGTTGTCAGACACGACTGGAACTTCAAATGGCACTGGCTTCTATGGTCAGATGAAACTGAAAAAGGAGCTTTTTGGCAGCAAACCCACCAAATGAGTTTAGTACAAACAGGGATAAAAAAGTACCCCATGTTCACGGTTAAATATACTGCTGGATCTTTAATGTTGTGGGCCTGTTTTTCTGCTGGAGGTCTTGAACATCTTGTTCAGATGCATGGCATCATGTATTCTATCAAATACCAACAGATAAAAATCAAAATCTGACTGCCTCTGTTAGAAATCTTATAATGGGCCGTGTTTGAATCTTCCACCAGGACAACAATCCAAAACAAACATCAAAATAAACACAAAAATGGGTCACTGAGCACAAATGAATATTTTACCATGGCTGTCTCTGTCCTCTGACCTGAACCCTACAGAAAATGAGTGAGGTGAACTGAAGAGAAGAAGCACCGTCATGGAGCTGGTAATCTGAAGGATCTGGAGAGATTCTGTATGAAGAAAATGGTCTCTGATCTCATATCAGGTGTTCTCCAAACTCTTCAGGCATTATAGGAGAAAACTCAGAGCAGTTACCCTGGGAAAAGGACGTTGCAATAATTGGGTGCCAATAATTGTGGCCAACATGAACTAGAGAAAGCATTTATTTCACAATGAGATTTTCTCCCCACTTTCAATTGTTTTACTTCAATGATAGGTTGGAATTTTGTGAATTTTTTGAGTAAAAGATAAAAAGCTAAATGGCAATGTATATGTATATATATATATATATATATATACAAGATCTGCCCATATAACTACAATAATAAAAACAAACAGGAAACTAAATAATACACTTAAATAAGGGGAAAAATATCCAAACAATTTTGATTATATTTCAGGTTTTAATACAGTTCTTATTTTAAACATTATGAAATGAAATGTGCTTTTAAAAGTATATTTAAATGCAGTCCCTACTGAACAAAAATATACTAAATGGTTTTTAATATACAGTAAAATATATAAAAAATATATATAAAAATTGTTTTTAAAATGTCTTATCTTGAGGCTGTAATACTATTCAAAAGTTTGGGGTCGGGGTTTTCTTATTAATTTTATTCCTGCTCATCAAGGCTACATTTATGTGATTAAAAATAAAAAAGTAATATTGTGTAATATTATAATTTAAAATAACTGTTTTCTATTTTAATAGATTTTAAAATGTAATTTATTCCTCTGATGGAAAAGCTATCAGAGGAATAAATTAAGCTAAGCAAAATTTTCACAGGATCTTTTAGAAATCATTCTAATACATCATTCTAATAATCATTTCAGAAATCATTCTAATAATTTGGTGCTCAAGAAAAATGAGCGATGTTTTGCTGCTTAATATTTTTTGTGAAACAGTGATACTTTTTTAGGATTCTTTGATGAATAGAAGGTTCTAAAGAACAGCATTTATTTGAAATAGAAATATTTTATAACATTATAAATGTCTTTACTGCCACTATTAATCAAATTAATGCATCCTTGCTGAATAGAAGTATTCATTTATTTAAAAAAATCTTTGAATGGTAATGTATTACTTCTCGTTGCTTCTTGCTGGCTCAGCTGATATATTTTCTGCACTGGTGTCATTTTAGAGAATAATTCAACAAAAACACTTTGAGTAAAAACAAGGTTTGTGATTCCGCACCAGAATGAATGTGTCAAGACTTAACTCATTCACAAGCACATGCTAGACTGCGACCCTGCTATTAATAGTAATTCCAGTCAGGGGTGCATACACCACACCTGATACTTGATTTTGGTTTTGTTTGTGTCAGACCTATAAAATTAAAATTATGATGTTTTCAGTTCTGTTTTATACATTTGTGTGACACATATAGCAGAGTATTTGCTACTTGGTGAGTTCAGTATATAATATGAGTCAGTGGGAACATTTCTTGTTTGGTGTTGATGAAGGGCTACTTGAGCTTTGACGGAACTACGAGGGTACGTGAGATAGAAGAGATTGTGAAGCAGTGCTATGCAGAATCTGTGCCGAGTCTAATGCAATTGTAATTATCATTCGTGCTGATATTTACAGCGGGAGATGAGAGCGCTGCACAGCGATCCTCTCAGGATATTGTTTGCAGAAGTGGAGGAAGCACAGATGACAGATGATACTTGTTATTTCTTATGCCACTTTCATTAGTTTAACCTAGAGAGACAGAGCACAAGTGCAGTCATTTGAATGCTCACTCACAGCCCACTAAACACACACACAAGTGCAGTCATTTGATGCTTCCCTGCTCATGCTCACTCACAGCCCACTAAACACACACACCAGATTTTTGAGCTGCACTTTTTGGTATAAACTTAAAACTTCATGCTGGCTTAAAATATTAAGCCCAACTTTTTTTTTCTGTATGATATCAAATAATGGGGAATTAAAATTCAAACGCAGATCAGAAAGCGCTTCCCTACACCGGACGCGAGCGGCGCGGCGCGCGCAACAAAATACTCACTGAGTCAATGGCGCAGGGCGGCGAGACACGCTCTTGTTCTATTTATAACTCTCAAAGTTCGTAATGCTGCCTGTGTCGCCCATTTAACCCAAGTGTGAAGGGGGCAACAAATGTGAATACACTGTAAAAGTGAAATCTTCTTTGTTAATGTTGGTGCGCAAGTTCACAGTTGGGCTTTAATTTATTTTCAAGACTGAGGTAAAATTGTTGCTGAGGTAAAATTTTAAGCAAAATAATATTCAACCAGACACATTTAACTCTAAAGCACATAATTATTACCAGATTATCATTTTTGAGTTTGCCGCGACGTCAGAAAATAAAAAAATATTTCTAAAATAGAATTCCGTGTCGCTTATTTATGTTTCGCAGGTTTAGACAAAAATTACATGCAAATAAATCGCGTCGCGTCACGTCTCAACGGTGTTACAGTTTGCCCCCAAAAAAAATCTAAGTGTAAAAATATTATAAACTTAATTGAATCTGCAATTAGGGAAAGTGGAGAGAAAGAAGTGGAGATGAGAAAGTTGATTTGCTCAAATGGAATCAGATTTTTTGTTTGCATTTGTTTTTAATATTCAACAGGAAGTTCTTCTGTATCTAAATGCAAAAAATTTCATAATTGTTGAATAAAACCTTGGGGGAAGAAAATCTGAATTAATCTTGTGATTATCTTTGACTATTTTAACAAAAGCCAATAATATAATAATTGTAATAATAAGAATAAATATATATATATATATATATATATATATATATAGGTCAGTGGCCCTTGGCTTTTTTTGGCAGAATTCGGCCCTTGGCGAAAACTAATTGAGGAACCCTGGTGTAAAGTTGTCAAAGGCTGTCTTTCCAATCTGTAACTAAACATGTTTTTAAAAACAATTGACATACAGTTAGACAAGTTTAGGAAGAGCTTTTGACACCTTTCTGGATACCTAGTGTGATGTCTAATTCATGCAATGCAATTTCTGGATGTTTATTTAGAAATGCATCTGACAACTTTAATAACCGGTGGGGAAGCCAACCTATTATATCTTCATTATTATCTTTGCATTGCATACACAGAACTTCTTTGGTAGCATTTAGTTATTTGACTGTTAGCCTAATGTTAGCCTAAAATTAGCCAAACCTGCTTTTTGCATTCTTTTAATTCAGCTAATATCATGACATATCGATTTTCTATTGGTCACATGTCTTTGTGATGTAAATTCACAGGTGAGGGTTCAGCCAACTTTAACGTTGTTAACAGTGAAATTCACATGAGTATGTGTTTCTGTTTTCCCGTATTTATATGTGTATGAAATATTTTATGTTGACTTTTAAGATATGTTGATTTTAGGTTTTGCAACAGAGAAATTGAAATACTCTACCCCATTGTGTACCTCTCTGCCTATATTAATAAACTGATAAAAAAACAGCCATTTTTTAGCATTTGGTCTGACTTATACATTAATGTCCTCGAATTACAACTGACTCCAGATCAGCAGTTAAAGTACAGGAGGCTCTGAGAACATGGTGTTCTGTATCTGCCAGTTCTCAGATGTGCCTCATCCGCAGTGAATGAAACAGCCGTTATCTCTCAGCATACTGATAGCATCAAGTAGCTGCAGGAGGTGGACCACAGGAAGTGCTACAGCATTCTGTCTTCTGTTGTATAAGTCCCTGGTACAAGATTTTTAAAGTAGAAAAAGTACAAATCTGATTTCTGTGAATATCCGATTGGAATCCGATCATATTTAGCAAGTGTGAATGGCAAAAAATCACATTAAATCATATGTGGTTTGAAATCCTATTGAAATCACATTTCTGGAAATCTGTTTCAGTCTGAACACTCAGATTGGATTTTGCGTAACTTTTTAGCCTGTGTCACTTTTCACACACCACGTTAAAACGCAAACACGTTAGGCATTGCTGAATGAAACATGCTGAATGTTTTTACAGAAACAAGGCTGCGTTGTTGGGAAGTGTAATTTAAGTGGAAAATTACAATATAGAGCTGGTCTACGCACCGATTTGAGTTTTGAGGCCAGGGGAGACAGCAGTACGGAATAAATCTGCACATTCCAGCTTCCTATGTTTCTGCAGCTGTCTCGTTAGGTGTGATAAGCGAGGTTTGATTTAAATCCTACGTGGTGCCTCATAGAAACATGTTATCATGTTGTAAGACAACATCTGTATTGCAAACTGTATTGCTGTTATTGTTGTTTTTAGCATAGACATACCAACTCAAATTCACTGGCATAGAAACCAACACAGACATTCTGAAGAAAAAAAACAAAAAACAACAGGACACACCAATCAGATCTGAATGGTTGCGATGCACAGTGTGGACAGTCAGTCATTTAGATGGATTCCAATCGGATACACAATTGGATTTGGGCTGACAGTGTGAACAAAGCTAATGTGTTTTGTTTACATGTCTGTTTTAATGGGTTTGGAAAGGCTTATTGTTGCAGTGAAGTGTCTCATATGCTGGAACTACTTTGCATTACTTTTTGCATTTGTTTTTGTAATACAAAACTGAATAAATGCACTGGTTACGTTGATGAATTGTGCACTCCTACCTGCTGTGAAATTCCAGACGAGCACTGACTGTTTGTGTGGGTGTGCATATGAATGTCTAAGACATTTTTGCTCATAAAGGAGTAGGATGTTGTGCTTGTATGTTCAGCAGTACACTGTTCACATAATGTATACACCATTATAAAGGAATATTATGGGTTAAATACAGTTTAAGCTCTTTTGACATCATCTGTGGCATGCTGTCGATTACCACAGAAAATTATTTCAACTCGTCCATTTGTGTCCAAACAAAAATGAATGTACAGTGTTGCACTTACATTGGGAACATTCCCTATTTTTTCATTATTTTTCCTGATAAAAACACCTTTTGCAAATATATCTAAAAGGGATGTACAACTGTATATGTAAACCAACACACTGTCATGGCTATTCATAACTAACTAACTAACTAACGTTTTGGTAAATTGGTGGTGAATATGTATAAATTTGTACAATTTCATTCATACGTTTTTGTATGATGTTTACGCCCAACTGAGGTCTTGGTTTAGGGGTGGACCTTCATATTTACTTTTTTTTCTAAAATTCATACATTTTCATACAAAACTGCCAAACAAAATGCAAATTAGCTACATTTTCTTATGAGATTGTGTTGCCATAAACCCATGGATCAAACTATCCGCCAAGAAAAGTATCCGCACGTTGCAAAACTTGAAAACTTTTCATTATTTTTATTATTATTATTTTTGATTTAACTGAATAGTTAATGTTTAATATTTCAATGATTTAACTACAAATTTGTGCTTCACATTTGTTTTTAACCTCCTTAGACTGCCTTTGTAACTGGAGTACTATATACATGTTTTTCCTTTGTTTTTAAAAACTATTGTATTAAATATGTATAAAAACATTCTGCAGTAATCATAAGAATAGCACATAGTGCACACAGGCAGATAGTTTTATTTAACCATGAATATTGATAGAGACTCAATGCATTAGTTTTATTTTAGCCTCAACAAACCTGCATATTTCAATTTTCTCAAATTTTTTTACTACTTTTTACCTTGTGATCCTGGCCTGCCCTTGTCTCTGAAAATGTCAGATCAAACAAGACGCAACACTGTGCGAGTACAAATAAAGTCCATTTCATTCTCTCTAAAATAAATATTAATTATTTTATAAAACCATGTGTCTCCATAATCCTTTAATTACATTTATGATAAGAATTATGACCTAGAACTACATGACATCATCTCTTTGACTCTTTGACCTTCTGTCTTCTGATTATCTGATATCTCTCTTTCTCTGCCAATCATTGCACAATTTCCTCGTTTCATTGGCTGTGCTCCCAGGTAATTATATGGCCTGTGCCTTTGGACATTGTGCCACATTAGGTGTTACAAGGACAAGTATGGGCATTGCCACCTTAATGCTTCAGCAGACCTTTCAGTGCACACTACAGTCTGACTGAATGCAGGTGAATTCAATTAAAGCTCCAAGAGGTCCCAGTCTCTACATTTCCATCTCATTGAGGGTCTAGATAGCTCTGTTGCATTGCCACTCAGCTTCCACTGTGTTAGTGGCAGCTCTCTGTTGTCATGGCAGATAGTGTGCTTCTTGTTTTTTATGTATACTGTATGTGTGTTTAGAACTACAATACATTTCAATTATGACAACTCTAATAATTTTAGCATGTTATTGTACTGAACAATGTAAGTATATTTGGTCTTGATGGACTAGATCTGCTACTCGCTGCTGTAAGCATGTAAGATACATTGTTGCTGCATGAAACAACATAAATCCCCTAGCAGATCTAGACAGGTGGAGCTGGGGAGGTGGAAGTTTTCTGATCTTAAAATGTAATTCCTTGTAATTGCTAGAATATTGCATTTAAAGATTTTATCAGCCTACACCATTTAAAGTTTAATGACTGAACTAGATATTTGTTTATGAGCCATTGGTGACCTCTGGTTTGGGGTTAATTGCGCACTTACTTACCAAGATGCATGACAGCTAGTCAGTTAGCCTTTATGGAAAATAATGAGTTTGACTTTTTTTTCCCAACTGATATTAAATAGTCTAAACAATCCCATTGTGGTTTGCAGTGGTCTCTCAGTCTTTGAATGATTATGACAACTTTCCTTCTGCAATATACAGGGAAATGTTTCATCAGTATTTAAAGTAGCCGTTCTTAAAAGGTGGACTGTTCAAACAACAATAACACAAGAATCGTTTTCCAAGCTGGGCTTTGATGCACATCTAACAGTGAGCTGGCGAGAACCACAGGAGTGATGTCTACCTTGAGAACAGCGCCAAAGTTTCCTGTGTTCCACACTACAGGATGTTTCCCTCTGATCTTCCTGACTTAATGAGCCATATGGTGGATGTGCCAGGCAACACAACCAAAGGACTGCCAGTGCTTGGGTGTTATTGATGCTTATGTCAAAATACCAGATATGTGTGTGATTTGTCCATTATTTTTACTTACTTTTAGATCTAATGGTTTAGGCTTCAGTAAGATCTGTGAGGTAACAAAGTACTTCTCTATTTGACCCTGAAAGCATCTGCTGCTTGTTATCGTAGGAGAGAGCAGCACTGACATTTGGGGATTCAGAGAGGACACTTGAGTTCTACATGATGAAAATTTGATTGCTTTATATAAGAGTACTTTAGTGGAGATGGGCTCTCTGAGAATCCCTGTTCTTGTGATGTGGCAGTGAGTTTCTGGAGTCAGAGGGAATCCTCAATCAAGAGATGAGTAAAATTGTAATGTAAACTGCCCCGGACAAGATTGCTACATCACAAGCAAAAGATACCAGTTAGTCATTTTTAGTGATGACTGATGGTCATTCAAAAGACTGAAACACTGCACTGTTGTTGTTCTGTAATACTGAAGTATTACATAATTTGGAGCTGATTTAACATTGATGCCAGATTTATTATTGATTTGTTACAAAAAATATTCCCTTGGTTTGCATCCATTAAGTTAAAGAAAAACCATACAATGTGCTTCCAAGAATACCATGGTACTCCTTATTTACATTATTGTTGTCTTAAAATTTAGTATATGTGCTGAAGGAGTGAGATGAACACCATAATTTGTCAGTGGCTTACATTTAACCTAAAATAACTTGAGATGCAAAACTGAGTCTGCTTGCTGACACTATTTACAAAACCACCTCCATTTCTACAAAGTGCAGTCGCTCCATGTCTCTCCCATCCCATCCTTGGCAGCTAATGAGAGTCATAAAGTAGGTGTGGGTTTTTCCATGCAACAGAACTGACCCATTTTCATGATGTGGGAGACCCACACTCTCTCTGTAGAGGCATTTCTACAGGAATCCATTTGTTCAAGAACACCTGGGCAGAGGATCAGAGATTAATAGTGATTAATGGATGGCCTCTTACAGATCCTGCACACACTCACGGTCCATAAAAGTTGCAATTATGGTGCCATTTACCGAGGCTTCAATGAGTAACTGCAGATAGTGGAATTAACACTATTGATCAGGTAGTTCAAATAGCTGTAATTGCATACATTTTAAAAGCCAAAACTTCTGCTTCAAATGAGACATAATGCCATTAATATGGATCAGTTGTAAAAGTTTATGTATGTGCTGGTGTGATGGAAACTCAAAAAACAGGTGTCACATGAGTCATGACAAGTCAAGAGAGTAGGGGTGCAACGTATCACAAAATTCATGGTTCGGATCATATTCCCGCTTTTGAGTCACGGATTGGATTAATTTTCAGATGAGCAAAAAATGGTTCCTTTATTTAAAGAACACTTATTCGATACCACAGCAAAAATAACTAATAAAGGTCAAACATTTTTAAGACAAGTGAACCGTCAGTAATAAAATAAGAACAAATAAGCAAATTACAAGCATAGATACATAAAATAGAACAAAGTTACAAATAATATAAGGTCTAACACTAATATTCAGGTACGGAAATATAATAACTGAGTGTAAAAAAAGACTGCTTATTGATCACTGTAAAAATTAAGTAAAGATTAATCTTTGTTAAAGTTGTGTTTCATTGTTTGATTAACATTAATGACACAGACAGCAGCAGGTATTTATAGGTATTTATCCAATATACTGTACTATACCATATACTGTACAATATACACATTCAATTTCTTTCTCCACTATTTACGCTTACTTAAGACATAACCGACTGTGTTTAGGAGATTACTTGCCTAGACAGGTATTTTGAGATAATTTTATGTGTCCATTCAAGCGCAAGGATATGTGAAAGAGGATTCTGTGTTTGAAATTAATTCAGCGTGTAAGCACTGAATTGAATTGTCTTTGTTAGTTAAAGTTTTAATTAAGTTGGTATTTATTTATTATTATTTTTTACTGTATGTGTACATTAAAAGTATCATTCCGGCAGCGAGAACGTTCCCAAAATAAATGAAGATAAATGTCTTGGCGTATGATGTGTTTATTTGAACCAATCATATAAGAGTAAATGGAGAGTCAGCGAGAGCCTCATTTGATTGGCTACAAGAAGGTGGTGGACCCACCCTCCCCTCACGCTTGCAAAACTCAGCGAGTGAGAGAATCGTGCCAAAATTGCAAGCGCAGGTAAAAGAAAGACGGTGCAGCGCATATCGGGTTATTTCAGGAAAAGTTATGCCCTGCGTACGCAACACGTTGTTTACACCTTTGAAACAGCTTTATTTTACACACAGAGACATATTCTTCAGAGTGAATCCGTTTTGCAGTTCTTAACACCACTGTTTTTGCTTGCAAATTGCCGTTTACAGACTTGCAAGGCTTTTGGCTACATTTCAGTGCAAAAAACATGCCAAAAGTGTAAGCGTGGAAAAAACGTAGGTCAGATGAATACAGATCATATTTATTTCAAATTAATATGAAGTTGCAGTTTTCAACACATGATTTGCACTTACGAAACATAGTACAATGATGCAAGTCCTGTTTTCTTGAGCTTATAACTTGATTTACACCTTTACAAAAAATATTTTGCGCATGCAAATTTATTGTACGCTTGCAATGTCACGTAAACTTTCACAAATATTACCCTGCGCATGCAAATCTTTTTGACGTAATTTTACCTTCATAGAAAACACATATCTCATCTCATATCTAAAATCTTTATTTTTGTTCCACAGAAGAAATAAAGTCACACAGGTTTGGAATGACATGAGGTTGAGTAGATGATGGAATTTATTTTTTTCAGTGAACTATAACCTTTTAAAGGAACCAAACAAAGTGACAATCAGTGTGGTGCAGGTGATTAAAGAAACGTCTCGTGCAAAAATGGAAATTCTGTCATGTTACTTTTTCCTGGGAACACAAGAGGGGAATTTTTAAGAATCCTTAAAAAAGAGTCCGCTGCATTTGAGTGAGGAAAAAAACTATTTTAAGTTTAAACAGTGATCATTGTCTCCTCAGCTGAAGCAATGAAAATCTTATATGTGTACATCTTCAGATTCAAAAATGGATTTGAGATCATTTATTAAAAAGTAAAAAATGCTGAAAAATAATGAGATTTTACAGCTGCAGCCAATATATTTTCAGGGAATAACATTGTATACAGTACATAGCCCTGTTCCTCAAAAACTTAAAAGACTTGGGAGTACATAGCACAAAACAATATAGACTACTTTTATGGTGCTTTTTCACTTTTTTTGAAGCTTGATAGACATGATCAGTACGAGTTGCCATTGTCTTTGCTTCAATGGTAAAACCAGGGTTAACCATTCCTTAAAAAAGATAAGAGGAGAGAATATTGAGTGAAAATGTGGGTTTTTCAGAGATGAAGAAACAATATACATGGTGGTGGTATAGGAAAAAGAAAGAGTGACAAGGGCATGAAATGGTCAAACAGGAATGGTAAAACGGTGACAGTTGTCCTCTGAGACACTGCAGTGGCTCTCTGACCCTTGAATACTCTACAGCAGCTCATTAAACTTCATTCCCAGGGTCCTGAGAAGCACCACTTTACACTTTATGTGTGCACCTGTTTACGAATTTACAATACAGTGTCCTGAAGCCCATAGATTTGTATATCAAAATCCACAGGCTCATGTGGTCGTGTGTAGCCATTGAGAGATGTTTGAGAAGTTCAGTAGAATTGCTCCCCATCTCTTCTGACAGCTGGTTGCTACGTGCACTGTATACATATGTGTGCGACTGTGTGTGTGTGTCTGTGTGTGCGAGGCGGGCTCCCACTCATATAGGGCAGCAAACCAGAGGCAGACTCAGCAGTGGCAGCGGCAGCAGTGTGAGGAGAGTGTGTGAGGACTCTTCTTCATCTCTGTGGCTGGATGTTAGCACTCTCTCTCTCCTCTGTGGGACAAAAATTGTATGTATGTATGCTCTCTTCCATCCTCTCTTGAAGCTTTCTTTTTAGCTGTGGCTTTAATGAATGTACTGCAGATGGAGTCCTCTGTGGCACGTGTGTGGCATGGAGCCTGTGTGAATAGGGAGTTTAATCTTCTGTTAACGTTGGTGCGTTCAGCTGCTTGATGGGATCGAAAAGTCAGGCTCAGGTAAAATAGCTATTTCTTTTGCAATTTAAATTATTTGAGCGTTTTTGATAAATGCGAGCCAGTTGTGAAAATGTGTCAATGTGTTGTTTGCACTAGGGACTGTGTTTATTCTTGGGATAGTGTTTGGTTTCTAAAAGCGTGTGGTTGGAACTTGAGAGGGATATTATGAATGGCACAAAAGGAGTGCTGTAAGGGAAAGAGATAAAAGAGGAGTGAGGTGTGGAGAAGGAGAGAAAAAAGGGTGGGAGACCGGGGGATTCCTGCTGTTTGTTTTTGTTTTTTCCTCACAGAGACAGCTGTCAGGGTTTTTTTTACACCCAGACAGCTGATAGCTGGAGAACAACAGCAGTATTAGGCAGCATCCTGTGAAAAGACCACAGAGAAGTGTTTTCTCAAGCCTATAGAGTGTGAAGTGAATGATAGTGGAGGAAACACCCCAGGCTGCAGGATGTGTTTGATGGTGAATTTCTAGGTGCTTTGATGAAATTGGTATGTACCTGATGTGTTTAATTCATTTTACCACGAGTCTAAATGAGGCTTATCGGACGTTTCTTCTTCAAACCATAACCAAATTATTGCATGAAAGTATACGTGAAAACATGCAAAAATGTGACATTATGAAAAATTGTTCAATGCAGTAGGAGTCATATTTCATCTAGGCAATTGCTGTGGAAAGTTTGAGTTTGAACAAGTTATTGGTTTTGCAAACAAATTAGGAACAAGCACAATAGGAACTCAGTGTTTTCTGTGATGGGGAGAGCAGACATTGTAGCAATTCTTGGTTTAGGCACTTCTATACAAAAGAGGTTTGTAATAACGCTTTGAAATCAAATATTTTTTGCATATTAGCAGCCATTATTCATGTCAGTTAAATATATAACTTATTTGAAGCAGATACAGTTAAACTAGATGTTACTTAATAACACCCATCCAACTGCTAATAAAGAACAAATCAAGTATACATTTTAGTGGCTTCTATCATGTGGCAAAAGACTGCACCAAAATACTATTGTGTTTTAGACACAGAGCCTTTGTAAAGGTAAATGAAATGTTGATTAACCTATTTTGCTATCTTAAGTGCATAATTTGTTGCATTTTATTGTTTGTGTTCCATTGTTTTCTTCCTGCCTAACCTTATTAGAATAGATCTGTGGTCCACTAGTTGAGGACTACTGGCCTATATAATGGAAAAATGCTGACATTTGCTAAACAATCTGGTTTAATCACCAGTAAGAATGTATCTGGGGAACTGAAAATCCAGTCTGGCAGTTACACAGTATTTATGAATTGTTATTGATTATGCTGCACTTACTGTATGAAGAGGGATATATATGGCAAAAGCGTTCCTGCAGTTCAGAATAGGAAGACAGAGAAGAATGCTAATGTGAGAGCTACTCTCAGGATTAATTAATTTGCTGAATTATTCTCTGTCTCGTAGAGAAAGAGTCTCATAACTAGATTTGCCATTGGAATTATTAATTCATGTGTTTAATGTACAACTACTCAGCAGGTGGATTGACCATGTCTCACCTCCTTCACAGTCTGTCTCTCTTTCCTTCCATCACTTCCTCTGATCATCCACTTATATGCATAGAAAAGCCTCATTCTGCCTTTTTTTGTCTAATGTACCTGATAGAGATATTATGTAGCAATTAGTTCCAGTCCACTAATTTGATTGGTTGAGCGAGCCAACAGCACTGGAATATTTCACTGTTTGTATCTCTCCTCTTTTCTGTGTTCCAATTCAGTGGTTTGCAACTTTGTAACTGAACTGTTTTTGCTGCCACTGCAAAAATACACAAAATACCTGACAATATTGTTTTTAAAAGGTCGGTTACTTGATATTAACTTCTTGTTTTTTGAACTGCAATAAAAAAGCAATATCACACTCGAGTGATAACATCTACTGAGGTCAAACCTGAAGTCTTTGTAATGGCTTCTTGAGTTTATTTTGTGTGGCAAGATGGCAGCCGTGCAGTGAAAAAGTTGAGGTGTTTGTCATGTTGAGGAGCATGCACAGCCAATCAGATGAGATTCTGCTGTGATTACTGAGTCTGTTGATTGCGGTGAGGGTAAAAAGG
Source organism: Schizothorax lantsangensis (assembly GCA_027422415.1). NCBI lineage: Eukaryota > Metazoa > Chordata > Actinopteri > Cypriniformes > Cyprinidae > Schizothorax > Schizothorax lantsangensis. Next base: position 21,643,909 of record CM049842.1, on the reverse strand, counting down.
TTGGCCATTGACCATAGTCTAGAATACAGGCGACTGTAGAGTATCCCATCACAAAGAAAAATTACTAATGAGATCTCTTTAAAGGGATACTCCACCTAGAACAAGTACATTCTCTGATTTACTCACACCCATGCCCTCCCAGATGTATATGACTTTCTTTCTTCAGATGAACACAAACGAAAAAGAATCCATCTTTGTGAGCCCATATAATGCAATTGTATAAGATCTCTATAGTTGGCAACTCAAAAAGTCAATGTTTTCTGAAGCGAAATGTTTGTGTTTGTGTTTGTGTGACAGAGAGAGAATATCAGTTTTAAACTTTTTTAACTATAAATCATTGCTTTCGGCCAACTGTCATATGAGTTGATATCAATGCCAACACATGTGTTGTGAAACAAAATAAGAGATGTAGAAGCACAGAGGACCAGAACTCGTTTAGTTTAGTATCTTTTAGTTTCAGAAGACATTGAGTCATCAGCTGGGGTCATATGGATTACTGTCGTGTTTTTTTTTTTGAGCATCAGTGATGGTCCCGTACACAGGCATTATATGGGCTCACAAAGATGGGTTAGTTTTCTATAAATATTTGTTTGTTTTCAACGGAGGAAAGTAAGTTTTATAAATCTAGAACTGTGTAAGGGTGAGGAAATTATGTGGAAATTTGACTGCACTTAGATTTACAAGTATACAAAGTCTGGATTCAAAAGTTGGTGATTTCAATATGAAATCATATCAGATTTATCCATGACCAAAAATTTTATTTTCAAAATTGTTATTCATAATTTTTTACTCATTGCATGTCAACAATGATCTGATTTGTTTCTGCTTTTATTTCTACTAAGGAATTTTAGGAGAACCATTTGGTGCTTAAATGAAACAGAATTATTGAGAAACCCATTAAGTTTCCTGAGCTATGAAAGAGCAACCTCTGATTCTGAGTAACACAGGTTTCCTCTGGGATATTCTGCGCAGGTGAGATAATGCGGATGAGACATAAAACCTTGCATATCTCCAGATTCATGCTGCTTTTGTTGTAATCGATGCTGCAAAAAGCAGAAAATGCCCATTCGCTTATAGTTTTAGTCATCCTCTCAAAGCAGTTTGGCCTTTTTTAATGTATGTTAACACTGCAATGAAACTTAGACTAGGCCTATCACAATTATTTATTTGATCTAATTGCAATTATTTGAGATAACTGTGGTAAGTGCCATTCAAATAAGGGAAATGTAAGTATGTAAAAAAAAAGTCATCATATATGAAGGTGTCAAAAGCAAACCTGAATCCATCAGCAGCACATGACACTTTCATGACACATGTACATGTCTAGAAATTCACAACAGTGGTATAGTCGCTCTCATGCTGGATGTCTACCAGCCCTTACCTATCTCTTTCTATCTCCTCTCATCTCCTCTCTCACTCTCTTTCTTTTTCACCTTGGTCATACAGTTTCACATGTCACTCTGGAAGCCTTTGTTCTTTGTTACCTGTACGTCTGTCTGAAAGGCTCAACTGTATTCCTCCTCTCTCTCCTACATTCTGGCCTTACCTGTCAAAAGTTTTCAGTTTATGTGGACATATTTCCAGGTTATTATTTCTGTTTTCACTATGACCTTTATCTTTTATTTCTTGTGATCTTTCATTTAACATCCATGAATTCAAACAGTTACAGTGCGCCACTTTTGCACATGATATTTAAGCACGATATCCTGAGCCACGAGTATTCAGTACACACATTTTCTTGATCTTTCTCACATCCCCCTCTCTAACACATTTCCTTTCTTACACCTTTCTCTTTATCTATCTCTCTGTGTATTCATGTGCACAATGTGTGTCAGACCCAGCCGTGTTTTTTTTTCACTGGATCTGTGTTGGTCTGTGGGGATAGATTGCCTGTCATGGTGCTTCCCTGCTGCTTTGCTTTATTCCGGGTCACTGCGACCTTCCTCACCTGTAGTTTCTTATCAGACTCAGCATCCTGATCTGAGTGCTGTTAATGCCTGAATATTGTGTTACATGATGCTGGCTTCTTCACACTGTGCAACTGAATAAAATGCCTTGAAAAATTCTATAAAGAGGTCTGCATTTTGTTTCTTTTGAAAATGGATGTGCTAAAGAACATGCCAGACAAACCTGAATGGTTGTGTCTATACTTTTTTATATATACGTATTTTTTTTTTTTTTTTAATTTAGCATTTTAGTAGATGCATTTAACCACAGTGACTACAAAAGTAGTCTTACTGTATTTTTAAGACACTGTCACATTCAAAAGTAGAGGTAGGTTGCTTGTAGTAGTAGAGTTTTTTAATGAACACATGCAATATTAGTCAACATGAAACTGAAGTTGTGATCATCTTCTGTATTGTGGAATATGTATTGGAGTAAAACAGCTTCTCGAATAAGAGAATATGTAGGGTGGGACTTGGTTTTTTCCATTGGGAATTGATTAGATCATTGTTGTTTGCTAATTGCTGTGACAGGTTTTTGGTGCACGTCATCAGAAAAGAGATGTTGTGAGGGGATGTTAATACTTTTGATTAAAAAATTGCAAGGGCACATTAATAAAAATGTGTTTATAAATCATTCACAATAAACACTACGATATTGCATTAAAAAAAATGAAGGTGGTGATTTAAAAATGTCACATGACTCCAGGTAATGCAAACATTACTGATGTGCCATTTTATATATTTTTAATTAACTGTCTCATTGTAGGTATTTCGGGATTGTGCTCTTAAATATATTTATATCAGTTTACAATTTTAAAAACTAGTTATTTTAGGTGAGAATGTTCAGGTCATATACTTTTATACAGTTTTATGCAAAAGTTTGGGCACCCCTGATATTTATCATAATTTCATTTTATAGTCTGCTGGGCTTTCAAGCAACTTCATTTGGATATAAATTATACCTTATAGAAACAGCAACATTTCAGTTCTGAAATAAAATTGAATCAACAGATACAATGCAACGTGAATCATAAAACCATACAGGTGCAAAAATTTGGGCATCCCAAAGGAATAATGACATCAATATTTAGTAGAGCCACCCTCTGCTGAAATAACAGCCTGTAGATGCTTCTTATAGACACTGATAAATCCCTAAATTCTAGCTGCAGGCATTTTTGGCCATTCTTCCTTGCAATATTTGTCCAGTTCAGTCAGGACAGCCTTCTTCAAATCAAACCATAGATTTTCGATGATGTTCAAGTCTGGGGACTGGGATGGCCTTTCAAGAACATTGCATTTGTGTCTGTGCATGAATCACTTGGTAGATTTGGCACAATGCTTTGGGTCATTGTCCTGTTGAAACAATCAACTCCGGCGTAACTTCAACCTCTTACCTGATTCTTGAACATTGTTCTTAAGAATCTGGTGATACTGGGTGGAATCCATGCAACCCTCAACTCTGACAAGGATTCCAGTACATTTGCTCGCCACAAAGCCCCACAGCATGATGGACCCTCCGCCAAATTTTACAGTAGGGAGCAGGTTCTTCTCCTGGAACGCTGTGTTCTTTCCGCCATGCAAAGCGCCTCTGGTTGTGACCAAATAACTCAATCTTAGTTTCATCTGTCCACAGAACATTATTGATGATAAGCATTTGCATACCTCAAACGACTCTGCTTGTTGGCAGTACCCAGAAAAAGCTTTTTCCACATCACCCTTCCATTGAGCTGTTCCTTGTGCAAAGATGTACAATGACATTATCAGCAGCAAGATGTTCTTGAAGCTCCTTGGAGGTGGTCTGTGGTTTGTCTTTGACCATTCTAACCATCCTTTTTCTTTCAGATATTTTTCTTAGCCTCCCACATCTTTCCTCCACAAGGACTGTTCCTGTGGCCTTCCATTTTCTAACTATATTTCTGACTGTGGAGACAGAGACTTTAAACCTTTGTGATAACTTTTTGTATCCTTCTCCTAAAACATGTTAACGAATCAGTCAGTTTTTAGATAATTGGTGAGTTATTTTTAGGTTCCCATGTTGCTTTTTTTCCCATAAAGATCAAGGATAAGCACAACTAATCAGCTACCTTAAATATCCTTTTTCATTATTGGTTGCACCTGTGTTTGGAGTGTTAAGGTTCATTGATTCAATCAAATTAATTTTATGTTGCAATCAATCAGCATTAAGTGACTACAGGTATTCAAATCCCCACAAATGAGAGGGTGCCCAGACTTTTGCTTAGCCTATTTTTCACTTTCAATTTTATTTCTAGTGGTGGGCAGAGCGAGGCTTCGTGAAACACTGAAGCAGTCGAAGCAAGTGTCTAGGCTTCGAAACATTTCGACACCCGTCTCTACGGTGACACCTAGTGGTCATTTTCAAGTATTGCTCTGAAACAGCGTCGACAAAGAAACAGTTAAGCGAATTGACCAATTATAACGTATGTTGTGTTAATCGATCCACCAAGTGGTTTGGGGGAGTGGTTAGTGTGCTCGACTGGAATGCTGTCTCCTTGGGTTCGAATCCTGGGTGAAGCAGTCATCTTCACAAAATTATAATAAAGAATTAAAATGTGTGTTTTTATTGTTCTGTTCTTATACTTTCTGGGAGTTAGGTTGAGACAGATGTGCAATTGTGTGATTTGTTTCCGACCCTGTCAATCAAATGCAGAATCGGCAGGTATGCCACGTCTCGAAACACTTGTGACACGCCCCGATGCTTCGAATCGCCTTAGTCACGTGACATGGGTGTTTCGAATCACGCTTCGGAGCAGTGTTTAGAAACATCTGCGCTTCGGGATCTCGACACCGTGTCGAAACGTCAGTTTCGCGTCTGCCATCCCTATTTATTTCACATAACTCAATACTGCTACACTAAGAATTTCTGTCCGAAAAACATCACATTATCCAACTTTATCTAGTAACTGAAAGGCTTAACACTACGATCTTTTGTTATGCAGAAAGAGCACATTATTATGCAGCCTCGGAGGGGTGCCCAAACTTTTGCATGAAACAGTAAACAATGATACATGCATTTTACCTTCTGTCTAAACACTTACTGATAAATAAAAATAAGAGGTAAGTGCTAAGAGGTAATAATATATATTCTATATTTTAAATATTTACACTGTTGATTTTTAGATTAGATGTGATTTCTACTATACTGTATCTGCAACCATTGTTTAATGTTGCAGTGCAGTGTAGGAGTCAGATCTTGGCAGAGCAAAGATATTTCTAATCAGCTAGCCTTTCCCGGTTGTTTTCCCAACAGATACGCAAATTAGAAGAAGGCTTAGGTGGAATATTTAGATACCTAATATAATCTTTATAATCTTTATAGCATCAAATTGCTTTTAAAAGGTTACTTACATTTTTGGTTACTACACCATAGTGTTTAGACACAGTTGGTACTTTTATGATTATTTGATTGTTTATAACATAAAAATTATGATATTGTGCTTGAAAAGAAGCTGTTAAATGACAAATGCTCTCTCGACAAACATCATGTCAACAAGCAGGTTCTTTTTGCATTGATTTACACCAAATATTATGGACTAGACAGTGGATGCTTTTTTCATCAGCTTTCGCTCCTCTCTACTCTCTTGCTCATTGAGCCCGGTCTCATGAAAATACGTATTATATTACGCCAAAACCCCCCCGAAAACTCGTGGTATTGATACGCAAAAATGGACTTTGGCGTTTATATGCTACGCACATTTTTGGCGTGCATATAATACGCAGTTTTCGCGTGCATATGATACGAAATTTGTTGGCGTGCATATGATATGCAGTTTTCGCGTACATATGATACGCATCTACACCACAACCCTAACCCTACCCATCGCGTAGCATAGACACGCCAAAGTCCATTTTTGCGTATCAATACCACGAGTTTTCGTTTTTATTTGGCGTACTATTTATACGCACTTTCATGAGACCGGGTTGGCTCATTGGAAAAGTTTCCAATGTCTGACTATATGGCTCCAATGAAGAGCTACACCCTCTTGATCTCCAAGGTGTCCTTCATATGGAAAGATACAACCAAAGAATGTCATGATAAGCTTTTCCCTTTGGTCTGGATCTGCACACGGCCAGGTCAAACACATACTGACCCCAGTCTGTCCATCTGGAGCCTTTCCATCTCTGGATTAGCCAGACTAGTCCTCTCGCCCTGGCACCACCTGCTGGCCCTCCTCACTGCAGCTGGTTCCGGAAGGGTGAAAGTGGGTTAGGCGTGTGCTCTGAGCCTTTGGGTCAGGGGTGGATACATCAGGATTGGAGGGGTTTAATGGAGGTTTATAATAGTCACAGTAGCCAGAGGCAGGAGTCTATTATAGATGGCGGCTCCCTCAGGGCCCGCTCGTGGATCTACAGAACTACAGTATTAGGGCAGAAATGAATAGCAACGGAAATATGGAACATTATCAACTCAGAATTATGGGGCTTATATATCTGTTTTGGGAAATTTGCTTAAAGTGCCCCCCTTCTGGAGTTGATCAGCCATATATAAATCATATATTACTAGAAGTACAGATTTTAATTGGAAATCAAAGCTGCTTTGTTGTGTTCTCATTAATTCAGTGTCCTAGATATTTTGAATGCAAGATATTTGTTGTTTAGTTGTAGTTGCACCAGCAAACTCCACTTGGGGTTTCCGTAGTGAAGGAAACAGCTCCAGAAACAGTGTGAGATTACATAAGAGTTTGTTGGCATCAATATTTGATGGATTGTATGTGGAAAGAGAGATCTGTGTTGAAATCTGTGCAGAGAAATTCACTCACTATGGAAAGTCACTTAATAACGGATAAAAACCGAGGGGGTCATATGTGAAGTAATGAGACAGAAGTGGATTAGACACTTTTATTACCAGATGACAATATGCTATTATTACATGTGGTATATAGCTAATAATGTGCTGCTGTAAATGTGGGAGAAGATCTCCAAACTTTGCCAAGAGGATGTTATTTAGGCTGCTATTTAAAATCTGAAAGATCTGACAGGAAAACAACAACCTGTAAGTAAGTGTTTGTTACTCATTTCACATGCAAAGAGGTTATCCTTAGTCTTTACCCAGTAAACCAGGAAAGTTGTGAATTTATTGGCTAAAAGAGGGTTTTTCTGTGAATTGACCTCCAGTTTAATTCACAGAAGCTAGGAGTGTTAGGTCTTTGTGTATTGTTGTGGACAATAAGGGGACTTGTAATCAAAAAGGTAGAGAACCAGTGTTTTATCTACTCAAATAATGATTTTGTGATGTTCTACTTTGGTGACATTTCCTTCTCTCATTCACAATAACACTCAAGTTTCTTTCCGTTTGTTACTTTACTGCTTGACTGAAATATTATTTTTCTTGTGAATGTAATTAAAAGTTACACAAGTTGACTTGTCAAGAGCTGTGTAAAAGGTTCTTGATGCTGGTGTAGTAGCTTCCAGCTTGCCTCATCTCATATTATTACCTTGGGGAGATTGCAGTCCCCAGAGGTATACAAGCATCAGTGGTCAAATGGTGTTAAATAGAGTTTGTTGTCTAATGGTGGATGTTCAAATGAATTAACCATGTAGGATTAGCGGAGTAGTTGATGCTATTACTTTTCACAGTGTTGTCTTGTGTCATTAAGTCTTATACAGTCTTCAGTAAGTGCTTGTTACATATTTTATTGTCTAAATGGATTGCTTTGCTGAAGATTGTTGAAGCTGCTGCCTAAATTGCTTATTGATTAAAGTGAGTGAATAGCAGGTTGGGAAGTGGCATATTCTCCAGAGATGGAGTTAACCGGCACTGTGTTGTCTGGGCTCACTTTGATTACAAACTAAATCATCCGGTCATTTAGATAAAGTATGTGCCCACAATTAACTGGTTTTAATGTAATATGGAAAATCCAATTAGTTGTGAGCTTTGATTTGAGGAGATGCAGATTTTTTTCCCCCGCATGTGTCTCTGGATCTTAATTGTACAGAATATTTGTCTTCAGTAAGGCTCCTTCAGTTTATAATCAATGACCGCTAGCTTGTCTTGGTCAAAATGTTTAAACATTTCCCCTCAAGGGCCACCTAGTGTGTGGCCCTTATCTAAAGGCTTCTTGGTCTACAAAGCTTTGTTATTCCCTCATTTCCGCTTTCGTATAGATTTCCAGGACACCCCAGGTGTATTCCCTCACCACTTAGTCCTGTCAGCAGTGTGTACAGACTGAACAAAAGGAAACTGAAAAAAATGCATTAGTATTGTGGGGGGGGGGGTATTGTGGTAAATGTATTGTGTTTTATCTGACAGACTACATAGAATAACAACATTGATAATGATTAGAATTGTTGCTTTAGAATGATTTCTGAAGGACCATGTGGGTCACACTTTATTTTAAGGTTCATTAACTACGACTTTTGCCTCAATAACTCCTAATTTGCTGCTAATTAATAGTTAAGAAGGTAGTTGTTAAGTTTATGCATTGTGTAGGATTAGGGATGTAGAATATGGTCATGCAGAATATGTGCTTTATAAGTACTAATAAACAGCCAATATGTTAATAAAAGGCATGCTAATAAGCAACTAGTGAGAATTGGTCCCTGTTCTAAAGTGTTACCATGTCCCTGTCCCAAATGAAACACTTTATGTGCACTTGCGGTCTTACGGACTTACAATAACCGCCGCGTACACATGTCCGTTAAGTCCACGAGACCATAGGCTGTCCCATTCCTCATTTTAGAGTTCAGAAGGGTGCTTGTGAGAGCCCCCTTTGCAGCCGTTATGTGCCCTCGATCCGCACTTCTGCTGAGCCCACACTGGGGCGAGCTCCGCAGCAGACTTCTACCCGACAGTGAAAGCGGCATTACGTCACGAAAGTGTGGACTCAGAGGAAGACCGCGAGGGTTTAGGGTGCGATTTGGGACAGGGCCCATCATGTGACACTGAAGTAATGGCTCCTGAATATTCAGCTTTACCACCACAGGAATAAATTACATATTAATATATTTTAAAATAGAAAACAGTTATTTTTAATTGTAAAATTATTTTGCAATATTGGTGTTTTTACTGTGTTTTTGATCAAATAAATGCAGCCTTGGTGAAAAATAGCTACCCTACTCATAGCTGTGCCACTCAGATACTGTTTTGCTCAGTTCCAGACATTAGTTTGTGGAATCAAAAGTGTGCATACTGCTTGTTATCCTGATTACTGATGGTACATAATGGTTTCCTATTGTGATAAACTAAGCCAAAATTCTCACAGTCCCCTGAAGCACCAAAACATGCTAATGCCACCAGACCTCCAACAAATGACCACATTGCTGTTGAGGGTGAGTTCAGAAGGGCATGTTGTCCTACTTTGACCATACTTCAGGCAGCTGTATCTTCAGATAAAATGCTGTTTTTTTTAGAACAGTTCGGAAAGGATGATTCATGTTACATTCAAAATGATCTCTGCATCCACCCAAACCATCCTCCACCATGTCTTCCACTCATTTATTATTTCCTGCAGTGTTTCACACTTTTCATTAGTATCATCTTATTTTCTAGGCTCTGAGTGCATCATTGATTAGATGTCCTGAGCTTCTTCCTTCAGGCTTCTTTATCATTATCAGTCCTATTCACAGATGAGCTCACCTGAATCAGCCTTGCTTATAAAACCTTTCTATTTTTCTTGGAACTTACTAAATGTGATTTTACTTAGTTCAGGAACAGGAATGTTCTTCTTTGTTTTCAGAGTTTGTTGTTTGTTGTTGTTTGTTTCGGATTTACCTACTCTTGAATGTCTCATGCAAAGTGAATATTAGCTTTACAATACACAAGGCGTCATATTACTTACTGAAGACACAAAAGTTCAATCCATATATTGTTTATTGTGAATGAGTGTTTATTCTTTTTTTGTCAATGATTTTCTGATAATTTTGTAGTAAAAACTCTTGTCAACAAAATCCAGTATCAAAAGTGAACAAATGTTATGTGGTTAGTATGTTTAGTATGTGGTTTATGAACTTAATTCAATGACTTAAAACCACACATAAACTTGATACATGCTATTCACATTTTACGGTAGCATACTTTGTTCTCAATACAGTTTAATCAGATTTTAACCGTTAAAATGATATAAGTAACTGAAATAAGCACAAATGTTAGGGCTTGTTAGAACAATTAAAACCAGGGTTAAATATATTTCATTCAAATGGTCACCAATATTCAATTTTTATAAGATGCCTATGGCAGCATATTTTACTGGACTTACTTGTTTTTAAAGCTAATAGGCTACGGTTTTATTCAGAAAGTTCCTTAATAAATGATTTTTCAAGGTTTCATCAGTAATTTTAAAAATGTTTTTAGCAACTATCAAACTATTTTGCAACTAGCAACTATTTTGCAAGAAGTCTATTTGTTGTGTTTTTTTGTTTAAATGACTTTGATCTTGGCATAAAAATACATTGTTGCTGTTAATTTATGGGTAAGTGAATGAATGAATGGTTGCTTTACATGTTATTCTGACAGCAACAATGACTTCATTCCTATAACTATCCTATAAGTTATGACAATTTCCTCTTTAAATGGAGCTAAATCTGAGTGATCATTTTTTTTCCACAGTTAATTAGAATGTCCTCGTCACATTTTTCTGTCCAGGGTCGTTAGTGAAGATCTAACTCTATCCTCAACCTCATTAGCAGATCTGTCCCATCCATTCACTTTCCACATTAGCATCTGGCTCCAAAGGGTCAAGTGTGTTTCTTTGGTTTCAACCAGTTACATGAACTTCTTTAATACAACCATTAAAATCATAAAAGGTTGGAAACTGTGAAGGAAATATAAAATAACGATTATTTGTTAAAGATTTAAGAATGGAATTTCTTTCTTTTTCTCCAAGTCTAATAGTAAATTGCATGCTGCAGATGTGCTGCCTCTGTGAGACACTTACATCATTTCTTGTAATTTAAATTTCTATGTCAATACATTTATGTAATAACATGTGTAAATACACATTTTATGCTATATATTATGCTTAATATTTGCCTTCCTTTGCAATTATAGATTGAATTGGCTCATATCCCTGTCAGAGGATCTGTTTTGGACAGTACTTTACTGTATCCTAATAGTCTTAATAGTAGATTCTGCTGATGAAAGCTACAATACACTACACAACTTTTAAAATCCTTTACATAATTTGGTGTTCCCATTCAAAAATTACTGGCTTTTATAAATGTTATATCTTCTTGGATTCAGTGTTTTTGTCAACTTGTTTTGTTTCAATTAGCACAGGGTTTGTATTTCTTTTTGGAACTATATGCCTCATTGATCTGAGCTTATCTCAGTTTCTGAGTCAAAAGTGTATTATTTGTGGATTGTTTGTGCGTGTGTGAAATCTGTCAACTCTGATCAATATCTGCAAACTGTCTCTGACTTCCAGTATAGTGCTTTATTCTCCAAAGTCCAGACTTCAAACTGGATGAGAAATTCAGACAAAAGTTGTCTAGTGTTTTCCAGCCTTAAGATCAGAGGCTTGATTCAAAACATGAATCTGCCCTCAGAAAGTCAATGTTATTTATCAATTGTTGTTGTCTAACTGACAGTCTGGAGACATTTCTGTTGTGTTTGTAGTCAGAATGGTAAAGGTAGTGAGATTATTATCAAGAGGAGAGATCATGACTCATCAGAACCAAACCTTCAGGTCTTTTGAGAGAAAACAATGTTCACACAGATTCATTCAGAGCATGACTCAGATTTTATCACAATAACATTTTCTTTTTTTGCCACAGGGATCAGGAAAAGGTAAAACAAATGTGATAGTAAGTTACATGTTGTCTTTTAGTCATCAGATGATATGGCTTTTTAGCCCCACACTTTTATGAGAACAATATTGTTCTCAAGTGCATGTGGGTTTAATATTAGCCACGTCATCAAACTACTTGACTGAATCTGACTCTCTCAATTTCCGTGAGACATTTTCTGTGGGTTAATTTCAGAATCTACTGTCCATTTATCACTTAACATCATTTGCGTGAAATTTATTTCGTCCACCACCACACTGGATGCCACTTTGATTATCCGCTCTGTAATTGTAGCACTTCTCTGTTGGCAAACCGAGACGCGTTACATAAGCAGCATGATAAAGGACCCTGTGGATTCGTTTATGCTGTACGGAGTTTATAAAACCCCACATTGCCTCTGCTTCAGCCCAACCTGTCTCTGCTTGCATGGGTCTGACAGAAATAGCAGCTGATGGAACAAGCTCGCCGGCCCTGATGGGTTAAGGCTGAGTGGGCTGAGGGTGGATTAGAGCTTCCCGTAGCTCAGAATCCTGGGTAGGCGTTGGACTGGATCTCGCTCCAGTGTTGCATGAAACATTCCCATATGTTCTAGATAATTACACAAAGACATCCTCACAGAGTACTGGAGCTTTGACACATTTTCCTTTAGCATCTCCAGCCTGGTTTGTTGTGGCTGTTGATGTATTATTCTGTATATACTGTATATGACATTGTTTTGCAGCACATGCCGGTGCCTGAATTTAAGTGACAGTTGCTTGGGTAGATATCCAGTCAAGGATGTTTTTGGTCATAATATTTAACAAGCACACACTGATCTGCGACAGTACTAAACTTACTGACAGGTGAAGAGAATAACATTGATTATATAGTTACAATGGCACCTGTCAAGGGGAGGGATATATTAGAAAGCAAGTAAACAGTCAGTTCTTGAATTTCATGTGTTGGAAGCAGGGAAAATGGGAAAGCGAAAAGATCTGAGTGACTTTGAAAAGGGCCAAATAGTGATGGCTACACGACTGAGTCAGAGCGTCTCCAAAACGGCAAGTCTTGTGGGTGTTTCTGGTATGCAGTGGTTTGTACCTGCCAAAAGTGGTGGAAGGAGGGACAGCCGCTGAACCAGTGCCAGGCTCATGGGTGCCCAAGGCTCAGTGATGCACTTGATGAGCGAAGGCTAGCCCATCTGGTCCAGGCACACAGAAGAGCTGCTTTAGCTTAAATTGCTGAAAAACTTAATGGAAGGCAAGATGGCAAGCCAGCAGAGGCAGTGTTATGCACTGGGCCAGAGGTCTTCAGCCGTGCTTCTGGAGAGCTACCGTCCAGAGTCCAGCTCCAGCCCCAATGAAACACACCTATGTCAGCTAATCAAGGTCTTCAGGGTTACTTGATAATTGGAGTGTTGGAGCAGGGTTGGAACTGAAATCTGCAGAAAGGTAGCTCTCTAGGAGCAGGGATGGAGACCTCTGCTTTGGGCCACGTTCTGTTGGGAAACCTTGGGCCCTGGCATTAATGTGGATTATACTTTCACATGTACCACCTAACTAAATATTGTTGCAGACCATGCACACCCCTTCATGTAAATGGTGTTTCCTGATGGCAGCGATCTCTTTCAGCAGGATAATGCACCTTGTTCAGGAATGGTTTGAGGAACATGACAAAGACAAGGTGTTGACCCATTTTATTGCAATGGTAATTCATTTAAGGCAGCGGCTATTTGCACTCAGTGTAAATAGCGATAGATGCTATTTACACTTAGTGCAAATAGCATATTTTTTAGCAATAGATGCTATTTACTCTAAGTGCAAATAGCGATGGATGCTATTTACACCAAGTGAAAATAGCAGTATTTTTAAAAGATATGCTATTTACACTAAGTGCAAATAGCTATAGATTCTATTTACAATATGTTAAAATAGCAATATTTTCTGCTATTTATACTACTTATTGCAAATAGTGGCAATTATCTGCACCTCAGTATTGTCGTACATTATAAAACAGTACACAATAATAATGTATTGAGTGCAAATTATAGCTTTAATTCAAATTATTAAATGCATGCCACCTTATTGGGACAATAAAGCCCTCCCTACACCTACCCTAACCCTACCCGATACTCTTATTTTCAACTTTTTTATTATTTCCTTCATTTTTATTTAAAATAAATGCCTTTCTGATGAGAAAAAAAGTTCGGCAAAAGGCAGGCTTGAACCCTGGTTGATCGCGTCAAGAAGCATGTGTTTTACCACCTGCGCCACTGAAACTGATGCTGAATTGGTGCTGTTTTTACTTTTGACTAACTCAATCACACGTTGGTGGGCGGAGTTAGTGTAAATAGCCTTTGCCAACAAGATGGGCTATTTGCACTTAGTGTAAATAGACACTCCGTTAATTTAATATGAGAGTGGCTATAATATAACACCCCACTGCAGATACAGAATTGGACCACCTCTTTCATTATATTTAGAATGTTCATGAGCTTAACTGCTGCATGGGATGATTTGAGAAAATATGCAAAAAATTTATTCAAATTTTACATTATTATTATTAGATACTCTTTAATTTGCTATTTTGCATCTATTATGTTACAGTGGCAAAAGCAGGTCAGTAACCATTTTCTTGCTAAACTTTCATACTAATTTAATTTTGCATGACTTATTAAAGCTACAATTTATCAAGCCAAGAGCAGTTTTTTTAAATATATTTCTAATCTTTAAAATGTCTTGTTTTCAAAATTTGCATATAGGCCTGTGTGAAAGAATTGAGAAAATTCCTTTTTGCTTTATCCCAATAAAGCAAAGCGGCATACATTTTATTTAGACATTATTAGCTCCAGAATAAGAAGATTTCACTTCGGAACTGGTTTTTAAAGCTAAATAGTATTTATAAATCTTGATGGCATAGTGATATACAAATAATTACGGTTGAAAATAATGTTTTTATTCATTGTATGCATTCTTCTGTATTTACTAGTTTGAGCTCCAGTTTGTCCTAAGGAAGTATTCTTGTAAAAATTTCACATACTTTCATCATTAGTGCACCTTTCGTGCAATCCTTAACATGATAGTATCCAGCATGTGCATTTCTTCAAATATGCTACTTTGTTAAAAATGTGTTGCGTTACATAACTTTTGTACCTTAAGAGATGTACCTTAAATGTACCTTTTTTATTTTTCAGTTGTTAGCACAGCTATTATTCTTGCATATGCTCTTTGTTGCTTTTTGTTCTTGACTAACACGTTTCACTTTTTTAGCTGAACATATAGTGCAATACACAGTACTGTCTTTGTTTCAGTCTATCATTGGTTTACTTACTGCCAATAAGCGGATGTGATTTCAGTGCCTGTGGCTGGATGAAAAGACCTGCTGCTAAATGGATGGATTATTCAGTGGATGATCACAAACAAAGTGTGTGTGCAGCACAAGTATGCGTTTGTGAGTGTGTGTGTGTGTGTGTGTGTGTGTGTGTGGATGTAGTTATCCTGCAAATGATAAATGACTCCTTTCCCTGTGCTGTAAAAGTGCGAAACAAATACAGTGGCTTTCATTGTGATGGAGAGCGAAGCTTCAAAATAAAACCATAAATGTGAATAATGTAGTTCATAAACTAGTGTGCATTGGAAGAGTTCTGAAAGCTGCCTGGTTTCAGCTATGTTTAGATTGATCTACAGGGGCTTTCTCAGCAAGCCTTTGTTTATCTGATGCATTTTTTTGTTTACAATAGAAACTTTTCAATTGCTCAACTTTATTGCCCAAGAAATATACAGTACTTTATGAGTATATTATACACTTTCTCATATGGAACCAGCACTCTAGCAAATTTGATCATCAAAATGCTTGAACAGCATTTAAATGCCACTCTTGTGCCATATTCAAAACTTTTCATTCTGTTATTTTACAAAAGGCTAAACATTTGGGGTTAAAAGTAGTTTTTATATTATTGTGTACTGGTTATACTTTTATACATGCGATAGCTATAAATCTTTAAAAAATGTGGTTTAACCCACTTAATTGTTTTATGTAATTCCCAGCCCACTAATATGTTTTCAAAGGCTTTGACTGAATCCTGAGGTGTGAGCATGAGTTACGTGTAGTATTTTGCCCTGGCATGTGACTCTTTATTATTTTAGGTTTTAAGTCATTGTTATTGGGCATATCAGAAAGCCATACTTGTGTATTCCTTCAACACATTCTCACTTCCAACTCGTCACATATTGATGCTTGGTCAGGACCATTTTTGGACATGCAGGGTCCTCCATTGCTTTAAATAAGAAACCCTTGGCATCAGTATGCCAACACGAAAGGCACTGGGAATTTTATTGTCATGATTAAATTATATATTGGGTAATAATATTGCCATTATTGCATATGTGTTGGGGTGTGATTTTTCAATGTAAACAGTCACAACAGTTTTATTTACATTACTCTATTTACACATTTACCCCTGCCCCTAAACCTTAGCCTGGTAATACCAAACTCTGCTACTTCGCTTTGCTTTGTAGACAGAGTCTGGATAATTGACAAACGTTTACTTTCTCATGGGGGGGCGCTTGTCTGAAGTTTAAAATCAGCGGTGTACCCGTAAGCCAATCACATAACGTTTGGTTATGATGTATGTTATGCGCCGGCTCAGCCGCCTCAAACTTCCACTGTAAACACAGGTATGCGGCGAAAACAAAACCATCGAGTGAAATACCGGAGTGAAGATGGCTGTTAGCGACTTTTGCAGCATCACCTCCATTCAAAATGTCAACCAAACACTCTTCTTGTTCGGGCTTTAGTTGGCAAATGCCGGGAATATTCTCCACAACAGAGCGAATAGCATCCCGTGTCTCCATGTCTGCTGTCGTTTTAGATTTCCCTAACCTAAACTACAATCTTAAATTTGGCGCTTAGCGTCTACGTCACGGTTCTCAGCCCACCCTCTGTTTGTTGGTTGGACGGCTGGTGCGGAGCCGGAGATAATCTGGGAGCTGGTTTGCTATATCAGACTGAGTACAGAAGCGAACTGAAATTGAGTGGAAGTACGAAGTCTGACGTAGTCAGGCTACCTAAACCTACCATTTGTCAATAAAACATAGGATATAACAGGCAGGTACAACTACAGTCATAATTTATTAAAAAAATATGAATATTCCAAGTTTTCCGAGGCAAAATGCTTGATTTGTGAGAGGAATAGACGTGATCGCCGTCTCCGTCCGCCGTAAAGCTCATCTTGTGTGCAGTCTATGTGCGCAAATAAAAAGAAATGCCGCCAGAAGAAGCCTTACGTCAGCCTTGATTGTGAAATGCTTTTGGCTCTTGTGTGTCTCGTGACCGATTGTGTCATGCTACGGGAGTATCTTTTTAAATGAGACGTGAGCACGTTAATGGAGCGGGATCATTTTCAGCGATTAAAACCTTATGTTTTAATCTCTTCTTCGCATAAAGATATTGTATGGCTTCAGAAGACTTGAAATGCAACACAACTTGTTTGTAATGCTTTTATACTGCTTTTTTTGTGGTCAGTTTTTGCAATAAATACCTGGGACTGTACTTTTATTTGCCTGCTACGTGTTTTATATTGTTCAGAAGTGGGTTGGTTTAGGGTAGGGGTGGCATTAGGTGCTCCAATGAAAGTATAAATTTATATAAAATAATTTCAATTTTTTTCAAATGCATGCAAACCATTAAATTAAGACAAACAACTGAAAACAATGGAGGACACTGCACGTCGAAAAGTGATGATAAAAGGATACCCTTTGCGTTGAAAAATTATGCTAAAGGGGTACCTTGAGCGTCAAAAAGCAACGCCAAGGGGTCCTGACCAAGCGTCAATATGTGATGAGTTGGGAGTGAGAACGTGTTGATTTCTTAAGATAGTGATGAATGATATTTTTGAGAGCTGTATCACATCCTGTGTTGCGGGTCACTGACGGATAGGCTGAAATGATCATTGACAGATAAGTCTCACCAGCTCTTAGAATCCATTAACCGAGGAGACATTGCATTGCTTTGAGAATGTATCTATCCCTGTAAAGTGAAAAGAAGAGTGCAAGGCATTCAAGGGAGCACTTGGAGTCACTTTGTACTTGGTACAATTATTTGGTCCCAGAACTCTCTCAGAAAATTTTGCTATTGCTTTTTTAGCTAACCTCTGTCTTCCTGCTGAAAATGGCTTCAATTATGATTTCAAATAGGTGTACATTCACATGTGCTTTAAAAAACAGCTGAAAAGGCTCCTTGTTGGAAACTAATTGGTTAAAATCCTATTCATGGAGTTTATGTGATAACTCCACTTTGCAATTCCTTTGCTTTCTAGGACGGGTTTTTCTGTTTTCCACATGAATGTTTAATAATACCAGTCTTTTGACAGGAGAACTGCATACATTATGTATACTAACCTTTGATGATGTAATCCTGCTGAGGAAATCCTCTACAGTGAAAGTACTAGAGTAAAATACTCCATTATGACTCGTGACTGAACACTGAACTCTGATTGTTCACCTACAGTACATTAACTGAAATTATACATGTACTTTTACATTTTAATGACAATGAAATGCCTACACAGAATGGCCTGGAAAAACGTAGCTGGTTGCTGCTTGTAATTGAATATAAGAGAAGAGATGACAGATCGTGTCATTTTTAATGGTAGCCTTTAGGTTGTACTATTCATTTAATACTAATGGCCAGTAGGTGTAAACCTCAATTGATTTTAGGTCTTTGTAAAGATATAAAAAACTGTGCTCAGGCTAGGAAAGTGATGAATGGACTATTGATGGCCCTGTGACCTACACTGTTTGTATGGAAAATAGCTGCAGTTATAAAGGATCATGGGTCATTTATACAAAGAATCCAGGCATTACTTGAAACCCATGCGTAATGGGGCAAGTTTCCTTTAAGCACAGTGTTTGGTGATATTACTCAGGTGAAGCTCTGATATGCAGTACTGCATCTTCATTTGCACTATTACTGGTGTTATTGTGGGTTTCTATATAGCAGGTCTGTTTCTTTAGGAAATAATCAACATTAACCATAAAGAATGTTTTTGGGCATGTACTATAATATTGTAGATTTGTTTGAAGTATTATACAACCCGAATTCCGGAAATGTTGGGGCGTTTTTTAAAATTTGAATAAAATGAAAACTAAAAGACTTTCAAATCACATGAGACAATATTTATTCACAATAGAACACAGATAACATAAATGTTTAAACTGAGAAATTTTACAATTTTATGCACAAAATGAGCTCATTTCAAATTTGATGCCTGCTACACGTCTCAAAATAGTTGGGATGGGGGCATGTTTACCATGGTGTAGCATCTCCTCTTCTTTTCAAAACAGTTTGAAGACACCTGGGCATCGAGGTTATGAGTTTCTGGAGTTTTGGTGTTGGAATTTGGTCCCATTCTTGCCTGATATAGGTTTCCAGCTGCCGAAGAGTTTGTGGTCATCGTTGACGTATTTTTCGTTTAATGATGCGCCAAATGTTCTCTATATGTGAACGATCTGGACTGCAGGCAGGCCAATTCAGCACCCGGACACTTCTACTACGAAGCCATGCTGTTGAAATAGCTGCAGTATGTGGTTTTGCATTGTCCTGCTTAAATACACGTCGTCTGGAGGGGAGCATATGTTGCTCTAAAACCTTTATATACCTTTCAACATTCAAAATGCCTTCCAAAACATGCAAGCTGCCCATACCGTATGAAATTTTGCACCCCCATACCTTCAGAGATGCTGGCTTTTGAACTGAGCGCCGATGACACGCTGGAAGGTCTTCCTCCTCTTCAGCCCGGAGGACACGGCGTCCGTGATTTCCAACAAGAATGTCAAATTTGGACTCGTCTGACCATAGAACACTTTTCCACTTTGAAACAGTCCATGGGCCTTGACCCACAGAACACGATGGCGCTTCTGGACCATGTTCACATATGGCTTCCTTTTTGCATGATAGAGCTTTAGTTGGCATCTGCAGATGGCACGGCGGATTGTGTTTACCGACAGTGGTTTCTGGAAGTATTCCTGGGCCCATTTAGTAATGTGAATGACAGAATCATGCCAATGAGTGATGCAGTGTCGTCTGAGGGCCTGAAGACCACGGGCATCCAACAAAGGTTTTAGGCCTTGTCCCATACACAAAGTGATTTCTCCAGTTTCTCGGAATCTTTTGATGATGTTATGCACTGTAGATGATGAGATTTGCAAAGCCTTTGCAATTTGACATTGAGGAACGTTGTTTGTAAAGTATTCCACAATCTTTTTTACGCATTCTTTCACAGATTGGTGAGCCTCTGCCCATCTGTACTTCTGAGTGACTCTGCCTCTCTAAGACATCCCTTTTATGTTACAGACCTGATGTCAATTAACTTAATTAGTTGCTAAGTTAATCCCCAATTAACTTAATTAGTTAAGATTTCTGCACTCAAAAAAATCATGGCATAGTTTATTATTAACTATTTGCATCTAAACTAGTTCATACAGTACATTTATTCAAATAGCTTACACTCAGCATAAATATGTTAATTGTGAAAACAATTATTCAGTTAAAATGTATGAACATGATTACAATATGATAAATAAACCTAGTTATTGTGTATTTTAAACACATTAAATTTCATACTGGTTTTATTATAACTGACAAATTGTCCCATATATATGATCAGTTAGTTCGTGGACTTTTAGTTTGTATTCTTTAGTTTCCATGTTCCTTTGTTAGATTTTCCCGCCACTATTCAGTTGTTGTGGTGATTCATTTGATCTGCTCATGTGTTTATCATTATTATCGTCATTTGCTTTGTATTTAAGTTGTAGTCTTTTCAGTTCCCAGGTGTCCGGTCATATAGGTTAGAGGTTGTGTTTTGTTGGTCTGCCTGCTTGGAGTACCTACTTTAATTGGGTTATTAAAAGACTTTTGATATGTTATTTTCATCATATTCCTGTTCTTCCTTCAACCCAGCATTAAAACAAATATGCATCACATTAAGTTTTTTAGTTTGTTTATGTCAGTGGTGTCAAAACCAGTTCCTCGAGGGCCGCTGTCTTGCAGAGTTTAGCTCCAATCCTAATTAAACACACCTGAACAAACTAATCAAAGTCTTCAAACACACTAGAAACATCCAGGCAAGTGTGTTGAAAGGTTGGCCCTCCAGACTGGACACCCCTGGTTTATGTTGAAACTGTGTAATCCAAATGGATTGACACACGCATTTCAAATACATTCATTTTAAATTTCGGCCTAAATATGTTTTTGTGAATATGGTAATAATTCTTTACTGTGGCATACATAAAAGTACCATAGTATTGACATTTTCATTTCTTTCTCTCTTAAAACATATCTATCAGTGTTTGCAACTTATTAAATTACTGTAGTGGCTCATGACACATTTGTTCTTATCCAAAGACCTTAGCCTGATGGCAGCCTGTCAACGTCACAAATAGAGACGTTGATTATATTTCAGTCACATTTATCAATCATGGTAGTCAAACAGAATTATGGAGACAGTTCAATTATATCCAGAGTTTGATATGTTGCGCTATTATTTAATGTTTCCTACACATTGGAAAAGGAAAGTGTATATTGTTGTTTTATAACATGAACATTATTGTGAGTTTAATGTGTGAATAGTCTCACAAAGTAAAGGAATAGTTGACCCAAAAATTTAAATTAATTCGGTCACTTATTCAGTCACTTTCATGTGATATTCATTTTACTGTAGAACATATAAGGATATATTTAATAGGATGTTCATGCTGCTCTTTTCCATGCACGTGAATGAAAGTGAATGATGACCAGTTCCTGTTAAGTAAAAAAAACATAAAAGTGCCATGAAAGTAATCCATATGACAAACAGTTTATTAAAAGTCCTGTGAAGTCATTGAATAGCTTTGCAATGTCATGATCTGTTACAGGACACACAAGAATCAGTACTGCTTTACTGCTGTCTAACCTGACATGACAAATCTTGATGAGCCATACAGTATTTGAGTATGCAAATGTAAATCAGATTTGAGAGCTTTAGTGAATGAAGAGAAGATTGTTAGTGAATAACTGCTTATTTTAAAGTCTGTTCACACAAAGTTATCGAATGGCTTCAGAAAACTGTGGAATAGGCCTTTAGCACATCTGTTTTAGAGCTTGACAGCTGTGGTCATCACTCATTTTCACTGAATGCATGCTTTTCCTTTTGTGTTCCAATGAGGAAATAACATCATAAAGGTTTGGGACAAATTAACTGTGAGTAAATGATGACAGAATTTTCATTTTGGGTGAACTATCCTGTGTCTTTGTACACCTCCATGACCTACATCTGAACCGCTCTCGGCTAACCTTTAAAAAAATAAACACCAATGCAAATGCAATTTATCTCTTGCCACCTGCAGTGTGTGGAAATAAACAAATCTGTCCTCTGTAGCCAAATAAGAACACATCTATTATTTCATGCTGCTCCACCTATACACAACCCACCGTATGTGTCCAGATGAACCGCCATGCAATGGAAAATACCTCTGTGAAGAAGCTCCCATGATTTCACATATTTCACATCAATCATCAGTGTTATTAAACTTTTACCAGTTAACCATTGAAACATGGTTGTGAGAGAACCATTACAATGACATTTTGTAAACTGAGCTGGCAGTCTCATACACAGCAGAGATCAGGCATGCAGGGATGATGACTTAATCTCACTTTGGATGTGTTTGGTTGGCTACTCCATTTTTATAGATGGAGTATGTCTAATAGGACTTGAAAATATCTAAGTGCTGTTTGTTTTATTGTTTTATTATTTCTAAGGGTATTCTTTGTATTATTTTTTTAACAGGAAAGTAAAGAAATGACAGGTACAATCAAATTACATCAACAAAGAGTTGTTCGTTTTGAGACAAAACAACCCCCATAAACAAACAAACAAACAAATAAATAACGTTTGTTTGACCTACCAATAGTCATTATTTTGGTACATAATAATAATAATAATAATAAATGACCAGAAATGCAGAATAAATGCTTTTCAGATTTCTTTAAATAAGTTAGGCATGAGAAATAATGTTAAAATGTCAGATCACTTTATATTTTAATAACAATATTACAAAATAATAATAATAATAATATTTTATTTATTTAACTTAGTCATTAGTAATTGACACAGTCATTACTTTGGGGACAAAACAACAACAAAAACAATAAATAAATAATAAAACAAACAAAGAAACAAATAATGATCCTTTTTTAAATACCATACAGCAAATAAATGAAAGAATCAAAGATAAATCTAATAAATCAAAGAATCTATTGATTATAAATGTAAATTGATTCCCACAGATACAGTTCAACTCTTAGTATATTTCTCAAAAACGTCTTCTTTTTACTTTCCCATCCTACCGTAATGACACTTCTGACCTCTCTCTTACCCGAGCCATCTGTCCAGTGAAATGATGTCCATGTACCTGTGGAGTGGAATATCCTACATCCTGGTCATTATAAGCTTTTTACTGTATGTATGTAAGGCTCCAGAGGCTGAAACTTCATCACCGTCATCATTTATTCATGAGAGACGCTTATTATGCAAAGCTCTGATCAGTTCCGCTAAATGCTTTTTGACCCTGGAGAGACGTAAGCGAAAGGTAAGAGAAGGAGCTTTTGTTTAACTGTATGGATCATCATACTATTTAGTAAATGTTTATTTTGTAGCTACTCTTGACAATATTGACTCTATGAGTAATGTGTTTTGTGCACATAACAAACAATAGGTCCAAGAGGAATCAATTTACCGCCTCTCAAACTGCAACAATAGTCTAGCAATATAAATATCAGTAAATTGTGATACAGTATGGTTTTAGAGTTTGTTCTGGCCTGTACAGACAGCTTTACCTACACACACCTGTATAGATTTCATAGACATTGTTTCAGTTGATTTTGGATTATTGTCTTGCCAGCTTACTCTAAAATAAGAAAAAAGAAGCTCATTAGCTCTTGCAAATGGACACAGCTGTGTCACCTGATGTTTGCATTTAGGAAAGAGGATTATGTTCATATATTTCAGAAAAGGAAAGAATATAGTTGTATAACAGTAGCAGCACATTTATGGCAGAAAGTTGTTTGAGGCAGCTGAATAATTTTATTACATTTTTTCATTTAGAGAGATGCAGTCTGGTGTGACTTATAAGGACAACTGTATCATCTAAAGGTTAAACTGCATTCATGAGTGTGTGTCTCTATTAAATGATGCACTCAGCAGAAACCCACAGGTGTGTCAGCTAATAATGAAGACTGACCTTAGGAATAAGTGAACTAAATGTTGTAAGCTGTATGCCAGTGCCTACATTAAACTGCTAAACACATCTACCAAAGGACTAAATAATCTAGGGCTCAAAATTGCATTTAAACCAGGAAAAAACATCTTTATGCTTTTGTAAATGCCTTAAAATGTTATCATGTGAACTTAATAAAGCATATTTAAAATTCTGGACTATATGGAGACATAATAAATAGGGAATTCACATAATATTTCATATTTGTTTGTGTGGTTTTAAAAATAAAAAAGAGATTACACAATCCTGAAACATGCAGATTTAATTTTCAGGGGAGATCAGGCTGTTTTGAAATATTCATATTATAAAAAAAAAAATTGCACTATAAAATTTCTGAAATATTCCCCAACCATAATGTAATTTAATGTTACAGTGAAATAATACAATACCATTATGTGACTGAATCATAAACTTGCAAGTCCACATTTTCATGTACAAATTCAGTCATGTCCGTTGGATAATAAATGACTCATTTACTATATCACCCAGTTATGTTCTGCTTTATAACATTACATAATTTAAAAAAGTGTTGGGCTCTGTCATTGTCTAATAATGCTTAATAATAGAGTGTGACTCAAAAAATTTGATTGAAACTTCCTTACTTCAAACTTTTAATGATGCCCCCTGTTTGTCTCATATCCCTAATGCTCCTGAAGCCAACTATGGCTAGACGCTAGAATTTAATAATGAGCAAATTGAAACTGAAATGAAATTTTCAAACACAACAATAACAAGGACCTGAGGGCACAATTACTTTCCAAACTTCTTGTCATTCTTTAAGACTGAATGATAAACAGTGTTTGTTGAGTGACAGTAGTGTCAGGGTGCTGTTTTATTTGAGATGAACTCTTTCTTATGAAGCAAAAATAAAAAAATATGAAAATAAATTCCTCTTGGCAGCGAAGTTTTTGCAGTATGTAGTATAGGATTGTGTCTCTCCCTTTCTATTATGCTTTGTCTCCTCTTCCTCATTTGATTACATTTGTTATGAAACGTTTATGGACAGTTTTCACAGTCAAACCTTTTGCTGCTTATTGGCTAATTAATTACTTCACCAGGATGGAAAATGGCCTGCATGACATTTTAATAAGGGGGGATTTTTCACATATTAATTCAATTAATGAATTAAAAATTTCTTAGTGGTTTTTCAAAAGTAATATTCAATATTTTATTTTTATTTAATTTTTTAATTATTTAAATTTTAATTATTAAATTAAATTAAATTAAATTAAATTAAATTAAATTAAATTACAATTGTATTGTATTGTATTGTATTGTATTGTATTGTATGTGGAAAAAAATACTAACAGCACATTATGTTACATCGGCAGCTAACTACCAGTTTTATTTAGTGTTTCATATTGTGAATGCTTGTGTGTGTGTGTATTGGTGTTTAGATGCATAAGTGTGTGTGGGTGTACATGCTTTAAGAATTACTGCCAAGTCACCACAAACTGTCCTCAAAGTCCTACGAGGTTATAAAGCAGTAAAGTAATTTACTACTGTGCACTAACATCTCCTTGAGTCACGAAACATTATTAGCATATACCCCGCATACACTGCACTTCTTATTACAAGAAACTGGTGACAGCGCTTTAATGGAAATTTGCAGAGTTATTGTTTTAATATAAATGTTACAGATTTCACATGCCTCTGATCGTGCAGGGTATGTATAGTGAAGACGGATAGAGGCAGACTGTCTCAGTGGTAAATACTGGAAACTGAGGAGCTTTTGATAATAAGAAGTTCCTGTTGAGTAACAAACTAGCTCCATGTTTAATAAGGGAAAAACAGTGTAAATCAAACAGCTGCTAATGGTTAGCCCTACAGTCTTCAGGAAATTAGCATTCTATCTTCTGTTGCAGTTTAATCGGGATTTAATGTTTCTCTTTGATACTTTGTCAAGGTCTGATGCCCTGCTCAGAGGCAGAGTAACTGTTAAATAGTCTTATTACAATGACATTAGCAGATCATTTACATTTCCAGACCTTCACAGAACTATTGCCTGAAGTTTCTCAGAAGGGAAGGCAAGTGAGGACTGTGGCTCTTTTGAACATCGCAAGGTTGTGAGGTCTGGATTTGGGATGGTAGAGGCAGAATGATTATGTAACTGTGAGGGCATAGTGAAATGCAAACGTCCTTTCTTCTCTCTGCTGCTGTATCTTACAGTCAAGAGAGGGAGCCTTAAAGAAGAGCTATTTCTATTCTATTGAGCTGCACTGTATTGGTGGGAGAAGCTGATGTACCAACACTTCATGTTCTAAGTCTTCATAACATTAAGCATTAAACTGGGTATAGATTTCCTGAAGTATGTGCATGAGATCTTGGTGCAGTGTGTACATAGGCCTGTCTGACCACCTCACTGTTTCCTCTCCTCCTGTAGGGCATCAATATTGTGGAGCCAAGTAATGAAGAACTTCTTCCCCCGTCAAAGCCAGGAATGTATCAGCTGGACATTGTGTTGAAGAAGGGCAATAATCTGGCCATCAGGGACAGGGGAGGTATGTGCACTTTTTACCACATTTATGTAACTTTTTTCCCCTGTGTGATCTGAATTTTCAATACTTCTGAGGTTCTGTTGAGCTCCTTTTGTTTTGTAGCATTTTGCCACCCGACATTAACTGTCAAAATTCTGCAGGTTACATTTAAATGAACTAGTTTTATTCAAAGAAGTTACTAATTCATTTTTAGGTTCAACAAAAGTCATTCATTTTTTTTAATATATACAGTATACATTTTCTTTTTTTTTTATTTGATTTGCTTCGATACAGATTTTTATCAGTGTTTGATTTTTTACATATACTATTTTTTAAATAAGGCTTTAACTATATATTTTGCTCTGGATTTTCCAGTGAAAGAAATCATTTTAACAATTTTTGAATAAATTAATAAATACATAAATACATTTAATTCAGTAAGCAAAAAAAACAAAAAAACTTGAAGTATGGTTTCCACAGTGTGTCACTGAAAGCAAGAATACATAATATTCCCATTTTAATTCATACTATACAGAAATTGTAAAGTATTTTTACATGATGTAAATTAGTCTGACACATTCTTGAGTCTACATTAGCCTAATGACTTTAGGAAATTGAATGGCCAATTAAAATGTATATTAAAATCAATGTGATATTCATAATGTTACTTAAAGGGATAATTCACCCCAAAATGAAAATTGTGTCATTATTTGCTTGTCCATTCAAAACCTATAAGAATTACTTTCTTATGTTGAACATCAAAGATGTTTTGATGTCTGAATGTTGGGAGCCAATGTTGATTTTTGGATGAGCTATCCTTTTAATTTTACACTTTAAGAAAAATCATAGTGAATGTTTGTAGTTTAAATCATAGTTTGAATCTCTAGCGCCCCCTTTTTGTTATGCTAGCACGAAACGTTTTCTAAATCTGAGAGAGACAGTTTGCAGAGTGAACAAGCAAAAATAGTCAGGGCTAAATAGGTCTTCTGCTCTGGCCAACTTGACTTATGTGCATCTCAGCAGACAACAGCAGAGCCTTGAGTTCACCAGAGGATGAGTCTATATTCCTGCCCATTACTCCAGACCTGCTGTGGACGGGCATTAGTGCTTTTGAATGGCAGAGGGACAGGCTAGAGCAGTAATGGTCTCATTAGGGGCTGATGGACGGTGCAGCAGATCTGTTCATACGCCCTCTGTCTCTCCCTCTCTCTCTCTTTTTGACTCGCCCAAATAGACACACACACTAAAATAATGAGCGAAGACCTCGGCACTCGAAGATTCTCGAGATTCTGCTCTGTGTGAGTCATACAGTCAGTCATACGCTTCCTTGAGAGAAATCCTGAGTAATCCTTGAGAGGAGAAAACTCACGCTTTCCTCCACCTATAATAGAATACACAGCTGAGATTATAATTATTCATCCATGTATTGTTTGAAATTTGAATAGCTAAAATTTCTCTTTTTTTCTGGCTTCTGCATTGATTTGCATAAATTAGCATTCCAGTGTTTATCATCATTGTCCACCGAACCAGCACTCTCTACAAGTCGGTGACCACTGCTGCTCTCCGTTTGCACTGTGTGTATCTAGTCTAATTAAACAGGATGTGCTTTACTGGAGGATTTCCACATGCTCTGTGGTATATTCAGCTCTCAGCTCAGCCATGGGCCACAGAAATGCATGCTGGACTAGATTTAGGTCTTCCCTGTTTATAATATTAATCACCATAATTCATTTGATTATTTTCTTATACCTAATTTACATAGATAATATAGCTAATGTAACATTGTGACCCTGAAAGATCATAGTAATGCTGCTGTTATAGTTTTTGTTGATTATATACAAACCACAGCTCAAAACACAGACAAGTTGTTCAAAACAGACACAGATACTTTCTATTCAGGAAATCTGATTGAATCTGAACAGTTTAGGCAGGCTATATTCTGACATTTGAGATGCAGCATCTGTTCTTCGTACTGTAGATTAATTTCCTTTTGAATGTGCCATACTGGAGTAAATGTGCTGCTTTTCCTTATGTGAGTTAGATTTCATGACAAAGGTTATAATAATTTTCAATGACCTAATCCTAATCACATTTTGCAATTTATGGAAGTTAAGTTATCAAAGGAAATGATAACACTTTACAATAAATTGAAATGCCAGTTAATGTACTGTAACTAATATAATAAAGAAGGAAAAATGGTTAACAGATGAATAAATGCTGTAAAAAATGCATTGATCATTGTTAGTTCATGTTATCTAACAAACAAGATAACCAATGAGACCTTATTGTAAAGTGTTACTTAGCAAATATTTAAATATTAGTAAATATTCAAGTATTGGCAGTAGTAACCTAATATTTTCTGAATAGAAATGATTTACTATACTATAATGAAATATTAGAAGTTTGGGGTCAGTATGATTTGGTTTTTTAAAGCTGTGCTTTATGCTCACCAAGGCTGCATTTATTTGTAATATTGCAAAATATTATTACAACTTAAAAGAACTGCTTTGTGTTTTAATGTAATTTAAAATGCAATTGATTCCTGTGATAGCAAAGCTGAATTTTCAGCAGCCATCACTCAATTACTCATCATTCTAATATGCCGATTTAGTGCTTTAAAAAACTTTTTTCTTTCTTTCTTCTTTTTTTTTAACTGTTGAAAGCTGTTGTGCTCCTTGATATTTTGTGGATACTGCTATACCATTTTTTTTCCAGGATTCTTTGATGAATAGTAAGTTCAAAACAACATATTTTATTTTGAATAGATTTCTTTCGTAATATTATAAAAGTCTTTACCAACACTTTATATCAATGTGTCCATATGATGTATGACTTCTGCTAATAATCCGACATATATTTGTAGTGTA
This sequence comes from Schizothorax lantsangensis, assembly GCA_027422415.1. NCBI lineage: Eukaryota > Metazoa > Chordata > Actinopteri > Cypriniformes > Cyprinidae > Schizothorax > Schizothorax lantsangensis. Next base: position 21,614,588 of record CM049842.1, on the reverse strand, counting down.
TTAAAAAAGGGTTAAATAAGATAGCTACAGCGCCCCCCAAAGGAATGTCGATTGAGTGTGTGAGCTGATGTTAAGATAAACAGTTGTTCCGGTTCAGTCTGTTAATAAATATCATATTCTTGATATTAAGCTGTTTCTGCGAGTCCTTGAAATTGACTCTTCAGCATCCCAGTAAGATGATGCGGCACTCGGACGCAACAATATTCAAATCAATTCCGGTGGCCTGGCAACTTGTGCTCTCATTCCCGGTGCTCTCAATGCGGGCCATTTGCATGCGCAATATAGGCTATACTCTCAAAAATATTATAACTTTAATTTTTACGATTTAAATTCTTGAAACATTTCGACTTTATTCTCGAAACATTTCGACTTTATTCTCATAATATTTTGACTTTATTCTTGTAATATTTCGACTTTATTCTCGTAATATTTCGACTTTATTCTCGTAACATTTCAACTTTATTCTCGTACTGCTACGACTTTATTCTCGTAATATTTCGACTTTATTCTCGTAACATTTCGACTTTATTCTCGTAATATTTCAACTTTATTCTCGTAACATTTCGACTTTATTCTCGTAATATTTCGACTTTATTCTCATAATATTTCGACTTTATTCTCGAAACATTTCAACTTTATTCTCGTAATATTTCGACTTTATTCTATTTCGACTTTATTCTCATAACTTTATTCTCGACTTTATTCTCGTAATATTTCGACTTTATTCTCATAATATTTCGACTTTATTCTCGTATTTCGACTTTATTCTCGTATACGACTTTATTCTCGAAACATTTCAACTTTATTCTCGTAATATTTCGACTTTATTCTCATAATATTTCTACTTTATTCTCGTAACATTTCGACTTTATTCTTGTACTGCTACGACTTTATTCTCGAAACATTTCAACTTTATTCTCGTAATATTTCGACTTTATTCTCATAATATTTCGACTTTATTCTCGTAACATTTCGACTTTATTCTTGTACTGCTACGACTTTATTCTCAAAACATTTAGACTTTATTCTTGTAATATTTCGACTTTATTCTCGTAACATTTCGACTTTATTCTCGTAACATTTCGACTTTATTCTCGTAATATTTCGACTTTATTCTTGAAACATTTCGACTTTATTCTCGTAATATTTAGATTTTATTCTCATAATATTACGACTTTAATCTCGTAATCTTGGATTTTTAAAAAAAAAATTAACGTGGCACTAAAACGCTGTCGTAGTTTTTAAAAAACAAAAACAAAACAAAATATAACTTTGAATAACTGTCAATGGAGAAATACGCGCTTCATAGCCAGATAGCATAGTTACACCTCTCATTTCACTGTCAGAAGGAAACAGACATGCTCTGAGAACAGCATGTGTGAAGAAGACAAACAGTGGCAGCAGTGATGAATGATAGTGCTGAGTCTGTTCTTACTTTTAGGTTGCAGACTGTGTGTTCTGCTGGTTTTAACCTTGAGTTATGGAGGATTTAGTGTGTTTGTTAGGATGGTGTGGACAGCTTGGCAGAAACTGATCCAGGATTATAACATCAGGGATGTTGTGATCTTTCGTTGTTTCCTGTTGAATTTCTCTGGCATTGAAATCCATCTGTCAGCATCTGTTAATGATCTGATGTGTGTGTGTTTGTGTGGAGGAAGTGAAAAACATGCAAAGCACCTCTGGTGGAGGTTTTTACAGTCCAGCCGCTCAGTTAATGCAAAATTATAAATGTAATGTGTGAGATTAATCAGAACATGACCTCCTGCTGAGTGATGGGTACTGGTATTGCAGAATGTTTCATTGACTCGAGACTCTGAAGTTATGAAACTACGATGTTGGAGTATTTGTCTTGTTTTTGCAATATTACTCATACTGTGTTGAGTTAATGAGAGACAGGGGTTGTTTTCTCTGATCAGGTAGCTATCTGATCATAAAAAGACCAGGTGTAATGCCCTTCGAAACACTTTCGAGAGTGATTTAAATCTGATCGCTCAAACCACTTCAGGAGGTGGTCTGAGACACATTCCAGACAAAACTGGACACGTGTAAATGCATCTGGATGTTGAAACCACAAATGTAAATTTTACTCCTCCCAAAATGTTGAAATAGTAAATGTGTGAGAGCGTGTTACAGGCTGTATGACATGTCATAGCCAGATATGACAGTGCTAATGCAACACGCATTGCCACGAATGAGTAGCTGAGTATCTCTTCAGCAAGCCTATATACGTGCAAACTGCCGCAGATGCTCAAAATACAGTCATCTTCATTAAAAGTAGTGAGACTATTATATTACCAGTGCTGATGCTGCCTCTCTCCATGGCCTTTGATCTTGAAATTAGATGATGATGATGAATAAAATGCAGAGCATATCTGTTGCTTTCATTGAGGTGAACTCCATCAAATTTGCATAAAATGCAAATTTAGAATAGAATTGAAGATCGGATTTATATCCGTTTTGTGGAGACACATTTAAGTGGCAAAGTGTAAATGGAACCATTTTAACAAATCAGATAGATATCCAATCAGTAAAATCACATGAAGTAACCAGGTGTAAATGTAGCCTATTACTCCTTAGTATAGACATAATCTAACAAACAAACGCAAATCTGTTTGTCACCAACTTGCTAAACTGCTTAGTTTTAATGAGCTCTTTTAATGTAATGAAGCAAAATGAACCTATGAGAATTAAGGGACTACATTTACGACATTATGCTGTCAGTTATCTTTATGTGGAACATGTAGTCACTCTCATGTCATCCCAAACCTAAATGATTTTTCTTTCTTCTGTAGAACACTCAAAAAAAGTATATATCTGCACAATAAAAGCATGCACTGACTAGTTGCTGTCAAGCTACAAATAGAAGAACAAAAAACAGCAATAAAAACACTAAAAATAGTCCATACAGCTTGTGTGAGTTTCTAAAGGTCTGTGAGTGGAACAGATTTTTTCCCTGAAATTTTACTCATTTGCCTAATATCTTCTCCTCCAACCGTAGGCCAAATTATTTGGAAATGCAATGTGGCATGCTTGACATTAGTGACACCACCAGTGAATGGCATTAGTTGTCACATTTGCCCAATAACCACCAGTTTTAAATATGAATTGTGTGTGAAAAATGGGAGCTACGGAGGAGGGAAAGAAAATAGGAAAATATTATGTTTATATACACTACTGTTCAAAAGTTAAGTAAGGGGTAAGTAAGATTTTTATAAAAAAAAAATTAAACACAAAGGACACATTAAATTGGTCAAAAGTGAAAGTAAAAACATTTATGTCACAAAAGATTTCTATTTCAAATACACAAGGTATTTTGAACTTTCTTTTCATTAAAAATGTATCATGGGCTGCACAAAAATATTAAACAGCACAACTGTTTTCAACATTGTTTATATTTCTTGAGCTGCAAATCAGCATATTAGAATGATTTCTGAAGGATCATGTGACACTGAAGGCTGAGGTAAAGATGCTGAAAATTCAGCTAGGCCATCACAGGAATACATTCTATTTTAATATATATTTAAATAGAAAACAGTTGTTATAAATTGTAATAATATTTCAGTATTTTCACAAAAACATTACAAACAAAATCTCACAGACATCAGACTTTTGAATGTTAATGTGTATTTTTATATTTAGCCTAGTGTTGTCAAGTATACTTGCTGCATTAGATCTGCATTAAAGCGTGTGAACTTGCTCTGCATTCATAGATGCATGCTGTGCTATAACTGCATTCACACAAACATACACACTTGAGTAAGGGATCACCAGACTGAATAACAGTAGAAACTGCTGCAGTCATCAATCCATTACTGTCGTGGGGCATGCTGGGTAATGGAGTGTGCCGGAGATGTGAGGGGAATTGACCACATCTCTCTTCTTTTTCCATGTGCTATTGATAGCTTCTTTTCTTCAGCACTGTCTTAAATATCCAGACGCCTGACAGCCAATCTGAACCCAGCCTGTGAACCGTCTCATATTTTAGAGAAAGAAAATGGAAAAAGACGTATCTCAGATAAAACCTCAAACTTTTTTATTACATTTATTAGATTTGACAGAAGAGTTTTATACTTCAAATCTCTTATGTGTCTCTCATTTTGGGGGCTCAATGTATTGGTTTGTAATAAAAGGCTTGACTAGAGTGTAGCTCTTGTTGCTATAAAAAAGAAAAATAGAAATGCATAAACTACACAGAGGCAGGAGTTTGACAACTAAATCTTATATAGATCAAATTACTCAGTATGACTGAATGTGTTCAGAATATAACCATATAAGCCTACTGTTTATCATATTATATCATATTTGATGCACAAATTTCCAAGGCCCCAAATTTAACATGATTTACTGAAAAACCTGTTGTACCCAATTTACTACACACCTTCTTGACAGTTTATTACTTTTAAAAAAAAAAAAAAAAAACGAAACATTTAAATATCACCTTAGTCATATTATTGGGAAATATGTGAAAACTGATATTTATATGCATTTTATGAAAGTAGTTTGACATACTGCTATAAGGATTTCATTGATTTACAATCTGTCAGAATTTCATCTTACTTTTCGGGTATATAAATATCAGCAACTGCACCAAATTCAATATTTTTGCTCAGTTTGAGCCTCTGAATAAAATATTTAGATTTTTTTTCCTCCGTGAGTATGAGCCCCATATTTTTTACTTGATACTACATGAGCCATAAAAGCATGATGCATTAAATATGATCAAAAACACACATGCAAACATGTTTTTTTTTTGTAAATGTTAAAAAAGTTCAAATTGAACCTTATTGTAAAGTATTTACTTTTAAGTTATTTTAGCCACCTAGTGGTGCGGATGTAGCATCACGCTATGCCATGATGAATAATATGTGTTATTCAACATGAGCCATGATTAGTTCATTCTGCCGAAAAAAGTTAATAGATAATAAGGGGGTTGCCAAAATAAAGTGATTATTATCCATCTGACTAGTCATGTGATCTTATTATGTTGGCCCTCATAAGTTGAGTGGCTCCATGTAAAATAAAACAGTGCTTTTAGGGCACCTTTAAAGATGTGCACCTTTAGTGCACCTGTAAATAATATTTATGTTCACATAAGACTGAAAAGCTTCCCTTGGCTTCATAGTGGCCATCATGTTGCTCACTGTGTCTGTGTAACCTGTTATCAGACCCTTTTTTTCACACGGAGGGTATCACTTAAAGGACCTAATGTGTACAGAATGGGTGTAGTGAGTGACAGGGCTGAAAGTCTGTGCCATCACAGGGCCCCAGTGGATCAGTGTTAAGTAGGTCTACTGAAGGAGATGGAGCTATCTCAGTGCCTGAGTGCAATTTCCAAATTTCCTGCCAATGACAGCAATCAGTCAGAGCTCTGGGAAATCGGATTGAATAATTTAGCTTAATTATGACTCTGTGTGCATTATTCAATGACCTTTTTTTAAAACGCTCTTGGCCCGTTGCGATTTTTGGGAGGGTAATTATGAATATGCAACAGAGAGGCCTTTTTCTAATTAGATAATACAGCCTGTGATTGTTTTTCATACAGAAAAGAAAAGGAATTTTGTCTTGTCCTAAAAAGCATCCACAGGTGTTTATTTTGGTGTTTTTTTTGGTAGTGAATGGGTGCCATCAGAATGAGAGTCCAAACAGCTGATAAAACATCACAATAATCCACATTTTTGTAATAAACAAACATCAATATGTTTTTAACTTTAAACTGTTGCTTCTGGCTAAAATATGAGTCCTCTATCCATAATATTGCTTTCTCCAGTGACAAAGTTTTGTCATCTGAAAGGTACACTCCGTGGTCGAATTGTAATTTTTTTTTAGGGGGGATGGTGTGGTCAATTTATTTATTTATTGGTGGGGCGGTCCTGTAGCTAATTTTACATAATGATTACAAAATTTGTCTAATTTTTAAAAAGTTTTTTATTTAATGAAAAATTAGCCTTATTAAATTAACTATTATTTATTACTAATAATACATAATATATACTATTATTTTTCTTTCTGGGGCCTGAAATTTGAGGAATTTTGGTCAATATTGATAATTAAACAATATTTTGCTAAATGTGTTTTTGTGCTGAAACCTTGGCTGGTTTAGGCCTGTCATGGATAAGTAATGATGACAATAAAACCGCCAGTGGGTGGCAGCAAGTCCCTGTTTTAATAAATGATTTATTGAATCATTCAAATCAAGCGATTCGTTCAAAACGGCTGATTCAATTAGAAACGAAACAAGTGTCCATCTCATCTGAATGGACCGTTGAATCACTGGCTCAGTTGATTCGCTCAAAAATTTATTCATTCAAGGAACGAAACACCATGTTGCTATGCACATTTGTGCTCGCGCACATGTAGTGACGTTCAGAAAAGTACATTGCTTTTGCAATGAATATAAAAACAAAAACTCATACATGGGTATTTTTTCTTTTATTGCTTGAATTATAAGGTTATTTTAACTGTATTCTATTAGGCTTCATCGCGCAGTGAATGCTTTTGGACTCTCAAGATGTGTTTTTGTTTGGTTTTTGCAAAGTCGATGACTCGATAATGTCAGTTCTGCTATCGTCTCTCAATCCCTCACAGTCACACCTAGGCTACAGCACAGTAACATTATGTTAGGGGAATGTCTTTAAATTCTAATTAAGGAAAAATCATACCTTTTCTGTTGTCTTCTTTTTAAAGAACTTGAAAAGTTGCGCTTGAACCATTTTGCGTAAAAAATGCGCTCGTGTGCAGCTTGTTACTGTACTGAATTCTGACTGGCCAATCGCCGTTATTCGTGAATTATCTTAAGTAGAGAATTTTAACATTTCATTTGCATGATAAGTTTTATTAATACACATTATTAATCAAAAGGGGATGGTAAGGGGGATGGTGGTTTTACAGAGGGAATGCTTTTTCAGGGCTCGCAAAATTTTAAAATCCCTGGTAGCCCTTCGTGGCAGGTACTCTTCAGATTTTGGTAGCCAGAAAATTAATGTAACTAGCCCAAATATATATATATATATTTTTAGAGAGTCTAATTGTCAATCAAAAATAATTTCAATACACAAATATATACAAATATGAAGGAAGGAATTTTATTTCACTATTTACAAGGTATCTGCAGAATTTTTAAAATTAAATTTAAGGCAATTTATGAACCATTTTAAGAGCTGTACAAGTAAAATGAACGCAGTATGAGCACAGTATGAGTAACAAGTAAGATGAACACAGTATGAGCGGGGTTGGACAATGTCTATGGTAACATACAGTATTAAGCCATAAAATTACATGATTTACAGTTCAGATACAGGTTTTCACAAAAATCTTATACAACAGCATTTCAGCCTTTAGACCATTTTTATGAAAAGGGATGAATCAAGCATATAAATTATCTTAAATTAAAACGAATACATATTGCTGTCTAATTGTTTAGATTTTTGGAAGGCACATTAACTTCTTTCTCATTTACAACTCTGTGTTTGCTGCTTAAAAACATGGGTCGATATTTGCATTGATCTGAGCATAAACAGAAAGAAAGGCTTATTTGAAATGTAAATTCATTCTCTGCCACGAGGTGGTGCTTTAGGAGAGGCTTAATATAGCGGTTTCCCCGTTAGCGACTGACTGTACACAAAGCAGCACCGTCCGCGCTCATAAACACTGCTTTATCAGGCATTATAGGTAAGATGAAATAAAAATGCCAACACGTTTCTGAGGACAGTCGGTTCCCTTCAGATACATTCACATAAAGACATCCATGCCGTGTTTTGACTTGAAACATGCAGCGTTCATATTTATTCAATGACATCATTGCCTTTTGAAGTTTAATACAGCCGTATCGCGGTTCTTGTCTTCCGTCCCCAACTGTAAGACCTCTTGAAATTATAATTAAGACTTTTCTTATACCATTTAACGTATTTAAAACTTTTTATGGCCTTAAGTTTGATACAACTAAATTGAAGAGTTTTTAAGGACCTGCGGGAGGCCTGTATTTAAGGTAGCCCGTCGGGCAGGGCAGTGATACATTTTGGTTGCCCGACTGGAAAACACAATAGCCCCGGGACGTCAGGCTAGCGATTTTGCGAGCCCTGTTTTTGTCATTTTTTTCAGCCATCCCCCCTCAATTCGAGCCTACACTACACAGATCAATCATTGTTTACAAGCGAAATCAAAAATAAATATATCATGTTATTTTAGATTTTAATGTGATGTGAGAGGACAGCAAAGGATGGACTTTTTTACTGAAGGAAGCGTTATTATGGATTATGGACATGGATTAAGAGCAAGTGATGTACATTTCTCCAAATCTGTTCCAAAGAAGAAACAAACTTATGTACATCTTGGATGTCCTGAGGGTGCGTTTGTTTTTGTTTTTTTAATTTAATTTAATTTAATGTAATTTAAATTGTTTGTATCATTATTTGGGTTAATTATGCATTTAATGAGTAAAACTAGAATTCAACTTCTTTTCTTTTTTCTTAACTATTCTGAGAAAATATGGGTGGTATTTTCCTGTATGTTTTTTTCTGTTACTATGTGGTGGTGTGATTGCTTTACAATCATTGATCATCCATTCTGTGGTCTCACTCTGAGTCATGTGTTGTTGGTTGGCAGAATATGTTGAGGTGTGACCTGTGTCACAATGGCCCACTTATTATTTGTTGATTCATCAGAGCTTACTGACTGCTGGTGGGACTGCTGGTTTTAACAAGCACTAAGAGCATGTTGGCACACACTGATGCTGGGGGACACAGTAGGAATGTGGGTCTGATTTGAGACTGAGAGACTTCAGACCAGCATTCATGTTGTGCTTTAAATTTTACACAAACTATTACATCTTTGGGTCCTAATGAACTGGATGGATTCTGTGGGCAGTCAAATGACTTCCATCAAGATTTCATCAGTGCTTGGTCTCTGAGTTCATGAAAGGAAATTACTGCAGGATATTGTATCCCCACCTCAAATTACAACTTTAACTTATCATCAGTAACACAAGAAAACTCAGCTAGACTGAAGAAAAATGTATTTTTCTTTAACTTTACTACTAATAGTACAGCCAACATACAGTCAAATGTTGATGACCCCCATAATACCATTCATATACTGTACCATGGAATTTATTATATAAAATGCACATCTCCAACAACACATGCTTTTAAAATGGTACCATGTCTAAAAAGCCCTGCAATTACCATGGTACCATGCCAAAATCAAAGCAAAACAAAACAAAACAAAACGTGGCAGTGGTGCAATGATTTTTAATTTTACATTTAAATTTTTAATCTTTCATAATTTTTTTATTACAGTGAACAAGAATCATAATGTATGTTTGATGCTAAATATATGAATAAAAAAATAAAAATGAATTAATAAAAAACAGTCTGTGCTATATTATATAGAAATCATCCAGCTGCAATAAATAAATACATACATTCATTCAAGGAAATGGATCTAGAGTAAGATCCTGCTTTTTCTGTTGGTCGTGCTTATAGCTACTTTTATGACAGCTGTGCTGTTCCTGAAATTGCCGCAGTTTGTGGGCCACTAAAACGGACATGACATTTATCTTTTGGTCTATACTGTATAAAATTACTGCTCAATTGAAACGGCTGCCAGCCAGGCATCAGTGCCAGTTTGTCAGTGTGTGTCGTCATTGCTGGCAAAGGCAATTCCACAGTCTGTGATGTGTTTATGTGGTACGAATGACGTGCATGTTTTGTGTTTGATATTCATATCTGGTCTTCTTTGGTTTTTATTCCTTTATCTTGAAGTAAAGACATGAAAATTAACTTCTACAACCCGAATTCCAGAAATGTTTTTTTAAATTTGAATAAAATGAAAACTAAAAGACTTTCAAATCACATGAGCCAATATTTTATTCACAATAGAACATAGATAACATAACAAATGTTTAAACTGAGAAATTTTACACTTTTATCCACTAAATTAGCTAATTTCAAATTTGATGCCTGCTACAGGTCTCAAAAAAGTTGGCACGGGGGCAACAAAGGGCTGAAAAAGCAATACATTTTGAAAATATTCAGCTGGGAGAACATCTAGCAACTAATTAAGTTAATTGACATCAGGTCCATAACATTAAAGGGATGTCTTAGAGAGGCAGAGTCACTCAGAAGTAGGGTTGGGAATCGAAAATCGATTCCGATTCCAGAATCGGATACTTAAGGTCAGGAATCGGATACTTGTTGTCAAATTAAAATTTCGATTCCTCCTATCGATTCCTATGCGCTTTTTTTTTTCTTCATCTGTGAGGACAGGTGTCCTGACATTTTATCCAACCCGTCAGATTTTCCTACCGGGGCTTACTGCGCATGCGCACATCAATATTTCGTCCTTTTTCTCAGGCTTAACAAGAATATTTAATGCATCTGCATTACTGTAAGGGGAAGGTTTAGGGTTGTGGTAGGTGTAGACATTAATAAATCATAATTTAACAGGTAGCATTTTTCGTTGTCAAATTGTACTACCTACTGTTTTAATGGGAGGTAGGAAAATCTGACAGGGTAGCACAAATCGACAGAACACCGGACCTACAGTGATCTGCCAGGACCTTGCTCGCTAGTAAGCGCTCCAAAGTTTGGCTACAGTTGCGATCAGAAGCCAAAAAAGTTAAGTATAATATCTGTGATAGCTAAACATGTTGCAAGAGAGGTGTCACCACCAACATGACAAAGCACTTTAATTTAATAGATCGTTAAAGATCGCGAACACGATTCAAACACCAACGTGATTCTATTCATAAAATCCAAAGATCCGTCTGTTTCATTCCTCAACCTTTGACGTACAGCGTAAGATCACATCAGTGTGATTTGAACATTTAAATCTGCGTTCACGCTGCTGCTGACCTGAAGAGAGCAGCTGTCATCTGTCTGAATGAAACAGCCTCACAGTCTTTTCAACCACACAGTATCATTATTTCTGTGTTACAAACATTCAAATCACAGAAGTACTGGGATAAAAGTTTATAGTTCAGATATAAACTCTGAAGTGTACGGTAGCGATTAAAATAGAGTAAATCACCTTTTGAAAGTAATTTGCCACTTCAAATGTAGATTTATCGATTACATTGTTACGCCTGTAGGTGGCGAAAATGGGCTGTTAAAATGTATTTGTGTTTGAATCACACAAGAGATTCATTCAAGAACGCTGATTCATCCAGTAATGAACCAAGTGAGTCACTGAATCATTCATTCATAAATTACATGTGATTTTTAGTTGTCTAACGTTTTTTTCTTCAGAATCATGAGAGAAGCACAACTTCTCTCATGAAATTTTTTCTTCAGAATCATGAGAGAAGCACAACTTCTCTCATGAAAAATGAAAAACGAAAAAAGAAAAAAGAAAAACATTTTTTTTATATATATATATTCAGAATCATGCAGTTCTATTTTGCACACAAAAAGCTCTTAAAGAGTCCAGTTTTTATGTAGCCTGTTGATTTTTGTTCATGGTATTCAGCTCCAATAAATGGTTTGCAAAAAAGAGACACAGGATAAATGTTTGATATCATTATTTAATCACATTGGAATCGAAAAGAATCGGAATCGATAAAATTCAAACGATACCCAACCCTACTCAGAAGTAAAGATGGGCAGAGGCTCTCCAATCTGTGAAAGAATGCGTAAAAAGATTGTGGAATACTTTAAAAACAACGTTACTCAACGTCAAATTGCATAGGCTTTGCAAATCCCATCATCTACAGTGCATAACATCATCAAAAGATTCCGAGAAACTGGAGAAATCTCTGTGTGTAAGGGACATGGCCGAAGACCTTTGTTGGATGCCCGTGGTCTTTGGGCCCTCAGATGACACTGCATCACTCATCGGCACGATTCTGTCATTGACATTACTAAATGGGCCCAGGAATACACACTGCAGTATTATTTGTGACTTAGTGTTACATGGCTGCAAAAGTAAGGCAGAGTTTGATGACTGAATGCAGTCTCTGTGCCAACATTATGAACATTATGAATTGTGTGAATTTAGTCAAATAGGTACTAAATGCTTGCCAAGTTCCCGAGAGTACCACGATGCATGTGTGGCCATTCCTCTGCTTGTAAACAAGCCACAGCACATCCGGGTTCTACGTCAAAATGCTGGCTCCTGTGTCACCAGCACCACATGCATACATCGTGAAAACGCGTCAAAGACTGACACAGAAGAGAAGAAATTGTTGAATAAAGTTAATTTTTTTCTTTGCGCACAAAAAATATTCTCGTAGTTTCATAACAGTGGTTGAACCACTGACCATTTTATCGATGTCCTTGAACATAGTTGTGTTGCTGTCTATGCAGGGTCAGAAAGCTCTCAGATTTCATCAAAAATATCTTAATTTGTGTTCTGAAGATGAACGGTCTTATGGGTTTGGAACGACATGAGGGCGAGTAGTTAATGACAGCATTTTCATTTTTGGGTGAATTATCCGTTTAAATATACATAATGATGTGGAAATACACACACACACACACACACATTTATATATTCAAGCTACATTAATTCAATGATTTACTTGACAAACATAATAATGTAATTCATTTGATTTCTCTGCATCGGTTTCTTTGTTTGCTAGGAGCAAATTCAGCTGATTTGAATGTCTCGGTGGCCCAGTGATAGTCAGACTGTAAACAGCAGTCACAATTACGACTACAAACACATCATGTATTTTGTAGAAGTATGCAAATAAGCACAACAAGAAGAATATTTAATTCTCATGGTCTGTGCATTCTTTGAGTTACAGTAAATTTGAGTAATCTGCTTTACTGTCATCACAGTGCTCACACTGGCACTGTGACAAAAAAATTGTCAGTATGAATCTGTCAGTCACAGAGCACTTCATGACTGATCACTAATAATTAATGTATATTTATTATGTAATAGCTTGTTTATATACTTATATAACTTAGTTGAACCACATCTCTACGCAAAACACTAAATGAAGCCAAAATGCATTTGCAAATGCAAAATACATTAAAAATAAAATGTATTTGGGTTGTTTCATTGGAGGAAACAAGGAAAATCCTAATGGTGGAAAAACAGCTTAAACCAACAAAGGCTTAGTTTTAAACGGTATTTTAGAGCAGGGTTGGGGTCAAGAAATTACATTAGCTGGTTTTGAACTCAGGTCATCCCCATTAGCAAACAAACAATAAAATTACCCATTACTACTGTTCCTTGGTTTCTGGCCAAGAAAGTAGTCTTCAATTTCAAACTCTCAAGCCTTTTAGATTGACAGTGGCACAAGTTTTATAGGTCCATAAAAATGCAGTTGGAGAGCAAATGTGCAGGTGTTTAATGTAGGCTACTGATCAGAGGGCAGAGGAGGAATCGCTCACCGGTCAGCACACTATGACCCTGCAGTCATACGCAGTACCTCATTCATTCAAAGCATCTATTGATCCTTCTGTGAACGGATCTCTCTGAGCATCTCTACTTCCTGCTCACTCAAGTGTTGTGGAGGGCAGTTTGATTAATGCGATGGTGAATGTACTCGGGGAAAGTCCCCTATTCTGTCCATCTTTCATTGTGGCTGATGAGAAATCATTTCTGACAACAGATTTTACCGGTTTTAGTCAGATTAATGATAAACGACTTTCATTTCCTATAATGCTGAACGCTGTGCTGCAGATGGCTGTCAAGGGTGGGCAGATATGTGTCATTCATCAGACCCACAGTTTATGTGTCAGCATTTTCCCCCCAAGCTTTTTTCCACCACAGATATATTGTTCAGTGCTGCAAAGAAGGATTCCCCCTCCCCTTTCTTTATTATTTATCTTTTTGTTCTGCAATATTCTGTGCATCATGTTACATTTCATCTAAAAAAGTCAGAGACCGCATTGGAAATCTGGGTTTTATTTATTTTTATTTTTCATTAGAAAATTGGAAATAAAGTTTTAAGATTTTGAAAAATAAAACTAAGAAGCACTATGATGTGAAATGAATAATAAATATTTAAGATTCTGCACAATAATTTGTGATTTGATCATAATATGCATCTTTGTATAGATGGTCAGTTGTTCTTCCACTGAAGATCATGATGCTCTTTGGATCATCTCAGATCACGCTGTAGAACATGATCGTCAGGTTGAACACAAAATTGTGGAGAGCAGAACGAGTGCTGAGGTCAGAAAAGAGAAAGGACTACTAAGACATTCTGAAGTTCTGAAATTGACATTCTGAAATGAACAAAGATGTATTCAAAATAGAAAAATCCTAAACAGAAATATTTTCATTTGTGGTTTCAGTTGTTATGCTGTATTTCTGAAGTCTGTGATGTGTTTATGTGGTATGAAGGATGTGCATGCATTGTTTGATATTCACATCAAGTCCTCTTTGGCTTTTATTCCTTTATCCTGAAGTAAAGACATGAAAATAAACTGTCGTCTTTCAGCTATCTCTAATGGTGCACCAACATAATTCACAGCTGGGCATCAACATCCAGAGGTGAACAGATTGCTTAACCAGAGCCATTATCTAGAGTCACTGACTCCTCTTGAATTTGAATGCAGTTTATTGTATTATTTAGATGAATGACTCAGTGGTTGAACGAACATTAGGATTGGCTTTAGGGGTGGATGAGTAGGAAAATAACATTCCGTCTTGGTATCGCTGCATCTCCTGAATGAAGGGATGCATTTCAGTGGTATATAAAGACAGTGAATGTGAATGCAAATAGGTTATTAGATCTAATGCCTGTGGAGATTTGCATCAAGAGGTTTGCTTAACTGAAGCTTTGTTTTCATGTGTGTGTGCATTTTTTTTTTTTTTGGATGCATGTGGACAGTGACAGTGCTGAGCGTGCAGCATGCTGTGATACAGATCTTCAGGAGCATGTTTGATTACCGTACTAAATGTCTCAGCACTGATCTAATGACATTACAGAGGCTTCCCTCAGAGACTGATAGATTATGATGGGCATTGAGAGTTACACACTGCAGAGGTGTTGAATGGGGATTCCCTTTCAGCGAGCTGATGTAACTGAAGTGACTGCTTATGGAGCTGTCGTTTGCCACTGCTAACATGCCCACACCAACACTCTTCTCACTTGTATCATGTACTCCAGTCTGGAGATGAGTGTGTTGATATAGATACCTATACTGCAAAAGGCTTTAAAGGGACAATTCTTTCATCATTTACTCACATGTTGTTCCAAACCTCTGTGCTTTTCTTTGATCTGTGGAATGTAAAGAAGAATGTTTAGAAGAATGTTGGTAACCTTAACAGTTTCAAATCCCATTGACTTTTTCAGTAGTATTATTACTGTAATATAAAAGTGAATAGTGACCATGGGCTTCCAAAAATGACAAAACATACCATAAAACTTTCATATGTGACTTTATACACATAATAATCTCATCTGCTTCAGATCAGTACAGTATATTCTAATAATGTGTCATTGGTACATTAATAATAATGTGCCAAATTTGAATATATTAAATTTGTAAGCTAAGTAAACCTGAATTTGGTCTTTTTCTCACACATTATACTAATGTAATGTAGCATCACATTTACTCTTTTTATTGCTGAAACTGGATCGTTCATCTCTGCACAGGGACACTCTGATTCCTGCAGAGCAGTATGTGAGCTGAATTTAAACATCATGTAGTCGATTTCCGGTAAAAACAACACTTAATTTAGTCAAAATATTGAAATTTCCCCTGGCATTGATGTTTGTCTTTGTCAACGTAATGAAATCTAAGGGATCGCTTACAAGAGTGGCTCCATTCCGGATACTGTGTTTACTGTGGTTTGGCACAACAGACTGTTTGATTGTCCATTGATTTGTTGCATTTTCTGCACAGAATGTTGTTTAATTGTTACAGCATCTAAATATTTTCTTGATGAATTTGATCAAGATACAGTGTTATGACATTTTCCAATATTTCAGTTTGTTTTCAATGCAAATGCTTATTTATTCATGAAAAAAAGCTTATAAATATTGCTTCTCCTCATTTATTTGTAAATAATGATGCCATATTTTTATATTAAACCACATACCTTCCTCAGTTCATAAGATCTGGATGGCAAGTGTGGTATTTTGCAGATATTATGCTATGCTTCTTCATGTCTCAGAATACTATAATAGTTTGTGATCCACTGCAGATAGAGCAGGTCAGGTGACATGTGCAGATTTTCCACTGAACACACAGTGACATCTAGTGCTCTCTTTTAGGAACTGTACTATATTATACTGCAAACTAATTGAGTCAAATGTCAGGATGTTGCTTTGGCAATTTCAGGAGCCAGTCACTTAGACACATCTCTTTGTGTATTAACATTGACATCACATTCACACACATTCAGTGTTATAATATGCTCTGTACAGTAGTTGTTCTCTCTGTTGAGTCTTGTTATTTTGTCAGGGTATAATATAATGAGGCTCTGTCATGTTGATTATTACTCATTAGTGTATTTGTTTGTTTATGGTTGTGCTCACTGTATTCAGACTGCCCTTGGCTTCACACAGCACACTCATCCTCACTCACTTTAGTGCTTGAGCCAATAAGGGCTGACAGTTAAGGTCACATGACCCAAGTCTCTTTGCCTCAACTCTTTCAGACCCATTTATACACACCATAGACAACTACTCCATGAGAAAGAAAAAGCCCTACAGCGACAGAAAGAGGCTAGATAATGAATATGTGCATATGAGCAACAGTACATGTTTTTCAAAAATAACCATTGTTTTTGCATCATCTCATTCTGAGACTGTTATATAACTAGATGATGTAGGATTTTAACTAGTTACCAGAAGGGCTGTGTAGAATTTGGAATTGAGTGGAGAATGCAAATTCAGTTCCAATTATCTTTCTTTTGCAGTATTTTTAAAAGGGATTCCTAAGTACTATAAGCTGGTCTAATTTTGTAGATTTTTTATTTATTTTTTTAACCAAAGTTTCTCTTGAAAAACAGTCAAATGTATTGTGGATTTTTGTTGTATTTACAGGGACCAGTGATCCATATGTGAAGTTTAAGATAGCAGGGAAGGAGGTTTTCCGCAGTAAAACAATCAACAAGAACCTGAACCCAGTATGGGATGAGAAAGTCAGTCTGCTGGTGGAGAGTTTGAGAGAGCCACTCTACGTGAAGGTAAATGATTGTAAATGTAGTCAGAGTGCTTTGTTCCAGTCATTAAATTGACTTTTAATGGCTGCTTAGTCGTTAGTGATTATTTAATGTGTTTTAATATAATGGAATGTGTTTTAACTAATGGAATTGTAAAGAGTCGATCTAATGTATGCTGGCTTTACAGTCAGTACAGTTTGTCGTGTGAAATGACATGCCTTACTGTTGGGTGTTTTCTTTCATCTACAGGTCTTTGACTATGACTTCGGGCTGCAGGATGACTTTATGGGCTCTGCATATCTCTATTTAGAGTCCCTGGAGCACCAAAGGTCTTCTGATGCTTTGTGACACATTGACGAATCTGAAACACAATCTCAAGTGTCGTAATATCAATGAATTTACTTTGACACTGCTGCCCCCTAGTGTTTATATATATATATATATATATGTGTACAAACACACGAATGCTGTTGTAAGAAATGTAGAACCCAGTGATTGAGCATGGCAGGATTTTGATTGTTCATGCTGTAGGTTCTCTCTCCCTTTTAGGACCTTGGATGTGACCCTTGACCTCAAAGATCCCCACTATCCCAACCATGACCTGGGTTCACTGGAACTGGCAGTCTCACTTATTCCAAAAGAGGGAGACTTCAGGGAAACAGTGAGTTTTATTTTTATTTTTATTATGTCTCTGTTTTTCAAGCTGATGTGTTGAACTGAACTGCAAATATGAAGTAGAGGTGTGAGATGTGATGCCAATTGTGTGTACAATTGTGGTTTCATACAAATATATAAAAACTCAATGAACTGTACATTTTTATTTTTTTTAGCAAATATTATCATGTACTTCAGCTCTAAAGTATCAAGAACATTTACACTTATACAGCTCTTACAGATTCCTAACAAGTACATCATGGTAAAACCTTGGAAATGTATTGGTCAAGAGGTGTGGGAGCTCTGTATCTAATTACTTTTTTTAATCTAGTGCTTTCTTTGATTTACACTAAACAAAGTTTAAACATTTTGAACAGTAGTATAGGGTTTCATATGGCTTCATATATTATGTCACCCATCTTACTGCAGTACAGAAGATGCCAAATGCATTCTCTGGGCTGGATGAACCAGTGTCTGATTTGGGAAGGACCTTTTTTTTTTTTGCATACATCAAAGATAAATCTGTTGTCTAAAGAATATTCTCAGGATTGACATGCAGAATTTCAATGAGAGGAAAATTAGTCCAGTTATCCATTAGTCAGCTAGTGTGCCCTAGCAAACACACCCTCACTTTACTTGAAGTGTTATGCAGTCATACGTCACAATTTTGCATTCAGTAATGCTCAGGATGAAAGAGTAATTATTGCTCAGCATGTATAAAGCACTCCTGGAAAATTTAACTAAGCACAAAGTGTACCACGGGCAGGACGTTGGAACGCTAACAGGATAACAAGGGCGCTGTAAGTTTATAGGGGAAATAATGGGGTTTTACGCAGAACTGCAAGATATAGACTTTTTAAAAAGTCCCTTAATAAACAACATACTTACTGTATGATCCAGTCACTTAAAACACTTATAACATTACAGATATGTGTGAGTGTGCCTGTGTATCTTTGTGTTAGTGAACTAAAAAAGCTTTGAATGACAACATTTTCTTTGTTTGTGTGTGATTTAGTGATTTTATTAGCTTATAATTGCTGCCCCCCCCCCAACCATAGCTTTCCCGGGCTGCCTCCTTATGACCCCTTGACTCTTCTGAACAGTATCCAGACAGGATGTCAGGTTCACCTCTAACACCCCGTTAGAGAGGGCAAGGGGTGGCTTTATAACGCTTTGTCTCATTCACAGACCATGCTTATGAGAAGAAGCTGGAAACGATCCAGTAAGGTAATAACAGCATGTCCCACCTGATCCCTGCCTTCTGCAGTTCTCTGCTCAGACTGAAGGGAGCCGTGATCCCCAGCCCTTTTTCTTTTTTCCCTCACTTACCTTTTTTGTTTCAGTCGTAAAATCGCTTTTTGCTGACTTTATTTTCTATGTGCTGCAATATACAGGGTAAGAAACACTGCCATCTAGCGTACAAATAAGAAAATGGACCTTTGTCAAGTGCCGGGCACCAATTTGTCCTGCCTTTCAGGCTGAAATTAGCAATCAGTTCCAGATACAAATTCAGGGCCGCCAGAGTTTCCTTTGTGTATTGCAGCAACTGAACGAGAAAATAAAGCATATCTGTTCTTGTCATCTTCATATTGCATCGACTGCACGGTGCATGTGCTGCAGTGTTCTGTCAGGAGATTTTGCACTTTATTGTTGTAGTCAAACAGGATGTGATCAGAGCAACCACTTAAATAACCTGGTGATTTTGCATATGTAAAGCTATGTGTTCGCAAACTTCTTTTCTTAACATGAAAATGATGCATATTTAGCCTAATTTGAAGCATAATTATTTTATTTTATTTTATGGTATTGTAGTATTATTTTTTTTGGTGGGTCTGTGTACAATATATATTTTTAATTATTATTATTTAATTATTATTTTTATTTAACAAATTTGTTGCTGTTTATTTCAATGCTTTATCCATCCATCCAAGTGACAATGTTGGTTTCTGAATTTGATATTTTTGTGTAATATATTTATTAAATATCAGAGTTATGTTTATTAACTAAAACAGAAACTATTAAAAACTTTTTTTGTTAATTGAAATAAAGCTTAAATAAAACAAAATATAAACATTAAATTAAAAACTTGGCAAGTAACTAAAATAAATTTAAGTTGAAACACTTAAATTACTACCTGGAAATAAATAAAATAAAACTGAA
Source organism: Schizothorax lantsangensis (assembly GCA_027422415.1). NCBI lineage: Eukaryota > Metazoa > Chordata > Actinopteri > Cypriniformes > Cyprinidae > Schizothorax > Schizothorax lantsangensis. Next base: position 21,594,707 of record CM049842.1, on the reverse strand, counting down.
CTAAAACTAAAACTGAAATAAACATAAATTTAAACTAAAAGGTAATAATAATAAGAAGAATGAAATGAGAAAAGCACATAACAAAATGAAAGATTCAATTAAAATGAAACTGAAAATATAAAAATAATATATTTTTAAAATAATAATAAAAGCTAAATATATTTGAGTAAATATATTTAAATAGTAAATATTTCAAAGAATTCTTATAAGAGCAGGAAACCTAACAATCTAATTTCTCTACTTTTTTGTTTGAGACATATTTTTTGATGTTCCTCATCAACCTCATTATTAATCTATAAGTTTAAATTCTGTTATAGTTTTTTTTTTGTACATTTTCTTCTTCCATGTGTTGTGAATGGATTGTTTTGTATGAAAGTGGCATGTTGATCTGGGACGGGAATAACATACTACTCTCTTTGTCTCTGGTTCATGCATGCATGTGTACAGCAGACCTCTCTGTTGTCTACTAAGTGAAAGTCCTAGTTTCAATGGTAATTTGTGGTCTTCAAGTGGAGTCCCAGTTTAAGACATTTCTAACACACAACCTAGTTGCATTGATTTGCTCTACTCAAGAGAACAAAATGCACAGCCCTCAGTTGCATGTCCTAGCAGAGGTCAAGTAACTCCTGTTTTGTTTTGGCTAATGTTGGAGCCCAACTTTCAGAGAGGCCTAGAAACATGAAAGTGGCTCTCCAGCATGTGGATAAGGACGTCCTGCTGAAAGGCTTACCCCACCCAAGCCTTTGAAGCTCCAAAGTGGGCCATGTTGGCCGGGTCTCGGGAATACTGTAACAGCGCTACGATAACTACTTTTACATCGCTCGCGGTGCACACTTGGGTGTTTCTTCTATTTATACTCCCCATATCTGTTTCATTTCCAAAATACTGTAAACGATGAGCTCTGTAGATGCAAATCAAGCTGGATTTGTAATTGATACATCTCCTAAATTAAAACTTCTGCTATGATATATAAATATAAAGAAAACTTCACCCTGAAGTGCATGGAAGAACAAAATTAATGCTAACACAGCTGTTAGCCAAAATTATACTTACTTCCAGTTCTACTTTCTTAATCTACTTCATGGTTTTATACTTTCATTTCTTTTAATCATCATTTCACTGAGGAAGTGCAGCCTTCTTTGGTCACGAGCTGCTTATTATTGGAAGGCATCATGGCCAAAGATCACATTAGAGCTCTGAATGCTCATGTTAACCCTCACACAAAAAAGAGTCATTTTACAGTGTACAGTCAGAGTATCACGCTAATATCTGTAGAGAACGTCATTAGCTGCCTGCTTTTAACATCAAAGCTGTGTGTTTTTTCAGAGCAGGTTTGCTCAGAGTTTAATGAATATGCATTTTAAACAAGAAACACATTAATAAGGACTCCAAATTAAGCACAGAGATATCTATTAAAATAGTTTGTTTCAGACCTCAGTTATCTGATACTAAAAGACTGCATGTGTCTGCAGGCTTTGGAGTCATTGGGAGAATCAAAGGTTATAATTCACCCCAACATTAAAAAAAGAAAAAAATAAGTATTTATGTGCAGTAGTGTGAGATTGTCTAATTAGTTATATATATATATACAGGTGCATCTCAATAAAATAGAATGTCATGGAAAAATTAATTTATTTCAGTAATTCAACTCAAATTGTGAAACTCGTGTATTAAATAAATTCAATGCACACAGACTGAAGTAGTTTAAGTCTTTGGTTATTTTAATTGTGATGATTTAGGCTCACATTTAACAAAAACCCACCAATTCACTATCTCAACAAATTAGAATACTTCATAAGACCAATAAAAAAAACATTTTTAGTGAATTGTTGGCCTTCTGGAAAGTATGTTCATTTACTGTATATGTACTCAATACTTGGTAGGGGCTCCTTTTGCTTTAATTACTGCCTCAATTCGGCGTGGCATGGAGGTGATCAGTTTGTGGCACTGCTGAGGTGGTATGGAAGCCCAGGTTTCTTTGACAGGCCTTCAGCTCATCTGCATTATTGGGTCTGGTGTCTCTCATCTTCCTCTTGACAATACCCCATAGATTCTCTATGGGGTTCAGGTCAGGCGAGTTTGCTGGCCAATCAAGCACACCAACACCATGGTCATTGAACCAGCTTTTGGTACCTTTGGCAGTGTGGGCAGGTGCCAAGTCCTGCTGGAAAATGAAATCAGCATCTCCATAAAGTTTGCCAGCAGAAGGAAGCATGAAGTGCTCTAAAATTTCCTGGTAGATGGCTGCATTGACTGTGGACTTCAGAAAACACAGTGGACCAACACCAGCAGATGACATGGCAGCCCAAATCATCACTGACTGTGGAAACTTCACACTGGACTTCAAGCAACATGGATTCTGTGCCTCTCCACTCTTCCTCCAGACTCTGGGACCTTGATTTCCAAATGAAATGCAAAATTTACTTTCATCTGAAAAGAGGACTTTGGACCACTGAGCAACAGTCCAGTTCTTTTTCTCCACAGCCCAGGTAAGACGCTTCTGACGTTGTCTCTGGTTCAGAAGTGGCTTGGTAGCCTTTTCCTGAAGACGTCTGAGCTTGGTGACTCTTGATGCACTGACTCCAGCTTCAGTTCACTCCTTGTGAAGCTCTCCCAAGTGTTTGAATCAGCTTTGCTTGACAGTATTCTCAAGCTTGCGGTCATCCCTGTTGCTTGTGCACCTTTTCCTACCCAAATTCTTCCTTCCAGTCAACTTTGCATTTAATATGCTTTGATACAGCACTCTGTAAACAGCCACACCTTTCAGTAATGACCTTCTGTGACTTACCCTCTCTGTGGAGGGCGTCAATGTTCGTCTTCTGGATCATTGCCAAGTCAGCAGTCTTCCCCATTATTGTGGTTTCAAAGAACAAGAGATACCCAGAATTTATACTGTAGGGATGGTCATTTATTGAAACTCATGTAAATATTCTAATATTTTGAGATACTGATTTTTGACTTTCATGAGCTGTAAGCTCTAATCATCAAAATTAAAACAAAAAAACTTTTGAAATGTTTTACTTTACATGTAATGAATCTAAAATATATGAAAGTTTCACTTTTTGAAATAAGTTACAAGAAAAAAAAAATTCACGACATTCTAATTTATTGAGATACACCTGTATATATATATATATATATATATATATATATAATTGTTATTATGTTACAGTACAGTACAGTACCGACATTTTAATGTTACAGTATTTTCAGTTGTAGTAATATTTCACACTATTAATGTTTTACTGCATTTTTGATCAAATAAATGCAGCAGAGATGTCTTTCAGAAACATTTAAAAATCTTGCCAACCCCAAAATTTTTCACAGTAGTGTATATTCATGTTTTATTCATGGAAAAATACCGTTGACACACTGTTGTCTGTGTTTGTCTGTGTCTTTGCAGTGCCGTCACTCTCTGTGTGTATGTTGTCCTTACATACCCTGTCCCCAAAATATGTGTCTTCCATGTTGCTGCAACTTGTCTTCGCATCACATTTTTGACCACAAACACATTGTCTGCCATTCAGCTTTAACTTCACTGACTCTCTCTTCACATTGGATTGTATCTTGCCTGACGTGAGTGTGTGTATGGGTGTGTGTTTTTGTCACTTTGCAGCATCAGAGTCTGAGGTTATCAGACGTTCACAGAAAGGCTCAGCTGTGGAGAGGTATTGTTAGCATCAGTCTCATCGAGGCCCGTGACCTCCAGCCTATGGACGACAATGGCCTCAGTGACCCTTATGTCAAATTCAGAATGGGACATCAAAAGTACAAAAGTAAGGTATGGTCTGCATGAGCTTTATTCAAGTTACTTGTTCATTTGGGACTTTTTCTTTCATGTAAGGTAAATTCTGATCAAGTGTGCTTCTTTCCTTCTATGCAGACAATACCAAAAACACTAAACCCCCAGTGGAGAGAGCAGTTTGACTTCCACCTGTATGATGAACAGGGCGGTTTCATTGATATCACCATCTGGGACAAAGATGCAGGGAAAAAAGATGACTTTATGGGCAGGTTGGTCATGAACTTGACATTTTTTGTGTTGTTCGCACACTCTCATAGTCCAATTTGATTAACATTTACATTGCATTTATATTTAGTCATTTAGCAGACACTTTAATCCAAAGCGACTTACAAATGAGGACAGTAGAAACAATCTTAAACAACGAAAGAGCAATAATATGTACAGTAAATGCTGTGACAAATCTCGATTAGTCTAAAGCAGTACACATAGCAAGGTTTTTTTTATAATAAATAAATAGTATAATAAAAAGAAGAAGAAAATAATAATAACAATAATAAAAGAATAAAGAAGGCTAGTGTTAGAGGGTCATTTTTTAAAATAAATACAAATAAAACAAGTCGAAAGAATAGAAAAAGAATAGAGAACGCTAGTGTTAGAGGGTCATTTTTTATAATAAATAAAAAGAAAACAAGTAGAGAATGCTAGTGTTAGAGGGTCAATTTTCTTATTAATTATGGCTCATAATTAAATTTTAGATTTTCCTTGTAAAAAGTCACCAGTCCATTAGCATTCAGAAGTGCTTGTGATCAAAATGACAATATACAAGAGATGGAGAATGTGCAATATTCTCAATCAATTTAATGGCAATCACTAAAATCACTCATAGAGATGAAATGATACATTGATACATTGTAAATTGATACATTAACAAAAAACAAAGTCTTTATATAGAGTTTTTAGGTTTTAATTTTAAAAGTGTACATACTGTATGTTTCATAGTCGATAATTGATGCCAAATAAACCCTGACCATGTGTTAAGAACCTCAAAGCAAAGCTGCTTTCCAAATACATACATACATACATACATACATACTGTACATACATACAAAATATATATGTATTTTTCTTACACAGTGATGTGAGATACAATTTACCTGTCACTTATATATATATATATATATATATAAAATTTGACTGCAAAATGGTGTCATTGACCAATCACAAGTATAATACTGTTAGGTAACAGGTTTGCTGTACGGTATGTTGCAGCTAAAGTCATTCAAACTGTCCTCTCATAGACAGTTCCTGTGTGCATGTGAGAGAGAGAGAAAGAGGGAGAGTTTGAGAATCAGACTCTGACAAAACCCCATTAGGAGTGATTGACAGTAGAGTTAATGGCTGTGCGATGTGGGAATGAGGCAGCGGAGTTTACTTAGTTTCCTGTCTGTCCCCTACACCAGTCCTCCTGTTCATATAGGTGGCATGTCAGAATCAGTCGGGTTGCATTCTTGTAATTGGCTATTTCCCTCCGTTAAACGCTCATCTACTTGAGTCCTCTCTGACCATGAGTTGTCCAGCCTGCCCCAGCACTGATCTCCACATTAGTTACTCCATTCAGGATCAATTGAATTGCTTTCAGTACCTGCATGATGTTCCTGTAGAAAAGAACACATTGTCACAGTGGGAACATGTGGAGGAATATTTACAGAGCATTTACTGGGAACAAACTGTATTCTAGTGTAGTTGTTCAGCCGTTTTCTCTCTTGTGGTTTCTTTCCTCCTCATGCACATTTTGTTGTTACTAGGGGGAAGTTGAATAAAAAGTGATTAGTTACGTCTGATTTTTTTTAAAGGTATTTTAATGTAACAGGATTGCTTTACCTATTATAGTAATAGTATAATAGTACCTATTAATAGTAATCACATTAAAATAGGCCTCATTTACAATTCCAACATAATCTTATACTCATATAAACTACCTGAATTATTATTGTCCCTATTATTATTATTAGTAGTAGTAGTAGTAGTAGTATGCTGAAAACTGTTGTGCTGCTTATTACGTTTGTGGAACCTGTTCTAAATGTTTTCAGGATTCTTTAACAAATAGAAAGCTGAAAAGAGAATTGTTTATTTGAAATATATTTAATTTAAATTTAGCCCAATTTAATCTGTTCCTGCTGAGTAAAAGTATTAATTTTGTTCAATAAATGAATGAATGAATGAATAAATAAATAAATAATACGTAAAATTCCAGTTTTGACTTGGAAATGAGCAAATTATTTACTACAAATCTCTTAGAATCAATACATAATGCAGATCTTTTATCAAAACAGCCAAAAGTCTAATTAAAATATTCAAACAATCTAATTTAATAACTGATCATAAATATTTATGAGCAAAGCTGTGTTGTAGCAACCAGCTGCTTCCTCGACCAAAAAAGTTGTCATGTCCACTACACATTTTGGTGTAATTATCACCAATAAACTTCACATTTACAGAGTGTTTGAGTTTGTTGTGCTGACATTTTTAACACAACCAGCTTGGTATAGTTGTTTACAGAGGAGATGAGAGTCAGTGAGGAGCTTAAGATCAAATAAGAGATGTGTGATTTCCAATCAAAGTGTAATTTTGTCAAATTATGCTAAAAGTTTTAAAATAACTTTTTATTTGTGTATTTAAGATATATAAAATGTGAGCAATAAAATTAGCCTCAGCATAAAAAAGGAGGTGGACATTTTATAAGAGAAATGTATTTTCCATTAATATTATTTCCATCTCAAAATGAAGGTTTTGAGTTGTGGTGGAAATTACATTCCTTTATGACAGTGTTTAAGGAATTACATTTTTAAATGTCCACATGGTCAGAAGTGCCCGCAGTTAAAGAAACACTAATTTAATTTGTTTAGGTTTCTTTTTCTCTATTCTGCTGTGTCTTTCTCTTGTCATACACATGATATCCTGTAAGACAACATGATAATGATGATGGTGTTGTGTGTGTGTCAGGTGCCAGGTGGACCTCTCTCCTCTCTCAAAGGAGTGTACACACAGACTGGACCTGCCTCTGGTGGAGGGTGAGGGCACGCTGGTGCTGCTGGTCACTCTCACAGCCTCGGCTGCCGTCTCCATCGCTGACCTGTCCGTCAACGTACTGGACGACCCACATGAGAGGAAAGAGATTATCCACAGATACGTAAGGACAAACTCTCATATTCAAAACACTTTGAGTGCACCTAAAATGCTAGGCATAGAAATGATCATTAGCACAGTATTAAACAGTGAGAGTTAGGGATAGACAATATCATTACTCAGTATAAAACAGTAGCCAATGGAAACTCCCTTGTCTCCACCTGACAATACAAATTCCTTTTGCTTTGTTTTTAAAAATACAACCTGAAAATGCAGGTTGGGTGTGAATAGACCTTTCTTTGGTAGCAATGACTAGTTTTTTTTTGTCACCAAAAACCAGGGGCAAGATTCAGGAAAGATGAATTCTTAAAATTCTTCTTAACTGCTATATTCTTATTTTCGACCTTAAGAATAAAGTTAAGAACTTTTTTATTCCCCTCAAAAAAATTCTTAAAAATATTTAGATTTTTCTCTTCTTGAATTGTTCTGAAAAAAAAAAACTCAAAAGAATTTGAATTTCTAAAAAGAATGTTCTTAAAAAATCCTGAAAATTATTAAAAAATGTGCGTAAATAGCCTCCTAAAGTTAGGAAACCTTTCAACCTGTCTTAAATCCCAGAAGTAAGATGTTTCAGTAACATTTTACTTAAAGCCTTTATGTATAATGCATTATAAAAGTAGTTTTAATGCATTAATTATGCCTTGTCATGCACCTTATAATGCATTATACAATCTCATGAATAATTGTAACCACAGTTAATACATTATAACACTTATCAATTCATTGTTACACTATGCATTTTAAATTCAGTTATAATTATTTATGACAAGATATAATATATTGCAATGCAAATTATGAATAATTGTAATGCATTATACCCTTTAATAACCCTTTGCAATGCATTATACATAAAAGCTTTAAGTAAAGTGTTACTGATGATTCATTTATTGGGATGTTTTAAATATTAAGCATCTCAACATAACACTTGCTAAATTTAATATATTTTGCTATTAGGGATGTGCTAGAGTACTCTGAAGTGACACCAGTGTTCGATAATGTAAACAATCAGTCATGATTATGTGTGACATGACTTTTTGGTGAAATGGGGTATTACAAAATTTTGGTAGCATAAACAGGACTTCCAAAAGACGACCTTTGAGGTGATTTCCATTGAGCTGTTGACTGAATCTTTGATGAGAACCGTCAATTAATGTCACTATAGAGTCATCTAGGAAGCGTTTTAAAGTGACAACACATCTCTCAGCCCATCAAATATAGTGTTCTGATAAAGTACCGTATTGAAATGTTCTCTCTCAGTGTATATGTGCCTCATATGCATAGACGGAGCTGAATTGCGTCTCAGTTGGCGCTGGGTTCTCAGACCTGGCAGAACCTCAGCGATATGACCTCCTTTTGAAAAGCGCTCAACCTCTGGGGGCCAGAGATTGGTTCAGGCCTGCAGAGAGAAGGATCGGGCCTCCTCGCTCTCTGAGGAAAGGGAGAGAGGAGCTGATTGGGATAGAGAGCTGTGAAGGAGAGCAGTAGCGGGGGGCTGTGACAGGCTCTTTTCAGGCAGGGTGTGCTCTTGAAAGGCCCGTGCTGAAAGGAGCCCAGTGTCCCTATGCGGAGGCCTTTGGCCCATCATGGCCCCGAGGCCCTCCAGTCCTCACTCTAGCACAATGATCTCAGCCTCTCGCTTTGTCTTTAGCCTGTTAACCCTTCGTTCGCCGCTATTTGCGGCTCTCCTCCACCTCTTTACATGCCAATAGTGAGGGACAGGGCTGAAACAAAAGGGCCACTTTTTGTTCACACTCGATACAGCTGCTCTCGGGGGTAACGCGACAGAAGAAGCTCTTGAATCGCGACTGTTTTAAGAGCCCCAACATGTTTAGGATTGCTTCCGCAGGCCCAGCGTGTTTCACTAACCTGGTTCTTGGCGAAACACAGGTTTGTGCGCAATACTTTGCTCTAATTGAATTGGAAAGTCATGCTGGGAGGTGTGTTTGATCTTCGGTTAAGTACTGGTGGAAAACACTCCACAGGTGAAACGGCGGACAGGTGACCTACATAACCGTGCGTATAATGGGTTAGCGCCGTCGTGTTCTCCGACGCCACCTTGTCACCCCACGTCCACTAGGGGGAGCTGTTGGACCAGAATTGAAAGGAGAATTTTGCGTCTTCTGGCAAGAAAGGGGGGAAAGATGGGGTACTGATCGCTGAGATGGGAGGGGTTGGTGTGCAAAATGAAAAGAAAAGCTATTTCACCTTGCACAACACCAGTCTTTTTTTTTCTAGTGGTAAAGGATAGATGTTCCACTCCCTCGTTCCCCACCCGCTCCCCCACCTTGTACTATGCATCCAGGCATTCATTAGCACCCTATCCTGCAGTCCGATAGGGACAGCTATGCTCAAGGGAAGATGGGGGGCTAAATGGAGGATGGGACAGTGGATTCCAAAAAAAAAGGACATTAATTTGTCCCTGCTATTAGCATATTCCCAGTTCCCTTCTTGACACCCGTTCACAGAAGGGAATTTAATAAAGATGCACCTTATCAAGCGTGGCAGATAACAGAAAGTGCCGGTGTTAGTGCCGCACAATACGCCTTAAACAGATTAGCTCAGGCAAGGTGGTGGTCCACTCATATGCAAGACAGGGCCAGTGTGAGAGTGTGGGCTTCCAACATTTGTATGATCAGCTGTCTGAGGATAACCGAATTGCGGCGCAAAACGCCCATAACTATAATTATCAACGCTCTGTGTTAAAGTGCTAGGAGGCTGCTGATGACTTCCAAACAAATAAAGTGTTTAAGAGCAGGAGGTTTGGGGGACTGGGCTGGGTGGCTGAGGTATAGAGATGCTGTGAAACTGCAGATGCTCCCAATTTAAACTGTGGATGTCCTCACTTGCCGGGGATGGGGGGTTGCACAGAATGCAATTAAGTCTTTTAATGCAGCATTGCACCAGCCTCAGATACATCATTAAAGTGGAGGAGGCATATCAGATGACTTTCAGCGCTTGGGAGCCTTGTCAAGGTGTGTTAATGGCAGAGAATGAAGATGTCTGTTGTCGTCTACCTGTCATTCAGCACGTCACGTCACATCTCCAGCTCTTTCATTTACTTCACGAGCATTACAACATGGACGTTTTTCATTTATGTAGATATATCTGCCTAAAGTTGAATTGGCTTTATTTTTCTGTGTGTGCACAATAAATATGTATAAGACGGGTAAAAACTAGTTAGACTTTACAGAAAGGTTGTATGTGTACAATTAATTAAGGCAATAGTTAAAAATGAACAATATGTGTACAGCATTGTACAGAATGTATTTATTTATTTATTTACTTACATAAAACTATTAATTGATAAGCTAACAGCAATATTATAGTAATAATAGTAATAATAATTACAATAATAATAGTTATGCATTTTTTACATTTAATAAATGCATAAACAATGAACAATATAATTAATAATAATAATAATAATAATAAATGTATTCATGTTCATTAATTTATAAAAAATATTAATTGACATGTATTTACAATGAACACTAGTAAAATAGTAATAATAATAGTAGAAATCATTTTAAATGTATTCATTAAGTCACATTAATAAATGTGAATTAATGAGTAACTATATAACTATAAATGTAAACCTTTGTGTTTCAGAAACATCTTAGTGCTTAAATCTCTTTTCTATTCATAGAGTTGCATTTAATCACGTTCTTTTAGTCCTTCTCGATTTAAAAAGAAAATGAAAAGATAAGCCTCAAATACGATTGCATCTTTTTCGGAGCTCACGGCTCTCAGTCTTTAAGCAGTTATTTCTCAATATTCCCAGAGAGGAAGACTGTATCTGCGCTTCACAGCTGTTGTTGTAAGCAGAGTGAAATTATGCATTTTAATAGTAGCCGGGCGTGTGCGGGCGACTCGTGTGTAATGGACGTTAATGGGCATCAGGGCCAGGGTGACCTCTGCTGAAGTGGAGGCGCACAGTTCCTCTCTGGCCCTGTCACTCGCTTCCAAATCAAAATGTGAACAAGTACAGCAATGTGTGTGTGTAAGGATGGGAAGTAGGAGGAAAAGAGTGAGAGAGCAGCAAAAGAGGGAGGCAGGGAAGAGGGGGGTGGAAGCTGTTAGCATTCCATTTTTATTATGACATTTCACAGTCATCCGATTTAATGTCCCCTGACCGGATTGTCCGGCTGGAGACGGTGGGCTTGAAATGTTATTTAGAGCATTGATAAAAGGTGAGCGCCTGCGAGATGACAGCGAGTCATAAGGCTCCGCGCGGTGACATTCATTTTCTCCACAACAGAGATGGAATAAGACGTCACGGTGACAAGCTGTCACTCAAGACACAGCCCCGCCATCTCACCCCTCCCCTTCTCTCCCTTTTCAGTCCCTACTGTCTGGTTGGGGGTTAGAAGGGGCTCTCTGTGTGTGTGTGTGTGTGTGTGTGTGTGTGTGTGTGTGTGTGTGCGCAAGTGTTTATGTGCTACCCCTTTCCTGTAATGGGACTAAACCGCTCTTCTCCTCAGAGTACCATATGAGTTGGCCTTGCCTTGCCAGCCCCAAAGCCGAGGGGGGTGGGAAAATATATTCTTCAGCCTTTCATTAAAAAAATAAAGAGGCCTCATCTCCTGAGCTTTTCAATCTCCTTGCCTGTCTTTTGAGGGGTCTGAAAAGCCAGCACCCTTTGCAAATCTGAAATTCCTCTGCTATGGAAATGCACCAGCTCCCTGCCCAAAAAATCTGCCACTTTTCTTCAAGGCTGCAATAATCATAAATAACAAGCCCTTGATATCTACTGAGAAATCATGTATTGAATGTATGTGTAAAAATAAATTTCCCCCCTCAATCATCACTTGATTTTTTCCCCCTCGCCACTCGTTTGCTATCAGAGGATTTTCAACAATAATATCGTTCGTAACAGGCAAAGCCAGTCCGAGTGTATAATGAATTAAGTCTGCAGCCTGGCCCCGACTTGAGAAATTCAAATTATAATTATTCCTCTGGGTATGTGTAGGGCTTATTGCCAAAAAGAGAATTAAAGTGAGGTCTCCAGTGCTTTTGACGGCACACCAGTGAGATTGTGTCATCTCTATCAGTCCAGCTCTATTCACTCGCATTTCAAAGTGTCCGTCTGGAAAATGTCACAAGTTTCTTCAACTTTTACTGCGGTTCATATGGAGGGCAGAGATGTACAGACATATTTAATTTAATTTAATGGACAACTTTCCATTACTGTGCATTTAGTAGACACGGAAATTTTAATTATCTGTGGTTGCTCTTTTGTAGCTCAGGAGACTTCTAAGCTTTGTTTCCCTTTTAACTATTAACTTTAAGATATTTGTTAGAATAATAGTTTAGACCTTAAAAATTTGATATATTAGAGTTATGAAATATAATTATATTTTAGAAAAATTAGATATTAGATTCTTTTTTGTTTGTTGTTGAGATCATTATCAATAGGATCTTTTTTTTTCTCAGAAGAAAAATCCTAAACACAAGTCTGTTTGCTCTCTATTTCATCTGTTTGCCATTTTTTATATATTTAATTACTATATGTGTGTTTTTGCTATTCTTTTTGTTTGACAAAACTGTACACGCTATAAAATGTGGAGAAAAACGAGTCGGGGAGAGAGAGATTGCTCATGCTGTGACCACACAGTTAGTGTGTGATGCCTAGTTTGTTTCATGGCTAAATGTCAGCCCCTTTAATGCTACAAAAGACACACAAAGGAACTGTAATGGAGTATTATGGTCTCTCAATGAGAGGCTTTTATCAGTATGAGCGTAATTGACTCGCTCATAAATCATGCTTAAGTGTCTTTGCTGATGCACTTGTCTTTGAGCAGTTTATCCACCTCACAAAGATTTACAGTTTTAGTGGCGTCTCTGCTAGTATTTTCTGTTTGTTTTTTTTTCGTTTAATTGCTCACATATTTATCTGAAACTGAAAGAAATTATTTTTCGGAGGAACATGGATATAGACACATGCACTCTGAAAGTGAATTGACATAATTCAGGTTTGACATTTGTTTTATTTTATTCATTTATTTTCCTCTACTCACTCATGTGAAATAGCATATTTTACTTTTTATAAGCATTTATATTTGATATTATATGCATCTGTATTTGTTCTAGACCACGTGTAAGGATCTATCTTGGCTTCTTAAGGTTCATAAAGTTTTAACTATGACTGCTTTAAAACAACGCAATATTCCTGTATCACAAATGTAGACAAATTGCTGGTTGATTGTTTTTTTGTTTCATATTTATATAATTTTATTTCAGCAAGTAATGCATTTCTAAAGCTTACAAAGTATATACAAAAAGTATTTAAATGCTAATGCCACACTTAAAAATGTTCAAATGTCTTTGCATTATATAATAGAATATCGTTTCATATTTATTTCATATAGTACAAAGTGTCATTCAATGTATTTTAATGTTATATAGCACAAACACAAGCAAAACAAGTTAGTTCAAAGAAAAGGTCTAGCATCTTTTGTTTGCAGATGCCTCTTTCTTTATTATTTTGTTATCGTATGCCATGAAAATGATAGATTTTAAAGTAATTTAAGTGTTCAAATGCTTCTTTGGACCACTGTATATTCTTCAGCTGTGTGGATACGGAGCTTCTTATACTTGCAAATGCTTTTTTTCTTCTTTGACCTCAACAGAGTCTGCTCAGATCCTTTCACAATATTAAAGACGTGGGCATGGTGCAGGTGAAGGTGATCCGAGCGGAGGGGCTGATGGCAGCTGATGTTACAGGTAAGAAAAACCCTCCCACACACACATACAGTGATCCTGACATATGATTTGTCACTCTGTTTTCCGCAGTTACTGATAAAGCCTATCATTTCCCTTTGGCCAGTAGGAGGCTGATAATATTGCATTCTGTTCTATGCTAATGGATCGTTGGCTTCTGAGATCACCGTGTCTCTTAAACATATTTTTTTCTTGTGCGTCTGCTCTGGTTTCCATTAATTCTTACTTTTAATTAGGTCTGCAGTGGACAGGCCTAGTTTCTGGCACTATGAATTATCAAGTTGAAAAAAAGATTGGAGACAGTGATTCTTATTCAGAATCGGAGTGAGACATTAACAAACACACTTACCTTGGGTCATTTATTAATGCTACAACAGAATTAAAATGCATCTACATGTATTAGTTTTAGTTTTTTGTTCTTTTTCTGGCCGTTTTTCTTGAAACTGTGACCTCATTGCAACTGAATCAGCTTATGTGTGTTTTATTCAAATAAGATATTTATATGTGACTTGACATTGCTTAAAGGAACACTCTACCATTAGGGTTTGGGGTAAGTTTCTTTTTTTTAAAGAAATTAATACTTTTTTAAAGCAATGATGCATTAAACTTATAAAAAGTTATAATGTTACAAAAGATTTCTATTTCAAATAAATTCATCTTTCCATTCATCAAGGAATCCTGAAAAAATTGTATCACATTTCCACAGAAATAAATACTGGAACTGTTCAACAACAATAATATCAATGATAAAAAATAAGAAAATGTTTACTAAGCATCAGTATATTAGACTGATTTTGAAGAATAATGTGACACTGAAAATTGAGTATTGACTGTTGAAAATTTAGCTTTGCCATCACCAGAATAAAATTAATTTGAAAATATATTAAAACAGATAACGGTTATTTAAAATTGTAATATTATAATTTTTTTGTTTAACTGTATTTTCAATCAAATATATGCAGGTGAGCATAAGAGACTTCTTTAAAAAAATCTTACCCCAAACTTTTAGTTCACCACAAAATAAAACTAAATAATTTATGCTCCATCATGTCGCTACAAACCCACATGAGTTTGTTTCTTTCATTGAACACTAAGGAGTTACAGTATCTAGAAAACAATCTTTCAAATGCCTGCCACATTTTAATTTTATAGAAAAAAAACAGCTTGAACATTCTACTTAGTATTTCTGTTTGTGTCAGACACTAAAAAGACAGTCATTCCACTTTGGAAAGCCATGATAATTAAATGATGACAGAATGTTCATTTTTAAGTGAATTATTTCTTTAAAAATGAAGAGTGTAATTTCTGCACCACTGACATCAAACAGTATCACAAAAACAATGGTTCATCTCAAACACTCCAAATCATCTACCACTGGTCAGACAAACAGATAGCATCATTGTCGTGAGTTTGGGACTATTAAAAATACTGAACATTGAAAAATATTTGTTTAGCTTTAAAGATTTTGCAGGCGCCGCCAGTCCTGATTTGACCACTTGTGTGGGAAACGAAGCTGAGAATTGCAGCACAAGAATATTAATCAAGGCTGCACAATCAGTTGCAGACAAGGTGTGAGGCAGCAGAAATAAACAACAGCGACAAAGAGCGAAAAGACAGAGGGAGAGAGTGAGAGACAGAGAGAATTAGAGGCAGAGACGTAGAGGTCATTAGCACCGTCACTCTTAAGGTGGAGCATCTCGCGAGGTTCCTCTCCGCTAAGCGCTTTGCATTTGCCATCTCTCTAATCGCCTAATCGACGCCTTTAATTAAGACATGCTCAATGGCAAACCACCCCTCTTCCCTCTCACACCCTTCAGCCTCCCCCTTCCAGCTTGCTGCACAGTTCTGCAATCGCCCCTTTACTCGCTCCTCTCCGGGGGTCCGGCCCACTACGTTGACCTCGTAGCTCGGTCTGGCGTTCCCAGGGGAACCGTGGCCTCCTCATGAGCTCTGATTTCACACTCCTCTCCTGCCACAAAGCGCCGGCGCACAAAGCTTTTCTAAGAGCCCCGGATCGCTCACGGACTCACCGTCTCAATCGGCCCTGGCACCGAGGTGTCAGCCAACAAGGTTACGGGCTACGGAACAGTGCCTCCTCTAATAGAGAGCTCACTGGAGACAGGGAGAGTCCAGGAAAAGTGGAAGGCAAGGAGAGTGAACATAAAAGATAATGTGGCCGAGAGAAAAAGAAAAAGAGAGGGAAATCTTAGTTCTCTTTCTTGCAACACCGAATGTGGTTTTTTTTGTCCCACCCCTCCTTTCTGTCTGTTTTTCATTGTAATTAATTGAGGCTTTTATCTGGAGTGCCTCCACTCCAGGCCAGCAGGATAAATGGTGACAGTGTGTAAAACCAACAGTATTTAGGGACAGGAGACTGCTTTCCTTCTGAATAGAGCCACTCAATACTTCACATAGATCGCTTCGGATGCAGGCATTACTCTGGCAGTCGGCAATTTCATTAACAATCAGTTTTCTAACAACAGTAGGAACTGTTCTGCCCTTGCTGCCATCAGTGTGTTTGTATATGATAATCCTATGGGCGGATAAATGCTCCTCTCATGCAGGTACTTCTGCTTAACACCGTTCCTGCATTTCATTTAAAACGCCTTCCAGACCTGAAAAATGTAATTACCGTTTTGTACGTCAGTGAGCTGCACGCTCATCAAATTGCAGCCGGAATGAGGTTGAACTCATCTCGTCGGTCTGTGAGGATTTGCCCAGAATTAACCCACAGATAGCGTCTGCTCGGCCACACCTGGGGAGTCAAAGTTTCATTCAGTGCGAAGCGTGTAATTTGCTCAGACAGCTGCCTCACGAACACGTAGTAGTTTGTCGCCGAGGATGACCGAGTGTCACCGTGAGGATATTGAATAGGGTGGTACATTCCTGCGCCTATCAATATACATTCATTTATGCAGATGCAAATTATTTTTGAATGATGAAAATGCTTACAATTACAGGAAGTCATGGCAAATTAAGTATTTGTGTGAATATATTGTAAATGAGTGCTTGAAATTAGGAAGAGGATTTAATTCTTTTTTTTTTTTTACAAACACTTTTTTAACAAAATAAATAAAAACTTAACTTGTTTTGCTGATTTTTTTCTAATACACCATGAAAATACATCTTTAAAGAAATTATACAATATAACTTATTTTATTATATCAGACACATGATAGTGTAATCACTGCATTTATATAATAATAAAAAATAATTAAGAATGTATTCAGTCTGATCAATATACCCCTCAAATTGATATTGATATGCTTGGTGACAGCAAGGACTTTCCATTGATCACTGTGACATTTATTGCTTGTCAACTAAATGTCTTTCCTTCTTTTATTCACATGCAGGAAAGTGAATTATTTTATACTGCATTTTAACTTTGCAGCACGTTATAAAATTACCATTATGGATGTTATTTTTTTGCCCCAGCTTTTAAAAATGATGCTCTGCAACAAACAACAAAATGCTCCCAATTGTTTTGTTTAGAGATTTGTTTAATGATTAAAAAAGTTTAGATCAAAGCTGATATGAAGAGTTTGTTATTTTCATAGTCTAAGTTTTCATTGAGAACAATATTCCTTTAAATTACGAACATTTATTTACATGTGTATATAATTAGCAGTTTTCAAAGCATGTAGGGCAGTGGATTATATAAATATGTCTCTAGAGTCAACTTCTTATAATAATATATTTTGTACATTACTTATAATATTCCATTGAACTTTTAAAAATATATTGATAAAAAGGATTATTAAAAAGTGTCTCACTTCAAGACATTTTAATTTATCAATATGAATGCCTTGTCAGCAACTGGAAACAGCCTCATGATAATATCTACAATTATCTCCATATATTTTACATATAAGTTTTCTACAAATTTCCCTCATTCAGTCCGTATGCATTTAAGCCGCCATTCCCGTCTGTCCACCGTCTGCGATCAGCTATGTGTGTGTGTGTGTGTGTGTGTTCACACCAGACAGAGATAGAGATGTCCTCACGGTGCTCTAGGGCAGCGCAAAGGCTGAAATGCTTATCTACCTGTGTGCAAACCACTGTATCGGTGTAACAACAGGTAACGACTCCACATGGGGGCAAAATGAAAATATCAAATCAGCTCCACAGTGATAAGTTGCTGCTGAAGCTTTAGTTTGGGTAAAGACAGCAGTGTGGTTTGATCCAGCCCTTCAGGCTCGCTGTCCCATCACCTTTATCAGGTAGCTTTTCCCCCCAGCGCACTACCCAGTGGATTACACCACAGTAAATACAGCGAAACTGATAAAGTTAATGTGTGTGTGTGTGTCCCTCACAGGCAAGAGTGACCCCTTCTGTGTAGTGGAGCTCAGCAACGATCGGTTACAGACGCACACCGTGTACAAAAACCTCAACCCAGAGTGGAACAAAGTCTTCACGTTGTAAGTGTCAAAAGCGTGTATGCATGTGCGAGAGAGTGCTTGCAGTTGCATATAATCTCATATTTTTAGTCTGACAATTTATGATATATTTTCAAGTCACCTACAATTCTGATATATAAAATACTGATAGAAAAAAAATGTAAATGTCTACAATTGAAATATTTTAAAGTATGCATAGAATATGATAATTGCAGTTAATTTAGCTAGTTTAAAATTTCTATATTTATATATATAATTGTAAAGTAAATAAAAAGAAAAAAAAATTGGGCGGAAAACTTAGAGAAATATAATTTTTTTCTACCCATTATATTGAAGAAGCTTAGTTATTAATACTGTACTTAAGAGCTATGTGGTTTACAGAGATACATCTGAGAGCCGAGGATTACATGATAATGTTGTCAGGATTATTTAATTAAGCTTTGTATTGGTAGTTGAAGATGTGACACATAAGTAAACTTTTTCTTTAAGAAGAAAAATAACTTTTGTTCAAGATTACACTCCCTCTGCAAGTACAGCCATTGTGCCGTTTGATAATGTGCCATACATAATTTCTTATATTAGTTCGATATCTAGAGGTTGTTCCATTGATGTTTTTTTTTATAATCTTTCAATCTTCACGGCTGGAAATTCATTTGTGAATTCCCATGGAAAGCTGGGTAATCTAGCCTCTCCTTGGAGCGCTCATCTCTTAAAGAATAACCTCATTTTCTTTCATTAGACTTCTCCTCTTTAGCCTACTTTTCAAAGATAGCATTTCAAATGGAGAATTGCAGCATCTTTTTTTAACCCCAGCACAATGGAGATTGTCACCAAGGATTTAGATGAATCAATTTTTTGTCATGACTTGAAAGATCTTTTCAGTGTTTAATATTAGTCAATGACTTCTTCACCTACCCCTTTTTTTCTTCAACTAGCAATGTGAAAGACATCCACTCAGTCTTAGAGGTGACTGTCTATGATGAAGACAGAGACCGAAGTGCCGACTTCTTGGGCAAAGTGGCAATTCCATTGTTAAATGTAAGTTTTGAGCTTGCAGACTTTTTCTTACAACAATAAATCAGTTTGAGTTTGGACAAATGCACTAAAATGTTTTTCTTTTATTTTTTCTCTCTCTATATATATATATTATTGATTTTTAAAAATCATAGAGTAAAATGTAAAAGTGTGAAAAACACACACAAAATTTTCCAAAAATGGGGGAACAATCAACAAAGCATGTGTCTAACCTTTATTGATTTTAGTAATCATAGAGTAAGATGTGAAAGTGAGAAAAACACTGGGGGAAAAAAAGCTACTAAGAAAAACAGAGAAGAAAAGAAAAGATAAGGGGGGACGCAATGTGCGCTCCCAGGCTGATTCCCCAGGATAGTTAATTTGCGGCTGACAGTGGTCGGGCCGTAATGAACAGGTACTTGTCAGAGCCGCCACAGTTGTTTTGGGCTCTCTGTCAGATGCAGCAGCTGGGGTTCAAAGGTCACACGGAGAGTGTATTCAGCTGGGTATTGCCAGACAGACGGCTGTCATGTCCTTCTCCCGCAGATCCAAAATGGAGAACGCAAAGCTTACGCCTTGAAAAGCAAGGAACTGACAGGGCCAACCAAAGGGGTCATCTTTCTCGAAATAGACGTGATTTATAATGTTGTAAGTCCCACTCTCTTTTTCTCGCTTGCTTTTCTCTAGCGTTTTTCACTTCTTTATCTGCTTGTTCTCTTCAGCCTCTTCCGGGCTGTCTGTCTCTCTTTTAATTACTGAAGACTCCCCTTTCCTCAGCCTTTTATTTGTGCGTCTGTGTACCGCTGTGTGTGTCCGTCCGCCATTTTAGGCGGGAGTGTGAGAGAGCGTCACATGGCCGTGTGGTGTGGAGTGTGTGAAATGGAGGGATGTCTTGATATATTAGATTGTTAATGATGCATCATGATGACATCTTGATCTCGACGGTGGATTATTGCATTCAATAACGCATGAAGTTTATATGTTGCAGGTAAAAGCCGGCATGAGAACTTTGATTCCCATCGAACAGAAATACATCGAAGAGGAGCCACGAGTGTCCAAACAGGTAACGAGACCACTTTAATCACACCTTTGTTGAAGACATTAATAAAATCCCGCCCAACACAAGTTGCAGACAGCAGCATCTTTCTCCTCGTCTTCCCCCTCTCTCTCGTTCTTTCTCCTTGTCTCTTCCTTCTCTTCTGGAGGTGCTGAATAGAAATGTCAAGCTGTCAACGCTGGGGGTGCATAAGTAGATTGGCCATCCTTTAGTTTGGACCTCAGTGGTTCTTCTGCTGTGCTTCTTTTTGTCACCCTGTTCAATGTCTCCCCCCATCCCTGACAAAGAGCTGAATTGTAGGGGTTGTCCCAAATCAGACCTGTCACTGAGACACTGCTTGGGACAAACACACACACACTCTCTCTCTATCTGTCACGCACTGAATGCATGCTAGAAAGTGCCCACTTTGCACTTTTCGGTGTGAATTTGCCCCCCACCTAAACTGTTTGTGAGTGAGACAGCAAGACGTGCACAAAAACTGAACGGCGAGTGCAACATATCAAATTTATCTCCACAAGATTTGCTTTTACGTCTTGATACTGTCTCCTCAACAGTTGAACCTCATTTCGTCGAACATCTCGGACATATTTTATTATTTAGTAGTTTGGTTTTGCATTTCACCTCGAATGTACTTTGATTAGTCCCAAATGACAAACATAAATGGCCTACTTTAAAGGGATAGCCCGAATCCTACACTTCACCACAGTAAATGTGGATATTTACTATGATCAAAGCCGTAGCGTTTAAAAGCCATTATGCGACCAGGAGCTTTTGATCTTCCCGTGAACATAAGAAGCGGTCATTTGCAGTTCACCCGCAATCAGAAACATGAAGAAGACCATTTTATTAAAGAGGAATAAATAAATAAATAAATAATTCCTTCATACTCATACAAATACAAAGATAGATATGGTTTGGTTTTCTCTAATTTGTGATTTTCTTTTCATTATTTTAGTCTAGTATCGTATCTTTAGTGTTATTCCCTAACAACATCATTAAAAAGTAGTTTTCCCATTATTTCTAAATGTTGAACATCAGTTATTCTAGTGCTGTTAGACCTAAGATTTTTCCACATCAAATTATGATCATTTAAAATGTATATTATATACACTACTGTTCAAAAGTTTGGGGCCTGTAAGATTAAAAAAAATAAGTTTTTGTATGCTCGCCAAAGCTGCATTTATTAAATCACAAATACAGTAAAGATTTTTATTTTCTGTTTGTGAAATATAAAAATTTAAAATAACTGCTTTCTATTTTACTAAAATTTAAAATGTAATTTATTGCTTTGCTGGCAAAGCTGAATTTTTAAGCAGCCCTTACTCCATTCGTCAGCATCACATGATCCGTCAGAAATCATTCTAATATGCTGATTTGGTACTCAAGAAACATTTCTTATTGTGATCATTGTTGAAACTTTAGCTACTTAATGAATAATCACATAAAGTGTGATTCTTTTTTTCATTCTTTGATGAATGTAAAGTCAAAAGAACAGCATTTGTTTGAAATAAAAAATATTTTGTAACATTGCAAATGTCTATGCTGTCACTATTGACAAACAAAAGTATTAACTTTCGCTGAATGATAGTATTAATGTCTTTAAAAATATTTTGAATGGTAGTGTATGTAGTTTAAAAATGGAATTTAATTTTAATATATTTGTTTTCTCATTGTGAATCAGTTTAATTGTGAAATGTTGTCTGTTGTTCTGTCACTCAGCTGCTGCTGCAGAACTTCAACAGAGTGAGGCACTGTATACTGTTCCTGATCAATGCTGGCTGCTATATCAACAGCTGCTTTGAGTGGGAGTCTCCTCAGAGGAGCATCTGTGCCTTTCTGGTAAGGACCAGTATGAATTCAACCACACCAGCAGTCACATACAGCGGCTCCAGAATGTATTTGGACACATTTGTGTTTGGCAACAGTTGAATTTCATTATATCAGATTTTAAAACATAAGTAAATATCTGGATATTTTTTGGTTGTCAAATGGATCCCACTTTATATTAAGTGGCCTTAACTGCTATGTGCTTACATTTAAATTAATCCTTTGACACAATGTACTTGTGTACATACATGCGTTACAGTGTACTTATATTTTTAAAAATACCTGCATGTAATTACATCTGTAATTAATTTCTGTAATTACATTTATAATTACACTGTTGACCCACCGTTAAACCTACCCATACCACCAAACCTATCCCTAACATTACCTGTATCCCACCTCAATAGCAGCAAAAGTGTTTTGGGTAACACTTTATGGTGTCCTTGTTACACGTTACATGTTTTTACTATTATTATAACAATTAATTATGCATAGTTACATGCAAGTAACTTAATATAAAGTGGGAATGTCAAATGTTAGTGGATCATGTTCAGAGTTAACGTGATGAACTACACCTGTGGTTACTCTGGGACACATTCATGAACTGAGGAGAACTTTATACATTCACTAAAATGACCTTGGGATAAATTGATTGCAAAAATTCCTCAGAAAAGTGACGTTAACTCTGAGAAGAGTACTCTGGTATTTTGTTATCAATAGCTGATTTGAATCTGCAAAGAAATTCTGTTTCTTTTCTCAGAGTTAGCATCATTTTTCTAAGCCATTTTTGCAACCAATACATCCCAAGGTCACTTTAGTGAATGAGTGAATGAAGTAAGTTCTCCTCGGATCACACATGAGTAACCATAGATGTAGTTCATCACATTAACTCTGAACATGATCCACTTACCAGAAAGTATCCACATAATGCACATTTATCATTTCTTTTAACTGTATATCCTCTGTTTTATCATTCAATACCTAACAAACATTTTTTTCTTTTAAATGTTTTGCACCAAAAGTGCTTTGCTATATATTTTGTTAAAAATAATTGCCACTTGATTTGGTAGTTTTTCTAATTCAGTGATTTTCAAACATTTTAAGTGTGTTTTAAGTGCCCAAATACTTTCTGGGGCCACTTCGCATACACTAGACTTTATAAAATATAGTGACAGGTTCTGTGGGGATCCATTAGTTCCTGTGCACACATTTCCCATCTCTCCGTCTGTTGTGTTAAAAATGTCCAGAATTTTGCCCATTTGTCTTTGACATCCTCCAGCAATCCTCTCAGATCTCAGGCACCTCGGGTGAAGTCGTCTGAATTCACGACAGTCTCTTTCATAGCGTGGTGTACCTTCAGATTGTAATTGGACAGTTGAACCTTCATGAAAAGGACACCCTTTGTGAGTGGGCCGTGTGAGTAAATGCTAGCACAGGACGAGCTGGCTAATCTTTGCCTGTGATGCTGCATAACTTGCTGTAAGGCCTGTCTGTTTCGGGACTCACGTGTCGCTGGGTAGGCCATTAACATTTGCTGCTTGACACATTTTAATTTCTTACACTTCCGAAAGCAAAAGCCGAGGGCACACGTGTGAGCGGAGGGACAGCTGTATCGATCAGCTAACATTTTAGTTGAACATTTTTTTTTCTTTTCCTTCCTGGTTGTCGGGGGAAAAAAACATCAATGAAAATGTCAGAGGAAGAAATGTCAAGAGGTTTGAGAAGAATAAAACAAAAAACAATTACATTACATTTGTTCTTAATGTTCAGATGCTATTATAAAAATGATTATTCAGTCACATTCAGTTCAGTACGTCTGACCTAACCTACCAAAGTTATAAAAAATAGCTTTAAAAAAGAAGAAAAAAGTGTTATTTTGTAACTACTTTGTTGTATTTTCTTCACAGTTGTCCCATTAGCTGGTAATGTTATTCTTTGCATCTCCCTCCTTAAGAGCTCTCTTAATCATCACACTGATTTCTTTCTTTATCACCAGCCATCTGGTTCAGGTGAGCCTTCACCGCTGCGCTGAGACACACATCTGTGCTGTTCTGTCAGCCGCTGACAGTTGTAAGCCAAAAGAATACAATAGTCAGACACCGGCGGAGGTGATTTTGCATTCAAGAGTTGCAGAACCTCCGGTGCTTGCCGCACAAAGGTTAGCCAAAGCAAAGGGGCTGCTCGCGATGCGCAGATAAAACCAGCTGCGAGCGGCGGCGGTGGCAAGCCTTGTGATTTGCTATTCTGGTATTTTTAGGTCTGTGCCTTTTTGACATTTTAGAGTTCTTGTTTTTAGCTTAGGTTTTGAGGTTGTATTGGTGTTTTTGTTTATGTTGTTGGGATTTTGTTGCAGAAACTCTTCCAAAGATTTTTTTTTGTTTGTTTGCTGGTGCTCCAAATACTCTGCTCCTTTTCTTAAAGGTGAAGCGTGTAAGCGTGTAAGTAAAACATTATGCTGGATCTCAGTTTAATATGCAAAGTACGCCATTTTTATGCTGAAAACTTTTAGGCTTCCATACCTGCTTGACACAACCATGTAATGGCAATAGTTAGGGGGTGGGACTATCTGTTTGACGACCAATGGCTGACAGCCATCCTTGGCCGATACATTTCTTATTATCAATGTTGAAAACATTTGTGCTGTTTAATATTTTTTGTGGAAACCAGGTTTCTCTTTTTAAAGATTCTTTGATGTATATAAAGTTGCTATAAATGTCTATACTGTTACTTGTGATCAATTTAATGTGCCCTTGCTGAATGAAAGTATTAATTTATTATTTAATAAATAAATAATGCTTAATATTTTTGTGGAAATGGATATTTTTCCAGGATACTTTGATAAATAGAAAATTCTATTTATTTGAAATATTTTGTAACAATATACATATCTTTACTGTCATTTTTTATCAGTTTAATGCATCCTTGCTGAATGAAAGTATTAATTTATATGACAACCAATGGCCAACAGCCATCATTGGCTAAAACATTTCTTATGTTGTGCTTATGAATTAATGTATTTATTTAAAAAAGGCATTAGTTGGGGGGTTGGACTACCTACAGTATTTGACAAGCTGCAGTGGCCTTTTAAAAAATATATTATCAATGTTGAAACCAGTTGTGCTGCTTAATATTTTTGTGAACATTATGATTATTTTTTCAGGATACTTTGATGAATAGAAAATTCAAAAGAACTGTCTATTTGAAATATGTTTGTAACAATATAAATATCTTTACTGTCACTTTTGATCAGTTTAATGCGTCCTTGCTGAATGAAAGTATTAATTTATTTGACAACCAATGGCCAACAGCCATCATTGGCTAAAACATTTCTTATGTTGTGCTTCGTAATATTTTTGTAGAAACAGTGATTCTTTTTTTTCAGAATTGTTTAATAAATAGAAAGTTCAAAGGAACATAGTTTATGATTTTTTTGTAACAATTGAATGTGTCTTTGCAGAATGAAAATATGAATTGATGTTTGACAACCAATGGGCAACAGTCATCACTGCTAGTTTCCATCTTTACATGTGTGTTAACTTTTGTGAGCCCTACATGATCGCACACGGCCAGCTAGTCAAGACGACACAGCTCATGGCATATTCACAATGGACAAAGCTCGGAGAGTATGTGTGCGTGTGTGCGCTTGTTCAAGTGTGCGTGGGTGTCCGCGTGAGTGTTTGTGCGCGTCTGCCTCCCCTCTCCATGAACACCTGTAAGCTGAGCGGTAGCGCTGGGTGAATATGGGCCATTGTTCTGTCTGGCAGAGTGGTGCTCATAAAGACCGCTCTGTGCCAGCCCTCCCTGCGCTCCACTCTACCCCTCCAGCTCCTTATTGCTCCCGCACCGACTCTTCCTCCAAACAAATTTGCCGTAACTCTACCTGCAATTTGGCCTTGAATTGGGAGCAAATAGAGCAGGTATTGTGTGTCGTGGGGAATAAGAGTGTGTGTGTGTGTGTGTGTGTGTGTAGAGGGTAAGGAGAGGGAGATATTTTGGAAGGGGAGAGGTAAGGAAATGATACCCGGCTCCTTTATGTGGGGTAAAGTAGGACTCTTATCAGTGGGAGCACCCAGACAAGAGAGCTACTACTACAGGAAACTGGAGCAGCCTTCACCTGCTTTGCATTTAGATAAAATACAAAAAAAAGAGACAGGAAAAGAGAAACAAATGCTTCAGTGTGTGTCTTCACGATTACAACCCGTGGTGTGCTACAAGGTGGCACCTTTCTGCTCCATGTCACCTGTCAGCCAATGGCTCGGAGAATGTTGTATTTATTTATTTTTTATTTTATTGTAAAACTCTAAATATAAATATAAAAAAAAATATAACTTTTATATTAATGCAATTAAAAATATATATTAATATTTTTAAATATAAAAAAACAACTATAATAATAAAATACATAATGTTTGACTGTTTTGGCTTCTATGGAGCAATGTACCCCATAGGACCCCAGATTTATGTTGCATGTGGATTTCTGTTATTGTGTCTTTTTTAATGATGAAATTATGATATTATTTTCTTTTGAAAATTCATTATATTTTTTTTCTTAATTATTATAATCTATAAATTAAATACCACAGATTTTGTTGTTAGATGTTTAAGATGAACATTTTGAAAGCTGACATGAACTGTTCTACAGAAATCATGTTTTAATCACTAGTCAATAGTGAAGATTTCCTGACTGAGCACATGTTTTAAGAATGCTCCTTTTCAAGAACTTTCTAATTAGATTTAGATCAAATCACACCGAGTCTGAAAAACAACGAACGAAAGCATTTCACGACATGCCAGAAGATGGCAGTGCGGCATCACTCAATCCAAACATCCCCACCTAATGAGTCCAGCCAAAAAGCAGATGAGTTATTGACGTCCATAATCAGCCTCTCATTTGGCGTATTTCTACCCACCGTTGGCACTATTTAAAATAATCAACACAATGTGATGACTTAATTTCTGAAGTCCAAGTACAGGGGCTGTTGTAGGCTGTGTTGGTAACACACTTTTAATGTGCTAATTCTCAAATGCCTGCTCTAAAGTGCTCAAGCCTGCACTCCACAACACAAAGTGCCAAAATGATATTGAAATTGGCTGCCAAAACGTGTCCGTCCTCCATTCCAAAAATCCAGAGAGATGCTGAAACACTTGGCCGATCCAGATCGCTCTCCCAGTTAGAGCAACGGCTTTTGTTAAGGGACTTAATCTCAAGTGCATTCACTTGGATAAAATCAAATAGATATTTAAAATGAAATCAAATTTACATGCTACTTGATGTTAGAGATGGATGTAGCGTGTATGAAAATGCTAATATCACTTAGTTGTTTGATATTCCGCTTAGTCAAATTCATTAGGGAAGTGAAACAAAACACACACTGTGTAGGCATTCTTTCATCATACTTCAGATTCACTTCTTTTCTATTAATTTCATACATAAAAACTCATTTTTTTATTCTAACATACCCTAATTTTAGAAAAAAATGAATAATTTAAGCAATAGACGTAAGCATTTTCTTCTACTTAAAGAAAGACATCTTTGTGATGTCCTTGTCTTGGACAAGAATCCTTGTTGTCCTGTTATATTACACCGAACCAAAGTTAAACTATAATAGATATTGATGGTAACAGCAATAGTGATTTGTGGATTTCTTTTGGTGCCTTTTGTAGATTAATGGACTGACAGGAAATTACATTTCAGATGCCGTTTAATGAATAGATGCCATGGTCTGTATTAGGTTACTGTTGGTCACTCATTGTCATTGTAAGACGGGATCCATGCAGGTGGAGAGGTTACAGTACATGCCCTGAGTGGAACACTGTGGCTCTGAAGTACAGGAAACTGAACGCCGTGGCTCCGGAATGGCCGCCAAAGCTGGCGAACCAACTATGAATACCTGGATGCGCTCTGACAAAGCCTCTTGTCGCGTGTTCACAGATTCGGTTTCTCCTTTTCCTCTCTATCATCCAAACTTTTTTCTTTCCCTTTCAGTTTGCTTCAGTTTGTGGTTCGTGGCCGTTCCCTCCCTGAGGAGAGCTCTCTGTGGGGGGGACCGGGGGTGATATGAGTGTCTAGGCTGGAAGAATGGCCCCACAGCTCTGGGCATCTCTCTCTTGGCCGCTGGGTTGTGTGAAAGAGAGAAGGGTCACTTCCAAGCAGGCGAGGTGTCGGCTAACATCAGCTGTCAATCAGACTCTGGTCCTCAGCTAGAGTAACCAAACTTAAGAATGGAGTCCAGCGACAGGTTAAGGAACCACTATAGGCATATGAAAACAAGATGGACGCTGCGGAGTAGAGACAAAGAAATGGATTTTCTTTGTGAGCGATAGATTCAGGAATGACTCCTTTGGCGTAGTTTTAAATTCCAATGAGTGTATTTTGTAATCTGTCAAAGTTTGCTGAAGGCTGATCTGTTATATTTTTATATATTTTTAATACTAAATTAAGTCATTATGATTTTATGAATGCACAGATGGAAGATATTAATTCAAAGTGATGAAATTCTAATTACTTTGTCTGAAAAATATATTTTGCTCTAATTAATGGGACAAGCTACAGATGTTTTGTTGAATTTTGCAAGAAACGTGTTTGCTGTATAGGAGCAGGTACTAAAATACCAAATGTTACAGAATTTTTTTATTGGGCAGTGTTTTTCTGTAAGCAGCTTGTGCATATTACATATTTTGCTATATGCAAATTCTCAGATTAGTTCCTTTATTGCATATTAAGTGCTTGATTTACATTTTTAATTGTATTGATCCGTTGTTTTCTGCTTTATTTAAATGTAGCTTATTTGTATTCAGTTCTTCAAAACTTATATGAAGCTTTAATATTAAATTGTGAAAGAGACCATTTAAAGATAGCATTTGAACCAGTGTTGATAGTACATATATTATGCACATTAGAGGTGCCTAATTTGTGCCCCGTGTCTCTTTTCCCCTCGTTGAAATGTTCAGTGTGTGCGCATTGGGTAACAGTGCTGTAATGAATAGTGTGAAGGGCACGGAAATACATCTGACCTGTTTCTGCAAGATTCCGAGATTTTCCACTGCTCTGCATGTGTGTTTGTGGGCATGTCCGGTCCAGTCTGGTTTAATGTTATGTAAACTGTTCGAATGTAACGAGGTCTTTGTGGTGTGCGTTTATGTATAATAGCCTCTCTGTGGATGCATGGCTTAAGTGCATTTCATATGCTGTATGAGGATACTTGATTTATTTTACAAACCTGAATACTTACACTGAATATCACGTTTGATCTTTTTGTATTCAGTTGGGTTAACATAAACATTTATTAGTGTAAACTCGCTCATCAGCCTTCTCAATCTGGCAGATTCTTTTTGTCATGGCTGTGATGCTGTGATTTTTGCTTAGCTGTAAATATGTCTCACAGAAACAACGCATGGAGATTTTTCATTTTGTTTTGATGTATTTATTTGTTGTACTTTTTAAAATTTAGTTTGGATTAATGGCTTTACTAGAAAACATTTTTGGGTCTATTCATTGTATTTTACAGCTCTTTCAAAAATGAGGTAGACTGTAGTATATAAAGTTAGTGCTCATAGTAATTAGTTTCAAAGTTTTTTGGAAACTGTAAAAATAATTATTTTTTTCAGTAAATAAAGCTAAAAAACAAAAATATACAATTGCTACACCGTGTTTTATTCTTTTTATGGTCAGCTTCTGTTTGCCTCTGTGGAGTATGCCGTGGGGTGTTGGGCAGTATAGGGTCACATTTACTATAGAGTAAGACCAGAAACATGCCTTTTGCTTTATGTTTTGAGCCTTTATAATGTTAAGGAGAATGAGATTTTTGCAGATGATTGACTCATTCATTGTGTTTTCACACTGAAAGACTTTAAAAGCATCATCTGTGCTCACACATGACAGACTGTGAAAAATAATCAATGTGTTACTGTTATGTATTACTGGTTGTCAGGTGTTCTGAAGGTATCCAATAAAAAACGAATTTAGATATGAAGAAATTAAATTTAGAGATTAGAGAAATTGCATTTTCTAACAGTTTTCCAAAAAATATATAAAAAGATACAATAAATCACAAATGTTGGTCTTTTTGAGCTTTCAAATTTTTGTTTTTAAAAAACTTATAGTTTAGAACCCAGCCAAATGATTGTTGATGTGTTTTAATGTGTTTTATAAATGCATCTTCAGAACGATGTTCTTTCTTTTTGTTTGTTCATTCATTTTGTTCTCTCTTTCTGTAGTTTTTCGTTGTGGTTGTGTGGAATTTTGAGCTCTATATGGTCCCGCTGGTTCTTCTGATGCCGCTGGCCTGGAACTACATTCTCATTGCTTCAGGGAAGGACACGAGACAGGGAGATGTGGTGAGTTCTGTCACACACTGACCTGCACCTAGTACATTTAAATGCACCCTTTCTTTTTGTATTTAATATTTTTTGAGTATTAAAACGTCTATCAGAATTCCAAATATTTTGTCTCATTCAGCACTCATAAAAACTTCTGAAAATGATTGTTTTTCTAAGTACGGAACAGGTGGGAACTCAAGCATTTCTGCGTGGCACTCCAAGCTGTTTATTTATTTAAATACTTTAATTAAAAAGTGTCAGCGCAGTGTCATTCTGAAGAGGACATTTTTTAAATCATACACACGTATGTTTAGAAAGTGTCAAAATGCTCTGCAGCACTTTCATTACAGTGTTGCTTTGATTTCGTTCTTTTGTGCCGTTTTAAGCTGCTGTTTTACTGAATGTGTGGGCTTAAAGAATCAGTGAAACGGGTATAAAAAGAGCTCACCTTGAAGTTAATTGAATGGAATCGATTGTATATCAGTGTAGATTTTTGAAAGTCATTTAGTTGGAGTTTGAAAACTTCATACAGTAATTGAATAAAAGCTTTGGACTTGAATAAAATCGTCACCACCCAAAGTAGATAGTAAATTAATTGTAGATCACTATTTCAGGGTATACATACGTTTTACCAGGAATAGTCCCATTGTATATATATCTGAAATATCTAGGATATCCTTTGATTAAATGGGACAAGTATATGAACTACATTTTTTTGAGTGTCCTGAATATAAGCAATCAAAGTTTCACTGTTATAGGGTCTCTGATATATATTTTTAAAATATCATACTTTATGAGAGACTCTTTGTCAAATTTTGCAAAGAACAGGGGCCAAAAAAAGTAGCAAGAACCGAAGGACCTCAAGAAAGTGTCTGTACCGTAATTATGTTGTCCTGTAGATGGCGACATTGTTTGCAAAAACACAAAAGCTCACCAGCTCTGATTCATTTATGTAGGCTTGTCTGTGTATTTATTATTTACCATGTCAATACTGATACACTTTTCCTCCTGTTTTTAGATGAAAATCAATAATTTATAAAGAAATAAAACAAAAATAAATATATTTTAATGGATAGATAATATGGAAAAAGCTTTTTTGATGTCTTTTTTTATTTAATCTATGGTGGTAAATGTTTAATCATATGTTAATGGGTTTATGTTATATTATACTATATGTAATGGTATTGCATGTTGCGATAATCAATATAAATTGATAAATTGCAAAACTGGTTTATCATAACACACATACACACACACACTACTTTATGATGTATTTTAATAATATAATTGACTTTTTATGTGTAATGAGCTTGTGTGATGATTTAGTGAAGTGTGTGTGTGTGTGTTTTCTTTCATTGTTTTAAGCCGGTTGGGTCAGAAGTTAGGGATTCAGAACTAGGTAATGGGTCAGAGGTGATACTGTCAGGACCTGTGGATTTAAGACACATGAGAGGGCTAGAGTCCGAGGTAATGCCCTTAACCCATTATTCCTCTATCCACATCTCCTCTGCTCTCTAACAGTCCATTGTTCTGCATTTTGACGACTGTAACCACAACACATGGGCTGGTGAGAGCAAGAGAGTTCAGAAACAGTAAACACACACACACACACATGCTTTCCATTAGCCTCAAACTCACTGATGAGCCTGAGCTTGGACACGGTTTCCCTGTGCTTTACTATGAACTTAAGGGGAAGGAATTTAGGTGTCTTTAAGTGTGTGTGTAATGATTAGTACCTGATGTCATTCATTTTTTTCACTCCTAGCTGTTATTGTTAGCTGTTATTTATATATATATATAAACTTGAAGCTTAAAGCTGTTTGTTGGCTGCTAGCTTGTTTATCTGAAAGCGATGCAGCCGTTTACATAAACCCATGCTTTCTGAGTTTACAGTTTGTGCTTTATTTTCATAAATACACACTCAGAGGACTGATGTACTTTTGAAAGGACTAATATTCCCCCAGTGGAAGTGTCCCATTCATGCTTTCATCACTACAGTAGAGATACCAGGCTCCCTGTGCCTGGCAGGATGTCATTTCAGATAACTCTAACTGTAGCTCTGCGCTAAACCTGCTGACACATAAATGCAGGCTGCGGTGCTCCAACAGTCCAAGCTGTTTTTTTGTTTTTTTTTTGTTACTGAGACAGACAGAAATGAGAAACGGAGATGCTGCCCAGCCTAGATGGCAAGACTTACTCTGAAACTTTTCCAAGTGTTTGTATGACATCTGACTATCAGCATCGCATGGTTTTGTAATGTGGTGCAGCATGTCTCGTGTACAGAATGCAGTGGAAGAGCGTGTGCACTCAAATATTCTGTATGCATGGAAAAGGAAGGTAAAAGTGAGACTCTAGGTATGAACAAAAGCTGCACAGAATTTTTTTTACAGGCATATTCTCTCTCTCTCTCTCTCTCTCTCTCTCTCTCTTTTTCTCTTTCTTAATAGACTTTTCAGCTTCAGTTATAATCACATTACAGACTAATTTTTTAATTACATTTTTATTACATTTTATAAAAAAAAAAAAAAAAAATATATATATATATATACACACACACACACACACACACACACACACACACACACACACACACACACACACACACACACTCACGTACACACATGTTTATTAATATTAAATAATGTCATTAAAATATATAATAAAAAATTAACCAGTTTTGTTTGTTTACCATAAATACAGTATACAATTAAACATTCACCACCACCATATATTCTCCAAATACTATTGTTCAGGGTTGTGGGACATATACTAATAATATTAATTCTGCATATAATATTAAATCAATATTGGCATTTATTTTTTAGTAAGAAACTGTCATTATCACAGAATAATAGCTGGTTATTATTTAAAATCAACCCTCTTCAGGGTGACCGAATATTATCCCTTGTCTGTTATACCCTGATGTCCACAGCCAAGTATGTTCTGGGAAAACAGAAACCCACTTTCAGCTGTCACATTTCTTGAAGGGACTTGTTACCTCTAGATGTGACATGCCAGCTCAACTCTTAACCTGTAGACAGCTGACCCCTGACTCTCGTATTCTTTTGCTGTTCTCCGCCTGCCACCCTTCCACCAGATACCTGACCTCGCTGTCATGGCCTGTTATTGTTAAAGATCCTTTTTACCATCTGGAATGGCTGTGCACTAAACACTAGACTACACTCCCAAACCGTTGTTTTAAATCAACAGAAGCTTAGCTAGTCTGGCTGCCGCGTAGTGCCACGGTATTGGTTTTTGTGTCAGAATGAATAGACAATGGAAAAATAAACACGGGTTTAGAAGCAAGACAAAGGGATGTGACTTTTGAACTACGCCTGTCGATCATCAGCAGGTGATGGAAAGCTACGATTTCTAAAGCGGCACTAGGTTTCCTCTCTGAACAAAGCAGCTGCACTGTCTCCAGCGCTTTCAGAAGAGCCACCTACTGGTAGGGAGTGCAAGCGCACCTCTCTTATCCTGAAGTTAAGGGAGCACCGACACAGCTAGCCAAGCTGTTCTGACAGCAGCTGTCAGTGGCTTGCTTACCTCCTGCAGAGAGACAGTCCTCACCACCCTAACACCACCCCTCACCTACTTTTGTTCGGAGACCTGGAAGCGTTCGGGTGGGCTTCAGTGTGGCCGCTGAGGCTCAGTCAAGCATCGGACAGCTCGGTGTGTGAATGGAGGGGAGTGAAGCCCATGGCTGGCCCTAGAAGACCCGGGCTGCTGAATTCACTGGCCTGGAAAACAGTTTACCAGATGTTTTGAAGGTGTTAATTATAGCATATACTGTCAGAGCTGGAGGAACATAGTGACATCTCTTTCACTAGCTCAAGCGCAATTAGGCATTCGAGGTTCTTTCTCGGCAACCTTGTCAGTGGTGGGAGAGAGGGTCTTAATTGTCAGGGTTACTCTCACCGTGTCCTCTAGCAAGCTCGCAGTTTCTCCATTTTCCTATGGCATATTTTAAAAGGTTAATCATTTTTTCACAGCCTGTTTTTTTGGTGAACATTGCTGCAGCTCATACAGGTGCATCTCAATAAATTAGAATGTCGTGGAAAAGTTAATTTATTTCAGTAATTCAACTCAAATTGCGAAACTCGTGTATTAAATAAATTCAGTGCACACAGACTGAAGTAGTTTAAGTCTTTGGTTCTTTTAATTGTGATGATTTAGGCTCACATTTAACAAAAACCCACCAATTCACTATCTCAACAAATTAGAATACTTCATAAGACCAATAAAAAAATTTTTTTTTGTGAATTGTTGGCCTTCTGGAAAGTATGTTCATTTACTGTATATGTACTCAATACTTGGTAGGGGCTCCTTTTGCTTTAATTACTGCCTCAATTCAGCGTGGCATGGAGGTGGTCAGTTTGTGGCACTGCTGAGGTGGTATGGAAGCCCAGGTTTCTTTGACAGTGGCCTTCAGCTCATCTGCATTGTTGGGTCTGGTGTCTCTCATCTTCCTCTTGACAATACCCCATAGATTCTCTATGGGGTTCAGGTCAGGCGAGTTTGCTGGCCAATCAAGCACAGTAACACCATGGTCATTGAACCAGCTTTTGGTATCTTTGGCAGTGTGGGCAGGTGCCAAGTCCTGCTGGAAAATGAAATCAGCATCTCCATAAAGCTTGTCAGCAGAAGGAAGCATGAAGTGCTCTAAAATTTCCTGGTAGATGGCTGCATTGACTGTGGACTTCAGAAAACAAAGTGGACCAACACCAGCAGATGACATGGCAGCCCAAATCATCACTGACTGTGGAAACTTCACATTGGACTTCAAACAACATGGATTTTGTGCCTCTCCACTCTTCCTCAAGACTCTGGGACCTTGATTTCCAAATGAAATGCAAAATTTACTTTCATCTGAAAAGAGGACTTTGGACCACTGAGCAACAGTCCAGTTCTTTTTCTCCACAGCCCAGGTAAGATGCTTCTGACGTTGTCTCTGGTTCAGAAGTGGCTTGGTAGCCCTTTTCCTGAAGATGTCTGAGCGTGGTGACTCTTGATGCACTGACTCCAGCTTCAGTTCACTCCTTGTGAAGCTCTCCCGAGTGTTTGAATCAGCTTTGCTTGACAGTATTCTCAAGCTTGCAGTCATCCCTGTTGTTTGTGCTCCTTTTCCTACCCAAATTCTTCCTTCCAGTCAACTTTGCATTTAATATGCTTTGATACAGCACTCTGTAAACAGCCACCCCTTTCAGTAATGACCTTCTGTGACTTACCCTCTTTGTGGAGGGTGTCAATGTTCGTCTTCTGGATCATTGCCAAGTCAGCAGTGTTCCCCATTACTGTGGTTTCAAAGAACAAGAGATACCCGGAATTTATACTGTATGGATGGTCATTTATTGAAACTCAAATGTAAATATTCTAATATTTTGAGATACTGATTTTTGACTTTCATGAGCTGTAAGCTCTAATCATCCAAATTAAAACAAAAAAAACTTTTGAAATGTTTTACTTTACATGTAATGAATCTAAAATATATGAAAGTTTAACTTTTTGAAATAAGTTACAAGAAAAAAATGAACTTTTTCACGACATTCTAATTTATTGAGATGCACCTGTATTTGGGTGTAAGGTTTTAAGCAAAATCAGTGGTTCTCAACCTAAAGGCCACAAATGTGCAACGCAAGATATTTCCTCTGGTATGTTTGCTGTAATGTTGAAAATTAATTCAATTAATTTAACAAAAATAGTTTTGTGATTCTATAAGATTGTTTCTTTATGTTAAAAATAGTTATTGAGGGGAAAAATTCAGTTCAGATTAACAACGTGTAAATCATCCCTCACAGTTTATGAAATGGGCAATAATGATTTGTAGTTTATTGTGGAGAGATGCGATATTTTTTCAATGTGATCAGACTTGATGAAATGATAAAATGATAAAATATTTGAAAATAAACTTACATTGAAGAAGGCAGCAGAGACATCCTTTGACTTGTGCCTGTAGACAACCACCTGTCAACCATGTTGAACATGATGTGAACATGTTTCCAGTAAGAGATGTTATAAAGAACAAGGTCCCTCATTTAAAGTAACAATGTAATGGCAGTAGTGGACATTTTTTTTTGTACGTTGGGATGTACATCTGTGTAAAATGGATAATTGGAAAATGTTTGGAGAAGTCCAGCATGCATCACCTGAGAAAAGTCTGACGTTTCACCATTTTGATTATAAAAGAAGGTAAACAATATTCAAACATATGAATGAATGAATCTTGTACAATATGCTCAATAACATGCATTTAAAAAAATAGATGGGGTGAATTTACATTTCATGCAAACTTTGAAGGTGAAATGTGTGAAAATGTAAATGTTAAACTATTTTTTTTAAATCCCATGCAAATGACTTTTCAACAAGCTTGAACACTGCTGTATCTGTTTGAGTGATCCATCATGTAAATGTCTGGTTCAACTTAATGCTGTGATTGGAGGGTGGGATTCCTTGTTTTCTGAACAAGACAGGCCGGTAGATGTGTTTGGGAGACCAGTTTGTAAACAGTTAGTCTTGCGATTTCACTTCATGCTGCCAAGGGTGAATAAATTACCCTTCACCTTTAGTTTAATCTTTTCGTAAGAAGACTGACTAGATCAAATCTATAGCTGTTTGTTCTTAGTCTGTTTGTTTATATCATGACTACTAACAGTGTCAGTGTTTTGCATGGCACAGAAAGCAAGTTAGCAAATAAACTTTTTCCCACCTTTTGTTTTGTCTGGTTTGAGTAGTGTTTTGTCTTTTTCTTCCAGTGTGTGTAATTTGAAAAACAAACAGCCTGGATGGAGCTTCATAAATAAAGGATACGCTGGTACAGGTGGGCTGCTGTGGGGGGAAACGAGGGCCTGTCAAGCCCACCTCCAGTGTCAATCACGAAACGACAACATAAAGAGAACCAGAGCGAGAGTCTGTCTGCCAGCCGTGCTCCTAGAGGCGCTTCATGGTAGAGCTTGTCTTACTCTCAGGCTGGTGTTTCAGCTGCAGGCTCAACGGGGACAACAAAAAAGCAAGAAGTGTGACGGCAGGGCCGGGAGAGGATGAGGAAGAGTGAGAAGAAGAGCCGAGAGGTGCTCTAGGCCTTTAATCCACCTCAGTGGTACCACCTCTTCCAGCGCCGTGCCCCCGTTAGCGAGACAGCGCTTCACCCGCGCTTGGCAGACACGTCTCCGCTCCTCCGTGCCAGCCCCTGACAGGTGACAAAATCAAAAGGTCACGTCACTTTGAACTGGCAGCGTTTGTTGCCCTGCTGATTTCCCCCGTGCCACCACGGCTCGCAGGCGAGGTTGGAGGCGAGGCGGGGAGCAACTTTGGCAGCTCCTGAACTTCATCTTTGTGAACTTTTGTACCCGTGATTTTGCTAACAACACTGCAGCGCTGTGTGATTTTTGTCACGGCTGCTGCTGCCATTGTTGACGCAGGCTTGTCTTGGGAAACCAGGGTTTTATTTATGGAACAGAAAGCCAGAGTGTTTTTCTGGGTCCTGTGGGTTCAGGGCTGCTGCGGATTACAGTAGAGCTCGGGCCGTGGGACTGACGGCACCACTGACTCCCGCGGCTTCTGGATACGCACGACCCTGGTGCGTCCTCTTGCCGGGCCGTGTGCCCCATAAAACTCAGCCCCAAAGAGACGTACTGGCTGCTCCGTCCCTCTCTCACACATCCCAGCAATTATTTTGCCCATTGTCCTCATATTTGAATCGTGACCGCTTTTATAGAAACGTAACACTTTGCCCAAACAGAACCGGCAGAGTTTCTTCAAGCACCAACAGTCGTACTCTTTGACTCGAGCCCCTGCAGAGGTCAGACCACAGTCAGCCAGTGCTGGCAAAAACTCAAGCCCTCCCTCTGACCAGCAGGGCTCTGACAGCCTGTGAAGAGGCTGTTTGGGCTCGATGTGCTCCGGCGAGAGCCCTTATCAGCCTTCCAGGCCTGGGCTCTCCCGGGCCGCTGGTCCACACGCGGCATACAAAGCAGGGCCAGCCCCTGAGCAGCTGGAGACGCTAGAGATGTCTCACATTTCAAAGAAGAGCTGGAGGAGGGGAGAGTGCGAGAGCTGAGAGGCAGGGAAAAAAATGAAAGTGCATATCTTCATGTTGGATGGCTTGTCTAGCTAGGGCGTCTATTCCCAGAGCACCTGTCACGGGGAAGGTTAGAATTAAAAGCGCAGATAGCAGGGTTCTTCCTCCACTCATGGCAGAAGGCAAGAGAAAGTGCATTAACTCGCCAGGATGGATGTCACGGCGCTGGTCTGGAGATGGTGCCGCTGCTAACCGAAAGGCCAAACAATGGACTTAAAGTCTGGCTCTGATGCTATTTTAGTCTGAATTTCTGTCTGCAAGTGAGACATATTGACTGCCAAACTTTCGAGTTCATGCTACCACGGGTTTGCTTGAAGTTCAACTTCCTCCAAGTTCTTTACCCAGCATATGACCTCTGGCTAACCTAGCGCCGGAGCAACATCGCTCTTCAAGTCGATTCGTGTGCTATTAGGCTAGCGCAAAACACCATCGCTAGTCTCCTCACAACACTGCATGTATCTATCCTGAACCCTCCTTTTGTTTCTGCCGCAGGCTGCATTTACATAAGAGGCTTATAGCAGCCATACACTCTCTCTTTTAGACAAAACAAAGGAACAAAAGCTATTGTTTGCTAAGTAACAATTTTTGGATGTCACAAAAAAACTGATGAAATGCATGGAGCCAGAAAAAAAAAAAAAAAATCATCAAAAAGATGTATTCCTCCCTTGATAGCTTTTTGGTGTTTTCAGATGCCCGAGTTGTCGAATGTAAATAGCACACACATGACCTTGAAGCTTTGATGCGGGATTGACAGGAGGAACCACAAGAAGATAAATAATGATCTATGTCTTTTCAGTCCTCCGGCAACAAAAACAGACATGTGATACACACTCCTCTGGGCTTCCGTAAGCCACTGAGGCCAGATATAATGTTTTCAGTTGACCGAGATAAACTCTTTATTTGTGTGCCAACATATCGTCTGATTATTTTGGTGTCTACAGTTCTGATTAACAAGCCAATGAGATCTGAATAATTAATGCTGCCAAATTACTAGCTCACACAGGAAGGATTTTTTTCTGTTTGTGAGACTAAAACATATGTGGCATATTTTAGATTCTATAAACAGCTCTTATTATATCAGCGACTGCAGTTTCCCAAGAACAAATGAAAGTGATGTGAACATTATACATTTTGGTTTATTTGATCCTTCTAGCACTGCAAGAAGTTATTTTTAATTTTGCAAAAAAAAAATTCAATAGTGCTTGTCTGTACAAAACCCACGGCTATGATGTTGTGTGTAGTTGTTAGGTGGTTGCTATGCATTGATAAGTTGTTCCGAGTGGTTGTGTAGTGTGTTGCTACTGCGGATAGAGTGTTGCTAGGGTTTATGAAGTGGTTGCTTACTAGTCTAAATCAGAAGTGCTCACCTGTGATATTCTGATCTGTAGATACAGTATGGTTGGGAGTGATATACACGATATATGTATATTTTTAAATGTATTTATATCATAATAAAGTAACATTTGTATGCTCTTCTAGGTGAAAAAGGTCTGGCTGTTTAGACAGCAATTAAAAAAGCACAACTTACTGTATGAATAATAGTAACTGTTTCTGTAGCAAGAACCACTGATGATTCTCAGATGTAAGCAAGCAAATAATTGATTCTTTCAAGGTTTTGAGCCTGCAGTTTTTCTAGATTGCAAAATGAAATCAATGTTTATCTAAACATTCGTTGATTCCTTGCACTCTATCTTGCTCTCAATATTCTCGGCATCACTCTTTTCATCATTTTCGCTGGTCTGTGTTCGCATGTTCTTCTGGGAGAATCGAGAAGCCAGCAGCATTTCTCGAGGTCATGGGCATACGGCTCTTTGTGTGCTTGAGTTAAGTATGAAAACCTGAAGGGGTTTTGAAGGGACCATTGTTGGCCTGGATCTGGTCCACTGAAGCACATAGTTAACGTTCTATGTCATCAGCTTTCCTTTGCCAGAGGCTCTATTGAGGTTTTAACCTTATGGACAACAGGACACAACTGATGACTTTAGCGACTGAGGTCACACTCGGAGGGTTTGCTTTCTATCCAAGGACTGTGTGCTATCATTTGTTTTCACTTGAAGATGTGGAGATGTTCCTAAGTGTACATGTGAAATTGATTTTCTCTTTGTTTTTTCCCTTCTTTTTTCTGCTCTCTTTTGTTCTGCTCTTCACAATGCACATCAGCAAGCTGTGGAGGATTTGCTGGAGGACGAGGAGGAAGACTTTGACAGAGATGACAAGGTAATTATCGGTGCCACTCACAAACATGTATTCCAACACAGATGTATATTTAATGCTCAGACGCTCTTCTCTAAAGTGAAATACAATGAAAATGTATTATTTATTATGTTTGACCTCAATAAAATACCATTAGGTCATTGTTTTCTTGTGTATATAATGCTTTCGGCCAGGTCCACAGCGAGTCTGTCAGAGCTGCTAGTGTCTGAAGTCTAATACAGAGTTGCAGTACATGTTTCCTTTCTACCCAGAATAAAGGGGAATCACATAGGCATAAATAAACTTGGCTTCAGGGTCTCTATGTTGAGCTTCTGATATTTCTCAAGGCCTTTGAAGTGCAATTAATAGCATTCAAATGACCCCAAGCCAAATGCCCCAGTAGCTTTCGTGAGGAAGCATTTTAATATTTCTGAGCAGGCAGATTCATGTTATTGCCTGCCAAAATACCAGCACTTATGTGCTTTTAGCACTATGTCTGGAAATGGGACAACAAGAATGTCAACAAGAACATTTTTTGGAGCAGTGTAGACTTAAGATGAAAACATAACCTTTGACATCTTACTGACATTTCTCCTTAGTGGACTTTCAAAGAGCATCAAGTATATGTACAGTGTGTGTATAGAAGAATGAACTGAAAATCTGTATTAATGTTGTCAAGGATCTGTTGAGATTAGCTTCAGTTGAGAGGTTGGAAGGTTGAAAAGGGCTACTTGTCCTCTCTTTGTCCTTTTGTCCTTTGTCCTTATTTGCATAGTTTTGTTTAGTTTTACTTTGAATTATTAGACTATAGCTTGGGAAAACTACAGTTCAGGTATTATTAAACTACTAAAAATGTACTAAATATATGTGTTATCTTTTTTTTTAACAACACCAGTTAAAAAAATGAAATATTAATTATTAAATATCTATGAATTAAGAATTATGTTGTACCATAACTATTTAAAATTTCGATTGTTAATGTAACATTTAATACACAGTCTTGTATATATATATTTTATAGCAACTTTCAAGTACAGATTTTTTGCTTTTGAATAATATTTGTATGATTAATTTGTTGGATGGTCAGTGTTACGTTCTATTAAACCATTTATCTGAAACAAAATCGAATTAGGATGACAGCTAAATTAAAATCAATTTAAATATTTATTTATGTATTAGAAAGCACACAAATAAAAGAAAAATGTTGTGGTGAATAGAAGCATTTCTGTAAATATTTATCTTAAAAGGTGAATCATTTGTGTGATCAATTAACTTATTATTATTATTAATATTATTTATTGTTAATATTGTTAATTTCATTCAAATAAATCAGAATCACCAATGCTACAGATGACAGAGGCCTCACAAAAGCAACGTGATAAAAAATGCAGCGATGCAGAATTATTTCAGTCTACAATGCTAATAGTTAAAAAAAGTAGCTTGTTACTTTAAAAGCAACACTATTTAGAAATTAGCTGAAATACTGTCATACTTTCAGTTCCTTCTCAACACTAATTTAGTTTTTTTCCCCCCATCTACGTCTCTTTACCTTCTTCTCCATGTCAGTTTGTTGATGACCTCACATTCTCATTACCTCCTCTGTTTGTTCAAGCAGTAAAATACTGAGATCACATCAGGGAAGGCCCACTTATACTGGATGAAGGAAGGGAAAAAATGGATAAATGTGCCATGGCCTCATTTTAATTGAACCTGAAGCATATGTTGCAAGTATGTGCAATATGTTCCAGATGTTTAGGTCAGGCCTAGTCTTCAGCTCTTCCTTAGTCTCCACTAGGAAGCTATTAGCTGGATAACCTTTGCTCCAGGGGCTAAATGGGGTATTACATGGCAGGCACCTGTTTTGCATTGGACTGGGGACCTCTTGCAGGCGTAGTATGAGCCAAGACATGTGTTCTTACTTAACAAACTGTTTTGTGATAGTTAAAAGTGTCTTTATTCAGACTCACTGCAGATATTAGTCAATTACTCTTAATGAAAGTCCAAAGTCAAGGCTAATTGATGGAGACGGCTCAGTTGTTTTGCCCAAGTAGGAAATTGGTTCCAAAACAAGAAAAAGGAGGGAGAAAAAGAGAGGAGAGATCAGGTGAAAGCAAGGTTAGTGCAAGTGACACTGTACAAATGTTTTAAAACAGGGGATTTTTGCATTGCACCTGGCTATGAGAAATCAAGTCAGTGTTGAGGAAGCTGCTTTGAAAGTCATCATTTGAAGTTCAACTATAGTCAAGCTTTTGCTTTTTAAAATAGTAGTTTGCTACTCTGCGAGTTACTAATGAAAGCTAACTGCATTGAAATTGTTTATAGTTTGATCATTTTACTTGTTAGATAAAAAAGTAGAATCTACACAATAAAATAAAAATCACTTTTACACTTTTTTTCACTAAATCAGTGTTAGCAATAAAGAACATTAATTACCTGAGTACATGTTCACTAAAACAAATAAAAATTGTAAGAGCTTGAGATGTGAAATGCCTCAAGCACAATCATGACCTCTTCAATATCCCAGCTTCTTCAAAGTGCAAAAATTCAAGCTAGCAGGTCTACAAACATGAGTTTGGGAATGGAATTCCTGCTGCTACATGCAGATTGACGTCAGCGGAAAAAGTAAAATAATTTCTGAGTAAGAGCAAGTTATTACATTTAGATGATAGATTATGAAGGCAAGTAGTTCTAAAGTACACCAATACATTTCCACAATAAGAGCGGAAATGAGAAAGTAAATAGGATCAAATGATTTAGCTTTAGCCTAGAAAGCTACAGTTTCAGTGTACCTTCTCCAACACTTTTTTGTGATCATGAATTTTTGGATTAAACACAATTTGGATGGCCATGTATGCAAAAGCATGCTGGATACATCAACTGTGTAAGCCATATGCTTGACACACACTTCTCATTTTTTCTTTGCCAGGCTAGTGCCATTGTGTGTGCATGTGAATGTGTACATGTGTGTTTACAGTGCTGAATAGCTCTCTGGAGAGCTCGTCGACTCCACCAAATTCATCAGCAACCCTGGCAATAAGAGCCAAAATATTTTAACACCTGCTCCTCCAAACACATGTAAACACACAGGCAGAATGGCAGGTAATTATCCAGGTGATAATGAATGTGCCTCACATTGTTAAACCTCTCTCAAATATGCTAGTGTGGAATTAAGGAGTAGCATTGGGTACGCTACGATAACGTGCCTAACGCTCCGCTTGTGCCACAGCTGTCTCGCACTTGTTTGCACCCACTTTCCCAAAGAAAGTTTGCGAAGGATTGGTATTTTCATTACCGTTCATTATTTTTATGCACCTGTCATAAAGCAGATGCTGGAAGGCCTAGTCTTTCTTGCTCTGATAATGTTTTGAGATATACTGTTTTTTTTTTAATGGAATAGTTCACTTAAAAGTGATAATTCTGTCATCATTTACTCATCCTCATGTCATTACAAACCTATAGGACTTGCTTTCTTCTGTGAAACACAAAAGGAGAAAATGTGAATAATGTGCCGGTCACTCTTTTTCTATGCATTTATGATGGATTTTTAGCTTTACAAAGATGTTTTAAAAGGTTAGTTCACCCAAAAATGAAAATTCTCTCATTAATTACCCTCATGTCGTTCCAAACCAATAAAACCTTTGTTCATCTTCTGAACACAAATTAA
Organism: Schizothorax lantsangensis; assembly: GCA_027422415.1. NCBI lineage: Eukaryota > Metazoa > Chordata > Actinopteri > Cypriniformes > Cyprinidae > Schizothorax > Schizothorax lantsangensis. The sequence goes on along the minus strand of CM049842.1, from coordinate 21,550,508 downwards.
GATATTTTTGATGAAATCCGAGAGCTTTCTAACTAGGGCTGAACGATTAATTGCATTTGCGATAATATCGTGATATGAAAAAACGCGATTTTTCAACCGCAGAGGTTGCGATTACATTGTCACATGACACGCGAGAGTAAAGAGGTGTGTTTGACTTGAAGACTGATCGGTGTATGGCATCAAAGTACGGCGAGAGAAAGCATAAGGAGACGTCCGCTCTCGTATAGCTCTCGCAGTACTTTGATGACACACACCGATCGGTCTAAGCAGCGCTGCTTCAAGTCGAACACATCGAAGCAGTCTTCAGAGGAAGCATCAAGTCGGCATGCTCGCTACACGCGGAAATGTTTGAAAGCGTATGAACGTAGCCTACTTCAAAATGGCACATGGAAATTACTCAAGCAGTAACAGTGTTACGGTGCATTTCATTACTGAAGACTTCGACCTTAAGGTAATATAGGCTATATAATAGGGTAATATATATATATATATATTCTTATTTATTTATTTAAAGCCTGTCTAAAGTTAACAGACAGTGTTTAAGAAGTGCAATCCCCGCATGTTTACATATATGTTTATTACAGTGACTTTGAGTTAATTACCTAAATACTGAGTGTAGTAAAGCAACAGATTTATTTTTATATTTCTGCAATCTACTTTAGTTTGTGTAATTTGTTACTGATTTTCATAATAATGTTTACACCAGGCTTATTTGTCAGTGCTTTATGTTGTCATAATTATTACATGCTTACAAGGCTGGAAGTTCAACAAATCAGTCAATATACTACTGTGATTGTAGTTGTTAAATAAAAATGTCATTCATATCAATCTATGCATCACCTAATTTCATCATAACATATAGGCCTGGCCTACAGAAAAGAACATTTATGTTTAATCTATCTAATATTGTGTTGGTCATACTATACGATGATTAATTGCTTGTCTTTGTTGAATAATACAGAACGTAAAGAGCTTTAAAAAATAATTGCATATTAAATCGCAATCACAATATTTGTAAAAAAAAATCGCAATTAGATTATTTTCCAAAATCGTTCAGCCCTATTTCTAACCCTCCATAGGCAGCAACACAACTACCACATTCAAGGCCCAGAAAGGTAGTAAGGACATTGTTAAAATATGTGTTGTGGTACTATCGTGAATGTGTGTCGAAGACTGACATGGAAGAGAAGAATTTGTTGAATAAAGTCATTATTTTGTTTTCATTGCACACAAAAAGTATTCTCGTAGCTTTATAAAATTAAGGTTGAACCACTGATGTCACATGGACTATTTTAACAATGTCCTTACTATCTTTCTGGACCTTGAACGTGGTAGTTGTGTTCAGGCCCGTAGCCAGCTATAAGGTCACCGAGGTCTGGACCTTGGTAAATTTTTCATGATCAAAAATAAAATTTGTTCTCCGAATGACTAATTTGCTGTTAAACTCCTCGTATGAAAGTCTGCATGACATGTATAATTCAGTTTAGACCGTTTGCAAGAATGTTTAGCATCTGTGGAATGAAAATGATCGCTGCGAGACGTTGGCGGAGTGAACGAGGCTTGAGAGAGAGTTGAGAGTGAGGGCGCGCGCACAGCCTCTGTGTTGCCTGATCCAGCTATTATAAGCGTTTTGGACTTGTCTTTTCCACTTAATTTGACACTTTAGAAAGTTAATAAATTAGGACGTTGCAGTTTAGGGTCACCGATATCTTTATCTTATCTTAATTGCAAAAGCTTTGAAATAATTTCAGTTTATTTTTATTTATTGATCGTTTTTTGTTTGTTTTAATAGCAATATCTGGCAACAGTGCATCGCCGGTACTTAAACTGACAGTAATCAAATGGTTATTGCTGACAGGATAGCACATTCGGTGAGGAAAACGCAATTTATCTGACAGAAACGTTATCAATGCTGTCAAAAACAGTAGTATTTAACACTAGTACACAGATCTGTAGAACAAGTAGATTACAGAATGAAATGAAATACACAAACACTAGCTATGAAGAAGTCTATGCTATGTCATTTTTTATAGTAGTATAATTTTCTCAAATCGTGCTAAAAACATTCATAAGAGCACTAGACAATGTTATTAGCTATATAGCAATGGTTATTATTAAAAACTATAACAGTAATATGTATTGTTGCATGAATAATAAACAGCTGATAAAATCCACCCCTAATAGTAAAGTATAGCCTATCAACAAATTTTGATGCAATAAATAGGGTTTAAAAATGATCATCCCTTTAAAACAGAGGAAACATCTTTCACAAACATCTACAAATCTGTCTCTTTTGAAGTGTTTTAGTGTATATTTGTATTTGTTGGGGTTATTAGCAAAATTATTTAACTGGCTACGGCCTGGCTATGGCCGTGGTTGTGTTGCTGCCTATATGAAAGGTCAGAAAGCTCTCGGATTTCATAAAAAATATCTTAATTTGCGTTCTGAAGATGAACGAAGGTCTTACGGGTTTGGAACGACATGAGGGTGAGTAATTAATGACATAATTTTCATTTCTGGGTGAACTATTCCTTTAAGCACCATACAAGTATCATAAAAGTGGTTCATATGACTCATTTGCTATAGTCCAAGTCTCCTAAAGCAATACACAAATAGTTTGTGTCAAAAACAGACCAAAAATTTTGTCATTATTCACCGGTAAACTATTGTGACCAGTCAGCGAGTTAAACTCAAGAACCAAATCTGTCTGATTTGTGAACGAATCATTCACAAAGATTTTGTTAACTGGATCAACAAATTATTTGAAAAAAGTTTGACTCAAAAGAACGATTCATACACAAATCTGACATAACATACATTTCAATGTGTTTCTTTCCCAAACACAGTGTATGACTTCAGAAGGCTTGTAATATAGTGCAAAAGTTGTTGGTGCTGTTTTGTCTCTTTGAAGATTAAAAGCTCCAGTTTGCATTCATTTTAACTGCATGGAAAAGAGCAGCCTGGACATTTTCACAAGCATCATGTTTTGTCTTCCATAGACATGAGAGTAAATGACAGTTGTTGTTTTTTTGTATTTTTATGTATTTTCAGTAATGTGCACTACATTGTCCAATTCACTGTCTGTTCGTTATTTTCGTTATTCCAACAAGTTTTTTTTTTTGCACATGCTAATTGATGGTACAGCTATTTTGGTTTCAGTGATGTCATTAGAACCGGTGTTGTGCGGACATGCGTCCGGAGTGGAGTACGGAGGGATAATCAGTGCTAGTGTCCCGTCTGAGAAGCAGCCAGGATGATAGTGCCAGTGTCTCCAGGGAGCGAAAGAGAGAGGGTGAAAGAGTGCTGAGATTAGGAGTGTACGCATGGCTGGGCACTGGAGTAATGGTCCTACACATACACACACACAGCCCGAGGAGGAGCCGCCCCAGATAAGATACACACTGCAATCATGTCATGCTCACAGGCTTACCACAACTCACGCACGCCTCCTTACATGCCCAACAGCTGTTAGGAAGTGTGCGTGATTGTGCTGCCTGCTCGACTGGATATTAAAGATGGCATGTAACCGTATGCTCTACGTCTTATAAATAAATAAGCATTCAATATGAATGTGAAGCAAAACAGTGACAGAGAATAAGAGAAAAAAACAGGATATTGTGTGTTGTCAAAGGCTTGTCGGTTTCTATGAAAGTCTCTGTTTTGTGAATTAATAAAGCTAAATGTAGCTTTTAGGCTAGAAATATTCTGTGCAAAAATGCAAATGCAGACACTTGGCCGACATTGTCAAGCGTTCAGACAAGCTGTGGTGGTTAGAAACTTCAGAACTCAAGGGGGCAGTGAAGTTAACTTTAAATATCTGTGCTTTAGGATGTTAAATGATTATAGTTCAGGTAGCTAACTAAACACGTCAACAGTTGAAGAGTATGTCCATTACCATTCAAAAGTTTGGGGTTGTTACGTTTTTTATGTCTCTTGGAGCTAACCAAGGCTGCATTTATTTGATCAAAAATACAATAAAAACGGTAATATTGTGAAAAATTACAATAAAATAAACTGTTTTCTATTTTGAAATGCAATTCATTTCTGTGATGACAAAGATGAATTTTCAACAGGCAGGCATTATTCCAGTCTTCTGTGTCACATGATCCTTCAGAAATCTTTCTAATATACATTTCCTAGTCCAAAAAAAACACAAAAAAACAAAAAGTACTCAACCCTAACTTTTAAACGGTAGTGTACTATTGTGTTGACAGGGTTGGGAGATATTTACTGGATTCATGTTTCATCACGCTTTTCAGCTGTCATTGTCCAAACATTCCTCAGACTGCATAATTAACATACAGTGGTGGCCAAAATTATTAGAACACCTGACAGATCTGAAAATATTGACCTTTTTTCCTCCAAAACATGATTTAATTTCATAATGTTCGTGAAACATGCAGATGGTTGCTCTGAGCCCAAAAGATATCAGATGAAGTGAGTCGAACTGTTTTTATTCACTTTTAACTTTAATATATGTCCACCTTTTGCAGCAATTACAGCAGCACATCTCTCTGGCATAGTGTCAATATATTTCCTGAGAACTTAACACTAATGATATCCCATGCCTTCTGTAACTCAAGCCAAAGACTTTCCTTTGAATGTACAATAGATCTGTCCAGTTTATTTTCCAACTTGCCCCAAATTTGCTCGATGAGGTTGAGGTGAGCCGGACTTTGAGGGGGCCAGTCCATCATTTTCAAATGTTCCAGCAGATTCCTTCCGTCGCAGGTAGTTCTGGCAATAGTTCGTTTTACGGGTATTGTACTGGCCAGTTCAACAAAAACAACTGAAATCTCTTAAATATGCCAAGTGTTCTAATAATTTTGGCCACATAAAACAGTGAATAAACAAAATTTTAAACTGAAAAAAAAATCTCAAATTTCATATTTCAAATATTTTTGACTGTAACTGTAAACTGATTACCAACTATTTAATGTTAACTGCAACTACATGCAGTTACTTATATTTTGTAATTTAAGTGTAACATTGCAGATCTACTGTATTAGTGCACACAGTGTTAAAGATACAATGTCCTGTAAGCAGGGGCGTAACCACCATAGACATTGAGGGGGACAAGTCCCCCCCAATAATTAGAAATGGCCAAATGTCCCCCCCAATATTTGAAATTCTTGCATTGATCTGCTGTCCTCCATTACGCAGCGCTCTTGTTAGGATGACAAAAAAAGCTTTAAAAGTAACATTTTCAGTCTGCTCTGCCTCAGTGGCTAAGCGCTTGTCTGTCAAAATAATTGAACTGGCCAATCAAACAAATAGGCGGGGTTTAGCGTTACAGATGCTGAGCGCGCCGCGAAAGATTGAAAACACTGAAAGAGAGCGAGGTAAGATGGAAGCTGCAAATCAATTGTTTGTCAACTGTTTTAGGAAAGAAATGTTAAATACGACAGTTATATCAGTGAAGCAATTACTTGACTTTTTCAAAAATATGCCCATTTTGAGAGAAAGAGAGGTGAAATGAGCTGTTAATCATCTGCATCTGTTTGTCTGTCCCTACAAACAATGAAAGTCAATTTGTCCTACTTCAAAAACACGTCGTTGCTGAGAAATATAATAGATTCAGTATGAAACTATTTTATTACAATAAAGTCGCGGGGTAGTGTTGACAAGTCTCTGTGTGCGAGTAATAATGTGTGTGCGTGTCAATTCATATATATATATACAAAAATTGTCCCCCCCAATGTTCAAGACATGGTTACGGCCTTGCCTGTAAGCAAAAGAAATAAAAGTCTTCTGTGTAAAAGGAAAAAAATTAGCAAGAGAAATAAAATGAGCAAATTAAATAAATAAAATATATTGTGTTTCTTCTGTTTCTCTCTTTCGCTCTCTTTTTGGACTTGACCTTGTTTTAAGAGTTTAGCCTGCTCTTACTTACTCTCTCCACCACAACGCTGCCACTTTAGCAAGGAGAAAAAGAAAACTAACCTCTCTGCACTGTGAAACGCTGACAATCTGATCCTGATTCATGCACATTTATGTCCGCTAGAATCTAACATTACAAGTGAGCCTTATCTGTAGATAACACACGGAGGGTTAAACCCAGCCGAGCGGAGACAGGGGGTTGATTTGGGCGATAGCTACATGGCAGTATGTAATTGGACTAAAGAGTGTGCTAGGGATTATTTTTATTACTTTGAAAAACTGTGACTGAAAACTTGTTCTGGGGCTATTGAGCTTGTGATACGCGATGTGTATCCTCAGGTAACGTGGCTTTCTTCAGTGCAAAGGAGAATACAGAGAGAAAGAGAGAATGTTTGTGCATCTCTGGCTGCTTTTCTTCTCAGCACCTCTAAAAGATGAAAAGCTTCATGCTGTAAAAGAAGCTTTTGACTTTTTTCCTTGGCTTTTTTCCCTTTTCTTCTTATTTAGGGGAGAGATGCTCCTAGGAACTGCATTTTAATCATGTTTGGCTAATAAAGAGAGATTAGAAAATCCTTCACACACACTCAGGGCATTGTCTTGTTGTGTAAAATAGCTTCATTGTTTGATTTCTCTTTTTTGCCTTTACATCAGGTGGATTTTTTTCTCTCTCTCTCAGGGGTCCTACGCCATCTTAGTAGTCATCAATGTTTTTTTTGTCTAACTATTTTCCTTCTTTAGCCCTGCTTTAAAAAGATCTCAATTTATTCTGGTCCACAAGGTGCCGGGCTCAGTCCCCTCCCAGGATGGCCGGCTGCCGGAAAGCCATATCCTTGCGGATATTTTGGCTTCCTGGCACTTTGAGTGGATACGCGTGATGGTGGTAAGTGTGGTCCGTATGTCCCCGTGTCTCACTTCTATGGCTCATCGTCTGTCACGCCAAGCAGGGTTGTGTGTCGCTCCCTTTCACCTCTCACTTTGTTCTCAGTTGTCACTTTTCCTTCTTTATCTACAAGAATAGCCTGGTGATCAGTGCTTTGTTATTTGTTGGACTAGCTGGAAACTTCCTACACTGCATAAAATGGGTTGTTCGGTGGGTGCTTATGCTAGGTCATCTGAATACGGCAACATGCTCGGTAGAAAGGGGTTCTGGGTTTGGGTTTGGGTTTTCTCCATACTGTTTTGGCTTAAAAGTAGTACTGTGCTTTTCTAACTATGTGTCTATAAGCATTCAGGGTGCACTGGGGCATACATGTTTGTGCTGTCACTAACCTTTTTCAAACCAGCCAGTAAGTCCAACATGGCTTACTCAGTGACGTCACTCAGAGAAACTCATTTGCAGCACAGTTCACGATAAAGAAACACCAAACCTGTGCTGTATAGACAAGGAAAGCTGCTTCCAAGAAGAGGGTTTATGAATGAATTATGAGGGTGTATTGATGTTTGTCTCCAAAGTGGAGGAATGCCATTGCCATTTATATCCTTTTGAGAAGGCGCATCCCTCAAGGAAACTTTTGAAATTGAGAACGTCTACATGCACTCACTATAGATGGCATCTCAGCACATTCATAAGTAATAGAGAACTGGGTGTCATTTTGAACTATCTAGTGTAATGGGACACTAAATTTAAGAGGCAAATAATTAAAAGCCATGGTAACTTCTAGGGATGGGTCATGATGGTTACCTAGTCCAACAACCTGACTAGTCGATTTGTAAGGACCTCTTATGGATTTTGCTTAAGTTTTATGGATTTTAAGCAATATAGATATTTGGTATTTTTTTAGCATCAATGCATTAATTAGGATGCTGAGAGCTTGAAGTGATAGTTATGTTAAATAAATAAATTAATTCTGTCATCCTTTACTTTCCACATCTTGTTCCTAACCTATTTCATTTAACTTTAATAAATATTAAGTTAATTTATATTTTTTTCCCTATTTAATGTAATTTAATAAAATTCCAGGAAGCAAAGTGGGAGAAAGGGGGGTGAGACTGAGACCACAAGCTAGGACTTGAACTTGAGTTGCCGAAAACACGTGTGCTGCATGTCGGTGCACTGCCCACAAGGCCATAGACTCTGACACAGATGATATTTTATTGAATTTTGAATGTTGTTTTGTATATATATTTTGCCCCTAAGAAACATGTTTGAATGTGAACTCAGGACAAGCCTAATTATACAGCATGTTTGTTGTTGACCACCTCCTGTCTAGTCCACTTTGGAAGATGTGTGGTTGTGCACATCCTTAGTGGCTATATTGGTTTGCCTGTTGGTGCCCAGCTTGATGATGTTTCCTAGTTTGACGGCCTCATTTTTGCGAGATGGAGAGGGCAGGGGCGAATCCAGTGCAGTGGCGGGTGGAGCTAATTGTGCTCCATTCATCATCAGGTGGCATCCAGGGACCCAGAGAGGACAGGGCAAGGAGAGCAGGGGGAACACAAGCGATCTGAGGTGAGGAGGGAGGGTCGCTCCAGGGGTGAGGGGCATCATCAGAGAGGCTGGAGAAACGGGGGCAACTATCAGGTTGACCTTGGGGCTGATGAAGTGCCTTGCCCGCTGGGTGCGGAGGCCTGGGGAGTAATGGCGAAGGTGAACCCGGCTCTCCAGCGGATCCATTAGAGCCTAATGCTGTTGTTTTTAGCAGGGAGCGGTGGGAAGCAGAGGTCAGACGTAAAATAAAGCTTATTTTCCCTGTTTACGGTGTTATTCATCTGCACTTCATGGCACAGGGACGTACCGGGAGCGCAGGGCAATGGGGCACTGGTGTAGAAGCTGTTATAGTACAGTGTTTTTTTTGTTGTTGTTGCTTACCATAACTAGAACCTTTCTTTTGTGTCTGATTAGAGAGAGCTAATGTTGGAAGGGTTGAAGTAGAGGTTGAATATATATCGTTAACACTGAGTGAATAGTGCAGCATATCTCTTTAATTGCTACTATGAAAGATAATGTTTTGCTTAATCTCCAAATGAATTGGTTAGCTACAATTCACAGTAAACTAGCTCCTTTATATTGCATAGTCCCTGATGAAAAAACAGCTTTGATTGCATGAATTTCTAGAAGCTGGTTGATCAAGCCTTGCTAGTTTAGCCTGGAAAGACCCATTTCAGAAGGTGTGGACTCAATTAATGTCAATCCTGTTCCTGGAGGTCCAATGTCCTGCAAAGTTCAGCTTCAACCTTCCCCATGGGCAACGCACCTGCTTGGAAGGTTCTAGAAATCCTGAAGACCTTGATTACCTGATTCAGGTGTGTTCATTTGAGTTGGACCTGAACTCTGCAGGGATGTAGCAGGATTGGATGCCCCAGCTGTAATCAGTAACAATTTCTATTTAATTTTATTTATAAAATGATTGAAGCCTGCCTTGTTAGCACACAAACACTCAAAATGCACCATTCTGAACAGAATGCAGTTTGTACCTGCTGAAGAGTCACAATGACTGTTGTTAGACCTTGGCCCAGAATACTGTCTCCAGAGGGAATGCCATAGTGAGGGCGTATGGATCTCCTGGGAATAGCTCAATAGCTTTTTTGCCACCTCTGTGGTCGCATACTGTTGCGTGGCATTCAGCATCACACCTATTTTTGGAGCGTCACTAGAGGTTTGAGGGAAGGTAGAACCTAGGGATTTGAGAGGTGAGGACAGTGCCTCTGAACTTCTGTCACGCTTCCAGATGTTTGAACATACTTTGTGTGTGTATGTGTTTAAAACTCTTGTCTTGTTGTGATTTTATATTACAGTTGTTTTGTTAAATTATCCTGTAAGTTGCCTGGACTGTAATGCAGTGCTAAAAACACATGCTGGACCATTTCCCTGTTCCTGTTCCATTCCTCCCTTTGCTCTCCTATAAATAAGTCACAGACCTATATATAAATTAAAAATAAAATCCTGCAAGTGTTGAATTAAACTAGATTATTTTATAGGAGAATCAAAGAGAAAGGTCCCAAACAGCATATACGCAAACACTCAGAGTACTACTTAACAAGGTAATTACTGATTTTCTTGATGATGTATTTGAGGTTGCGTCAAAAGATTTTTGTTTATATTTACTTCTTAAAAAGAGTAAAGCGAATGGTTTTCCTTTTGATGTGAAATATTTTTTGGCTTCTAGTATTTGGGATAGTAGTTATTGGGATCAAGCAGGCAGTCAGGGGAGATTCCGTTTAGTCTGACACACACCTCAAATCTAATTAAACTGCAATTTTAATTAACCTCCCAAAGTGCTCAGACACGAAGATGAGGAACAATTTCATTGACAAGCCTTTCCCTGTATGCCTCTTCCCCCATCCCATTCATTATGAATAAAGTGCTAATGAACTACTTTTGGAAAATTAATGCACTCTATTTAAAGAAGTTGTTTTTCGTTTCATGTTTTCACTGATAAGAGGTGGGCTCACGTCTGTCTGAGGGGACTTGTCTTGGCTTTATTTGCCATCAGAGGTGTGGAACTCTTTTCCTTGGTGATATCGCTCCCTACTTGTGCCTGTCTGGGTCAGAGCGCCTTTGGCTCGAAATGAGAGAAGCCAAACAAATAATACGGGTATCCAGGGAGCGGCCCGGCCCGGGTGAAATGATTTCATTTTCATCTTGATCTCTATCTTATCTGCCTCCTTTGTTCCCCTCACCTTTAGTGCTGCGTAGATCAAAGAATCTTGTTTTCTCTCCCTCCGAACATGCAGAGAGAAGGGCGTGGGTGTGGATTAGGCCCGGCTGGGGGTCCGTCCTCTTGCATTGGGGCTCTGGCTTTGGTGTAAATGAAGTTTGGTGCTCCTGGGATATCGTTCCCCCTCCTGCTGTCGTTAACAAACAAGATATGCCCTCTACGAAGTGTCTGTCCTGGTCTGTGCCAACCTCATCAGTCTCCCGCTATGTTGGGTGCCCATTGCGAAGTAGACGGAGTCTCCTGATGGGACGGTGAGGTGTGAATAGCCTGATGTTGGGAACTGGCTGGAACGGACTTGCCTCTGCTTGCCTGTAGCACTAGCAGCCCTAAGGAGTTTGATAATGGGGATGCGCCAGGGGGTCCCGGACAACTGCACTCAGTCCTACACACTGTTTAATGATAACACTGTTCAAGATGGAAGAGTCTGTTAATTTACTTGCCAGCCATTGATTTCACAAAGCTTATTTAACTTTTAGTGTAATTGAGGTGTTATTTGATTAATCAGGTGAACAGATTTCACATTAAGAATGACACTTTAAAATCGAGAACAGTGCTTTAAAGATCTTGGTGACATGGCCTTATGGTTAAAGGATTATTTAGAGACTGTCAACGGCATTTAAAGTGCCAATTTAAATACACATGGATGCACATGGAGCAGAAGCTCTTTTTATTAAAGCACTTGTGAATTCTTTCTTATCTAAATCACCTTTTTTAGTGGCTAGAAAAAAATTACAAACTTAAACAGTTTTACCAAAGTTAAATTGTCTCCATTGAGGGAGTAAAAAAATACAAAGTAATCAGTGCTAATCAATGCTAATCAATTGACATGCTAATCAATTATTGGGTCAATGGCTTTTTTCTCTTTTTTTCAATAATAGGTACAAATCATTTTGTACATACAGTAATTGAAATATCTGATATGATTGAAATTGAATATTGATACTAAAATATTCATATCACAGAATATTTATTATATTGTTATTATTTTTTAATATTTCATTAATATTTATATATGTCATCAGTAATTTTATTTTGTGATTTATTATGTAATTACATTACTTTTTATTAGTAAAGATATTCATGAGCTGATAAAGAATGTTATTTGTTATTTTTTTTAAATATGTTTTTTTTTAATTACTCCTGTTTTCAAGGTATTACATTTTGAATCATTAAAATATTTTTTTTTTCTTGAAAATGGTATGAAAGTTTTCAAAACCATATGAAACAAAAAAAATACAGAGCTGAAAATCTGGCCCATGTGTTTTAAATATATATTTTGCCCTGAATCTCATTGCCGCTTAAACATTGTTTATAGAAAATTGTTTATAGAACTGCAGTTTAAAAGCAGTACACTCAAAATTGTGTGGTTGTGCTGAAATTGTAAAACACAGCTGCTTGTAGCAGTGCTCATATTCAGTGGACCAGGACTCTTGCTCGTGTGATATCGCATAATTCAGACTCTTTATATGTTGACATTGTGCATTTAGAAGAGTTCAGATTTGGCTGCACTGTTGGAAGACACTTTAAACAGAACTGATTTTTGACTAAATATCAATTTCCCTTTGCCCGCTGACATCAAGTGTGCCTCCCGCTGTGCCACGATGTGTGTCCGCATATGTGAGGAAGAGGACCTGAGGTAATGGAATGCCCTTGTGTCGCTCCAGCGGCCCACAGCTCAGCCAGGATCCACAGCAGGCTCTTCTGCGGCAGGTTGCTCTTCAGCTCGTAGCGGTGTGAGCGTGTTTATGTGTGTGTGAGAGAAGTGCGGAGGAGCAGTGAAAACAAGCCTCTCCCCAGGCTAGTGTTATTCCAACCTCCTGCCTTCCTCAATCCACTTTTGAAGGCAGGAAATCGGAGTTAGCTCATGGTTTGAGGGCCATGTGGTAATGGTTTAGACTGTAGAGACCCATGACCTGCACCTCCACCTTCGCTCGCTCGCGCGTACACGCACACACACCGATACCTTGTCCCTCAAAGTCTTCTTTTCTCATATAGCGCCCAATACAATGGAGTGTATGTTGGACTTTTGTTTCGGTTGATAACGCAAACCAGATGGGAGTCAGGACAGGGGAGTCTTGTTAAATATTTGCTAAGAAAAATAACCCTGGGACGCGGTCTAATTATATCTATTTGTCTTGTGTGGCTTTTTGGGAAAGCAATGTGGTTATGCAGGCCATATTGAGCTTCATTTTTCAAATGTGGGATCCAGTACAAAGCGTGGAAGATGGATGAGATACTGTGTGTGTGTGTGTGTGTGTGTGTGTGTGTGTGTGTGTGTGTGTTGAGGGAGTACAGACAGTTTGATCTGGTTTTTCCCGAGACCCATCTCTGTATTATAAACATATTTCTTCATTTTGGGGATGATATTCCAGTACCTGTTCTATAGACCCTTTTACATCCCTGTTCTTGAAACATTCGTTAAGTGGTTCTCAACCAGGGGGTGATCCCACTAGGGGACCTCAGCAAACTTCCAGAAGGGCCCTAATATATCTTAAAATGATGTACATTTAGTCTTATTACTATAATATTTATTAAAATATTAAAAAGTAAACATGTACAACATCTGAAAAATGTTTATTTTAGTTTATTCATTTTTATTACAACAGAAGCACCAGAGGTACATAAAGTATCAGCTCAAATAAGAGGGCCTTTGAATATTGCCTTGTCCAAAGAGGGGCCTTGACGTCAAAAAGATTGAGAACTATTGGTTTAAATGCACATTAAATATCTGGACTATAAATCATCTTCAAAAAAAAAAAAAAAAAAAGCCAGGCTTAATCTGACTGAAAGTTTTTGTGAAGTCATACCATCGTTATTTTAGTATTGTTGATATACTATTATGCTGTAGTTTTTGCTAATATTTTGAATTAGATTTTTTTAAATATGTTTTCTGTTTTCGTTTGATTTTTAGTTAATAAAGTTTTAGTAATTTAGTGTTTTTGTCATTTTTATTCTTTTTTTCTAAAACTTTTTTTTTTAGATTATATAGTTCTAGTTATTTTAGTACTTCAACCTAAACGGAATAAAAGCTAGAAATGGTAGCTAGTTTAAATAAAATAAGTTTAAGATTTAAAAAATAGTTTAATTAATTTTAGTTTATCCACTTCATTCAGCATTTAAACACATTAATCGGACTACAACAGACCTCGTGCTATGCACTTGCGGTATCTTTGTCTTTCAGAGCCAATACGTGATGTGTATAAAATTTGTGCCTAAACTATCTCTTTAAATGCAAATAATATCCAGTATTTGTGAACTTGCATTCCTTTATAAAGCACAAAAAAGATCTCTATGCATTGACACATCCCTCTTTTCCTGCTTTGATTTGCACAGTGGGTTTTGATCCAGAGGTTCAGTAGCTGGTCGGCTCATTGTGGACATGATCCACTGCAGTGACATTTCAATTGATCTCCATGAAAGGCCTGAGGATGGCGACTGAAGTGCTTCCAGATAAACCTGGGCAGGGTTGAGCAGAGGCCTGGAGCTCCCATAAAGCAGACCCGGGGCAAAGGCATAGTGATGCTCACTGCTGCATGGCAGTGCCCTCTCGCTGGGACCATTGTGCCAGGACATTTCGTTCTTCTTAAGTGCTGCCAGTCCATTTGTGTAGGCCCACCGGAGGGGCACAGCCTGTGTCAGGGCTTGGAAATCTGGACGTAGCTTATTTTTCACATTGCTAATAGGCCAGGATTTCTGTTTTTCTCTTCAAATGGTTGACCGATAGAAGAAACAGACAGACTTGTGAAAATATAGATTTTGCCTGAGTGATTTGTAGGTTAAATGGATGAGTTTTGAGTTTCAATCTTATACTTTTTTTGGAATAGTTCACCCAAAATGACAGTTCTGTCATCATTTACTTCATTCCAATCATCTGTAAACACAGAAGAAGATGTTTTTCAGTATGTCCAGGATGCTCTGTCAATAAAAAACAGGGTTGGAATGGCATGAGGATGAGCAAATAATGACAGGGTGTTTATTTTTTAAGTTAAGGTGAGTGTGGAAGTGGTACATGTGTGTGTGTCTCAGCACATCAATGCACTACAATAGTCTCTGTCTGTGTGTCCACACTCAGTCACTACATTCTGTGTCAGCCCAACTGTTGCATGACTGTTCTTATTGTTAGAATAATATCAGAGCCTTTTGACTGTGGAAACATTTAACTGACGCCTACTTTTGAGGTTCTTGTGGCCAGTTTTTTAAGTTGAAGGCCATCAAAAGTTGAAAAGAAAATATTTTTGGTGCTCATAGTAATGATGGTGGTGATGGCCACAATGATGTCACCACTGTAAAACCTGGTTACCCAACATAGCTAGTTCTCTCTGAAGAAAGTATTAGAATAAATATTCTTCTCTTTATTGATACACAAAGCGTGATTAATTTCAAACACGTTTATTGCAGCATGGAGAACATGGAAAGAGAGCGAGCTCACCGAGCCTTTGATGCTCCTCATGCTCTTTCAGCTGTGTGGAAATGCGTTTGCCCAGCCTTTCTCTTTTTCTCTCTCTGTCTTTTTCTCTCCCTCTCATTCTTTCAGGACTCAGAGAGAAAGGGTTTCATGAATAAGCTGTATGCCATTCAGGATGTGTGTATCAGTGTTCAGAATGCTCTGGATGAAGTGGCCTCCTATGGCGAGAGGATAAAGAAGTAAGTCTCAGCTCTCGCTGCTTGTGCCTGAGCAGACACGTGGGCACGACCGTGCCAACCTCTGTCACATCTTACTCAAACACAAACACACACATGCTTACACTGCAAAAAACATTTTCCTAATCACTGTTTTTGTCTTGTTTTCCAGTGGAATGTCTAAACATCCTTAACCAAATTGACCTAAAAAGCAAAACTTGCTTTGAGAGAATGCATGATATTTAAAAGTAACATTTATTTATTATGCAATAATTACTTTAATTCAACAATTTAAAATAAATGCAGTTTTTTTTTTTACTTTCTAGTCATCAAATAATCTTGAAAAAAAAGCACAAATGTTTTCAATATAACTGTTTTCGTATTAAAATAGACAACAGTTATTTGAAATTGTAATAATATTTCACAATAGCTCTGTTAACTTATTGTACTTTGATCAAATAAATGCAGCCTTGATAAGCATGAGACTTTTTTCAATATGTTCACATTTTTTAACATTTTAAGTAGTGTATCTTGAATTAAGTTTGTTTTACCCTGATAGCATTTTTTTATTGTTTTAGTATAAACCTCAATGAAAACATCATTAGAATACATATTCTTAGGTCTTATTAGGTCTCATGTTTAGAGAGATTTATTTTATTTTTTATTTTTTGGAAAACTAGACAAAAGTACAAGTTAAGATATGGACCTTTTTATAGTGCAATAAATATTGGAATTATCGGATGTAATGCTCTTTTTAACCCCTTACAGAATGCCCCATTCCTTCAAATATCTTACTGTAGCATTGATAAGAAATAGTAATACTGTACTCGCACCTTGATGTATACCATGACACTGAATGATTATCATATTCCTTTACCATATTTACCTTGTACAAGTTCTAAAAAACATGTCCACACAACATTGTTTTACAGCTGTTGTTGTAACTGTGGTGTTTTAATAGAAACTATTATATATACTGTATATACTGGGTACAACCACATGCTGCAACAACTTTAGGCTGTCTGTACTAGACGCATCAAAATTAAAGTAAATCCATTTGTCCTGTTGTCGGAAGTAGCTCAAGTGCACGGAATATGTTAGAAATAGAATGGGGCATCAGTTTACGGCATTCAGTTTAGACATTTTTGCAGATTATAAGGGGTTTTCCTGGATTTTATTGCATATTGTCGCTCTCCTCTGGTGTAGACTGGGGTAGGCCTGTGTAGAAGGAAATAACATCATTTTCTCACTCTTTTCTGTGTTCTCAGTACTTTCAATTGGACTGTGCCTTTCCTCAGCTGGCTGGCCATATTTGCCCTGTGTGCAGCCACTCTTGTGGTGTACTTCATTCCTCTCAGATACATCGTACTGGCCTGGGGTAAGCTGTCATCCATTACATTCATAATGTGTCATGAATGACGAAATAACATAAGACAGTAGCATATTACATAACATGTATTTTAGAATTTCAAAGACTATTGTAGGAGTTCACAGAGTTTAATGGCAGTTTAGGTTTGCATGCTCCAGGGATTCGCCACCAGCACAGCAGGGAGGACGGTAAACTGCCGAGCTCAGGGCAAACTCACTAGTAGCTAATGCCCCGTGTGCTCTTTCATACAGTGTTCAGATCTGAAGCTCTGCAAGGTCAGAGAGCAGAGCTCCTGTCAGCTCCATAGCAGCTGATCCTGTAAAGTACAAAGATGAGGGTTCAGAATCCGTACAGGGTCTTATAAGTTCCTCCTGAACTGCACTCTGTGAGTGAGGTCTAATGCGCCACTGTTGTTTCAACTTTCAGGGGTGAACAAGTTCACCAAAAAACTGCGAGACCCGTACAGCATCGACAACAATGAGCTGTTGGACTTCTTGTCCCGAGTGCCCTCAGACGTTCAAGTGGTAGGTATTCCTTATAACATTCACCCCTACGGTCAGTTACCCCAGTATTGTAACTCTGACAACTGCATGTATTTGGATTTAGCCAAATTCCAAAATGATGTAATTTCTGATGTCAAAAGGGGTCATTTATGTCTTTTATAAGTTAAACACTTAGGTTTATAACTTAGTTTCCAACCCTAAGTATGAGCAACAGTAATAGCGATGCTAGCCTTAGCAAACATAATAAAATAATAACAATGAACTCTGCTGTGCGAGAAAGTATTTGTGCAGAGTTTTCTGTCTCCTCGCTCCATTTTCTATGCTTTAATTTATGCTTCCTGCTCATGGTAATATGCATAAATGCAGAATCAGGCAATTCTATTCTTGTCATCACAGACAGCCTTGACTCATTACCATGGAAAGAGCACAAGATGTTGACTTTTTAAACTCACAAACTTTTATACCTATAATGGCACTTTCCTCTTTGGAAATATATAATGCTAATTAATATTTTATTGATTTCACTCCTTGTAATTGGGTGTTTCTTTAACAAAAAGTATCTTTAAGTACCAGGTGTTGTACTACTTTTTGTGCTTTGAAGGTCATGGTAAAACTTGGAAATTACTTGATTGCATAAATATATGCTATAGTGTATATTGTAAAGATTGGTTACACTTTTGAATAGGGAACACATATGCACTGTTATTTAAACAGTTTTCCATCAATAAACTGATAATTTGCTGCATATCAATAGTTAGTTAGGTCGTTGTTAAGTTTAGGTATGGGGTAGGATTAAGGGATCTAAAGTATGGTCATGCAGGATAAGGCATTAATATGAGCTTTATAAAGTACTATTAAACGGCCAGTATGCTAGTTATATGCATGCCAATGAGCATTAGTTAATAGTGAGAATTGGTCCTTAAAATAAAGTGTTACCTATAGATTTACACTCTTGTGATTTAAAATAAAGTGTTACCTATAGATTTCACAGACTTGTCATGTTTTCAGTCTGCACGTGTCTCTTGATTTATGGACTTGTGTATGTGATTACCAAGGAGACATGAAATATGAGACATGTGATGTGTCAATAGTATGTACAATATACTTTTATTCTGAGTCATTTCCAGTCAATCTATAACCTTGTCACATTATAAAAAGATGTATGAAAAGATGTGTAAAAATCTAATTTAAATAGAACTAGCCATGCAATTAGCTTGAAAAAATCCCTTCAAATGTTTACATTTCCATAACACACACAAATATATATAAACACACACAGTCTACAGGGCCATAAGTGTCTGTTGTTAGAGAAATAACCAATTATGTTCTGATCCTTGTTAGTCTTCATGAAGAATGTGATTCATAAATTCGGGTTAGTTAAGTTGAATGTAAATGGCTTGTGATGTTTCCAGTCTGCACGTGTCTCTCGGTAGATTTATGGACTTCTTGCTGTGTTGTACTGAGTCATGCTTTGTTATTGAGCGTAATGAGTGTAAAGCAGTAATCCTCTCCCGGTCTGCTTCTACATTAACCGTGAGATGTGAGTTATGCGGCCCGCCCCGTTGTCCCGTTTGCAATCAGCAGCGTTCTGTCGGAGCGGCAAGGTGCTGCCGTTTAACTGCAATTAAAACCTGAGCTCGTAAACACAAGCCCAGCCTGTTATCGTGCTTCCTCTGTGTCGGGATAAACCCTGCGGTGCTGACGGCGGGGGTGACACGGGGCTCTGATCCAGGACCAATCGCTTGCCTTTGATGAGCCCGGGGCGGCGGGCAGGCTTTGATCTCTACAGAGTCGTAATCCCAAGCCCCTGCCTGGCTTTACATCGGCCCTGCAGCTGCAGGTAGCCTGCTCTAAATTAGCCCACTGCGGCTAGGTTGCTAAGGTGCGTTTACCCCAAACACCTGGAGCCCAGAAGGTCCCTGCAGGTAGGAGGCCCGGAGGAGACCTGGCTAATGATGTACGGTGAGGTTCACGCTCAGAAGAGCAGCCCGCCGTGGGCTTTCTGTGCCCTGTTACAGCTTTTGATTTAGGACAGTCCAGAAAAGTACTTGAACATCGACGTGATGTGCGGAACGTTCCGCTCTGCATCGCACAACTGCCTGTGGAGGTCCGTTCACCTCTGTTTTCTGGGTTAGAGACGCCTCTGTGGGACCTCAGAGACTCAAACAAAGAGTCAGGGTGTGATCTGCACATGCCCAAGGGCCCGAATGTTCTGCACAAATGACAAATGGAGGGCTATTTTTGAGGTTCTGATGTGACCCACACCTCCCGCGCCGTCCCGTGATAAAAGCCCTGCAAGGCCGAGAGAGGCCAGCATTGCGTCTTTTACAGATCATTTGGAGGTGCCTCAGAACAACATAAACTGATGAGCTTCTAATGACTTTTTATATAAAGGGCATCTATGCTGCAGTCTGTGAGTACAGAGTGTCTTTGAGTGGGAACTTACAGCTCCCACAGCTCTGTGGGTGTATGTCTTTACTAACCTCGTTTGTGTTATTTTGAGTGCGCTGCTTGCATATGCATATGCATTTCGGTGGATACAGATCAGTGGAGTGTTGTGGACTGAAATGTCTCTTTTTCTGTCTCTTTCTTTTTCTTTTTGCCTAATGTAAATACATGTTCTAGGTCCATATGATGTTTACACAATTACTGTGTTAATGGAACACCATTTACCAAACTTTTACCAGTAACCACATATTATAAAAAGCACCAGCATCCCCCTAGCCATACAAGGGATAATCAGTTTGAAGGATGGATCTCATACTATAATGTTAGTTTGTTCATATTAACATAAGATTTATTAAGGTCATCTATTACATTGTAAAATTTTTACATGCTTCACAAACAAAAAAAAATAGGAACAATAATACAGTAACACAGTAACACTAATATTGAATATCTTTTATATGTACAGGTTGCTGTTGTTCGTCTATTGTTTTCTGTTTTGTTTTGTTTCTCATCCTTTTTGTCTGACCAGTTATCAAATTATCACCACAAGAGTGTTGGCATGAAGGCTTTAACGTAATAAAACGGATTGGTCACTAAAAACTTCAGATCATTTCATGTTACAAGTAATTTCAAAGATTTTTAGTTTTAGTGATTCAGTCTTATTTTATTTTATTTTTAATTTAATTTTATTATTTTACCTCTATTTCACCATTCATTCTCATATCTACACCATACTTTAAAACACATTTTGAAACTGTATCCACTGGTGTCGCTGTTGGACACTTTATAAAATTGAGTGGTTTGCGTGCTATTTTTAATATTTGTTTTATTTTTGGACTGCTGATTACTTTCCCCTCCAGATTTTTGGGGAAGGCACTGTTGTCCTTGTCTCCTCTTATAAAATGGCCTTAAAATGGATACATTCATTAAATGACTTTATTAATTGCCCAAGTTGAAGGTGTAGTGAAGAGCAGTCAGGTTAAATGTACACTATACACAAGTGCTGTGGTTATTCTAAGGTGTGTTTGTAAACCTCAATACATACAGTAGCACCTCTGTGCATGGCCTTTTAAGTGCACTGCAGGAGACCTGTGATATATCAAACCTGCTGCGAGGTGCATATTCACTTTGAATTACTCTCCCAGTTTACACACTCTGTTCTTTTCATGTATCCGCCTATAGATTCCTCCGAGGATATCTTTACCTGCTGTGTGCCTGCCTCGCTACTTTGAATAAAGCACATTCTGATATAATGCAATACTTTGTCTCTTAAATGAGGCCAACTGGCATTACCAACTTAACATTCTCTACCAGGTGTCTAAGACGTGTCCTATCGCATGCTTTATGGTGCCATTAGCCAATGGAGGAACTGCGTGCATAACTGGGACGCTAGCAATTAGCACGCCAAGGGCTCCATTATGGCCTATGCAAATGCAGAGATTAAAATGCAGTCACAGTGTACAAACGATTCAGCTCTTAGCCAATTCATCACCTGCGAAGGGCACACACTTGAGGAGAAAAGAAAAGAGGGCAAACAATAGCAAAATTAGTCTGTTTTCTGAGGACATAGTCAAATATGGCCACTTTTTTTTTTTTTTTTTTGCAATTTATGGCTGATTTTGTCCCCATCACATTTTGAAGTTGCTTTCAGCAGGCAATGATGTAATGTGTAATGTTTTCACTTTGTAAAAACATTAATAAATAAATAAAAAATCTTTAAAACGCTTAAAAATCGTTATGTTCCCAAATGTCTGACAAGTATACTATCGGTTGATAAGTCAAAAATACAGAATGATTAACACATACCAGGCTGCATTCATTAGAGTAAACACAGTTAAACAGTAATATTGTGATTTTTTTTATTTATTAGTATTATAATTGTTTTAATTGTAGTGCATTTTAAAATGTAATTTATTCCTGCGATGGACAGCTGAATTTTCAGCATTACTCCAGTCTTCAGTGTCACATGGTCCTTCAGAAATCATTCTAATATGCTGATTCGCTGCTCAGGAAACATTTATTATCTTATTCTTATTAAAATCAATGTTGAAAACAGTTGTGCTGCTTAATATTTATGAAGAAACCATGATATATTACCATTTAAATGTTTGGGAGTGGGGGATGTTTTTAGGAGAAATAAATGCTTTTATTCAGCAAATATGCATTAAATTTATCAAACGTGACAGTAAAACAATTGTTACAAAACATTCTATTTCAAATAAATGCTGTTCTTTCAAGCTTTCTTTTCATCAAAGAAACTTTAAAAAAAAGTTTACACAAAATATTAAGCCGCAAAAACTGTTTTTAACAGATAATAGTAAGAACCATCATTATTAATAGTATTTGAGCAGCAAATCAGCATATATTCTGAAGGATATGACGCTGAAGATTGGTGTAATGGCTGCAGAAAATTCAGCTTTGCCATCACAGGAATAAATAAAAATTTCAAATATATTCAAATAGAAGTTATTTCAAGCCATAATAATATTTCAATATTTAGTTTTTTAGTGTAGCCTACTTTTGATCAAATAAATGCAGCCTTGGTGAGCATAAGAGACTTCATTAAAATGATTTCCAAACTTTTGAAAAGTACTGTATACATATGTTTTTATATTGTTTACATTTTACATCTTGGAAAAAAAAATGGATTCTTCTGGCTCAAATGGTAGAGCATGAGGATAGCAATGCTAAGGCATGACCTCCTAGTATCAGATATCAGATCAATACATTGTTTATTTATCAAAACAGTCAAATACCATGTTCAATTATTTGTGCACCCCCTAATTAATATTCATGAGCAAATCCTTTGGTAAATTTGTGGTCCCTCCCACAGCTGTCCTAATCACTTTTTTTTGTATCTGAGGAGAGAGCAAGAATCTTTTCTCAGGCCTGTCTTTGCTGCACCAGGGGTTTCTATTTAGAGTTTAAACAAGCAATTAGCATGCACCTTACCTCAGGAAAATAAAAAGTTAGGAGAAACTTTCCTCAGTGCCTTTTCCCTCTCTATTCACCTCGAAACGCTTGGTTTTTTTTTCGACAATGGATGTGAGCTTGTCTGTGGGCGTCTGTGAGCCCTTTTTTTTCTTCTACAGGAGCATTTAATGCCCCTAATGCAAGGTTAGGTGTCACTGGAGATGAAGCAGGCACGATTTCTCTGCTCCTCTATAAACAGCATAGCATAGTATCATTAAAAATGTTCAGCTTTCATTTACTTATTTATATTTGCCTGCCGCCCATGTGGCTTCAAACCCCGATCCATGCTTAGCAGTGGGACGACATGGCGTACTCGGCTGCGGCAGGTCCCGGGACGGCGTCTGACACCGCTAAACGAGGCGCTCGCATGCTTGGCGCCCCCTCCACGAGAGCGCACTTCAAAGTGTGTTTTGTAGTGCAACTGTCAACATGGGGGAGCGGAGCGAGGGTGGAGCAGCCTTTGAGCAGCGTAAGGTCTTTACCCATCGTCTCCACGGATGTTCTCTTTGTGCTCGGCACTTGCTCCAAATTGCTATCTCACCGTAGTCACTTTTAACCCCCCTTATTCCATCTACTAAAGTTCTTCTCTTTGTATTGTTCCACTTTTTTACTTTCTCCGCGTGCTTCTTTGACTCTAACTAGTGCGCTGTGTTATCTTGGGCGGGACAGCTCTCTGTCATTAAAGCTGCAGTGCTTGTTGCACCATACAGGGTGACATAACTGTCAGCAGTTAAGAGTAATAGAGCCTCTGACATGCCACACGCTCTCTATAGCGCTACTTTTGATTGAGCCTTTATTGTTGTTTGCCTTCATTTCTTTTCTTCCATTAGATTCACTAATGTCGATCTTCATCGCCTCACCTTGACACGTAAACTTTTGTTTACACGCAGTTCAAGGGAGGCTTCTGAAGTCTGACTCGACCCTGATGTGTTTAAAGTGAATATGAAAATAATGACCCCGTTAGGCTGCAATTTAAAGCGCGCTTTGAAGACGACGAATGCCAGGCCGCTCTGAAATCCTCCAGAAATGCTCTAGCTGTAGCCATGGCCTCTATTGTCAATGTTGAGTTAGTATTTATTAGGTCTGCCAGTTTTAAATTGACAATTTTAATTCATTATTATTACAGTTTTTTAATCAAATGAATTCAATTATGTGCTGAATAATTAATTAGAATAATCATATATATCAATGTTTTTAGATTTTGCAAATGTACTACATTTACACTCTCGTTAAGGTGCATGATTAATTGTTATTGTAATTTTTTTTACACTGCAGACAATTTTAATTTTAGTTTGAAATGAATTATTGACCCAGTACTTTAAAAACTGTAGAAGCATGACTAACATAAAGATGTTCCTCTGCTAGTAACTAACAATGCTTTGTATCAACCACTGATGTCAATCTGTACTATACCTTTAATTATTTTTTTTATTACATTTTTTATACAAAATTAAAATGTACACTACCTTGCAATTTTTTTGAAGGAAATTAATAATTTTATTCAGCAAAGATTCATTAAATTAATCAAAATTGACAGTAACGACTTTTAGAATGTTGCTTTTAAACTTTCTAATTATCAAAATCCTGGAAAAAAAATAAGCAGCACAACTGTTTTCAACATTGATTTTATTAAGAATAATAAGATAATGTTTCTTGATATACACACACACATGCATATATATATATATATATATATATGGCCCTGAATTGGCCCTTAAAATAGTGTTACCAACAGTTAATTTAAATTGTAATAATATTTCACAATATTACCGAGTTACTGTATGTTTCATCAAATAAATGCCGCCTTGACTTCTTTCCAATTAAAAAAAAAAAATTCCAATAAAAAGACAAAACAAAAACTTTTGGTCAGTTGATTTAATGCTTTCTATCAATTTTCCATGCATCGATTTAAACCTTTGTGTCTTGATGAAAAGATGCATGCAATACTACAGAGCAGACAGCTTGGTTTGGAGAAATTTATTTTTCATCCTTACTTCTTCAAAACCACATCAAAATCACATCTGATGTGAGCTGAATGTGGCACAGACAAACCCAGTCTCACACCTACAAGATGGATGGCTGTGAGATGGACACACTTCTCAGTGTAGGTGGTGACTGATGTTTCTGTTGAGTTGGCAGTACATGGAGCACATTTCTTAGGGAGTCTAAGTATGACGTCAGTCAGTTTGAGGGCCAGATCTGAGGGAAAACCAATGATCTGTCTGTTTCACTCAGAGGCGCTTGACTGTTGCTGGCTTATTTGTCTGAAAGTGAATACTAGTATGGTGACAACCCTGTGAATTTTGAGCTGGTATACCGCCCCATCCTGCTCTGTTCCAAAACCATGTGAGCTGCCTCGTTACCTAGATAGGTAACTGCCTTTTAAGACATCCTAACTGGAACCGTATAAGTTAGTTTATTTGGAACAATCTACATAGGTTGCAACAGTGTTGTGCAAATGGTGCACATTATTGTCAATTGAAGCTTTCTTTCTACAAGCTTTCAAACTGCTTTCTACACCTTTGAATATTCAAAAGTTTGGGGTTGGTAAAGTTTTCAAAATGTTTTTAATTAATTAATTATACAGTAATATTGTGAAATATTATTACAATCTAACATAGGTGTTTTCTATTTTAATATATTTTCAAATGTATTTTTTCAGTGTCACATGAACCTTCAGAAATCATTCTAATATGCTGATTTTATGCTCAAGAAACATTTATTATAATTATTATCAATGTTGAAAACAGCTTTATAGCTTAAAATTGTTTTTTTGGAAATTGTGTGAATTTTTGTGGAAAGTTCAAAAGAACAGCATTTATTTGAAGTAGAATTTTTTTGTAACATTATTAATGTTTAAAAACATAAAGTGTTTGAAATTGAAATTGTCTAAATTATGGCCAATATAGTGTGCCTCTCAGTCATATGTGGCTGTATGTAGGATTGCAGTAAATGGTTAACTTGAGCCTTAAGTGTGACAGCACAGCTCTGCTCTCCATCACTGCAACCATTGCTGTGTTTGACCGAGGCCTTCTCAGAAGCCGCTATCAATCCGCCCACCTGACCATGTGTGTGTGCTTGTGTGTGTTTTAACAGGTGCAGTACCGAGAGCTGAAAGTGGAGCCCAGTCACAGCCCAAACAAAAGAAAGAAAAATAACCCAGGATAGCTCCTCTTCTCGCACGGATGCTCTCCCAACGCCAAGGAGAAGGAGAGGACTGACTGGCAACCAGCCTCTTTCTGTCTTTCTTCCTCACTCTTTTTCTCTCTGCTTTAGCTGCAGCATGGAGAGTTAAAGAGTGCGGTCAGAGTAAAAACGGGACCATTGTTAATTACCATCCGTCCTTTTTTTGGGTTTATTTTTGCAGCAGGGAGAGCAGCGAAAGCTCTTGACCCCTTTTAGAGTCAAACAGTCTGGGTTATTTGTCAGCGCTTGCCACTAGCCAGACAGCTCTAAAAGCCAAGGTGTCCTTCCACAGCAGCAAACTGAGCCGCTCTAACCACAAATAGCAGGATCAGCTGATAATACGCCCACCTGTGCCGACACACCTCACCTCTACAGAAGTGAAAACGATGGTGGTTAAGTTGCAGTTTGCACCCTATAATTTGCACGGCACAGTCACTGCCATATCTAAAGCTATCCGCAGCTGTTATCAGAGTCGACAGCTGAGCCTGTTACGGTCCGATTTATGGCTGTAAAGTGCTCGTGGGAATGACTCAAAAAACACCCAGTGCCAGTGAGGTTTGCGATATCTTTACGTCATTTCGATGTTCTTTTAACGGTTTGAATGATGCATGCTGGGATTGTTTATTGTAAACCTTTTTTGACCAATAGTAGCTGTGGCAGCGTCAGCATTGTCCTCATAGTGGGTCTTAGGGAATTTACATTCCCTTGCATCATTCCTTCTTCATCCTTTGCTTCTAAAGCACCGCAAAGTGCCACTCCGCTAATAAAGACGTCGGTTTTTGCCACCAGAATTTTGATGGTGTGGCGAGAGAGGCACTTCTCTGTCATGTTCCCATGTGCCGCAACTCTGCCCTACGTTGGGCGCCAGCTCAAACTTTGATCTCTAAAGGCCAAGTGCTGTTTTAAAGAGGAAAAACCGGCCGAAATCTTTCGAAAAATCCCAAACTTGAAGGGCGAATGTCTGTGTGTGTTTTCATTGCTGTGGATTGGCTGCTTGACAAGAAGTCGATAGTGTGACAGGCTGGTTTAGGGCCTCGGGGGGGGTACCGGAGGGCAGAGGTTTACTGACGCCGCCGTGGAGAAAAAGGAGGACGCGGGCTGCTTTCTCTGCGCTCCTCCTGTCATTCTGCTTTCTCTCCCTCTGTCATTTCTTGTCGTTCATCCAGCCGCTTGCGAGGGAGGTCATGGACGGGTCCACGGGGCGCTCTTGAGGGACCGCGGCGTAGTGAGCGATGAAAGATCACAGCGCAGGCTACATCAGAAAGGACGCTAGCCTCCCACCTGACTTCTCATTTGCCGTATCGCATCTATCATATGGAAAGACCATTGATTTGTCGAAGGGAATTCCATTACAAAGACAACACAATCCCCACTGAGCAGGACACGGACGGTACTTCAGTGACTTGTGTTATTAAAAAAACAACACAATGGTGATTTAAACAGCAGAAAGGATAGTTTTCTAAGCCTGAATGTTTCTATGTACTGTACGTGTTGATTTAAGTTGTTCAGTGGGTTTATTGTGAATGGTTTTTGCATCCCAAAAGATTTTTGTTTCGTAAAAGTGTATATGCTATGTCTGCAAGCAAACCAAAGTGGATCTTTTTTTGGAAATAATATATATATATATATATATATATAAAAGATACATCTATGTAACATGTATCTATTCAGTGGAAAAGGAATAAAGGCACTTTCATTTATACCAGATTTTTTAATTATTTATTTAACAAACTTTTTTTTTGGTAAATATTCCTACTGTAAAAACAGACAAAAAAGCAGAATATATGTGGTCAGAGAATATGTGTGATGAGTTTATGAAACTGTAATGTGTGTCATTTTAAAACCTGTTGCCTGTGATGTCAAACTGTGACTGGCTGAAACACAGTTGGCAGATTTGAGACGAAATTGAAACTAAAATATGAACTATGAATAATTTGTCATTACTTTTAAAGATGTTTTGTTTCTTTTTTTATATAATTATTGCTTGCGTCAATAAAAAACAAATCTCAAAGCATGTAAACAAGAATGACTTGTGCAGTGCTATTTTAGTATTATTTCTGTATATTATTATAGTATATATTAATATTTTAAATATAATTTTTATTTAGAGTTTTATTAGTTTGTTTTTTACTATTTAGCTTTATTTTTATTCCAGTTTTTCATTCAAAATGTACATTTACATTAGATACTTTAACGAAAACTAAATTGTTTTTTAATGAATGAATGATAACATTAGACCCCAGGTCTCATCTATAGATCTTAGCGGTGGGTCTTTTGTAGACAAACACACAGGTGTGTACAAGCTGGTTCATCTTTCACACGCAGAGTCATTCATTTCTTACACCTTCACCAGCGCTGCTAGATTTCAAGCTGTTTGCCGTGAGCCAGGTTTCCCTGCCGAACACCTCACAACATAAGCGTCTTCACACGCTCTCAGAGTGATGGAGGGACTGTGTTCCTCCACGGGGGCCAAAGGGGCTCCCCTGTGCTCTCAGCCTCTGTGGCCTCCCATCATTTGTTAGTCTGGCTGTTTCTTCCCTGTCTGATCCCTGCTGTTATTCAATATGACACCGTAGCATCACACGGCGTGATCCAGTACAAACGGCCGCTCTGCCAGACGCTAATAATCACAGCCACGCTGAAAGCAAGAACACTTGAGCTTGTTATTTATTAACCTCAGCATCCTCCATCGCTCTTGGGCTGTCAGGCTCAGACCATCCGCAGCGTCTTGGGTTCTAATCCTAAAGCTGGACTCTGTGATCCCTCGTCTCCTCCGGAGGCTGCATTGTAGTTGAAAAGGGCACGATCAGGAAACGGCTCATTCTTCATGGAGGTCTTGGATGGATTCTCTGCTTTTGTACTGGAATCAGTTGTTTGGAGGGGATTGATTATTAACCCCACATGGCACACATATGAGTTCCCTCCATCATCCTGGATCAGAGAACTGTGAAGCGATGTCTTACAGGCTGGGCTTCAGATAAAGTAAGGTTTGTTCATTTGGAACAAAAGCATGGAGAGTTGCAGAGACTAATGGACTGCAAATTATATACGCTTCAAGTGAAAAGTCATTTCTCATGATTTCTCAAATGAATTTCTATAAAACTTTTTTAAACAAGTGGACCAGATAAGACAAAAAGTGTCTAATATGTGAAATCTGTTTTGAAATCTTCCCAGGATGATGTCCAAAGTGTGCTGAGCTGCAATTGAGGGAAGAATTAGTATTGCCAGTTCTGATTTATCATTTGGTTGTTCATTATATATTTCTTGTACATCCATTTGTGTTAATTCATCGTTTTGAGGATTAAAATGTGGAAAATAGCCAGTGCTGGGTAGTAACTGATTACATGTACTCTGGATTACGTAATCAGATTCCAAAAATGAATTACTTGTAATTAGATTATATTACATTTTAAAATACTTGTAATCAGATTACAGTTATGTTTTTTTTTACTGATTACATGATTATATATTATTCACACAATAGCAATAAATTAATCATAATTTACTGATTCTCCCCAATTCTTCTTTTCCATCTTTTAAATTCTAAAAGTCTCCTTGAGATTTTAAGGTAAAAAGTTTATAACCCATTTGCATGTTCACAGTTCTCTGACATTAATTAACGGTCACATGATGCGGAGGTAAACAAATAAAATATTTAATATAGGTGTTTTATTTTGATTGTTATTTTAAAATGATTTATTTTAGTTTTACTTTTTTATAATTAAATGAATTATTAGCTTTCATTAAACTCACAAACCCCAATTTGGGAAACCTTGACATATTGTAAGTGTTTAACAACACTTCATGTTGTTAATAACAACAAATGGAATATATTTTCTTTCTCTGTGTATTTTTATATCAATATGGTACAATATTATCCCATTTTCATCAATGTAATAAACGAGTTTGGTCAAAAGTAATCTAAAAGTAATCTGATTATATGACCTTAAATGTATAATGTAATGGACTACATTACTGAATACAATTGTTGTCATGTAATTTGGAATCAGTAATGGACTACAATTTGTTCTACTCAGCACTGAAAATAACTAATAATGTGCATAGCTGTTTCCACACTTTTGAATGGGTGTAAAAATTAAATATTTTAACTGTTTGCATGGTTCAAATTATCTTTATTTTCTTTCATTTTTTTTTTACAATTAAAGACATTTTGGGAATTAATTAAATTAAGAAAATTCTTAAGAATAACCATTTTTATAAAATAGTATTCAGCTTACTGTAAAAACAAAATTCAGAAGTTATTTCCAGTGTTTTACAAAAATATTTTTGCACATACAAAAATCCCCAGATTTGAATATTAACAACCAAAAAACAACATATAAAGTGCACAATCGCTACAGCATGAACGCTATGCTGTCAGGGTGGTATTAATTCTTATTTGTATCCTTTTTCAAAACTCACTAATCAAACCAGGAAACACATTTTACTATAAGTTTACCAAAAGGCAGAGCTTTACCACGGTCTCTACAGATAGATGCTCATTTTTTCTTATTCCTTTATAGAGAGACTCTTTTAGAACTACTCAAAATCAGATCGTCCCGTGATCAGTGCCGCCCCCTCCGCCTGCAGATCATCAATCAGCTGCACGAACAGTCTGGTTTGATCCCCATGACAGCGTCTCAGAGCGGGGCTCATTTGTGACCCATACTGTTCCAAACTCAACACAGTCCTCAGGTCCTCAGCCAGGGTCACGGCACGGGAATCTCCCCAGGTGGAGGCTAGCTCATCTGGACGGAGGCGGATCAGGGTGTGGCATACAGTGGGACTAAGGTGGAGCGGTGTAAGGGGAGATTTGTAGGTAGGTATGTGTCGCTCTTGGAGGTAGGAGAGGAACAGGCAGCTGAGCACCCATGAGCAGGACTCTATGAAGGGCAGATCCCGAACCTCAGAGCAGGGAGCGTCCAGAGCTTTGTCACCTTCTTCTGCACAGCGAAGGAGCTCGTCACGTAGAGCCTCAAAAGACACAAGGTCCAGAGGGGTCTGACCTTGATTGTCACACAGCTGTAGAAGAGGAGTGCCTTGAAAAGAACAAGAAAATAACTTTACCATTCAAGCTTACAACAGCATTGACCATTTGAGATGATCAGACGTAGTTAAGATCATGATTACACTGCTAAAAAAAAATAACTTAAACCAGCTTAGAACGGCCTGCTGGTCTCCTAACAGGGTCAGGCTGGTCTAGTTTGGTGGTTGTAGGGGTGACCAACTGGCTGACTAACTAAACCAGCTGAACACCATCTTATAAGCCTATAGCTAGACCATGTTAAACACTTTAAGACCAGCAAACCTCTGTGGTTGATTTATCTGTTGTTTTTCAACAGGGTAGGGCTAGTTACATTTTGGCAAATTTACAATGTTTAGGTGACTGACGTCACATCAACACATTTAGCAACGGGTCAACAGCAAACTGAGTCATCATTATTGTTCAATGTGAAAATCCAATCTGCTGAATTGTTTTAGTTTATAAACACACCGTCAGTCATCCTGAGTAATTAAAGCCATGCTTTTTTATCAATTAAAGCTGGAAAAATAAACAACACAGCTCTGTGAGGAGGAAGAAAGGATATTTTCCAGGCACCATTAGTCTAATGTTGAGCCACAGGCTAGCATCACAGCTAACTTGTGCTAACACAATTAACAGGCTGAAAACTCACATAAGAGTCAAAGTGACACCTAGAAATGACACCGTTAGAACAGGAAAGATCTTAAGTGGCTTAAATTCAGAAATTGTGCTTATAACAATAATCCCCCTCCCCCATATATTTAATGCAAAAACATCTTACGAGATTAGCATGAGCATGCTCTTACTAAAAATGTACTGTGGCGAAGTTGTCTCATGGTACTCAATGGGATTTCAAAGAATACCACGAAATATGTCCAATAATAATAAAAAAAAAAATGGCATATGGTACTTTTCAGTGTTTTTCTGTTAGTGTGGCCTCAACCATTCACTGGCACTATTGAAATGAATGATTTTTGCAAAGGAGTATAAAAATCTAATAGGTAAAAAATGAAATTAACTGTATTCAATTTCAAAATCAATTTTAGCTATTTGCAATAATACATTTCTCAGCGATGTTTGATTTTCACAATACCCATATATGAATCGGTTAAATGACTTTTCTCTCTTTTGTGACTGCAGTTAAAGTGGCTTTAATGTGGCTGAAGGTAAAGCTCATACACACTCGCTCTTGGCTTAGAAACGCCAGCCGTGTCAAGTGCGCTCTTTGTTTGCATTTAGATCTCCCCATTTCTATGGCAAACTGCTCTCAACGATACTTGACTCTTAAACCTCTGTGCTAATGTGGCAGCCGTTCTGCTAAATCTCACACAACTCTGCACCTCTCTTAAAAGCTTTGCCGTGCTTTCTGCTCGCTGTTGACACTCAGATGAAATCCCACTATCAAAAGACAGGATCATTATGTGCACAAGTGCAAGAAAAAAAGATGCTGCTTTATATCACAGAATTACTAAAGACAGAGCCATAAAAAATTCTTCTTGCCTCTGTTCTCTTTTACATTTTTTTATGGTCAATCTGTTTCAACTGAATTCTTTTGATTATTGATCTTTCAAAATGCACAAATGATATAATAAAAATGAATATTACCAATGCCAAAGTCTTGGGTTCTATGTTCAGGGAATACATGAACTGATAAAAAATGTATAAATGTCAAGTGGTTTGGATAAAAGCGTGTGATGTAAATCTGATAACTTCAGTGTACATGGGACCATTGCACTAAGTTTAATTTGTTAGGAAAACCTGCTTATGTTGACAGATAACTCCTGGTACACTTAGGTAAAAAAAAAAAAAAAGTGGATTTTCAAAATCCAGGGTCAGAGCAATTGCTGAGGTCAAGGAGCTGAAGAAGACAGTAAGTCCATGAGACCGAATGGAGGCGAAGAACAACAAATTTCTTCATAACAGGTCATCACCGTGACCCCCTCCACGGACGAAACCTTGCTCAGAGCTCAAGAAAGAACTTCACAAGTTTAAGGCCAGTGTGCACTTCTCTGAATCCTTGACAGATGTATTCAACATGTACGTTGTTGGCTTTAGGGAAAACAGCATTGTTGACTGGAAGAAAACACTGTTTTCCTTTCGATGCTTACTGTAAGACTTTGAAATACAGTGACAATTCAATAAATCTGCAAATGTCTATTCTTTGTTGAAGGGAGAGGCCTTGGATTGCCTCCAGCTTCCTCCTGCTTGATGTTCTACAACTTTGATAAAAATTGGACAGAGAGAAGGCCATGTTTTATGCACGGTTAAATGGTGCCCGAGCTCTGAAAAGGGTTGTTTTTTTTCTCCTGTAAGGGGAAGGGGAACGCTTGCGTCCTTCACAACACACTAGACATTCAAACATCTTTTTCTTTCGTACCAAAATGGGCGCACACACCAAGTCATGCTCAAGTGCAAGTTCATTTCGCACTATAAGTACCATGTCACCACACCGTAAGCTAATGATGAACATATTTATTAAAACTATATTGGAACATGACGAGAATTTTAAAGTAATGAGTTTACCACAGTTTTAAACCATGTTCTTCAATAGCCAGAGATACAAAAAATAGACTTTAAATCAGGGGTGCCCAATAGGTAGATTGCAATCTACCAGTCGATCGTAAAGGGTGTTTTTACAACGTTGAGCAATGTAGCCAGTCACAGACATATCTGTTGATTTCTGGAATGCAATGGCCAATCAGAGATGTTTATCCACTCACCGCTGAATGAGTTTTTGTTCAGAGTAATACAAGCTTGTGAATCCTCTTGTTACAACACAGTCTATACACAATGTAAATGATAGATTGTTTGTGCAGTGTACAGAGAGTCATAGATTATAACAAAACTTTGTGAGATCGTGACAGATAATTAATAGGTGTGGAGGCTGTTGGCGCCGACAACATTTTGGGCAGCATGCCGGTATATAGTGCTGTTGCGCTTCGGGTGTCCCAAGTTCGCGTCTCGGCTCGTGGACCTTTCCCGATCACGCCTTCACTGTCGTAATCTATTGTTCTGTGGGTGTTTTCAATGTAATATTAAAATTGAACATTAATATTCTTATTTAAGTATTAGATTGATTCAAAATAAATATACGTGTTGGTCCGAACAAGCTTTTTTTTGTTAGCTTTTTTGGTTTTTAATTGGTAGATCTCATTGAGTTTGTCATTTGAAAAGTCGATCCCCACACAAAAAGTGTGGGCACCCCTGCTTTAAATAAATAATGGACCCTTTTAACAAGACTGTGATGACACATTTAACGGTCATCAGCATCATAAATCCTTGAAAGTTTTTTATATATTTTTTTAAATGTATGTACATTTATAACACTATACTTTGTATTATATCACCTTTGCATCAAATTACCCAAAAAACAACAACAACTAGTTATTGCTAATGCGAGGGTGTTTCTAATGCACCGTCTATGGGAGGGACAGTAAATTTGACATTGTTATCTCTTCTGACTGCTGTTATCAGTCACTCAATTTTTTTCCTTTTTGTGAAAGTCATGAAAACACTATCATGGAGTTTTTCTTTTGCTATTTGAGCAAATGGGAATGCAAAAAAATATATTTGCGGTACTCTCCCATTCACTGCTCTTGAAGTTAACCCAACTATGACGACTTCCGCTGCTGAGAATCCCGGAAATGTTATAAAAAAAGGTACATCCACAATTCTCCTCGAGTTTGTTGGAGAATCTTTCTCGTTGAGAATACGCCCATCCGCCAACATCTGAATCAAGTAGTGTGCTTTTTTAACGCCGGTCCCGCTGAAGAGCTGTCAAATACCTGACAGGCCGAAACCTGGAATGTGACAAAGGCTGAGACGGGGCCCTGCTTTCCCGACCGCCCGCGCAAATGCGAGCTCGCCAGCGACTGCTGATGAATGCGAGCTACGGGCAGATCTCCATCCCCCAGGATGGCACGATCACCCGCAACACTTTCTTCACAATGGCCCATGAAACACACATCTGTCAGCGCTTAACCACGCGGACACAAGCACAGCCGCCGGAGTGGTCAGCCAGGGGTTTTGATACAACACTGGCGCATTCGTCACGCCAAACGATTGAAGTCAGTCCAGGTATTGGCTTGATGTGTCAGATACTTCGCTCGGCAGATAAATAAAACACCTGGAGGGATTAAATACCAACGATGGTAATTATGCCCCCCGTACAGGCGACAACAATGCGGGGGGATTCAGTCCTCACAGACGAGCTGCTGCTGCTGCTAACTTGCATGTAAACCACACATCAGTCAGAGCAAAGCAAGCCGCCCCTTAGCCTTTAGAGGGCAGACGAAGACTAGGAATAGAAAGGTGGAGGAGGGGAGGCAGAAACAGAACGAAAACGATTCCATCCGTTCTGTATCTACACATTTAATTTAGACAACACGAGCCCTTAGTCTATAGGGCACACGATACACTTCTTTGTTATGCTGTGAACCCACACCGATCCAACGCAAGTCTGTTTGTGTGTGTGTGTGTGTGTGTGTGTGAAATCACATTACACTGAGCTAACAGAGATTGACCAAGACAAAAGGCCAGGCAGGCACAGATTAGGACAGATTACTGTGCATGGGGGGCACAACAGAGGCTTTTTGCAAACCTGATTCCCTGGCATTGCACTCGAGCCGCACGAGCCCCTCCTCGGTTCATGTTACAAACACAGCGCAGACCCCTCGATGCCACTATGCCAGACTGATAAAGATAGGTGCCATTCATTCTACCTAGATTATCAGAGCAGCACAGTGTCGGTTATGGCACGCAGATGGAGCTCTATAAAGATTTGAGTCAGTTTCAACGATCCAGTCTCAGCCTCACACGGCTCGCCAGACCACTGTCTGATGTATATTGCACATGAAAATGGCAAGAGCTGGATGAAATCACCAGTTCTGATCTCATTATCTTCTATGAGTCAAAGTGCACCAGTCCACTTGGAAAAAACGTAGTATATATGCGCATATATATGTATATAGTACATATTTCAAACTGAATATCTTATTTTAGGGTCTATACATTCTATACAAGTGTATATATTTTACACAACTTCTTTTTCCAGTGTTTTGCAACTGTTCATGGATAGAATGCTAGTTTAGAGTAAATAAGCTTGCTCTGTGTTTTTATTGTGGCATGTTGTGATTTACTACATCAAAAGGGCTCTTCCTGTCCAAATGGGCGGTTCTTGGCCAGAATGAGCAGAAAGTACATGCCAATAGCCAATAATAAACAGTCTGGCTATGTTTGACTACATACAAACAACTGAAGTACTAATAAAGCTATTAATGTGAATCTTGAGTTAAAGTAGACAAGATAATGTTTGCATACTGATATTATTGCTCAAAACTCCCATTAGAAACAAAGCAACATTTCAACTACTATTTACTGATTTTTATTATTATTATTATTATTTTTTGCAGCTTTAATATCAATGTGTAGCCATCTCTTTTTGCCTTGCAGCTGTGTCCAATTCATCTGGATGTGCACATTTTCCCAAAAGCTTGTGTCCTAACCACAGGCATTACACAACTAGATTGGGCTGAGTAGTTTTATTAAGTAATTTTATTATCCAAAATTGAAATCCAATCAGTAGGTATTTGTTTTAACTTGTGGTTATATGCAGCAAGATTTTAAACTGATGAAATGTCGGTATTGGCAGGGCATATCCAGCACAATGCCGCAAAAATCACAAACCAGTACAACTGACAAAATGTCCCGCTGCTTGTCGTGGTTGTGGCTGTTGTCATTACTGTGCAAGTATTCTAGTAAATATTTTAAAGAGAGTATCTGAGCCATTTTTAAAGAAAAAAGCATGCTGCAAGTTTGGTTGAACTCATACACACACCAAATAGAGAGTCAAACATTCGGTATTGATCCTAACAGAGGCACAGCTGAAAGCCTGGTGAGCTCAGTGTGAGGAAGTGACTTGGTTAATTATGCATTTTAATAGGAGAAGAATTATGCAGAGGAAGCTCAAAGGCACTCGCAATCAGAGGGAGAGAGAGACTGAAGGAAAGAAAAACAGGGATAGAGGGAGAGAAGTCTGAGAAGAGAAGCTGATTAATGTATTTGGTGTGACTAGCACAAACAAACAAACAAACAAACAGAGCATGAGGAGTTGTGTAATGACTAAATCGAGAGCTTTGCCAGAGCTTTAATCTAACGCGGTTTCAATGCAAAATGCGAGGGGGAAATACTCCTATTAATGTACACAGAGTGGAAGAAAAGGAGAACAACTGTGTTTGAACTCAGCCTTATTAACAAAGACATTGAGCCATCGTTTGTCATTACAGTGCTGGAGCGACAGCACCGAGATGCTCTAAGCCTTTAAGTGTTTTATACTCTAATACCACAACAAAAGAAATCATGGCTCTTTTGTTACTCTGAGTTACTGTCTATACTATCGACGATGGGTAGGAAATATATGGTCGAGAAATGATTGATGTATGGTCAAATTTTGGTGGCAACAATGCTTTTGAGAGCGTCTGAAAGTCATGAGACAATGCTGGAGAAGTACAATGACATGGATTATAGTTGTACTCAAAAAGACTGTTTGGGTAAAACTACTTTATTTATATACTATCTATTTACAGACTATGTTAAAATGGTATTTTCAACAATTTTAAAGGGTTAGTTCACCCAAGAATGAACATGTTGACAATTTACTCACCTCATGCCATTCAAACCTGTATATCTTTCTTTTGTGGAACATTAAATATATTTTAAGGAATATAAATATCTACATTTTTATCAAATATCTACTTTTGTGTTCCAAAGAAAAATGCAAGTCTGATGTAAGTCAGGCAGATACTGATTACAGCAATCAATTTACCTGCAGTGAACTCAAAATGTCTGAAATAATACTGAAAATCTCATTTAAATAGGTGAATAAACAAGGTTTAAAGTAAAAGGGGGGGGGGGGGGGACCAAATGCTAAGTCATTCTGAAATTCATGCTAAATTTTCACTGATTTTCTCATACTAGTAACTTGATACTCTCGATGCACAAATGGCTACATAAATGACATCAGACCTTCATCAGGATCTCATCAAAGGCGATGTTGAGCACTTACAGGAAACCTCAATTCGGTTTAAAGTGATAGTTCTTTTCTGTATGTTGTAAATAGGACTGAGCAGAACAAACTGTTAGAAGCTGACCCTCGTACGAGAGTCCGTGTTATGCCAGCAAGCCTTAATCCATTCCAGTTCTGAAAACAGAGCTGTATTCACAGCAACCATCAAGCCATTAAGATTCGAAGGCCATGGCAGTAACTCGAAGGCTCTTTCATGGCCGTTATTCGCTCTGCTATTCTTTGGATACAAGCTGCTGGGTGCTGGAAGCCGCATGCAATACCAATCAGGAAATGGCTGAGTGAAATTACGCTCCACCACGCTTACAATGTGTCTGTGTGTGTGTGTTGGGGGAGGTTTGAGCTGGCAGCCTTGGGCTAGGCAAGCTGATGACACCCGTCCCTGCCCTCGGCCATGGCATGGTTAGCATGCCAGTACCCACGGGCAGGAGAAGGAGGGTCTTGTCTTTCACCCTCTCACCCACCCATACACTAACATTCATTATTATTTCATGCTGAGAATGCTGGGATTAAGAAAGCCGTGTTTTACACAATGTAAGAGTTGTATGACCTTGGAAGTAGAGAGCAACAGTGAGAGCGAGGTGAACGTTTCATGTACATATGCCATATGTCATACATATGTCATTTTTATTCTAGAAGTATGCCAACATGTTGTGAAGAAAGTACATTTACTTGAAAGCCAACATTTGGTCTGAATCTCTTCCTTTATTTCTGTATGTTTTATTAAATTGTTTTCTATACTCAATAATAATGACCTATTGATAATGAGCGACTTTGTGAACCTGACTCATAAGAGGAAACAATTTAAATTCTAGGCATCTTATATAAAAAAGCACTAAAATCTATCTAAAACAATTTACCTAGTAATATTTAATAATATTTTTATTGTTGATAAGAGTTTTTTAAAGGGATAGTTCTCCCAGAAATGAAAACATTTACTCATCCTCAAGTTGTTCCAAATCTGTATGATTTATTTTTCTGCTGAAGAGAGTTGGCAAACAAACCGTTTCTGGCTGAGTTTTAACTTCCATTTTTTTCCTCCATACTATGGAAGTGAGTGGGGACCAGCAACTGTTTGGTTACCAACATTCTTCAAAATATCTTCTCATACAAGTTTGGAACAACATGCGAGTAAATTATAGAATTTTTCATTTTGGGTTAACTATCCCTTTAAACAATGATTTTCCATGAGTTTTCCAGTCATTTTCTAGCAATTGATAGACAAGGATAAAAAAAAATAGACAAGGGATAAATAAATGAATAAATAAATAAAAGGACAATTTAAGCCCATTAAAAATTCATAGCTGAGAAAAATCTACATCCATCCACTTTTCCATGATTTTTTAAAATCGGTATTTACTTGCCATTGCTGTGGGAATGGTGTAAAAAAACAGCAACAAACAAACAGGTTTTTGTCAACCTGGAGGACTGATCCTCGGTCCTTTTTTTTGTTAATTAATTAATTAATTTATTTTAAAATAATTTGTCACATGGGAAGATCATCAGAAATTAAGTAATGAAGGCAAAATTATTAAAAATGGTGAATTAAATAAATTATACATGAATTTATATTTTAAGCTAAATCTTGATTTCTATATATAAAAAAAATCTCATGGACATAAGTCAACTATCTAAACTGAATCCACATGATCGTCTGTGAATAAGATGCCAAATGGCAGGGATCAGTCCTCAGGTTGAGTGTGTGTGCACCTCCGTGTCTTACGAGGGATCTCGTCGGCTGTCTGTTTCCCAGACACATCACAATTCTAATTTCATGAAAAAAGAGCATATTTTCCTGACCTCTTTTCATGCATTGGTATAGGGCCAATCTCAGTCAGAAAGAAAAAAAAATTGAATAAAAAAAATAAAAAAAACCTTCTCACCGGGACCAAACAATCCCAATCTAATTTACTTTTTGAGGCCAGAATATCTACATGAGCTAATAGG
This sequence comes from Schizothorax lantsangensis, assembly GCA_027422415.1. Taxonomy (NCBI): domain Eukaryota; kingdom Metazoa; phylum Chordata; class Actinopteri; order Cypriniformes; family Cyprinidae; genus Schizothorax; species Schizothorax lantsangensis. The sequence goes on along the minus strand of CM049842.1, from coordinate 21,510,820 downwards.
GGAGCAAAATCAAATTAACTATAATTAGTCAAAATGGAGAAGAGAGCGAGTGAGCGAGAGAGAGTGACAGTAAGGCGTGTGGGAAACCAGGAGCCTGTCTCATTTTGTCTCTCCTAAAGTCCCTCCCCGTCGTCAAGCCATTCCGCGCTTACCGCATTGACACATGTCGCGCTCGCTTCAAAGCTCACAAACATCGATTGCATGTGGCACGCAAACAGCCAGGCGCACCAAAACATTTCTGTTCTGACAGATTTCCCCCATGAAAAACCAGCATGTGAATTTCATGAGAGCCGTAGACCTGACTTGTCTAATCTCTTCAGGAGGATGCAAACAGCGTCATCCACGCCGATGGGTTATTCCTGCAGATGGATGGTTTTTATAGAGGAAAGAACGTAAAAAAGCTTGAACCCTGAATGGCAGAAGACAATACTATGTGTGTGTGTGGTAGAACTCGACTGTTAAGCCACAGGAGAGGCCTGGATTTAACAGATTTCTACAAAGCACTTGTTTGTTTACACATGTAATGCCGCTGTAATATGACTTTCTGCCGCTTTCACTCATCAGTTTGTTTATACTGACATCACACATGGAAACAGAAACTGTTTTCTCCTTATTTATTCCAGTAAGAGAGGCACTTCCATATGACTCCATAAATTCAGCATCATTCTCAAAGGAATCGGAATCTGAACATGTTTAGAAAGTAATACGGTATAATATGGTATTCAATACGAGTCAGGCTCTCATAGAAGGTCCTGTTTGATTGTGACTGGATAAGAGACTCGTGAGAGACTGAACCAGGAGGAACAAGTGAACTCATCACTTTTTTGAAATTCAACAGCTTCTTTAAAGTTGCCGTTGAAGGGTTTACGCGAGCGCGACTGTGTGCATGCGCTCTCATGTTTTCAGCCCTCTTATGTGAAGAAGATCTGTATTCACAGTATGAATCTTCATGCATTGAGTGTGTGTAAATGTGTGTTTGTATGCGTTGTTTTGTGAAGGTCTGATCTCAGAATGTATATACATGTATGTCGGGTACTCACCGCCGCGCCGCAGCAGCATCTTGGCAATGTTTGTGTGTTGGTTCAGCAGGGCATCGTGTAGCGGACTGACTCCCTGGACCTGACTGCCCAGCTGCAGGTTGGGGCAGTGCTGGAGCAGGGCCTTCACACACTCTGTGCTGCCATGGTTACAGGCTTCATGAAGGGGCGTCCAACCAGCGTGATCTACAAACAGTGACGCAAAATATACTGTGAGTATTTTGGTGCCTACATACATTGACAAGGTCAAGCTTGACAAATTAAACAAAAAACTATACATATATTAAATTTTACGCATATTATGTCCTTCATTAAAAACTATTCGCTGATGTCAGAAAGCAAATAAAGCGGTATAATTTGCACATGCATAATAGGTACTTTTAATTGTTGCCATATAATTGTATATTAATAAGAATTTAAATTCAATGTCAGAATATATCATAACAAAATGCCTCATCAAAAGGTACTGTTTCTCTTCATAGTGTTTTTCTAACATAAAAACCAACTATTCGCTATTACATTGCTACATTAATGGAAAGTAAATTATTAAACAATGGATTTTTTTTGTCCAGTATATTATTAAATATAGAATGTATTTGTTGAAATTAGAGTTAGGATAACAATAAAGATAAACAAAACATCAATTATTTGAATTTATTTTAGCAAAGCTGCCTCAATTGTAAACATTTCTGTTCTACTATAATTGCGCAAACAGACTCTAAAATCCAATTGTATGCTAGTAGTTTTCATATAAATCCTGTCTTAAAACTCCCAATGCAGTTTTCTTGTGAAAAAAAAAAAAAAACGCAACATTGCGAAATAAAAAAAATAAAAAATACTGGATTTTTTTTTAAATGAAGAGGCCTTAAATCGCAAACATTTATGTACATCATAACATAACAGCACAAATATACTGATTCTAAAATTCAATTGTTTGCTAGTAATTTTCAAAAAATCCCGTTTTAAGATTTGCATTGTCTTTTACAAAAATAGCAGAACACTGGAAAAAATTTAAAATAAATAAAAAAAAGTTTTTAGCAAAGAGGCCTCAATCGTAAACAATCTGTATGTCATTACATAATTGCGCAAACACTCATTCTAAAATGGCATTTTCAAAGAAATCCCTTTTAGAGTGAAAGAAAACTTACAACAAAACAAAAATAGTGCAACATTGTATAAAACAATACAAGCGGAATTTTCATCAAGGCATATGGCAAAAATAACCACGATTACATTAAGATTTCAAAACAAGATCGGCAAGCTAAAGGCATGCACAAAATTTGCTTGACGCCATGATAGTAAACCGAGCCTAAAACAGTGTCTGAACCTACCAGACACACCCTTACATTTGATCTAAAAGGTTAGACGTGTGACGTACGCTTCCTTTTGTACGAATTAACGGTTTAGCACACAAAAAAGTAAAACAGAAGAAATGGGACAATTCTACCAAGGACAGGGGAGGAATATAGAAACCTACCTTTAATGTTGACGTCCGTTCCAGGCACGCTGAGGATACGAAGCAACGTCTCCACCTGGTTCCTCTTGCAGGCTCGATGAAGGAGTGTCTCGCCTACACATGGATGGAGAAGAGAGAAAGAGAGAGAGAGAGAAAGGGCAAGTGAAAGAGAGAAGTGGGCAACATCCAAAATCAGGGAGCGTCCTGCCAACTGCCCTCACAGTCCCGTAACCGCTTATTTAACGTTTTCCGTGCTCGACATTAAAACGACTAAACGGGCACACACCGAAACGACATGGAAAATGTAAAAATTAAACAGATAAAAGGGGCTGACCCTGAAAAAAAAAGCTAGAGATTTTTTTGGGGGGAGAGGGACAGGAAGCGGAGAGAGAGAGAGCAAAGAAAGGCGCTCATCCGCTCTCTTTGTCACTATTCCCCTTTTTTCCGGACAGTGGGAATTCTTTACTTACACTAGCACCCCAAGTTGAAGGCGATTGTGGGAAAAGGCTTCCTGGCAGTCCGGTATTGTTCAGCCGGGGAAAGTTATGGTACAGAGCCCATACACAAAGCCTCTGACGGGATTTTTCAAACAGCCAGAGTTCAAAAGCTCCACTGGGCAGTACGAATGGGAACACGTGATTCTCACTTTTGCAAACTACAACAGCCAGACACAAAAGCCTCCAAGGACTTTTATTTACATTTTCCTTCTGCCTGCTCCCTTTGTAAGGCAGCCTTCATCCCTCGCTCTCCCGATACGATATCAAATCGGGAATATATTAGAGGGTGGGCTGCTTCCTTTTTTCATGTGTGGCTGAACTTCACAAGAAAGTAAAAGGCCAAACTTGAGTGCCTCTGCGGCTGCCATTATAATGCCGCTGTGCAAAGCTGCTAATAAATGCTTTACAGGGTCTCACCAGGGTGCCCATTTCTCTGCAGCCTTGGCCGGCTAGATAAAACCCGGCGTGCTAAAAGAGCCAAAGCGGAGAGAGGCAGCGGGGATGAGGAGGGGGAAATAAAGCAGACAGTCTTCTTTCTTCTTGTGGCAGGGAAAAAGGGAGAAGCTGCATCCTCTTTCACATCAATACGTTGGGTGTGTTTTCAAGAAGCCCCTTTAAGCCAGATCAAACAGAGAAAATTAGGTTAGAAGAAAACGTAAATGACCAGATAAGGCTGATATGTCTGCGACTACAGAGTGACGTCTGTCATGGTATAAAGAAGAAAGATACGGAACTTGTGGAATCATGGACACTGTTGTAAAACAAAGAAGGGGGATTCACTTTTCTTTTTTTTTTTTTTTTGAATCCTGCAGACAAAGACGTTTTAACATGCAATCTTTTAACTTTCAATTAAATTCAAATATGTCTAGAAATAACTAGACATTTTTCTATCATTTTTCATCATGCGGTAACAGTGCATAGTGACACAGATGTTTGAAGTCACAAAACCAGAGACCCTCTCCTAAAAATCTGATCACAAGTGGTTACAGAAAACACATCTGAGACAGTGTGTTGGGAGACCACTAGTCGTTGGATCACCAGAGACGGATATTAGTATCAGGTGTAAACAGGTTCTGACAACACATGAACGGAATGTTCCAGACTAAGCTAAATCAATGACAGAACTTCAAAAACTAAGATGAAAGAAATATATAAATACATAGCACATATCTATAATAACCTCTCTCTGTTTCAAAGGAAGGAACAACAGGGTAGGAAACAACAAGCCCCTAACTCACGTGTCAAAGTACATGAAAGCGAGATCCCAAAGACTCGCAGCCCAAAATCAACGAAAATAATTAGCAGGGTATTATGAAGAAATAAAACAGAATGCAATAAAAGTATGACTTAATGAGTGCCTCAGCACCATGGCAAGTTCTGGCTCGCACTAGCCCTTTTTTCACACCCTAATAGGCCCTAAAACCCAGTGATTAAACATTTCTTAACTCCCCATGTGTACACAGTCTCAGAAATGCCAGGCCCAATCTTCCCTCTGTTAAATCACTTTAATGGCTCCAATTTGGACACAACGCTTCCATTATAGGGGTAATTGCATACTCAGCATTTACAAGCTCGAAGAGGATAAATCCATCCTGTCCTTTTCTATAAATTGTTAAATGTGTGTAGCATTTGCGGTTGTTGTTTTATTTTATTTTTATTTTTTTCTTGTAGAGAGTACTTTCTTGCGTGGTTTGTGACGTCTGGCATGACAGCTCTGGTGCAGGTTGGCTAATGGTTTAAATAACGGGCTATTTGTCACAAAAGTGCATTTTGAACACCGTGATGACAGGATGCATTTTCAATTTGACCACTTTTAGGTTTAAGCAACATCCTTTAGTTCTAGGTGTTAGAAGAGGTTTAGTTTATAGGATTGTGAACAAGAACTGAAAGAGGCCAATAATAACTGGGTCAAATATAATTATTTTAGTTTTACACACCACTTGCAGATGCTAATCTTTTTTTTTTTGATTTATCACTGCCCTGATTAAGCTCTGTAACATGATACACTTTTAAATAATACAAAATATCAACTCAATTAACACAAATGGACTTTTGTCCTTTTTGAAAAGTCCTAGTTTGAGATTCATCTTTGCCATTCAAGTGAGGGACTCTAGAGGCTGCAAGAGTTCATTGATTTTCAGTGGGGCTACATAAGGACCAATAGAGCTTGTGGGTGAATAGACAGGATCTGTCATGGATGCTAACATCAACACATCATGAAACTGCTCATAAATATGGATAAATTAAGACTTTATCCATAGCCAGAGGACTGGAGTGCTCCAAGTGCTATTACATGTCTATTTATGTATTAAAAATGTATCACTTTGTATTTTGTAAAAACACTGGCCCCTAAACAAAGTTTCACAATTAACCACAATCAAAAATGGATTTTATAAAACAACAACAGTACAACTATTTAACATAGCACAAACACAGCAAAACATTTTACATAATGAAGAGAGTAAAAGTATCATGTGTTTACAGATTTTAATTCTGATTGGTATTATATTTTGTATATAATACACTAAAATTCCTACATTGTAGCTAAGAATAAAGTGTCCAAAACTGTATGTAAACATCTGTTGTGCACAACTGGCCACAACTGAATAAGAAAATAAATAAATCATCCTGATATCACAATCTGAGCTTTACCCCAAAATCATTACCAATATGCTTATAGCATCATTAACTGTAGCCATAAGCCACAATGAAGCGTATTGAGCAGACAGACAGCTCAGGGTGAAGTTAACAAGGCACCATGGACCTGCACACCTTGTGAAAAACACTGCAGCGTCTACCTACAGAAATCTACAGCTGAGAGCCGGCGGATGCTTCATCAAAAATTGATGCGCTACACATCAGTATAGGGAGCACGTAGTGCAAAAACAACACAAGGCAGGGAGCAGCAGCCTTGAGTCTCCTGAAAGCAGGGCTGTCTCTCTCTCTCTCCTTGCCCTCCCCCGCTCCCTGCTCTGGCGTGGGGGTCTTTCTGATCAGGTGGAAGGGGAAAGATGAGCGTTGACATCTTGGTGGGTTCACACGGAGTGCCAACCTCCTAATTACAGAAACTTCCAGGCTTGGCTACCTCTGTCTTTCTCTCGCTTGCCCCCTCTTCCCCTCTCCTTCCTCACAGCAGAATCCTAATTGCAGTGTTTAATATTCTTAAACGGGAGATCTGACAAGCATTATGTTTGTGTGTGTGTCACCTGATTTATGTATTTTCCACTTCTTCCTCACCAAAGGATGGAGGGAGTGTAAAAAGCATGTGGAATGTAAATGCTGTTGCCTGAGGTTATAAAGAGAGGCTCTGTTGAGAGCTTTTGACCTAGCTGAATGCACTACAGAACTGATATAGACCGATAGAACGATAGATAAATGACTGACAGACACACAGACAATGACAGATAGAATGATAGAAAGAAAGATAGAACTTAGATCGATAGAATGATAGATAGATAGATAGAAAGAACGACAGATAGAAGGAACAATAGACAGATAGATAAACAGATAGACAGACACAGACAGACAGACAGATAGATTAGACAATGACAGATAGAACGATAGAAAGAACAACAGATGGAAAACAGACAGACAGACAGACAGATAGATAGAACGACAGACAGAGACAGACAGACAGACAATGACAGAAAGATAGAAAGAATGATAGACAGAATGATAGAACGATAGATAAACAGAGAGACAGACAGATAGATCATAGTTTTTTGAGTGATAATGAATGAATGCTGTGCGTCTCTATGGCATGTATGTAGACACTGACTCGTAGCAGCTCTTACCTGCAGCATTGACTCTGTGGTAACCTCTCGGGACAGTCTCTCTCCCTGAATCTGAGCCGCCTGCTGAGTCTTTCACAGCTCTGAAAAGAACACACAGTAACATTTAACAGACAGATTGAGACATCAGGCCATGTGTTTTTGAAGGGACAATAGTTCACAGAGCTTATGGGTGAATAGATAGGATCTGTCATGTATGCTAACATCAGCACATCATGAAACTGCTCATAAATATGGTTAAATTAAGAATTTATCCATAGCCAGAGGGCTGGAGTGCTGGAAAAAAGCCTGTAATATTTTAAACTTCCAAGACAAATCTCTCTTAAAAAACAGAGCAGTGAGATGCTACCATAAAGTTCACTAAATACTTCCCACTTCATGATGCTGCTTGTGTCTACAAACATCATATCACTGTCACGACATTTTCACACTACCGCAGGATGGAGTTGAGGGACTGGTATCTAAGTGCATCGCCTGTAGCAACTATCAGCCAGCCTGTACGCTAGCTGTACTTACTGAATCCTTTTATCCGAGGAGACAGCTATCCAAACCCCCCCGTGGAGCTCTCTCAGGATGGAGTCCCTGGCCAGTGTTTAAGAAACTGTCACTAAATGGCACCATAAGAGCTACAGTGATGTAGGCAGCATTACAGCTCATGTTCTGGTTGGGTGAAGTGTGTTGGCTGTCTGCTCAAGTGTTGACTAAGACACATAGCTGAAAAAAGACAATCTCAGACTGATGGAGGGATAGAAATAGAGGGATGGTCACATGCCAAAGAAAATCAATCAATCAATCAATATCTGTCTGTCTGTCCATTTTAGTTTTAGAGATTGTAAAGGTGGATTTCAACTGTATGATAGGTAATAACTTATTTCTCTTTATTAATAGATTAAAATGATTATACTTTATAATGCAAAAATGTCTCCAATAACCCCCTCAATGCTGGCTTGCAGGCAAAATCCTTTAATCTAGCTGATGCAATATTTTAGAGCACAGCAAAACCAGAAAAATTCATATTCACTACAGAAAATTTCATGACTTTTCCAGACCTGGAAATCACAACTTTAAATATTCCCTGATATATTCAGGCTTTCCTGACTGTGGTAACCCTAAAGAATAGACTTTCTAATAGTGCTTATGATAAGCACTAACTTTGTAATAGTGCTTATGATTTTAAAAACTTACAATGAAATAAATCTTCATCAGTTATACTTAACACTGTGCAGCTCTTAGAATGAAAAAAAGAAGAAGCTTAAAGAAGCTATATGTATGATACTTTATCAGATTTTTACTTATGATTTACTTAAAGATGTTACTAAAACTACTACCTACATAGAAAAAACGATGTCCAGAATTGTTGCCAAGATGGTCACAGAGTGGACTGACTTGCCCAAATTGCAGATAAGGAAACGTAGTGCTGAATATTTTCTAAATTAAATTCTTGCAAGGGTTTGATTGATTGAAGAAGATGCTCAAAAAAGACATTTTAAAATATACCGCAAATAGCTAGAGAAGAGTACAAGAGTCAGGCTGTGAGAGGCCTTAAAAGACAGTGCTATCAGAGGAATAAAGGCTCGTGCTTCCTTTTACAGGAAGAGTGTCTTGTTCCCTAGTAATTGGATTGTTCAGAACCAAGGCGCAATCTAACGCACCAGAACAGTACAAACATCCACATTCTCACAGACACATGGTCATTTAGTTTCCTATTAGTGAGGAGTAAACATCTTTGTGTGCAGTGTTCAAGACTGTGAGTGAGGACACAATGTTCTTCCTGTGACCACTGCTGTCCTAAAATATTCAGCACACTGTCAAACATCACATCATGGCAACAAGATGCTGAGAATCATGGCTTAGTCTATGTAATCAATGTGGAGCAGAAATCTGAAAGAAAGCATCAGAAAGAAAGGGCTGAATGTTACAAGCAAATCAGTAACCAAATGTTTTCCATCAAACTCCAGTGTCTTCCAGCAATAATGTTTTTATGAATTTACAGCTGTATTATTCCAAGCTATCATGCCAAAGTACACACCTAACAAAGTAACACGTTTTGTAAAAATAACAAAAAGTAACAAATGAGAATTTGTTAAGAATTATATAATTATTTCTCAGAAATATAAAGTAGTTTTTTTTTTAACTGGTATATTGTAGAAAATAAATTTGATGTATGTATTAATATCATTTCATATATATTTTTTGTATATTTTTTGCAATTTTTGTAAAGAAAAAAGAGAAGCAGCAGTTGTGAGTGGGGTGGCCAACTCTAGCCCCATCCCTGAGTTAACTGCGTTAAATATATTTAACGACATTAAACCGGAAAAATTTATATATATATATATATATATATATATATATATATATATATATATATATATATATATATATATATATATATATTAGTGCTGTTGATCGATTAAATAAAATAACTAATCAATTGCAAAAAAAATTCCGAAATGAATCACGATTAATCCCACCTAACAAAAAAAAGTTTTTAAATATACTTTTGCAATAATTTCACATTCAATCCTCACACATTTATATAAAAATAAATAATTTATTTTATTTTACCTTTAGTAATTTTAGTACATTTCTAACTTTTTTTTTTTTTTTTTTAAGTTATATTTTATTTGTATTTTATATTGTTTCATTTTATTTTATCTTATCTTTATTTCAATTCACAAAAGCAGTTACAAAGCAATTACAAAGTTCTCAGGTTGAATTTAAATGCAGTCACGGTTTGTCTAAGCATGATGTCTCAGTCGAAGCCTGTAGGGAAAAAGGCAGATAAGCAGCAGTTGATTGAGCTGGTAGGAGAGACACACAGCCCCAATTACCCTCATGTCACCACTAGTAACAGGGCTGGTGGTCTGCTGCCATCACAGGTTGCCCCAAAAGAGAAGGACAGCACCCTGTCTCTCTCCATTAGTCATCTTAAACGCCTCTAATGCCCCATAATGGCAGAAAATTGTCCAATTAAAGGCACCTACTGCACTCTCTGCCTCTGTCACACACGTATGGATGCTGACATAAAGAGGATCTTATAGTGTTGTAAGTGGAGAGTGGTTATCTCAAAATGTGCTCTGATGGCACAAGGATGTAGAAAATGACACCTATTAATTCTTGTGATTTTACAGAGAAACATCTTACAAAAGTAAACACTAGTACCAGGTCTATTCATTGAAAATATACAAATATTTTAAAAAAGTCAACGCATTTTTGCTTTTCCCCCGATGCTCTGTGATCTGCAGTGTCAGTATGGAGGACAATAGCAAGAACAGACAGATGTGGCAGAGTTGAAACTCACTCTGAGCCTGGCACATGGGCGGCACAACTAGTAGAGGGTTGATTCATCTCTATTCTGTCAGTCTGTCCCTTCAGGGTTTGGACTGGTTCTCGATCACACAAGATCCCCAGAGCTTTGAGGTAGGTTGAGACCTGGCAAGAGACAAGCAAAATAAATCTTAAAAAAAAAAAAATCACTATTTTTCTCCATCTCTCACTCAATATTCTATTCACTGTATTGTATTATATGATGAATGCAGACTTCTGGGAAGGCAATTTGCTGCAAATGAAAGTGTAGTTGCTATAAATCTTGATGTTTATTTTATTAGACATGTCCACAAGTTAGAACTCACAATTGTGAGCAGGCAAAGTGGTTCATAGCTGAGGATCAGGCCCCTGCTGCAGCAGATGTTTCTATAGATGGCGTTGGCAGTGAACATCCGGAGTCTTGCAGAGCGAAGGGATGGAATCATTTCCTTCAGCATGTCACAGTGTAGGTCTTAAGGAGGAGACAGGAAGGTACTTACAGCCATTAAGCTATTTAAATTTGTAATGTACATTCCACATTCAAAAAAAATATCCACAGTACAAATATATATATTTTTTTTTTTCACAAAATTACATTTCTGTATTTTTGATCAAATAGATACAGCCTTGATGAGTTTAAGAAATTTCTTTAAAAAAAACATTAAAAATCTTACTGATCCCAAACTTTTGAACAGCAGTTTATATATATATATATAGTATATTTATACATAGTTTTCTATTTTAATATACTTTAAAATATAATTTATTCCTGTGAAGCAAAGCTGAAATTTAACATCATTACTCCAGTCTTCGGTGTCACTTGATCCTTCAGAAATCATTCTAATACTCTGAATTAAGGATGTCAACGATTAATCGACGATCGATTAATTGTCGATAAGAGATGTAATCGATAAAAGCTATCAATGGTCGATTAAGCAGTTTCATTTTGGGGTGCGTGCGGCTCATGCGCAAAACACGTGCAAACGGCTGTGAGTGACGGTGAAGGGGCTGGATCTTACAAGAAAATAATTTACTAATGTACAAACTATGCTTTTAATATGATCCAAACTTTAAAAGTGCATTAAAACAGATACAGTACAAAGTTATTTTGTATTGAAATGTAGTAATAAGTCATGTTCAATTATAATTTCCATAGATAATAGTTGCATATAGGGCACTTCGCTTTGACAGGGCTGCGCACGCGAGCAGGACAGATATAGGCTATTCATTCATACAACTTGTTAATTCGTTCCTACGACATATTAATTTGTGGCAGCTGTCCATGTTTCATTAATTTGTTCCCTAGAAAACCCATGATTTAACTTAAATGCAGGAACAATTTAAGTCATAGTAACGATTCTTAATTCATGGCCACGAATTCTTTCATTTCCCCCCACACGTTTACCACAGTAAGAGATGTGAAAACAGTGATTAAAAGTGAACAACAATAAAATAAACCTGCGAATCTAGAGGGTGAGACAGTGAGGATTTGGGAAAAGAAACAATAAATAATATTAAATTCGTGACCATCCGGAAAAACAGAACACAAAGCTGCATATGACTTGATTTAAATGCATGCGCTCGGCATGAATCAAAAAGCATGGTCGCGATGTAACATTTGCCTGCTAACCAATTATTTATCTAATTAACAAAGCTTTGTACCTCACTTGTGTCATAATACTCACATTAAAATGTTTCAAATGGGTAACAGTGTGTTTTGCCGTAGCAACGCCGGTGGTTCTGGAAGCGGATCACTGACCGCACGTCACAGCCCCACGCGCCGTACTTGCGTTTGGGATCATTTTATTTTAAATCCCGATAATGTATATTTTGTGATGTATATATAAAATAAAACAACGAGCACCATGAAACCATTTAAAAAGGCGCATTCAGCGGTCTCCGTGACAGGATATGAAACAGCACACAAAGTATAATGATCCCGTGCGTAACTACGGCGCGCTCTCTTCCTTTTATCAAATGATCATAATCACATCCATTCATTTTACCATCCTGCCACTAGCCTTTTATTTAGACTAAAAGCCCTTTTCATTCAGGTGAGGAAGCTGGCGTTTTGAGTGGCATTTGCACATCCTGTCATGCCGGTGACTATATGCCACTGCAATAAACGCATTTCGCAGTAGTCAAGGTTAATGATTAATCGATTAATTGATCGTTAATTTAAACGACGATCGATTATGAAAATGATCGAAAATTGACATCCCTACTCTGAATTATAATCAATGTTGGAAACAGTTGTGCTGCTTAATATTTTTGGGACCTGTGTACTTTTTTCAAGATTCTTTGATGAATAAAAAGTTAAAAAGAACAGTGTTTATTCAAAATAGAAATTTTGTGTTACAATATACACTACTATTAAAAATTTGGGGGTCAGTACATTTTTTCTTTCTTTAAAAATAAAAATCTATTAATATTTACTTTTATTCAGCAAGGATGTGTTAAATGGATAAAAAGTGATAGAAAAACTTATATTGCTGGAAAAGAATTATATTTTGAATAAATGCTGCTCTTTTTAACTTTTTTATTCATCAAAGAAAAAAGTATCACAGGTTCCAAAAAATATTAAGCAGCACAACAGTTTCAACGCTGTTAATAAATCAGCATATTAGAATGACAGGATATATATATATATATATATATATATATTTATTAAATATAAACTTCTACATTCTGTCTCATAATACATTTATGCCTCAGTATATTGCCTTACAACAGAGTGAGGTTTGAGCAAAAACATTGTGTATTAATGCCATACTGTCACTACGAAATAGCGCGCGCTGACCTTCTTTAAAGCGCTGTATGGATTGAGGTGTGTGAACCAGGCTCAAGAAACTCAGACGGTCTCTATGGGAGGAGCGCTGACAGTTAAAGTCCATTTATGATTTTATTGTTGTTTGTATTGTCATGTTGCAGTATTTTACTTGCTAATGTTTTAAAAAATATTTTTTTAGGTATTCTATGTTTTGTTGGTGGTTGGTGGAGTAGCATCACCCGGGGGGATATTTTTTTTTTATCCCCACCGGGGATAAATATAATTCAGCAGAGACAGGGATACATTCACCAGAAGGGGGGAAATCAGCATATATATATATATATATATATATATATATGCTGAAAATTTACTCGCCCTCAGGCCATCCAAGATGTAAATGACTTGTTGTTTCTGAACACCAGTGGATCCTCTGCTGTGAATGGGCGCCGTCAGAGTGACGAATGACAGACATCACAATAATACACAAGTAATATATGTCTTTTGAGTATTGTGATGCTTTTATCAGCTGTTTTAACTCTCATTTTGATGGCACACATTCACTGCAGATGATCCATTGACGAGCAAGTGATGTAATGCTAAATTTCTCCAAATCTGTCCGATGACCAAACAAACTCACCTACATATTGAACCCTCACCACATAACTGAGGGTGAGTGTATTTTCAGCAAATTTTTATTTTTGGGTGAACTATTCTTTTAAGTGCTTAAAGTGATTCTTCACCAGTTTCCCACTGCACTATGGGATACCTTGGCACAGTATGGCAATGTGTTCAGCCAGGTCTTTAAAGCCTTTCTCCACCAGACTGCTGTTGAGCGGACTGTGTTCCTGAGCCCAGAACTCCACCACTACACACAGAGTCTCCTGCAGAGTGACCGACATTCCCAGCTTCCACTCCTGCACACACACACACAGTTAAGTCAGCCTGCACCGCCTGATGAAGCATCTGGAATGGACATGTCTCAACAAAATGGTATTATTTAATGTGGAAATCTCTTGGCATAATATTGTTGGCATACAGGTGTAATGTGACAAATTTTAGTTTAAGCTGGGAAATTATCTTTATGAGCTTAGGCCACAACACAAGAACTTTGCAAAATTAAACCAACAAACTTATAAATGTCTGAAACAGAAGATTTCAATAAACCATAAAGTGGCCATCGGAGAAAGGAGAACACTTGAATGACACCTGAGTGGAGTTGAAAGCCCAGAATACAGTCTTGATCAGCAGCTTGCTGAGTTGCTGAACCGCCCTGGAGGCAAGAGTGGACTTCTCCCACATGTTCCAGAAGGTACTGTACAGAACAGACGCCCGACTGCTTCCGGGTGACCTCCTGCAGAGAGGAAGAGAGTTGCCATAGATATTAATATTACTATGTAGATACAGCTGCTACAGATACAATGACAGATCTGCTATGTTGAAACCGGCAACATTTTAGATTTGGGTTTATATAATATAGTTTATTCAGTTATCCATTAAATTTTAAATATGACATCCTGTCAAATATGGAGGATACATAGAAATGTGATTGCAAAAAAGAATAGTTACTAATGTACAATCGAGGCATTAATATCTATGGTTAACGCAGTTACTTAACCATTGTCTTTCTATCAAAATAGACTGAATGTAAATACTACAAAGTCTTGATCTTCAAAACAAGGTGAACAGTAAGACATCAGCATATCTCCAAGCAGCTACATATTGTGTTTTATTTCTACATTCTTTATGACATGTTTTGTCTGTGTTTATTTTGTGGAGGGGTGGAAAAATACAGCAGTTTCTTTTCTTTGGGCTCATGCAGAATCAAAAAGTTGTTGTTTTATTGAAGCAGAGATGAACAGAGCTCAGGTGCTCACCCTGAGCTAGCAGCATGAAGCTCCAGCCGAAAGAGTCTCAGGAAGAACTCCTGCAGGTTACAATGGAGACGAAACAACTCAGTGGATGGTGGGCTAGGCAGTGAGTGACAGGTGGGTTCGCTTGCTAGACACACTCTTGAATAAATCAGACAAAATTGCATTACTGACAGAAACTCTATTTACTTATGAGCTGTTCTGACAGGTACATTGACAGTTTCATACCGAACTGATGTTTCAAGAAGTGACCAGAGGCCGCTCTTACATTCTGGACACTGGAGGATCTGAAGAAAGTACTTAGTGTGTCCAGGAGAACCCCAGGTAGGATTGTTGCGCAGGATACTGTGGAGAACTGAGATAAACATGCTGAGGTACAATGGCTTTGCATCACCCTAGAAGTAAGAGAGCAAGAGCAAAGACTGGGTTATCTGGTCAAACCAGAAAAAGGGAGGTGTAAACAAGCTTTTGTAATAAAATACATTTCAAACAGTTCCATCTATTCTAAAGAGTTCAGATCATTACATAAACCTCAGTGTTAAAAACAGATCCCTAGAGAGGAAGGTGGCTGATGGCCTGTATAATTCTGATAAATCCACAATTATAATTTAATGACAGCAAATAATAACAAACAATTCTAAAAATATAGCAATTATTTATTTATTTTTAGACACATTCAAAATTCACAACTTAGCATTCAAATGTTTGGGGCCAGTAAGATTGTTTTAATTTTGTCTCTTATGTTCATCAAGGCTGCATTTACTTGATCAAAAATTAATATTAACATATATAATTGCTTGTCATATTCTATACTCACTTTCATTTAGCTTGACTCTATGGCTGTATGCTCTTTGTACTCAGAGAACAGCAATGGCAAATGTTAAATACAGTAGTGAGTTTTTGCATAAAGCAAAAAAAATACAAAAAAACTTTTTATCATCTTATTGCCATGATTTTTTTTACTTTGTGTGAATAGACTTTCAGTGGGTGGTAAAGAAGGCAGTTTTTATGTATCAGAAAACACAATCCTTACAACATCCTCAATTACCACACTTTGCTTTTCAAGAAAGATTACACCAACTGAATGTAACAGTGCTTTATAAGCGCCTCTGGGATTTAGAATAGCTCTTATTATACATACATGCAGTGCGTGGTGCATTAGCTGTTGGAGCAGTGGGGCTGGGGGCATCACTCCAGGCTGCAGGGACCCCAGAATCTCCTCCAGAGCTTGAGGGAAGAAGGCACACTCTATCAAGCTCTGCACATTGCTGAAATCTACCGCTGGAATCTGAGTACAAGAGAAACAGAGAAAGAAAGACATACAGGAAATAAGATAACTGATGCTAATGCATTCTCAGGGTCAGTGTCAAATGAGTGCATTCAGACTTTTCCGCTTGAGAAACCAGTGGAGGCGCATTGCAATGTTTCTTTAATGGGTATGCCAATCATGAGCGTACCGATCAAACAGATTTGCCTAAATCAGGTGACCTGGCTGTGATGAGCCCTGCGTTTATTACTCTTCTGTGTGACACACAGGAAATTGCATGACCCGATCCTATTGATGAGTCAAACACTCATTTTTGTACTTTAACAGCTTGTGTATGGCAGATAGGTGCGTTGAAAAGTTTTTCACAGGTTTGAATACCTGAACTGGCAGGTTGGGTGTGTAGTAGCTGTAGAACTCTGGGACTGTCAAAAGCATTTTCTTCCGTTGCTGAAACGAGATGTCATGTAAGGTCATACTTTACAGAAATTACATTGATAACCGTGACAACTTTCTCATTTGTGCCCAAAATCCATCTGTGAAAGCCATAATTATGTTTCAAAATGATATATAAAAGTACCAGAATAAAAAGTGGATGAGGAGAATAAAAATATATTAGACCTCCATTATTATGATGTATTCTTTGAGCATTTCCTCCAATTCTTTTTGTGAAAGGTCATCAGTAACATCCATAGACTCAGTGACTGCAGCAGCATCAGCCATTTCACAGCTCTCTTCTCCATCGAAGGAATCCAAATTACAGGACCAGTTTAACTCTGAGCAAACATGCTGCAAAAAAACAACAACAACAAATAAATCACCAATGGCAAATTCTGAGGTTGAATGTAAAAAGTAAAGTCTGTCCAAATCAAATAAGCTATTTTTTTGTTTGCAAATAGACTATCAAAAGTTGGGGGTTGGTAAGATTTTTTATTTTTTTTTTTAAAGAAACCTCTGCTCTCCAAGGCTGCATTTATTTATTAAAATACAGTAACAATACAGCAGTATTGTGAAATATTACTACAATTTAATATTTTTAAAAAACGTTATTTAAAAAAATAAAAATAAAAAATGCTGTCACTTTTAGTGAATTTAATGCTACTTCCTGAATAAAAGTATTAATAAAAAAAACATTATTGTTAATAGATTTTAGACTACATAATATTCTAATAAGTCCAATTTAGAATGTTATGAGAGTAAAATGAATAGTTTACCCCCAAAATATCATAATTTATTATGTTTATTATGTTGTTACACCTGTATAATTTTTTTATTCAGTGGAACTCAAGGAGATGTTTTGCAGAATGTTCATGCTGCTCTTTCCAATACAACATACTAGTGACATAGTGACCAAGTAAAAAACACCAAAAAGGTATCAGAAAATTAGTCCGTATGTCTTGTCTGCAATATCCCAAAGCACTGTTTTGTGCCATGGCCATCAAACATTTGCATGTCAAAAGACAGTGCACCAAGGTTCTATGTCCATAGCATGGAGATTTTATGAACAACATTTATAGGGCTTTTTTGTCCTGTTTGGCACTTAACAGTCACTAGTCACTACATGTTCTGTTGTATGAAAAGAAAATCTTCATTTTATCTGCAATGAAAGAAGTCAAAACAGTACAGCAAGTTTGAAATGACATGATGGTAATTTAACAATGATAGATGTGTCACTTTTATAAACTATTTTTTTAAAGCACATAATACTAAGAGTAAGTTACTTTACCCCAAAAAGATGTTTGGCTACATAGCTGACACTATAGTGAGGGATTCTGCACTTCTCGCCTTTATCTTTGGATGTATTTGTGGTTATCACGTGAGTTACATCTGAAGTCGACCAGTCTGTGTTAACAACAGCTCTGCCTGCTTTTAATATCCTGCAAACAAAATGTTGTTTGTAAAAATTCCCATTAGCTGTATCACCATGAGCCTCCAACTAAACAACAACAACATTTCTGAAGGCATGTTGTACAAAGTTGTCACTGTGCACATCCTGACCTGAAGAACACACTTCTCTTCGCTGGATCATCTATGTCAATGAGCACTACCCAGTCCTACAGGTGGAGATGGGAAATGACAAACATGTTTAATTTCTTTTAGCCGTTTTCTAAGTGAGTTAACAATATAATGACTTTCACCTGAAAGGCTCCAGAAACAGTGCCGTTAGACACCCTTGTTCTCCATGTTTTCAGTGGATTGGGTGTTTCAGGGGTCTGAGCTGTTAAGTTTAATTCATATGAAGCCTCTGGGAGCCATGCTTTTTGATTCACACTGTCCAGAACAAACTCTGGAGTGACTATCCACTTCCCTGGAACAGAAAGAAACCAAACAGATTCACCATTTCAGTTTATTTTATGCTTATGTGCTATTATTTTATTGCATGCTCTCTACTCGATTATGACAGTCAAATCTCAATATTACAGACCTCCAGCACAGGCTGCGATAAACTTTTCACTTGCTAAAGCTTTTTGGACGATGAGGTGAGTTGTTGCCTCTTTATAAACCTGGAACATAGAAACATGTGTCAATGAAATATTGTGAACTGTAAATGAAGCAAAAAAAAAACTATTTTATCGGACATGTAAAGTCACCTTACTAATCTGGTCTTCAGCCTTACCATGAGATTGTTTAGGAAAAGGTCAAGAACTTGGAGGTTGAGTTTATTCTCATGAGGGTTTCAATTAGTAGAGAGAGCAATCTGTGACTATATTAAGATGGTATTGAGGGCAAGGACAAAATTACACGGTCCGAAATACACTGTAGCATCGGGAAGCAATTAGAGTCATTTTTCAGGGCTAATCACCAACACTTTATCATTTTCTACAGTAAGAAATGCTTGATGTCATTGGAAGAGAGGCTTGTGTGAAATTAACTGTATTATATAGCAGTGCACTTTTGAGTGGTTAACAAATACTGAATTACATTTTATAATATATCAAACTAAGTAAATTCTACAGATAATGCTAGAGCTTTTCTTACAGTTAACTTGAACGCTTTTTCCAATTACTTTTAGGTATATTGGTATATATATATATATATATATATATATATATATATATAGGTATATTAACTGTTATTTAAATATTTAAAACATAACACACTTCTTAAATATTTCGCTTAATGTATGCTCTCATGTGTATTATTGTTATCATCAGTATAATTTTAATAAATTCTGTTTGATATTTCGTATCTAATGCAAACACAGTTAAACACATCAAGTCTGATTAAACTCTCCAAATATTTTGGGGCCACTGTACAACAGCAGAACTCTTCATTTATAAGGTTGTTACAATAATTAATATATGCTTATCATGGTAAAGGGTAAGAATATATGTGTCTTTAGTGCAGATACTTACAGAGCCCCCAAAATATATGCCCCCCAGCTTTCTGATGCCGTGGAGTAACTGTCTTTTTTGGGAATGATTCTTGATGCCAGACATTTGAAAGATGTATTTGCTGTCCACCATCCTAGTGAAAAAAACTGATTATATGATATATATAATGAATAGCATTCAAATAGCATTAAAGCTATTGGCTGTTTACAAACACTAAAGAACAGAAGAATCGAAAGTAAAGTTGCATTTACTCTAGGGATCTGAATTAGATTGTGATTTTGACAGCTGCTGTACAAAAATAAGATGCATACATAGTTTCTGTATCTTACCTGAAACTGAAAACCGTGAAATCACTCTGATATGATGAATTGTAGTCTGATCTCGCGCTTACGAACACGGCGCGCCAAATGTTATCACTGACCATTCGTCTATATAAAGTGACAATTTATCGAGCGACACCATCAGTACTGTATATATAACACAAACAAAACATGATTAATATGACGCTAACTGTAAGATTAGATGGATTAGATATGTCTCCCTTTCGTTGTTTCTGTCATTTCACTTAGTTTAGTTGCACTTCAAAACTAGCGTAGTGTGTTGCCTGACCACGGTATATTATTAGGGGTGACCAATATGTTCAAACTCACATAAATATGACTGTCCCTAACTTGAGGTGCATACACTTATAAAAAGTACTGAATACAAGTCCAAAATAAAAGAGAGATCATTTATGAAGTAAAACCAACGAATGAGGAGAATATTATAATATTAACAAGTACACGCTCCCCCCTTTTCTCTGTAATATACTCTGTTCCGTAACACGGAAATACTGATATGCTTCCGGTTGGTTGTCAGAGACGCTTTTCGCTTAAGAATCACAACAGTGCGTCACCACACGTGTTTATAAACAAACGGATGCGACGGCTGAACAGTTAATACATTTGTCCTCGTAAGCGAGCTTGACAGCATGTTATTTAACCTTCAGAAAAGCTTTTAATCTTATACGACACTTTTGTCTACAATCTTATGTTGTGGATCGATATAAATGACTGAAACACTATTTCTTACATTCCCATTAAAACACTCGCAGTTTCCTTCCATTAGTGCTGTCTCAGAGTGTGACACTGTCCATTTGCTATATTTACTCGACACTATTAGACTCATGCTTTTAGCTCTGATTGCAATAGTAAACACTTCTCAGATCATTTAGGTCATTTCACTGCAATGAAAAGTAAAGATTTGGGAAGAAATGCACTTGAGAAGTCTGCTTGGATTTTAGCCCTGATAGTCCTTCATTGCTGTTGGATTTAATGTGAAGAAGAGCCCTGAAACCACAGCTTGAAAAGGTACTGTGTACTTTGCCTTAACCTCAGTGTTAAGTAGTATTTACTGGTGTGTGTGGTGTGATAATGGGCTTGGACCATCAGTGGTGATGTAGTACAATAGTTAAATGCTTTGAAAGAACCGCCCTGTATATATGCACTTGTGTGTGCTATCAAAGAGCTGTTTGATGAAGGGTTGTTGACATGAAATGCTTTTGGGAAGTGATGTGATTTGGTGTTACATACTGTAGTTCTATTTTAACAGCATTTTGCTAACTCTTTTATAGTTATTATGAATGCAGATTTTATTAATTGAAAGATTTTCTTTTATTTTTTTCATTTTAAAAATCTTATGCGGACAAAGCCTACAATTATTTGATCAGAAATACAGTACATACCATATTATTTTAAAATATTAGCACTGTTACTTACTATTTTAATATATTTTGAAATGTGATGGCAAAGCTGGCAATTTTCAACAGCCATTACTTCAAACTTCTGTGTAGCATGATCCTTCATAAATCATTGTAATGTGCTGATTTGTTATTTTTAAAACAGTTGTGCTGCTTAATATTTTTGTGAAAATTGTGGTACTTTTTTCATGATTCTTTGATGAATAGAAAGTTTAAAAGAACAGTATTTATTTGCCCAACTCAATCCAAGCAGCTGAGTCCTTAGCCATCTTCAAGAAGCGGCTAAAACACATCTCTTCCATCTTTATTTGGCCCTCTAACCCTAGCACTCTCTATTCTAATTCTATTCTTTGAAAAAAAAAAACTTGCCCCTTTTAGACTTGATTCATTTACTGCTTGTTTTCTTAAAAAAAAAAAAAAACTAACACTAACTTCTCTATTCTTTTTATTCTTCTTGTATTCTATTTGTTTTCTTTTTATTCATTATACAATTTACAAAAAGCAAAAAAAGGCCTCTAACACTATAGCTTGCTCTATTCTTTTTCTATTCTATCTGTTTTCTTTTGATTTATTATATAATTTAAAAAAACCTTGCTACGTGTACTGCGTTAAACTGACTGAGACTTGTTATAGCACTTGCATATCATTGCTCTTTTGTTGATTTTGATTGCTTCCATTGTCCTCATTTGTAAGTCGCTTTGGATAAAAGCCTCTGCTAAATGACTAAATGTAAATGTAAATAGAAATCTTTTGTAACATTATAAATATCTTTACTGTCACTTTTAATCAATTTAACTCATTGCTGAATAAAAGTATTAAAAAAACATATCAACCCCAAATATTTGTAGTGTAGGCTTGTTAAAATTGATAGTTTTGATTTTGTCTCTAGTTCTAGTTTGTTTCTATACTTTTGTTTCTGTTTCTGTTCTTTGTTACTGTGTAAAAATGGGTCTCTGAGCTTGAATTTTTTTATGCTTTGCTGAAGTGGACATATCTAATATACATTTTTTTTACGACTTTAAATCTATGTATATGACCCTGCAATCAAGTCAAAATCATATTTCAACTACCCAGCGGACCAACTGTGATTGACTAAATAAATGTGAATTTTAAATAGGCTATCGATATGAATTAATATGCTCTGCAATGAAATGTGTCCATTTCTGTCTGCTTAAGCAACCTGATTTCTAGCTCTTGAAAATTAAGTGTTGTTGAATAACTTTGATTGAGAAAAGAAAAAAAAAACTGGCGAGTGGTTACCATAGGAGCCTTTATTTAATTAATCATAACAGTAATTGTGAACATAAATTGCATTACATTTCATATATGAAGGTGACTTTTTTTTTTTGTACTACTGCAGCTCTCATTCATGTTCTAGCTCCTGACATATTTTGACAAATTCAGCTGAAACTGAAATACAGTGGAAACTTTTGAATACAGAAGTTCACGTTAGCCAAAAATTGTGAAGTATAGTGAAAATATTGTCACAACCATTCCAGGACAAGTTCAGGAAAAGTCATCCGGCAAAAACAACAACAACGTGCACACAGTCAGTAAACACAGACTGGATTTATTCCCCTGGAACTTTTTTTTCTTCCTTGCATTCATTCTTTTTTCACATTCACCTGTGTTTTATGAATATTGCACACTTTTGCTTGTCTCAACCAACCAACAAACACAACATTCACACTATTTTGGAGTAAAACAATATACTTCTTTAATACATTAAATATCCCAAAAGCTTTATTTAAGAGTTGTGGGAGCTAGAACATGATAAGAAGACCTTTTTAGACAGTTTTAAAGCAGAGGCACTGGCTGCTAAATATTTCACACTGCTACCTCCATTCTGAGCATAGAGCAGTTTGTCAGGGTAGACATGCGGAGAAATACTAGTGTGTCTTTAAGTGTCGAGAGAATACATCTGCCCCAGCTCTTTCTCTCTCTCTCACACACACACACACACACACACACACACACACGTATGCACAGCACCGGCTCTCTTCCTTGTGTGGCAGCTTTCAGAACTACTCTGGGACTCCACAACATTTGAGTTCAAAATAAATAACAAGACAAAGGAAATGGAGGGTGCATCTGCCTAATTGGGCCCTGTGTGGTGACAGCATGAACCTGACACTTTTCCCACAACTCTCATGTGGATGAGACACGGGCGATGATGCGCATCCCTTTGTAACATCGGCTACACACACGTGTGCGCGCACAGACATTGACGCAGTCGGTCCCAGTGTAATTACACTGTTCAGTTCCTAATCCTGTGTCTTAAAAACCTACACAAGTCACTCTCTCTCTCTTCACTCTTTCCCCTCAGACAGTAGTCGAGGCTTGAATAGAGTTTAGAAAATAATAACACGCGAGCTTAACTGCGGAGTCTGTCAAGTGAGGGAAATAATATTTGTCCAGCTGGACAGCCTTTGCCTTTGTGCGGGCTAAATTAATGTTGAGATTTCTGTCTGCGCGAGGAGAAAGGGCTGTCGTGTCGGAGAGGAAGTGCGAGCTGTTTGGTGTTTGACAGGGATTATTAAAATCAGCCCAGATGAAGGGGAGAGGGGCGCCAGCAAAGCCAAATTGACACTGACACTCTCCATTACACTCCACTTGACTTGCGATGACGACGTTGATACAGTCTCTCTCTCGAGCGCGTGCTGCTGGATCTGTGTGAGACTTGAACGTTGAGGGCTTTATAGCAATCTGAGGCCAGATGGATTGTTTATTTAAAGCGAGGGCAAGAAGATGTGTCAGTCTATATCCCGCCGGCGTCTGGTAATACCGCAAGGCCGCTCTTTCCGATATGCATGTATTACCACAGAGCTGTACTGTAAATTGAATGGCACTCCAGCTTGACACAGAGAGGGGAGGCGGATAGATGAAAAGCAATGGATTGAGGCTAGAAATATTTATGGCAGATGATAACTAGCGCCTTGTTCCAGCTGCGCTTTGACGCGCAAAGATCTTGTTGGAGGTGAAATCAAATCATTTCGTGTAAGGGGCCGTCATGTGTGTTCGAGGACACATTTCATCAAACATAAAGGCTTCCCTTTTCAAGCTTACATTTGATCCCATTCAGACAAATGCAGTACACAAGCAGACATTGATTATTTCTTTCCACTTCTTTTCATTTTACTGGCAATGGCTGTCCACAAAGCAGGTTATGGTGCCCACAATAGATGTGAAATGGAGCTGTATAGAGATGTATTTTACCCAATACAGTCATTTGCTGCAGGAGAAACGCTTCTGTACTTTTGTTCATTTCACTTGGGTTGCCAGATCTCACTGAAAAAAAGCCCAACTTTCCTTACCTAAAAGTCCCTTATACTTTTATTTTGGGGTGGTTTTATGAATTATGATGAGAGAAACTTACATAAAACAAAACAAAACAAAAATTAAATACTGATTATATGAAACAAGTTTGGTAATGAATAAATCTCTTTGGCATCTTTTGGCAAAAAAAGTCTTGGAAAAAACTGAAACCTGGGGCAAAATGTGTCACACTTTATTATGCTAAAGAACCCAGGCATTAGCAATCCCAAAGATGCAACTACTGTGTATTCTGGAAAAAAGCCCCAAAATGCAAACTGTGACTTTCCAAATTTATATCCAACTTTATGAAGTCACAAGCCCTAAAAGTCTGTTGAGTCTGTTGAAGTATTTTTCCAGCTGATGAATGATGAAACATTGACAGCCAATCAGAATCCATCCTGTTTTAAAGAACTGGAGTATTTACAGTGGCAGATAACATAAGAGCAGTGCATGCTTATTATCAGCAGAATGATTATTAAAGGGCCATTCACACTAAGGACGAAGTATAACAATAACTATAAAGTTTTAATAATTGCTTTAAGTCTGTTCAGTCAGAATACACCTGCCATTAAAGAGCTAATGTCAGAAGACAAAACTGCAGCACAGTATAATAAAAACAAAACAACATTTGGTCATCATTGGTTTGGACGCTAATATAGTTGTTATATATATTTTTATAGTTATCATTCTTAAATGGACATGGCAACACTGACCCTAATTCAAAACAAAATGGTAAATAGTCTTCCTTAAACAGAGCTGAAGAGCTGCATTTTACCTCATGGTCTAAATTAATATAAATATGGGGACTGAAGTATGTTTTTAAAGTAGGAAAGAAATGTATAAAGTTTCACCAGTGTTTCGTTGTTTTGCAGGGAAGAGATGGACTGGCAAGGTGACTTCCTGCATGACCATGCATTTGTGGAGCTGCAGGTGGAAGGAATCCCCAGTGAGGTGGACATCCAAAACCTGATCAGAGACACAGAGGAGAAACTCAGACTTAACGCCTGCAGGTCAGTAGCCTAGAGGACTCGCAAAAAAAAAAAAAATCTCTTTTTTTTTAACGTTAGTGTAGATTATTTGTGTTTGAAGGCATAATAGCAGATGTTGTTTGCTGTGATGTGCTGAACGTTGTTTTATGTAGATTCATTTTTGTTGAAACTGCCAGAGTGATTTTGTGAATGGATTGAAATGGATAAATGATCAACAAATCAATAATGTTTTACACTAGGCCTATATGTCATTTTTAGGTCTGTGTGTTTGCAGGGGCGGACTTAGTGAATTGGGGGCCCCAGGCAAATATAGGAATGGGGCCCTATACATTTGCACACATTTACCTAGATCAACCTTGAGGTTCCTTTTCTGTCATGATGCTAGCTGCTGCACAATGGTGCCCTAGTTCAGTCCAATGTTTCTACGTTTTGCATGTTATAATGGGATTCTTTCATTTACATTTATTCATTTATCAGACACTTTTATTCTTTCATGTTGTAGACCACGAAATAGCAATTGATTTACCATTGAGATACAAGTTTTAACAAAAAACTAAATAAATTATAAAATGATAAACCTCACAATTGAACCTTTAAACTGTTTTTTTATTTTAAGAAAAGGGATGCGTCAGAAGTATAAATTATTATATTATTTAAAACGGATTTATGTGGGTGGATTTTCGCATTGGACTCAACAAAAACTGCAGACTGGATTATTGAAAATGCACATTCATTCTATAGTCTGTACTTTATCAGGTAAAATTTTAATTTTAATTTTTATCTGTTCTAAATGTACCTTAAATTAATACTTTTCAAGTTTTTAATACTTTAATCAACATGGGCATGGACAAATATGGATGCTTTATGCAATATATTTTTATTATTAGTGAAACCATAGTTAACATACATGGAGCATGAAGAGTAGACATGTTTCATAGGTCATAGATGTTTTTCAAAGAACTTGTTCATGTCTATTAGACACATGAAAAAGAAGAACATAGAAATACCAGGTTCCTATTACTTCTCTTTCTTTGCTCTGAGCAAATTACTGACACAAACCTGTTTACATTTTCGCAGGACAGGGCAGCTCTTCTTCTGAACATGCAAAATGTACATTTATTATTTATTATTACATTTGTTTCCCTCTCTGTGCCCACATACTGTATTTTGATGCAGCTAAATTCTCAATTAAACTGTTTTCATTGGTATATTTTACTGTTTCTGTTGTCAGACAACAGAATGAATATGAAATAGTGACTGAAACGCGACCCATTAAGACATAACCCAAGATGTTAATCTGCACAAAAATCATGATTTATAATCGTGCCGTCGTCTGATCAAATCAAATAGGCTACACATAAGATAAAGACAATAGCTGTGCTGTGATTTCGGCTATACTTGCATGTAAAATTAGAGAAGCAACATATCTGTTTTAACTGAAAGCGCAGCTCCTTTCAGCTGCTCGCTGTACAGAGCAGACGCAGAGGGAGAGAGAGAGAGAGAGAAAGAGAGAGAGAGAGAGAGGGGGGTGTGCACGCGCTGGGAAAGAGAGACCTCGCGCTCGCGCGGCAGTCAGCGTCAGGTGCATAATATTTGAATTTGCTACAAGCAGGATACACAAGAAGCACGTGCAGACGGTTGTCGTGGTAATAAACACCGTAAACCGCAACTGTTCGCGTGTCCGCACTTAATGCGCGTCTCGTATATGAAAAGCATTTTAGGGGGCCCTTGGCTTTTGGGGGCCCAAGGCAGTCGCCTACCTTTGCCTAATGGGTAAGTCCGCCCCTGTGTGTTTGTATTACAGAGATGTTGCATATTTTATAGAACAAAAGCTGTCTATGCTCAATCTTGAGATACTAAGAAAAAAAAAATATGATTATGGATTGTCATTTACTGTTATACAGGGAATACAGCCCTTCATCTCAAACACATAAACACACATCTTGTAGGTTTTTAATGGACTGACCCATTCAAAATGAGACGGTCTCAGTTTGTATTGATCCTCCATGTGCTTCAGTTTTAAAGGTGCTGGTTCTTTAGAAGATTATTGATCACCCTGATATAAAATGCATCAATATTTTAATATATATGACCAAGGTGTTTGTACTACAAGGATACTGTATGAATTGCTACTCTCAGCACTGTTGGATGAGACATAAAATTGTATAGGCAAATATATTAAGCACAAGGATTTTTTGTCATGTAGGAGATGTAACTGCAGGGCAGTAGCAGTTGTTTAGTGCTTGAGTGGACATTGTATAGCGCTTCATTTTCAGAGCTATTATTTCCACAGAAGCTTCCTCCAGTGTCGGTAATCCTAACATTGAGACCACATGATTAATTGAGGGTTGATGAATAGCACGCCACTTCATCTGAAATCAATGAACTTAAACACATTCTGAATGCAAGCTTGCAGCTAGACGTCCTTTTTTCCATTTTGATGGGCGGTTGTGGTATTATCAGATATTGAGGTTTTGTTGTCGGTGAAGGACATGTTGACGAGCGCCCCTGAACTTGTTTCTCTCGCTCTGTTTTAATTCGCAATCTTTTTACGCCGATAATGCACCTCAGATTCTCACCTGCATCGGTAGTTTTGGAGGACATGCTTCTCACGACTAGATTTCTGTTTGTTCTCCTGATCCTTCCCTGTCTACCTCATCCTTTTCCTCCCTCCCTGATGGCACCTCTTTCCATTGTGCCGCCGGTTTCGAAAAAATCTATCTCTGCCATGCTTTTATCCTTTATGTTGCTCTGAGGACACACGCAGGCCAGAAGGGTCTACGCTAAATGTGTTGTGCGTGAACAAAGGCGGTCTTACTCCCCCCTGCCATTAGACACACGTTCTCATTCCTGTCTGTCCAGCCTCTCTCCTCTCCAAATGGGAAAGTAATAATTGAAGATTCCACATCTTGAAACGAAACCCTTGTGTAGGTAATTCAAGGATTATTACTGAAGGCCGAGACAGTTTTTCTGCCTCTCTAAGCATTAAAGGGTTATTTTGTGTTCTTGGAGAAAGATGGAAGATGGGGAACCATTATAAGAACAAAGAACCCGGATAATAGGGAATTGCGTCTAGGAGAAAGAGAAAGGGAGTGCGGGAGGGGTGTAGCTCCAGTGGTCAGTCGGAGCCGAGCCGATGTGGATGGACGTGGGCGACGACTTCGCCCTTTTCCGTGACCTCCTCTGAGGTGGGCCAAAGCTGTGCTCTACACCTGCTACCTAATCCACTTATCCTAGGACAAACCCAAGAAAAGAACGGGAAACCGGAGAATTCGCGGCTGCCCGCCTCGTTTCTCGGTCCTAACCCATTTATGGGTCAATGAGATGGGCCGCCTCCTCTCGGCTCTAGGATGTCGGAGATTTGCCTAAGAGCCGCTTCCTAATTGAAGGAGATTAAGATAGCCTGTCAAACAGCCTTGGATCTCCCAAATTGAAACGCTGTTATCCATTAAGCTTCATCAAATCGGACACTCAGGGAGGCCACCGGCAGTACGCCGGCCCCTAATGAAGTGTCAGCCATAGTCCACCGACAGGAGGCCGGGATTCGGATTTCAACCCGGCTTATGGAAGATAGCCGCAGTGGCATGCCAATTTACCTCGTGTGTGCGTCCTGACAAATAACCCGTTGGGGGTTTGGCACCAGAGGAGGCTAAGCGGGCCAGATCTGGAGTCGGCGGGATCCACTTTCATGGGTCTCATTGGGTCCGGCATATTCAGGGAAAGAGAGGCCTTCTTTGATAGCTCCCAGATAGGCTATTTGTTTCCTGGGCACATGACTTGGTGCTCACTGAAGCTGGGGCTTATTTGAAAGAGATCTTTTCCTCTCCCTCCCTCTCACCCTGCTATTTCCTTCTCCGCTTCACTCTCCTGGAGCGCGACAGCCCACCCACACTAAATTAATTTTGACAAGGAACTTAAGATAACGTCAAAGCGCTGACTAATCAGTGTATTGGGTTTCTGTAAGGCAGAGAGCTGTGAAACATGCCATCATATTTAATAAAAGACTCCCGTTGCCTCTCTTTTTCTTTCTAGTCCTCTTGTTCTCCCCTCGCACCCTCTCGCTCTCTCTTTACCTGGTCTGTCATGTCTGGTTTGTGCGGATTTGAAAAACAATTACAGTTTTTGGAAGCGTGATTGGCAGACAGGGAGGAAGCAGAGAATGAGGCTTAAGGGAGCTTTCGCTAGTCTCTGCGCTCAGGGTTTTGTGTGGAGCTGGTCTCCCTGAAATTCCTTTCAACTTCTCCTTTTGTTGTTGTTTGATTTAAAGGGTAGATTAATCAGGAATTTTTTGTGCGCGTGTGAGGCTGTTGACGGTCTTTTTGGCTTTAGTCGGTGTGTTTCTCTGAGACGCTCTCTCTCTCTGTGTCTGCTTCTGTTCTTTCTTTCTTGTTGTGCGTGGCTGTCCGAGTCAGTGAAAATCGTGTTATTGGATCTGATGAATCTAGAGGGGGTTAGCACACCTCTTCAGGTGAGGTCAGATGATAGGGCGCTTTGTCTTCACTTAGTCTTTTTCACAGTGAGATATGTCTGTATACCTCTTTTTTTAAATTTAGGTATAGATATTTCATATAGGTACCTCGGTGTATGTACCTTTAATTAGTTGTATGTAATTATATTTCATATTTGTGAAATGTTCATATTCTTAGGTACATCGTTAAATAGCAATGCATCAAAACAAATGAACATTGCTTAATTTCATATATTATATCATGTGTCATCAAGTATTATACTCTTTTTATAATGAATGGGTAAATAGTATAATGTATTTTACTGCGGTTAGTAAATATGGAGAAAAAAAAAATAAGGCAGTGGTTCCCGACTATAGTGGACTGCAACAAACAGTGCATTCATGCATAGTTAGGATTGATGCTTCTCCTATAGTTTGTTAATATTTTAAATGAGTGAAATTACATCATATTTAATATTAATAAATGTTTGTGTTTTAGATTTTAAAAAAAAAGTGATTATTATTTTATAAAATCAGCAATTTTGGTGCTGTTTTGGGTCGTGACTTGATGTCTGATGGAAAAATCCGATTTTTTGTTTTGTTTTGTTTTACTTTGTTTTGCTTTGACAGTGGGCTAGGTCTTTATACTGACACTTACTGGTATGGATGCAGCCTAACAGGGAAGTTTTTGCCTCACAATGCCAATGTAGACTTTTCCATATACGCATATGTTGTCAACTATGATTAGTATCCAATAAAAGGCGAGTTCCCAATGTGTCAGCGACCATGAGAGGGAATTAAACCGCTTGTTCTAGGATGATTGGAGTTTTAAAAATTTTCAAAAATAATATTCTTTTCTTTAAGTATGAAATATATTTAGGACGGAGGGAAAAAATATTTAGTGCACTTAGTGTAGAATGCCTTATATATGCAGACTTTATTAAAAGTGTTACCAAAATTTTCCCAAAAGCTCATTTAGTATGATTGTATTTATTTTTAGAAAAAAAGTAATTCATTTCGAACCCATAATCTATTCATATGTGAAGCATGGCCCTTAAATATTTCTTGTTGCAATGTGAAACTCTGACACATCATCAGTGGCAGCCGGGCAGAAGTTTGACAGCAGCTGCCCCTTTGATTGATGCCAGTCCTCATGAGTGCTCAGACCAACACTGTCCGTGACTCGCGTTCAGTGATCGCTGACCCCATCCAGCGCCAATACACAGAGGATTACGCAGGCGTTGGCCAATGGCAGGAGTGTGTGCGGATGAGAGATGGGACTTTTATGAAGTTTTAGCGCTGTGTGGCTGCACAGATGGAAGCTCGTTTAGACCCTGCTGTTTGAGCAGAGTCCTGGGGTGACGCCTGGCTCAGCACCGGCTCTGAGCACAAATCCTTATTTTATTAGAAACATTAAACAGACTTAGTCAGTATATCTGCCTTTCTGCTAGCTCTGGATGGCTACACTTAACTAATGTATAAGAGCTAAGCTGAGCGATATCCTTGAGTTAACAACGTTCACAGAAAACACAGAGGAGCAAATAATTGTCATGAACTTGTTCAGAACACCCTATAAACACAATAGTTCACACAAAACTTCTCAAAATATACCAAAGTGGTAAAACAAACTCTAAAAGTGAAGTAAATCCGCACATTTAAATACAATTTGGCTGCTTTTGTCAACACGCGTCGACTATAAGCGGAATTTCATCACTATAAAAGGGCAGTTCTGTTTGTGTGTCTGAGTCGACAGCATCTTTAGTGTGTAAAACAGAATTTTAATGTTCCCTGTTAGCGCTTGTGTTTTTACAGCGAGCTTTAGGCTGTTCATTAAACAGAATGGGAAGATTTGCTTTTCCAGCACGGTCTGTCAGCACCTTCATGTCCTCTCGTCACACATATTTCCTTTTTTACTACAAAAAGAGACACATTTGTTGGATTCCTGTCGGCAACCTTGCATTTTAACCAACGAAAAGAGCCCTCTTCATCTTTGCTTTCTACATTATTCAGCTGCATATCGTTAAAATTAACAGCCCTTTATGTTCACTTTATGTTTGCTCTCTTTTTTCGAGGAAGTAAAACTGTGTCAGGTTTAAATGGAATTTAATAAGCTGCCATTCGAAGGCATCTGGACTCATGCATAGCCGTAGTGTTTACAGCAGTGGTTTATGTCGCTTTGTAAGAGAAGTGTCTGTGTTTCAGCCGTGTGTGTGCGTATGTACCTGTATGGCTTTACGGCTTTGTGTCATGTCTCATTTTTCACGGATAGAAGGAGACAGAAGTGCTGATGCCGTGTGGTTATGAGGAAGATCGGCTCATCCTGTGTCGTTGAGAGAGACGTGCCACATGCCGAAACACGCACACACAACTGATATATTGATGTCTGTGTTCATTAGCTCCAATGTGGCTGATATCAGCTGTAGAGTGACTGTAACCGGAGTGTACTTGAGTTTAAAGGGACAGCTCGCATGTAACACATTGTGAAGGTGCATAAAAATAACTTCAACACTAAAAGTTCATTGTAATTCAACTGCGCAATATGAAGTCAGACAATGATTCTCTAAACAGGATGTCCATGTTGTGTCTATTTTTCTTTGACATTTTACTGATAGAAGAAGTGGATCACACAAAGCAGGCAGTTTTCAAACTTCAGAATGTATAGGAACCACAGCTGTAATTGCCCCAGCAGAGCCCCACAGAAAAAGCTTTGTATTTGAGCAGAATTTGAATGTGTCATTCACAAAATGATACACATCTGTCTCTCATTGTGTTTTTTTTTATTAGATATTGTTGGCTATATGTTCATGCTTTCAGGTATCATTTAGAATGCAACCCTCCCTGCCCTGTTTAACACATTTTACCATGTTTTATTTTTATTTTTATTTTGTATTTTTTTTTAAACTTCTGCATATTTCATCCACATGAAAGTTCAGAGCGTGTGGGCCTAGTTTTGAGGACTTGCTTATCACAATTGTATGTAGCTATGTATATTAGAAAAAAAAGCTTCCAATTTTTTTTCTTAGACTTTTCTGTATACCGATGCCACATGGCCATTATTTATGCATGTATGTATGTATGTATGTATGTGGGAGTCAGTAAACAAGTATGAAGGGCAGTTACAAATCTGAACTACTGACCTAAATGAGACAGCAGAACAAATCATTGAACCCTGGGACATTAGTATTTTAATATTCCTGTAAGTTGATTTAGTGCCATTAAGCAGCGGAAAGTAAATCACTGACACTGAAGACTTTTATGCAGAGTTTGTACCCCTTCTTGAGAGTGTGTGTTTCTTCCTTCTATTACAGTATTGAACAGAACCTGAAGGAACTGCAGGCCAAGGTTGGTGAGGCCAGTAGCGGAGAGAGAGTGCCCAGTCCAATAGAATGCCTCCAGTGGTTCAGTCAGCGCAACTTGAGCATTCTGAAACCAGTGGCTACAGGACACCAAGAGCTTCTGGAGTTCCTTCGAGCCTTGGTGATCAAAAGCATACTTAACCCCAATGCTGTCTGTCCAACAGACGTTATCATGACATGTTGAGAAATAGTATTGATTCCACATTCATTTCTTGACATTAATAATTCTGTCTGTCATATATTTTAACAGCAAAACTCGCTGAAGGCAGGGGAGGCTTGTGAAGAGGCTGTTCTGCAGTTACTACTGAACATCTCTTCTCAATGTGGTGTTGCTTTCCCTACTTCCTGCCCTGCATCTAGCGAAGAGCACTCCTCATCCCCTAACTTATCCATGCCACGTGATGACCTTGCTCTGGAAGTCCAGAAGTCATGGGACGATGTTCGTTTCTCATTGCGGAGCCACTTACTTGGCAAACTCCAGATGATGACTGAACCAAGCCAGACTGAGGGAGAACTGGGTGTTGGGACCAAGGTTCCTCAGAAGATCTTCTACCTTCAGCAGCTGTTATGCTTCTACCCTGAAACAAAGGTCTTCAGCTGGTACCAGCACCTTCAGATCAAGTCCGTTCTCAGTGTTCTCCGAAACGGCCATAGCTGCATCCCAGGTGGGGAGAAGGGCTTCGACAGACTGACTCTGGGCTTTCAAACTGCCTCTCCAGCTCTTTGCTCAATGCTTCGAGAGGAAATACAGGTGCTTAATGGAGTTGCAGAACCACATAACATCATTGCCTTCCTCAACCATGTCTACCTGAACACAGTGGCACAGGAACTAGGTGTGCTGATGGACAAGGAGATCGAGACCGCACTGAAAGACAACACCATGCACAGCATGAAAGGAGGCAAGATGTCCAGCAAGAAGTCTGCAGTAGGTCAGTGTCTTCATGCTGTTCTATTCATTTT
Organism: Schizothorax lantsangensis; assembly: GCA_027422415.1. Lineage (NCBI taxonomy): Eukaryota > Metazoa > Chordata > Actinopteri > Cypriniformes > Cyprinidae > Schizothorax > Schizothorax lantsangensis. The sequence continues at coordinate 21,476,691 of CM049842.1, read as the reverse complement.
GCACATAAAACTGGAAGTAATAAAAATTGGTTTGTAAGTTGAATCTGCCAGTTCTAATCTGTTTTGCTGACCGCTACAGTACCGAAAAGTTGTTGTTATTGACGTTTACACAGTTTAATGTCTCACTGTGCTTTGAAATGAAATAATAGAACAAATAAACAATTGATGAATCAACTTTGTGACTTAGAGTAGAACCCTTGGCAGAAATAACAGCTGAACACACTAATTTTTTAATGAAAACCAAATAAAGTTTTTCTCAACACTGATGCAGAAGTTTCCACAAATGTGTTGCACTTGTAGGTTTCTTTGCTTTCACCCTTCTGTCCAGTTCATCCCAAACCAACTCGATGGGGTTTAAGTCTGGAGACTGTGCTGACCATTCCCTGATTTGAAGCCTTTACTTCTGAGGTAGTTCTAACATAGCCTGGAGGTATGTTGTAGGTCATTATCTAGCTGTAGGTTGAACCCCTAACCAACTCAGTGTATACCAGAGGGTATTGCATGGCTTCAACATGCTGTGCTAGTCTTTTTGGTGCAGGGTGCCAGGGTGCCACTCACTCTTGAACTGGAGATTTCAGTAGTCCACTGGCAGTAAACCTTTTTTTATTCAGAAGATGGAGGTGTTCTACAACTTTTGACTGTTATAGAGTATGTGATTTCCTGGAGTCTAGGTGTACAGATTTTATTTTTTCCGCCCTCTGAAAAAGAGCTATTTGCTGCATAAAGTTTGCTTGGTTTGGGGCTTCAAATCTTTGAAAGATATTTATATATTTTTTGAGATGCTTGCAAGCTAATGATAACCCAGCACATTGCACCAGTGTTTCTTGGTTTCCAAACAATTTTTGATTTATATTTTTATTCATACAAATAATTTAGTAAACAGAACTGTTAAATTAATGAAAATGGAGAAACAGTGTCTTGAGAGTTGACTGAATCATTGTACATAACACTCTCAACACGGTCAGAATAAAAGTCCTCTTCCGACACTTATTGGCCAAACGGAAAAAACATATTGGCTGATATCAAAATGCTAAGCGTTAGCATTCTTAGCATTGGCAGAATTGCTGGTGTTTAAGGTGCTAGTGTTCTTGGCACTGTCAAAATAAAGTTGGTGGAACTGTCAGAATAAAAGTCCTCTTCCGACACTTGTTGACCAAACAGAAATAAATGTATCGTCCGATTAAAAAAAAAAAAAATGAAAAAAAAAAATGTTTTGGCAATGTGTTCATACTTCATGTGAAAAAGCAAACTGTGGTTGTGTGCAGCTGTTTCAGGGGCCTTTTTTTGTCTGGAATAAACTGCAAATGGAATCAGACTTCATGCTGATAACTAAATGTCTAGCTACATGAAACTAGTACTATATGTGACCCTGGACCACAAAACCAGTCATAAGGGTCACTTTTTAGAAATTGAGATTTATACATCATCTTTCCATCATTTTTGGCCGAGATACAATTATTTGAAAATCTGGAATCTGAGGGTGCAAAAAAAAAAAAAAATATATATAGAGAAAATCGCCTTTAAATTTGTCCAAATTACGTCTTTAACAATGCATATTACTAATCAGAAATTAAGTTTCGATATGTTTATGGTAGGAAATTTACAAAATATCTTCATGGAACATGATCTTTACTCAATATCCTAATGATTTTTGGTATAAAAGAAAAATCAATAATTTTGACCCACACAATGTTTCGTTGGCTATTGCTACAAATATACCCGTGCTACTTATGGCTGGTTTTGTGGTTCAGGGTCACATATAAATATTTCTTACCTCCAGGCATCTTGAGTTTTAAATGCACCATTTGCCAAATTCTCTCATATTTTAAAGATTGTAACAATCACCGGTTTACTTCTTTTTTTTTTTTTTCTCATGTTCTACTGATATTGTGCCAAGTATTGAGAGATCAGTAATAGACTCACTTATTGTGGCTCCTTGTAGAGATGTCGGCGTCCATTTTTGAATGGACTCATTAGGGCTTTTCTTCCATTTAATTCACGTTCCTGCCACAATTCACTAATTTTTACAAGCAGCAGACGCTTTCCCTCATTTTCCTGCTGTAAAGACAGGATGAGGGAGCAGCAGGGCTGAATAATTGGCCCTATGTCCATGGGGCCGCTTAATTCAGGTCTACAGACCTAGGGCCCAACAATCCTTCAAATACATTACCAGGGGCACTGCAAGTGTGTATTGCTGGAAAGTGTCTGTAATGTGTTTCAGACACTTATGGGGATATAAATAATGTACTTACAACACTGTACCAGAAGCCCATAGGCAAAATTTAATGATTGAAATAGTTGTTTTTCTATTAGTCAGTTATAGCAACGCACAGTCACGTGCCTCTTTATGGCTGGATTTCCAGCTAACAACCGTCTCAGGAAATCTAAACATGAGGTGAAATCAAACAATGAATGCTTTGACAGTTTTTGATGGTTGCAGGGTTTGTGTTTTAGCAACATAGCTGAATTTTTTAAGTAAATGTCGAATAAACGGTACGCTTTCAATGGAAGGCATCAAAACAACCTGCCATTCTTTTCTTTGTCTTGTTAGGTGTTATTTATTGTGCTTTATTCATTCTCCATATTTTTGCGGAAAGCCCGTCTGGGAGAAGTGGTGGTGGGGTTGGGGGGGAGGGTGGTGAATCTTGACGTGCTGTCCCACGGGAGCGACGCCGCTCCTGGCATCACACACTGTCAAAGCACTGAAGCATTTAACAGCTTTTCATGCGCAGATATGCCAGTTCCTTTAACCCCTCCATCTGAAAGGGATGAACAGACTTTGTCCCCCCCCTCCTTCACCAGATGTGGGAGTCTCAGCCCTTTGTACCCATCCTCTTCCATCCCTTGCTTTTCATCCCTCTCACTTTATGTTGTCTTTTTTTCCCCTCCACTTTTTCTTAGAGGTAATGGGGTGAGGGCTGTGCTCAGGAGACTGCCATACAGGTCAGCTGATCTGGAACAATGAGGAGTTTAAACCCTTACTATCACACCTCAGTGGATTTGTAGCAGACAGGATAAAGAACTGAAAAGGTGGAAGTGAGAGACAGATTGTGTGTGAGAGAGAGAGAGAGAGAGAGAGAGAGAGAGAGAGAAAAAGAGCTGGCTGATGTTTGTATGTTCTTGCACATACAGTGTATGTGCACATTACATGCTGTATTTGAAACTCACAGACATTGGATATTTAACATATTTGTCATTTTTATTTCAGCCTGAAAAAAAAGTATATAGAATTCTGCGATGTGCTGCATTCACAAAGGAGACTCTTTTTTTAATGTACAGTAAAGCTTACAGAAAATCAATAAAAATTATTTTACTCACTTTTTGGTTGGGCAACATTTTCAGTTTGTATAACATACAGTAGGGTCCAAAACTCTGAGACTTCAATGAAAATCTGGCATTCATTTTAACCTGGAAGGTTAAACAGAACATATTAATTTTTTTTAATTAATTTTTTTAATTAAAACAATAAACATGACAACTTCACAAGTCTTAATTTCTAGGTCACTACTAAAATAAGTAAGTTTGTGACATGTGAGCATGTGTACAGGCAGTCAGATGTTTTTCCACTGAAGCTCAAGATGCTCTTTGAATCATCTCGAATCATGCTGGGGAACATGTTCTTTAGGTGGATGGAGTTTGTGCAGCTCAAGGCTGTTTTTTTTTTTTAGCAAAAGGGGGCAAACCAGATACTACTGAAACATTCTGAAATGTTGAATTTTTTCACTTCAACATTTCGCTGTAGTTATGCTGATAAATTCAGTAAGCAATGAATCTAAAATGCAATTTAAAAACATTTTCACTAGTGGTATCAGACATTTAAGCCACACTGTATGTATGTAACGTGTTGTCAGAAGAGATCCATCATGTTTTAATGGATGTTTTACACCTATGCAGTTATGTAGTCAGAAAACAAACAACCAAATAAAAACTTCCATTGCACATACCATTCAAAATAAATTTATTCATAAATAAATACTGTTCTTTTAAATGTTCTTTTCATCAAATAATCCAGAAACAAAAATCACCATTTCCACAAAAATATTTATTTATTTATTTATTTACAGTGATTATAGGAAGAAGTTTTTCTTTAGCACCAAATCAGCATATTAGAATGATTTCTGAAGGATCATGTGACACTGAATACTGGAGTAATGACTGCTTCAGCTCGACCATCGCAGATATAAATTACATTTTAAAATATATAAAAAAAGACCCTAAACATTTGAACAATATCCTAGTACTAGTTTTTAAAAACTGAAGGACAACTCAAATTATTTTCTATGGTTGTTTATGATTGTCATGTATAATCTTAACTTTTATTTAACCTGAAATATCCCATTAAAGGGTGATTCAGAGATTTTTATTTAGTCTTCACCGTGGCATAATGTTTTATTTATTCTGTGTAAATCAGTATCGTAATGTGATTTATAGAAGTTGTTTACCTGTGGGTTCATTGTGTATTTCTCAGTAATTGTTCAAATATGTCAAGCAGTTCTGTTATACCTGCCACTGATTTTGTTTTTAGTAAATTTGACTAACCTGCATAACCTATGGCTACGGAACAACAATGATTGCATGTAATGCTGCCAAAAATTGACAGAAGTGGAGACTCACAAACCAGTTACTCCTCCCTATAACAAATGAATAAAGATATCAAAACCTGCCATTTTTTTACCCCAAGAAGGGCCGCCCACCCCCTACTGCATCGCAGCTGGACTGTGCCTCTGGCATTGAAGAAGCCGGTTTAGTGTATGTCAGTGGGAGCAGCTTATAATGCCACCTGTCTCAATGAGCAGCAGGCTGCAACAGACAACCCACTGCACGCCACAGCAGCCAGACTCCCTCAGGCCGTCAGGGGGCTCCACATGTGGTCGGTTCAGGCCCCAGGGCCCCACCAACCACAACACCACCAAGAGCGCACGTCCTGTTATATGAGATGGACCGATCTTTGCATTTCCAGCTAGCTACGTGCTTTTCCAACTCGCTTTTTCTCTCTCGCAGCTCCTTCCCACATCATGTGAAATGTAAACCAGTACATTTAAAAACATCTCTAATCCCCAGAGCATCCGCTTCTATACGGATGTCTGTCTTTGACACTTGGTAAAGTCGTTGTCGTGCTGTCACTCACAGGCGGCGGAGAGCACCGTCTTAGACGTGGCTGGTGGATAAATGAGGCTTTTTTCTGAATGGCTAATGTTCTGGCTCAGGTCGCACGTCAAGAACAGGAATGCCTTTGAATGCCCGTTGTGTCCTTTTTAAGATCGGCCTCTCTCTCTTTTCTCACTTTTCTGCCAGAGAGGCCAATCAACACCAATATAAGAGAGAGAGGAAATGAAATCAGTGGCTAAATTGTTGCGTGATTGCCCATTCCCTAAAGATGCCGGGCATCATTTGGAGAAAAGCATTTAATAATTGCTTTTAGGGCCATGTCAGACACATGCAATTCCCTGCACTAATGGCCCAGCTAGGCAGAACATGGCCCCAAGGGTCAGAGCAGGACAAGCCAGCCAGCGAGAGCATGTGTGTGAGAGAGACGGAGGGAAGGAGAATGAAAGAAGAAATGAGGGAGCAGGCATGGAGGAGATGAAGTGGCAGCGAGTGTAACCCAAAGGGGAAATGCACTTCAGTGTGAGTTTAATACTCCAGGCCGGGGATTTGGCAACCTGCCACACAGCAATTGTTTACCTTTTGCTCACTGGCTGCATCTGTTCTGTTTTGTAAACGGCACTAAACTATCTGCCCGTAAACACTGGAATCAATAACAACTGTTTGGGGATTTCCCAGCCTCCCCTACGATTCTTTCTTTCTTCTTCTTCTCCTTCTCTCTCCCTCGCTCTCTCTCTTGTTTTCTTTGTGCCATTTTTCACTGCCTCCCCCTTCTAGTCAAAGCAAGTGTGATGTGAATAGTTTACAAAAGGGTTTTTTTATGCTGAAGAACACATTTGAAGAAAAACGATATGGCTTTGCAAGTAATTTCATTTATTATCAATCATTATTCCTCGCGACCATGCTTGATGTGCTGTAACTTTCATGGAATGTCGCTATACTCTTAAAAATAAATGTTCTTTACTGGCATCTATGGTTCCACAAAGAACCATGGAACCTTTCCATTGCACAAAAGGTTCGATATATTGGAAAATGTTCTTCACACCAGAAAAAAAAAAAGTTATTTTAAGAACTTTTTACAGAAAGCTTCTTAAAGGAACCCAAAATGCTTCAGCAAACTTCCAAGGAGGCCTCAAGATGAATGAACATTTAAGACAAAACTACTAAAAATCAAGATATTTGTAATCAAGAAATATATACGTATGCATTTATTTGAAGAACCAGATTCTCACTGTCTTAGGCCGAATCCCAATTTTATTTTATACCCCTTCCCCTACCCCTACCACTCCGCCTACCACTTCCCCTTGTCCCTTGAAACAGAGTGTGAAGGGGTAGGGGTGAAAATATTCCCCTAAGAATTGGGACACCACTACTATACCGTCACACGTGATCATATCCTGCAATACACACATACTGGTGTGCATTAGAGACTTTAATTACCGTTCTATATTAATGTGCTGCTTACTGACACACACACACACATACACATATCGGAGATCGTGCAGCTCACACATCCAGGAGCAAAGGAACTTTTCAATGCTGCCACACGACTTTTATTAATAACAGTTTAATAGTGAATCACTACATTATATTTTCCAGCAACGAGAGGATAAAATCTGTTTTTGAAGTAAGTTAAACTCGCTCATTGTAAAGAGAGACGTGCATACACGCAAATTTCATTTTACATTTACATTTACATTTAGCAGACGCTTTTATCCAAAGCGACTTACAATGCATTCAAGTTACAGGTTTTTTTTATCAGCTCTTGCTTTCCCTGGGAATCGAACCCATGATCTTGGCGTTGTTAGCACCATGCTCTACTATTTGAGCTACAGGAAAGCTACTGTCATCTCTCATATCAAACAATATGACGTTTAGCAAACTTTAGCGATTTTTTTCAAACATTTCTTTGAATAGCATGACCATAAATATGAACTCACGATTGAATGTAACATAAAACTAATGATTACTTTTCATTAAAATCTTTATTAATGCCAATAATGCTTACATTTATGTGTCTTTTTTTTCCGCTCGGGCAGCCATGTTGCCGCTGCAGCCGGTTTACGCTGAGATGATTCATACCCCTTCGTTTGTAGTGTGGTCCTGAAAAATCTTCGTTTGAAGGGCTATCTGGCCCTTCCCCTTCCCCCTACCCCTCCAACCAAAAGAGAATCGAGACACCCCTACCCCTTCACGTGAACGCGCAAAACGGAGGGGTAGGGGAAAGGGGAAGGGCTAAGAGGTAGAAATGGGATTGGGCCTTAATAAATCAGGTAGCCTAATTTAAATGTGATTTCCTCAAATGAAAAAGTCGTGCAAATTATAATGAATAGCCTATACATTTTTCTAGTTATGCCAAGCTCTAAAACATTTTATTGGATAGAAATATTTTTATATTTAAAAAAATAAAAATATATAAAATGTTATATATAAAATGTTAAAATATTAATATTTTTAAATTCTTAATCTTCATCCAGTAACTCTCGGTCAACTGAAAATCATGGGGCCTTCAAATATTGTTGTAGACAATGTGCGGCCTTGGAGTCAAAATGGTTGAGAACCACTGTCCTAGAGTGGCCTGGCTTTAGAAAAATAGTTCATACAAAAATCATTTAGTCACCCTTGTGTTGTTAAAAACCTGTTTGACTTACTTTCTTCTGTGGAACATAAAATAATCTACTTTTTAAAAATAGTTTCTTTTGTGTTCTGCAGAAGAAAGAAAGTCATATAGTTTTGAAACAATATGAGTGTAAACAGTATCTGTACCTTTAAAGGACCACTGCAGTTGAAATGTCTTTAAATCATGTCTCTGTTTGTCTGAGCATCCTGACCAGCCAGATATAGCAAGACTGGCTTAACCATTGGCATGAGTTTGCAGGCAGGACTTGTGACACAAGGATAAATTAATTATTTTTTAATGAGAATTTCATTTTTATTATTGTTTAAATCTTTCCCCTAATCTTAATCAAGAGCAAAATGGTGATTGCTCAAGGATAATCCTTTTCAAAGTTCAAACCTGCAGTCTTTTGTCTTCTCCCCATACTGAAAAATGTACAGGGCTTGTATTGTGTAACAGTTGACCACAAAGCACTTAGAGCTCTATGTAAGCTTCCTCAGTTCATCCTACTCAAAAGTATATCCAACACACTTACATTCTTGAAAATAATGTGCCCAGGTAAAGCTTTTACTTTCCTCAGTTGCCCAATCTCTCTTGCATTATAATTGTATTTAGTTCTAATCTGTGAATTCCCTCCTGCTTTTAATAGATATTTCTCAAACACTTGAGCGATGTTCTGTTAACACTTCTGCCTCCTCCGTCCGTTGTTCCATCTATCTACTGTGCTCCCAGGCCTTCCCTCTTTTACTACATCTGCTATGAGTCCAATGCCCTTTTAACGACCCCGGCGAGGCCCTGACTCTCAGCTCTTTTCACAGTAAACGACACGTATCACTGCTCTCAACACCTTCAACACCTCCACCCCATCAGCGTGTTGTAATAACCCCCATTATGGCTTCTGTGGCTGGGCCATCCTCCCGCACAGGACTCCTAATGGTTAGCTATGAGAGAGGCCCTAATAAGCTGTTAATGGCGGGGTAATAAATAGCCCGACAATGGCTGGGTGGGAGGAAAAGACAAGATAGAATGACAGCGGAGCATTAAACATAAAGGTGAGATGGCTGCTCTAAGTGTGAGTTAGTGGTTGGGGTGTAGAGGAGGGGTGGGGTTCAAGGACACCTCTGAGAGGGATGGAGATGGATGGTGGATGTTAGGCAGGTGAGGTTTCGAAACATTTTGCAATGTATGTAGAAGACAGTGCCATGAATTGAATTGCCTGAAATAGAAAATGAACTTTTATTGTCACAGTGATGTAAGGATTTGGCTAGAGGAAAGAAGTAATGTGTGCAGGGAACATCAATCCGTTGTGCGTTCATATGGTCACAATAGAGTTGCTATAATTACAAGATGCTGACATTCAGAGCTGATCAGGCACATCTGTTGTTTCTCCTCAGTTTTATTTAGTCCGTTCTGTATTAAGGTATAGTTTGCCAAAAAATAAATAAAATTCTCTCATTATTTACTCACCCTTGTTCCAAACCAATATGACTGTAGACAATTGAAGATGTTTGGGAGAATGTTCAAGCTGCTCTTTTTCATTGAGTACATGTGATTTACTATATAGTCTCAGCCTCAGATGTCACGCCCACGGAACGTTAGCTAACGTTTTTTTCATATAATTTACCTTTATTCCACACCGCTCTGTCCCTTCTCCTCTAAACGCGCTGATCATTTCCTGCTTTTATGAAGCCCCTCCCTCAGAAATATGCAATGGGCTCAGATTGGTTAGCTGGTCCAGTGTGTTGTGATTGGCTAAACCGCCTCTAGTGTGCGTCTGAACGTCCCGTCCCTCAGCTCAGCGGCATGCGCTCCGGTTCTATTGTAAACAATGACATCGTCAATGTTGCTTATCGATTTGAGCCCGATTGAGACCCAGAGAATAATAGTGAAGAGGATCGCGCAGAACCTGTGCAAGCACGGCTCTTAACTCTTTCCCCGCCAGCGTATTTAAAAAAAGTCGCCAGCCACCGCCAGCATTTTTGATGATTTTCACCTAAATTTGACGGCCCTCAGAATATTTTCTGCTATGAATATATGAACATATTATATATCAAAATAAAGAACCGAGCCTCTGCTTTTAATAAAAAAAACTATTTTATTCTATCTTCATGTGTTCATGTTTTATCACCACTTGAATGCACATAGGTTTCATCAGAAATACAACATTTTGGACAAAAAAACTGAGAAAAAAGCATTTTTATCAAAGTAGAGTATTTTCAAGCAAAATACATTCAAATGTCATATTTTTCACCTGTAAATAATTATATGAATAACTGAAATTGCATTCAATAAACAGAACAGACAGACACACACACACACTCACACACACACATACACACACACTCACGCACACACATACACACACACAAACACACACACACACACACATATTCAGATTGACGGGTTATCGGTCCATCCACGACACAACTAGAGATGTTTCTGTGTCTGTAAAGGCATCTCTCTCACTGACTACCTCATCCCGATCAGATTCAAAATGGTCAAAACATGATCTACATATATATGATCTACATATATGATCTACATGTTCTCTGATCCTTCCATTTATGCCGATCGTCTTGTATTCGGACCCGCAAGACCCGGAAGTGCCGTAACTCATTCAGGACATGCGCTAGGGCTTTCCTTGTCGTAATATACCTAGAACACGGATTGCCGTAAAAAGACGTTATACTAGCAAAAGTGGATTCGGACACACCCTAAGTGCACCTGCGCTGTGCGCTTTAGACCTTGCACTTAGCTCGTTAAAATAGGGCCCCGAGAGTTTTACACATCGGTCTGTTATTGTGATGACATTTCCACGCCCATAAACAAGATGCAGCACAAAACAAAACATGATTGGTTGCTTTACCTGTCAGTCATATGGCCTCTTGGGCAGACCTTGTCCATTCAAAGAGGCCAAGGTTCCCAGACCTTCTGCCATCAGTCTGAAGGCCTGGCTACGCGAGACTATTTACTGTATAATGTCCAAATTGTCAAAAAGCACAGTAAAAATATCATAAAGGTTACCCTTACAATTAATGCATTCTTTTTAATTATATTGTTATATATATATATATATATATATTTTTTTTTTTTTTATCACTTTGGGTGTTTTAAACCATTATAAATCATCTTACATTATTTTATTGTTTGAAAAATGGCAAAAAGAGCTCCTTGGAATTTCTAAAGTCCTAAAATCTCATTTTGTGTTTTGCATAAGAAGTAAAATAATAGGCATTTCAAGTAGAATGGGAGTGATTAAAGGTGCATTTAAATATGAATTTGTGTAAGGGGAACATTTTTTTCAAGCAGATTTCGCAACAGGTTCAAGTTGGTCATGTAGATAGTTGGTGGAGAGAGGGGAGCGGAATCGGCAAAGGACCTCGAGACGGGAATCAAACTCGGGTCGCCGCAAGCACAGTTGCGCTATATGTCGGCGCACTAACCACGAGGCGTGGTGACTTCTTAGTGAGCTGTGTTTCATACATCGCTACTCTATTGACAATGGACACAGAATTTTGCTAATGTGACCACACCACAGGACCACAGGTTAAGTGATAAAATGTACATTTTTAACTGGACTGTTTCTTTAAGACATTATCAATTGTGAGAAAAGAAATCTCATCACAGACCCCACTTATCCAGTTGACAGCTCTTTGCACTTCTGGCCTCTGGCTGGCATTGCAGAGCACTGGACACCAGAACGTCAGGTGCAAGAACAGTTTCCTCCAACAAGCCATCTCCATCTATAACTGTTAGCATAACCATAGTCTTTTTAACAGTGCAGTGTTCTCTAGGGCATTATGCAGTGAAGATGTTCATTATGCAAATATACATTTTCATTTACACTGTTGGAATACACTACACTCAATTTGCACAAACCTGAACATAAGTGTTCTGTTTACTCTCTCTATATGTTTATTCATGTACTATATGTTCCTGAATATATACGTACATAATATAAGCAAGCAATATAAGCAAGTTCCTACAAATCCTAAGCCAGTGAAACACTTATTATGGTAATTCCATCATGATGTGAATTCAGTTACACACTTCATTGAGATGTTTATTTTTAATCCCGGAGTAAATGGTTACAGATACTCCTATACAAACGGACTCGCATACAGTACTTTCCCAGTTCACATATGTTACTCGTGTGCTGCTTGTGGTGCATAATGCACAGGTCTTATACATAATGCAGTATGTTTGGAGTGATTTTACTGACAGGATGATGTGCTTGTATGAGCGGGAGTGGATCTCCATGCATTCATGAAGCTGTTTTCCCAGTTCTGCCTCACAGTCTCCCTCTGGACCCCATTAATGAAGAGCCAAGATGCTGGTATGACACGCTCACCTGTGAAAAAATATGTGCACGCACCTACAAACATGTATACATCACAAATGCATGAATTTATTCCAGGCGCTCACTAACCCACCTCATGGGGTCAGTCTCTGCATCTCTATAATCTGCTGGCTTGCGAAATTATAAAATGGCGCAAAAACACAAAACAAATGTATGTATGATCACCGTATGTGCCTGATAAAGTGTAGAAAAATGAAAGAATAAGATTGTCATATTGTCGGCTTGATGATAACAAAGTGACAATATGGTGTTAGAATCCAGAGGCGATATTGTTGCAATTATTGGGGCTCCTTTCTTTTTATTTCTCCCCTCCCTCCATCGCCTTCCCACTCAATCTTCCTGGAGCTTTCATAGCTGGGGCTAATGCCTTCCTGATCCACTCCCCAATGCCTTTTCTGTCAGAGGAAGTCATTTAAGAGCACACACAAAAGTATTTGTCGAAGTGTCTGAAAATACCGCAGCCCTCTTCTCCGCGGCCCATTCTTCAGGCCTAATGCGGAACATCCCCTGGGTGATGGCTTTGGCAGCTGCAGAAATGGGAGAGCCATGCTGGAGATGAGGGTCATCGGCGGGTTACAGGAGAAAGTTTGTGCCCAGCAATGTTTGACTGTAGATTTGAGGGGAAACTTTACGGCCTCTGTGGGATTGGTGTAGATTGCGAGGCCACGGTTCACAGCTCCCTGGTGTCAAATGCACATTCACAAAGTCTTTCAGTTTTTATTATTTTATTTACTTGAGAAACGTGCCATCTTGGATTCCAGTGTTGTATGTTTCTTGTTGGAAATGTCCTCAAAGTAACCTTCGATATCTTTTACAATATCAGTCTGCAAAAATCTTCCAATCTTCTTGAAACAATGTAATTTTATGTTAGAAATTTTGAAGCAATTATAATACATAATGTAAAGTGTTTAAAACAGTTCTGCTTAATATTTTTGTAACATTTTAAATGTTTTTACAGTCACTTTTGATCAATTAATGTGTCCTTGCTTAAAAATAGTAATGAACAATAGACATAATGTTTTAACTTTTTTAATTATTTTGTAAAATAATTAATTTCCTTCATAAATAAAAAGCTTTTCAACAGTAGTGTGTATATAACATTTAATTTAATTATGCTAAATTATGCACCAGTGACAGATCCTTTTGAGAGACTTTTAAATGTAAGAAATAAACCAATAGATAATTTATTGAAGGCTGTTTTGTGGCTTAACTTTTCTGGACTTGTGTAGATGCACTTTCATTTCAACTTTCTAAATCCATAACCCAACGAAACTGTCTGTGTGTAAAGTTATGCACATCTTTAAAACAGATTTGCATTTGACTTGTACAAACCAAATATGTGCACAATTACTGTTTTATGCTGGTTTGGTGCTGGTTAAGCTGGTGGACTAGCATGACCATTCAAAATATAGCTGTTTAATTTTTCCGACAAGTGTAGTCATTCTTTAGCCGTTTGACCCAAAAAGTTTTGATGGGTAAACTAGTTCACATGTATTTACATTTAATCATCTAGCAAGTGCTTTTATTCAAAGTAACTTTCAAATGAGGACATCACAAACAATCATACAAGAACCAACAATATGTGCAGTACCCGATGCCAAGAGTAAGCTAGAGTAGTAAAAATGAAGAAAATATTTGTAGCTAATTTATAGTTTTTGTTTATGGCTGTGGTTTATTTAAGTGCTCGCAGAAGAGTTGTGTCTTCAACTATTTCTTGGAAGTTTGTGATGGTCTCAGCAGAACGGGTGGTTGAAAGCTCCACCACAGAACCGCAACAAAAAATATGCTGTTCTTTCCAGCAAAGATGTCTGTCAACATTTTTTCATGACTGACTCTTTGTTGTGTCTGTCTACAGCTCCTCAGGATCCTCCCCAGAGAGGGCGAAGCTTCAGCCTTACCTCCCATCAGCTCAGGTGCCTGACCCAGCTGACCAACACATTATTGGAGCTGGAACAAACTGTGGAGGGCCTGGCAACCCATCTGGGTTTCCTTAACTGTGCTGGAGAATCAGTATGCAGTGGCAAAGGTAATAATGTCACATACTCATATGCATATGCATACTCAGATACAGGTCAGTGAGACATAAAATTCAAATTTTAAGGGAAAATCCTGTCATCAATTGAATCACCCTCATGTCTTTCCAAACTTGAATGACTTCCTTTCGAAACATGAAGTGTAGTCCATTGTTGATTTGAATACTACTGTTCAAATGTTTGGTATTAGTAAAATTTTATTTATTTATCTATTTTATGTTGTTTTACAGCAAATAAGTGTAAATACATGCTTAATTTTACAACAGATTTATATATAAAATAAATGCAATACTATCAAACTTGCTATTTATCTAAGATCGAAAAAAATGAAGTGTTCCATGTTAAGCAGCAGAACTGTTTTCAGCATTGATAATAAGAAATGTGCTTTGAGCACCATATCAGCTTATTAGAATGATTTCTGAAGGATCATGTGACACTGAAGACTGGAGTAATGCTGAAAAATTCAGTTTTGCCAATAATAGGAATAAATGTATTAAAATAGAAAATGTTTATTATTTTTTTATTACACATAAACATTGGTGAGCATATGAGTATACCTAAAACTTACCAACCCCAAACTTTTTTTGTGTGTGTTCCACAAAAGAAAATAAATCATTTATGTTTGGAATGACATGAGTGTGTGTAAATGATGACAGAATTTATTTTTAGTGATCTATCCCTTTAAAAAACTATAGTTCTTAATCTCATAATCAACAAAACAACCATAGTAAGCAAATGTCCCCCTAAAGCAACTGTGAAAACATATACAGATCCAGATAAGTGGTTTATGTTGCTCTCAGACTGAATGTGATATATGCCAGTCAACAAGATATATGGTTGTTGTTGTTTTTTCTGATGAATATCAGCATAGTGTAAATAAATGGCAGCCGATTAAGATTTGTGACAACAGTCTGCTCCAAATCTGACATGTGAAATGATTTGTCACCGTGGGAGCGGAAAACCTCGAGCTATATTGTGCTCGACGGAGCCTTTAAATACGACAAGCCTCCAATTCCTGCGTATAATAGCGACATCTCTACAGGCAGCTTATGAGACCAGACTGGTGGCCTGTAGCGCTACCTTGTATACATATGCTTTTTTTAATGAGAGTTTTCTCGCCTTTCTTTACAGCTCTTTTACCGTTCTGTGTGTGTGTGTGTGTGTTTCTTTTTTGCATATAGAAACATGCTTCTACACACACAAATTGAGGAGGCAGGAAATTTATTTTCATTTATTTTTTTTCTGCTATGAAAGTGACTGGTGCGTGTAGTAATTTCTGTAAAGGTTACATTAAAAAACAGGACAAGCAGAAAAGGGCTGGATTTACTGAGAAGTAAACAGCCTTTAAAGGGCAGTTATCCAAATCATTAATTCAGCCAATCAAACGACTTAATTACCAGAAATTCATCAGATGGGCTTAAAGGTCAAAAAGTGACATGCCGGCTGCTTCTCTCCTCCTTCGCTTGGCTCGACTCTCTCTCTTCTTCAACTAAATTGCCTCGCCCGGGGTCTCACTTCCGAAGCGTCTGATTAGAAAAATGCGGCCTTGATGCATGCACTTTTAATTTGCCCACAACAAGCACGCACACACACACACACACTTATCCTCCCTATAACCCTTCCATGGATTAGCCCAGATATGGCCATAGCTATCAGGGGTTCAAATCAACTCCAAAGCCTCTGAATTTAACAAAGCGTACTGTTGCAATTACTGCGTCCGCTTTTTAGTTTTTTCCCCGTTTTATTGGGCGAATCACGTTGTTGTTTGTAGGTTGTCACAGCGCAGAGGAGTTTAATATGTTGGCCTAGCCTGACCCTGGCACCCCACATATTGACTTATTTTCCAAAGGCACCATGTAGAGCGTGAATGCATATGCTAATATGCTAACGGAACATATGAGATATTCCTGCGTGAAATGTTTTTAATGAGCTGGAAATTAGAGGATTTGGAGCACATTTCCTTTAGTAAAGCTGCAGTGACAGTTTACAGTAGATGCATTGTGTGTTTTTGCTTTTTCCATGCAGGGGTCCTGAAGAAGGTCAGGGATGATATGGAGGTGACGGCAGCCGAAGACAAAGCCGCTACTGATCTTGTGCTGCAAAGCACAGAGGTGATACACATCCCTTATTTAATCACGAATGATGAAACATTTTTCATTTTCATTTAAAAGAACCCTTACATTTAATAAATGCAGATATTTTTTAAATGTGTTGTTATTGCGGTCTTTATTGCTGTAACTCAGAGTTAAGGATTTCAGCAAACCTCTAACCCTAAATATTGTTGAAAAAATACAAAAAAGGAAAAGCCTCCCATTACACCCTGGCAACACTATATCATTAGTGAATTTTGCATGAGCAAGAAGCACTTAGATTTTCTGCTTGTAATTATACATTATAACCTTATAACACTGTAATATCATCTTTAAATGTGTGTTTTATTTTGAAACCATTAACATATATTCTCATATGACCAACAACAATACTTATGCTTGTGTGTTCAGGTGGTGTGCCTCGAGTTTGGTTGGAGGGTTGCCTTCACAGACCTTGTTCCTCAGATGGCTCACTGTGTGAAGGTGGTGCTGGATGACGTTTGCAATAAGAATCTGCAGCAGGAGGAAGCCACACATGCATCGGGCTCCGCCAACATCCTCATCACCCCTGTTACCCATAGTCATGGCCCAGAAAGAGACTCTCCCAGGATGGTGGCCAAGGTAACATCAGTGGTTTATATATTAAATGAACAATCATATTTTATTATATTTTAAAAAAATCAGTGTAGCAATGAAAATGTAATTAAAATTATACCTAATAGTCATCTATGCTTATTATAATGTGTTTATGATTATTTTAAGCTTAGAAACATGCTATTGTCACATTTGGAATAAATTGTGTGTCATGTTTCTTGTTCTCTGTCTGAGTACTGCAAACCTTTAAGTAAGTATCTTATGGATTAGGATGCATCTTCTCAGGAATGCAGGCAATTCTAGGCAGCTCACTAGGTTTTGGAACAGAGTTATAGAGGAAGGTATTTGTGATGCATTTGCAAATATTTCCTTCTCTTTTGAAATACTCCACTGGTTCACAGTGACATGACATGTCTGCTCGTCCTGAGCAGGCACCGTGGCTCCAGGAGCCTTTCTGGTCCTGTGGGTTTGCTCTACGGCCCAGTGTTTTGCCTCATTTTATCCCTCATCACGGAGTTCCCCGTCTGAGACAAGCTCCACTCGCTGCAGCTCAGGCAGATTGATGAGCCATCACAGCCCCAAAGGACAGCCTCTGAGCTGGGATAGGATGCAGGTGTTTCGGCCCCTGCATGCCTCCTGTGCCAACCCTTTTTTCTTGTTAAAAACATAGATGTCCACAATAGACAAAAGTTTTGTAGGTTGTATTTCTGAATGAAACTTAAGCAAAGTTTACAGTGTGTACACACACACACACACACACACACACACTTTCATTTTCATTTTATATTGTACACTACCGTTGGAAGGTATGGGAGGAAAGGGGTCATGAACTGCCTTTTTTTTAATTAATTTGTACTGTTGTCTGAGGTCCACTTATAATTTTATCAAGATTTTTACATAAAAAAAACATCATAGGCTATTTTCTGTCCTGTTTTGACCCCCCTCATTGGAACGCTCCTTTGAATAGGCATGATAGATTGTAGACTCAGAAGTAAACGCCCACTGCTATTATATTATTGGCTAATAGTTGTGTATGTTTGACAGCCTACATTCTTCACAGATGGACGCTGCTGTTTAAATCTGTTTAACAGACAAAGCAATAGTGATCACGTAATAAAAACAGTTACTTATACTTGTTTTACACTTGCGTGTTGCGACATTACCGTTGGATCCAATATAGTTGGCACAGCATTCTTTTAGTTTCAATCTTTCTGAAAATCCTGTGTTGAATTGTGCCTTGTTTGTAAACAAATCCACTGTAAAATAAAGTGAACAAAGGACCAAGTTCTTACTGACTTAGACTTGTGTTTGCCTCTCTCGTTATTTACACTACTTGCACAAATCGGTGAGCAGGGCTAAACAGGCAGCGATGTGGAAGCAGGCGTTGATCATCTTCTGCGGAGGCGGTGTTCAGCCACACTATTAAAGGTGCTGTATGTAGGATTTTGACTCTACTAAAGCATAAAAATAGCATAATATGTTTGCAGATATTTACGAAACATGCTAAGTTAACATACTTGTTTATCTGAAAAACAATGCTACAGTCAGTAATTCTCCTTTGAAAATGTGCATTCCGGGCCGGAATGTCTGTATATGTTTTGATTTGTGAAACCCACCCACTGCCAGTTTACCCAATTGTATTTCGGCACCCCGGGTTGCCAGTTGGCAGAAAACACAGCGCATTTCATTTCATTCATCATCATGTGCCCTCGTTCCTGTTGGTGTCGTTAATCTGGCAGTCTGAGGAGGAGGGGCCGGGTGAAAAAACAGTATTTTGAATTTGGACTGCAATACCTAGTTCACCTAGGTGTCAATCCTACATACAGCACCTTTAAGTCATAAAGTGGCACATTCCACAATCTGTCTTTTGGCAGACTGGCATCAATATAAGCTGTTTTTAGACTAACGAGAAAATGTTGAGTTCTGAAACTTTTATAGCACAATGACCACTTATATATCAAAAGATCAAGGGAATTTTTCAGTTTCTCAGTTCATGACCCCTTTAATTATTACTGTTATTACTGTATTTAGCAAGGATGCATTAAATTGATCTAAAATTGCAGTAAATTATTAAGATTAAAACTTGTTGCAAAAGATTTCTATTTCAAGCAAATGCTGTTCTTCTGAACCTTCTATTCATCAAAGAATCCTGGAACAAAATGTATCAAGATGTATCAAGGTTTT
Source organism: Schizothorax lantsangensis (assembly GCA_027422415.1). NCBI lineage: Eukaryota > Metazoa > Chordata > Actinopteri > Cypriniformes > Cyprinidae > Schizothorax > Schizothorax lantsangensis. The sequence goes on along the minus strand of CM049842.1, from coordinate 21,457,707 downwards.
CAGGAAAATATTAAGCAACAACTGTTTTCAACATTGATGATAATAATAAGAAATTATTCTTGAGCACCAAATCAGCATATTAGAATAATTTCTGAAAGGATAATGTGATACTGAAGTAACTGGAGTAATTTAGCTTTATCACAGGAATAAATTAAACTTTGAAACATAAGTTATTTTTAAATTAAGCAGAGGAGACTTCAAACACCTTAAAAATTATTACAAACTCCAGACTTTTAAACAGTGGTGTATTTATACAGTAAATGCTTTTTGAGGGTTTTCATATTGCTACTTTTTCAGACATTGTTTAATATTGACCTCTGCCTGCAAACCTGTTTTAAACCTTTGTCCACAACAAAAAAATACACTTTTGAGCAACATGGCCCCTCCTCATGAAATTTAGAACGTCGGCGTTCATATCTGATTTCCATACCATTTCATTGATGCCGCTACATGCTGCTGACACCCCAGGAACCACATCACTAACAAGTGTCAAAATTGGTTCACACTCAAGACCTGTACAACACATTTACGTGTAGGTCAGTGCTTCAGAATGAGCAGCCCTCATCTCAAAGGTTAGCATGTGCATTTATTTGCATTCTCTGCTGCTCTGAGTGTCTCAAAACCCCTTCTTTTTGACACATGTCACCGCGGCCCATAAGTAGGCAGCGTTATGCTAGCCCAGGCCTGACTTAGCCAGAACGTAGTCAGTCCAGATGCATTACAGAGATCAATATTTCAGCCATTCATATTCATACATTCATGCTTTGTTTCGAACTCTCCAAGTCACCAGACCTCCCGTCTGCATAATATTTCAGCGAACCATTTATCAACCTGAAACCGCCATCCAGCTATTGACCACCTCGTGTTGACGATCGTCCTTAACCCTGTGTGAGGAGAAGGATTTAGCACTGTTCAAAGGTGCAAGAAGACTGCTGCAGAGTTGAGCTCTTAAATGTTTTAAAGCTTTGCTGAGAAATAACCTTGCGGTGGCTGTCCTATTGGAATCCATATCTTTGATCTGCTCTAGTTAAGGGTTCTCCGAACCGGAGCAGCAGGCTTTAGAAAGCCATAAATCTCACAGACACCTCTCGGGTCCTCATCACCTTGGATTGGGGCGTATCTTTGCATTCTCGCCCACATCTCTCTCACAATTCCCGCTAAGCTTATAACAACAACACTCAGCCTGTTATCGACTCGCTGTCCAGTCGGCCGTTTGTTTCAAGACCTGTTCAGCCTGTAGGGGCTTCCGGTTTGGCGAGGTCTCTCAAGATGCTTATGGAATGTCAAAAGCAGCACTGGTAAAAAATGTTACCAGTTATCGTGTTAGTATCAATACAGAGTGCCAAATCTTTATGGGATATTAATGCAAACATTAATGGACTTCAGTGATGTGAACCACCTGGAGAAATCAGATGTGTCTAAATATTTATCTTATTCTTTAGACCTGCCAGGCTGGCACTGACTATTATGATGTTAATATTAATAAAACAACATTAGAGAAAAAGGAAACCACTTTACTGCTTTTTAAGTTTTACTGTCGTTCCTGTTGTTTTTTTTTCCATTGTATTTGTAATTGTTGTAACTTGAAGCAATATTTACTTGATAAATACTTGACACGTCATTGTTTTAATTTAGTTTGATATTATTTATTATTATAGTCTATTATAATTTATTAATGAGATTTATTTACTAATTATACTAATATGAAAAAAGAAATTATACTTATATTTAGTATATTTATAATCATTTTGTTTTATTATTATAATTTAATGATAATTAGTTTTTTACTGACTTTTTATTTAATTACCTCAGCTATTATAATTACTTAATTGATAAATACATGGAGCATGCCATTGTTTTATTTTTTTTATTTATATTTACAGCTTATTAAAATGATTAGGCTGATCAAATGTATTAATAATATCAGTAAATATAATATTATTGTTAGTAAAACAAGAAACTGTAATAATTTTATTTTATATATATTATAATTATAAAAACGAAATGTATAAATTCCAGCAGTATTTTGTAAAACATGTTAATTTAACATTTAGTTAGTTTAATATTGTATTTCTTTATAATAGTTGCTAAAATTTACTAACTACATTAAAAAAACAAATAAACAAACAAACAAAATCATATTGTCTTTTTATCTAGGTAATATAATAATAAACTATAATAATTTTATTTTTACAAATATAATTTATTATAATTAACTTTTTAAATAAAGGAGTGTGTTTTTTCTGTGGTATTGCAGCTTGTATTGTGAACAGTGAAATTTGACTCGTAGTGCTACTATCATGATAACCCTGCTGTGCTGCATCTATTGTGTCTGAACATAGTGAAACGGCAGGCTGTGCAATGCAGATGCTGAAGTTTAGTGGAGAAGTATGAAGTCACCTCTCTCTTGCCTGTCCGTGCTTGATTGATAGACCTGCTATTGGGAAAGTTTCCATTTAACATGTGCTGGGTTTTTTTTCATCCATGTTCGCAGAGGCCTTGGGACACAGTAACTCCCTGTGGAAGGGGGAAAGGGTGGAGTGGAGGGAGATATATACAATGCACACGTATATTTTACTGCTCTTGAATCGTCCGGCATCGTAACTCATTTCTATAGGTATATAAATTCGACAGTGAACCCAGCACATGCGTCTGGCTCTTCAGCATGCCCAGATTCACTGCCGTCACTGCTAATCTGTATTGAACATGTGTGGCTGGAAGGAGGGATGGAGAAAGGGAGAAATGGAAGTGCTAGATGGAGATAGATCCACAATGATGTCTTCATTTGTCAGGGGTAGGAGAAATATAGGTGGAGGAATTTTGGTGTATGTTCTGTTCCAGCGCTGCCTCTTTTTTGGCAATAACCCTTAGGGGTCTTCCTTTCAAGCTGCGTGCCTCCTGAGGCAATGTAAGGCAGATGTAACAGGCACACACACTTTCGTAATCATTTTGAAGAGAAAATACCAGTGCCTGATTCCCTGTTTCCTCCAGGACAAATGTGGAAAAATGAGATAAGTGTTGCTTTTCTCTTCAGGCGCCACAGGAGGGGAACTGCAGGTATTTGAATCAGAAAATGGCCCTGAACGTCTCACACAGTCATATCGGCATGGATGATTCGGTTATTCTACTACACTAAATGCTAGTCCGTTCGCATATGGTAGAGCTGTGTGAGCTGCTGAAATGCAATTTCGGTCTTCAAAAAGGGAAGTTTGATAAATAATTTCTTACTGTATAGCGTTGAATGCTTTTTGTTGGTTTAAGATGGAAAGGATGGAGTTCCTGAGAGTTATTTCACAATAACTATCTGCAAATAATTCTACCAAATGGTCGTGATAGTAAGGAAGCCTGTCTAGTGTGGATAACAGTATGGTTGCACCAAAGAAGTTCTTTACCTTTAAAAAATATATCCATCAGTGTTGGAGATGAAGCCTGACAGGTTGTTTATGTGCTCCAGTATGTTATGTTATGATGTTTCTCAAGCTAGCCGTTCTCTTCCCCATTTTATTTCCTGGCAAAACTGGCCAGAAACATAACCTGTAACGTAACAATGTAAAATAATGTATATTGATATGTTTGTTTTTATTATTGCGAAATACCGTAAGGCCAAAAGGATGAACTAAGTGAGGGATACATTTATTTTCAAGTATTGATTATCTATAAAAACACATTTGAGAAACTTCACATATTCACTTTATCTCCAGTTCTGTGCAGATGTTGTGGAGCAGATGGATGCTTTTCTCCCTCTGGCTGTGGCATTTAGAGAGAACAGCCTGCTGCCCGTGTGCTCCAGCTACGTGGAGGTGTGTGGCCGTGTGACTTCCTTCCTACTGACCAGACTAGAGGAGAGGGCAGGGGAAGTGCCGGCCTCAGCTCCCTTCAAGAACCTGCCTATTCTGATGGCCACCAGTGTCTACATCCACCAGACACTCGCACACTATGAAAGCCAGCTCAGAGACTCCACACGCATGTGAGTTACACTCATTCTTTAAAGCTCCGACCTTCTGTATGTCCATTATAGAACATACAATGTTTTCAGCTAGTCTACAGCTAGATCAAGTATAAATACACTGCATAAAAATCAGTTTCTTAAAGATATAGTTCACCCCAAAGTAAAAATTCTGTCATCGTTTACTTTCATTAGTCTTGTTCCAAACCTGTTTGAATTTCTTTCTTCTGCGGAACACAGATGAAGGTATTTTGAATAATCTGGTAACCAGACCATTTTGGATACCACTGACTTTTTAAGTACAATGTACTTATTGTGTTCATATTGTATCGCAAAACACTTTTGGTGCTATTGAGGTGGGATACGGGTAAGGCTAGGAACAGGTTTGGTGGTATGGGTAGGTTTAAGGGTGGGTCAAGGTGTAAGGGATGGGTCAACAGTGTAACTATAAATGTAATTACAGATGCAATTACATGCAGGTATTTTTTTAAACATAAGTACAATGTAAAAACATGTACACAATAAGTGCATTGTATCGAATGATTAATTTAAATGTAAGTACATAGTAGTTATGGTCACTTAATATAAAGTGGGACCAAAGCAAGAGCAGAGACCTTAAAACAAGATCAAATTTACAGCGAAATTGTCATTGCTACAAAAAACAAAACAAAAACAGAAGCACAGTTGTTTAAGACATATTATGACTTGTTTTCAGAAAATATATTTTTTTTTTCGGAAATGTATCTTATTTCTTACATTTTAAGCAAAAAGCAATCAAGATTTAGTGTAGTTTATGCTTATATACTTATATACAATATAATATAATTTAAACTATAATAATAATGACAAAAAGAAGGAGAAAAAAACTATTAGCCAGAATATTAGAATATTAATGTGAAATCTTACATTTTCCTTAATATTTTATGTTATACAATTTCTAATTTACATGTATTTGCATTTTCAAGTGCATAAACACTTGATGAAGATCTTAATGTGTGCATTCATCAGTGATTCAAAAGCTGTACCTTATTTCCACCTTTTTTTCTGTAGTGGATGTGGTGTAAGGAATGACAATGAAGCCTGATCCTCTATGATGTGGTACCCCTGATTTCATAAATAACTCCAAATCTCTCCATGGATGATAAAAATCGAATATAAAACGGTATATAAAAAAACTCAGCTTGGGTTTGACCTGTGCATTTGTATATAAAATGAAAAGTGTTTGGAGAGGGTGAGCATTGCTAAAGTTCACCGATTTATAGTACACTTTCTCAAGCCCAGGTTTCCCCGGCCAGGCAGCCTGTCAGATGGATGCCAGATTTACTAAAATGCTGTAATTGGATTGTAAAGAACCAGAGTGAGACGTATGTGAGCTGGTGCGCTCTGACAGAACTATTCGCCTATGTATTTGTAAGGTTAAAGCCAAGAATGAGCGACAGAAAAGAGAGAGAGAGAGAGACATACAGAAAAAAGGGTAACAGACTGTCTGTGTGGCCTTGTACTTGAAGAGAGGGAGTGAGAAAATATTAGGGGAGGAAGAAGGAGGTGTTGAATGATTGACAGGTAATAATAGGAGCCATTTGCTGATATTAATCACTTAGTGGCTCTTTGACCTGTAAACTACACCTCTTTTGCCTTAAACCAGGCCTTGTGTCTTTGATGTCTCCAACCTCAGGCCTCTAACTCTGCTGCCCATTCAGAGAAGCCAGGATGTGATGGCAGCCTTGCACGATCACCTGACCAGCTACTGCGTCCATGTGTGTGCCGCTAGTATACTACAGGATGCCGAGAGCCACTACTGGAGTGACCCCAGCCCGTTTTACGAGGTACAGATGGCTGTAGCTTTTCTGGCAATATTTCAATAATAGCTCATGTTACGTGGAAGCCTGTTGAAGGCATTTCTTTAGGGTTGGGTTAGGTTATTGGAAGACAAAACATCCTGTACCTCTATACTGTGCTCAAGGACAAAGCTGTGGTTAAATCACACAGCATATTCACATTCAAATCATAAGTGTATCTGTATTGAAATGCTGTGACATTGGTTAATAAATGATAAATTGTGTTATTGTATTCTTAAGTAGGCTCCCTCTTAAATTCTTGGATTTGCATGCTGCTGTTGCACGTTGTCCTTGACTATTTAGTTGACTTCTCTCAGGCTGTCATAAAAGGAGTCAGGTGTGTGCATCCAGCCTCAGTGCTGCCATTCAAAGAGCATTTTATTATAAATGCATTCAAAACATCTCACTTATTTAAAATGCTTGAGGATGCTGTGCACATTTGTAGCCAATCACAAATATCCCAGTCTCAGCCAGCCTGACAAACTGAATAGAATCAGTATGTGTTCATGTAAAACCCTCTTGTCTTTCCTTACTTTTTTATGTATTTATTTTTAAATACACATTAGGGCTAGGCAAGTCAATATATTGAATATTTGTGATTTGCTTTGTTTTTTTTAGTTTTTTTTTAGCAATATACTGTATATAATGGCATTGTGGCATTGTGGCACAATAATGGCATTGTGAATGTTGTAATTTGATTTGTTTTTTGTTTAGTTTGGTTTGGTTTGGTTTGGTGACCAGTGGAAGACAAAGGATTATTTGGGAAAGCTGTTTAAAACTGAAATTGTTTATTTTTAATTAGATTAGATATGGAATTTGTTGCTTAATTAATTTGTCTTATTTCGTTTAAACGGTCTATTTTATTCAACATTTTTAATCACGAGTTTCATTCAACAGTTTGTTTGATCATCGTCTAAAAATTATTTAATTGAATTAAATTTAAATTAAAATAATATTTTAATTAAATTGTATTATTAAAATGTTTTAAATATAAAAACAAATATGTAAGCAAATAATGGGTAAATTATGAAATGTGTGCGCATGTATAAATTGGTGTATATATATATAACCAGATATTTACTTTTTGCTGTAAGCATTTTGAGTTAATTTGGCTGCAGTTGCTGATAAATTAAATAATTAAATATTGTTTATTAAAATTAAAAAAATACCAACATTTTCAGACCAAATAAGACACATTGATATTTATATTAAATAGCATAAGGATATTAATCGGAAAAATTATCTTAGGTGTATTGCTAGTTATAAAGATTTTCTAACTTTATCATTCTCATAATGACCCTTCCTCTAGTCATTTCAGTGGAGCTTGTGGTGCCCCGAGGCAGCGTTAGACTCAACCATCTGTGTGTTGAAGAGTGCAGCCCTAACCTTACCTCCATTAGGATATCCGCGCACACATAAGCTCTCTCACGGATACATACGCACACATCCGCCTGTTGTGGGGCTGTGGGGCAGACTGGCCTGCTGTGTGCAGGTGTGCGGCTGGCTCTACGAGTCTGCTCCTCTGTTGACCTGTATCCCCTCTTCCCCCACCTCTCTTTTGCCTTCTTCCATTCACCCCTCCATTTCACTTCCTCCTGAGCAAATGCCAAAGGGCCAAGCGCTTCCAGAGGCCCAGTCGCTAGCACTAAATCCCTGGGTCCGGACGTGTGGTCATGGCCCTGTGTGTCTCTTTCTATGGCTGACTTAGCCCTGGCTCACTGGTGGACCACGTCCCAGCTCTCATTAGGAGATGTAGTACATGGTTGTTAATAATCTCTCTTTGGTCACACTGTGAACTCCTAATGCTGCTTCCTCTTTGCCTGAAAGTAATTAGCCTCTTAGGAAACAAGGTTCTCTCGTCCTTTTTATCATTTTCGCCTTTTTCGTAATTTTTTCTAATTCTTGCTTCTCTGTTTGAGCTGTTTAGCATGTACAGTATCACAAAATTCTGAAGCATTTCAGCAACATAAGTCTGACCCTTTAGATCAGTCATCCCGTTCTTGTTATGCACTAACATTTAAAAAGAACATTGTGTCATAATTTGTTTTAATAAAAGTGCAGAAATAACTTATACTACACTTAAACTTTTATTAAAACTTTTTTAATTTAAACTTGATTATTTACACAATAAATTTTGGATTATACTCATATGGCTGGACAAAAAATATAAACAAAGTGCATACTTCCAGGAAATATTTTAATTTGTTTAAAAGCCAAATATTTAACATGTAGTTTTTATAATAGCTTAATATTTTTCTTAATTGGAATTTATGCATAAAATATAACTGCCTTTATATTTTTGGAAGAGGGTCTCTTGCAGGAGGATAAAACCTCTGTTTTAAAGTGAAACAAACCAACTAATTCCACAAAACATCACATAATTCATCAAATCTGTTGTTTATACTTGCTCATGTTTATGCTGTTTTTCCCCGGCCAAAAATGATATCACTTTCTGGAGGATAATGTCAATGGCTTTTGTGATTTAAAGGGATATTGCAAAAGACTAACATGATGGAAAGTGAAATTAAGGACACAGGAAAAACCTATAAAACCTCATTTAGGAAAAACCTGTAAAACTGATATTTCAAAGAAAAACTTTAGTTTGATCTATAGTTAAGAAAAACTATATAAAAAAAGGAGTTTTTCTTAATAAATTGACAGTTTTTCATGTTAAAATATGTGCTATTTTGCTGGTAAAAATAGCAACATCTGCCTAAACTTCAACAATAAAATAATTAAAAAACTCACTTCTATGTTTACAGGAATAAATACACAAATGTACACAATAATATGCAATGTGATTTCCATTTTAAAATCATGAGTTACGAATTAAAATTATTATATTTTATCCAATATAGCTATAAAGTCACACATGATGAGACCTGAAATGTACTGCGTAACAGGAATGACCTGGTCAGTCTGCATGTATGTCTGGTTAATGTTCAGTGGAGCAGTGATTGAATATCCAGATTAAAACTTCAAAGTATCCCTGTGCTCTCTCTCTCTCTCTCTCTCTCTCTCTGTGGTAATGAGGGGTCCAGGTGCAGCATGCAGGTGGCATGACCATGAGGGTCTAGAGGAAGACTGTCTGGAAAAAGACCTGTCTTTTTCTTTCTCTTCTATTCTGTATATACTTGCCATGATATCATCATTATATCTTTACCAGTCTCTCTTTGTCTCTTTTTTTTTGTCTCCTTCACTTTTTTTCAGGGTGAAAGGTGTTCTTTCTCCATCCAGATGTGGCACTATTTTCTCACAGGCCTGCGCAGTGACCTTTGGTGCACAGTTGCCCCCGTGCAGGCCCGGCAGACCCTGGCCCAGGTGCTGTGTGAGACCCTGGAGGTCTTAGTTCAGAGGTACTCAAGAGCGCGACCCTCCTACAAAAGACTCTTCCAGATCAGGTACCAGATGAAGATAGACTCAACCATATGAAGATAGTTTGACAACCTGCCACATTTTAAATTAGTGCTGTTGCTACTTTTTAAATTGTGTGGGCAGGGAATGGGATCTTCCACCATTATATTACTACAATAACAATACCATTTCTTATCATTTTGTCTGTTCTGTGATTTTATTTACTATATTATGTATTAAAAAAGTTTTTTTGTTTTTATACATACTTACGTGTGTGTGTAATATTATAAATAATTATGCATATGATTTTTAAATTTATTTTTTTATTATTTTTTGCTACTGTTAACAATACCAACCGTGCATTTCTTTCTTTCTTTCTTTCTTTCTTTCTTTCTTTCTTTCTTTCTTTCTTTCTTTCTTTCTTTCTTTCTTTCTTTGTGTGTGTTTCTCCATTGCATTTTAATGATAAAACACCATTTCCTATTATATATTATCGATAATGAAACCAAATGTCATGAAAATCATTCATTTCCACAATTTTTACAAAATAGGGCTGGTTCTACATAACAATCGGCTCACAATTCCCAACCCTAAAGAAGTATAAAAGAGTTTTTGAACATGCTGGATTTTGTAAGAGTCTGGCTGTAGTTGTCAACAACTTGAACTGCTCTATTTCTCATGTACCATTTAGTGTAGCATGTAGCATTCATGTGCATTGGATTGTTGCATTGTGGAGATGCGTCATGCAGGAAATGGCCGTGCATGGTTAAAGTCACCTGTCTACATCTTGTGGTCAGCGGTCACACTCAAGCACATTCTAACAGAGAGCAGTCATCCATGCTGTCTGATTGAATGATCTTACCGTATTTCTGCTGCACTGAGAAGCACAAGCCCACCTACTATCAGGAACCTCAGGCTTAGCAGACAGTGTTGAATGCTTTAGTGATTATGCCAGTGTTCGGCCCGGGGGTCAAAGCAGATCTCCAGATTTGTAAAACAGTCTCTCTTTGTTAGCACATGGCCCTGCTTCAGCGCCTGGCGGAGGGCCCGATTCTTTCATGCTAGACCGGGTCCAACCGCCCAGGCCTTGTGCGTAGCATTAACACATACTTAAAGTGGTTAAAGATGCCACAAGAGCACGCTTCCCCTCCACTCCAGGACTGATGAGAAAGAGCAGATCGCCCAGGGCCGCAGGGAAAGAATGAATGGAGGGACCGTTTTTTGTTTCAGCAGATGAGCTTTGCTGCAAGGACACCCGGTTATGAGCTCTTCGGTGCTGGCTGAGCTCAGGGTTTGCCAAGCAGATGGGCTCTGCCTCTGCTCCCTTCTCTTTTTCTCCTATCTGGTGAAAGGGGAACTTCCCCTGTGCTATAAAGCAGAACTTGGTGGTAGGTGATGAAAAGTTGAGTTTGATAGGGAAACCAAAGTGGGTAGCATGACCTCTCTGGCTGCTGAGAGACTGTACAGAAGTACACACTTTCAGTGGTTTGAACTGAGTTGGACATGCATGTATTTAGGGTTTGAGTTACTGATACGTGTGTAATTGAAAGTAGATGCATGATATTAGTGGTTGATATTGGATATGCGATATAATTTTTCATGCTGATTTTCTTTATTTTTTACATTTTTACATCAGTTCAAAAGTTTGTGGTCAGTATTTTTTTTCTTTTTAAGAAAAGTATACTTTTATTCAGCAAGCCTGCATAAAATCAAATTTAACAGTAACTACTGTACATTTATCAAATAAATGCTGTTCTTTCTATTCATCAAAAAATCCTGAAACATGTCGGTGCCGAAAGCCTTGTGGGCAGCATGCTGACATATAGCGTGGTTGTGCTTCGGGCGTCCTGAGTTCGAATCCAGGCTCGAGGACCTTTCTCTCTCTCCCACTTTACTTCGTACTATCGTACTATATAGAAATATATATTTTTCAGGATTATTTGATGAATAGAAAGAACAGCATCTATTTGATAAATGTTTTCAAAACGTATTAAGCAGCCACAACCATTTTTAACATTGATAATAATAAGAAATGTTTCTTGATCGCCAGATCAACATATTAGAATAATTTTTGGCATATCATGTGACACTGAAGTAATGGCTGCTAAAACAAAAGCGAGAAAAAGAGAGAAAGAAGAAGAGAAAAAAGTCATAATGCTTAATATGGATGTTGTCAGAATTTGCTTTTTAATGAAAATAATCAGTTGCCTTTTTGGCAGAGGCATCACTTGTTTGTTTACTCTAGAACCTGCATGTGCATTAGCCGGCCCTGGAAAATGCAGTTTTAGATAGAAGGTGCTGAATTAATATATTATAATAAAATTTATGATTCACTAAATTTATGATCACAAAAAAACAGTGATGCTGTCTATCAGAATGTGCGGCCAGCTCTATATTGAGGGTAATGTTATGGGTTAGTATACAGTATGTTTCAGCATTATAAAGGCAATCATCGCTGTGATTGGCACGGCCAGTGAAATTTTCCTATTAATATCCAAAAATAAATGATCGACAAGCAAATATGCCCATATGGTGTAGCTCTATCAAATAGCACATATTAGACAGAAACACATTTTACTTTTTGCTAGAAAATGTTGTTTAGGGCACAGTGTGACAGTGCAGCTGAGTTATTCCTAATATGTGGTGTTCATTGCCTCCTCTAGGACTGATATTACAGCTATTCTGCTGTGCGTGGAGCATCTGATGTGGAGTCTGTGTGACTCTGTGGAGGAGTTGCTAAGGCCTGATGCAGCCCGTGGATCTTGGATGTGGTCCATACACAGCCTGTGTAACCAGCTACTGACCGTTCTGATCGTCCTAACATCACCTCTAGCAGAGCTGCACAGGTAACATGAGTCAGAAGAAACTTGTGGGATTATTGTGATTTAAAGAGTCAAGATACCCTCTCTCTGTATATTTTTATATTTATTTTTATTGTCTAGGGTTTTTCAAGGAGGCTGTGGTGGAGGAGGCAGCAGAACTCTAAAGTTTCCAGAGGGAGTGAACAGTCATGAAACAAAGTGGCTGAGTGTTATCAACCCAAAACTGTTCACAGAGGAGCTGCTGAGGTACTGATGGCACTAAGATTGCACAGATACTATTTGAACTGAACTGAGCTGGACGATGACATCACTGAATCAATTATTTAATCTATTTAATACTGTAAAGCTGCTTTGACACAATCTGTATTGTTAAAAGCGCTACATGAATAAGAGTGACTTGACTTTACTTGACTAAGCAACAAATAAAAGTGTTCATGCCATAGTTAGTTAGAGTGATTAACTCATTAAAGTCATTTTCCCCCAGAGTAGTTTGAATTTCACTACCATTTAAAATTTAGGATTGATAAAACATTTTTTAAAAAAAAGATTGTTTAAATATGTCTTTATGCTCGCCAGGGCTGCATTTATTTTATCAAAAATTATTTATATGATGTTATTACAATTTATTCTTTTGATGGTAAAGCTGAATTTTCAGCAGTCATCACTCCAGTCTTCAGTGTCACATGATCTTTCACAAATCATTCTAATCTATCTATCTATCTATCTATCTATCTATCTATCTATCTATCTATCTATCTATCTATCTGTCTATCTGTCTGTCTGTCTGTCTGTCTGTCTGTCTGTCTGTCTATCTATCTATCTATCTATCTATCTATCTATCTATCTATCTATCTATCCTTACTTTCACTTTTCTACTTTTAGTCCCTCCCTACTTTCACTTTTAATACATTTTATTCATCCTTGCTAAATGAAAGTATATATATATTTTTTTCAAAACAAAATTTCACTGACAATATTGCATATGAACATACTATGTTGTTCTTCTGTAATTTCTAAGTGTACTTTTCAGGTAATTATGATTTAAATAAAATATATTTAAATATAACAACTACTGAGGTGGACACATTAAACAAATAGTAATAATATTGAGAAGAATACAATATATATATATATATATATATATATATATATAAAATGCAATGTCACCTTCAAAAAGTGTTCCAATCTGATTACATAATAATGTAATATTATAAAAAAAAATACTTTTAACACATTCCCAATTCTGCATAAGATGCAAAAACGTCACCAGATTGCTCTGTACCTTTATTACCGAGCCCATTTTTAAATTGTATTACAAGAAAAACACATAACTTACACAATATAGTGAGTTGTTGCAGCTCACCCAAATGAGGCTAGCGCGGCCTTTCAGTTTTCGTTCATGTGTTAGATGCACACAAACACAGTTAATACATTACTGCAGCCACCAGACCCCCAGACTCACGCCCTAATGCAGGCCAGATGCAGATGCCATAGTTAGTCATGCTGTTTATGCTGACATGTGCTGCAGGTCTTCAGTCCAGGTGTGAAAGGCTGAAACGGAGCCTGTAGGAGGACTGTGAAGCCAGGCAGAATGTCAGGCACATCTCACATCACCCTCCTCAAGCCCCCCAGCACAGCTCCAGACTCCCACTCCAGCGTGATATCATCGCGTGTCCCACTTACACAAATCACCGGTCGTCAGCCCCACCGGCTCCGCTTCCATGAAGTCGCAGGGATTTAAATTAGTGCATTTTTATTGCCTGCTCCATTTTTATTTATTTATTTAGCCTCGCTGTGTTCAAGACTCCCTGAGGGTCTCGCGGTGAGGGCCCCACCAGAGCTAAGAGGCCAGACACCAAAATCAAACTCTTCTCCTCACTCAAACACTCCAACCAACTGACAGTTTGGATTATTAAATAAAAAAGTAATAAAAGAGACAAGAAATATCAATAAATCAGGGAGCATTATGGACAGGAAGGAGACTTGTTTTAGTTACACGAGTGTAAGATCAAGATACAGTGAAACCTGACCTCATGGTGTAGCTTACAGATTTATCAGGACCGTTAAAGTGGGATATCGGGTGGATTACCAGCCCTTTGACATGACAAAGCTGTTGCTTAACTAAAGCCTAATGTTCCCCTGTTATGTAGCAGAACTCACCCTGCCTCGTTTTTTTGTGTCTTTATGAGTTTCACATTTGCTCTTCACCCAAGCTCAGAAATAAATAGTGATAATTACTGCTATTTTTTTTTTGTATGACAGTCCATTGGGATGTCAGTGGGCAATTGAAAAGTTTTATCTTTTTTTTTTTTTTTGCATTAGGCATGTTTATCTGACACTTTTAGAAGAATCTGCATAAAAGGCAACTAAAACACTTAACTATTGCTAACTGTATGAACTATTGACTTTTTTGTTACATTTATTGGTAGCACTTTATTTTACAGTCCTGTTCATCATGTACATACTATGTACTTATTAAAGTAATTACTATAACTAGGTACTAACCCTGAACCTACCCCTAAACCTAACCCATGTAGTTACCTTATATTACCAGTACTTTCTTAGGTAAGTACATGGAAGGTACATTTCCATGTACATTTACTGTTAATCTGAAATTTGTCGCTGACAGAATCCATTCATTACAATAGGAATTCACACAATTAGGAAATTCAGATGCAGGTGAATAATTTCTTTACATGGATTTCACATCGGGTTCACCTATATTTTTGTTGGTCACTATATTTGTTGTGATGACCAACAGAAAACTGCTTGTTTTGAAAGTGACCTCTGTATGAGCTATATTTCATACATTGCTACCATTGATAGACAAATAACTGTTTTTTGGCCACAAAATATCATCAATAATTTACTAATGTGACCACACTTTAATATATATTATCTATAATATAACAATTAAAATTCAATACTCCACTCAGTCTATCTGCTTTTAACAGAAATCACTTATTATTATTATTAGTAGTAGTAGTAGTAGTAATTGACTTTATTTTTTATTTTTTTTATTTTTTTAACTAAACAGCAGTTTATTATCTAGTGTAGCCCAAATAATGTGGTTTGGTTAAGGAAGGTAAGCAGTAATTGATCTAAGTCAGTGTAGAAGCCATATTGAATTTTACACTAAGGAACAGACTGTCTCAACTGTAACAGTTGTTACAACTGTATAAAGGCCATCAATCATATGATCACGTTTATGTTTTAAAACTCACAACTTTCAATTTGGATTTCTAGAGTTTTTTTTCTACTGAATTTATCTTTATTTATTTATTTTTGTGGAAGATGTTTTGTCATCTGAACAACTAGCATATTGTTAAACAACAATACAATCCATTGAACACTGTTCTTTCATCCCTCACTGTCTTGTTTTCATTCCTGTCAAAAATTAAACATGGCACTACATTGACTAAGGTCTATGGTTTTCTGTGTGTGAGTGCTGTTTAATCTGGTTGAGCACAATGAAGATCAATGACATTGGATTCTCTGTGATAGAACTGTTGTTCTAATGTGTTCATTTGAATGAAGAGGAGATGTCCTCGGATTCCTAACATTTTTTACATGACCAATTCTTTCTACAGCAACTGTAGTTGTAATGTGGCTTTAGACTTTATCCAAAAATCAGCATATTAGAATTCTTTTTGAAAGATCATCTGATGCCATCACAGAAATAAAGTACATTTTATAACTTGTTAAAATAGAAATCTCAAATTGTAATAATATTTCACAGTATTACTGTATTTTTTCAATCAAATAAATGCAGCCTTGGTGAACAACAAGATGGATCTTTGAAAAAAATAAAATAATAATTCAGACTAATTTTAAACGTTGGAACATTGACCTGACCTTAATTTTATTTATTTATGTTGTTTAAGGGATTTTCCAGCTTGCGAGGGATCTTCTTTGTGTCTGTTTGAGCTACTGGCGTCTGAACCCTGTTATAATCCAGCTGTACTTCTGCAGACCATCCTTCACAAAGACTGCTTCCTGCTACAGATCATCATCTCATACTCATGTAAGACTCATAAAGCCCTGACACACTTCTTGGACTGTACATGTACCCTTACCAAAGATTCCAGATGAGGTCATTTTTTGCTATTGCTCTAATGAAGCATGCTGAAAGTTGGCGAAATATCAAAAAATATAGTTTAGTTGGCTTGCCAAAATGTTGCTTCATCTCCACACGTGTTTGAGTCTGATGTCGGTTACAGAACAGAAGAGAGGCCTGCAATGAGAAAATACGAGGAAACGCTCTTTGAAGCACGTCAGCGCTTTCATTGGTTTCCACAAATGAATTTAGCACAATTTATTGGTGGAAAGACTGATTAGCTGGGTGGATGGCCCAGTGACCTTGCTGCTCTTAATAGCCTGCACCTGTTTTTAATGGGTCTTCTTTTCGCACGTATCCTCTTATGTTCAATAGGCTGTTGTGTGCACTTGTGAACTGATCACAAGACGACAACATCGCTCGAGTCGCCCAACACCTGCGCAGAGGAACCATGCTGAGTCCTTTCATTCTCGCTAAATACGCCATAGAAATCACTAATTGCTAGTCTAAAATTTGAAATTACACTCTGTTGAATTTGCTAACAAGTAAATGCTAGCTGAGGTCTTGAGAGGCTCATCCCAATCAGACACATTTGATACTTATGATTTTGTGAAGTAAGACAGATCCACCTGGATTTTACGCCATCACATTTGCGTCTTTCGTCCTCAGGCGCATCAGAGATTCATCCGGACTGTTGTGAGAATGTCGTTTTACTCACTCATCATCGCACTCATCACCCTCCTCATCCTTTCTGAATCAATAGAGCTCAGTAATAAACACTCATGTGAGAGCAAAGTGAATGACCTTTAAAGATTTTCCTCTTTCTTCCTTACACTCTGAAAAGTCTAACCTTTAAAGGCTGTTTTGTGCTTGCACATTAATTCACATTATGGCAGAGCTCATTAATAACCAAGCTCGGCTGAGAGCACGTCTTCCTGCACGCTCTGGTGTGGGAATCACGTCACCGTAAATCAACACTGCCTGGCCACAGCCTGGCTAATTAAGAAGAAACGCGGTGGCTTGGTTGTCTAGCGTTTAGAGAAAGCTCTTTTAAAGTTCCTCGCTCGAGCGCTGTCTCTCAGCACAGTTTGGGAGCGTTTAGCGCTAAGCTGTGCTCTAAATAGGAGCTTGTTCGTGGAATTCTTTGAGGAACTGATAGCGATGTCTTGTTCCAATTAAGGGCCTCCAGTGGAAACTCATCTGTGAGGCCTGGTAGAAAATCAACAGGTGTGTTTGTTGGCAACACGTCAAGGTTGCAAAGGTTTGTTAGCGGAGGATAGAATTGGTTTGTGGAATCCCTTCCCTTGAGGAACACCAGCAGTTCATTTATCACGGTTCATCCGGTGGCTCGTAAATGGATGATTGCATGTAGGCAGGTCATTAACCTGTCCGGCCCTTTACTGCCCCTTGTGGCTATTTATGTAAGTCCACAGTTTTGCTGCAAAAGCTTGTTGTTATTTTTTTTGCCTTTTTGTCTTCTAATGTATTGGAAACAGGGAATCAAATTATGAATTTGTGACATGATAAACCACACTGGAACCTGCATTCCCATGAAATTAATCCAGTTACATTAAACTATTTTAAATAGCATTTAAGTATTGTCAAGGCTATTTATTAAAAAGTTAATATTGTAACATTTGGTATGATGTAATTATTTTAAATAGAATTTTGCTAATTATTAGGTACACAGAGCTTTTGTGACCTCATTATGTTCATATTAATGAGAATTAATGGAATAACTGTCCCTTATACATTAATATAAATTGTAACCAAAAAATATTCATATCTTAATATTTATTAAAGCCATAAGTAATGTAAGGAGTTTTTTTCTGAATATTGAGAGGGACTTTCGTATGTTAATATATATATTTTGAATAATTATACTGCATCTCATGGCATGATCAATTTCATAACGTATGTGTAAATAACAGATACTACTTTTTGAATTAGAAGGAGGAAAAGTTTTGGTATTATGCATATTATAGTCTTTTGACTTTTCCTTAAAACCATATTTAATTTGAAGCTCGTAAAAGTGTTTGAAACCAAAAAACAAAGTTTTTGTTGTAAGCTGACAAAAAAAAAGTAAACTGTTACACTGAAAATGTATGTTTTTACATGACCCTATGGAAATGGTGGAGAATGGAAAAGATTATTACACTATTGCTAAAAAGAAATGTTTTTGTTCTGTGAACAATTAAAAATGCACATTAAAGGTGGGGTATGTCATTTTTCAAAAACGCTTTAGAAAATTGAGTCGGGACCGAGACATCAGAGCCAGCGGCAAATGTCAGAAGGACTAGCCGAGGTGAGGCTGCTCTCGGCGGATACATGAGCACTGAGCGCCCGGTGATCGCGTGGAGCTCACGTCTCCGAAATCGGCGAAACAAATTTTCAAAAAGGTGCTATCTTTATAAATAAACCGCAGATTTGAGTTTTAAACAACTACATTCTCGCCTGAAATACTCTTAGAATGGCATTTCATGGCACAATAACATCGGTTTTCCCCTCCGCCATTAACGCTCACTGATTGGTGCGAAATGCATTCTGGGATACCTGGCTGCCTCAAGTTCGCACAAGTCACCTCTGGATGCATCCTTGATAAAAGGGGTGGGGCAAGAACACATCTGGGGATTTGAACTGTACTTGGCTAGATGTGAACTTTGAATTGGAACAGTACTTGGTCGACTACTGATGATGTTTCACAAGTTCACAAGAACACAAGTACAGACAAGAACGCATATTGAGAAATGGACCGTGTCTACACCAGACGTGCCACAACAGCTAAAGTCTGCCTACATTGGACGCGATAAAGCGACCATTGAAAATCATTTGAAATTTGTGTCAGCACGTCATAAATAGAACGCGGCAGCAGTTCTCTGTCAGAGATTTGTCGCGCCGCGCAGCATCCAGTGTAGACAGCATCACTGATTATAATAGGTGTGTTCGACTTGAAGCGGCGCTGCACAGAATGATCAGTGTATGACATCAAAGTGCCGCGAGAGCTATTCGAAAGCATAGGATCCGTCTGCTCTCTTATCGCTCTTGCGGATGTCAGCTGCGCAGGATCCGTAATCTGATGCTACATACGTTCTTTGTGGTCTTTGATGTCATTCTTTTCAAGTCGCTTTTATCACGTCCGGTGTAGACACGTAACATTGGTTTTGCTTTGTTTCACAGAACTAATCGTTGCCTGGGTTGCGTAGGCTACGTATGTGTGGGGCAGAGCTATCAAAATAGGGGCGAGACCCTTTTGGGGTAGGGCCGTGTTTGTTTTGGTGATTTAAAACATCAACATTGGCTTCCAGAAATCGCTTACCCCACCTTTAATTAAAAAAAAGTCTTCAAAACTTTCCTTTTCCCCTTACTCCTGTCCTCCAACCACCTGTCATATAGAATATTTTTTTCCACAATCAAATTCATTCCAGATGAAAAAATAAATAAACAGCTCTGATGTAAACCTGTCTTTAGAGATTTAATAATTACAGTGAAATACAGAACAAGACACCAAACAATCTCACAAAGTAAGTGAAATGGCATCTATACCAGTGTCCTCACACATACCAAAATAAAGCAGAGTAGATTCCCATCAGTCCTTCAGCAGCAGCAGAATTCAGGATCCCTGTTAAGCCAAGCAGTGTTAGCTAACCGCACACTCCACTACGACAGGTAATTTAGGTCTGTCATTTCAAAACAGTCCAACATTTGTCAAAAAAAGTGCAAACAGCAGGCTGCTTTCTATCAAAGATGCTCATTGAATGCCGCGTTGCATTCAATCGCCTATTCAAACGCCTGTCAACTCTAGCAAGCGAGACTGACAGGGGCTGAACCAAAGGAACAACCATCCTGCATTCTCCACAACCCCACAGGCCTGATAACATTTGGACAAGGGCATTCAGATATGATAGATATATAAGTACATAGATATGTACTTTATACACCAATCATATTGTTAAGCCATTAGCATTGTGGTTATTTTTATTTTTGATATCACTTAAAATAACCATGATAATGTACTTTCAGGTCTCTGTGTGGACAGAGGAACAGAGGTGTCCCCTGATGCTCACACAGCAGCTGCAGAGTTT
This sequence comes from Schizothorax lantsangensis, assembly GCA_027422415.1. Taxonomy (NCBI): domain Eukaryota; kingdom Metazoa; phylum Chordata; class Actinopteri; order Cypriniformes; family Cyprinidae; genus Schizothorax; species Schizothorax lantsangensis. Next base: position 21,437,608 of record CM049842.1, on the reverse strand, counting down.
TTGGAAGCTGTTTTTTCCATCCTGTCCTCCCTCAACTCCCTCCCCAGGGCTTTAACTCGAGCGCTAGAGGGCTACCTGGACCAGAGACACCTTTGGGAGCACTTTTACAACTTAGCAGGTGCAGCCATGCAAGGATTTTTCCATGCTCTGTCCTACATTTGTTTAGATTTCAAAAGGATACAATTTTAGATGTAGCCTTTCAGATAAAGTCCAGTTGGAAACCGCTTTCACCATGTGCCCCTACTGTGTCCCCTAATTGCCTCAATATCAGATCTGACCAGCTGGAAGCCCATCATCAAATCAAAGCCATAATTAAACCTTCAGCTGTCTCTTTGGTTGCTTATTTATTTACATTTCTGCCTTCTCCTTTTTCCTCTCTGTAAAAGCCACAGCATGAACATTTTTTCATTGTGTTAATGTTTAGTGTATTGATTTTGCATACTGACATAGAAACTGCAATTATGACCTGACACCTTTTGATTCGGCTTTGATTCAGGTGGTTTAATCCAAGCTGAAGCTCTCATGTTTTTGTGTTTTATTACATGTGAGAGGTAATTATAGTTGCACAAATTAGACAAATGATAGAGGAGGGAGCAAGAGAGTGTGTATTGTATGCTGTTATTCTCATGTAAGGTGTTGTGTTTTCGGCTTAATTGACCATGTCCATTCTTCCCTAAAGATAATCTCATAAAGCTTGCTTAGCACCTTGATTGTGCCATTTAGCAGAGCTAATTGGGCTGGTCAGGAAAATGATCGGTATTAGAATTATTTATTTGTTTGTTCTACTGGTACTTTTTGGCACTGTGGATGTTTAGGAATGTAACTCCCTTAAAACACACTTTTAAAATGCATTATTTTATTTCATTGTTTGCTAACAATGTCCAAAAATGGAAATATATGCATCACAGGAATATTCAGTCATTTTGCTTTCCCTTGTTTCCCTGGAACTTATGTAATTTCCATAACATAAATGATAACGCAACAAGGCATAATATTGATGAAATATTTATAGAAATCACTTTTACACAAATTGATTTATGTTTATATGACACTTTGATTACATCATATCTGTGTCTGAGACAAGAGTAAAATGATACAATCTATACATAAAAGTCATTTAAATTGTTGCAAATATAATGTAGATTTGATACGTTTTAATGTAACAGTCATATATCAAAAAAGTTGAACTGAAATCTATTAGCTTAAATAAATAAATAAATACACTATTATTGGGAAAGAAAAATTGCAGATAGATGAAGAAATTATGATTTCTGTCTCTCTTTTTCTTTGAGGTAATGTCCTGTGACCAAATATGACATAATCATAGAGATTTTTATACAGTATCTAATGAATTTACAAAATAAGCTTGATATAATTATTAAATTCCCGTAATTTAGACTATTCTCTTTCTTCCAGACTCCAGTAAAGAGGAGCCGGCCTTGTTTAAATACATCAGGTCCATTGTTTGTGAATCCACTAGCAAACTTTTGATCCACCTGGTCAGCATGATGCAGGCATATAAAGACCAGTCTGAACCCATGGTTGGACAACACCTACCAGAAAATGTCCTAAGCAAAATTCCAAAAGAGTGGAAGTACATTCCACAAGATCCCAAGTTTAATGAAACCAGCAAGAGTAAGCAAAGCTTTATTAACAGTAATATTCATTTATTTCTAAAACATTTTAACTGCATAAAACATCTGTTGGAAACTGTGCAGTCTTATTTAACAAAAAAAAATATATAATTCTAACCAACCCTCATTGTTTCTCTCTCTTCTTATCAGACAACATGAATCTAGCTATCCAAGCCCTCTCTTTCATCTTCACCAACCTTCCTTCAACCATAGCCTCCCTTCCACTGCCTGTACGCTTCCTGTTCACTGTGGCAGAGAAGAGGCTTACCCAGCATGCCAGACAGCTGAGGTCTACCGGCCTGCTCCTCTGGGTCATATTGGTCAGCCTCTGTCAGGATCTAGAAAATGGGGACACCCTGGAGCTCTTGTCTGGACAGCCCCTGGAGAGAGGGGCCAAGGATCGTCTGAGTCTGCTATCAGAATGTCTGCAGGTCAGTCTGGGCCAGCAGAAGGGCGTTCCCAAGCCTCTGGTCCATAATGTGCTCCAGGGCCTGGAAGAGAAGAGGCCCAAATGGACTACCATGCAGCTGCAGAAGGCACGGAAGCTTTGCTGTGATAGGTGAGATTTCAAAAGAAGCCTGATGGAGTATTTTCCCAATTTATCCCAATTTAAGCCCATAATAGCAAATTAATCATTGAGTTTGTTCATTATATGAAAGATGTTTCAGGCTTTTGGAATTTTAAAGTGTTTAACTAATCTATTAATGTCTTCATTGTCTGCCAGTTGATATTTTGATGTCATTTAAAGACATTCAATCTTGCAATTCATTCATTTTTTGAAATTAACTTCACCCTTCATCTTTTGGCAAAATAATTGTGTTGTTTTCTGTGTGTGTGTTCATTTTTTCCCTAGCCTGTAGCTAGTTGTTTCAAGGCTTTTGATACGTGTACATCAAAATGGGTTTGATGTCACCCATAGGATTTGAGTGCAGAAATCTGACTTGAACCACTGAAGAAAGTGTTGCAATCCTTGAATCATGTACTTTAAATCATCTTAGCAGTATTAAATCATCTTAGCAGTATAATATGAGGCTTACTGATAATGATGAGCATACAAGTCATTATTTTATGGCAGATAATGTGGACCTTAATTCCGTGTTTTGTTTTTAGTTTTTTTGTAATGCTATATGCCATGGATATTATGAAGTTGGCTATACTTTTACTTTTTATGTATAAACCTGTGATTCAGTATTTATTTATTTTTTAACACTACTTTTTCTCTGAATTTTTTCTCCAAATCCGAGTTTGAAAACCCCTGCCTTAAATAATGATGCTGTACTAATAATTTCTTCAAACGATTGATTTTTGAGCACTTTTGAAAAGTGACCTATACTTAATGTGATTTTTCATTGTTGCCAAAAAACCCCCCCAAAAAAACACTTTTACCGTATAGTCTTAAGTCATGTCCAGAACAAAACCTCAGAGTTAATTACCCTTATTGAAAATGATTTAGCATCATAACTGAGCTGGGAAAAAAATAAATAAAACTTTTAGTGTTCCGAGAAACGCTGCTCCCAGTGACAGGAAAAACAAAAAAAGAGTGAGGGCAAAAAAACGGAGATAGCAGAAAGGAAGAGTGATTATGTATCGCCTGTCTTAGACAGTCAGTGGAACCATTACTATTCATTAAAATAACCTTCACTTTCAGGCACTGCCTCCGGTGTAAACAATCAACGTACAGTGTGTCGGCGGAAAGCGGGTTCTCTGAAAAACACCCCCCCACCCCGGCTTGTCAACACACACACAAATGCATACACACACACCTCCCTCATCTCTTGTCTTTGCAAAGTAATTTGTAGAGGAGAAGATGATTGTTCTCCATCACGGTGACCCTGGCAGGCTTTGACGGCATGCATGCACAGATGAAGATGAATGCAGTGGATTCCGTGGGCGGAGGGGGTGTTCTGCTTCTTTCGGGGCACATTGGTCCTAATGACGTGATTGATAGCTTGTCCTGGATCCGACGGGCCTCTCATTAATCAAGCCGCTGACTGGATCCAATCATTTGCTTCACCTGCACACTGATGGACAGGGAAGGATACAGGCACAGGTGCTGACACCCCGCTCACCGGCTGGGCTGGCCAGGGCCTCGCCGCTTTTCTCTGTGTCATTGAAGCTAAAGGCTTGCCTGACAGGCGACACTTTCCTTGTCACTTTGTGATTGAAAAATAAAAAAAGGAAGGAAGAAGGAATGGGAGAAACAATGACGGTGGGGTGTGTGTATCAGATGGGAAGTGTGGTGAAGGTGATGAGGCATGCTGGATAGAGAGGACGGGCAAGGGAATGAGTGCGCTGAGGGGACCTTGAGGTTACGGCGAGCGGCACTGTCTCTAACTGTTGATCTGTCCTTCCTCTCACTCTCTTTACTACGTTTTTTTTTCTTCCTTCATTTTTGCCCAAAGGAACTCCATGTAGCAAATCATGTGACTAAACTACTGGCAACATGCAGGCATTTTGCGCAAGTGCAAATTTTTGTGCAAAATGTGTAAGCACAAACACAACAATTCCTGCTTCAGCTCAATGCTGTCGAAAATTGGCAACAGCTACTGTTATTTTGATATTTGATCACATCCCCAAAGGTCACAAAAGCTACAGTAGATGTCAGTTGTTGGGTTGTGAATAAAAGCACCTTTGATTTGCTAAAGACTCATGCCATCTGTGAAGAAATAAATATTAATTAATTCATTCTTAATCTTGCATGCTTTTTGTTGCTAGCAGTCAGAATAAAATATTAAGGAAGCTATATATTGTTGTGAAATATTATTTGGAAGACATGGTATCTTTATTCTACCCACCACCAGAGTACTATTAGATGTATAAACCTTAAGATAAACAAAAATTATGCCTTTCTATAAACTCGAATAATTGTGCTTAATATCTCTCCAAATTTATACATTTTAAGAGTATTTTTTTAATTATTTTTTATTATTATCATTCATAGTAGTAGTATTTTTACCAATTTAAAAACGATTTACTATATATATTAATTAAAACCGCCCAATAAAATGAACTGGGAACTTGCAGTTAGCATGTAAAACTGCCTTTAGGAGTATTTAAATTGAGTAATATAATAACTATTTTGCATTTATTTCATGCTAACCCCCCTCTCTCTTTTATGTGTTCCTCCATTAGTGTGTTTGAGCGTGTGGAAAGTGGCCCGGCGCAGGATAGAGGTGGGCCCGCGGAACTGACTGAGCATAAAATAAGGCAGTTGCTGCTGGAGCTGTGCCATAGAGCAGGTGGCAGCCAGCACCTCCGGCAAATCCATCACAGCATCCAGCTCAATGAGGTAGCGAATTGCTGTTTTTCACCAAGCAATTAGGTGGCTGTTAGCCTGAGGCAGACAGTGTGACCTGAAGCTGAGGGGAACGCCTGTGCAGAGCTGCTGCACGGAGACACAACTGCATCCAGACGCTGCTGCGAGGCTTCTCGTAACAGCCTTGACCTGATTGAAAAAGCGACTGGGAAATAACAACATCTTAAACAACAGAGATAATAAAAATTCAAGGGAACGGTTCACAAATTAGTCAAAGTCTTTCTCCACACTTACACTACACTTTTTTGCCCCTTGCTCTACTTAACAATAAGAACACATCTTGGGAAATTAGTGCAACTCTCACTTAAGTCTAATCTTGAGGACAATTCTTTGTGTCATATCTATACATAACTTTGTCCTCTTCCAATGTCCTGTTTTCAAATCCTATTCCTAGATAGACTGATTAATTTCTACCATTGTCGGCCAATTACTTGGGGAATAGAGAGAAAAGAAATGGCCATTATGTCCAAAATTGGGTATGTAATAATTGTTGAAATGTACTAATTTGTCCAATGGTGTGTTTAAGAAGTCTGTAGAGACTCACTATTAATTTGACCACTTTAATAGTGTTTTAGTTTTGCTTAATGCAGTCTAATAATAAGACGTGTCCAGGTTCCTGTTCATTTATGAGCCTTGTGTCTTGTGTTTTTTGTGTGTAGGGTTTACTGAGGTCCATCTTAACGCCACATGCAGAGACACATCCACTTCCGGACTCCCCTTTGGGACCTGTCGTATTCTCTTCTGAAGCGAGCAGCCAAAACCAGTGTAAAACCCAGTTCAACCCCCTCACAGAGTGCAATTCTATCGGCCGGAACAAGTTCGATCAGGTTAGTCCTTTGTTATTTTCTCAGCCTTCAACTTGAAGTGCCACGAGTGCTCCCAAATACTTGTCTTCCACGTAACTTTTATTTAAAGCAGTTCGTTAATGCCGTGAACTACTTCTCTACTCTTTCACGCTCGAGCGAGTGTAACTTTCCGTCAAGGCCACCAGGCAAGGTGAATATAAGAGAGAGACTGAGAGACTTTAAACTGCTTCTCTAGGATGAACTCGACAATTCTCCATAGGTCGCTCTGTCCCTAAGCTATATTTTAGTGTGAAGGGAAGACACAAAGCAAAACATTAAAAAAGGTTAACCAAAAGAGCAGAGAATTTGAAAACACTTGAAAGGTGAACTCTTCAAGTGTGATGTGGCTTTGAACAAAGGGTGGAAAAAAAGCATCCCTTGCGTGTTGAAGACGTTGTAGGTTGAAGGTTTAATTACAAGAGCCATGGTCCTCTTTTGGCTTTCTCTTAAAGGTAGGATAAAGTTTTCTCTGCTCATGTCATGAGACTTTTTGCTACACCTTTGAAGCCGGAAAGTCTGCAACCTTCTATTTTAAAGGGGAACTTTTCCTTTCATTATCTTATTTGGCTCAGAGTTTTGCGTCGGTTAAAATGCAAGTTCTTTCCCCGTCGTTAGGCACTAGCTGCCGTGCTCTTAATCCCTTTTGTTTTCTCCTTATCGCTCACACTCGCATTGCTTTGCATAAAACACCTTATTAAGGGGATGATTAAAAAGCCTCCTCGCCTTCAGGTGGCTGTGCTGTTTGTCAAATCAAATGGAGGCAGAAAAAACGAATGCCGATCCATCAATCAGCCGGTCGGAGAATAGGAGGGGCTGGCACGCTTCTGTCCTTTTGTCAATAAAAAAAAAAAACTCGGCTTCAAGTTGAGAGTGACATTCCAGCTATCAAAACAATCGGATTTCATTTGGATCCCTAACAAAGGAACGGTCCACTCGTGGGTGAGGGAAACCTTGGGCGGCTCGCCACGAACAACGGCGAGAAGAATAACGACTCCTCTTGCAAAATTGATTTATCTTTTTATAAATGATGGTACATCCCTCCCCAAATGGATTTATAAATTAATTCCTGTCTTATTGGAATAAAAACCTTCTTGTGCAGACATGATAGATAGATCGCATTGGGGCGGCCTTGTTCAGGACCCCCTCCTCCTTGGTTAGTCCAGCCCAGCTGGAGCAGTAATTTACTGATCATATTAACTCTGATTAATAACGAACAATACTCGCTGCTCATTTATCAACAGGCTGCTCTGGGTGAGAGGGAGTGGTATTGGGCCCAACTGCTGCCAGCCTATCAGAGCATGAGTCAGGTGACCTTCACGACGCTGCTCGCTAACAGGTAATGGCTGCTGCTCTCGTTCGCACACAGTCGCCCCCTCCTTTCGCTTACACTCTGTTGAAGTGCTGCCTGTCATGTCCCGCCCTGTACCTCTGTAATGAATGTGAATATGTGGAGGATAGAGGGATCCTGTGACCGTTTGAATGTTCACACTTGTCTGTGTGTGTCAGCTTCTAAAGGCATTATGGTTTGGCTGCATATGCCTCATCTGACCTGTGTTTGTGATTTTTTTAGGTATAGATGTTGCCATCTCTATGTGAGTTCATGGTTACCTACAAGATTTTAATTCCCAGCATGCAGCATCCCTTCTTTCTCAAAGTTTGGTGAAGAAAGTGCTTTTCCACTGAGAGCTTGCTAAAGAAGCACAGCTCCATCATAGTGTTGAGGAAAAAAAAAAGGAGAGCGTATCTGAGCTCACTGTGCGGAAAAAATGAAGTGTCTGCGTTTTTAGAACTGAGTGGAAATCACAATCTGACATGTGTCAAACTGTGTCAGAAAATAATTTTGAGGTTACTGTGGGATCTTGTGTGATTGAGCTTTAGTTTAAGTGTGATACAAGTATGCCGGTTTAAAAGAATATCTCAAACCAAAGCCAGAGTTTGATCAATTTGCTCCAAATGATCCGTGAGTTCAGTGTTAGTTTGACAGCTTGACAAAAGAAAATCAGTTTCAATCACTGATTCTTTCTGAAATGTTGAGTAAAACAAGATTTTAGTCAACAGATGAAATATCAATTGTTAATAATTGTAGTTGGTTTCTTTTTCAGGAAAGAGTGGAAGAGTGTATCTATATTTATGTCCTATGCCTGGTCAACATTTCTTTTAAGATTTTCGCTGTTTTAATGACATTTAGCTTTTTTGCAGTATGCTATAAATAAATAAATACACTAAAAAATAACTCTTTGGCTGAACATGATTCAATCATGTATAGTGGTTCCGTGTCTAATTTTAGTTGAGTTTACTCAGTTTTCCTTAGTTCATTCTACAAGAAACATTTGAGTAGAGATAACATGTTTCCCTCATGTGGAACCACTGCCCATGCAAGTTCTGCCAATGTGTTATAATGACATATTAGCAAGTAAAATATAACTTTTCTTTACACATATGATGTTGGCAGTTTAAGGATGGTACTATGTACGTCCCTAGCACTCCCATTGGAGTTGCTTTTCTCAACCCATACAAACGCTCCACACTCCAAAAACACCAACATAACAGAAAGTCCTTTAAAATGCTAGCATAATAGAACATTAGACATTAACAAGTCTCTGTTTTCTCACTTTATTTCAAAATTTTCTCTCCCTATATCCAGCCCTGTGGAAAGCAAGATGGGAAGTGTAAAACTTATTTTGAGCTGCTCGATTGAAACATGTTCTTTCAAAATGAAAACACTGAGTTAAACCAAAAAGTAACCATTTCAAGTCAGTTTAACATGATGCAGTCATGTTTGAATGAGAAACCTGATACAATGGTGTTAAATCAAAATGAATTGTTTAAAAAAAAGTAAACTATAATTTTTATTTTTTTATTTTAGTGAATGGATCTGTGATATGAAAAGTTTATTTTTAAAAGTACAATTATTTCATGCAGGTCATGAAAATGGTATATTAAGCATAATTACTGAAAATAGGCATGCTAATTATAGAATAATAATACATTTTTTAAGTTTAGTTTAGTTTTAAGTAAATTATAGCATGCATAATGCAGAATTGTTTCTGACGCTGCTTAAAATCTAGTGTCAAATAGCTGTTATAATAGCCAAATATTTTTGTATGAATAAAAAAGGTCATTGGATTTAACGGGAGAGTTTTTGATAGGGAATTGTCTCATCTGGGAATCAGTGCCTACCCATGGTCCAGATTGTGTAGTTTCTTCATGGAAGTGCAGCAGGTCAGTAGAACATGGACCTATTTCTGCGTACCTGGCAAATCACCTGCCCAGTCTAACTTGGAGAGCATCCAGATGTTAGTGTTTCCTTCACAGTGGGGTGGAACCTTTGAGAGCATCTTTCTATGTTCAGTATCTCAATGATGGAGCACCTGCCCCAGTGGCCGAGCAGAGGTTCAGAAGAGGGGTGAAGGACAGAAGGTGAAGCTAGAAGGTGCTCTGGAAACTTAGAGAGTCATACAGTAGAGTTTGTTTGTGCAAATGGGGTCCATACACCTTTATTAGTCATTAAGTTACATGACACTTAATCTATTTTAGGTCCAGTTGACGTAGGTAAGGGTTGGTCTCTAATTAGAATTTGCTTCATATAAAAACAAGAGAAGTCTTTCGTGTCCTTATTCAGATAGCTGTTTGTTTGTGCAAACATCTTAGTGCAATAACATATGGATTATCTAGGAATGACCATGAATGAGTAAATTTAATGGAAAACCCGTTCAGACAGAGGTGAATTAAAAAGAAAAAAAAATGGTAAAAATGAGAACGAGGGAGAGAGAAAATAGTTGTAACGCAAGGTCTAATGTATGGGGAAAAAATCAGTAATAGGTCATGTACTGAATGTTAGACACTAGAGATGCTCTCTGGAGACTGAGGATGTATGTAGGTCTTCTATATGCAGAAACTATGTGATCTGTTCAATAGGGTGAGGGCTCTGAGGTCTTAACATATTAATCTCTCCTACTTCTCTTTTTTCAGTAGTTGTTTTAATGGTGTGAGGTTATAGGTTATGAGAGGAATAGTTTGTCCAAATAATACATTTAGCCATTTACTCCTGATCTTGTTATTATAAACCCAAATGCTGTTCTCTTGAACTTTCATCAAATAATCAAATAAAAAAAGTTTCATGGTTTCCATAAAAATATTAAGCGGCACAACTGTTTTCAACATTGATAATGAAATATTTCTTAAGCACCAGATCAGCATATTAGAATGATTTATGAAGGATCGTGTGACACTGAAGACTGGAATAATGGCCGCTGAAAATTCAGCTAAATTGTAATAATATTTCCCAATATTACAATTTTTTTTTTTTGATCAAAGCTATGCAGACTGGGTAAGCATAAGATACTTATTAAAACAAAAAAGTAGTGTGTATATTTACAGATCTAAATGCTATAAATGAATCATACAAGTTGCAAATATGTCTATGTTCTGTCTGTGAAACTTTTGAAATCCTATGACTTTGATGAACAAACAGGAATTTATGTCATTAAGAAACTTTATCCCCTGACTGTGGCTTTTGAATTCAACATAAGTGATTAATGACTTACAAATAAATAATATGCCGTGGAATATAGTGCATATGGAGTATTTTTATTTATTTTTATTTAGAGCTTGAACTAAAATAAACAATAAATAAATAATTTTGACTGACATGCATAATGACAGACTTTTCATTTTTGAGTGAATATCCATTTAAACATGATTTGAACATTCAAGTAAACATTATTTAAACATATTTATGTGGCTCTGTGAGGAGTACATTCATCTGGTTACATATGAATGAGACGTGCACCATAATGTGGTCTCAACTCCTTCCCCCTGATTCTCCCTCTCAGAGTGTGTGAGAGAGAGGGAGAAGATTTACACAGGTGTGGGTGTCCTTTATTGTCACCTGTCATTTGGCTGTCTGTGCCAGCAGTGTCATAAATCATTCTCAAATTGAGCTTTTCAGCAGAAAGTGACTGATTAATGTTCCTGTTCTTCCTCAGACTAGCACCTGACACCCAGAGAGACAGCAACAGCAAACTTCTAGACATGACCCACACAAACTTTTTTATGGTGCTTGGTGACAGAAAGGCTTTAAAATAACACAGAGGTTCAACGATCTGTGTTACCATTCACATTCAGATTTGCCTTCTTTGTTGAATAAACCTTACATTACTGTATACTGTAGTATACTTACGCTATATTCCAGATGTGGGGTACTTTAACTGGATTTGTCTTCCTACCTTGTAGCATTCTGTAATGTAAGATGATGTACAATTAGTGTATCTTTTACTGTGTCTCTGCACAATCTTTTTGTTTTATGCTTTTTTATGCTTTATGTTAACCAAAGCTGAATTAATTTGATATAAAATACAGTAAAAAGTGTAGTTTTGAAATTTTTTATTACAGTTTAAAATAACTGTTTTCTATTTTAATATATTTTAAAATGCAATTTATTCCTTTGGGGGAAAGGACTACAGTCTTTAATGTCACATGATTCTTCAGAAATCATTCTAATATGCTGATTTGGTGCTCAAGAAACATTTATAAACTAACTTATTATTATAAAATCATCTTTTTTTTTAATGGTAGTGTACTTCCTTTTTTATAAAGTGAGAAGTGGTAATCTTTCATAAGTAAGCTCTAAGGTTAAACATTTTCCTCTAATGGATTTTCTTTTAATATATTGTGCTTTAGTTTGACACAGTTCTAGTTTCGGCATTGTGAGAGCTGCTGATGGATGGGTCTGCAAAAATCACCAGATGTGGCTTTCAGAGTTGCAAAATACCACAGGACACACTTAACAAGCACCTTCTGAACAATTGTAGTGCTCTTGGTCACGGCTAAAACTATTCGCCCTGTCACAAACAATGCTTAAATATGTCTTGTTCTCTTCTGTGCTATTGTGTGTTGCATTGAAAGACATGAATTTTGACTGTGTAGTACATTGGCTAGGTCAACTTTTACAGCCTCGCGTTGTCATGCCTCTATCATCCGGAACAATAGTGAGTGGAGAAGTATCTGTTGAGAGAGATGGCAGTTGATGCGGGAAGTAGAGTGCTTTAAATTGCAGTGATAGGCACCGCTGTTCACATTGGGCAAATGCCATCTGTTCCAAATGATGGCCATATGGTTAGCTTTCTTTCCCAGGGTATAAAATACAAACAAATGTGTCAGAATGCAAGGGCTTTTTCCACAGACGCGTAGCGACTCGGCTAGAGGCAGCATCGCAATGTGCGGGAAAGTAATTGCTATCGCCACCTTTGTGTTATGAGTTTGTTATTGTTGCTTTTTTGGGTGAGGGAATCTGTCATGGCCAAGGAATTGAACATTTTCAGTGTGTTACTGGAAAGCAAACACTTTCTTTGTCAACCCATCACTGTAGTGACCTTTTAATAGGTGTTTATATATGTATAGTGGATAGTATATAGTTTATATATTATGTAGTATAAGTATTTAAGTTTCACAAACAAGTCCTCTCCATGTTCTTTGACTGACTGACTGACTGACTGACTGACTGACTGTGGGAAATCGTCATTGTGTCTCTCCATCATTTTGCCTTTGTTTTGGTGGCTAGTGTTGGAAATTAGCAAACACAATGAGGTTTTGTTTAGCATGAGGCAGGCATAGAGCTCCTGGTGTCTGAGTTTGTACTTTGCATGTATGTGTGTGTGTGTGTGTGTCGGTGGGTGAATCACTGAAGCCTGGGAGAAGGCCGTGGCCCCACCTCACATGGCAGAGACGAGCTGAAAGGCTCATTAATCAAACTCCGAGTCACAGATGTGATGGCTTCCACACAAACTGCCAGCAGACTGTGAAAGTCACATCCAACAGAGTCAACTGTCAAGCAGCTAGGCCACCATTTCCACCCGGCCCGGCTCATTCCTCATTCCTTTCCTCTAAAATCCTTTTCTATCCATTTATTATTTCCTTCCTCCCTGTCTCGCACCTCTAGTAATGATCAGTTAGAGCCCCAGTTTACTGCTGAAGTTAATATTGAATGCCATTCGCAATCTGAATCTTTTTTTTTTCTCAGATGCCCTTCATGATTCAATTCATGCTTTAAGTGTTGTGTTTTGTTTTGTATTGTGTTTTGGTTTTGTTTTGTTTGGTTGGAAATAAACTTGCCAAGCTGATAGCTAATTAGCTAGAATGTAAGCCACCAATTTTTGTTTGGTATGATTTGGAGGAAGTAAATGTTTTATTTTGCTTTACTTTGCTTTTTGTTTTGTTTTTAGCTCCCATCTAAACTACACCTTTTCTTTATCTTTTCTTTTCTGTTTTCCTTTTCTTTTCTTTTCTTTTCTTTTCCTTTCAGTTTTCCTTTCAGTTTTCCTTTCCTTTCCTTTCCTTTCCTTTCCTTTCCTTTCCTTTCCTTTCCTTTCCTTTCCTTTCCTTTCCTTTCCTTTCCTTTCCTTTCCTTTCCTTTCCTTTCCTTCCCTTCCCTTCCCTTCCCTTTTGTACTTGCCAAAAATAGGCAAGTAGCTACTGACTAAACTACTCAAAGTCATTCTAAAATAAACAACAACTATTTATAATCTGTTATTTCAGCTTTGCTGGGCTTCTGTTTGTTTTGTTTTGTTTTTGTTTTTTTGGCCCATCAATATTCCTTCACAGCATCCTTGATTACGGCACATTCTTTAACTCAATTCAATCCATTCTCTCACTTCCTGTCCTCTCTCTTATAGTGAAGTACCATTATCTCCCATAATCTATGATCCTAATCTACAGCCGTCACAACCAGCTCAATCATAGCCAGCGCAGAGCTTTAATCAGACACCCACCGCCATCTCCACATTGTGATTGACAAAGCCACCCTGCCAGCCTGAGATGTGGAAAATAATAATAAAATAAATAAACTGTGTGGTCCCTGGATGGAAGAGGGCCAGTGACAGGCTTCCACGCTGGGGGCCCGGTGTCACTGCACTGGCAGTCTCATCATACTGCCACCAGAACCCAGCCATTTGCATCCAGGCCAGGGACAGATAATTAGAAGGATTCCTGCCTGTCAGCATTAATCTGGGTAGCGGTGAAATGCTCTGACAAGGAAATGGAGATGGAGAGCTTTAGCTGGAGCGGATGGTAAAGGAGAGTGTGGTTCAGTAGAGGCAATCATAGCTCCTTACAAATAAGAGTGATAATATTAGTGGCCTGTAACGGTAATTCATTTGGAGCGCACTGAATGCTGATTTGTAATACCTGCATTTAATATAGCTGACTTGTTATAGTTGTATAAGATGAGTATTTCAAGCATACTTTTACTTGAATATGCTTTTACTTTTATTATCTTACATTGTGAAAGTACAATGCTGTGCAATGTAAAAGTAACATTAAATTTAGCTTATATTTCATAACCAGGCCTTTGGCAGTCTTTTGTCTATTCACAGGCACTTTTAAATGCTAACTGTGTCAGTTTTTTTTTTTTTAAGCAATCCGACCACAGGGGAACCTTCATTGTTAATTGCTTTGAAAAGTTTGAAATGTGTCATCTGTTAGAAGTATATTTATTAAATGATCTTCCATCACTCTGAATTATTCTCATATATATATATATATATTTGGCTTTCCATACAGATTTATACAATGAACTGGCTGTTTTAGGGGTATCTTTTTTAATTTGATTAATAGGTCATTAGTTAGCATTTATGCATTCAGACTTATGAAGTTATCTAATGAAGTTGACCCACAGGAATAATTCACCCAAAAATTTAAATTACTCACTTCAGATTGCAAAAAGAAATCAAAGGGTCAAAGCATTATGAAAGTTGATGAACTTATGACCAACATTTAAAGGGATAGTACACCTAAAAAAATTAAAATTCTGTCCTCATTTACATACTTCATGTTGTTTCAAACATGTAAAACCTTTTTTTTCATACATTGAAAGTCTACGTTCAGAATTATTTAAAATTTCTTCTTGTATGTTCCACAGAAGAAAGAAAATCATGCTGGAATGACATGAGTAAATAATGACATAATTTTCATTTAGGGTGAACTCTTTAAGTCGCTATTGGCTAAAAGTATTGGCTAAAAGTTGTATAAAGTTAGTTTCGGCTGCCGCTCTGGTCTGAGAGTGTGTTGCATTTTTACACCTGGCATTGTTCACTTGTTTCATTCTTCTGATGAGTGTAATGTCTTGGCCTAGTGAATCGTACCTCTATACGATGTCTACAGTTCTGTCATAGGAGCCCTGATCAGACGTGACCTTCACTCTCTGCTGACTTTACATGGCCTGAATGCCACTGTCTCAGAGTACCTTTAGAGGAACTGAGGACTGTCATCCTGTCAATGCGATGGTGATCCTGGTGCTCCGCAGAGGTGCTACAGATCCCCCGGAGCCCTGAGCCCTGACTAATATAGGGGCCATGGTGCCACTCTGGCCCCTGGGCAGATGGTCAGCAAGCTTCCTGAAAGCCGAGGGCACTTGGGTCTTTCATTGGCATTCAGCGGCCACTTTCAAACTCTGCCCCTCAGAGGTGGGTAAGAAGGACAGAAGGAAGGATGAAGGTTGCTTAGACATGGTTGATGAGGAGAAGGTCTGTCACCACATCTGCCCTTCTGCAACCTCTCTGGTTGAGTACCACACACTAATTAATAAGTGCGTGCACAGGTAACCCAAAAGCCAGGCCCGGATCTGCAGACTTTTGCAGATTTTGCAGTTTCTGCACTGAATCTGGGGGGAAATTTGCATGATTCTGCAGAATAGATTTAACCCTCATGTTCTGTTTGTGGTGTTGTGGACCCCAAAACTATTTTTACAACTTGAGGGAAAAAAAGTTTGATACTTAATCATTTTACTTAATCATATGAGACCTGACAATATTTGAAATGGCATAAGTCAATCTAAAGAGAACATGAAGGTAAAATATGTTTGATATGTAAGTGTTGTTTTGTCTGATGTGATAAGATGTTGTGAATTGATCTAAAGTGAAAGTAAAGATGTTTATAATGTTACAAAAAAACTTTCTATTAATCAAAGAATCCTGAAAAAAATATATGCGTTTCCACAAACAAACAAACATTAAGCAGCTCGACTGTTTTTAATATTGATAATAATAAGAAATGTTTCTTTTTGTATCAACAGTCAAAAATCCAGTCAAGGACAAGAAAAACACAAAACAAGTCAAACAATAACGTATATTAAGGAGAAAACACTGCCAAGCATCAATGGTCGAAGGCTTGGCCCCATTGATTCGTGCTGTTGTACATTCATAAGTCACTATTTGCAGGAGGCTATGGATCCAATATGTTTTTCCACACATGTGTGGTGTAAACCAGTTCTGTATTATTGTCTTCTTCGCAGCTGTAAAACCAGCAAACAACGTTCTCTTTTGAATTGAACTGAAATGTTTCTTGAGCACCAAATCAGCATATTAGAATGATTTCTGAAGGATCATGTGACACTGAAGACTGGAGAAATGGCCATCACAAATAAATTATATTTTAAAATATATTTAAAAAGAAAACGTTTTAAATTATAATATTGCAATAAAAAAATAGAAACACCAAACTTTTGACCAGTAGTATATATAATGACAATAATGTAATATACACATGACTTCTAGTTGTTTAGGAACTCACAGAAGCGTATTTTCCATCTTGTCTACATTTTTTAAGTGTGATATTGTGATGGTTAAATGTATGAAACAGGGTTGGAGTATTCTCCTCAGTGCTCTGCTGAGGGTTGTCTTGATGTGACAGGCTGCTATGTTAGCTCAAGTTGTTTTTGACAGAACACTAAGAAAAGAAGTCAAAAAGGAAATGCACACTGAATTCCTCCTCAGAAGCTGCAGTCTCTGGAATTTTCTTTCTTTCTTTCTTTCTTTCTTTCTCTTTCACTCTTTCACTCTTTCACTCTTTCTTTCACTTTGTTCTAACTTGCGCTATTGATGACAAATAATTTGCAATGTTGCATCCTTTCAATCCCAACAATTACGCTATAGTGCATGTCTTATAGCAGTTTGTATTCAAATAAGTTGCATTCATAGAGCAGCTCTCATTCTTCACATCTCTGCCAATCCACAGACCAAGTGACATTATGTGCATTTTAAATTTTATTGTTATACTCAGCTGGACAATTGAACTTTGGCTTTGGACCAACAATCGAACCAAGTGTGAAAACAGTTCAACTAGATTTGAACTCTCTCTTGATGACGTCTTCAAATCAATGCCCAGATTGGCTGGGATTATGTCCTCCTCTGACAATATATGTCTTGTCTATTTGTATCTCTGCTTTGTCATGACTGCAATACTTGATTCATCCAGTTAAGCCAGGTTGACTAATCTTGACATCTCTAAATCGATGTCCAGATTGGCTGGGAGAAGATTTCTCAAATGTAGTTATTTCTCAGAGGCATCTTCACCCTTTATTCTATACTGTATGTCTCATCTACTGGCAACCATAGCAGTGTGACTGTTTGTTGCAATTTGTGTGATACCCAGTGACAATGTTATGAAAGGCCATTTAGAGATGAATGATGCTTCTTGTCACTCCCTCGATCTCTCCTTCTCTATCTCTCTCTGCCATCCTCTTCATTCATCTCTTGTCTTTTTTGAACTTGGGCGCTCTCTGGAAGGGGAGCAGATCTAATCAGAGAGTGGGCTGCTTGGATTGGGGGCATCTGTGTAGCCTCTACGTTGGCTCTGCTGACCCAATGCTTTCTCAGACAATCCATCATTCAACGCTGCCCGTCCGGATCAGCTCAGGCACTCCTCACAACCACACACACAATCCAGAGCTCAATGTCAGGCAATGGACTACTTGACGGAGTGTACCGTTTGAAGACTTCCTCTCTTTCCTGGAAACCCTACCACCTGCAGGCTTCATGCCCGCGGGCTGCTTGCCCTCTTCTGGTTTGAGAGAGGTCAGAATACACGTTGTTTCTGACCAACTCTGCCAGTCTCCTCAGGTTACCGACCCCAGCAGTGAGCATCAACCCTCCACATAAGAAAAAACAGTAAGAGGGCACGAGCAAAGGCAACTGCCTCGTGTACTTCTGGTCGGCAGTGTCTTAGGCCGTTTCGACACTTGGTTTGATTGCTTGGGCCGAACAAGAGTTCAGTTCTATCCTTCTTTCCCTGCCCTGGTGTCTTTTGCATCATCATGATGCTGCTGTTAATCACAAACCAGCTTCAGTGACTGAATACTCTTGACTCGGGCTTTATTTGGTGACTCTTGTCTCTATGGTTTTACTACTAGAAACGCACTGATTTTAAAATTCTGGCTAATACCAAGCTAATAATTATGTTAATGTTTTAACTGAGAAACGGATAAATGGCATTTTTTTAAATGCTAAAAGTGAGTTTAAGCATCACAACATTACAATGTACAGTATAAAAAAATAGATATTCAAATTATTAGTGTTTTTTAAGATTAGTGACAGCAAAGGTGATCAAATTTTTAATATAGAGTAAAACATGATATACCAATAGAAATAAAACCCCTCAAACCTCATTGGTTCTTGTGTAATGACATGATGTGAAGTCGCATGACATCGACAAAAAAGGCTGAAGGTTTTTTTCCAAATTTCTACTTTTAGTTTCAGAGAAGGAAGTAAGTCAAAAGAGTAAATTATGACAGAATTTCCAATTTTAGGTGAACTATCCCTTGAACTCATAGGCTGGCACTTGAGTCTGTCTAGGTTTGAATAACGAGAGACAAATTCTGTGGAGAAGAGGCAATGAGAACCAAATTATAGGCCTACGATAACTGGCAAGTATTACGTCATCATTAACAGTTCACTTCCACTAGTTGACTAGGTACAGTAGCATTCATGCCAATTAAGATCCAATCCTATTGACAAGTTTAAGAGGTAATTATTCTTGTTTATTTTTGAAGAAAGAAAAGGAAATGGCTGAGTTTTTGTCTATAACCAAGTCTAAAGAGAATACAAGATGCTTATATTTCTGCATTTGTTGTTCACGATGAGGCATATTTTTTTATCCAGAGCTTAATGCATAACAGAAGTGAAATTTCATATCATTTGCACTGCAGCTGACAAACTAACACTCCCTTCTTAGTTTACAAAAGCAGTCATACTCAAGGGACGAACACGTCTCCGCAGAAGACGAGACGGCACGTTTGTTTAAAGCAGACGCCCAATAAAATGGACCAGCTTAGTAGCAAGCAAACGTCGGTTCAGTTTTAGCCTTTCATTGGCGTTGGATATCAGTGACAGCCCCGATCAAAGAACGGCGTCACAAATGAAGCTGTCAAAATGGCTGGCAGCTGAGTCAGGCAGCAAAAAGGGGGAGAAACAGAAAGAGAGATTTTCAGTTGCTTTCAAATGCATCATGACCGCGATGGAGGCTTCATAAACAGACAAAAAAGATGGCTAAAACGTGTTAGCATGGCGCGACATGATGAATTATAAATGTGTGCGTAGGATTATAAAAACAATGAGCGAAGGCAGCGGAATCCCTCAACCTCGGGCAGATAGACTAATTAACACTTTCGACATGAATGTATGATCTCATTATAGCTTTAGTACTTACGTAACGTGCCATTGCACCATTGTTGCGAGCGTGGAGGAAGCTTAACGGCATTTTGAAAGTCTATTGTTTAGAGTTAAGGTTTAGTTACGTAAACATTTACGGAACTCAAAAAGTCGTGCCAGGATGCGTCGTGTCGTGTGTTTCGGGCTTTAGTTATGGGTTGTTCCTCAGCTAATTTTCTGATAATGGCCAATTATCTGCTCTTTTTTCACTAATTAGGAGATAAATATCATCAATCATTGTCTATTAATGTTGATGAGCTGCTTGCATGAAATGAACGTTTATATGCCTAATGAGTGTGCCCTTTTCCTCTATTCGTATCATTCGAAACACTCGTTTGCCGACACAAAGTATGCATAGTTAGGCGCTTCTGTTGTGCAGTAATTCGTGTACTTGACGGTCGTGACATGTCTCTATGACGGAGTCTCACAGAAGGGCTCTCCGGACATAGAACGAGAGCGAATTAAGTCATCTTCTTTAATGCGTTCACAAAAACCGAAGAAAGAAAAGCTTGGAGTGAGGCCTATACATTCCCTGCTGCTATCCTCCTCCAGGCAGCACCTCCTCCTCCTCTGTTTCTCCCACTCTCTGTCTGTCTAGGTCTCTCCCTCGCTGTCTGTCTGTGAATGTGTGGGAACTACAAGGCGCGATTCTTTTTAGCCCCTCGCGGAATGAATCAGCTTGGATTTCTAAGGCTGTAGAAGTGTCCCATTGTTATGATGTCACCGCAGCTCAAGAAGGATGACCTCTGGACCCTATGGATTCATGGCTGTTTCGTCGCCCCCATTTCTGACAAGTATAGCTGCCTTTGTCCTCCCACTAGGGGGTATCCAAGCCGTTCGGAATGGATTTCGAAGGACTCGCGGCTTAAGACATGCAACTTTGTGTGTCGCCGTTGTCTCTCGATTTTTTGCGGTACCTCTTGACTCGGGCTTCATTTTCCTCTTTCTCTCCATCTTCCTTCCTTTCACTCTGTCAGTCTTCCTGGCTTTTTTCCCTCTCTCTCTCTCCGTCCGTCTCTATCTCCATCTCCCCCCGTGCCGTCCTTTTCATTTCGCTATTGCTAAGGAAATAGTGAATACCGCCAGATGTCGCAAATACATCATCATAAGGTGGAGGACTGGTGAAAATAAATCAAGACACGTATGAGGTGGGGGATGTGAGACTGGTGCTTCTCTTAGAGTGTGATTGTGTGTGTGTGTTTGGGTAACAGAGAGAGAGACAGAAAGCCAGGGAGAGAGGGCAGTAGAGGTCATTGGATTGTCCCTCAGATGTTTGATATTTTATGTATGGGGAAAAAGCAAGAGCGGATATGACAGAAGATGCAATTCGCCACCTCAGCAGATCAAAAAGACGAAAAACGCAACACCGAAAAAGGTCCAGAACCTATTAAGCCATCCGAATCCACCTGACCAAAACGACTCGCAAAGACAATGCGGACATCACCGTGTGCAAACGACACAATCAAACGAACCGCAAATCACGTCTCCTTCCCACTAACACGCGTTCCTACTGGAATGACTAAGTGAAATGGGCTGTGAGAAAGGCTTTGTTTGCAGTTGAAGGAGAGTGAGGCAGACATGCTCTCAGATCCACGCTGAGTCGAGCGAGAGAAGGAGATTCCCCAGGGTGGCGCTATCCCAACAACGCTTATCCTGCGGGGGGAAAAGTTTACAGCCAGCCCTGCCGTTTGTAGTGCCACTACAGAGGCTGTGACAGTCTGCATAAAACGGGCCGGATCTGAGCAGATGCCTCCAACCGAAAAAAAAAAACACCTACAGAAGCGAGATTGAACAAACGCAATCGAGACATCAGAGCGAAGCCCTCTAAATACCTTATTTATGCAGCCGCTTTTGTATCCGTGACAACAAGAAAACAAAACGACACATCAGCATAATGCCTCCTCTTATCATATGGAGGCTTGTCTTGTTTTTTACACCTCCTGTTTACCTTCCCACATCACAAATGTGGTCTTTTTTCCCTCTTCGGTTCCTCTGAGTTCCTCAAAGATGGATAGCCCTGATCATGCTTTGATATACTAAAATGACACCTCTCGTCTTCCATCAGCCCTGCGGCTGACCATCTCCTGCTCACCCCACCAGATACTAGACAACATTTTCTCTCGAGTGCTCTCACAGTCGGCAGGTAAAAGGAAGAGGGCTAATTCCAGGCTCTTTTGAACTCCTCGTAGTGCCTTCTCTATTTTTGGCCATCAGAGAAAATTGTTGAGTGCTTCAAATAGATCTCAGAACAAAGTGTAAACGTATGTGTCGTATATATTGTGAGCATCATGGCGTTATTTCAGCCGCGAGTTCGTGACATTGGCTGATAAACAATTAGATTAGTTGCGACGGATATGGGGTGAACCTTTGTTTCAGCCAAGCTTGCCGGTGTCGGCAAGACTCTGAAGAGGCGCCATATTGACGAGCCCTTTTCTCTTTGGTTAGGGGGTGGAGTCCACTCAGCTGTCAATCACACAGACAGAAGAGAATAGATGTGATCTGTGACATTGTCGAAACTAGAACCGTATGCAAATCTGCCCTTGGATATCTATTTCTACATTCTCAGTACATTGGAGAACGAATTGCCAAACAAATAACCGAATATCCCCCCAAAATTTTAGGGTCCAAGTCTGACCTGGGCAGATTTTCCGAAGGGTCTTTTTGTAAAGGCTTATGAGGCTCAAACACAGTCATTGTCTGTGAATGGCTTTTATTGGCGCTCAGTGTCCCCACAATTCTCCCTCTGTCTTAACAAAGAAACATAAACGAGACAACACATACAAAGAGTGGGGAATCAAATCCTTGGCTGTTTATCATGACTATAAATAGGCATGAAGCCTTGAACAGTCATTTATGATGCTACTGTAAAACTTACAGATGGAAAGGAATTGTGAATACAGTGTTGTTTATTAGTTATCTGTGCTCATTTTGTTCCCCTAGATTTGTTGTGGCCGCTTGGAGGTAGAAAGTACGGAATGTGCGAAAATGCTGTAATTATAGTTTACATTTAAAATGCGGTGATATAAAGGTTATTTTCTTCCTGCCCCTCAAAAAGAACCTTAAGGTATGAAACACGGTGAGTACTCGACGAGAGCGGTGTAAATTATTTTTCATTGCATTACCATGTGTGTCTGATTTCTTTAAATGTAATTTTTATATCAGGAAAAAAAAATCCCATTAGAGATGTAACCGTATTACGTCCTATGGGAGTATGTGACATTTGATATGAAATTATGAAATCTATAATACAGAGTCCTCTGTGTGTTCCTTCTAATGTTCTATGGAATGCACAGGTTTTTCCCCCCGTTATTATCTTATAATAATGCACTTGCATTATTGAGTGTGCGTATTGATTTTAGAACTAAAACCATTTATTCTAGGGGTAAATGTTATTATTTTAATATCAGGGCTTTGCTAATTTGATTCTTTTGATATATTTCACACAGAACGCTAGAGGGGCTTTCTTTCCTCTCGTTTTAAAGTTCACTCCAGTGTAGCCAGAAACAACTTTGTCCAAAAGAATCAAGCCTCTCATCCATCCAAAACATGGCTGGGGTTTTATCTGACCTCATCAGCTGGTCCCATCTTCAGTCGGCTAACTATCTTCTAATGATTTCCCCAAAAAAATATATATATATATATTTTTTTTTTTCAAGGTAATACTTGTCTCAGCCTATGTTAAATATGAGTAGTAGTTATTCAAGAATGAGATGTGCTAAATTCCATTTCACTTCCCAGGTATCTCTCTCTCTAACAGGACCTTCTCCTGACCTGGTGAGGCTCCTGTAGACTGTCAGTCCAGCTGCTCACTGGCCCTAATTATTTGCTATTTTGTGTGTGTGTGTGTGAGTGTAAGTGTGTGTCTCCTCTCCTCATCCCAAAGGCACAACAGGCCTCTAGATGCCCCTCAGTCTCAGGCAGGCAGCAGCCTCATCCAGGTGCCAGCGATGAAACTTTAATACCTTATTTAAATATGGAGTGAATTAGTCTTTGAGAGGCAGGGAGTCAGGCAGCTGTGGAGGGTGTGCTGGTCAGGCAGGCGCTCTGGGAGGCCAGAGGTTCTCGCTCAGTGCCATGAGGGAGAATAGCAATAGGCTGATGCATGGGTAAAAATACCAAGAGTCAATCCGATATCCCAGAATTCCACTGCTAACAATGTAGCCTTAATGAGATTAGGATTGCAGGCAAGATAAGGTGTGGGTGTGTGTGTGTGTAAGAGAGTGGCACAGACATATCCAGCATAACGGCATGAGGCAACCTTTGTGTTGATTATGTGCTAAGGCAAGTATACTGCTCATACTTTGAATGACGGATTTGAACAAGCCCCTAAGCATTAATGTTTGGTAAAATTTGTAAAATCGTGTAATTTTACAGAAAAGGTAAAGGTGTGCTGTTATTTTTCAAACTGAAGGCTGATCAGTGGCTGATAACCCCAAATTCATTCTTTTGTAAAAATTAAATTAAATTAAATTAAATTATAAAATAAAATAAATAAAATAATAAACACCTCAGTTACCACATAGCAATGCCCTGGCAACACTGGTATGATGGTAATGAGGCGTTGGTAATGGTAGTGATCACGTTTTCAGTAGAAAATGTACAAATCTTGTTTCAACATGCATTGATTATATACTTTAATTGTATATTGTGATATTTACTTGCTTGTTATGGTAAAGCATCAGATTAGCTCTTCAAATCAGATCAAATATCGTAGGATGGAAATGAGGCAGATGTTTGTATTAAGATCAGAAATAGTTCAGCAGTTATCCGGTTTATATAATGACCAATCTTTTGACTTCAGCTTATGAGCGTGTGTAAATAGAAGCCTCTCCCCATCTGACTCATGCTGATTTACAGATTATCCTTGGACTAAGAGCAGATCTCTTCAGTACCCTTTCATTTGAACTTGAAGTTAAAAGGGCCTCATTAAATGTTTGATCCATATATTTAGCATATCTTGTCAGCATTAATTACTTTGTATTAAAGTTCACCTTTAAAGAGGCCCAATGAAGGACATTAAAGGTTCAAGAAAAAGATTATCATGCAGGATGGTGCAGATAATTTTCTGACCTCTTTTACAATGAGATGCCAAACGTCTTTTCATGTCTGTGGTGTAAGTCATGTTGACTTTTGTAATTGTGGTTTAAAGCTGCTGTAAGCAATTTTTTTTTTTCGAATGCCGCACATAAAGCGTCTTCACTACCTGACAGAGATCCCAGATATAGGTGTCTTGAGAAATATCACTTGTCTTTGTGACAGCCCTAGACAATGTAACAGCAAAAAAAAGCAATCTAACCGCAGTCGTCGTGTTTTAGCCAATCAGAAAGTGCCTCTCTGCCAGTCATTTTGTGCGTTTATGTTTTTAAGGGCAGGTTTTGGCAAGAACGCTTGTGGCTGACGAGATTGCAGGCTGGTCTAGATTGTCTAAGTGTAACAGAAGTTAGCTAGCTAACATTGTGTACTGCAGCTTAAATTGTTTGCATGAGATTGCATGTTTACTTTCTGCTCTGTTTTGATGTACTGCAGTGAAGGTCCTGTAAGGACCCTTAGGTTAATTCTTACGGTTTGCTGTATGAAGAAAGAATCGTATAAATTTATAGAGACAATGAGAGAACAGGAATGAGTAAGGTCGTGAAAATATGCAGAAATACATTTCAAGAGTATCCCCAGCCTGTCTATGCTGTTTCCATGGCAACTGGGCTATATGTCTGTGTGAACTAAGAGGTCAGGACTTGGCTGGTTAGCATAGGACAGTTATGCCCTGCTGGAAGATGGTGTAACTACATCATTCAGGAAGCAAAAACAGATTTTTTTTCATGATTGCCATTGAAAAAACACTGTTTATGCTTATGATATAGCTACACATTAATCACAAATATTTCATTTAAAAATAGTCGATACTTTAAGAGTACCTAGATCTTTTGTTGATTGTTATCCCTATGTGTCTCCACCTGGATTTTTCTTCTCCCTTGTTGTATTTTTTATTTTTATTTGTTGGTTTTATTTATTTATGTTCAGAGAATTCTTTCTTAAATTCTGATTTAGTCCAAGGTTTCGTTGACTCATCAAAGCCAATTTTGCTCACACTTGATGCAGAGTAATTCCAAAGATTTGGAGTAACACACACACACACACAATAAATATATATATATATATATATATATCAAAATCTTTGCATAAAAAAAGTTCAAAAGTTTGTGATCAGTAAGATTTTTAATGTTTTTAAAAGTCTCTTCTGCTCATCAAGGCTCCATTTATTTGATCAAAAATGCAGAAAAATACTAATATTGTGGAATAAATTTGAAGCTTAAAATAATGGTTTTCTGTTTTATTATACTTTAAAATATAATTTATTCCTGTGATCAAAGCTGATTTTTCAGCATCATTATTCCAGTCTCCAGTGTCACATGATCCTTCAGAAATCATTTTAATATACTGATTTATTATTAATGTTGGAAATAGTTTTTGCTACTTAATATTTTTTTTGGAACCTGTGAACCTTTTTTGGGATTCTTTGATGAATAAAAAGAATAAAAGAACAGAATTTAACTTTTCAAAGACTATAAGTCTTTACTGTCTCTTTTTATCAATTTAACACATCTTTGCTGAATAAAAGTAAGTTAAGAAAGTTAAAAAATAGAAAGAAAAAAAATCTGCCGACCCCAAACTTCTGAACGGTAGTGTATATTATTACAAAAGATTTCTATTTTAAATAAATGCTCTTCTTTTTAAACTTTTTATTCGTCAAAGAATCCTGAGAATCCTGAAATGTGTCAAAGGCTCCAAGAAAATATGAAGCAGCAAAAACTGTTTTTTTAACACTGATAATAAATCAGCACATTAAAATCATTTTTGAAGGATCATGTGACACTGAAGACTGGAATAATGAGGCTGAACATTCAGCTTTGCATCACAGAAATAAATTATATTTTAAAGTATATTAAAATAGAAAACAGTCATCTTAAATTGCACATCTTAAGTATTTCACAATTGTATTGTTTTGTCTGTATTTTTGACCAAATAAATGTAGCCTTGATGAGCATAAGAAACTTCTTTAAAAAACATGCAAAATCTTACTGATACCAAACTTTTGAAACTTTTGAAACCAAAAAAGTAAAAATGCCAAACACCTGTCCCAAACTTTCCCATCCAGCTTTTATGTGTGTTTAGATGTGAAGTGGAACTGAATTGTTGGTAAAAAAAAAAAAAAAAATACCTGTTGTTGTGTACAGGCCTCCATTTCTACAAACATGAAGGTCTCATCAGAAGAGCAAAACTGTTCACTAAATAACCCTTATTTTCTGTCTGGCAAAATCCAACGGACACAGTTGAAGAGTGCAGATGAAGAACAGTCTTACACAGACACACTCCTCAGACTCTTTTTATGACGCACATCTATCAATTTTGTAGATTACCCAATGTAAAAGCACCATGGAAATTGGCCTGCAGCCTTGTTATTTTTACACGAGTGTTTGAGTGTTTTATGTAATGTGTTGCTCTCAGATGCTGACAGTATGATGCAGTTATGTGTAAGGATTTGAGGCGTCTTTGAGTTATGTGTGTGTTTACCCATTCACGCGCTCTTTCCCAGCACCTTATTACCATCTGCCTGTGCTGTGAGGCTGCGTTAGGGCTGCCCTGATAGCTGCCTGATGGACCCCTCTGTTGTAGCACAGTGCCAGTAATGTGCTGTCAGGCAGTGCTGACAGGTGCAATGAGAGAACAATAAACGTGAGGGCAGCAGTAATGCAGAGATCTGGCCGGTCTGGATGAAAACTGATGGCTTCTGGATTGGCTGCAATGGTTCTCCCACTCCCTGGTCTCTGAGTGCAGGCCCCCACAGAGAGTAAATTAACGTGGGATACTAGTAAACGCCCTCAAAGGGGGCACGGCGATAAGGGAGATAAATAGAGAATAGAATGAAAGGTGTTTGTGTGAATTTCAGAGGTTGTTATGTGTTTCCTGTAAGTGAAATCCACCTCCTGTGCAGTGTATATGGCTGTGATATGATAGTATGTATATGTTTTTCTCTATAAGGCTGGATGATTTTCAGGGTGATGAAAGATCTTCTGAACGGATCTGCACAATTGAATCAGCTGGAAATATCAGCTGTGGCCAACATGCTGACTCTAGCTCTGGGCCAAAACTCAGAAAGCTGCCTACCTAGACAGAATTTTATGGCAGCTTCCGAGATACCTTATTTTGGTCCAGTTTTAAAGGAGAATTTGTGTATAATGTTGTGTGCCAATCCCAAAATGCATCAAAACATGCTAATTAAATCCAAGTTGGTGGACTAAGCCAATTAAAAAAAAAAAAACCTAGTTAAAGGATAGTTCACCCAAAAATGAAAATTCTGTCATTAATTACTCACCATCATGTCGTTCCAAACCCGTAAGACCTTCGTTCATCTTCTGAACACAAATGAAGATATTTTGATGAAATCCGAGAGCTTTTTGACCCTGCGACAGCAACGCAACTACCACATTCAAGGCCCAGAAAGGTAGTAAGGACATTGTTAAAATAGTCCATGTGACATCAGTGGTTCAACCTTAAATTTATGAAGCTACGAGAATACTTTGTGCACAAAGAGAACAAAAATAATGATTTTATTCAGCAATTTCTTATTTTCTGTCAGTCTTCAACACGCGTCTGTCCCTTTAAAAATGGACTTAATGTTTGTTTACTACATATTTTTATGCCTATGAACTTTAGTGAGGGTAGACACATTTATTTTGTGCGAAATAAAATATCTCTGATTATTATACTAGGGTACACTGAAAAAAAATGGTGTAGAAACAATTTTAATTTCACATTTCATTTCACAAACAAAGAAATGTCAAGAAACACATTGCATTAAACTAGAACATTTGAAGTAGGAAGTAAAAAGTATTTTGTTGTAAAACATACTCCAGTAATCTTTGTTTTATTTACATAAAAAAAACAGTATATTTCAATATTAGCTTAGCAACATGTTAACTGTAATCTAAACTAAAGTTTGTCTCCCTTAGCTTAGCAATACTTTGTGAGGAACTCTATTTGTTTCACATTAGTCACTCAGGGTTTACTTCAGGATGTTTACCGGTGTAAACAGTAGATGGCGAGGCAGCTCGCTAAGATTTGGAACACAGCTATTGAGAAACCAATAATGGCAGAAAATTAGTTTAATAAATGTCAGATCATTGTTTTTAATTATCTGTTACTTTTGAAGTATGTTTGCTCATAATCATGCACAAACGACTTCATATCTATAACTGTATACACTTTGAGCTAATGCTAAAAGCTCTTTACATGCTCACATCACTCATATGAATATTCAGGTGACCCAGGTCTTAGCGCTGGGAGAACCGAGACAGACTGTTCTCTCTAAGGTCCTGGCAGCTCTTGATTTGTCTCCCCCACAGTTAGTGTGTGTTCTGGGCTGAGTTAGCGACTGCTAAATTAAAAGCCCTCTTGCTCAGGAAACAGAGCAGCAGGAATTAGACCTGACCTCTGACTGTGAGCAGGTGTCTCAGGCAGTGGGAAAGAGTGTGTGTGTGTGTCATTGAGACAGTCACCTGAAACTATCTATCTATCTATCTATCTATCTATCTATCTATCTATCTATCTATCTATCTATCTATCTATCTATCTATCTATCTATCTATCTATCTACCTACCTACCTACCTACCTACCTACCTACCTACCTACCTACCTACCTACCATCTATAGTTCTATCTATCGATCGTTATATCTATCCACCTATCTATCATCTATAGTTCTATCTATCGATATATCAATCGTTATATCTATCTATCTATTGTTCTATCGATCGTTCTAACGATCGTTCTATCGTTTGTTCTATTGTTTGTTCTATCATCTTCTTACACACATCTCATCTGTCTGTCCATGTTTGATATTATGCTCCTCCAGTTCTTGAATCCGTTCCTCTCTTTGCACCAGTAGACTTGATTTCTTTATTCTTATTTATTTTATATTCAAGCCAGTAATTCAGTTGTTTTGGATGTCTTAACTTTACAGCAACTCAAAAGGCAAACGGCATCCTAAGACCCCTCCAAGCTCTTACTTTGAAGATCATGAGTGAAGGATTAAGTTTTGGTTGTTGTGTAGAAATGGGTGAAAGGATGGAAACAAAGAACGTTTGTGACAGGACCCACCAGGGCCCACTCGCCCCTGTCTGAAATACTTTCAACTTTAATAGCCTTTTAATCCAATGATGAACTCTCGCTCACCTTGCGTCCCATCTGCAAAACATGCACACTTGCACTCTACAGTAAATTCTCTTCATTTATATTGGTCTGCTGAGACCCTTTTTTATAGCAAATATCTAAAAAATGTTTCCTTTCAAATCATCTTCATGGTCTGTACTGCATGTGGCCTACTCAAATTTTAACCAGTCAAATCAGAAAAAAATAGCCATACAGAAATCAAATGCTGGTACATGTCTTATATATTATTACAGATATAGTTTTTTTTTAGGGCTGTAATTAGTTGCACTGAGAGTGATTGTAATTATTTTCTAAATTATGTAATGCGTTAAATTTAAAAATCATAAAATGTAAAAAAAAATATTTTTGGAAACATGGTGAAGACAAATGCAGTTGGATGGAGAATCAAATGTTACTGTGCTGGATTTAAAAATTGAGCTTTTACTTTTACAATTGAAAGTCAACTTGAAAGACACTCTGAATTATTAAATCAATCATTATATAATGTAATGAATGCATTTACAAATGGCATTTTCACACCCCTAACTCTACTATATTTGTGTGTTGGTACAACTGAATGTATAAAACAGGTGCCAGGCTTTCTCCTAGCCAAGCGGAAAATATCCACTTTTGAAATATTACAAGAAATATCTGCTAAACATTTCAGCTCACCCTAGACCTGAGGATATTCGTTTTAGTGAAAGGAGATGGAGAGAAAGATAATTAATATAGCTTACTGCCAATACATCACAGTGGAGTTGAGCCCTATGATGGTTGTCATCTTCACTCACTCTCCTCCAGCCATGAGCACAGGTTTAACGCTCTGGAACAGGTCATCAGTCCTCTGTGCTCCCCACTGTCCCAACACTATTTATCTCAAAGAGAAGGAGAGCGAGCCAACCAAGAAAAATAATTACAAATGAAGAGTGACACTGTGGTGAATGGAACATATGTCAGCCAAGGCGCTAGTGCTTGTGTTTAGAGTTAGCTTTACATCAGAGAGCTGGTGAAAATCCTCTGGTCCTGAACGGGCCTGTTTAAGAGCATCCTGAAGCCAAGAGTGGAGTTGGCAATCAAACACACTGTCATCCCAATTGAGAAACCGATCCAAATGAAAAGACACTCTAATATCAGAGATAGAGAGATTCTTCATTGATTCAGCTTTTGCATTCAGTGAAACAATATTGGTTCTAGCAACAAAGAGAAAACAAATAGTTTAATGAAAAATGGAAAAGTTGATGCTTTATGTGCTTTCAAAGACCTGTTTTATGAGCCAAAAAGAAGTTCAAAAAAAGAAAGAAGAAAATACCCATTTGTCAGTCATAATATTGGTTCTGACACTTTCTGTGTAAGAACATCAAAGTGAGTGTTTGCCAAGATTGTAGGACAGGAACCTGCTGTGTCACCAGCCCCAATGGCTCATGACTGTCAATTCAAGTTGAACTAAAATGAAATAAATCTTCTTGTTATAAAACACTATGAAACTCAAATTTGTATATATTAAAAATATTACTTTTGTATTATTTTATCTTATATTTAACGTCTCCTATGCTTGCCAAAGCATTTATTTGATCAAAATACAGAACAATTTGTAATTTACTGAAATATTATTACAATTTACAGTTTTTTAAAATGTAATTTATTCATGTGATGGCAAAGCCAAATTGTCAGCA
Source organism: Schizothorax lantsangensis (assembly GCA_027422415.1). Taxonomy (NCBI): domain Eukaryota; kingdom Metazoa; phylum Chordata; class Actinopteri; order Cypriniformes; family Cyprinidae; genus Schizothorax; species Schizothorax lantsangensis. The sequence goes on along the minus strand of CM049842.1, from coordinate 21,406,453 downwards.
GCCATTACTCCAGTGTCACACGATCCTTCAGAAATCATTCTAATATGCTGATTTGGTGCTTAAGTATTATATTATATTATATCTTGAAAACAGTTGTGCTGCTTAATTTTTATTTTTTTGGAAACTCTGATAGGTTGTTTGAGTATCCTGTCCAGCCCAACACAGCAACAAAGACCAATGATGTGACATTGGGGCGGAACTATCTGTTTGTTCGGCCAATGACAGTCAGGGAGATTGTTCAGGAAACCTATCTGAAAAGGGTCATATTTTTTTGTAATGTGGTTGAGTGACATTCGTTGCGTAGAAATGACACACTCCAGCTTTAATGTTCAGCTATTTATACAGTCTTAAGAGCTCCACCTGCAATGAAACTCAGGAAGGAAGAGGTCTGCATTTATGAGGCAGCAGGAATCCTCTCTCCCGTCTGAGAGCTTCAGCGAGCAGCATTTAGCAACCATTATGCCAAACCACAGAAATTACAAACACATACATACATGTGCTCTCAAATCAATCTCACAAACACACCCACATTTACATGCGATCCGTGTCCCGTTTGACACGCAGTCATACGCCCACAGTTGTCCGCGCGGAGACAATCTAACATTCACATGAGAGGGAAGCCTCGTTTACATAATGATGATCTTGTTTCTCGACTGAAGTGAATGCTTGACTAGCCAGTAGACATGCACTGAGAGTGGTTTCGTCTCTATCCCTCACGCTCACTTTTTCTCATTCTCTGCCTCCCTCGCTCTCTTTTTCCGCAGCGTGTGTGCAGCTAGTTATTTTAACGCTCTCCAGCCGTGCCCTCAGCTCTTCATGGCCTTGTGAGGGGCTTCAAAAGAGACATCACTGCTGCCTGTGCCAGCCCTCCTTCCTCTCCCCCCACCTCCTCTTCATTCTCTCTCCTCTCTCGCCTCAGCCCGTGAACCCGTTTGACTCTTCCTCTCTCTCTCCCGCTCGCTCTCTCTCTCTTTCAGGCATGGTGTGATTCATCAGGGAAGCCATGCTTTTAATCAGCCCATTAAAAATGGATGGCAAGCAGAGGGCTGGTGTAAGAGATCTCATTTGGAGCAGTGTGAGATGGTGTGTGTGTGTGTGCATGTGTCCGTACATGTGCTGAAAGGATGGTAAGGATGAGTGCCTTGCAGGCTCTGTCTCTCTTTGCCAGTGTGTGTCTGTGTGTGTATGTGTGAGGTTTGATGCTAATCTCTTCTGGCTGCTGAACCAACAGTTCAAGTTCTCATTTTGTGGACTGTTCAGGTCAATAGAACAAAATGATTTAATTGTCTCAACATTGTATTTCTCTCACCTTCAATGTTAGAATCTTGAATACTTTCCTCAATCTCAGTATAAAGTGCAGAGGATGTCATTTGTAGACTTGTAGCACTGTGTTGTTTGCAAAACATTGCTCTGTTTGTTTGAGTATCTGACCAGCAACAAGGCTCAACCAGTGGGGTGAGTTTGGGGCGGGGCTATCTGTTTATCTGGCTAATTAAAGACATGGAGAGGATTTGGGAAACCTGTTTGCAACAGTTATTTCGATCATGCAAAACCAACTCCCATCTATTTAAATGGGGAACATCTCAAAAACTGCGTGACAAACTAACATATTTCAAAACAACAACAAAATCTGACTGGAAATGTCCCACAAAAGGTTGTTTCTTATGCTAAAATTATAAAGTGAAAAAAGTGTATATTTCAGGTTGGTAAAGCCAACGAGCATGTGCGGACCCAAACACGTCTCTCAGGACACTGGCCCTGTCCCAAATGGCACCCTAAACCCTCACGGTCTTCCTCTGAGTCTGCACTTTCGTGACGTAATGCCGCTTTGACTGTCGGGTAGAAGACTGCTGCGGAGCTCGCATCAGTGCGGGCTCGGCAGAAGTGCAGACTGAGGGTACAGCGGCCGCAAAGGGGGTGCTCGCGAGCACCCTTTTGAATGCTAAAATGACAAATGGGACGCCTTATTGTCTCGTGGACTTAACGGACATGCGCATGTAGCGGCCATTGTAAGTCCGAAAGACCGAAAGTGCGCATGAAGTGTTCCATTTGGGACAGGGCCACAGACTGTTTCTATGGGAAGTGGAGCTTCTAAGGCGGCTGTAGCGATGGGGCATTCCCAATTGCCGACTGGCTCTTTTATTTAGAAGGCGGGACTTATTCTGCCATATTATGTTTTGCAGTTTTTCCCATTCATAATTGTACAAGTGAACCGTCTTTGTGTTTGTAAAGTCTTTGGTCATAGTCATATTTTATTTATTTTTTTAAATTCCATTGATTGATGCTAATAGCACAGAAATTGTATACTTCAGTTTTACAGACCAGTTTTGCTTATCACATGTTCTCAGTCTCTTTGTGAATGTTTCATGTTCATATAAAGAAAACAAGTTTGTCTTTCTAGTCTCATCAAAATGTAATAAACTCATATTGGTGTGATTCCATTCTGGTCCAATGATCCAATCATTTTCCAATGGATAATATCAAATCTTGAATTGCTCTCAGAAACATGCCACGTTTTGAATGTAAATTTGATTTCAAATGAGGTTTCATGTTCACTTCAACAATAAGAGTTTCAAGCATTTTGGTGTATTGGATGCAAGCCTCTTGAAGAGAGCTTAGAAAACTGCATGAGATATTGGTGAAAAGTGACAGCAGTGCGAATGTATTACTCTGAATGTTTTTGGTATGAATGGCACATTTGATACTCCTAGCTTAGCTTCGACTGGATATGTGCCCAGCCTCTGGGAACCCATCATAGCCTGGCAAATGTGTGACACGCTGGCACAGATGCCCATCCATGTGCCCGCATCCTACTGGAATTGGGCTCCTGGTTGAGATGTGATCTAAGCAATGATGCTCTAACTATTGTGTGGGTGTGTGTACATGAGCGTTGAAAAGTAGAATAATACCGCGACATCGGAAAGTGAGAACTGTTTTGACTTTGCTGAGAATTGGTGCATCTCTCCAACAGAGAAATAATATCAACTCCCCACATGCCATTCCCGAACTCTCTACACACAGATTTTGTCTGTGTCACTCTGCTGAGAGGGCACTTTCTCATAGCTCATTAGGAACAGTGGGGCCGCTCTCTTTCTCTCTCTCTCTATCTCTCTCGGCTCTTGTGAAAGTCCTTTCCTTACTCTCCCACAGCTTTATACTGTCTCACACACACACACACACACAAGGTTGGCAGCCAGCCTTGTTCTACAGATTGATTGGCCCACCTGTTCACCTTTCCTCATCTTTACAGTCCAAGTGTCTATTTTAACTCTGTCCCAGAACCAGAGGTACATGATGAAAAAATGTACACTGTGGAATCTGCTTAACCTTTTTAGAGCAGAAATGAATGGTGGATTCTGTTCTCTTTTTTAACCTGAATTAACTCTTTGATTTCCTACTCAGGTGCTTGTTTTGGATTCTAAATGGGACAGATTTAGCTTTTACACCAAAAAATTATACTCTTTTATCATTTAAATCATTTTTCTGTCATTTCAAACATGTATGCCTTTCGAAGCACAAAATTAGATGTTAAGCAGAATGTTCAAGCATTTTATTTTATTTATTTATTTATGTGGAGCTTGGCACCCTCTAGTCATAATGTGAATACATTATATGCAAATTAGCAGCTTGAACATTCTGCTAAATCTCTCATTTTTATCTATTTGCTATGTGAGAAAGGTCATACAGGTTTAGAAGGACATGAGGGTGAATAAATGATGATAGAATTTTCATTGTCTCTTTAATGTGTTGTTTGATGAATGAATTTGAGGAGGTTCTGAGTCTTCTGACAGAGATTAGCACTGATAGGAGACATGCTGGTGGGACATATTATGTATGACCTGTAGAAGATTCATGCTTGTGTGTTGAATTGAGTAGGACTGTAACAAGGTCATGAAATATACAGTAGATGGATGTAGGCTGTGTGTATCGGTGTACAATAAAGGCCACCAAAGCTTGGTGGCTGTTGTCACATTGTCCATATGACTTTGCCCCAAGTTGCCACTGTGGCATAACACACACACAAACGCATGCACACACACAAACGCATGCACACGCATGCACGCACACACACACACACACACACACACACACACACACACACGCACACACACACACACACACACACACGCACACAACCAATTAAAAGTAGTATCTTTCAAAAGCTGATTTAATTTAGACTGTGATATGAGTTCACATTCACACTCACATGCACTCACACAGACAGACACACACACACACACACACACACACAAAACAGTAAATATACTGTTCATGGTAACTATTCTCTATTTTTAATGAATTACATATGGTAAATAATGAAATTAACTGCAAATAATGAAATATGATATAAATATGTGCTGAGCAAAAGCCCCAAAATGAAGATAATTAATGACACATTAATTTACAACATGAAAATATTGAATAGCCATCCAAAAATGTGGCTTTAGAGGTCAGTATATTGTTTGTTTTATTTATATTTCATTGAACATAAGCCTACAGCCCACAGCAATCAAGTTGATTGTGCTATTTTTCCTTAAATTTATTTTAATTATTAATCGCAGTATATTAATGTTAAATTGACAACCCTAATACATTACATACACCATGCAGTAAGTGTGTTAGGGAATGTGATCATGAGATTGCGTTTTAGTAAACACTGATATTATGTGCTCTGACAGCTTGTAGAATATAATGAAGTTATATAACAATGACACATGCATGTATTGAGAAGTCTCTCTTGGACAAATCGCTCGCTGCCGTATTCTGAATGAGTCCTCAGAATGAAAGTTTGGGCACAGGGTCCGGAAGGTGAATGAGAATCCTGTCCTTCCATCCCTTCATCTGTCTTCCCCTCTGGCTCACTCCTGAACTTTCCAGCGTGTATATCATGAAATTTACCGCACGCCCCTTCACCCACCAACATCTCACTCCAGCCCTGCCTGTCAAAGCTCTGCTCAAGGGGGAAAGAGAAAAACAGATAGATAGACAGATAGAGAAATAAATAAAATAAATAAATATAGAAATGAATAAATAAGTAAGAGCTGAGAGGTGCCCAGAAATCTGAATTCTCCCAGCAGGTAATCCTATAAAACGCCAAGGTGAGGCGATTCTCAGCTTCACCCCTCATTATTGTATCTTTACCTTGCCGCACTGCTCCTGATGTAAAAATTATGGAGAGAGAGAGAGCGAGAGAGAGAGAGAGACTTTCCCTATGCACACAGTGTCTCTACAATACATTGCCTAGTGTTTTCTCTCTCTCTCTGCTTCCCCGTGTCCCCTCCCCTCTCAGTTCTTTTTAATCTTTTATTCATGGACTAGCAGGTGATGAAAAATTTATGCCTCGAGTCTGGCATTGAAATAAATGCAAAATGAAAACAGAGGCAGTTTATACTGACAGTCTGAATATCTCTATCTAGAACAAGGTTGCAGCGAGCAAATCAACGAGAGAGAGAGAGTGGGGGGGTGAGGGACGTGGGGCAACGAGACCTTCATGATGTAAATATCACTATGGTCTTTCATACTAGCCTTAGATTAGTGTTTTTTCTGTTGTTACTGTTTATAATATTGTATTCACAGATTTCACTCACACACACATGCAGTATATATGCATTTCCACCCCTGCCTATATGTACATTTTTGCCATTTCCTCCCATTATGAGGCACTGACAGCAGTTAAACTGCCAGAGGTCACCATGTCGCTGGGCTGTTGGTCATTAGTAGGTTATCATACCGAACTGTTTCAGGTGGATAACTGTTTGCATTGTAATTGATAGATGGCACATTGCATTGTATTACGCAGTATTATGCCCCTGTAAGTGTGTGTGCATCATATGTTGACTAAGCACTCATTGGTACGTTTCATTCAGCTTGTTGAAATTTACAACTTCCTGCTTAAGAAAGTGTATTAGAACAGTCAGCCTTCCTGCTTATTAATGGATGGTAGAAACACTATGACTTGATTCCTGAAAAATGTATGAACTGATATACCTTGTATACAATGTAAACTACCATTTAAAAGTTTATTCAGAAAGGATGCAATAAATTGATCAGAAGTGACAGTAAAGATATTTATAATATTACAAATGATTTCTATTTCAAATAAATGTTGATCTTTTGAACTTTTTATTCTTCAAAGAATCACGATTTCCACAAAAATGTTAAAGGGGTGGTTGATTGCGATTTCACTTTTTTAACATTAGTTAGTGTGTAATGTTGCTGTTTGAGCATAAACAATATCTGCAGAGTTGCGGCGCTGAAAGTTCAATGCAAACGGAGATATCGTCTTTTAAAATTCTGGCAGTTTAATGCCTACAAAAACGACAGGTAAGGGACTACAACGAGTTACTTCCCGGGTTTGATACGTCATGGACCCAGATAAACCCTGCCCCCGGGAACATGCAGCAAAGGGGGCGAGGCACTGCTTTAGAGAAGAGGAAGAGAAAACTAGGGATGTACGTAAAAATCTATTCATATGAATTGCGATTCTGTCTTCTAACGATTCTAATGGATTCTCAAGTTTCAAAATCATTAAAGCAGCGGTTCTTAATACTGTTACTCGTGTCGCCCTGCTCTGCATCTCTCTCTCTCTCTCTCTCTCTCTCTCTCTCTCTCTCATTCAGATCGTCAGATAAGCTCCAACAAACTGTTCCAATTATACACTTATTTTCACACAGCAATGAGAAGCATTATAAATGGACACGCGTGCGGTTGCTGTGCTGTATTAAAGCTTTAATCAGGATAAAACCGTATATTAAAAGCTAACAGAAGCAGTAGCACTTACAAATAGCAGCGTATTTAAAAGTATGAGACAACAACAACCAAACATACCATTAAGAGCCGTGCTTGCACAGGTTCTGCACGATCCTCTTCACTAATATCCTCTGGGTCTCAATCGGGCTCAAATTGATAAGCATTATAGACAACGCCACTGTTTACAATTCAACCGGACCACATGCCACTGAGGAGAGGGGCGGGACGTTCAGACGTGCAGTAGAGGCGGTTTAGCCAATCACAACACACTGAGCCAGCTAACCAATCTCAGCCCATCGCGTATTTCTGAAGGAGGAGCTTCATAAAACCAGGAAATAAATCGAGGCGTTTGTCAGAGAAGGGACAGAGAGGTGTGGAATAAAGGTAAATTATGTGAAAAATAATGCGTTTTTAAAAAACCAAGCATGAACACATGCTAGACTGCACCCCATAAACACAATCAAGCCTAGAAAAAAAACAGTCAACCACCCCTTTAAGCAGCACAACTGTTCTCAACAATGATAATATGTATCTTGAGCACCATTTCATATTAGAATTTCTAAAGGATCATGTGACACTAAAGACTGGAGTAATGACTGTTAAAAATTCAGCTTTGCCATCACAGAAATAAATTACATTTAAAAATATATTAAAATAGAAAAAAGTTATTTTCAATTGTAATAAAATGTCACAACATTACTGTTTTGCTGTATTTTTGATCAAGTAAATGCAGCCTTAGTTAGCATAAGACATTTAAAAAAAAAAAAATTCAGCCCCACATTTTTTAATGGAAGTGTACGTCTCTTTGGACAAAAACAAAAAACAAAAAGTATCCCAAATGAGTAAATGTAAATGGTTTACATTATAAAACCTACTAGCAAGCGATCATTCTCAAAAACCATTCTTCAGTCATAGTGCTATATGGTCAGAAGCAAGAGATATCAAGTAGGAACATCTTTGAATGTAACAGCATAACTGCCCTAGGCAACAAGTGTCGTCCTGTCTCTGGTGGTGCCACACAGAGAGTGAACCACATCCCCAGGGCCTTCAATAAGTGTTGGATTTGGGTCTGTTGCTGGTGTTTTGAATGTTGATTGGCTGAAGTGAGAGCTGACAGGGAAGAGTGGAGAAATGTATAAGGAATTCACATGAATGGAAGGGACAGTGTTTCTTGCTGAGTCACAGTGTGCAGCGATTGTAGCTACATTTATCTAGTCTGTTAGTTCTACGTTCTCCATAGTAGTTAATTTGCATTGTATTTTTGTCTTAGCAAAGACAATGCTAAAGATGTGAAGCATAAGAGTCAGTTTGACAGGTTCCTTTTGAAATCACCACAAGAACTTGACTGCTGCATCTGCTTCACTGTTGTGTACTTGTGTTGCACTGCAAATACATTTTAATCAGAAGATGTTTCTAGTTTTCAAGTTAAAACATCAAAATATCCTTAAAACGAGATCCAGATAGTTTTCAGAGAATATTTCTTGAATGAAGTTAGCATTTAGTGAGGATCATGTTTACAACAAGACAAAACATCTGCCAGTGGAGAAAAACACTAAATGTATGTATATTCTTTGAGAAAAAAAAATACACAGATTTGCTTCTCAAGTAAATGTTTCTTGCCTTGAAGATGTCTATATGTTTTCATTGAGAGAGAAAAATGCAGTGTGTTTAATTTAAATTATTATTCACAGCTAGGCATTTAAATGAAACTTCTTGATGGGTTATGTTAATGTAGTAGCATTAAGCACATATACTGTATGTTAAAGATCACATCATTTGGAACACATCATGTTCTTATTATTGAGTATAAAAAAAAAGCCAAATATTCAACACTGGTGTGAACAAATGTAAATGTGTAAAAATCAGTTATTTAAAAATACATATTTATTAACCACTAGTCTGAATACTGGAATGAATGAGGGATGGTTGATGCTCACAGCCCTTTCATGATCTCTGGATCAAATCTTGAGTATTGTGTAATGTCTCTCTTTCTCTGTCTGCAGTTCCATCAGCTGCATTGAATATTGGCTCAGTTGCTATGCTGATGAATATAACTGGGTGTGAAATCAGAAGCATCATAACTTGTTTCACTCTGATATTTAGTCCAGTTCACAGGCAGGGATGGGTATAAAAGTATATATCTCAGCTTCATGTAGCTGAAATGACAGCTGGTAATAAGTGGCAGTTTATATATACTTGACTCCGTGTGTGTGTGTCTGTGTCTGTGTCTGTGTCTGTGTCTGTGTCTGTGTGTTTGTATGAGCGTGTGTGAATGTGAACTCATTATATCACAGTCTAAATGAAATCAGCTTTTGAAAGATACTACTTTTAAGTGGTCAAGTCTGCAATACACAGAAAATACACAGAACTCTTCTTTTTTTCCTGTGCAAAACTGTTGTTGCTTTTTATTTACTAAGGTGTGCAGTGTTGTTTTAGTATTATTTATATACTGTTATAGTATTTAATAATAATTTGAATGTCTATTTATTGAATTTATATATTTCCATTTTAATTTTAGGTGTGCTTTTGTCATTTTGTATGTATATAAATATATTTTAATGTGTATTTTAATTTCAGTTTTAGCCTTTTTAATTTCAGTTTTAGTCATTTTACTTTAATGTATTTTTTCAGTTAGTTTTCATATTTTTTTAAGGGTAAGTTTTTCATGAAATATTTGTTTTATTTTATTTTGTTTACTTTATTTCAGTTGATTAAAACTTGATCAGTTGATTAAATGTTTTTAATAGGCTACTAGTAGTTTTAGTAACAACACTGGTTCTGAGTTGTTCTACAGTTGTTATGTGGTTGCTGTGGTGTTGTGGGTGGTTGCTAGGTGGCTACTTAGTGGCCCTAGTCAAAAGAGCTCATATCCAAGTCTATGGCTACGTTCACACTGTCGGTTTTTGGGATTGACAACCCCATTTACTTACAGGTGTGAGTCTCGAAATGTCCCGTTCACATGGCAGCTTACTGCAGCGTCTCGAATACTGTTAAGGACTCAAATACAGGACTGACATTCATATTCCACTGCTGTGTGAATGTGACCAATATTTTAGATTCTAGATATGATTTGGGTCCCTCTTTGAATGTCTGTTGAATTTTTTTTGGCCATTTTATTGACCACTAGTCTAGTTGAGCATCATCTTAATTACTTGGAAAAGTACTAGCACACTTCTCCTCAAAAAGCCACATAATTAGAGTCTATAGCACAAACTGGTATGGGACAAGTTACATGGTACAATTTAATACACGGTGTTAGGGGTTTGTTCTAATCCTTAGCAAGCACAATAACTAGGAAACGTTTTCTCTCTGTCATTCCTCCCTCTCCCTCTGCCCTCTCTTTCTGCCACCCTGGGGTCTACAAACCCCCCGCCACCCCAAGTGACGCCACATCCTCCCCCACAGCGGTGCAATCATATCACCCGACAATTAACCGACGATGTGTAATTGGCTGGTGTGTATGAGGGTCAGCAGCTGGTGAGGCGTAGCGTCGTGGCACCGGCTCGCCTCACTCACTTCCTGAACCAGATTCAATTATTAATAGACTGATTGCTGGAGTGAGGTTTCTCTGGGAATCTGGATCTGCCACAATGAATAAAATGAAACCACTGCTTTACATTTTCATTATGCCACAGCCCCCTGCTTTCAATTGCAAATGGAGCCCAGGAACCCGACTGCAACCCCCTCGCCTTTCAACACACTGTCTTCACCCCCCTCTGAGGGTGGCACCCCAAAAATACACATGTACAGTGCCACACTTTATGACAGTGGTATGAATGCCTTAGTGGAAGAATATGTATGTGTGTGTGTATGTGTGTATATGAATATGTGTGTATATATATATATATATATGCGTGTATATGTATGTATGTATGTATGTATGTATGTATATATATATATATATATATATATATATATATATATATATATAGTTTAGTTTAGTTTAGTTTAGTTACTTTTTTATACTTTTGGTCAGATTCAGGGTACAATTTTGTCCCCAGTAAGTTAACCCACAAAGCTTATATCCTGCTACTTGCCTTATTCATTGATAAATGTAATTCCATACCATAATAACTTTCAAAAGGAGAGAAAGAGCAAAAATATCAGTATGAAAAAGTACTTCAGGGCTATAGAGATTTCTCTCCTGATTTACAATCAGGTCAGATATGGAGACAGCACATATGCCATCATCATAACGTATCCCCCCCCCCCCCCCCCTCCTAACGGATAAAGGAATATGAGGTGCCAAACTTAGAGATCTTAATCAGCTCCATCTGCAAGAGAAAACACTGCAAAAATTCAATTTTATCTGGTTCAATTGCCCTCTCTCTCTCATTAATTCTCTCTTGCGCTTTCTATATTGGTAAGTTTAGAAGAAAACAGGACTGCCTGAATGTAAGGACACACTTCTCTGAGCCCTTTTCCTACTACAGTTTGTCATTGTCAGATGAGATGTGCAATAGAAAATATTGAAGAAATTAGTATAGTTTGCTTAAAAAAAGGTAACTGATGTAAACATTACATAATACTTTGTTGATTTATTTATTTATATATTTTAAAGCATATTTTACTTATTTATTTATTTATGCAGGTATGCTTTGGTTTAATATCCTGATTTCTAGCACATGAAGAACACACAAGGCAACCATTTCAAATGTTATCACTTTAAAAATTGTATCTTTGGGGTTTAAAGACATTTTAAATGCATGTTTAATGAGAATTATATATACTCTTTGTGTACATGTTATATATTGGCTTTACACATGAAATATAACGATGGGTGTAGTGAAATTGCTTCAAGTTTATTTGTATGCAAATGGATTAAGTTATAAATGCATTTGTTATGGGAATTACTGCTTGGAAACATTTGGGTGTGTTCATATGTGCAGTTGTGTGTGTGTGTGTGTGTGTGGACAGGGAGGTCTGGCCACACACACTATCCAGCACTCTTGTTCCATCCTGCAGCAGTGCAGCCCGCATTACTGCGCTGGCTCAGTCAGTCTCTCCACACCACACATGTTGTCTTCCTCTAATCACCACAACTAATAGCATCACCCATCTGCAGCTGCTCTGCCTCAGATTCTCTGTGTGTTTGCATGTGAGAGTAGCCAGGGATACACTGCCTGGGATTTCCTGCAACAAATCCATATATTAGCCCTTCATTGGAAAGGCAGCAGCAATAACATTAGTCATGCCATTTTAGCCATCATCAGGAGCTCAGGGTGCACATGGAGAGCCAGGTTCACAGTGTTAAAGCTCCTGGGAGTGCAGCTGAAGACCAGTGTGCTGGTCAGGGGTGAGAAGATGGGCTGGATATGCATAATATCAGCTCATGGTACTCTGTGAATTTCATGGTGATTTCCCTGGGTATAGGCAGGCGCTGGATGAGACATCATTTACGCTCCAGAGTTCCCTGAGCGGTGCTGTGATCAAAGATCAGCTCTTTGGAGGGTTGTGGCTTCACCTCAAGTTCAACAGCTGGTCTTGGATCAGCCCGTTCCCTGATCTGCCGCGGACATCTAATCAACGGCTTCAGGCTCAGCCTGTATGTGAGCACAGAGGGATTTATTTACACCAATATACTGGGGAGAGACATCGTTCGTGGTTTAAATGACTTCAGGATCAAGGATTAGTTGTAGAACATGTTTTAGAGGGTCAGCTCAGTGAAGTCCTTCCTGCCTGCCTCAAATTTCTTGCCAGTTTGATGCCCACCCACAGCAGTACAGTACCCAGCTCCAAGAGTCCCCTTAAAAGATGGCCTCAGGAAATAACCTCCACCAGATGTGACTTTAACAACCAAGCACTAACCATGCAGAAGCGTGACAACGTCCATTTATAAGACTTTTCCTTGTTTAATTACGCGCCACGTCCAGTAAAGGTCTTAAAAAGGAAGTATTTCGCTACATGGTGATTATGCTAACATTAAGGAACGCGTTTAAGTCACACAGGACATTTCCTCATCTGTTTTTTTTTTACTGGCCACTGCTTAGTTTAAGAGCCACTTTTACTGACAACTCATATTTTCACTTCCAAACTGCTTAGCCTCATGAAGAGGGGGTCCGTTACTTGTCTGTCGTTTGAAATGTTCTCTAATGGCTACGCTCTGATTGAATACAGATTCAAATAAAAACAAGTAATTAGCCAATCAGGCTAATTTAATACAGTGCCTGATGCTAGCATTGCTCAAACTAGCTTAGCATTTCTCATTGTTTCAGGCCATATTCTTCAGTCCAGGCACATTGGAAAACGGCATTTTTGAAAAATAATATTATGTTGATTCTTGCACATTTTGCAACACTTTTAAAGTGAAATGACTGTCCAGTGAGTAGAGCTAAAAGTGCATTCAATTTTATCTTAAACAGATTAACGTGAAACTGGCAATGATTTATTACGTAGGTTGTTGTATGTATCGTGAAAATTTGGAAAAAATAAATGTCTGGTGAGTTGATACTATTAAAAACATGCAGTGCCACCTACACTAAACCATACCCTAAACCTAACCGAAAGTGTGAACAAATGCAAATGTGAGATAAAAATGCATTTGCTGCATAAACCATGCCATTTTAGCTTCTACAAGTCTTTGAGCTCTCTTATTGTGACTTGTGTTTTATGGGACTCGTACCTTAATGCTCCACATCACAAATGAAGTGCTATAGCTGGTGAGCTACCAAGCAAGTTTATTACATCAGAAAAAAAAAAAAAACATATATATGGAGATGATGTTGATGTAAACGTCTCATTAAATTAATTTACAAATCATGCTATGGTAGAAGTGTTTGTTGTAAAATCGTTCGTTTCAACTGGAAACTGAGGTGAAGTGTATGTTTTGGTACATTTTTGCAAAAATGTTGGTCGAGGCATTTTTTCCAGTTAGTTTATGTTGTTATTTTTTTTCAGGAAATGTACGAGAGACCATGCTGTTTTGCGAATTTAGTCACAGCTAATGACTTTTTGGGTAGAGCACTCAGTTAGGTGCCTACAACCCCTTTAGCCGTGACTATATTCACAATATGGTTATGATATAATACATTAAGGACACCAATTGACATTCATTTAAACATTTTTAAGGACATTCATGTGATCTTTACACTAGAGAATATAGTCCCTGACATGTAAACCTACCTACTGCTAAAGCTAATAGTTAGCCTCTATGGTTGCTGTGCAGTGACATGCACATTAGTGAGGTGTTTTACATCATATCTGTTATTAATAACTTATTATGTTTTATAATTGCTAGAATCAAATAGAATCTAGGACCGCTTTATAAACAAAAAAAAAAAAATACTATTTAGCCTACTGTCACCACAGTTCAAAAGCAACAAGTCACATCAGTTTCATGTGCATATACACATGTGAACAGGTCGTACAGTATGCCTAAATAATGGTCGCACGTGTATCAAAATTATAGTTATACCAACTCAACATCTGATTTAATTCTCATTTCAGTGTTCATAACATAAAATTTATATTCTAATGAAATTTGCTTTCCTTTTTTTTTTTGGTTCAAAAGCAGCTGTCAGATGTATACCTTTGGGGAAAGAGAGGCGTGTCATTGCAGTCATGACAACAAGATGGCAGTGTAAACTAAGTCAAATCCCCTGGAGAATTTAGCCGGGAAGAAGACACATACAGTAAGTGAGGTGTGTAAAAGAGTGGGGGAGCACTAGAGAGAGCTTTAAAAATGATGTGTCTGCTTTACTGTCAATCTGATGGCACACTGATGAAGGACAGTAGAAAGTGAGAACGGGGGTGTGTTTCCCAAAGCATCGTTAGTTAAGCTAACTATGGTCGCAAATTCCACTGAACTCAATTGGTTAACGACGGAACTTGCGACCTTTTGGGAAACGCTCCTCAGAGTGACACAGTAGTACTGGCCCAGTGTGCAAAGAGTTGTGAGTGTGTGTATATACTCAAGTTAGCAAATAGTATATGAGTATTTTGTGGGGGTGTGTACCTGTATGAGCGTGTGTGAGAGTGTGCGTGTTTGCATGTGTGCACCACAGCTATTAGAATCCATTTGAGAAGGGGGTGAAATAATCACCTCTTTGCTGTTCAAAATTAGCGTTCCAGTGAATTTCTCTATTGCCAAGCATTATTACACAACAGCAGCATTTAGCACTGATTACCACAATTACATGCTACTATAAAGGCAGCCGTTTACCTCACCTCTTACACAGGAAGAAAAAACAGAAGCAGCATATTCTGTTTCTCATTACCATCATTCATAAGCATTTCTAATAGTGCTCTTTGCATTACTTTGAAAATGACATTTGAACTCATTGAAATCATTTGCAGTACTGAATGTAATTTAATCACTGTGACCTTCATGCCACATTATAGGTTTATATTCCAAGGTGTATTAATATTTCTGCACCACTGTAGCATCACTAAACAGATTGGCACAAATAGCGTCTGTTTCCAAACAGGTTTCCAAACACTCGTTCCATCTTCCTTTGATTGAAAACAAAAGACTTTACCAAAATTGGCACTTTTTAAATATTTTAATTACAAATCTAGTTTTATTATTACATTATATGCATATTTTTTGTTTGTATAAATATATTTAAAGGTGCCAAAGTGCCAGTTTGGTTCGGGACTATTTGTTTTCAAACAAATATTACTATTATTACAATTTTAAAATGATGGTATTCTATTTTAAAGGAACACTCCACTTTTTTTGAAAATAGGCTCATTTTCCAACTCCCCAAGAGTTAAACAGTTGAGTTTTACCATTTTTGAATCCATTCAGCCGATCTCCGGGTCTGGCGGTAGCACTTTTAGCGTAGCTTAGCATAGATCATTGAATCTGATTAGACAGTTAGCATCTCGCTCAAAAATGTTTAACTCTTGGGGAGATGGAAAATGAGCCTATTTTCAAAAAAGTGGAGTGTTCCTTTAAGTAGTTTAAAATGTTTATGATTAAACTACATTAAAATAGGAATCGGTTTACAGTATTACCATTTTTACCATATTTTTGATTTTTCCCAATTGTGCTGTACCTCCCCAGTAGCTCTAAATAGATGGTTTACCCTGTGTTAACTCATATGAACAGGCCATAAATGGGGATCAGCACTAAGTAGCTACTGTCATGACCTCATCCTCATACCTTCTCTCCTCTCCCCCTCTATTCCCCCATCCTAAAGGCCCTTATCAGCCACTAGAGCCTTTATTAATTGAAATGATGCTTTTATCCCCAGTCCTCCCTCCCCTGCTGGTTGTGTATGTCAAAGCACCACAAATTAGCCCAATGTATAGCCCAGAGAACAGTGGCTAATGAGAGTCTGTCAGAGAGGGAAATACACTAGAATTATCATGGCATCTGTAATTGAAGGAGGAGAAGAGAATTTGGGCCTATACGTATATGAACATAGAGTATAGGCCATACAGCTTTAAAACGGAACAATTTGTCATAATTTACTCAACCTCATGTTGAGTCAAATCCATTTATTTCTTTATTTCTTCAGTGGAAAACAAAAGTAGAAATTTTGAAGACTGTGTCCATGCATTTAGAATGAATATGGACTATAGCTTTCAACCTTAAAAAAGCATGTGAAAGCATCAACGCATCAAAAAAGTGGTCCATATGACTTGTTTCTGAAGCCATCTGATTAAATAGAATGATTAGACATTGCTACTTCTCATAAACACTCATGAATGCTCAGTGAATAATGACTTACATTCGGCTGTTTTTTTTCCTCACTCTTCAGAAGACCACTTTTGTGGTGCTTTTGTGTCTATTTTTAAGCTTGAAAGCCAAACCACAATCCTTCTTTCAAATATTCCCTTTGTCTTTCACTAGAAAATGAAAGTCATGTGGTTTGAAACAACTTGAGGGTGAGTTTATGATAAGCATTTTCACTTTTGGATGAACTCTGTGACAATCATGATCTCCACATTCTGAACACAGAGTTAATGGATGCACAGTGATGCTTATGGAACGCCAGCTCTCCTAATTCATTTTGGTAAACACTGTCCACACAAATGACGACTCACTTTGGGCCAGTGGGATCATTTCAACAACACTGACAACTCGGGCAGTCTAATTAATCAGACAGCATCCAGAGCTAGATTATCCTCTCTGAGAGACGATGGGTTTGTGTTGAGACAGGGCCATAGTGGCGGTGCTACAGTATGACAAGCTGAATAAATAGCCTTTGTCATCCTATCAGAGACGCCGTTAAGCTCTCCTCTTGATTATCTGTCCCCGACTCCCAACTCCCTAATTAGTACCTGGCACGAGCCCTGATGTTTAAGCTCGATTAAGGCAATGCTCGTGTCTCAACAAAAGGTGCACTTTTCCAGGGCCGGTCGCTATCGGCTTGGTGTGTAATGTTAGAAGTCAAAATGGTTGGACTCATTTACCAGCGTGGGGCTAAGTGCATTCTTGGCTCGGGACGAGGTGGAGTTGTGTATGTGCGACTCCAGCCAAGGAGTCCATTTGTAATGGCCGAATGTTACTGCCCTGAGTCTTAGTGTGAGTGTCTGGCAATTCTAAACTTCTGCCGTTGTGTGCTTTTATTTACATCCATTCTTCTCTCTTTTGCTCTCTTACTCGCTTCTTTTAATTTGTCAGCTCAAAAGACAGACAATAAAAAAATTATGCTAATTGAAACTGAGGGACCATGTGGTCCTTGAAATTTATTTATTTAGAAAACTAAGTTGCTTGTTTATTCTTCTGGCCTAAAAGAAAGGAAATTATATTCATACTTTATACTTTCTGTAGACCATCTGCTTTAAAGTGAATATTAAATATTGTAGAAATTAATAAAATATTTAATAGTCATGGTCATATCTATAGTCAATATACTTTTTTTTTTCTTAAAACACAACTATAAAACTATTGTGTGTGTGTTTTCCCCAAGGGAAAAAAGAAAGAAAAAAGTTAACGGCCACTATAGCACTAGACTATTTGGTAACACTTTGGTACAGGGACCAATTTTCACTAGTTGCTTATTAGCATGCCTATTATTAACATATTGGCTGTTTATTAGTACTTATAAAGCACATATTCTGCATGACTATATTCTACATCCCTAATCCTACCCAATACCTAAACTTAATAACTACCTACTAACTAATAATAAGCAGCAAATTAGGAGTTTATTGAGACAAAAGTTATAGTTAATGCTTTATTAGCGAGAATTGGACCTTAAAATAAAGTGTGACAGACTATTTTATACTTAAGTATTCCAAAAATGTTTTAGTTATTTAGAAAATTAAGTGTTACATGTATTAACACCTTCTTTTCTTTAAAACATTTTCTTTAAAAATGAATACGAAACATTATGAAAATGAATTTCTTATATATATTCAAACTTTTACATCAAAAAGTATTTATGCATTTATTTATGTAGGTCTAAGTGGACCTGGGCTGCCACCAGTGCCCCCTCAAAAAGGAGAACTATAATAAAAAGAATGAGTGAGTGAGTGAATAAGTGAATGAATGAATGAATGAATGAATGAAGGAAGGAAGGAAGGAATGCAGTAAACTAGTGGGTTGTAAATATGAAGGTGAGCTTTCTTTTCTTTCTCTCCATCTTATGACTAATGCCCGGTCCCGTTGTTTGTTTGAATTGCAACCTACGGCAAATAAGACCTTCACATTGGCTTCACCACTCTGTCACAAAACCAAACATGCTGTTTTCCTGATGCCTCTCTCTCCCGCTGTATCTCTCTCGCAGACACACACACACACACACACACGCACACACAGACTCCGTAAGAATGTAACAATGTGTAGGGGGGCTGCCAGAATAACAAATCGTCTCCGCAGCTCATGCATGCTAATGTTATGTTGTAAGCAGTTTTGTTGACAAGTGCTAATACTTCTTTCATACTATCATCAAAAGCGGCAAATACAACAGCCATTACTCCCTCTCTCAGTTTCACAGACATGATGGATGGTGACCTTAATGCGGGTTAGCCGAGTTTTTGAAAGTTAAAGTACCCGCTATAAATCACAGAATTATTACAATGAGCTTTAATTGGTTAAGGACTGTTTACTTCCTAAAGAGCTAGAAAAATTGGGTTTCGGCATATTTTAATTTGCAAAGTGCATTTTCATTACGAATGGCACTTTAATATTGCCCTCCTTTATCATGCAAAATATGCAACACACTGGCAATCTATTAATTGGGCAACAAAAAAAAAATGCACGGCAAGCGTAAATCCATGCGTTCTTGTGTGTATGATGCATGTGTGTTTGTGTGTGTGTGAAAGAGAAATGGCCGCATGTGTGCATGCATTAGGATGAGAGACACTTCATGCCTGGATACAGTGTGAATGAAATGTGAGCAAAACATGATGCCTTAGCGTCACATAAAACTAATTAGACTGCTGTAAATACTGTGTGAGGGACATGTTGGACACTTACTGGATGTTGTATTGTGTCTAAGCCTGAAACATGCTGTTGAGTCTAGTGGCTTTTAGTTAGCATGTCAAATACATCAGTTTTGTACTTTTTTTAAAATAGATTCGAGCATTATTCACCATATTGCATCATTTTTGGGGTTCAGATAAGTCTGATAAACTTGAATAGCAAATTTTTATTTTATTGTTGCTATAGTGATGAACTTTGTTAATATTTTCTGTACACTCTTAAAAATAAAGGTGCTTCAAAAGGTTCTTCAAGCGATGCCATAGAAGAACCATTTTTGGTTCCACAAAGAACCATTCAGTCAAAGGTTCTTCAAAGAACCAGCTCTTGCTTACATTTTTATAATCTGAAGAACCTTTTTTCACCACAAAGAACCTTTTGTGAAACAGAAAGGTTCTTCAGATGTTAAAGGTTCTTTATGGAACCATTTAGACAAAAAAGGTTCTTCTATGGCATCGTGAAGCACCTTTATTTTTAAGAGTGTAGTATACTGTTTGTTATTGTGTTTTGGTGGTCCGGTTCTCTTCATTACCCATTTTTACAGATCACAGAGTTAAAGTCTGCCGTTTCCTACCTGTCATTCAGCTATCACGCCTGACAACCTGGCAGACCAATCAGAAGCCATCCCCCGGGATGCGGCGTGGAGTCTTTAAGGATGCAAGGCAAAGTGCTGTTTGATTTCCCAATGGCCATTCACACATATTGATAAAGACACACAAACCTGACAGACTCACACAGCAGATACTGACAGTTCACACACTGCATGACAGATATGCTAAAGCTTCTGTTACTCCAAAATGTGTGTCACATATAGTATTTAATTGTTTAAAAATCATGTCATGTATTTTTGACTCGCAGCCATGTTCTGTCTTGGCAGCTGAAGTTAGTTCAGTCTATAACATTCTGACAAAAAAATGAAGAATATATATATTTTTTTTAAATCCATATCCATATCCACTTCTTCAGTGGAAAACTGTGCAATGTAAGAATGTTATGTCCAAAAAATTGTTTTATTTCAATATTTTTTTCTATTTGTGTTTTCAATTTACTTTAGTTTTGCATTGTTTTGTTTTTGTTTGTTTTTTTTGAGAGAGTTGTCTAGTTTCTGGAGTCATTTTAATGCTTTATGTTCCTGCAAACTAGAAAGTGATTGTAAAGGTTTCAAGTTTTAGAATGTTTTGTCAAAAACTGAAAAAAAAACAACAACAAAAAAAAACCTTTTAGTCGTTTTGAAGTAATGAATTCAGTTTAGTTTACCAGTTTTCCATAATAATAATAATAATAATTATTATAATTATTATAATATTATTTTAGTTAGTTTCGAAGTAATACAAATATTAAATTTAGTTTTAGTTCTTTTATAAGAACAAAGAATTCAATAATTTTTAATAATAATAATAATGATAATATTTTTTAGTTTTTGTTTTTATTTTGTTGTTCAATAGAGTTTGTTTGTTTTATTTTTTATTTTTCACTTGTTTCTCTGCATGAATATAGTCATGGTAGCTGGCATCAGTTTATTTTTTAGTTTTGCCAATTATTTAGTAAATTTGTAAAGTTTTATAATATATTGTGACAAAAATGGAAATAAATTTGGTCTTATTTTAGTTTAGGAGTAATATATATCATGCTTATATATACTTTATATATACTTTATTTTAAGGTCCAATTCTCGCTATTAACAAACCATTAACTATGACTTTATCCTCAATAAACTCCTAATTTGCTGCATATTAATAGTAAGGTAGTTGTTAAGTTTAGGTATTGGGTAGGATTGGGGATATAGAATATGGTCATGCAGAATATGTGCTTTATAAATACTAATAAACAGCCAATATGTTAATAATAGGCATGATAATAAACAACTAGTTAATAGTGAGAATTGGTCCCTATACTAAAGTGTTACCCTGTTGTTTGGCATCATTGTCGTCAAACCTGGCACTGCATGGTTTCCTGTATGAATATGAAACGACATCACGTTTAGTAAATGTTGACGGAATGTCATTTTTGAATGAATGATCCTTTTAAAATCTAGTGCTTCCACATACAGTACAGTGCATGTGAATATCATAGTGTGCAGCAGTGCAGATTATTCTATGGTCTAAAAAGACAGGAGAATGAGAGAGCGTGTGTAACTTTGTCACCAGGATCCAGGCTGGGCTTGGCTTGAAATCCAGGGCTTGAAACGCAGAGTTTAGCCTCTGCATTGTGATCCAGCGCTTATGCGGTTTAGAGCAGAAGTGCTTGCTAGCTGCTTGGGATGTGACTCAGTCAATTGTGTGGCTTTTTATGCCGGATGAAAGACAAACTTCAATGCTTCAGTTCTTTCATGGCTGCTGCACAGGCTACAGGGCAGAAAGCCCCTACAGTATCAGCACAAAGCCTTCCGCTCAATGCTTTCCCACAATTACATTCTCTCTCCCATTCTCTTTATCACAGTGCTTTGTTTACAATAGGTGACTAAGACCGTCATTGCGCTAGAGTTGCTTTGAAGAGGATTGGACGGCTCTCAAAACCTGACGAGAAAAGATCCTTAGAAACAAGCATCATTTTACTTTGTAATATGGGTAGTTATCTAATAAATTTATTATTCATAAAGACATCAAAGACGGTCGTATGTGGTGCCATTCTCAGCATTTTGAATGTGTAATATTTCAAGAGCATTAAAACTTAATCAAACATTAAAAATGTCGAGCAATCGAAACGGTTTAACCAGAGCATAAAACAATCTGATGTGCCTTTACCAAAGACCTGTTTACGTACTGACACAATCTTCATTTTCTTTCTTTCTTTCTTTTTTTAAATCATATAAAGGGTCCGTTTATTCACATATTGTGTTATTAAAGCATTGACTCAGGGGATAAAGAATGCATTTTCTGCTGATATACATTGAAAGCAGCTTTATACCCATGAGCTTACTGTCTAATCTCTTCACTAAAATAAACAAGCTTTATTTAAAACTGGTAGATTTTCACAGTACCTGTTTTCTATTTTTGAAATCCAAAGTAAGCATATTAGGTTTAAACTTGCTGGCTGCTTCATATAAACAACGTGTGCTGAATTATTTGTGACTGTAATGTTATTAAAGGATGGTTAGCTGCCTTTTGTTCCGCTCTAAGTAGTCTGCTATGCAAGAGTGACTCTCATGTTTGGCTGTGTCCAAAACCTGCTGTCTTTTCAAGTCATATCTGGAGGTAAAGTAGGAAGGCATGTCTGTATAACATCCAGTCTATTAAGAGTCATCTATCTGGCTGGTTTTTGAAGGCAGATAGTGCTTTGCTACATGATTGCTAAGGCATTGCTAGGTTGTTCTGGGAGTTGATGTTTACGACGGTGTTCGTGGTTGCTGCTAGGTGCTTGTTTGGGTGTTCTGGGTGTTTGGTAGGGTATAAAGTCTGGAATACACAACATTTTAAAACATTAGGCATTGTACCCTTGCAGACTTTGTAAATGGTAACAGAGAATCACATACTAAATGACTGAGGATCACACACTAACAAACCTTTAAGTCATCCTGAACTCAACAAACTCACGCAGAAATATGCATCTTTTTGCTACAAATTAAAACAATATGTTTTCTAAAATCATCTCGAAATATCAAACACGTTTGATATCTTGGTAACACATTAGTATAGGAAAAATTCTCATTGTTAACTAGTTGCTTATTAGCATGCCTATTAACATACTGGCCATTTATTAGTGCTTATAAAGCACATATTGTGCATGACCATATTCTACATCCTTAATCCTACACAATACCTAAACTTAACAACTAGCTTACTAACTAATGATAAGCAGCAAATTAGGAGTTTATTGAGGCAAAAGTCATAGTTAAAGGTTTATTAATGGCGAGAATTGGACCTTAAAATAAAGTGCGACTGGATGGAATCAAATGCTCAAGCTAAAAAAAAACTGGAGTGCCCAAAATCTGCAAACTGGTTCTGATTTTCAGCTTGATTCTGTGTTGATTCCTCTAGAATGCAAATCGGGGCAAAAACAAATTGTGCAAATTGGCACAAATAGTGTTGACCAAGTTATAAACTGAAGATGAATACTTGGAGTTATGGGTTGTTGATAATGAAGAGTAATAGTGACACTCTTTCTGAAACGGTTCCTTTCAGGTGTCCTCATACTAATACATTGTTTGTTATTTGACTGAATGCTGAATGGGTAGCAAGACCTTTTATGTGCCTTTATTTTGCCTTATTTTCCATAAGCATTAATGTGTCTTTTTCTGGTCTTCATCATGATCTGTACTGGTCATCAGAATGTGTTTATAGTTGCTCCACAATTAGTTTGGTCTGTTGTTCTTCAACTTTTCTGGCTTTAATTAGCTTTCCTGTTTTGAACGCTACAATTAATTCATAGGAAGTCGTGCAATAATAATAATAATAAGCTCATATTTTAGGTCTTCAGATCTTCTTGTAACCTCAAATGAAGTTCAGATTGTCCGAGAGTGATGGAGTACTAGCAGGTGTGCTTTTGGTCACATAAAGAACATGTTTGTTTAACTCTAGCCATTTGTTTTTCATCTGTGTGGGTTGTAGGGATGAGGGCGTGTTGAATTAAGGCAGGTGGATTAATCACAGAGTCTTCCTTCATTTCATGGTTGGTCTGTTTTGCCACCTCAAGCGTGCAGCACGCAGTGTGACTGAGACTCTTGGTTTGAGTTGAGCCGTGTGGCGTGGAGCGGAGGCTGTGGTGAAAGTGAAGCCACGGGAGACTTTCTTTCACAGGCATCGTGGTGGAACAGAGGAAAGGTTAAACATTCTGCCTGTCTGCCTCAACTGTGGACGATCAGGAGGGGCTTGTTGAGTGAAAGGAGGGTCAGCCAATGACTGATCATCAATCTTGCTCTTGCATTTCTTTTTTCTCACTGCAAAAGTTCTATTCTTCATCAGTTTCTTTGTGATTTTCCAAGTAAAATATTTAAACATCCCTAAAACGATAGTTCACCCAAAAATGAAAAATTATTTATTCACCCTCATGTTGTTCAGACCTGTATGACTTCTTTTTTATTTCCTATTTCTTTATTTATTCTGTGGAACATCCCTAGTGAAAAAAAAAATACTATATATATTTATTCTGTGGAAATTTCTTAATTTTTTATATTATTAAATAATTTCTTAATTTTTATATTATTTATGTTATTATATTATAGGCTATTATTATATTATTATTTATTTTATTATATTATTTCTATATTAATTATTTATTTTTATATATTTTTATATCTTTATTTCTATATAGAAATATTCTTTATTTCTTTATTTATTCTCTGGAACATCCCTAATATATATATATATATATATATATTGGAACAACTAATTTTGTGCGTAATGCACTTGAATTGTGTGGAAGTAGTTAACTATATTTGATTGTGCTAAAGTGAAACTATTGCAAGTATTCTTCCAGTACACGTTAAATATCTTGCATTTAAAGACTGATATTATACAGAGATCATACAATCATTCTTAATAGTGATATTAAAACACATTTTAGGCATACTATTAAGAAATATGCATTTTTCAGTAAAGAAATTCTCAAAATAAAGTTTAATTTTAATTTTATATCAGTAAGTCTTAAGTAATATGTTAATGGATTTGAAGTATACTTAGTATGAAATATATGTATTCTAAATAAATTATGGCATAGGATTTTCTTTTTTTTTTTGAAAGAAATAGGATATTTTAGATAATCGTTCAACTGTGTTTGTCCATATTATAAGTCAACGGGGTCCAAAACAACATTGTATGGACAAAACACTACACTGAGACATGTTTGGAGGTAACAAACATTGCATAAGACTGTAATTTTTTTAGATAATAATAACAACAACAACAACATATGACTAATTAACAATGTTCATTCTTTTCTTTCTTTCTTTCTTTCTTTCTTTCTTTCTTTCTTTCTTTCTTTCTTTCTTTCTTTCTTTTTCTTTATTTCTTTCTTTCTTTCTCTTTCTTTCTTTCTTTCTTTCTTTCTTTCTTTCTTTCTTTCTTTCTTTCTTTCTTTCTTTCTTTCTTTCTTTCTTTCTTTCTTTCTTTCTTTCTTTATTTCTTTCCATCTTTCTTTCCATCTTTCCATCAGCATTTTCTGAATTTATGTTTCCTATCAGGCATTCCTAAAGGTTTGTGAGTATGAGCTGTGAGGATTAACAGCCTCTCAGACTTTTATGAGTGGTGTAGTGTTTGTAATTAGACTAAATAGATGAGATTGGGCAGGCAGAGTAAATGTCCTATCCCTGGTCCAGTGAGATTTATAGTTACTGGATATTTTAAAAGGCCTTTTTAATGCACTTGTTTCATGGTGGGACGTGCTCAGGATGCTTGTTAATGGCTCACACTCAGCTGGCCAAACTGCCATATTGTTTTTGCTCTAAAATGAGCAGTTGATTAATTAAATGGCTAATGCATGTTTCTCAATATATTTAAAATATGTACTCATCAATTTAGTGTAAGTTTGTTTGTTTCTTTCATTTAAAAAAAAAATGTCTGTGAAACAGCCGCAAGTTTGCTAACTTGCACTGCTAAAGTTGATTACATAAAATGTTACAGTAATTATGTTTACAGTAATTTAATTAGATTTTAACTACTGGCACTGAGTCATTTTGTGCATGCATGCTGTGATTTCTACTCATTTCTGCTCATTCATCTATGTCTATCTATCTGTCTGTCTTATCAGGAGCTAGAAATAACCCCAATACACTCAAAAATACATTTTTTATTTAGAGAATAAGCGTTCTTTACCCCCTTAATGTGGCTTCATCCCACTGCCATGACTGTACTGTACAGATAGGCTCCTGTGATGGTGTCTCTTTTTGGATGGAGGTGACACAGAGTTGAGGACAGACACGCTGACAGGCCAAAGCGGCCATAACTTATTGTTCGTTGATGTGCTATGACAAATTATGCGGGATGAGCAGGAGCGTGTATGTGTGTGTGTGTATATGAAACTCTGCACAGCTCATTTAGCTCCAGTGTAGCCACCTGGGTGGTGGTCTGCCTCATCCGAGCCAGTCCTGCTTCTCCCCCTGCCAGCTGACAGCACTGTGGCCCAATATACGGGCTACGGCGGCAGATTAATCAACACAGACATCCTGACAAATCACCCGCCACCAGCATTGATCTGAAAGTGAGAGTGAGAGCAACTCAGATTTAGAATAGAGGATACAGCTTGCCTCATGCAACATGCACCTATAAGTTTGTGTCATTCATATTTTGTAGCAGAGACCAACAAGTCTGTGAATAAATATCAGAAAAAGGGTGTATCCTAAAGTGTGACAGCGAGTTTTCAAAATACTGTAGCCTTTTTTTTTAGCAACAAGCTAATTGTTGGCTTCTGTAGAATGGCTTATAGCTGAATTAAACTCTTTTTAATATAGGTGAACTGTACACTGTTATTGAATTGAACTGAACCAACACTGAACTGATTTAAGCTAAATAATGACACTATTGCCTTTTTAGATCTGGAATGTCTCCATATTTGAGTTTCCATAATTGTTGCTATTTTCCTGTTTATTGAAGCTGCTTTGCTAAAAATCTATATTGTATAAAGCCCTATAGAAATAACTGACCTGGCTTGATTGTGTAAATAGTGGTGTAACGTGAGAAAATGCTTTACAACCGAGCAAGGTTTACAGTAAGTTAATCAGTTCATTCAAATAGTTTATGTAAATATAATACAATTAATATACATTAATATAACTAATATAAACTATTCAGTGATTCTTTTAAAATCTTTTAAAGTATTTTTATTAAAGTGAATAATAAGTAAAATACTGCAGTCACTTTCAAAAGAGTGTATTTTCTAGTTTTATTTTAAGTATTTATTGTAAAATGAAGTTCAATTTAATGCTGTTACCCTTATTTATAGATAGATAGATTTTAGATTATTCTCTTTAAATTCAGAAATAATAAAATAAAATAAATGGTTGGCATACAATAAGAGTGCAAAGCTATAAAATTAATGTGGAGAGTGTTGACTGCAAACTTATTTTGGAAAGTTTAACATATTGTTGAGGAAAATAAACATGGGAAAAAAGGGAAATTTTACTGGTAATTTTTGCCAAACCCTAAAAAACAATACAATAAAAAAATTCAAAATACAAAACAACTGTAAAAAAAAAAAAATCTTTCATGTTAATACAGTACATTGTGCCCTAATTTTGCAGGTTTTTTTTCTTTTTTTTAAACCAACAGATAAATATCTCTGTATATGGACACACACTTTACTAGTTTGATACTGCCATTACCACACACCATTAGGGTTAAAGAAACAGCACATAGCTAAATAGGTGTGTGCAGCAGGAACAGCACTGCTGTCTGGCTAATCCTATGCCTCAGGTGGCTTTTCATCTATTCCATTCAGATCCCGAGCAAATCAAATTAAAGCAGAAAGTGGGTGAAATCAAAAACCGTCAACACAAAAACGCGGGGCCGCTTTTTAAATCGGCCCCCATGGCCATGCTCCTTGTTTTATTATCTGCAACAATAGGGGAAGTTTTGTGGCATGCTTTCATTGAGCATATCCAGATTAGTATTGCTTTGACATTTGGGAGACTCGATAGCAATACTGTAATGCTTTCCTGAGGGAATGCAACCCGTATGAGGGAGACTTGTTCACGCAACATCTGTTTAATGGAATGATTGCCTAAGCTGCAGACAGTGTAGAACGAACACACACATATCTGCAGATATCCCACACTGCCTTGCTCCACCCGTCATGAGTTTTGTCCAGATTTAGGAATGAACAAGTGACCTACATCAAACTAACCAAGAGTCCCAGAAATCATGACTACTTTCAGAGCAGTTTTATTACAGGAACTGGAGTGAGAAAGCTCCTCTGAAAGTGGATGGTGATTCATACTTTCACATTTCAAAAAGTTTGGAGCACTATGTATTGTAGAATTATTTTAGTGTTGTTTTATTAATGTTTTGAATCATTTTTCATTTTCTGTTTTCATTTTTAAATTTTAAAGTTGTAGTAATTTTGATGTGTGCTTTCGTCATTTTTTTTGTAGTTAATTATTCAAATTAATTGATTATTAATTTAATTAATTTAATATAATTTAAATAAGTTATTCAAAATAATCCAAAGTATTGAAATATTATCTGCAAGCATTTGTTGTGTATTTATTTATATATTTTTATTTACTTAAATATTTCTAAATATTGATTTACTTTTTTATTCTAATATTGGGTTGAGAAATAGATATTTTATGTTGTTCACTTATTACATATAAATATTTAACATATATTTCTCCAGATAATATTACAGTGATTTGTTAATTTGTGGCTTCAGTATAGTCACTTAATGTTGTTTTAATAACATTATTCTTTCTACTTTTCTCACATAGAATAAATGGTTCTGTATACATGAGAACATTTAGTTGGCTTTATATTTTTGGAAAGGGGGTCATCATATTTAGGGGTTCTTGACAGTTAAAAGTTTGAAAAATCCTGGCCCAGACTTCCCATTTATCCGAATTCTTCTGAGACCATACAGTTGCCTGATCTTGTAGACAAAATTTTCATTTATGGCTGAATTATCTCTTTAACCAGTTTCCATTATACAGGCAAATATTTTGAGTCTCCAAATGCTGAGCTCCTCCTTTGAACTCAGTGTTTACATCTTTCTCTCTCTGCTGCTCAATCGCTTCTCCTCCATCCATTTATTTTCCAGCATGTGCGTGGTGAGCATCAGAGGTAGGCACCTGTTTAGGTATGCACAAACCATCTGGCTCATTCATCAGCACTCGTTAATGAAAACGACTGAACACGACCCAAACTCTCTCACAGTTTGAAGCCTAATACTGTACCTAGGCATGATGAGGTGACAGCAATTTTTATCAGAAAAGACTGTGCCACATAAATAAAGTCTTTTATTAAACTGATATATAATGGCTAGGCCCCCCACTTGTCCTTCCTCGTGTTGCTTTGATAAACGATGGACCTTTGAGAGTTCGACCAATGAGACAACATAGTGGCTAGTGGCTAACTAACTAACATTAGTGTAATATTTCCCCATTGGCTGCGACCATACGATTAAGAAATTGCCTAATAACTGCTAATTAATTCCCAGTGGGCAGCTATTATATACTGAATGTAATAATCTTAAATCAGTTTGATCTGCACTGTGTTTAAGGGCAACCCTATGCCAAACCAAGAGAAGGAGAATATGTGTCTAATGAATAAGCGTCAGGTCTACTGTATGCGGTGGTCTTATTTTCTCACTGGTCCAATTAAACTGATCTGAGTTCAGTCCCTTCTGCGTGGCTGTAGCATTAATGAAGGTTTCAGTGCTGCCATTGTGACCCGTGAGGAATGTTATTAAGCAGTGGTCATATTCACTCATTACTGGCCTCTACCCGAGGGGTTTTACACCTTTACTCTGTGGCAAGACCAGCCATGCTGCCAACCTTGTTAATTCAAGATCAATTTGAGAAGATGTGTTAATTTCGCTCTCTGCCAGAGTCGCTTTACCAGTATTATGGTTAAGACTAATCTCACTATTGCATTTATGTCTGCGTTTTATTGTTTGACTTGCAGTCTTAAAGGAGTTACTCAGAGTTATTTTTTTTATTATTACCTTACAAAAATTGTGATTAAAGTAAGTTCTAACAAAATGCAGTACTTTTCAAAGGTATATGGCTTTTTTTAAGAAGTCTCTTATGCTCTCCAAAGGCTGCATTTATAAAATACAGTAAAAACAGTGGCATTGTGAAACGTTACTATTTAAAACAACTGTTTTCTATTTTAATGTATTGTATATATTAAATGTAAATAATATATTTAATACATTTGAAAATGTAATTTATTCCTGTGATGTAAAAGCTACATTTTCAGTAGTCATTACTCCAGTCTTCATTGTTACATGATCCTTCAGAAATCATTCTAATATGATGTTCAAGAAACATTACTTATTATGTTTAAAACAGTTGTGCTGCTTAATATTTTTGTAAACACTGTGATATTTAAATTTTGTCACAATTTATCAGAATAGCATTTATTTGAAATTGGTTTTTACTGTCACATTTAATTAATTAAAAGCATCCTTGCTTAATGAAAATAAGTATTTCTTAAAAAATATATATAATAATAATAATAAAAACAACAACAATAGCAAAAAACCCTTACGTGACCGCAAACTTTTAAACAGTAGGGACGAAAATAGTATTATTGTAGTATTATTATTATTTGTAACAATTAATTCAAATGAGGGAAAAAAAGAAAAAAAAACGTTTAAAAGGTACAACTACATTGTCAGTTATTTCAAAGTAAGTTAACTAATTATTACATTTTTTTTAAAAGACTTGCATGGCATATTATATCAGCACTATATATTTTATCAGTTGGTTGTTCATTTGCATTTGATTTAAAATTATATGATACAGATACAGTTGCATTTAACTGGTAAATAATAAAAATGAATGTATATATAATTAAGTTACTTTGGTTAAATTCCTCCGCTACATGTTTAAATGAAAGTGAACCCTTTTTAATTTATGTAAATAACAGTAACTTGGTAAATCATGTAATGTAAGAGAGATAGATAAACAGAGGCATCTCCCCTCTTAGCATCCTCCAGAGTGGCATTTGTCTGTTGAAAAAGCTTTGAAAGCTTCCACAGCATTGATGCAAATCCCTTTAAGGTGAGTGGAGTGCTATGAAAGTTTAAATACATTCATTGCTTATCTATTCCACAGCTCTGTCACCTGATGTAACGGCAAGTATTTCATTATAAGAGGGGAAAAGAAATTGTTGGCCGATAGGCATCTGTAGATTAGGGGGGGCGAACATAACAATAAATTACGCAGTGTTTGAAAACATACACAGCCATAATTAGTTGGTATTTGATATTAAATGAGGTAATAGGATTGACTTATTTATCTCCCAAACACCCCAAAAGTTCTATTAGTGTGTGGAAAAATGAGCTGTTTGAAATGGTAAGAGCGCCAGAGCTGTGATCAGATTTGACTAAGCCCCCCTTTGCGAAGTTGAAAGACTGGCTTTTTGCTCGGAGATCACCGTGCCCCGCTGGGAGTTTGGGAAGGGAATTGGAGATCAATGGATTTACTGGGTAATCAGTTCACTCCAGGCCTGACGGGCGAAACACCCGAGCACCAAGACTATTAACTAATCATGTCATTATGGTGACCGCCACCACCCGCGCCTCTGTACTCCAACTTCCCACTCCGAGCAGAGAGCAGATACAGGAATGTTGTTGAAGTAGAAAACAGAAGAAGCACACACGCAATCGTCGATTGAGCCTCGAGTCGCTTTAACATCCTGCTTGAGCTCCCAGAGTGCTGGTTATTTCCCTCTTCCTCTTCGGTTATTATGCTGTAAAGGTTGAACCCGATGCAAATTCAAAACACGGGGAATAAGATGAATTACTTCTCCCAAAAAAAAAAAAAAACCCTGTGAAACTTTCCCCCATATCAACATATTTATGTTTCCGCACTGCTAGCGTCACACATGACTGCGGTCGTCCCCTGTGAGCGTACGCGCGTGTGTCTGGGTGTGTTTTACACTTAAAATATGCATCGCTTACAAAGGGAGTCTGTTGAATAAATGATAGTCTACATCTTAGAGGCGTATCTAGGTGAAATCAGGATGGATCTCTTTTTGTTGCCACGCTCAGCTGGGAGCGGCGAGAAACAACTCTGGTTGCGTGTACGAATGTGTGTGTGTGTGTTTATAAATACGGAGCTTTGTTCATTCATTTATAAGGCCGTGGCTTTCCGAGGTTGGGGTTGCTTTGGGGAGCTGTGTGCGCTGGGGTTTTGCTAGTACAGGGTGAGGTGGTGTGGCAGGTCCCTCTGTGGTAAAATAAGAGCTGTCATACTGCTCTCGGGGTGCAGCGAGGGCCTGTCAGGGAAGACTGATTGCCTCCGCGGAGCTGCTTGATCCCTGGGACCTGGAGGCTTGCTGGAGCCATCAGCAGGTGTCTAGTGCTGCTGCTTGTTACTGCTTTTGTGAGTGTTATGACAGGAAGACCATCGCTGTCTGCTTCGGTGAACAACACACAATGCGATGGCTTCCCTTGTTTACTAACAATTTAGCTTAGCGTAAGTTACCTCTAATTGGTGTCGCGAGTACGAGCGCGAAGTGGCGAAATAAAAACAGGACTGAGGAGCTTCAGACTTGTCAGGGGCCGAGCCAGCAGCGCTGTGACTAAGAGGGCTAATGATTTAGCTCAAGTGATGGGGGTCCTGAGCACCAGCTCACTGGCTGCTATTTCTGTGAGAGGTGTCATCCAGACAAGGAGAGTGCACTCTTGACAAGAGACAGAGTCAAGGGCAAACAGAGCACTGCTGCTGCTTTATTTGACAAACTGCAGTGGAGGTTAAGAACTGGGTGTGTTTGAACGAACTTGCTACTTGGAGGGCGACCATACATGATCAATGTCTGTTGGCCTCTTAACAAGAGTGCATACACTCTCAGGGAACCGTCTGCCAGGCTCTCATTAATGCAACGCAAGTCTGATAAAGACTGCACTCTTGTTGGCTCGGTTTGCTCAAAATAAGGACGTGAACAGTTAGCAAACGTGTTTCGGTGCAGTTTATGATGCAAGTTTAGCTTCATGAAACTTAGATTAAGAATAATTACAAAAAGTACCATGGTATTTGCACGAGAATGGAAAATGATGGGAATGTTGTTTTTTTGGGCAGTACTTTAACCTTTGAAGTATATTACAGTAACATTTACGATAGATACATGAATATGATAATCAAATTGCACCATGATATAAATAAATAGGTCCTTTTTTGCACACAACTTTTCATATGTGAAATTAACTTTATTTTTTTATTTTGAAATGGATATTTTTCCTTGGCATCACTGCTCATGATTGCTTGTTCGGTCTCAGTTACTTTAATTGATATTGAAATTTTATATTTGTAACATACATTTTTTTTTTTTTGTTTGTTTGTTAATAAAAATGAACATTCATGACCTTCTTATTTGCAGATCATGCATGTTTAATGTTTGCATCAACTAATCTTTCTTATTGACTAGCACTGACTAGTTAGCACCTCAAAACAATTACTACTACTAATAATAATAATGTCAAACTGACCTCACATTTTCTGTAAGAGTGAGCATCTTCTATGAGGAAAAAAAATGAAATACTTGAAAGTCATACAACAATGTGAAATTGAGTAAATGATGCCAGATCTTTAAATATTGGAAGGAGCACATCAATAATATCAATCAATCAATCAATCAATAAATCGACAAACAAACATTACTGTCCTTCATGGATCAGTACTTTTAACACACAAGTACATAAAAAAATATATTTTACTCAAGTGAAATTTAGAAATACTTACATGTTTACTGAAGTAATATATTTTATTTAGGTATCTTTTTTTAACCAAATCCCAATTTTTCATCCAGAAGAGTGCTCATGGGCAACCCTTTTGTAACGACATTGTGCACTTTTGCGAAGCCTGCACTGGTGACTTCACAGTTCACGCAGGTCTGCAACCCATCAGGTATGCAAAGGCTGAGGGCATTTTTGAACTTTTGAAACATAGACCTGAACCCTGCTACACCACAAAGTGTGACAGCTCAATTGTTCCCCAGTACACAGCGTGGCATGTCGAAGTGAGCTCTGCCAGCTTTTTGTCTAAAGCAGGTGCATGGGTCCTGACCATGTTCTCTGATGTTTCAGGACTAATCAGTTTAAAGAGTTTGAGAGTTTAAAGCCGTGGCATGCATGTGAGACCGTTCTGCTCGCCATTTCAAGGGCAGCTGCTGGAAGAGCTGTCTGCGGTCCTTTGATCACTTGCTCCACCGCTTGGCTTCTCTTTCACGCTCCCCCGCGCTCCTGAGGTACCGGGTCTACTGCCTGCTGGCCCGCCAGTGCTGCTGTGGTGGCGTTTGCGCTCTGGAGATCAGAGTGGAAGAAGGAGGTGGGGAGGAGAGATGATGGATGAGAAGGCCTGGAGCGAGGTGATGGAGAGTAGCATGGAGCGAGAAACAGTCGCGGATGGAATATGTGCTGCACTGTGGGTGTTCGTAGATTGTGCTGCCAACAGCCGCTGTTAGAGATGTGTTATGTTCATTTTATGTAATATCCCTTGATGAATGAATTGACTTTATATATATTTTTTACTATTATTTGTCCATTTAATCTCTTAGATTTTAATGCCATTTTAATGGCCCAATTAATTTTTTAATTTTATTTTATTTTATTTTGTTTTATTATTTTGACATCAGGGAATATAGTGAATAGGTATAATAAATAGACTTATCAAAAAGCTTATTAAAATTCTTCCATTTTATTTTGTTACTCTGGGATTATGGGTTTGAAGGCTGTGTCCGGTCAAACTTATAATATACATCTAATATTTTGGTGCATTTTCAACTGTCAGTTAACTGATGCCAACATGTGCAGATTGTGTGAAATTCCCTCATCCTTTTAAACCATGAACAGAATTATACAAGGTAAACGAAAAATGAAATTATTGGTTTCTGTGAGCTATTCAGAAACCAAACACTCAACTAGAAAAAAATGCAATTCACATTCATGCATTTTATTATGCCTTTGTAAAATAAAAAATTGCCTCTGTATAATTTTGCATATTGATGGGCGTATGCAGTTCATGGTAATATTAATACATTTTGTTATTTTAATGACTTTTTGGTAAAACTTTACAAGAAGGATCTATTCATTAACATTAGTAATGCAATACTTTAGCAGCATTTAAAGCATCTTGTTAAAAGTTCATTTCTTCATATACTGATACTTTAAGCTGTATAAATTAATAAATTAACATGAACATAGATTAAATATGTTGTTCACTAATAGTTCATGCCTAATGCGAACTTAAGTTAACAAAATGAACGTTATTGTAAAGTATTACCAGGGATTTTTTTTTTTTGGTACGATAAACAATTTTTGTCACTACTTGATGTTCAATGTAAAATCTGTGTTGTGACGTAAAGCCAGACAAGAACCACTGTACAAAAATACATTTTTGTCAAATTCTAGGAGTGCACTAGCATACAGATAACATCAGAGCTAACAGACATGGACTGAAATCTTCAAAGAAGTTTTTGATAGAACAGGATTATTGAAGTCACACCTATCTGGCTCAAGCATTTTTCTGTATTCAACAGTACTTTTCAGATCTGTAGGTATTTGAACAATCTTTTCTCTGCAGAGCACCTCTGTGGTTTCCAAAGGGCAAAGCCATAAGCATGAAATGAATTGGATTCCTCACATCCCAGGGCAAGGCCAGAACGGCCGGTCCCTGTTCTGAGCTCTCTCTCCCCTCAGAACATCTCCTCTCCTCCGTGGCATGCATGGAAAGCCCTGACCTTTTCAGAAAGTTGAGCACTTTAAATATTTAGGTTTGGGTTATGATGGATCCTTGAAGTGCTAAGCATGTGCAAAGCCTCTGATTAGCGTGACTTGTCAGCTCGCCATTTCTTCGCCCGTGTTAAGCATCACATTGCTCTTTGTTTGACAGACGCACATTTAAACAAACACGGGTACCTGTCGGCAACTGTGCTGGTAGTCTGTTTGCCCGAAAACATGTAGAGGAGAAGAAAACCACTCTGCTAGCTGACAGTTAGTCTAATAGCCTCTGCTGTTCTTTCTCCTTCTCTCTTCTCCTAAATGGGGCTGCTCATGCAGTACATGGCACAGTGTTAAGATAGCCCAGAGCGGGCCGGACTTTAATGTGATAGGAACAGTGTATAGAAGTGTCAGAGACTGTTACTCGGCTTGTTCTTCAGGCTTGACCTGTGAGGAACCACTGGTGCGGGTCCTACTGTGAAGATAGATAGCTTCAACATTAAATGACTTTCATGGGCACCGTCTGAATGTTAAAACTGGCCCATGTATACTTCAAATCCATTAACACATTTATTGATATATCACTTAAGACTTACTGATATAAAATTATAATTAAACTTTATCTGGAGTATTTATCGCACAATGCACATTTCTTAATATTATGGCTAAAATGTGTTTTAATGTCACTATTAAGAAGGATTGTATGATCTCTGTCTTTAAATGCAAGTTATTTAAAGTGTACCTGAACAATACTTGCAATAGTTCCACTTTAGCACAGTCAAATATACTTCAGTTGGACCTCAGCACTGCTTCTGCACAATTGTATTAAGCACAAAATTAGTTTCCAGACTTTATAGGTATACTAACGCTATCTCACGGCAATTCGTACGTATTTTACGAGGTGGCCAATTCGTACGAATTCGTACGACCTCACTCGTAGGATTTAGTACGATTTGTCTAAACCCCACTGACGGGTAGGTTTAGGGGCGGGGTTAGGTGTAGGTCATTCGTACTAATTCATACGAATTGGCAACTCGTAAAATATGTACGAATTGCCGTGAGATCGGGCTGGGTATACCAGTTTAGTATACCAAAAGTACAATTGCAGGGTATTTTTATTAAGCACATAAATATATATATATATATATATAGCACAAGAAAAGTATTTTCTTTATTTTTTTCACTAGGATAATTTATTTATGAGATGAATTTTCAGCAGCCATTAATTCCAGTCTTTAGTGTCACATGGTCCTTCAGAAATCATTCTAATATGCTGATTTTCTTATCAAACATTTTTATTACTGTCATGTTGAAAACAGTTGTGTTGCTTAATGTTTCTGTGGAAGCTGTGATTTATTTTATTTTATTTTATTTATCTTTTTATGGTTATTTGATGAATAGAAAGTTCAAAAGAACAGCATTTATTTAAAATACACATCTTTTACAAAAATTCTAATGTCTTCTAAATGACTTTTTAATCACTTTAATGCTGAGTATGAAAATAGTATAAAACAATTAATATGCTATCTTACTGCAGTGTCTTAATTGTACATATTCATGTCCATCAATATCAATTTGAACGGCATTATTTTTTAGGTTTCACTTAGCGCAGGCTCCTCAGTTCAGGGCTCTTAAGTGTCACTGGCCCCATTGGTCCCATAATAATCCATCCTTGTGTGCCTGGACGGCCTACTATTTCCAGTAGATTTCTTCTTTTGTTTGCTTTTTAATTTTTTTTGTGGCATTTTTACCTTCATTACAACAGGACAGTGTAGAGCAGACAGGAAGTGAAGTGGGGGAGAGAGAGGGGGGCGGGATCTGGAAAGGTTATCGAGCCGGGATTTGAACTTGGGACACCCGTAACACAACGGTATGTCAGCGCACTGCCCACTAGGCTATCGGTGCTGACAATTTCCAGTAGATTTCTACAGACAGATTTCTACAACAGAAGAGGGTTAATTTTTTTCTTCAGTTGAAAAAGTTAACAGAAACAGTGAGGAATGGTCAAACTGAAGTTTTGTATGTATGAAATGTTAAGTGAAAATTATTTTGAAGCTAATGAACTTAGCTAGATGTGAATGCTTAAATGTACTCACATTCTTTCTTTACATATCCAAAAAATATGTACTTCACCAGTGAAAAGCATACTTTTGTGAATTGTAACTCTATGCATAGAATACATGCAGATATTAGCAGGCAAACACGGCTGGAGGGTGTCAGCAAGCTGA
The DNA here is from genome assembly GCA_027422415.1 of Schizothorax lantsangensis. Lineage (NCBI taxonomy): Eukaryota > Metazoa > Chordata > Actinopteri > Cypriniformes > Cyprinidae > Schizothorax > Schizothorax lantsangensis. The sequence continues at coordinate 21,368,788 of CM049842.1, read as the reverse complement.
TTTCCTTTGGGCTATATGGAATCTGTAAATATATGGCTCATAATGCGTGTAGACTGATCTTTATGCAGAGGAAGAGCCGAGTCAGCAAGAGTGGTATTAATGCATGAAAAATGAGCCGCGCAATAAGACTGAAAGACCACATCACACCGGGCTTATTAAGATAGAGAAGCCTGCTGAATTACCTGCCTGACACTTAGTATTTGTCAGGAAACATTAAAAGACTGGAAACTCAGTGAGGACACATTAGATATTCACTACTATGAAAAAGAGGCTCAGGTTTGACTTATTACCACGTCTTGTCACATAGTGAAAAACCGAGATGAGGCTCGACGGTATTACACCTGTACTTTTTGATTGATGACCTGAATGAGAAATTTTACTTTATTGACACATTTTGATTTTCTACTATTCTTTGCAGGTGTGCATCCATACTGTATGCCCAAAAGTTAGAGATTCTTCGCTGACATTGATAAACGGAGGTACTTAAGATATATGCTCTTAACATCATAGGTGGACACAAACGGAAGTTATTGAGGTGTTTACTAGGTAATTTTACCATGTATCTACATATTCTCGCCTGAAAAAAATAACTCGACCCAGTTTTAAATTTGCACTTAACACTTCCCTGTGGCTCGTATTCTCATTCATCAAGCATGTTTGTCACACTGACAAGCTGCAGACCACCGCCTGAATATCAATATCAGCTAAGACAACGACGGCAAGCACCGGCGAGTAACCTTCAGCTAAATGTCATTCTGCTTAATCCTATTTGAAAATTAAACATTGAAAAAACCTTTAGCGTCTTCACTTCTTCCCCCCCGACCCTCGCCTTCCCTCTCTCTTGTTCATTTCGGCACGTCCCTGACATTTGTAAATATTGTGTTTTCCATGTGTTCTCCATTATTTGTTATTTGTTTGTAGCGCCGAAGTAATGACTGACCAGAGATGAGAGACTGAGGCCGTTTGACATTTGCCTGGGTTGTTTTCTTCTGGCGCTTCAGAGTGTGCACATATTTCCTGTGCAGTCTTATGGTGAAATTTCATGGGCAAAAATTGGATCTATTGTTTGACTATTGTCAATGGGGCAAAATTGTATGAAGCACAGTTCACACAAAAGTCATTTTAGTCACTTTCTGTCACTTGATGGATTTTGGGTTCCTTGCCACCATTGTCATTGGCTTGCTTAGTTGTGGTCTAAAAGACAATTAATATTCAGTAATATCGATTTGACGGCACTGACACTCAGATGAGAACATAACTTAAACTGAATTGAGCTAAATAATGATGACATTGTATTCTGTAGAGCTGCTTTTTTTTAATCAAATTCGTTCATAATTCATGAATTTTGCAACATCAACACTGCTGTTGAACTGAAATGAATCAACACTCAAATGACTGAAGCTGAATAAAGACACTGCTGTCTTTAGTAGAGTTGCTTATCGCTGGATTGAACTTGTTTTGTAATGAATGAATTTTACACAGTTATAGCTGAATTAAATTAACACTGAACTGACTGGAGCTGAATAATGACACTATTGCATTTGCCATTTTTGACATTTACATAATATTTTTTTACTTTACTGTTTAATACTGTGAAGCTGTTTTGAAACAATCTCTGTTTTATATAGCACTATAAAATGGTGTCTTGACTTGATTGAAACAGTGATGCACCAAAATTTTGCCAACTGAAGATATTTGACCAAAACAGCAAACATACATACATTCATAAATAAATAATTAAAAAACAATAATTACAAATTATAAATAAATCAGTTAACATTTCTCGGATGCCACATTTTGACTCTGTCAGCATCCATGTCATGCACAAAATGTCAATAAGCTGCAACAGGTCTGCAACCAAAAAAAATAAAAAAAAATAAAAGCTAGATTAGCAATATTTCATTTTTGATTAGCTGGAAAATCAAAAGGCCGCTCACTGGCGGCTCAAAAATTACCACGACATGATATATCACCCTGAACAACATACTGAGTTCAATTTTGTAAATTTAGTAACAAAACTTTATTTTCTGTTTTGGTTTTGTGGCTAAATGAAAACTTTAATTCCAGTTTCTGTGTTTTGGTACAAAAATAAATCAATAAAATTTGATTTAGCATCACTACTTTCAAACAAAGAAACTTTTTGTTGCTCAACACAGCAAATTCGTGTGACCAACTTGTACCCATTGCAAAATCCCTGATTCTATTGAAATGACTCCATTTTAACTTTGAATGTTTGCAGACCAATTGTTACACTAAGTGTTACACCAATTAAAGATGGCCTATTAAACAGGCCAATTGGACGAGTGTCTTCTCAAGGTCAAGGCCTCCAGCTGAGACACCTGAAAACATGCTGCTGCAGATGTTTGACAGTTTACTTTCATATAAAGAAAGTAAAAAATGGCATAGTATTTATTCCTAAACTCCTTATCAAAGATTTGATGTTGTGTACTAGCTATAATACATTGTTGTCTGTTGTATAGTGTTCATTTTCATAATTACTTGATTTCTCATATTTGCAATGTAATTTCTTGTTATTTGGGCATTTTATCTCATAATTGTGTCTCCGAAGACGCTGGTGCCCCAGGGCCTTACCAAGGACCGCAATCCTTCTATACCACCAGTGCAGGAGAAAAAGAAAGTGAGAGACGGCAGAAAATAAATGCGCAAAACCCACACACGCTCATCTGTCGAGCTGTTGCTGTCAGGTTCAGGCCCAGTGGTTCTGTTAAGGTGACTCTGACAGGAGGAAAGAGACGCCGCTCTGATAGGAGACATGCCCGAGAGGGCCCCATGCATCAAACACACATATTTACATAAACAAATCCTCCCCATATAGACTGTAATTACCACAGTGACACAGCCATCCATAGAGGAGAAAAGAGCTTGTCTGATAGCGACACGTTCACAATGACTGAGGTGGAAGCTCAATCAATGCGGCCACGTCGCGAGCTGCTTTATGTGCACAGACCAAGTCCTTTGATAGGCTTTTGTGCCACTACTGAATATATGGACACTATGCATCATCATCTGAAAAGGTGCCTTCACCTCACACAGAGAAAGATAAAAGGAGGGATGCACACACTTTGTAACAAATACAAGTGTGTGATGTTGAAAGATGCTCTTTGCAGTGAGGAAATAAGCATCAGTGTACAGATGATGGCTGTGATAGATTATCTTCTCTTTTTATTATTTTTCCCACTTAGCAACATGTTAAACCATTTTTTTTAGTCTGAAAGTATAATTTCAGTTCTGAGAGAGGAGCAGTATATATATTATAATAAATACATTTTATCACAGAATGCTAGTCCTTTTGGGTTAGGAAAAAAAGTTAAATACCAGATATTACAACTTTTTGTAAATGCGTGTAGATATTGTGATCAGAATTTTGGGCTGTTCAAAAAGAAGAATTGATTATTTAATTGACATATGCTACTGAAAATTTGGAATAATTAAGATTTTAAGTTCTTGAAAGAAGTCTATTATGCTTAACAAGGCTGCATTTACTCAATCAAATATACAGTAAAAACTATAATATTGTAAAATGTTATTAAAACTTAAAATATGTAATTTATTCCTGTGAAAGCAATGCTGAATTTTCAGCAGCCATTAGTTCAGTCTTCAGTGCCACATGATCCTTCATAAATCATTATAAGGAAACGTATGACAAATGCGATGCGTTCTACAAAATATTACTCAAAAAATCAAACATGGTTTATATCCATAGACTGGATGGAATCATAATCTGAAGCTAATAAAAAAAAAGTTAGTGTTCATCATACACTGTATGATTTTCTGTGAAATCTGTCAACTGGCCAAAATCTGAAGACTGCAAATCTAAGCAAAAGTTGTGTCGTTTATTCCAGTCTTTAATTTCCAGGTAGACTAATAAAGAAGTCCATACTGGCTACTAGACGTTGATTAATACCAACCAAACAAACTGGAACTGGTGATTTCATCCAACTCTTGCAATTTTGTGTGCAATAATATGCATCAGACGTGATAAACAGACATTGGCAGTGCTACCTGATACAGCACGAGTATAATATTGTTATTTTTCACATCTTTGTATACTCACTATCGCCCACAAGAGATTGACTGTGAAGTTGTAAAGAAGTTGTATGTTTAAGGAAGATCTGTGTTTTACTAATGTTTTCTAGAGTTGGCTTAACACATATTTGTGTTTTCTGTGTTTGTGAAATGCAGGTGGGAGATGCAAGATGCTACAGGACTGGAGGATGAAGAGAAGATTTTAGTGGATCAGTTAAAGAAAATATACTTCGACCAAAGCCAAGAAACATAGCAAAGTCCCAGTGACTATATAACAGGAGAACCAAATGACCAGTGTAAAAAGTGTTTGTAGCTGCTAAGATTGTTAAAGGTGGATGTGAAATTACAGTTGCAGATCAGTAATAAACAAAAAACATTGTGAACTCTAATAACTCTCCACTCTGCATCGGATGCATGCTCAGTTGAAAACTGTACTCCACTTATCTGTTAAACAAATGATAATATAACAGTTATGAGGAAACTGATTTTGGAGCATTACTTGCTGGAAGGGGAAAATTACAGGTGGTGTTCTTTAGTTTCAGTCAGTCAATGAATGTAGAATAATAATAAAAACAATGCATGCATTAGGCCTATATACACAAATTATGATTATTGGAAACAGATTCTTAACAACTCCTAATATAATCCAGGAGATTATAATAGTGTCCAATAGTGCTTTTGAATGCAGAAGTGTTTGATGAAGCATAATGACTGTTGTGTCATAGTACAAAAATTGACTGGCCTAAATAAGTTATATTTATCCTCCTGAGACACCCCCCCAAAAAAAATATTTGTGTATTTAGTATTTTTTCATGTCATTACATTGTTTAAAGCATAAGAAAAAAATGGAAAATTAAAATTTTTGAAAAATTATATTTTATTCATATTTTATTCTATGTCCTCCGTAGAGGACACTAGGACTAAGTTTTTCTAAAAATAAAATGGCATGAATAGACATCAAAAAGGCAAAAACAATGGGATTTTTTTTTAAATCACCAATACATTTTTAGGTTTCAGGATTTTTTTATTCTAAACTTTGTTTAAGGATGATTCTCAACTGTTATAAAATATATAACAAAATGATTTGATATACCATTTTGTTTTATGCAATATGTGTGTAAAAAAATCCATAAACTGGTTTGTGTATCTATACTGTATCTAATTTGCATATTAATGTGTTGCTGTTGGGACAGCATGTTGAAAATTAATTGTCATAATGGGAGTAATAATTGGACAGATTTTCATAATAATATCTAATAATAATATCTAATATTTCATAAGAAAATTTATATATAATTTGTTTTCCTATTCAATTGTTATGTATGTATCCCAAAATGCGTAATAAAAATGCGTTTGGTCCTGGTGTCCTCTACAGTGGACATGTATAAAATGATGTCCTGTTTCATAACAGGAAGTCATATTTGAATTTGAAAACCCATAACATTTTCCTGAGATGTTGCTTTATGACAAACAATTTGAAAATTATTCAGATTTAAATGACAATTACAAAATATAATCATATTTCCATAAGGATGTAAAAAATTTCACTAAATTAAATTTAGCCATCTTTAACCTGTTAACCTGCACCCCCCATATTGGGAATCACAGCTGAAAATGACTAACTAACTTAAAATGGTAACAGCTCCTGACTTCAGTGTGCCACACACACAATTGTGGTGTCTTTGGAAAGAAGACCCTTTGGCCTTTACTATCCATCATCCAGAGTTGATAATGCTCAAAAATATAAAAAGTTATAGACACTGAAGTGCCTTGATAAAAATTGTACCACACTGAATTTTTTTTTATTTCATATAAAAATACATGAAATCAGTCCTGGAGCAATCCAGAAAAGTAATGGGTTGAAAGTCACATGTCTCATGAGTTTATATTTCAAATCTGAAGAAGATACCATGAAAAATGAGATTCCTGCAGACATTTTTCTAGTCCCCCCCCCCCCCCCCCGTTTGAGGAAAAATATTTACCAAATTATTGAAGGGTTCTACTACAAACTATTTAGTCATTATACATGCCACTGCAGTTTTTCAATTATAAAACTGTATACAGAATCTTAGAAATCGTATAAGTGATTTATTTGAGCACTAGAAAAATACAATAATAATAATTTTTGAGTGATGAAAAAAAAACAATAATAATAATAAAAAAATAACTTAATTACATACTGATTTCCTGACATACAGATAGATGCTCCTGCTCATACATTAGTAATCACATGCTGAACATCATTCATACAGATGCTAATCATACTGATGGCTGCCCAATATAGTCAATATTCACATTATAATGGCCTTTTATATAGACTGCATTCACACTGATATCTGTGAACAGTCAGTAATTACATGCTGATTATCAGCCATAGAGATGTTAATCACACCGATACAGGCACATTCTCCACAAAACACGCAAACATATATGAAAACTGTTGAAGAAGAAAAAAAAGAAAGGTTTATTTGTGCTAAAAAGATCGCTAAGTTACGCCCCATCAGATGACAGGTGCGTCACAGCGTGCGTCATGCGCCGTCGCGAGGGAGCGCCAGAATTCAAATAAACAATCTTCCGTGTATCTTTGACTTTTTTTTTTTTGGATGATTTCATTCTGTTTGGGACATTGTCTGCTACAAAATCGTGCTGTTTTTTTACCACCAAGACGCTGTTTTTGAGCGTAATCTGTTCCATAACGGACACAAACAATAACTCTCCCTCAAGAGATGAGACGTAAACAAAGGATTATCGATCTAAATTACAACGTTGTTGTTTCTTTGGACTAAAAGTGCTCGATGGAATGTTGTTCACTGGACCCTTATCTTTCACACTAAACCAGGATTTACAGCAGTGGATACGTTTGAGAGTCGTTATCAGGGTGAATATGGTATGTACTGCGGGGTTTTTTTCTACATGTTTTGGTGTACTGCTTACACAAATTTAGCAAATACATTCCGTATAAGCTTTCTATCGAAAAACAGCGATCTGTCGTCGATGCTTGAGGCTTAGACCTTCAAAATGATATATAGTTTGTCAAGATTCATTTTGTCCTGTTTTACTTTATCTGTTTGAAAACAATGACGTGTGCAAACAAAGAGCTCTCAGTGCGCCCGCGTCCTGGTGCAGGTTAACAGGTAGACCTAGGAGAGGGTGTGGTCATGGTGAAATATCCAATCATTTAATATCTCTATAAAGCCCTGAAAGTGCTCTGTACAGTACAACTGTGACATGTGAGGTCTAGGAGAAATTCACTCAAATATAATGTCCACTACAGCGGCAAAACCACCATAGCTGGGTCTCAGGAGGATATACTGTATATATATATATATATATATATTGAGAGAGAGAGAGAGACTATTGAATTTGTTTGTATTTTTCTGTTGTCTGGTTTTATTCTAAGGTTTTAGCAATTTTGTGTATTTCTCAGTTTTTTTCTAAATGTCTATAGTTTTCTTTTTTCTTTTAGGAGATTATAACTGTATTTTATGCATAGTACAAAAAAATGATATCAAAAACATTATTAGCTTTAGCTTATTGCCTATTTCTGTACAAATGAAATCGTTTGTATATCATATACAGCTCTTCTGTGTCTTGTGAAAAGTGGCGCTGTCTGTTTAAATCCCGCCAATCAGCTGGAACTTGTGTAACACGCTTCCGTTTCCGAGGAGACGGAAGCGTGGCTTCCTGTTTGGCAGAAGGAGGAAGCAGGATGTGTGAAATCTCACATGTGTTTGTTGTTATGGTACGTGAGCGGAGCGACATGCATGCAAATACATATTTACCTCTCCCACTGTCTTCAGCTAGCTCTTTAGCAGGGTGATCTGTATCGCTGCTTTAACTATTTGTGCTTCGTGAACTTTTTCTCCCATTTGTGTGATGAGTAGTTGTTTATAAACACTGGCTGGGGTCCATGCAGGGAATCTTTTACTATGTTTACATTTTCCGATCAAGTCGCAAACAGCAGATCGCTGCTTTCACCGTGTTTCTCTGAACGCAGACACTGAGATTCAGGCGCTTGTGAGGCTCTCACTTCAGCACGCTTGCTTTTAGACCTGAACCAAGCTGTTAGCTTAATGCTAGTTACCACCACAAACAGTGAGCTGTCAGATCAAAGTGCACTGTCATTATAGTACGATTCGATTCAACACAACGACTTTTCCGTTTGACTGCTAACACACGAACAGAACTCCGCGTTAAAATCAGAACGGGAACACTAGAAGCTAGAAACTTTAAAAGCTACGTTGCCCAACAATTTCTATGTCAATATTTATGTATTTTTTTAATTCGAAAAAAGTCAGTATAATCAAATTTTTGTGATTATTCATGATTATTTGCACTAATCAAAATTACATGTAGTTACCTATCATTAAATACATTTAATATATAATTATATTTTTGGTCAGCTGTTTGTCCCAAACATTATTGATTGTTATTGACAGTTTTAATATTATTTAAACATGATTTAACTGATAAATTGAAACATAATATGCATTATAATATGTCATAATCGCATGTTTTAATGTTTTGTGATTTAATTGCAAAAGTAGTTTTATTTTAATTGCAAAAGTTTGTATTTTTATTATTATAATTTTATTTTAATGATTTGTGACACCTCTGTAGCAGTTTGACAATCAGTCTAATGTTTGAAATATTTGAATATTACTGCTTTATAGTTTTACTGTTATAGTTACTGATAATATTACATTATAATTTTTCATAATGCATTAATATACATTTCTATAATGCATTATATGCATTCATGGTAATGAATTTACAGGCAACTCAGGCAAACTTTTTGTGATGTGTTGTTACAATAAAGGTCATAGCATTGGAAGCTGTTTGTTTGTTTGTTTATTTATATTTATTTATTCTTGATCAGGGTGACATGCAGTAATATTTCTGTAGTGGTGTGTCCATGCCTGTCAGAGCCAGCATCTTCCTCTTCTGTTTTGTTTGGATAACTATGGCCCAGTTCTTGGCACAAGAAGAAAAAGAAAAAACTACTGCACTAAAAGGTAAAGGCAGCAGTTATGAATACACACTGTGCGTGAATACATGCATGTATACATACAAATAGAAATTAAATACAAATTAAATCACATTTTAAGGGGGATGTTTTGTGTGCTTTTTATTTTTTTAATTTAAAACAATAATTAATTTGTTTTCTAGATTTACTGTCCAGGATAGATTTAGACGAGCTGATGAAAAAAGACGAACCTCCACTGAACTTTCCTGAAACTCTGGATGAGTTTGAATATGCCTTCAATGAGCGTAAGACCTTCGCTTGTCTTTACTCTAAACAATTTTAGACAGTAAATTATTTCACACTATGACATACGTGCCATCTAGACCATCAAATAGCGTTTGGGCTTGTACTTTAATAACATGATTTTGTATCTTGTCTGTGGTTCTGAAGGTTTGAATGCATTAGAAGTGTGCAGAGGGTTTCATTGGTTATTGACAGCAGGCAGCAGGCTGTGATAGCGCTGTCTGTTTCCGAGTCTCTGGAGTCTGTGGCAGCTGAATGGACAAGTTGTGCATGCTATGGGCTGTCAGTGGCTTACTCAGCCTTGTGCTCTGTTTGACGGCTAGATTTGCATAACCTTGCTCCTCTCTCTAAAACGCCTCCTGTTAGCGTCTGGAATACCTTATATCAGTCTCTCAGTGAAGAGTATCACTTTTATTCGATTTTATAAGAAAGTTTCACTGTGTAACTTCTTTTCCCACTCTCTGAGATGAATGTAGAATGGCCATTGAGCCAGAGTATAGTTCTGAACATTAGCTTTTTAATGCAGGGTGTTTGTCACTTTGCTCAAATAGGATACAAAATAGGGTTTAAGGTCAGCTAATGGGGTGCAGAGCATTTAGAAAATGTTAATTGTAAAACTAAACATTATACGAGCCAAATGCAGATTTGTGTTAGTGTGTAAATATAGTTTAAATCCTTGATTTGAGTGATGTTATTTTCTAGCAATAATTCAGATTGGATACAAAAAAGTCAACTAATCAGTGCATAGACTTTAGAAAATGTTGATGGTTAAACTATATTATATGAGACCAATACCAACTGGACATATGTAAATATAGTTTAAAACCTTGATTTGAGTGATGGAATAATTATTAAACGAACATCAAAATTATTTAAAAAAATTATTGTTATTATTATTTTAGTAATGTGTAATCATTTATATAGATATATGTAGGGATAGATAAATATTTACAATAAATTAAAGTAAAATATTAGTTTAATTTTAATAATTAATTTCAATAACTTTGGTAACAGGGTTAAATAGTAGAGCTTCACAAATATTATGATTATTTTATGTGTTTGATGTGTTTAAAATGACCTGCTTTTTTATCCAACAGCTTTAATAGTTTTCGCTACAAAAACATGTAAATGCTTTTCTTTCTTTCTTTCTTTCTTTCTTTCTTTCTTTCTTTCTTTCTTTCTTTCTTTCTTTCTTTCTTTCTTTCTTTCTTTCTTTCTTTCCCCTCAAATAATGGGAAATCACAGTGTACCCTATTTGTGGAAACTGCTTTTTAATTTGTGTGCATTTTTTCTCTCTTCTTCTATTTTTTTTAATCAGTGATCTGGGATAACTACAAGAAATACATATGCATTTGAAATGATTGTTTTTTTCCCCCTTCCCAAAATCATGTGGTATGATGGCTTCATCCCAGTCCGCCTTCAGCTCGTTCATTACTGGAAATCCAAGGTTATGTATACCTCATTAAGCTAAAAATCGAGAAAGCATGCTAATTATGCCAGGTTAAAGCAGGGAGAATAAGTTGAAGGGGGCTATTCCTCAGAGAGCCTGTGTTATGAAGACGATGGAGCTGAACTTCCACTGCATGTTGGTTTCATTAGATCCACTCTTCCTTCTGTTAGGCACTTCTGGTAGTAGTGTTTCTCTTCACTCCTTTGTGAATGCATAATTGATTTTACTTTCTTTTTTTTTTTTTTTTTTACGCTAGCGCATGCTATCTCAAACTTTCTCTCTCTCTCTCTCTCTCTCTCTCTCCCTCTCCCCCCTTCCACTGTCTCTCTCATTCCTTCTCTAATTCTCTTTCCCATCCTATCTCAAAGGAGCGGCCATGCTTTCGGAGTTCATTGTTGATATACGGCCTTTTAGTGGTACATGTTGTTGAATAGCTAACGATGAAAGCGAATAGTGTAATACTCTCTGAGTTAGCCATGTTGGATTTATCACCTGCTTACTGTGCAAAAAGTGCCGGAGCTTTGAGAATGAGGGGAATGAAAGAGCTTATGCAATCTTTTATCTTCAAAGCTGTTTTTCTTTTTGTGGAGCCATGCACTAGGGTGATTGCTAAAGTATGAGGCCCCAAGGCTGTTTGTGTTTAGTGTGTATGCTTTGAGTATTTTAACTTCATGCATTGGCAATCAGAGAGGTCACTATTAGATTTAACATTGGTTTTAGGCTTCATTGTTCCTCTGTGTCAACAGTAGAATAGATGGGCCTATCTTTCTTAAAAATCCTTTCAGAATTGTTAGAAACCAGTTTCTATGTTTATGTTATTCAGTGTTGTATTGTTTGGTGGAATAGTATTAATAGGAATGTTTGGTGCCCTTACAAAAAGTAAGAGGAGTACCATTCATAAATTTGGGGTCTGTAAGAATTATTTTATTTGAATTATTAATACTTTTACTCTGCAAGGATGCATTAAGTTGATAAAAAGTGATCATGTGACATTGAAGACTGGCATAATGGCTGCTGAAAATTCATCACAGGAATAAATTGTGTTTTATAATAAATTAAAAGTGAAAACATTGAAAACATTATTTTAAAATGTTAATATTCTACAATATTAATGTTTTTGTGTAGTTTTTGAATCAATCAATCAATTAATCAATCAAGCAAGCAAGCCTTGGTAAACGTATAAGAGATTTCTTTTAAAAAACATTACTTACGACCCAATTTTTTGAACAGTGATGTATATAAATGCTATTGGTAAGGTATTTTAAAAATATCAAAGCATATTCAAAAAAATGTATTCTCATAGTACCCGAAAAACTCTTTTTGTACCATGTAACTTTATATGCCATGTAATAATATGCATGGATATACAATATACACTGCCGCTCAAAAGTTTGGGATCAGTAATATTTTTTAATGTTTTTTAAGGGAGTCATCAAGTTCTGCTCATCAAGTCTGTATTTATTTGATCAAAAATACAGAAAAAAAGATTAATATTGTGAAATCTTATTGCAATTTCTAATATTGGTTTCCTATTTTAATATACTTTAAAATATAATTTATTTCTGTGATGCAGCGCTGTATTTTAGCATCATTACTCCAGTCTTCAGTGTCACATAATCCTTCAGAAATCATTCTAATATGCTGATTTATTATGAGTGTTGAAACTGCTGTGCTGCGTCATATTGTTTTTTGGAACATGTGATACTTTTTTCTTTGATTCTTTGATGAATACATAGTTAAAAAGAGCAGCATTTGTTCAAAATAGAAATCTTTTCTAACAATATAAGTCTTTACTATGACTTTTTATTAATTTAACACATCCCTCCTGAATAAAAGTATTAATTTCTTAAAAAAAAAAAAAAGTACTGACCCCAAACTTTTGAATAGCATTGCATATTGTAACACAAAATTATTTTTTAAATGAATGCTGTTCTTTTTAACTTTTTATTAATCAGAGATTCCTAAAAAAAAAAAAAAAAAAATTACAGGTCCCCCCAAGAATATGAAGCAGCACTACGGTTTCCAACATTGATTATAAATCAGCATATTAGAATGATTTCTGAAGGATCATGTGACACTGAAGACTGGAGTAACGATGCTGAAAATTCAACTTTGATCACAGAAATAAATTATATTTTAAATTATATTAAAATAGAAAACTGTTATTTTAAATTGCAATAACATTTCACATAATAACAGTTTTTTTTTCTGTATTTTTGATCAAATAGATACAGCCTTGATGAGCAGAAGAAACTTCTTTAAAAAACATTAAATATCTTACTGATTCCAAACGTTTGAGTGTTAGTGTATACAATTAAATAACATACAGTTAATACATACTTTATATTTTAAATATTAAAAAGTAATAGTAGGCAACAATGTTTCAAGTCTGGCTCTCACTCACAAGGGGTTAGCTAGTTTGGGACCAAATGTTAATATATGGTTTCAGATTTATTTTGCCCTTAAATGAAGGAAAGTTATTTTTTTAATGACACTAACATAGGTCGCAGGGTTGTATGGTTGAGCTGGACAAATGTTGTGTGTCAGTACTACAATATAGTAGGGGTGTAACGGTACACGTATTCATACCGAACCGTTTCGGTATGGGTCTTTCGGTTCGTTACGCATGTGTACCAAACAAATACAGTATATATATATATATACAACGGAAAGTATTCATTAAAAATATCATTTTACATTTAAGATGTCCCAACACGTTTGAGTGTTAGTGTATTCAGACAATTGATTTAATACAGCCAAGTCATGCAACAGTTAGATAGTTCTGTCATACATTTTTAGGTCTTCCAGAGATCAATTAGGTTTAAATATTCAAGAAAGTCAATGAAGCCAGTAGGCAACAATGTTTCAAGGTCGTGGCTCTCATCTTTCCCTCGATTGCACCAGCAGCTGGCATATGCTAGCTTCACTTTGGGACCAAGCATGTTAATATTAGTTCTATCTTGGTTTCAGACTTATTTGTTTTGTCCCTTCCAAATGAAGGAAGTGAGTTCCCATCTTTTTTTACAGTGACACTAACATAGGTTTCAGCAGGGTTAAGGTATGGTGTGAGGCTGGCAGCAAATGTTGGCCAGTGTGTCAGTACTTAGTTCCACCTCATGATAGACATGCAGGAGCTGTAAGGTAGACGTGGCTTTCCTAATCAACACAGTAGCTGGACTCATACCGACACACCTGAGTGAGTGTCGGAATACTTATGTGATATTTCAGTCTTTCTGGATTTTCTGTTACGTACATTAATGAGGAAAAAAAATGAACTTAAATGATTTTACAATATAACAAACAATATACAGTATATATATATATATATATATTTTTTTTTTTTCAGGAAATTCAAATAATAAATGGCGTTTTGACAGTCTTTGATGTGGCATGACAGATCGCTGTATAAACGCCTTGGAGAGCCGCTTCTGGGACGGTTCAGAAACATGCTGGTATAAACCCAACACAAGCATTGACTAGAGCGGCCGCGATCAGCTCCGGTTCCGTGTCTGATGCCTGTTTCACACATACTCCGTTTGCAGTGTGTATGCGGTCCATGTGCGTTACGTATGCGGTGCAGAAGCAGCACAGACTAATTTTGTTTGCAATCTGCTTCTGCTGATCCGCGGCTGTTTACCACAAACACAACATGTATCCATTATTTTGATTTCAAATCTAAACGTTGTTAGCCTATTACTTAAAATGATTTTTCATCACAGTACAGTTACACAATCTTTCATAGACATATTCACGTTTTAAACTCAATTAATATACACAATGTATTAAATGCATTTGGCTTCTAGAGTTGTATATTAAGTTGCTCAAGCATATGGAAACACATTTAAACACAGCATATAGCCTACTTTTCTTGTGTTAGGCTATCACAAATATTTTAAATTTAAACTTACCAAGACAATAAGCTCTAGTGCCTTTTCTTTTGCATTTAAATCTTTATTACAAGCAGTCCCACATGTCTTAAACAACTTTGTTTTTCTACCTCCACAAGACACAAGTGCATCTATTTTGTTACCTTTGTTATCTAAAAGTGCACTTTGTTTTAAACCTATAGCCAAAAAGCCTGTGAAACACAGTAGACTTTAATTCTATCTACTTATTTGTGAAATTACTACATTTCCTGTGCCAATCCATGTTAATTTTTACCACGAACAATGTGCTGTAAATTTAAGTTTGGGTTAAGTTGTTAGGCCTAATTAATTGTAACCTTATAATGTAAAAGGGCTCCCTATAGTTTTTAGCATAAGCTGAGGTAGATTTTTGTCACTAAGAAAATTTATACTATAACTGAATGTATTTAAAGAAAGAGCAACTTATTCTGTAAACCACTGTTTATTCTTTTTAAAAAAAGTTTAGTTTTCCCACCTGCTGTACCGAAATCATACCGAACTGTGACGTTAAAACCGAGGTATGTACCGAACCGTCATATTTGTGTACCGTTACACCCCTACAATATAGTATAGTAAAAATTGATTAATTAAATAAAATAAAAAATAAAATGTTGTCCAAAAAGTGGATGGGATTGCTTATATGCCAGTCATTCAGCCCTTCCCCTGAAACTCCATTAGTCCTAACCAAGCATGGTGTTGTTGTTTACCTCATCCACCTCAGCAGCTGTTTAGCAGCATCAGTACTTGGCAAAAGCCAGGCCTCATTGTCCAGCCTTGGCAGAACAGAGGCATTCAAGTGGGTCACTTTGAATGAAGTCGGCTGGCCCGCTCTCAAACGAGCCCCTCAAAGGATGCTCATAGGAGGGAACAGTTGCAGCGGTCCAGCCACACTCACGCACGTGCACGCTCTCAGATCTCTGGTGGCTTGAGGTACAGTGGCGGAGAGACCGCTTTTGCAGCACCAGCTGTCTGAGGAAGGCCTGCCAGACGTCCCAGAAGGCCGAAGTAAGGGGGACAGGAGAAGCTTTAGCCGTTCGCAGGGCTTGTACCTGCCAGATGGGGGGACGCTAGCCAAACGTATTTAATTGCATGAAGTGGAATGATGCACATCAAGCAGGCCTGAGGTTCTGAACTGAAGGTCACAGCCTGACAGGTAGAATGACTTCTGCAGGCTTTGTGTGGACTATGGATGGCCCTCAAGGCTTCATATACTAAGGCTTTCAGTGTTTCATTGGATCCCAGCTACTCATTGAGAATAGATTTGGCTGAGGTGTTTGATGCTCCTCAAACTGCAGGTGCAAAATGATTGGTGAATGTGAAGGTAAAGAGTGATTCACTTGAGTTCAAGCCTGCCAATGTTGTGCCCTTGCTGTGAAAACAACAAGGCTTTCATGTGTCTCATGGCCAATCAAAGACGTCTTACTTTTATGTTGGAAAACATTCTTTTCTTGTTGGATCACAAAGGCTTTGGCTTCATGCCGTCCCTCATGCTCCACTTCAAGATACTCTGCACTAATATTTTCCTTAATATTCCCTTCTTCTGCTGTTGAAGTAGAACTGTGGGAGAAATATTATAGAGAGGTTAAAGATAATACAATTAATAGTGTCCAGTCTCAGACCCAAGCCTCTCAAACCGTATTATGAATAGATAGCAGAATAAGTGTGCGCTGTCTTTCTTATTGAGTTACAAACTGTTTGTTTATGGAAGCCCTTCTACACAAACCACATTTAGGTATTCTTAAGCTCTTGAAGACTTGAAGCTCTTGATTTTATGTATTTTTTTTCCTTTTCTGTAGATGGTCAGTTGAGACACATACACACAGGGGAGCCATTTGTCTTCAACTATAAAGAGGACCTGCATAGATGGAACCAGAAAAGATATGAAGCGCTGGGAGAGGTAATGTTGATAATTAAAAATAAAAAAGTACATAAAAATGTGATATTGTGTTATCTTCACAAATCAGTTTGGGAAATTATGTATGCAATAATTCAATATTATAGAACATCTTTGAGTATTGATTTATTTATTTACGCTACCTTTTAAATGTTTGGGCTCAGTATTATTTATCTATTTATTTGTTTGTTTGTTGATTGATTGATTTAAATTTTATTCAGCAAGGAGGCATTCAATTTACCAAAAGTGACAGTAATATAATGTTACAAAATATGTATATTTCAAATAAATGCTTTTAAATAACGAATCCTGAATAAAAAAGATCACAGCACAGCTGTTTTCAACATTGATAATAATAAGAAATGTACTTACTTGAGCACCAGATCTACATATTAGAAAGATTTCTGATGGATCATGTGACACTGGGACTGGATTAATGGATTAAATGGAAATAAATTCAAATTTAAAGTTATATTAATATATTATATTAAAATAGAAAACATTTATTTTAAGTTGCAATAAAATTTCACAATTTTATTTATTTATTTTACTGTATTATCAAATATATTCAGTTAGAGACTGCTTTTGAAAACAAAACAAAAAAAAACGTAATGACTCGAAACTTTTGAATGGTAGTGTATGTATGCATTTATTTATTTAATTTAGAGTGAAAACAACAAAACATTTTACTTATTTCAAGGTCAAACATACTTTTTTTAAAACCATACAGCACCACCAAAGTTTAAAACCATTTATCTCAGTGGTGTATTGCTATTTGGGTAGGCTGTTATTTGAGTCACATGTATTTTCACATAGAACATTTTTAAGATGTGAACGTGGTCTTTCTGATACATTATAGACTCTTTCATCTTTTTTTGGTTGTTGTGTTTAGTCTGAGTAAGCTCTGATTTACAGCACTTTAACTGTTCACACCTTCACGCTTTACCAACCACTGCTCCTTCCAACCCCCTTCCACTGTCACGCTCCAGGGCTGTGTGCATGTTATAAGCTTTAAGGTTTTTGTTGATTGTTCATATTTTGATGTGTATCACATATTGGCTTATTAGACTGTGTGTGTACTTGTGTGTGCCTTCAGGAAAGTTTCTTTTTCTGCTGTAGCCTGCTTGTGGCTTTGAAAGTTCAAATGCAGTTCACTGAGTTTTAAGTTAATTTGTGTATACATACACTTAATTATCTTTCTTCATTTACATCTGTATTCTTTGGCTTTATTTGTAGTGCATATTCGTTTGATGTTCAAAGGAAAGAGATTGACTCTTTTAGGATTATATGAGCGTTTTATTTCTGGTCCAGGTATGATCCTAAGAGAAATGGTCCTTTAAGAACAAAACAAAACACTTCTCCCCTAGTATCATTGCATATCTGTTTATGTGGCTAAAACATAAAGCAAACGTTTCAGAGCTGAACAGCGGGTGACCAGATTTCATGAACTTCTCTTGAGTGAATTCAAAGTAGAGTGGAAGTGAAAGCAGTTTGGATTTTGTGATATTGTTTAGAATTTTAAAGGATTCGGTTGAGCAGGGTTAGATGATTTTGTGATGTATGTTTGCAATATAGATGCATGTGATATCAAATCACTTGTGTGGCACCTGATATTAAAGTACTGTTTGTGGTAGCCTGCATTCATTAAACAGGCTAGAAAGAAAATAGTTATACCTCATCCCTTAAGTCATTTCTAGCTATCCTGCAAAAATAGATTGGAGGTACAAAGCCATCCCAACGATGTTGTTTGTTGTTGTAAAGTTCAACACAGACTTTGGCAGTATCATGTTCTTATACAGTCAGTCTTGTATAGTACAATTTACACCAAAATTTGAAGGAAAAAAACAACAATTTGCAGCACTTTACTATGACTAAAAACTTTTTGAATATTCTATGAAATACCATAGCCATTTACTCTAGCAGTTTATTTGTTTAACTGCCATATGAGCTTTACATATAAGTGCAGAAAGTACTATTACGCTGGTCTTATTAAAAAATGTAAAATTAAGGCCAGATTTCTTTTTAAAAAATCCATTGGTAATTTTTCTCCTTTTTCTTTTCTTTTTTCATTTTTCTTTTCTTTTCTTTTCTTTTCTTTTCTTTTCTTTTCTTTTTCAAGAAATGTGACATGGAATTGGTATTCAAGTACCATATAAATACCATGGTTTCTAAATATGTTAATCACCATGATATATACAGGTGCTGGTCATATAATTAGAATATCATCAAAAAGTTGATTTATTTCACTAATTCCATTCAAAAAGTGAAACTTGTATATTATATTAATTCATTACACACAGACTGATATATTTCAAATGTTTATTTCTTTTAATTTTGATGATTATAACTGACAACTAAGGAAAATCCCAAATTCAGTATCTCAGAAAATTAGAATATTGTGAAAAGGTTCAATGTTGAAGACACCTGGTGCCACACTCTAATCAGCTAATTAACTCAAAACACCTGCAAAGGCCTTTAAATGGTCTCTCAGTCTAGTTCTGTAGGCTACACAACCATGGGGAAGACTGCTGACTTGACAGTTGTCCAAAAGACGACCATTGACACGTTGCACAAGGAGGGCAAGACACAAAAGGTCATTGCAAAAGAGGCTGGCTGTTCACAGAGCTCTGTGTCCAAGCACATTAATAGAGAGGCGAAGGGAAGGAAAAGATGTGATAGAAAAAAGTGTACAAGCAATAGGGATAACCGCACCCTGGAGAGGATTGTGAAACAAAACCCATTCAAAAATGTGGGGGAGATTCACAAAGAGTGGACTGCAGCTGGAGTCAGTGCTTCAAGAACCACTACGCACAGACATATGCAAGACATGGGTTTCAGCTGTCGCATTCCTTGTGTCAAGCCACTCTTGAACAACAGACAGCGTCAGAAGCGTCTCGCCTGGACTGCTGCTGAGTGGTCCAAAGTTTTGTTCTCTGATGAAAGTAAATTTAGCATTTCCTTTGGAAATCAGGGTCCCAGAGTCTGGCGGAAGAGAGGAGAGGCACAGAATCCACGTTGCTTGAGGTCCAGTGTAAAGTTTCCACAGTCAGTGATGGTTTGGGGTGCCATGTCATCTGCTGGTGTTGGTCCACTGTGTTTTCTGAGGTCCAAGGTCAACGCAGCCGTATACCAGTTAGTTTTAAAGCACTTCATGCTTCCTGCTGCTGACCAACTTTATGGAGATGCAGATTTCATTTTCCAACAGGACTTGGCACCTGCACACAGTGCCAAAGCAACCAGTATCTGGTTTAAGGACCATGGTATCCCTGTTCTTAATTGGCCAGCAAACTCGCCTGACCTTAACCCCATAGAAAATATATGGGGTATTGTGAAGAGGAAGATGCGATATGCCAGACCCAACAATGCAGAAGAGCTGAAGGCCACTATCAGAGCAACCTGGGCTCTCATAACACCTGAGCAGTGCCACAGACTGATCGACTCCATGCCACGCCGCATTGCTGCAGTAATTCAGGCAAAAGGAGCCCCAACTAAGTATTGAGTGCTGTACATGCTCATACTTTTCATGTTCATACTTTTCAGTTGGCCAAGATTTCTAAAAATCCTTTCTTTGTATTGGTCTTAAGTAATATTCTAATTTTCTGAGATACTGAATTTGGGATTTTCCTTAGTTGTCAGTTATAATCATCAAAATTAAAAGAAATAAACATTTGAAATATATCAGTCTGTGTGTAATGAATGAATATAATATACAAGTTTCACTTTTTGAATGGAATTAGTGAAATAAATCAACTTTTTGATGATATTCTAATTATATGACCAGCACCTGTGTATATATATATATATATATATAAAAATCTTAAATAAATTCTTAATCATAATTATTTAAACAAAATTAGACCTATTTCTCTCTTTGAATGCACATTGTTTTTTCTACATTATAAAGAAATACAGAGTAAAATGTAAAAAATGCAATGATTTTTGACAATGCATTCAGCTACAAGTGAGAACGTAGTACTCTCAGCTCTGTTAAGCATGCATCACCATATCTGAATCCATCCAAAGCATTTCTGGTTTTCCCCTGCAATCAGCACAGAATGTGACAGAAGTGTGTGAATTCAGTGCTGTTCTAGCCATAATGCATACGGAGGCCAGATTCAGCTGAAAACTTGATTTCTTGCTCTGACTGTCTCTGTCTTGTGTCTGTGAATGCCACTGTTGGTGGTGTGTCCCTGTGTTCCAGCGTTCTCAGATTTGAGAGTGTGAATGTGGGATACAGAAGTGGGCGAGAGTCTTTGTGAGACTGGAGGCAGCACCAGATGTCCAATTTGCACTTCAGCTGGGCCTGAATGAGCTGCTGGACCACAGGTTTACCCTGACAGGTTCACTGAGAGAGAGAGAGACTCAGGCAAAAGCATCTCGGCCCATAAGGTTTGATGATTATTATTGGCATGTCTTGTATTGCCAAAGCAGTGCAAAATAAGGAAAATATGTTGTAAAAAAAATGTATACCATTTAAATGAATTTAAATTGAATGACAAATTAAAATATTCAGTAGTTGCGAGGTAAAGTGTGCCAGATGTGTAAGGGTAAACTATGTCAGTGACTTACCTGATAGTTATAGTGAGTTTTATATTCAAATCCAGAAAGAAATACATTACATTAGTCTTGTTGAAAAAATATGAAACGGAGGCCATATTTCTTCAAAGAATCCAAGGAAGCTCTGGCAAAGAGAAACCCGCCTTTCAAAGAAAACGATCAAGGATATTCCCCACAAAGTAAAGCATTGAGAAAGTTTCCTCTAAAAAAAATTGAAGTACAAGGAATAACATTTCATATTTCCCTGCAACCTTGATGGTTGAAGTGTGGAATAATAATCTCTTATTCAGCCTAATAAATGCTTTTTTATTTTGTTATTTTATTCCTATCAAGAATTTTCAGTTTATAGGAGACATCAGGCATAGCATAAATTGTAATCAGACATAATTATTTTACAAGGCATAGTTCATCCAACAATTAACATTCTGTCATCATTTACTCACCCTCATGTTGTTATTTGTTTCTTCTGTGGAGCACAAAAATAAGATATTTTGGGACTTTGCTGTCCGAACAGCATTGCACCTCATTGACTTTTGAATGAAATGTGTTTATAATAATGTAGAATCTTTAAAATGAATATTGTTGAACATGCATCTTGGATTCATTCATTAGTCCATCATCTAATTAGGTCTATTTTAGTGCTGTCAAATGATTAATCGTGATTAATCGCATACAAAATAAAAGTTTGTGTTTACATAATATACTGTATGTGTGTGTACTGTGCATATTTTTATGTATATTTTCTTAAATATATACATGCATGTGTGTGTATATACATAATAAATATTCATAGAACACACACATAAATTATGTAAATAACTAATTTTGGATGCGATTAATCATTTGACAGCTCTAAGTGTATTTGTTCCTAGCACTCTCTGAACATGCAATACCTGTGTATTTTAGTTTGGTTTCAAACGCTCTACTGCAGTTCTACAGCATCTTTGAATGCAATCTGCACACACATACAGTACATGCAGGAGCTGGAGGCAAACTGAAACTCGGGGTCATTCCATCATCTATTTCTATAGCCAACTTCTCCACAATTCTTCTCCTCTCTTCATCACGGTGGGATCATCATTAGGGGGTGTGCAGAGACACACATGCAGAAGTGTGAGATCATTGGCTGGTTTGCATCACTGAACATTGGCAAGTGCTTTGCCTTAGAGGGGTGTGTGTTTGTATCACCATGTTAGCTGGGGAGGGAGGGGGCGGCATAGATAGGGGGCTTCAGATGCTCTCCGTGCATTTAATTAAGTTTTTTTTTTTTTTCTAAACGTGTACGCAATGTGTGTCTTTCCTATCATAGTATCAGATGTGTGTTGCCTTTTGCGAATGTGTGTGTCTCCCTCAATATATGCAAGTGTTTTGTTTTGTGTGTTTACCTGGCCATTTTGTTGACCTCCCTGGCAGTACAACACTGTTTATGCATTCATACTTTGTGTCTGACGGCGTGTGAGTTTGTGTGTGGGTGGCAGGTACTGTGTGGGTCCATGTTGGTATGTTCGCAGTGGGAGGAGGGTCATGAACGTTACCTTACACACACACACACACACACACACACACACATGCACGGAGAGAGTGTGTGTGGAGGGCTGTAAGTGACTGTTCTCAGCGCTAGGTGACACAGTGTGGGCTCGACTCCAGATGGGAGAGCATTAAGCTGTTAATAAATGAGGATCTTTCTCTGCATCTGTGGAATGACAGACATACAGTATTCTAATGAAGAAGGGCTACCCAGATGGCTTGATTTCATAGATAACTCCCCTCTTTCTCACATTTTATACTGATTGGCTTTATACTGCGAGTGTGTGAGAGAAACATTGACTCAGAGGGAGTATTTTTTTGTGCTTTTAATTGAAAGGACATCGGACAGTGACATAAGAGGAGTTGAATAGGATTGGGAAGTGATGCAGTTAACCTTTGGTGCATAACTTGGACTGCAACATTTGAGCTAAAAATGAGTGAAAGTCATGTTACTGTAAATGTTACAGCTGTTTCATTATGTGAAGAAACACAATACACTTTATATCCTGTAGATAGACACACACAAACACACACACACACACACACACACACACACACACACACACAATGCACAAGAACATTGCTGTTTTAGAGTGACTGCAGGCCCACACAATAGCATCAGTCATGCTTGTTTTGTTTTTGTTAAGAACAGCTCCCTATAAAAGTAAAGCAAAATTGATTTAGGAACCGTTGCTTCCTCAAAGGTTGACATATGTGATGTTCCTCCACCAGCTGCAAGAGATGAAACCTGAATTTGTGTTTATAGAGGCAACATGATATCAGTATAGCTATTTTAACTAAAACTACTGAAAATTGTTTTCATTCATTGAAAAAAAAAAAAACTTGACAACTAACTGAAGTAAAGTAAGTTGTATAAGTAAGTTTAAGTATAAATATGAAGTAAAATAAGCACTAAAATAAGTTAAGGTAAACAGAAATAACAATACATTTCAAAACTAATACACAATAGTACTTCAAAATGTACCTTTTTTTGCAGTTTGTCTTAATCGAAAAGAATATTATGAGTAAAGCGTTTTTTTAAATAGCTGTTCAGTCATTTTCATTATGGCATCAAATCACAGCATCAAAAATCAAGTCTGAATATTCCTTTTTTTTTTTTTGTATGATGTATCTGTTACTGTACACTTGATAATTTTACATTCTGAAGTTAAACTCTATGTAAAGCCATGCTTCCCATTTCACTTATGTAATGTGACTTTTTGTCTGTGTGCAATGGGGAAAATGTAGGAATGGGACATGATTTTTAGAAATTGGGAATTGGGATTTTTCAAAAATGGGAGTTACATATCAGAATGGAGCGGAACCTGAATGCAAACTTTTCAGAGAAAGCACATGTTAAGACAGTTTGATTTAAAGATTATAAAGACTTTCAGCTTAAATAAAGAACAAAAAATCAGGAATGTGAAAGAAAATAAATAGTCTTTTTTTATCTTAAAAGATTGTAAATGCTTGTGAATGTTGCTTCATGTTGTCTTTAATGGTTTGAATGACAACAGACAGAAGAATCACACAGAAGCCTTATGGGACTATCACATGAAGTACACCCACTTTCTTCCTCCAACAACAGCAAAAAGTTAAATATTTAAAAGAGAAACAAGAAAAGAGTCCAACCGAGCTGTTTCATTTCTCAACCCTCTCTTGTCATGAATCAGCATTCACATCTCCCTCTTTTGTCAACCTTGTGTTTGTGTGTTTCTGTTTTGGGGATTTGTCTTTTCTTCATGTGTTCTTTATTCCTTCTGTTTAATCTATTGGTAATTCCCTACTCTTCCCTGTGTTGTCACTCCATCAGTGTACCGTTCTCTCACTCGCTGTCATTATCCAAACAGCTTTGAAGTCATTCATTCATTCTGTCCTGCCCGAGTAGCTTTAAAAGACTCCGTCGGTCGACTGATCTGAAGTCAGTATACAGCGGCTAAGACAAACACATCTTGCAGTATTGATTACCCTTCACTGCCCAGTGTCCAGTCAACTCATTAGTCGGGGTCAGAGTGGGACCACCTGATAAGCACCTGTCCTCATTTTTAAATTCCCCTCGGGATTCCCATCATGCAAGAGGTCAAAGTTTCATATGACGCTCCTCTTTTTTTTCTATGTGGAACACAAATGTCTCATCCTCCGAGTGCTGAGGTCAGCCGGACGGGGGAGATTGAGTCGTAATACCTCCGTTGTGGGAGGTCTGTGGATTTTTTTCCCTTTTCTCTCGCTTTATCGCTTTCTCTGACTTATTCTGTTCATCTAGGGGCCCATGGACCCCCTCCTCCTTGTTTGAAGAGGATTCTTGCCGCATGGGAGTTCACAAACAGATCAACTTTCTTAGACAACAGTGCACTTCATTAAGACCCTCAGCTGTGTGTGTCCACCTTATCGCTCGCCCACCCAGACGACATGCTCTGGTCAAGGCCGCCGTGGCGTCTCTGCCTTTCTCTCGTCTCTTTCCGTCCGTTCCTCCCACGCTCCCTCTTTTCTCAGCTGTGGCGTTGTGCGTGAGCTGGCAGAGGATGGTGTCTGCGGGGGGATTAGTGTGACCCCCCCTGCTCTCATATGCTCTGTCTCCCCGCCGCTCCCCTGCAGATCCCCCTGCTAAGGCTCTTCCTTCCTCTCTGATCCTCCAGATCCTGGCCGCCACATCAGCAGCCCATAAACAAACCCCCTCCTGGAGTCTGAGCCTGGAGCTGACCCTGTGTGGTCACCCATTGTCCTATTTGAGACCCATATCATTGGCAGATGAGACATGGCTGTATTTATGTATCTTATATGCGGGACCCCAGCAGTGCGACATGTGGTTTAGTGTTTTGCTGGCTTAGAAGAAGATTGTACGGGATAGAATGGTGAATTAACGTGACGCTATGCATATAATGGTATAGGCCTCTTGGAAACCCATGTCTGTCGGCCACTATCTAAGTCTAATGTTCCCACAGATTCTGTGCACACATCTGTGGAATTCTAATCAATAGTTTAAAATCATTTTTTAAACGTTTTATACCTTTTTATTTAGATAGGACAGTATAGGTCGACTGGAAGGTTGATGGAAACTCGAGTCTGTGACTTGGACTCGAGTCACAATTAAGTCGCATAAATAAAGACTTGCGACTTGACTTGGACTCGTGAACAGCTGACTCGAGACTTGAGTTGGGATCGTGACTCGTAAAAAACGCAAATCATTTGGTATGGGAGTTTATATGAATGTATCTCTGAGAGAAACTGACTGTTTTTATAAAAGTTTAGATGCTATTGTCTTTTCATCTTGCCTCTGTATAATGCATATTAAAGTAGTGTTTATAACTGCAGCACTGCTTTGTTTACAGCAGCAACCAAGGAATCCCTGTCTAATTGCTGTTCCATAAGCCCCACCTGCTGGCAGAGAGTGAATCTGCATTCTAATTCAGCCTGTCTGCTGTTTTGTTTCTTGCAAATGTTTTATATAGGATAGTTTCACAAAACTAAAGTCAGACCATTCTGTTTTTGCTTCAAATTTTGAAATGATACAATCTAATTTAGAATAAAAACTGCTTATGCTGCATGTATGCAGCCTCTTTTTTTGGATTGTGTTTAAAATACTGTGGTTGCCCCTCATTTTAAATGGAAAAGGAGCACAGACAAAGCCTTAGTTTGTTTATATGAGTTTTCTTTCATTTGAGTTATTGATTTGATTGATTGGGGTTTGTTTTAAAATTTCAATTTTTTGTTATTCAACATATTTCAATTTTACAAAGAAATGTGCAGCATTTTGTCTGAGAAATAATAAAAGGTCAATAGTATCATGAAATCAGTATTTCAAAACTGATTTAGCCTCAATAACTAGCTGAAAGAACTGTTGATGAAAATGGATCAAAGACTTGACTTGACTTGGACTCCACCTCAGAGACTTAAGACTTGACTTGGACTCCACTTTAAAGACTTGAGACTTGACTTAGACTCGACCTCAAAGACTTGAGACTTGACTTGGACCTCAGAGACTTGTGAGCATGTCTGAAATGTTGTTCTTTTGAATTTTCTTTTCATCAAAGAATCCTGGAAAAAAAGTTTCACAGTTTTTATCAGTGATTTAAAAAAAAAAAAAACGTTTATTGGGCACCACATCAGCATATTAGAATAATATCTGGATTGTTGTATAATTTCTTTTTATAAAGGACAAAAAATAGTGAGGAACAAGTTCAACATTTAATGAAAGAAAAATATGTTTCTAGCAAATGTAAGTGCATTCCTAAAAATAAAAATGTATAGTTATTTTTTTTTGCTGGGCCAAAAACTTGTATAAAAATAAATAACATTTTAAGTGGATTTAAGAGAGAAAGGTAAAAAAAATATATCAAAAACATTTAGAAAATGTGTGATTTGACCCATTTAAAACCATATTGGATGCTGGAAGAAATGTAACTCTTTCAGTAGGAAAAGCCAAGGGGCAAGAATTTTCTGAATGACGGGTGTTTGATTTTTTTGCATTGTCTCCTGTGGAATGCTCTGGCTGTGGATTCCGATCTACCATTAGCTTTGTCCCTCCAAAATGTTTTTACATTCCAATTCTAATAAAAAAATACTAATTTTGAGTCTTTAGTTGGTGCACGCTTTACATGACGACACTCCTCTCCAGCAGGTCTGTGATCATCACCCTCATCACGTTTAGAGGGGGAGGTGAGGAGCACTTAGCGTTCTTACCTGCAGGGTTTTCATTATCAGACTAATAAGACAATATTAATTATGCGACAGCACTGTGCTCTAATTACAATGACAGGCGATTGTGCTCTCCTCTCCATGTCAATTTATCTATAGGAGGGCAGCGAAGGCAAACACTAATATTCCATATGATTATTTAGGATATTAACTGTGAGAATTGATTCTCTGTTTCTCGGTATATTGGCCTGGGGGAACTCCCTCAGAGACTGCTAGTGACATGCAGATAGTTTGAAATGTTAAGGTTCAGCAATTTTGATTGCATCACCTGTGAGGGATGTATGAAGGTATGAACTATGTCAACCAGATGTTCCCACCACCAAACATACGCTTTGTATGAATTCTGCTCACGGGGTGTTCTGTGAGTCTGGGGGCAAAAAGTTAAACCTGTGAAAATAATCTTGTCTGAATACTGCACAAATAATGTATGAACTATTCAAAGTTGTTTTGTGAAGAGAGAAAAATAGCCCAGAGCTGCTCAGGGATTGTTTGGGGCATTTCTCAAGCTCTCAGTGATGTGAACTGTACAAACTCTGCACGAGTTCTAGAAAAGTCATATTTCTTTGGCTGCTTTTTATAAGCTATGATGTCTTTGTAAATATACATTAGTACAAATTAAAAGACAGCAAAACAAGACAGTGGCTGCTTTTTCAAGCTCTTTTCCTTCAAGTTTTTTTGGCGTATATGATCACAAATGAGGAAAAGAGAACTGGATGTCTTCTCTTTTTTTTAAGACAAAGCTATTTTGTATTCCCTGCAACAAAAAAATAATTTCCTAAAGATTCCATGAAGTCAGTATTAGCCCTGATTTGTGTTTGGCTCCCACAGACTAGTTATTTTTACCATATTATCATGTCTGTTTGTACTTTAGTTGTTCAGTTGAAACCAATGTAATATGTACAGTAGACTTACATTTAATATATAATATGTTATTCGTTGTTAAAGGCATTATTTGCATAATAAATGTGCTATGACATCGTAAATGTGAGATTGTGTGATTTTTGAGATTTTGCAAAAGAACAACAGCCTGTTATTGTACAATAGCAGCAAAATTGCTTTTGAAGCTGAATACGATGCTTGACTCGAATTATCCACTTCAGCCACCATACTATCCACTTTCTGCTGCCTATATATGGAAGATATATAATTCTGCTATATTGTTTTTCCACCCTGTGATGTTAGCATGGACAGTCCACTGTCCATTGGCACATGATGAGGGAACATGTTGCACGCATTCACGTGTCTTATCTTCAAGACCCCTCGCCATCTTGTCGGACACATATACTCAATCATCTGTGAGAGTGAATGGCCGTGGACCATCTGGAACAGAACCCACGCACCCTTTCAAGACCCTCTCATTCTCTTCTCTCATATATCAAAAGAGAAGCACCTGAGGCACTGAAGCAATAATGTAGTATAAATGAAATTTCCTGCAAGGCTTATTGATGTCATTAAACACAAGCATATTGCACTTCACAACCATTTTAGTCTTCATCAGAGAGCTTGACATTTAGTGAATTAGGTACTGTTGAGCTGCCTGTGTCTTCCTACCATCATTGGCGTCGCCGCCTCCGCCACGGTCTGTAGAGATATCCGTCATCTCATTTAGGCCCGCTGACCGCTGACGAGCGCTAATATCCCTTTGCATTAGCTCATTTGAGCCTAATGTACTTTTGGTGTTTGTAATCAAATAAGCAATAGCTTAGGCTATGCCTTATGGCTTTAAATGAGTATGTAACCATTACGATTGCATTATTACTCTATCTAAAGGTTTTGTTTTTAGTTTTTTTTTTTCCTCTGTGTCATGATTGTGGGTATGAATGCATATGCACATTTGTTGTATTGATTCTCTGTGTTTGAAGTCACAGATCATTTTTTGATTGGATTTTTATTATCCTATTAATATATTCAAATTTGATCTAGTCTAAACCAGTGGTTCTCAAATGGTTTACTTCAGGAATTTAGGAGATTTTACATTTGAATGTCAGTTGTCGACCCTACAGTACATAGTACTGTAATTGTTCATTGTGTAAAATGCAGAAATACAGATATTAACTTCATTAATTTATTAACTATAATTTGATAATTATTAGTTGAGATGTGTTCAGATGTTGTTGCATTTACAAACTTGACTTGTCTTTTATATTTTATCATTTATAGTGAGTTTAGTGAGTTATAGTGAGTTTGTTTTTGTTTGAAAATGCCCTAATATTCAGTTTCATTTCACAGTCATTTACTGCACAAAACAATGTCAAAGTACTTTGCTACCAATTTGTTACCATTTAAATTGTATTTCATATATATATATATATATATATATATATATATATATATATATATATATATATACGTATGTGTATATATATATATATATATATATATATATATATATATATATACACACACACACACACACACACACACACACATATATAATCATATTAATTCAATTAGACACAAATGCCGAAATGAAATAAACTCTTAATTTGCATTTACATGCACTTCAGACAAAATTAATAATTCATTAGTTTATTTGATACTTTTTTATAATTTATTCATTTTTATTTTTTATATGTATTTTGGAATGGCCATACAAGAACGTTAACTTAACACTGTTGGCCAAGGAAACATGCCGATGTCATAATCTCAAAATAGGCAAAAATTGCCCAACAGCCTGACCAAAATGTCCATCAGTCTATCATTATTAGTGATCTCATAATTAATCTTAAGTCATATTATCTTTTTCCTTGCCTAGTTTTGTTGATGGTTTTCAAGGGCATTTGCGTCATGCAACCTTGTCTATGTAGGCATCTGCCTAATTTGACTAGTTTTTATATGGTTAGTTACACATTATCATTTGTATTTTTCATTATTTGTTTCCCTCCCGCCTACAATCAGAACAGACCTGTCAATGATTTTTGCGTCTTTACATCACACTGACTTCACCCATCAGCTCTGTTTGACTGTAGATCAAGACCTCACACATTTTGTGACACCAGCACAGCTGACAGTCTCAGCCGTCAGACACAGATCCGGCTCCACCACCTTCACGCCCCATTCCAGTGGGGCATCTGTTAGTGTCTCCACCCGGGTGGGCCGTAAAGTTCTCTCTGACTTGGCATAACAGTATGAGCGTGCCCTGAAAGATAAACCCCGTTACATTGGAGCTGTTCTGCTGACTGTTGCCAAATCACAACCACCATAAAACATCTCCTCTTAATTAGCACATTTGCTATTCAACTCTTAAAACACTGTAGTTTCAGCTGTTGCAGATCGTGAGCTAAAGCAAAACAAGAAAGAAACGCTCAAAGTTGTTGATGTCATTGAACCATGAAACTTTTGGCCCGGGGTTGAAATTGCACTGTGTACACGTTCTTTAGCAATTTAGCTGCAGGGATAAACATACCTTACATCAACACGCTGTTTGTACTCTAGATTTGCCCCGCTTTAGGCTGACAGCACCCGTACACTCTGCTCTCTGAGCAGAACAAGTGAAATCCAGACATTTCCAATTATCTCATTCACTGCGGCTGACGAGTGTATAACTGCATTGGACTTTGCATATATACAAAGAAGTGTGATTAATTCTGATCGTCATAAAGAAAAACATTGTTGTTTTTTCTGTATAGGTTCAGTTTGAGTTGCATTACAATATTCTTTGTACAATTATACCAAATAAATCAAACTACACAATGGACCTTTATCACAGATTTTGATTATGCATTTCCAGAGTTATGTATATAATAAATCTAGCAGGTTTTTTTCACAATTAAAAAAATAAGTTCATGTTTATCTCATATTTTTCTTTTATTATATTACCTTTGCATTAAATTACTGAAAACAAGTTAACGCAGCTGCATGAGTGTTTCTAATACAGCTGTTGAGGGAGTGATGGCAAATTTGACATTTTTCTCTCTTCTGACCACTGTATCAATCTCTTAATATTTTTTTCACCCTTTTGAGAAGTCATAGAAATGCTATTGTGATATATTTTTATTTTGCTATTGGAGAAAATGGGAACTCAAAATTGTTATTTGTTGTACACTGTAAAACATATTTTAAGTTTATTGATGAAAGAAGATTAATTGCAGGATGTTTAAGAAGAAAATACTATCAGTTTTTTGTCTTTAAAGTTTTGCTATTAATTCAGCCTGTTCTTGTTTCTTTGTAATTATTTGTGAAATTTACTAGCAATTTCTGGTTACACTTTATTTTAAGGTGTCATTGTTAGTGTAATTATACATTTAAGTACTGAGTAATATTAATTAACTACATTAACTTACTATATGGTTAGGATTAGGGTTACTTGCATGTAATTATGCATAATTTATTGTTATTATAATAGTAAGTACATGTAACGTGTAACAAAGACACCTTAAAATAAAGTGTTACCCAATTTCTGAGTGATTTATTTTTTCCAGTTTAGTTTCTGTTCACTACTAAGATTACCCGACTTCCACTAAGAACCCCAGAAATATAGATGTGGTCTATCTAATATTCTTTAATAACTCCCTTCAGTGCTTTTTTTCTAAATGTATATTACAGTATATTTTAGTTTCAAACCAACCGGAAGATATATTTGTAAGTTTGTTTGAAAGACTTATAAGGACGTCTCTCTTGTCTCCTGCAGATCATTACAAAGTATGTTTATGAACGCTTGGAGAAAGACTGCAACCTGAAGAAGGAGATCCTCCCTGTAAGTAATGTCTTTTTTCCTCCTTAATACTTTAGATGCCCACAATTTGAATCTAAACAGAATTATTGCGAACATTGATGCAGTTGCGCTTGGCATCCTATAAGATTACAATGGTCTATAATGTGTGAAAACTAAGTTTTAGAGTGATATTCTTCAACACTTCTCAACTCTCCAGGAGAAAATTGCATTTGTTCTGATGGTAAAATTGCGTACGCTCAAGGAGATTCCTGAGGTGTGGTCACTGCATTCATATGAGCAATAATGTTATGATTTCTAGTACACTTTTTAAGAGGTGTATCATTAAACTACACATCATTTTTGATAGCGGGTGTTTGCACTTGGTAGACATAGAATTTATGTCCTTTTAAAAGCACTGTAAATTACTCTCCATAAATCACCTGAACAATGCTGGCACAGGCTTTTATGAGCTGTTTTATTTGTGGAGAGTATTTACCAAATGATGTTCTTGGAGTCTGTATTGTCTTTCAGAGAGTTTCATGGGCAAAGCTACCTGTGACCAACTGCATTTAGTGCTTAATCCATTTATCAAAGTCCATTTTAAAGAAGAGTAGACACAAAATGCATTGTGTTATTTCTAAGCGTATGATTTTATGCTCGTCTTAGAGTTTGCCACATAACTTATCAGCACACAGGAAGCATACACCATGTAAATGTCAAGATGGATTTGTTGCGATGTAATGAAGTCATCAGATGCAGACAAACAGCAGTTGACTGTTTTCTGCAGCTGGCAGTGTATAGCTCAGCATTGAGCACCGTTCATTAGAAATGATTCCAGGCTCTGACTCACTCTGCTGTTTCTGAGAGTGTCCTGCCCCACTTTAATAAGAGTAAATATAGTTGTTGACACACATCAGGGGATTGAGTTGTCGCACAAACAACACAAAAACACCTTTTATAATCGGATTGAGGTTCACAGAGTTTGCAGAGTTCGACTAAATGGTGATGGATGTTAGGTTTCTAGTTATAGACCGCTTCATTTACTGCAGAATTTTGGAATGTAGTGTGAACTCTTGTTTTGAAGCGCCCTAAGTATGTTCAATATAAAAACGAAATTTCCAAACTGAAGATTTCATTGGCCGTAATTTTGTGCCCTGTCGTAATTGGCGACTGGCATCTCAGTTTGGAGCTAACTGTAATATTTATATTCCTTCAGGTTGATGCAACTGAGGATGAACCAAAAAGCTTTATTTACATGAGCGAGGATGCCCTCACTAACCCAGAGAAGATCATGGTCCTCATCCAGGGCAGTGGAGTGGTAAGGGCAGGCCAGTGGGCTCGACGCCTCATCATTAATGAAGACCTCAACAGTGGGACACAGATACCCTTCATTAACCGTGCCAAAGAGGTGGGTTTTATTTTGTCTTCATCATTTTTTTTGCGACGGGAAGTATTTAAGCATGATGTATACAGAGTTACTGAATATGTGTGGTGTTGGATGTGTGTAGGCTATATAGTTTATTTATCCAGATTATCTTGTTCTGAGATCAGATGTCAATCAAGTAAAAATGTGGCAACTTTAATTTCCAGTTCCTTTTTCCAAACTTTAAATTCAAATTAGAATAACATACCTACATACTCTTTTTTTATTATTATTATTAATGTTTCAGAAATAAGTATCTTATGCTACAAAATCAATAATATTCTGAAATATTATTACAATCATTTAGAAATGTTTTCTATTTTAATAAAATATAAAATGTAATTTATTCCTGTGATGGCAAAGCTGAATTTTCAGCAGTCTTTACTCCAATCTTTAGTATCACATGATCTTTCAGAAATCATTCTAATATGTTGATTTGATGCTTGTTATCATCAATTATTGGTGCCCATTTATTAGTAATGTTTTGTTTTTTATTGTCAATGTTGAAAACAGTTTAATAATTAGACTTGATTTTTTGAGCATCAAATCAGCATATTAGAATGATTTCTGAAGGATCATGTGACACTAAAGACTGAATTAATTAATAAATTAAGGAATAAATTACGTTTTAAAATGGAATAAAGTGTTAAAAATATTTTCAATTGTAAAAATATTTAACAATGTTAATGTTCTTACTAGTGGTGGGACAAAATATTGATATGGCGATATATTGTTGTCCTTCTCCATGTGATATGAGAATCGATACACTGGCTACAAATATCGATATTTTAATTACATTTACATTTTTTTACATTTACATTTAGCAGACGCTTTTATCCAAAGCGACTTACATTGTATTCAAGTTACAGTTTTTACATTTTATCAGCTCTTGCTTTCCCTGGGAATCAAACCCATGATCTTGGCGTTGCTAGCTCCATGCTCTACCATTTGAGCTACAGGAAAGCTACAGGAAAGCTCATAATTAATACAATAAGCTGCTCTAAATAGATTTCCCTGCTCCCAGCGTCTAAAAATGTGGCCGCACCATTTTCAACTTCTTTCCAAACTCCTTGTGCAAACACAAATCTCACTGAATTATTACAATTAATGGGAAAATGAATGTTTGGAAATGTAAATTTATATTTCCTACTGACACACTACAACAAAAGATAGAAATAACTGACTTAAAACTATTTTTAGCTGGTGAAAATACTAGTGTTATAATAATTTTGGCCACCACTGTATATAAAAAAAAGTTAAGCTGTTAATGTGTTGGTTTACACACAAAGAAAAGTTTGAGCTTTTAATAAGTCCAAGAATAAAATGATTAATTTACCTAAAATGTTAAATTTGATTTACAGAACTTTCTGTTCTGTTTTCTAAAAGTTTAGACTTGAATAAAGAGAGAAAACTTTCACTTAACCTTTTCACAGGCATTTTGGTTTCATAGTTAGATATCATGATGTATCATTATAGGGTTGTCTAGCAATATATCGATTATTGCTGTAAAATTGCTGTATCGCGATATTATTGTATCGTGAGCCATGTATCGTGAGGTACCCTGAGATTCCCACCCCTAGTTCTTACTGTATTTTCAATCAAATAAATGCAGCATTCGTTGAGCATAAGAAACTTAAATGATCTTAATTATTCAAAACATTTGAACAGTAGTGCACATTTTTGTTTGTATTGTGAATTTAAAGCATAATGAAGTCTTTTTGTATTTTGTGCACATTAAAAATATTTATTTCTATATTACTATAGTATATATTATTAAAAATGAATGTGGTTTGGACTGTAAAGATATTGGCAGGGTGTGTAAATCTCTGAACTTCTGCCTGACTGGGCCAGTAGATTGTTTAACATCAATGAAAGTATTATCACATGCTTGTAGTCTGAGCAACTGCTGTATCTATCTCTATTTTCTCCTCTTTACTCTCTCCAATCCATAGATATTTATTTACCCAGCAAAAGGAACTGTTTTGCTGTTACGTGTGTACTGTAAACTGTAATTTAGATTTTCATTTCTTTTCTCTGTCGGAGGACGTATCCCCGAGTGGAGTTATTTCCGTCCATCGCGGCTAGTCGTTTGTCACGCCGCCCGCCGCTACCTGTGTAATTTCATCGGCCCGTGCGTTCAAATTGACTTAAGGGAGATCTCCCTCGCTCTTCCATCTAAATGTCATAAAACACACACACACACACACACACACACACACACTCTCCCACACTGATGTCTGCAGGCAAAGTCACTTTTCGTACAGTGCCAGGAAAAGACGGACAGGGAAGGCGAGTTTGCTTGTATGTGTGTGTGAGACAGTGGCTTATTGCATTTGCGAAGAGGTGCGTTCTGGGGCGTACTGTGACGGGTTAGACGGAAAGAATGCACGTTGTGCTCTGCCGACCATTTATCATGCTAAATAATGACCCCAGCTTTACTGTGACATCATCATAATAGCATTTACAGGAAGAGAGATTCCAGAGTTTGTATATCAGTATGACAGAGGGAATGTGGCTGTCACTTTGCAATATCTGTATTGCTGAAGGGGTGCGGATGCGCTGTCTGATTCTTCAAGTGACGGCTCGTGTTTGTGATTTCCTCTGTGATAAACAAGGCCACCTGAGGCCATGTGCCGAATACGCTCAGATCCCAGATCAGTCTGTTCTTTTAGCCTGTGAGATGTGTTATTCTGATGGGAATTGGTTACATGCTTACAAACAGATTTCATTGCTCCCTGATCTGTCCTGTGAAGCTTTATTAAAGATTATTGTGAAGAAATAAGATTGTAAAATAAAGCAGGTTGATTCTGAGTTGCTCAAAATTTTGATGTGGGCTTTCGACCATTGTCTTTATTAGCTCATTGTCAGAGAAAACGAAGCAGGAAGACAACTCAAACAATCAAATGAGTACAGGAGCAGTTTTAGAGCCAGACCAGAAATAATCAACTCGCTTTGAAATCAATAAATAAGAGCGAGAAAACTGTAACCAAGTACTCTTCAGAGTTTAATTCGAAATCAAGTAGCAAATATGTACACTATCAGTCAAAAGTTTTTGAACAATAAGATTTTTAGCCTAATGTTTTTTAAAGAATTCTCTTCTGCTCACCAGTCTGCATTTATTTGATCCAAAGCAAAAGCAGTAATATTTTTACTATTTAAAATATCTATTTCTGTTTGAATATATTTTAAAATGTAATTTATTCCTGTGATGCTAAATATTCAGCATCATTACTCCAGTCTTCAGTGTCACATGATCCTTCAGAAATCATTCTAATATGCTGTTTTGCATATAAACATTATTATTATTATTATTATTATTATTATTATTATTAGCAATACTTAAAAGAGTTGAGTAAATTTTTTCAGGATCATTTGATGAATAAAAAGATCCAAAGATCAGAATTTACCTGAATTAAAAATCCGTTGTAACTTTAATATACACTATACCTTTCAAAAGTCAGTATAATATATATATATATATATTTTTTTTTTTTTTTTTTTGGGGGGGGGGCTTTCTGTTCAAATCAAAGAAACCTAAAAAAATTCTACTCAGCTGTTCCCAACATATTAATAAATGTTTTTTTGAGCAGCAAATCAGAATATTAGAATGATTTCTGAATGAACATGTAACTGGAGTAATAATGATAAAAATTCAGGTTTGAGGAATAAATTACATTTTAAAGTATATTCAAATAGAAAACTGTTATTTTAAATGGTAAAAATATTTCAAAACATTACTGTTTTTGCTGTATTTTGGATCAAATAAATGCAGGCTTGGTGAGCAGAAGAGACTTCTTTAAAAACAGTAAAAATCTTACTGTTTAAAAACTTTTGACTGGTAGTGTATTTATGTAATTTCAGAATATAAAATAATAATATACCATTCAAACGTATAAAAGTTTGAGGCTGGTATAAATGTTAATGTATTGTAATGAAAAGAAGGAAAAATTACACAACCATTAATTTAACTTTTGTTAAGATAAACGCAATAACTGCTGATCCAGCTGCTGCATGTGTGCAGGAGTTTACTGGTCACACACCACTGACTACGTGCTACTGTGTAAGAGAAGATTGTGCATTATTCCCACAGCAGCAAGCGTGTGACAGACTATGGGCGTCCATAGAAGGCCGCCGTGGCAGCACTGGGAAACAGGGCCGGAGTCTGACAGCTGGGTTGCCGAGAGAGTGAATGTGTATGAACTTGTGTGTGTGTGTGTTTGAGAAAGAAAGCAAGCTTGCTTAATGACAGCTTATTCCTTCATGAGTTTAACTCCTGACAGCCGACAGCTCTGCCTGTTGCATCATGGTAGCAGAATCATTACCTTGTGACCTGTCAGAAGCAGGAGAGAGCAAGAAAAAGCTGGAGAAACGAAAGACTGTGGGATTTTGACTTCACTCGTATTGCAGGGTCAGAATTTGAGTACTGTTAACCAGAGTTGTGGGTGATCTGTGACCCCAAAAACTGGTCACGGGTCTGGCCTGACAGGATTGCAAGACCAGTTTAGACCACTGGCTTAAACTAGCTCGATGTTTATGCGAGTACGAGGACACGTGCCTGGTGTGTATGAATGTATTGTTTGCTGCAATATTTTCAAATGGCTGATTTAACCTCATATGAGCACCCCCCTCTGCTCTCGTCTCGTCTCGGTCGCGCTCTCTCTGACAGAGCTGGATTGATTGCTCACTCAGAGCATCTTGTTTAAGCCTGCAGTTACTCTGACATTGACCCAGCCAAAATGTAGCCGAGGCTAACGTGAGGACGTGACTGGAAAGGTGAGAGGATTTTTCTCTCTCTGTCTCTGATGCAGGCAGCTTGAGATCTTTTTCCCTCTAGTGGCTCTCAGGAAGCATGAGTGAAAACGAGCTCTTGACAGAGGCAATAAATATACTGCAACTCTTCCAACACCTCTCCCTCCCTCCCTCTCCCTCGCAGGTTCACTCACTCGTTCCCTGCTTTATTCAGTTTTCCTCATCCCTGTTATCCCATCCAATCTTATTTTACTTATCTGTAATATGCAGTTGCAGGATTTTTTCCTATCCCTTCTTTTTTTCTGACTGCAGTATGTTCGGAAAGGAATGCTTACGTACTGCATACTGTGTTAAACTATATTGTCTAAAACCTTTATTCTTATTCTTATTCTTATGTAAAACAATGCACAATATTTAAACTTTGTGTCAATGTCCAAACCCCTTGCCTGGGTTTATTTTGCAATAATGTCTATCTCACTGTATATATCCTTTTTGGTTTTTACTAAGTTACTTCGCAAATAAGTGAATAAATTAACATTTGAAATGTGGATTTACATCAAAAATGATTGTATTACATGAATTAACTTATCCATGTACCTATATGATGAAACATACCCATCTACATACAGTGCCATTCAAAAGTTCAGGGTCGGTAAGATTTTTGTTTTGTTTTTAAATGTTTTTGAAAGTCTATCATGTCTATTATGCCCACCAAGCCTGCATTCGATGATCAAAAATGCAGTAAAAACAGCAATATTGTGAAAATATTGTTATAATTTAAAATAAGTGTTTTCTACATACGTATATACTACAATTATTTCTGTTTTGGCAAAGCTATTTTTCTTTCTTTCTTTCTTTTCTTCTTTCCTTCCTTCCTTCCTTCTTTCTTTCTTCCTTTCTTTCGTTCTTTCTACAGCCATTGATTTTTCGGTGTTGCATGATCCTTCAGAAATCAGTATGCTGATTTGGTGCATTTGTTGCTTTTGAAAACAATGTTGCAAACAGTTGTGCTGCCTAATATTTTTGTGAAAATCATGATGCATTTTTTCAGGATTTGTTGATCAATGTGTTCAAAATAACAGCATTTATTTGAAATAGAAATCTTTTGTAACATTAATACATCCTTGCTGAATAAAAGTATTACTTTCTTTCTGACCCCAAACTTCCAGACAGCTGTTAACAGATTAAAATTAGTGGATTTGGCAGTTCGAGCTTGTTGCATTATGGGATATATTCCTTCTGCACACTTCTGGCAGTCATCTGTACATAGAGAAAATTTGCATTTGTACAGTATGCATACTGCATAAAGGTAGCAAGATGCTATCCCAAATAATATCTCTCATCCTCTTGTCACAATTCTATTATTTTCCAATCTATTTTTCTTTGTCCTGTTCTTTCCCTATCCGTGTTTTCTCTGCTCCAGTCTCTGGCCTGCATGTTTGTTTTTGCTGTTGCTTTGACCCGCACCCCCTCAGTAAACTCTACCCCCTTCCTCCCTGACCCAAATCGACCCCCATACAGCTTTCTCTCTCTCACACACACACTCATATCCCAAACCTCCCCTTGCTGCTGACAGTCGGTTGCCTGCTTAAAAAAAGAAAACGTCAGAAAAAGGAATAAAAAAGGGCAACTGCATTTCATTAAGAATAAAGTCTTTAATAAAAAATAAGATCCGTATCCCCCCATCCCCCCTCCCTGTTCTTGTTAGTCAGTTAGAAGCGACTCTGGAGACTTGCTAGAAAGAAAGAGGGGGTGTGGTTTTTTCAAAAGTGTGTCAAAAGCCTAGGGGTTTGTATCTGCCCAGAATTTCAATGGGAGGCTGAAAGGGGGCCGGGAAGCGGGCAAACTCAAACACAGGAATCTTGTTTAATTTCTGTCATGTTGCTTTTTTTTTTCACCAGATTGATGTCTTTTTCAAAATCGACTCACTATCTCTCCCTCTCTCCCTCTGTCATTTGCAGATGCGGTGTGATACTGTATGCCATCGCTGTCCTCTCTGCCTGAAATCCCTTAAGTTTCCTGCTTCCTTTTTTCCCTTCTCTCTTTACTGACTGGGGACCTGTTTTTTTTTCTTCTTCTGCATTTATGATTATCAGTCGATCCATAGCTCACTCGCTAAGGGCTAGCCTTTAGCATCAGAGATGTTACGCTTCCTGTATACGGGGGGAAACTGGTGCCCCTCAATGACGTTAACTAGATATAGAGGCGTGCATCGGGATACTGGGGGTAACTGTGGCCCAGCACGGGGGTAACACATTCTCCATCTTGCCGGAAGGTGCAGAATTTCCTGCAGTTAAAATCAATGAACTTGACACCTTCAAAGGGCCATGTGAGGGAGCGACTTGCTCCGGGGTTAAAACTCTTTTAAATAGCCCCCTGCGGGAATCACCGCTGTCAATAAAATGCAATAATTACCACACCCCGGCCTGGGAAGAGTGCAGGCAAGCCGGGCTAAATTAAAAATTGATCAGAAAGAGGAGAAAACATTATTTTTGTGGCCCTATTCCCCAGTCTTAACCGTGCAGAGTCTCATCAGCGAACTGGCTGTAGTTTCTTCTGCTTCCCGTTTTACGGTTTCCACCACTCTCTCGCTCTCCGACGAGCGATTTACCATGTCGTTAGATGTTAAAAGATTTATTTGCCATTTAATTGTCCTGATGGTGAGGTGTGTTGCGGACGAGGCTGGGTTTATGAGTTAGCGTTTCTCTTTGCAGATGTGAGCATTGAGAGCGCCTTCAGCGTTTATTGATTGCCGCCTAATTTTGTCTGACTCGCCCCACCTCCGTAGCTTCATCTGACAGTCAGAATAGGTATCAGATGCTCATCCATATAGCTCTCTCATCTTATTTTCACACAGACACATCTTACCTAAGAGCAATATGTTTTTCATTATATACACATGCATAAACATATTCAAATGTCACTCGCTCATCGTATCCCACCAGAGATTGTTGTGATGCCGTCTAGACCATCAGACAAGCTGCTCACATCACTGCGCAAAGATTTATGGGCCATCACTTTGGGTGGGATGATGTCATAGAAAGGGGATAATAAATAGTATTATTAAATACTAATAAAGTGCTGTGGTATTACTGGTATTTTTTTAAATTTTGGACATGAAACAATGATAGAACATGTTTTTTTTATATATATATTAAATTATATTTAAAATATAATAACATAAAATAATAAATTAATTTAAATAATATATGAAATAATATTTATTTATGTATTAATTGTATTTATAAATTAATAAAATATATGCAATAGTAATGAATGATTATTTTATGAGTATATTTTATACCTATATGTTTTTGTGGAGCCTCACCACCTTGTCATTAAAGTTGTATTAATAAACGCTTTTTTGTTTTATTAAATTTTTGTTAAAAGTTCAAATTTTATGAGAGGTATAAGGGTCTTCAGGGGTCCTCTCTGTGATATTTCCTGTTTCGGATTTTCTTACTGCATGTTGGTTGCACAACATGAATTTTGTAGATCCCACTACTTGACTTTTTTTTCCCCCCTTCAAATATTGATAAGCAGAGAGGAAATTTTATTTAAAAGATGTATTTTTCCAAGAAATAATAGTAGATAAATGGTGCCTAACTACTCACAAAAAATGTATTTAATGTTATTTTTCTTTGTTGTAATATAAGTCAATCATCACTGTGATATTGTTATATGTACCACAAAAAATATCAAATTGAATTTTAATTCAAAAATGAAAACTATAAGTATGTTTATTGTATCCGGGGGGAAAAGTGTCATGTCATTGACCACAGTACCATAGCAATAGTACTGCTGTAGTATTTTATTTTTGTAAGAGAGAAATACCTTTAATGGATCAAAGCAAGAAAACCATTATGAACCATTATTAGGGATCATTCACTCATTAACAGTGTGTTGATAATTAGATTCTGCTGCAAAATGAACTGATGATATGATGGTAGAGGCAGGCGGCGAGGTGTCTGTAGTAGGTCGTTCTGCGCTGCGGGCAGTGTGTGAGTGTCCCAATGGGATGGCCTTGTTTAGATTCTCTCATACAATGCCTGTGGCAGTGTATGAGGTAGGTCTTCGCTCATTCTCTCCCTGGGACGACTCTCTGAGGCTGAATGAAGTGTTTGTGTGAGTGTGACAGAAGGGAAGAGAGAAAGAGAGCGGTATAAAATATAACCCAGTACTATTAATATAGTCCTTTTTATTGTCCTGTATATCAATCTTTAACAACGTACTCGAGCAGAAATCCGACCCCAAATGAAAGCTGCCCATACGAACGTATCGATTAGAATTTCTCCTTGTGTTCTTGGCAGTCTTAAGGGCTCTTCTGTTGTCCTGGATCTGTAAAATTTTTCATGCCGTCCTCTCCGCTGTGCTTTGTCGAGGTCAAGGTAACAGACTCGCCAAAGTTTTCGCAGGAAATTGAGTTTATGGGGGAAACCAAAATGAAGCCATACAGATATCCGTGGAGGACTGCTCAGGAGGTCAAAGTTCAGCCTAGCTGCGGAAAAAGAAAAAGAAACATGCCAAAGTTGCTCTCCGGGCAAATTGGCCCGTTCTGCGAGAGCTTGATCGATGGGGAGGAACCGTTGGCGCAAATAGGGGTTAACTGGGTCTTGGCCATATTCTGTGGTTCAACGAAAGAAAAGAACAAATGAATGTATGTGTTTTTTTTTCACCCCGCATTACTGGAAAATGATAATAAATATGGGAGAGGGATGGCTGTTCTCAGGGACCTTTGGCTAACATTCAGATGTCCAGAGACCTTCACTTCCATAAGGCTAGTGCATGATAATGAAGATGGACCGCATGGCCCCGTTCCAAATGCTTTGAATAACCGCTGCTCCTTTATGAACACAGCTCTTTAGAGGCCGACTGGTTCAGAAGATATTGCCATTTTAGCATCTGAATTGCTTGAATGTGCTGTATGAATGATGTTAAGGCTTTTTGCATAGAGATATAAAACAAAGATCTTGTTTATTACAACTGTAGATATGATTAACACTAAATTGTCATTTGTTTTGTTAAAAAAAAATACTTATTCTATCTCATTTAAATTACAATTGTAGAAACAATCGGCCACACATCATACTGAGGGTGGGGTTTAGTATGGGTGAAAATAAATCTGGTTATCATATTTACGCATTTCTTTCTCTGGGGAAAATGAAGAGAAATATCCAATAGATTTGGCTGCTTTTAGAAATTAAACCAAAATTTGGTCCCACTTTATATTAAGTGGCCTTAACTACT
The DNA here is from genome assembly GCA_027422415.1 of Schizothorax lantsangensis. NCBI lineage: Eukaryota > Metazoa > Chordata > Actinopteri > Cypriniformes > Cyprinidae > Schizothorax > Schizothorax lantsangensis. The sequence continues at coordinate 21,325,371 of CM049842.1, read as the reverse complement.
ATGTACTTGCATTTAAATTAATAATTTGATACAATGCACTTATTGTGTACATATTGTGTTTTTACATTGTACTTGTATTTTAAAAATACTCTGTAATTAATTTCTGTAATTACATTTTTAATTACACTGTTGACCCATCCGTTACACCTTAAACCTAACCTTAAACCTACCGATACCACCAAGCCTGTCCCTAACCTTATCTGTATCCCACCTCAATAGCAGCAAAAGTGTTTTGAAATACAATATGAACACAATAACTACATTGTACTTCTTTTTTGATGTAAGTACATAGTAGTTACAGCCACTTAATATAAAGTTAGACCTACATTTTTACAAAAATCTCACCAACTGAAGTTTTTCTTCAGTTAAGCCGTTTTCTTCATCTTAACAAAAACTACTGTAAATACAAGCAATCCAGGCAACAAGAAGCATACATAGCGTCATATGTCAGTAAATAGTAAGTATGATAAAATAAAATACTTTTTTTCTGCGAAATAGTAGTTCTGGGTATTTATTTATTTGTTCTTTTTTTGTCATTTATTTATGTATGTATGTAAAGAAATTAATACTTGTATTCAGCAAGGATGCATTCAATTCATCAAAAGTTACAATAAAGACATTTAGGTTACACCTTAATTTAGGGACCAATTCTCACTAATAACTAGTTGCATATTATCATGCATATTATTAACATGCTGGCTGTTTATTAGTACTTATAAAGCACATATTCTGCATAACCAATTCTACATCCCTAATCCTACCCAATACCTAAACTTAACAACTAACTTAATAACTATTAATCAGAAGCAAAGTAGGAGTTTGAGGCAACAGTTGTAGTTAATTGTTTGTTAATAGCGCGAATTGGATCTTAAAATAAAGTGTGACCAACATTTATAATGTTATTTTTTTTTTTTCATTTCAAATAAATACTTTCTATTCATTCTCCAAAACACCAGTTTCCACAAAAATATTAAGCAGCATAACTGTTTTCCACATGGATAATACTAAGAAAATTTTCTTCTAAATCAAAATTAGAATGATTTCTGAAGCATCATGTGACATTAACATTTCAGCAGTCATTAGTCCAGTCTTCAGCTTTGACCCCATCCACAAAAATATCAAATTGAATTTTAATTTAGAAATGAAAAATATAACCATTTTGGAAGAGGTGTATTCAAGTACTTGTATGTATATTGTATTAGTAGATTTGGGAGAAAAATAAATCATTTTAGGTCGCTCTAACAATCAGTGTTGCTATGCCGTGCTGCTTAGCCTCCTCAAATGAACCTTGCAACGTCAACCTACATATGGCTTATAATTGACTAAGCATATTAAGCTGGCACAAGTGAAAATCAGCTTCAAAATTGTATTTATCTTGTCTTTGGTTTGTTTATATCTGTGTCTTTAACAAAAGGGCTAAATAGTGTGAAAATTATACATCCAAAGGTTAAATTAGTGGCTGCACCACTGACCTCCTTTTCTGCTAACACACACCTGTCAGATAGACGCCCAGAGAAAGAGAGGCTTTTGTCAGGAAATATTCAGCTCTATTACCACCACCTGTGAATGAGCTCCTGAGACCTGGGAAAAAAACAAGCTTCTGAAACAAATCTGTGTGTGTGTGTGCAGACCTGTCACTCGCTCTCTTGGCTGAAAGTCAGAGTGGGAGCCGTGGCGTCGCCGGGTGAAAGCGTGGGGGAGACATCAGCATTCGGGCGATGTCACCAAGCCCCTGTGCACCGGGAGCAGCCAGACGCTCCGACAGGCGTACCTGCTTCCCCTCCGAGACACACGCGCACACACACACACACACACTCCAAGTGTCCTTGAGAGTCACTGACAACCTCTCCATAAGCATAAAGAAGCCAAACTCTGTCATTGCCAGGATCAGTCCCTTGGTGGACGTGTCTGTGTATTTGAAGGGCTTTTTTTTTGCCTGGCTATGGACAGTCAAAAAAAGTGATATTAAACCTGACTGAAAGTGTCTAATTGACTTTTGGAGGAGTCCCAGAGCTTTGAGGTCTCAGCATTGGAAATCTGACTTGGGTAGTCCCACTTGAACAGGGTGAGTCACGTTCACATGACAGTCACTGGCACTTCTGGACGGATCTCTTAGCAGTGTCTTCCTGGCACTCCCCAGGGTTAAAGAGTTGAGATTACTGTGGACAGACACATGGCTGGTCTCAATGTGTCACTTATCAAGCAGCTGCTCGTACTTTTTCTTTACTCTCATGCCAACATAAGGTCATTGGTGAATTTTGGATGGGAAGGAAGTACTTGTGAATTGATGGCCACTCTATTTCTCATATTTAGTCCATAGTATAAACATTTTTGGGATGTTATGTAGGTATTTATTTAGCTTTTGTGTAAATCAGTTTTGATGGAGCAACTTTGAAACTGTACCTTTCCAGACTACAAATTACCCAAAATTTTAAATAATTAATCTGCCATTTCTACTTTTTTTTGTAAATGTAGTCAGCTACACTACCATCTATTAACAAAATATAGCTAAATTCATTGAAACTAAAGAGGATGGTTCCTTAAATATATATTAGATATCAGAGTTTTGTAATCAAATTTATTTGCTACAAAAATTAGGATCTCAGTTAGGATAATAGTATAAACTTTAAATTTACACCTAGTAAAGCTAGAAAACTCCCTAATTTATGTAATGGGGTCAAAAAAGTAATGTGCAGCAACATTTAACTATTTCAGTGATAAGTAAGGTCAGTTTGTCTAGATAATTTTTTTTTTTAAATTAGGGCTGCCCCCTAATAGTCGACTAACCGTTAGTCGACCAGAAGAGGCTTGGTCGACCACAATTTTATTAGTCGCAGAGAGAAAAAAAAATCCACACAAAGTGGGGAAGTCACACAGTTCTTGACAGACAGATCGTTAACAGCTGGTCTATGTGGTAATACAGTACATCGGCAGGACATCCAAATGCTCACCTATCATTCATCGACCTCAAATATGGCTCATCATCTGAAATATGTTAGTAGCAGCAACTTTACATGGCTGCTCAATGTAATATTAACCTAGAATAATGTGCGCTATTGTGTCTGTGCGGAGTGAAGCTGAATAGTAGCACGCTCACCGCAGGACAGATGGAGGCGCCAGTGCGGTCACTTTCTCTTAAAATACTCATGATATTTTTGGTCACAGAGATAAGAGTAATACATCTTTCAAATCTGTAAAGACTCTACATTTATTTGTGTGCACTCACAATAACAACAAAATGTTGTGCTTTTGTAAAATAATGAAAGCAAACAGGATGCGCTTTCTGCTGTCTCAGTCTCTGTGAACTTGAGCGCGAAACTCCATGTATATCTTTGCCTTACAGACATTAAAAATATATCTATAAAGAGTAACATGTCTACTTTCAAATGAACCAATTCAAATGGAAAAATATTCTCAGATTATGTAATCCGTGTGAAACATGCACACAGGCGCATCCACTACTGCGGAGATGACGAGTCCGTGTCGCTGACTTCATCACTTATAGCGAAAACACAAAAGCACTAGTTTATCAATAAGTTATTAAAATGTTAATGCAGCCTCCATACTGTTTTTCCCTGACACATTCATAATCATTACTTCTGCCGGTGTGCTCTGGCAAGCTTTATGTGTGCGCTTGAGCACTTATTAGGGTATGTAGACAGTTAAAGGTGCATTATTATGATTTAAATGGTTTATTAATAAACGTGCGATTAGTCGACTAATGCTTCAAATGAACGACTACTAGTCGGCCAGAAAAATCTTTAGTCGAAGGCAGCCCTATTAAAGATGCAATATTTTAAACTTAAGTGGTTTAAAGGAGATAAATTTTGAGCTAATAGTCTAACAGAAACTGGTACACAATGTCTACATCGGAAACAAGTAATCTGACACATCAAAACTGTGTGCTCCAAACATTTCATTTCATGTCATATTTTATGACAAAACAAGGTTCCAGTTATTTAGGCTATTTATTTGTTAATTAACCTATCGGTTATTCACCCAACTACAGTAATGTTCCTTAGCATCCATATATTGCAAAGATGTGGTTCAGTCAGTATTTTGTGGACATGAACTTAAACCAGGGTATAATTAAACAGGGATTCCTTAAATCTGACTAGTCGTTCAGACGGTCCACCGACTATTCAGTTTTAAAAATATGTAGCTTTTGAACATCTCTAATAGAAAAAAATCTAGTACACGTAACGCAACCTCACCCAACACCTAAACATGCACAGTAAATTTCACAGTATAAACTTATTTTTAATGAAAAAATTCTCTTTGAGAGACATCTTTTCCTTTGCAGTATAGCTCAGGAACTGGATATAGACTAACATCAGGCCAAGTGTCAGTGCACATACTCTTAAGAGACTGCGGCTGATAAGCGGACCCCCAGGGGAGTAAAAGTGCTCCGTTCAAATGTGTGTGTGTGTGTCTGTGTAGACACATTTCCACCAGTACGAGGCCCAAAGCCACCTCCTGTCAACTGTATACACACACACACACACACACACACACACACACACACACACACACACACACACACACACACACACACACACACAAGTTCTCACTCCATCCAGGGAATGTGTGTGTGTGTGTGTGTGTGTGTGTCAGCAACAGCACCCTGGGCCTGGATTTCTGCAGGATCAACAGGGCTAATTATAGTGATGCACTGACACCTTTCTAGTGCCTTTTCAATCACCTCCCACTGCCAGGTGCCTCACTGCCTCAAGCTCCCCCTTCGCCTGTTTGTGTTTGTGTTTGTGTGTGTGTGTGTGTGTGTGAGAGAGAGAGAGAGAGAGAGAGAGAGAGAGAGAGGGAGATAGCTTACGAGTGTTTGCTCAAAAGTTTGTGTGTATGAACAGGAGTTAGTGGTGACGGTGGTCGTGGGTGTGTGTTTTTATGTGTGAATGGAAAAGAGTTGGTGAGAAGTTTACAAAGGTGTATGCTGGAGAAGTTATGAGATATGTCTGAGAATGCTTGAAATATGTTAGTTGCTGTATTTAGAGAGCTGTAGCCTATTTTTTGGGGATGTGCTTTTATATGTGTGCTTATTAGTGTGCATGTTGTCCATTGGTAGACAATGATAAACTAACCATTTTGTAGGTCTCAAAACAGTAAATGAGTGGCATTGTTTATTCCTACACGAAATGTGGACAGTTGACCTAATAAAAAAAAGTGTAGAAACAAAAAATAAGCCTCATTGTAAAATACAATTCAGTATAGTTATATTTTTCTATTTAAAACAAAGTTTATTTACATAATTTTCCTAAGGCAATGGGTTTCCTTACTTTTAAGTCAACAACATAATGTATAGGTATCAATATCCATCATGTGTGATTTGAATCTTAGTGGTAGGCTGAGACAAATTGTATTTTACAGCTGGTACACTTTTATTTATTTTTTTATTTTTATGTTATTTGTGTTGCCATTTGTGTTGAATGTGCAAGGCTTCCAGTGTCATTCGCTTGTAGTTGTTTTTACATGTACAAAACCACTTTTTCTTGCAAACTGGTCTTTGCGATCATATAATTTTAATTTATCATTCTAAACATAAACACTGGTTTGCAACACAAATAATTTTACTTCTGTGTTGCAAAATAAGGTGGATATGATGACAGAATTGTCATAATTTTTGGGTGAACCCTACCTTTAAGTTGGATGGAGTCTCTAATGGGAAACACTGATGTTTTCTATCGCTCAACTCATGTCACTTTTGTCTCATCTGGTGCCACCCCTGGGTCATCAGGTCTGCTTCGAGTAGGAACGCACAATGCGCACATAAACTTGTCATCATTCTTTTCTTTGTGTTGACATACCCTGTGTTTCCTATAAGCTCACGTAGCTCTATCTTATCCTCCACTGTTATTTAAACCTGACAACAGCACCAGAGTCTGTAGTCGTCCATGTCATCATCATAGTGCTATGTGTCATTACCCATGCATATGCTGACAGTGTATCCCTTATCCCTCTCAGGACTCTGGTGAGCTCTGCTGACTTGTTTGCGCTTATGTCAAGATTTTTGGTTACGAGTCGCACCGTACGCTGTCATGTGCTGTCACCCTCTTCCTCCCGAGGTAGTCAGTCATTGGAACGGCAACCCCTCAATCCCACGTTTGGAAATCAACACAGGCATGTCATCAGCTGAGCCAGTGAAGGGGAGAAGAGCTTCCTGAGGCTGAGAAGATGCTATCACACTGTTTTGCTGTCGCGGGAAAGCTGCACCGGTGGTCCTTGAAGTGCAACAACCCTGTCTCTCTCAAAAGCACAGGAAGAAGGAGAGATGTAACTTCCATCCCCCCTATGCCACCACAACTGGAGTCTGTTATCAGTATGCATGTGTGTAGCTGTGTGTGTGTGTGTGTGTGTGTGTGTGTGCTTGTGTTGTGTTGGGTGGCAGGGGGCTGAGAGGACCAGCGCCGGCTATGCCTCTTTATCGAGGGTCATTGTAGTGGAGGACGAGTGGCCGTGATAGCGTCTATGGCCTTGCTTTTGATGTTATTGAGCTGCTCCAGCACAGAACTGGTGATAACTTACAAGTCTGATAAACATTCAGTGTCCCTGTAAGCCTCCTGTGTGCGTGGAGGGCCAGAGAAGTGATCCTGTGCTTTGTTTGTCCTTCACTGGCAGTTATTCAAGTTTGAAACCCCTCGTCCAGTCTCCCTTTTAACCGACTTGTGTTTACAGTAAAGCTGAGTAGTCACAAAGTCATGTTCTACAACGTGTACAGACAAATTGCCCCTGTGGCTTTTTCTGCTCGCTGACCTTGCTCTCCCTTCACACCCTTGGAGCCCAAATTCCGTTTTGTTCTTTTGGGGCTGTTTTGTGTTTGTTTTTCCAGCTTTACTGGCTTCCAGAGTCAAGAGGATGGTTTTCAGTGCCTCAACCCTTATTTTTGGTTTTCTTTTTTCCCCGTATTGCATGAATTTACATCGCCTTTTTAAGTGATTTTGTTTACTGATCCTGTGTATGACCTTGCGGTTTTCTCACAGGACTTTGCAACACTTCTCAGTACAATGAATTACAAATGCCCTCATCTCACTAGACATAGTATCTTACATTTATATTCAGCTTTTTCACGCTGTATTTAGCCATGCAACTTGCTTTGCTCTATGTGTAAACATGGAAGGATAAGATCCCAAAATGCATTTGGGAAGGTTATGCATTCAATGTAATCTCTAAAACTGTGTGAAATGTTTTTCTGAAGTGGGTCGAAGTGGCTCGGTGGATTACCATTTGCATCATGCCCTGCACTTCCTTATCCACATTGTGTCCTTTTATGAGCAAAGATATGTTATCCTTACATGCTGTGGATTGAGTTAAAACAGCTGGCTACTGCTGGAAGTAAGAAGAGGTCCATGGTGCCAGGCCATGTATGTTTCCCAACAGCAAATTTACTTGCTTGGTTGTAACAATTAAGCTTACTGACAGATTGATGTACCTCGATGCACTAGGCTAGAAGTGGCCGCTCATGTTTCCGTGCCATGTACTTAGTTTTAGTGAGATAGAACAAGAGAAAGATCTCTCTCATAGTCTGGCCAATATGAGTCAACTGCAGTGCCTGTGACCCAGTTCCAACCTCTTTCACTCTTTTTCCCTCCCTCTCTTTCTCTCTCTGTCTTTCTCTCTTTTCCCCCGCTTCCATCCTCTGTGCTGGCACATCTCGCTCTTTGAAGTCCACAGGCTGATCTCCCTCTACAGGAGAGAGAATGCAAAAAAAAGAGAAAGAATTAAAAAAATGAACAGAACACAAATAAAAAGCAGAGCACAACTATAATTTCAGATGCTGAGGTACGTTGCCCCATGGTGTCATGAAGAGGCACAGTGTGCTGCAGGTAGCTCCATTCCCCTGGCACCACTGGTTTATTTATCCTCTTTTCTGTTTTTTTGCCAGCTGAGCAATGTCACGGGATCTGACCTAGAAAGGTCCAATCGCTCTCAGTCAAGCCCTCAACCTCCTCCTGTGAGTGCGAAGGTGCCAGAGACTCAGTCATCTTTAACAGAAAGGGGAGCAGTGCATTGCTTGAGTCTCCAAGGCTGACCCACTTCCGGGACATGCAGGAACGTGGTGGACTGTGGGCACCATGTTTATCTTTTAGAATTGGAAGGCTTACTCCAGATATCAGTTTTTTGTAGAAACTTATAGAGTCCATTGAGCATGACTGTTTCATGTTTTATGTAATAGATAATGTACATTACTGTTGTCAGTTGTCATTGTCACAAAATGTTATTTACTGGATGGATCAGGACCCTGACACAGAGGGGATGGATTTTTTATCACGTTATTTTGTGTTCCCGAGATGTGCTCTTGCGAAAGACTGTGAGGTCAAACCTAGATTGGTTGGTTAACATCTGAAGTCCACTTAAAGATTCCCAAGGGCTTGTTTAATTCTGTCCACCAGCTTTTACCTTGCCCTCTGCTTGCGCCTATTTTCTTCTTGTTATTCTGCTAGTGGTCATGACTCTCACCAGATTGATTTCCAAGCATCCATTTGTGGACACCTTTGGGTTACCACAATATCAGTCTTTTCTGCAGTGCAGAAACGTAGCTAGAGGCTACCGTGGGAACAATTGTGTATGAACACAAAAACAATCTGCAAGCAAGGCTCCTCTGAGCAGAAGACACAACAGGGCCGGGGAAAGATGGCTCTTTGCTCTTCAACCCTCGGCTGCAAATAGTTCATTGTAATTCCCAAGATAGTGGCAAGCAGTATGTAGCCCCTGCAGTGCTGCGCTGCATGGCTTTGTGGTTCTGGAAGATGGGAAAATAAGCACAGTTCTCCCTAAACACTGAAACATGCATTCATCCCCCATATAATCAACAGAAACGCCCTGAGCTTTGGTGGGTTTTCTTTAAGGTTTGTCTGTCTGCCTTGCAATGTTTTATCAAGCTTTTATGTTTCTTGGTTTCGGCTGTAATGGGCAACTTGTTTTCCACTGTAGTTTGTAAACCTTCATCCAGCTGCACCATCACTTTCCTCTAATACACACACCTTTATCTCTTATCTTGTGTTCAGAGGGAATGCATAACATTTCGCTGTTGTTGAAGAAGGTTACCAAGTCTCTTTAGGCTTCTGTTTTCAGCTAGAGTTTGGCAGCTTCTTTTCTTTTACATTTTTTAAGTTGGCCTCAGGCCTAGAAGAGCTCATCAGCGGTGCTCGGCTAGATTGCACACACATACCTGCAATGTTATTTCAAATGGCTTAATTAGTTTCTGGCTGCATAGGCTGAAAGATTTACATAGCGCAGCACTTTATTCACTGCGGAAAATGATTGAGACCATGTGACTTCAGCACTCGATGTGCGTGAATTGGCTTTCTGGGTCATGCTCAAGCACTGTCTATTACCTTTTGGAATAGAATTCTACTTTATCACCTTCACTTGTTGGATTATGTTTTTTTTCACGCTCTTTTCTCTCCCAGGAATTTGCTCTCTGATCTTGTACTTTACCAGCTCTTATGACGGATGGTTTTTAATTGAAATGCCTCTTCACCTTAAATAATTATTTGAAATTTGAACATAATTTTAGTCATAGCACAAACTTTTCTATGAATGAACTGAACAACAATGCATTATTCAGTTATGTTTTGTATGATAAAGATGCCCAGCTATCCAAAAAAAAAATTCCTCTCCCCTTAAACATGAGGGGCCATTAGAATTAAGAATTTTAGAATTTGCCTGCTGTTAATTAGTGTGAATTTGAATTGTCCACATTTCACAGAATGTTGAACTGGAATTTGAATTTAGAATGACAAAATAGAAATTACTGAACTGAAATTCATGACTAATGGATAAGTGTTCTTCTGCCTTGGTCCATAAGTCTGTCTGGAATGCCCTTTAGAAAAAAGTTGAATTGTTTTTACAAACCTTAATTTTATGAATTTTGCATTATGTATCCTTCCTTCAATCCTAATTCAAATTTTAATTCTAGTTCTTATTGTTTTACATTTACATTTACATTTACATTTATGCATTTAGCAGACGCTTTTATCCAAAGCGACTTACAGTGCATTCAGGCTATACATTTTTTTTTATCAGTATGTGTGTTCCCTGGGAATTGAACCCACAACCTTTTGCGCCACTAACGCAATGCTCTACCACTGAGCCACAGGAAGTTTTAAATTCAGAAATGTAATTGTAATTTCGAAGGCATTCCTGTATTTAATTATGAGTGGTGCACAACTCAACTCTCAAACTCTCTGTATTTTCATGGAAGCTTCCCATTTAAGTACCCCACATTGTGACAGAGAAAATGCCGGAAGATGTTAGTGCAGTCCTACTGTGCTGTTGATCTCAAAGTCATGTCTTCTGTTCTTTCAGAAAGACAAGAGAACGAGAAAAAGAAAGTGGTTCAAAGCTTGTGGAGTCGTTGTGTCTGACAGCTTGTGTCAGGGTCCTTGGAGTCACAGACTTGAATTACAAATGCTCTCATTTTATGTTGAATGTGTAAGACTTATGATATGATTGTCATCAATTAATCCTGTTGTATCTATTGTTAGTCTTTTCCTCCTCCTTTTTAAACCAGAAAAGTCCCAGTTTTTTTCCCCATGTGGGTGCATAACTTTGTCAGGGGTTGGGGGGTAAGTGCTGTTCCATTTGGCTGTCCATTGCTCCAGGCTTAAGGTTAAAAAAATCTTGGATTTCACAAATGAAGTCTGCCATTGCAGCCAGTGGCATGATGGGCACTTACATTAACCAGCTTTAATTGGGAGAGTCGTTTACCTTACAGGCATGGGGATGGTACATTTTGAGCTGAGGAAATTAGAGTTGGTTGTTAAGGGCAAGCTAGATGTTCTAGAGTAGTGTGTTTGTGTGAGTGCTCTTGTGCTTCAAGGTATGTATTGAGTGTACGGAGATGGGGTGAGGGTCACAGCTGACCGGGGAATGATCTGACAGGGATCATAGTCTGTCCTTGGGAGATGATTAACTTCAGCCCTTTTCCAAAGTTACTCGCCTTGGGATGGCACGGCAGGAATGTGATATTTTGTAACCGACAGTAACTATTTCTTTCCTTATTTCTTCACTATGCTACGATTGGTATCCCATTGAAAATGTTTGCCGTTTTTGCCAAATAATTAAAGTCAGTGTTCTGTTATTTTAAGCTAGAACTTTGTGGTAACTTTTTTCCGTTCCCCTGCCACAATTCACTCAAGTTTTTGACCTGCTGGTAATCAGCGTCTCAGTTTGGCAACCATCTCACTCGCTGGGGTCTTCAGTTCGACAGCAAAACTTGACACCTTCTGGCCATTAAGAGTGCATGGCACCTTCCATCAGGTCTTCTCAGACTTGATCATCCGGCTTCTTCTGTTTCCTTACTCGCCCTCACTTTTGACACTTGCAGATATGGGTGCCCTGGTCTGCCTATCAGTCACAAAGTTCCTCCAAGAACAGTAGGGGAGCTCACTGAGGCTGTCTCTGCTAAAGGCATTTGGTGTCCATCAATGTAGGAGATCCCTGGGATAACCTGACATGGAGAGATGTGGGGCTCGCTCTCCAGTGCCTCCCTCAGTGCAATTCCTTCAGTGTGTTCTGTCGATTTGCTCTACTGTACTGACAAGCGGGCCAATCTCTGCTAGTCCTCGGCTTCCTGCCTGCCATCCCGCTGTGTTTGTTTTAGCTACCGTTCTATTGCTGCTCGCTTTCCCTTTTCCCCCTTACTCTGCGGCAGTCTCAAATTCATTACAACATTCCCTTCCTTTGTCTCTGTATTTTTGTGTGTCTTGTCAAATAAGTGTATTCGCACAATCCAGGTGGCCCCACAGTCAATTGGAAAACCTCTCACAGCAAGAAATTGTGTTGAGTTTTTCTAAGCTGTGTTATTGCGGTTTGCTGGAAGCCCATCTGACAGGAGCTTGGCAAACTAGCCTGAATTCAATGTGCGAGCCTATATATTTCTTTCTCTCTTTTTTTTTTTTTAACTGCTCCGAGAGACATTTTTTTCTACCAGCCATGCAGCCACAGCTGGTTTTGTTGTTTTAGCCAAACTGAAAATGGCAAGAGTATGACTGAGAGGAATCAAGGAATTTGTTTACTCAAGTTAACTCATTGCAGTCCCACACCAGAGCCTGAAGCTGGACTGTCATAGCCCGCTTGTTTTATTGAATATGTCACAAGAAAGAAAAGGCCACTGTAGATAGTAAATTAACATTGACGTTCCCAGTCATTTTTAATCTGATTGCATTTCCATTCGGTATACATACAATTCCTATAGTCTTGAGATATTTTTTATAACACTCATTACATTTTCAAGTAATGCCATTTCTGTGTGTGTATTCATTTATTCGTATTATTTTATGTATTTTATATTTTATCTATTATATTATTTGGTCAAACTTAATTTTAAGGTCCAATTCTCACAATTAGCAAACTATTAACTATGACTTTTGTCTCAATAAACTCCTAATTTGCTTCTTATTAATAGTTGGTAAGATAGTTGTTTTACGTATTGGTAGGATTAGGGATGTAGAATATTGTAATGCAGAATATGTGCTTTAAAAGTACTAATAAGTAGCCTATATGTTAATAATAATCATAAGCAACTAGTTAATGTTGAGAATTGGTCCTATACTAAAGTGTTACCATTTATTTATTGGGTGAATGAATTAATGAATGTCACTCGACACCTGACAACAGTTGGTGCCATTTATCATTCAGTTATTGTTCACACAGTGCATTAACCACTTGTATATACTCTAATAGAATTCTACTCCCTTTTCTTACTACTATCTGACATGCATTCTCATGCTTTCATGTATCACATTTTTTTCACTTGTCTCTGAATCTCTTAAACCCCGTCCTTAAGATTTAATTAACATTTTGATCCAGGGGAATTAAAGCCGAGCGCTCTGAACAGTGGTACAGTGGCTTTTGTTTGGGCTGGAAAGTGTTGCAGAACACGACGCATGCGCATACTCACTTAACATCTTCATTTGGCAAACGAGAGAGACAGGAGGTTTGTCTGAGCGTGTTTGTTTTGTGATCTTTAGCGTGTGCGAATGTGTATATATGGGATTCTGGGATTCTTTTACAGAAGGTGCTAAAACAAATAGATTATGTTAAAGCTTGAGAATGGGTGAAAAGAAAAAGTAACCCTGAAGGATTGGAAGTGTGAAATTAGGATTCGGCTCAGCACGGCTGTGAGCGTCCATTGTACCTGACTCATCAAATGAAAAATTCATCAATTAATCCTTTGACAATAAAGCTATACACTGCAAAAATCGATGCCTGATTGACTCCTGCAGCCGACCCACAGAAAAACAGAGCCCTGAATTCAGTGTAACATGAAATGTCTCATCCTCCACAAGCACATTATTGAGCTTTCAAGACTAGCGGCTGGGAAATATTTGCCTGCACTGTGGGATTGACAAAACCATTGAAGGATGAAAAAGTAAGAACTTTTTTAAAAATAAGGGCAACAAGTGTGAGCTTTTAAAATCCCACGGTCCATGAAACATTTCCTTTCTTCACCCATTGATAACAGCACATTTGGGCTCTTGGCTTTGCGTGTAGTAGCTGTAAGTTTTTGTGTGTCTGTTCGTGGAGCAGTGCACCAGGGTATTTGCGAGCGATTGTCTGAGCCTAATAAAGTCATCAGCTGGCTATAGGAAAACAGCTGATGTGGTCCCAGGAAGGCAACCGATGGAGAGCAGTCTGTGATCATCCGAAGGTATGATGGGAGACCACCATGAACCACATGCAACCCCTTTCTCTCCACAGCCCGAGATCAAAGCACAAGCCCCGGTAATGCTCCATCAATTAAAATGCCCATGTATCCCAAGTGCATGAAAAGAGTGAGAGAGGGGTAGAGGGAGGGAGAACGTAGACTGCCGCTGTATTTGACTCTTTAGATTTTGCTCATGGATTTGTTTTTGTCCTTCTGTGAACTTGTAGTTATCTTCTCTCTCTTGCTCTCTCTTATATATATTTATATATTTCAACATATTTCTCGTTAGTTAAAGTAGAAATAGTGTGCTCTGTGTACAGCCTTGCATTGCATTTGTAATGCAGAGAGTGGTGCAGAGAGCCTGCAATAACCTACATACTGCACAGCTTGCTGTGTTTATTATATGTGCATGCATAAAGATTAGGAGTGGGATTTTCTAGGTCTCCCAAAATACAGTTTCATCATGGTGCTTTCACTATTATAATAGATATTGGTATTATTTTTAATTAATTGTTGTGACGTTGTAGTTTATTATCACAAGATGTGTTATGTGTTGTGTTGTGTTGTGTTGTATGCTGCCAAACGATTAATCGTGATTAATCGCATCCAAAATAAAAGTTTTTGTTTACATAAAACATGTGTGTGTACTGTGTATATTTATGTACACTCTTTTTTTTTTGTTATCAACATTTTTTTTTTTTTTTTCACACATAACACAACCCATCATCCAAAATATAACAAAACAAAACAACAGACACATACTCAACATCTCAAAGTCCAGTCAAAAGGGATTATGTACACTCTTAAAAATAAAGGTGCTTAAAAGGTTCGTCACATTGATGCCATAGAAGAACCATTTTTGGATCCACAAAGAACCATTCAGTCAAAGGTTCTTTAAAGAACCATCTTTTTCTTACCTTTTTGTAATCTGAAGAACATTATTTCACCACAAAGAACATTTTGTGAAACAGGAAGGTTCTGCAGATGTTAAAATTTCTTTATGGAACCATTTAGACAAAAAGGTTATTCTATGGCATCCTGAAGCACCTTTATTTTTAAGTGTATATATAAATATACACACAAGTATATATTTAAGAAAAATGTTACATTTATATTAAATATATTTATATACGATATAAATTATATGAATATTAAAATATACATGTAAATATTTTGAAAATATATGCTGTATGTGTGTGTATTTATATATACTCACACACATATATTATGTAAACAAAAACTTTTATTTTGGATGCGATTAATCATTTGACAGTACTAATTATATTATTATATTATATTATATTATATTATAGATTAATATTTATTTTAAATTAAATATCCGAAAAGATTTGACTGCATTAAATACCACATTTATTACAAATTGCATCGCATGTAGCAATAAGCTTTAAAAACACAAAGGCAGACTTTGAATGCAAATTGGGTATTTTAGATCTTTGCGGATATGCTATGGTAATTTCTGCCATCAGGAGAAAAACTTCTCTGCTCTCTATGAATAAACTGTAGTGGCATTGGCTTCTTTTTGTAAATATCGAAGCATTGTCATTAGTGATGATAATGATGATAATTGTCATTTAGTTTATTGATTAGGTGTTGTGAAGGAATATCACAGCACTATACTGTATTGATTTCCCACCTCACCTTTAGTTAATGCTTTCATTATGTTTGCATCTGTAGCACTCTGTATCCCATCAGTGACTCTGCAGTGTCTTTCTTTCTCTCTCCTGATTGAAACAGGTGACACGTTTAGATGTGGTTCAGTGATCTCAGTCATTGACCCCTTTAGGCCTAAGACAGCACATTCAGGGTGTTTTCACACTTGGTCTTTTTCAGGGGTCTGAGCGCAGTTCGCATGATTTTTGGCCCATATGTGAACACTCCAAACGATCTCAGACCCCTCAGAAGTGAACCGAACTGAGATCATCTCGGGAGGTGGTCTGAGTACGGTTCGCTTTCGGCTAACGGTACGGTTCGCTAAAAACGTGCATTGTGAACACGAATCGTCCCGGGCTCACTTGATTTTGTCCTTTTGCGAATTTCAATGTAGTTTGGCCATCAGATGTTTCCGTACAAATCAGCAGTTCATGGTGGTTGCTGCTTCTGGCAGATCTCTACAAATTATTCGCTACTCACAACGTACATTCGTTTATTTTAATTTCAACCGCTTCCAAACTGTGTAAGAGAGACTTTGTGTAAGTTTAAACTTTTTTTATTTATTTTTTTTCCGTGATATACGAGCACATCCCAGCGGGGGCTAAACTACACTCTCTTTAGCGTTTATTGTTTCAACTGTCAAAAACACCCATGGTTCACATAAACACAGTTGGTTTTGTCTCAGTCGAATGTAAACATCTGGGAAAGAAATCGCATGTGTATCAACTGATCTGTGCATTATTGTAGCTAGTTCTAGTACAGCAGCCTAATGAGAATCAGTAGAATCTATATTATTCATACAATTAATATGCATTGTATTATTATTTTTTTCATTTGATTAGTACATTTCTTACTTAAATGCTGCATTTAAAGGATACCTGTACTGTACCTGGAAAAATTTAAAGCAGTTTATTATATTTTATTTTATTTCATTTGTCCAATTTCATTTTTTTTTCTATCTCAATGTCAGCATGCCTTTTCCGCGGGTCCTTAAAAAGTCTTAAATTTAATTGCATCAAATTTAAGGCCATAAAAAGTACAATGGGGATGGAAAGACAATTGCCATATAGCTTAATGTAATGATTAAAATGAAAAAAAGATATGATTTCATTGGATAAATATGAGCGCTGCACGTTTCAAAGTCTATCTTTATGCAGTTCTGAAAGAGCCACCTGCTGGCAGAGAATTAATTTGCATTTTTGACAGCCCTTCTGCTGGTTTAAAATAATAATTGACATTAAACCAGCCATTAAACCATTAATATAATAATTGATATATTAGATTTTTGACTGTTTTCTTAAAAATGGTTTGAAATTTGAAAGGCTGAAATTTGAAATTTTATTTCATATTATTATATGAAATATATATACACACACACACATATATATATATATATGCTTAAGTGGACCAAAAAGGGATCTGAGTCCTCTTTCAGGAACAGCGATAGTGTGAACACAAAGAAAACTGGGTCCTTTTTCACTTGGTCCACCTCTTGGTCCACTTTAAGGGGTCTGGGTTCGGTTCAAAGAGGACTCAAGTGTGAAAACACCCTAAGATGCCCACATAACGATGACTACTGCTTTCATCTGCTCTAGATGAAAGAAACATGAGCACTTGAGGATGAATGAGAAGAAAGCCAAAGTTTTGTTTTCCTGACTTCAGCAGATTTGGCCTGTGATGCAAGATAACTGTTTTATCAGTGAACGATGTCCAGGCTCATCTACCCTGTGAGCTTTTTCTTTTCAGAATAAAGCCAAACATGCCAGATTTACTGCATATTTGTATCTTGGCATTCTTTTTTTATTGGACATACAGCAAAGTAGCAAAAAGTACAAGGCATTTCCATGATATATGCTGGTTTTCTATATGAAGCTCCTTTAAGTACCATGTAACATGATTTATGAATATGGTAATTACAGTATTTAGTACCATCACTGTAAAAAATAATGTTTCCCAGTTTAAAGGATCTAACGAATACTAAGAAATATACAGTAAATTAGTTGTGTATTGATGTTAAGAGCTCATATCTTATTATTATTTTTTAAACAGTTGTTGATTGTCACTGTTCTTCAAGTTTTAGGACAAATTGTGAGAACCTAAAAATATTCTAAATATTTTTGCACTTTTGTAAGTCTCAAAGCAAAATCTTGAAGCTTTATCATAGACATGAGGGTGTGTGGTGTAGAGGTCTTCTCGGGTCCTAAAATCTGTACCTGACCCGAATCGACCCAAATTACTTCTTACCCGAACCCGACGTGCATAAATAATTTTTAAAAAAAGATAAACCCGACCCGAGACAGACCCGATGAAATTAGTCCCGAGTCCGACCCGACCGCATTTATTTTCGAACTCGACTGGACCCGAATGTAAACGGCATCGATGTGTGCACAGCCTGCAGCCCCGCATCGGTCCAGAATAATCCCGGGGTCCTGCCGACTGATTTGGCCGCTGCTCCATTAAATAAACTGAATGAAAGTACTTATTTATTAGCCTATTACTTTATATTTTTGGCTGATGGATACATGTTATTTCTGAGTTTGTCTTTCAATTGTAACCAGTGGATTTGAAATATAAACTTGATAGTTTTATAAAAATTAAATCGATAGGTTAATAAATTATGGATTTGCTATAGTTTTGTCTGCAACGCTATTTACCTCATCTCTGGTGAAGGGCTTTTGCACACAAAAAAAGAAAAGCCTTGCATTGACACGCAGCGTA
This sequence comes from Schizothorax lantsangensis, assembly GCA_027422415.1. NCBI lineage: Eukaryota > Metazoa > Chordata > Actinopteri > Cypriniformes > Cyprinidae > Schizothorax > Schizothorax lantsangensis. The sequence goes on along the minus strand of CM049842.1, from coordinate 21,307,319 downwards.
ATGAAGTGAGTGGATTTTTCCTGATGGATCTCAAGATGGATTTCTGAGGTTACAAACGTATGTTCCTTTTTTACGTGCGTTTCTCAAAAATTAACTTAACATGAACGCACAAGTAGGCTACACATCCGGGAAAGTTTAAAAGAATTCGGGTCTAATCGGGTCCTTTTGGGAAAAGCACATTTATTTTAATTACCCGAGACCCGAGGCTGCTAATACCGAACCCGACCCATGTCCGAGGCACTCGTAGAAGTTTTGGACCCGAACCCGCTCGGGTCTCGGGTCGGTCCTCGGGTTTTCGGATCCAAGTGGACCCATGAAGACCTCTAGTGTGGTGTCCTGTGCAGGTTAGATGTGGTTTCAGTTGTTGGTTGGATTCAGATGGAAATTGCAGTGGCAGGTTTAGGAAGCTGCTTGCTGTGTATGTGGTGTTTAAATTCAGGGCTTGTGGGGTGATTAAGACCTGTTTGCTCTGGTATCTCAGTGCGGATGCTAGCTAAAAGAGCGTCCTTTCTCTGTGTGTTGTCAGCCAGCTTAATCATAAAGCCTCCATAAAGCCCCTGTGGTCTCCCAGCAATGAACCCCACTGCCTTGGCATTCCTGTTAGTGCTTTTGTTTTCAAATGCCATCCATCAAGTGTCGCATCTACATGCTTATACCAATCAGTTATTGGCAGGCCCAGATGACACCTGCAAAATTTTACACATAGTTGTACTTATTTTGGTTTAAAAAAAATCTGCAGAAAAGGTGGTTAAAAATAATACTTATTGTGTTGTAAAGCAATTACCAACTAGAGGTCTGCGGAAAGATTTGTATTTTACATTTTTCAGTTATGAAACCTATAAAACATTTGTCATTGAAGTGACTTTAATAATTTTAACTTCAAATGATATCCGGTATAATATAAGATTAAAAGTATCACATTTGGGGAGGGCATAATAAAAAACAAAAAAATGGGAAGCACTATTTTAAAGCACTTCCTCCCCAGTTGATTTGAAATAGGATTCCTTTCTGTTCCTAGAGTTTACCTTCATGTTTTATATCTGTAACTGTGAGATGATGTTTGGGCGGATGTTTTCTGAGCCCTGCTTAGAATATAAAAGCATCTGTTTCCTTTGGTCTAAACTCATCTGTTCTTTAAATAAAGTTAATGACGCGGTCCAAAAACATCAAGGCACTTTTGAATAAGTTAGGAGCTACTGTGCTATTGTCAGATGAAAGGGGCTAGCTTAAATTAGTTGACTTATTTAAAGTTAGGTTATGATTTCCATCTCTGGGTATATAGCAAGTATTTTGCATATGTGTTATTTATACACTTTGCTGTGTGTTTGGATATGTAGGCACACAAGATGTTTTTTCACATCCATGAGTGCAGTACTTCTATACTGGACAGTGGACTCTTTATCTTTGTAGTTGTTTCTAGTGTTATTTGAGGTCTACTCAATCAACCCAGAAAATATAAGGACAAATATTGTCTCAAATTCCACAGTAACGGGATGTTTGAGAGTGACATCCTGTCAATTATTTACTATGTACAGAATAGATTACTATTCAGAAGTTTGGGTCAGATTTTTTAATGTTCGTGAAAGTGTTTTATGCTTGTTTATTTGATAAAAAATCCAACATTTTCAATTATTATTACAATTTAAAATTCTATTTTTCTACTTTAAATGTCATTTATGTCTGTGATGGCAAAGCTGAATATTTCTGAATTTTCCGTAGCCATTACTCTAGTCTTTAGTGTCACATGATTCTTCAGAATTCATTCTCATATGTTGATTTGATGTTCAAGAAACATTTCTTCTTATTATCAATCTTGAAAATGGTTGTGCTACTTCATATTTTTTATGGAAACCATGATATTTTTTCATTCTTTGATTAATATGAAATTCAAAAGAATAACATTTATTTAATAGAAATATAATTAATAATTCAAGCATTTTAAAATAGTCTTTACCTTCACTTTTGATATATTTAATGCATTCTTGCTGAATACAAGTATTAATTAATTACTTTTGAATGGTAGTGTATATATATCAAGTACTTTTGATATATTTAAATGCATTCTCGCTGAATACAAGTATTAATTAATTACTTTTGAATGGTAGTGTATATATATCAAGTACTACATACTTTAATATGTTTATATAAAAACGTGCCCAAGATTAACCATATGTATGAGTGATAATGATGTGCTTTTACAGTATACAGTTGTTCTGTTGTTTTACAGGTCTGTTATGGTAGGGTCACGGACAGCCGGGAAAAACAAACAAAAACAATGCTATATATTTATATATATACTGTATATATACACGTGATTGTATGCAAATTTCAGGTGTATGTGTGTGAAGTATGTATGACTATATATATAATATATATATATATATATATATATATATATACATACACTTTATATGTGTGTATATGTATGCATGTATGTATGTATATATGTATATAGTTATATATCAGTGTTTCCCCTGCCATTATCTTGGGAGGGCGGCCCGCCCCCCTTGAAGCTCAAGTTCATTTTATTTTATCTATAGCGCCAGATCACAACAGAAGTCATTTAAAGTTACCTTTCCAATAGAACAGGTCTATACCTTGTTCTTTTATTAAACAAACTAAATAGCCTTACGTTATTTGTCTTATTTACACGACGGCATGTTATTTCTGTCTCTAACGTTACATTACATGTGCGCGCTCTGTATGTGCATAGCGTTGTTCCGCCCCGATGCACACACACACACACACAAACGTACGCGCACACACAAGTGAGCCCAATCCCACTAGTATTTGTAAATATTAAACTGCAAAACGACTATTTAAATATGACTTCTGCCTGTCTCTGTGTTAATGTATGGTGCAGACGTGCGGTTTTGTTTGCTACTCATACAGAAGTGCACGCGAGGCTTGCGCTGATATTTACGTCTGCCGCCTCACTAAATGAGGACGTAAATACAGAACATATCCAGAACTGCTCTGAGAGTCACTTCATGAGCATTTGACCGTTACATTTGAGTAAAACTATCCTCACATCATATACACACAGAAATGTAAAGGTATTCACGGCAACCCGTCAAAATAAAAGTTTGGGTTTCAATTGTAGACATTGTGGCAGAAATATATTCCTATTGATCAGTAGAATGTACGTAATAGCCTACTAAAATGATTAAAACCTTATTTTTAAGGAATAATCATAAAATATGTCTTCAATGTTTTAATTGTAATATTAAATCCCCTTTATTTTCCAAAAAAAATAAGATTTGTTTAATTTTCATTAATTAAAAGATAAATTAAATGAATGTTTTTATATTGGAAAAAAAACGGAACATCGCCCCGCCCCCACCACCGCCCCCCCCAAAGCCATAAATTAGGGGAAACACTGTATATATAGTTGAACATAGTTATATATAAATAGGCCTGACTTTTAAAATGTTAACTGGATCTGTATCTATTTTTTTATTTTTTGCTGATGTCAAAGGTTGTGCATCCAATCAGTTATAGTAGTTATAGTTATATTCATGAACTTTTTGTTTTGGTTAGTGTTTCTATGTGGACATCGGTGCCAACCCAACACAATTTGGTGTTGGGTCACCTTTTGATGTCCAGTGAGAAACCTGAAGCAAAACGAGTTTATTAATTTAATACACAGACACCGGAAGGACAAAAGAAACTAGCTAATTCCCGCTCGCCCATCTCTCTGATCAAAACTGCCATGCATTCTGGCCCAGGAGGTGTGTGGGCTGTTATCTGAGCCAGTCTTTGTGCAGATCTTAATGTCAGAGCGAAGGGTACCAGGGGCCAGTCAGCACATTCTAGGCACAGAGAGCTGGCAGAGGAGCAGACGTTAGCTCCAGGCATCTCGCGAGCGTTTGATAGCACTGCCTCTTTGTGAGCCTGCCTGTTTTTTTATATTTTTTGTTACAGCTCAAAAGCAACTGTCTGCATCTAATCTTCTTCCTGCTTTTATCATCAATTCCACTTGTCTGATTTTCATTCGGCCTTCCCCCCATCTATTTTTTCTTCTTTCTGGTTTTCCCTGCATGTTTGCATCTAAAGCAAGATTGCCTGTCTTATCATGAGAGTGTGTTTGCTGTGTCGAGGTCTACAGATAGGTGGCAGTATTCTCTTGTACAGTGACAGCTCTGTCTTTTCCTTTCTCATTCTCTGCCCTCCCTCTCTCTGTTTTTTTCCCCCTTGCACACACACACACACACACACACACACACACTCTCTCTCTCCCTCTGCTTGTTCACATTGTATCTTAGGGCTGCAAATTAACCTGTCACTTCATCATTTGACAAGATCTTCATTTTTATTCATTAGGACCTGGGTTGGGCCTGAGTGTGTCTGTGGTCATTTGCTTCCACTGTCTCTTTTTTCTTTCGCCGTTCTTATTTATTCCTTCCATTTCTCTTATTGTGCCACCTTTTTTTCCTCTTCTCTCTGTGTCTGGTGTTGAGGCATTAGCCCTTGTTAGGATTGTGCCCTGTGTGTCTGCCCCTGAGAGCTGGATGATGTTAAGGTACTAAAGAGCTGGTAAGCTGACTGTGATGAAAAGATAAATGACTGCATAAGTAAGCAGCGCTTCGGCCATGTTTGCTCAGATCTAGGGGAGATTGTGGAGCGATAGCACTTCAGCTTTCAAGAAAACCTCTGAAATAAAATGACGCTGCCTTGTTTGGGAACAGGGTGGATAGATGGTGCACTGGACTTATCATTTATTATTACATTATTATTTGTTTATTTTAGATTTAGTTAACCCTTCATCGACACCAAATAACAGCAAATGTATGTATGAACAAAATCTTGATTAGACATTAACGAAAGTATAGTCATTTACTTTATTTGTATAGAGGCATGCAGTTATCGTCTAAGCCCAATTCATACAAGCAAAACACCATCATTATTTAAAATGTCTTAAGTAGGTGCAGAACGTTTTAAATTCAAAAAGCCATGGCATTAAATGTTGCATACACGGTCTTCCTCAGTATTTTTGACTTTCAATGCAAATATCTAAACATGCTTAAATGAAGATACGTTTACTTGAAATGCAAAATGAAGATATGAAGTCTTGTTTTCTGAGAAACTGAAGAAAATGACAGCTTAAAACAAGAGCAAATATGTCAATGGGGAATGAAACATGTTTTCTTTTGTAATTAAGTTGATTTTTCTGAGCTCATTGGCAGATATTTGTTCTTGTTTTAATCAAACTTCATTTTGAAAAATGTCTTAGAATACAAGACCTATATTACGTCTTATATATTAGACTTATATTACATCATTTTGTTTAGTAAGTAAACATTGTTTTTAGGATAAACGTTCAAATACACAGCACTGACTTATTATTAGATATTATTAGAATATTAGACACGTATGAGACTAATGTGATGAAATCACTTACTAACCTACTAACCAGAAAATTTTATCGGATTTTGCAACTGTGCCACGACAATCTAAAGCTGCTAAATGATGTAACTTCCACATTGCACGCAGGGATATCAGAAAGGTACATAACAACAATCCACAAGGTAAAGGTTAAATTCAGGGGACTACAACCACAGGAAGTTCATCCACTACAGGCTAGTTGAACAATTACAACTAATATAAGTATTTTTTATTTTTTTTTATTTTTTTACAACCTTGAATTTTAACTATATGCACTTTTTGGTGCAGTTAGTTAGCCCATTCTTGTACCCAAATATTTCTTACAGATGTGTAAACACAAGCTAGGCTGTAACGGCTTACATCCATGATTTAGGCCTGTAAAGTCATGTTTAGAATGTTTACTGTTTAACAAACATTTAAGGAAACTTTGCAGTGCTTTGTGATGCTCATCTGGTAGTTACTGGTTGTCATTTGGTTGGTTAGCAGCAGGTGTGTAAACTATATATTATTCATGTTGGAATATATAAGTGATACGCTACCATTAAAATGTTTGGGTCCAGTATAATTTTTGGGTTACACTTTATTTTAAGGTGTCCTTGTTACAGTGTAATTATGCATTTAAGTACTGAGTAATATAAATTAACTACATGTACTTGCTGTAAGGTTAGGTTTTGGATTAGGGTTACTTGCATGCAATTATGCATCATTTATAGTTATTATAATAGTAAGTACATGTAACATGTGTAACAAGGACTCCTTAAAATAGTGTTACCAGTTTTTGTTTTGAACACTGTTATTCAGCTTGATTATGCATTAAATTGATCAAAATTGACCATAAATATGTAAATTTATAGTGTTACAAAAGATTTCTCTTTCAAATACAAATTCATCAGGAATCCTGAAAAAAAAGTATCACAGTTTCCATTAAAATATTATCCAGCACAACTGTTTTCATTGATAATAATAAGACATGTTTCTTGAGCACCAAATCAGCATATTTATTTATTTATTTAGTCATTTAGCAGACGCTTGAGGACAATAGAAGCAATCAAAAACAACAAAAGAGCAACAACATGCAAGTGCTATGACAAGTCTTGGTTAGCCTAACGCAGTACACGTAGCAAGTTTTTTTTTTTTTTTTTTTTGAAAACAAGTAGATAGGATATAGAAGAAGAAAAAAGAAACCGTGTTTTAGATAGATTAGAAAAAAGTAGATAGAATATAAAAAGAAAGCTAGTGTTAGTTTTTCAAGAAAAGCCAGCAGTTACAGAATAAATATGCAATTGATAGAGGGTCAAGTGTGTGTTTTTTTTATTTTTTTTTTTATAAAAAGACAGATATATAAAGATATTAGAATGATTTCTGAAGGATCATGTGACACTGAAGCCTAGAATAACTGCTGCTATAAAATTCAGCTTTGCGAGTTTGCGCTTTTAAAAACATTAAAACATATTACCATGCCCAAACTTTTGAATGATATCATATGTTGGAAACAGTGATGTTGTATGAATATAGCTGGACACTACTGTACAATACCAGAGGTATGGAATGTTCCACCCAGCAATATAACTCTTTCTGAAAGGAGATAAAAAAAGACTAACTTTTTATATATAGAATTGAGACAGAATCAAGACTTGTAACATGTAGCCACTGAAAAGAGAAGTGGAATGAGCTTTTAGAAAGAAAAAAAGAAGCTATATTTCATTTCTCCTTTGTCTCTCACATCATTCTGCTCTTTGATGAATTCTGAAGGCAGTGATAGTTTTGCTTTCTGTGTTTCCTCTTTTCTCCCTCTTATTTCGGCCTCTCTGGACACTGAACAAATATAGTGTGTGAAATATTTAAGTCTTAGCGTGCGGCTGAGGCAAATAATAACCAATTCTACGGGCTATTACCGGACACCTGGAGACCTCAACCGCCTTTCCTTCTTTTCGCTTCTCTTCAAAAAGAACTGTTTGCCGCAAATGTTAGCAAACCCACCCTGGTCTAGCGGACTAAGCAGATTACCAGTAATTGTATGTGTATATGTGTTTGAAAAGAAGAGAGGGAGGGATAGAGGGATGGTTAATGCTTTGAATAAGATGGAGATCCCTGCTGGCTGTTTTGTCGTGCCCCAGAGATCAGTGCTTGGAGGTTGGGTCCTGTGGAGGGGCCCCAGCCATTGGGGCCGCCAACACGCTGAGAGATGGTTTGATCTTAGCTGTGGCAGTTCTGTTTTCGATCAGAAATCTGGAGCTCCATGCACTCCACGTTTACAGCATTACAAAGCAGGATCTAGATGATACGAAAATTAGCCTGTTTCTTGATTTATCATCTTGTGTTTAAGCTAGATAAATACATGGATTCTGAGCACTTGTACTGGCCGTTGGGTTGACATGGGCAAAATTTTCCATTTTTGTTGTTAGATTCATTTAATTGGTGCTTTATCAGGAGGATAATAGAGTAAAAAGAGAGACAGAGAGAGAAAGAAAGACAAACCTAAGATACACATTCTCATTGAGTGACTCCACATGATTATTATACTGACCAGCCTTATTTCCCTTCCTTGAGAAAATCCTCTCTCTGGATGATGAGCTAGCTTGACCCTGAGAACATGAGCTACACAAATGGCAGTTCTCACAGGCAGATTCAACTTTTCAACTCTGTATCTCTCGCCCTCTGCCAGTTTAGACAGTCAAACGCTCAGAAACAACATCTTACACAAAGACATGGGGTGGGTTTAATTACCTAATCCAATGGCTTTAAATTCCCTTTTGCATTATCATCCACAGCACCTGGATAAATATTGCATGAGTGTAAATACATAATTCTCATTCTTTAAGGGATAGTTCACCTAAAAAACACATTTGTCATAATTTACTTACTGTCATGTAATTCCAAACTTTTTTTCTCTACAACACAAAAAGAAAGGTTTTAATACTGTGCTGGTCGCTCTTTTCCAAGTTTATGGTGACTAGCTTTCAAGCTTTTCGAGCAAAAAGGAATGCAAAAGCACTATAAAACTAACCTAAAAGTACCCCATTCTTTACTTGCTTTCTAAGTGTTTCAGTAACGTATTTATTTATTTATTTGTTTATTGGTTTGTTTGTTTGTTTATTTCATGTCTTGATATCCAATGCAGTGTTATTTTTTCCACATAGTTAATATCTATAAAATCTAACAAATCTGTAAGGATTACACTATAAAAAAGAACACTTTACACTTAACGTTTGTGGAAACGCCTTACAGTTAGGTATCATGAAGTAAGAGAGCAATACCTTTTGAGCATTTATTAGATTAATGAATCATATAAAAACCTTTTTTTAGCATTTCAAGTTGTAATGTTAATAAATTGAATCTAATTATAACATATTGCCCTATTTGCCAGTGGAGTAAGACAAGTTAATTCATGATACATGATCTGAAAGCAAGTCTTATTTTACACAGCTTCACTTCTCAGGTAAATTTATCTTGTTGTAACAGGGTTGTTTAGACATTTCTGATGGAAAAAAGAGCGTATATTCGGTTATACAATAAAATTGTTGTCATTTGTCTTATTTGCTTTTTGTCAAATCGTAGCATGTCCAATAGTGAGTTTGTATGTGGGACGGTGTGTGTGCGAGCGTGTCTGTCCTCTGCACTTTAATAGATGTGCAGGAGTGAATGCAGCCTCACAGCTCCCTCTCTCATAATGGCCAGTGTCGAGTCTTTAGCCCGTCTGAATCCGAAGCCTTTGCTGATGGATAATTGCACTCCCAGCCTCTTTGCCTCTTCTTTCGCAGCTGAAAACCAAGCTCATTGCAGCTCATAAAGAATCCCCCCGCTGAAGAAGAGAGCGGGAGGGTGGGGGGAACGAGGGAAAAAAGAGATCCCAAGTTGTCCTTGTGCATAAAAGTAGATTCTGCACTTCAACACCTTTTCAAATTAATATTTGTGATGGGTCTATTCTGCGGCCGAGGTTTCTGTTCTGCGCCCTTTGTTCCTGCGTTTGATGTAATGGAAGAGAGGACAAAAAGGAGATGGGAGAGAGAGGGAAAATGGTAGTGAAGTGGGTTTAAGGGGCTGCTTCTGTGAGGGCTGAAAGGCGAGTGGTGTGAATGGAGGCTGGGAGTGTTTAGGCCCATGCCTGAGCTGTAAACAGACAGGTCCGACACAAAGGTGTGCCGCAAATGAGCACATGCTTGTGGCCCGAGCAAGACCCCCCCCCCCCCCTTCTCTGCGGGCCGGCCGCTCCTTGTAGCCATCTCCTTGAGACATCTGGCCAATCGGGGCCACGTCCCCCTCCCGTCCAAAGACCCAAATTGGGCCCCTCCCCTCGTTTCGCAGCCGTGCCGGAATACCTTCTTCTCTTTCGTGTCTCTGCCTAGGCCCCAGTGCCTGGGCGGTTAAACTCTTTTGTTTGGTTAATTGCGATGAGTATAATATACTAGTCTCTCGGAGGTCCGCTTGAGACAATTAGACAATCGCCAGCTTTTAATGAGACAGCACCCAGTCACCCAGCGGCCCCCCTCCTTCCTCCTTCAGTGGCCCTCTCGCTCGTTTTTTCTTTTTGTTCGGGGGTGGCGGGGGGACGTGCTGGAAAAGGGGATTGCCTGCTAGTCGGGCTTCCCTCGGAGTAATCAGGCTGGGAAAGAAAGAGTGGAGAAATAGACAAGAATAAAAGAAGGGTATTTTGTCCTCAATCAAACTCTCATGGGCAACTCCCCTGCTTCTGTAAGGCCGTGCGAGGCTTGCGTTTCATCGCTTCGGAGCGCGGCCGTGTCTGGGAATGGCCAGGTAATGAGCAGCCATTATCTTCGGCTCAGGGAGTGAGACGGGCACTTTACATTGTCACTTCTATAAGCAAGAGGGATGGCCGGAGGGCCCGAGATGACGGAACGCACCCAGGGTTCGCCGCTCCCCCCGTCAGTCTCGACAAATGGGGAAATAATGTGTCGTTTGAGAAAAAATAAATAAAGAAATGGACGATATTAATAAGCGATTCATTACGTTCTCTTGCCCCCCTCATTAATTAATAACCCCACTTCATGTCATCAAGTGTTTCAGATTTGCAGGTCCCAATCTACGTTTGTGTAAAGTTGTAAAGGACAGTGTTTCTTCCCATTGTCCCTCTCTTCTTTTCTCCTATTCTTTCACCCTCCTTTTAATTTTTTTTTCTTTCTTTGGTGCTAATCACACTGTTACGACAAAGACGGGCTCCATTATTGCATCTGTGGCCGAGAAGAAAGGAAATGAGAGAGAGACAGGGGTTGGTCGTCGCCTGACACAGGACAATTAATCTTCCCGTAAAGCGTTGTCAGGCGGCTAAAACGGACACAAATGGATGGCCGGCATTAACCGGGGGAGTGTAGGTAGGGATTTTAACAAGCGTTTACGAGAGTCCATTTTCTCGCTAATGAAGAGGGGAATAAGTGACCCGCCACACGGGCGACGTACACTTAAAGCTCTGTCCTCCTTCATCACAGAGAGATGGACAGAGACGGGAAAAGAGAGATTCCTGGTGTCTCTGTCGGCGAACGTGAGATCTTAGGGCCTCGACTGGCCAAAGATCGCAGCGCCTGCCCTCGCACGACGGCCTCTGCGTGGCCTCCCGCTCTGCCGCTGCCTGGCCTGCCAATTTAATTAAAGCTCTGCAGAGTCTAGCCGCTGCAGCCAAAGAAGCTGTCCTGCCCTCCGAAGAGCTTGTTTATTTAGAGCTGATGAATGCTTCAGCAAGTAAGCCACTCTGAACTTTTAATGAGCCTTCCCGTACCCAGACGGCAGGGAATGAAAGTGAGAGGTCTGGTCAGAGGCTCGGCGGAGGGTTGACCTGAAATGGCATTGATTATTGGCTGTACTGAGAGAGAGGCGTCTGTGCGTTCAGATCTGAAAGAGGAAGAGGAGTGTTGAGGATGAAAAAGATGCCTCAAGTGCACGTTGTTAACTCACTTACCGGCTTAGCGTCACAGAGGCCGGTGCTTCTTTTTGTTCAAGGTGCACACTTAAAGGAATGTTGCGACTCAATGCTGTCGATTACCACAGAAAATTATTTTCACTTGTCTAAAATGGGGGGGGGGGGGGAAATGGAATGACGATGGGTACAAATGTGTTAGCATGAGACTGGCGTGATTGAAGTTAAGAGTCTGTTGACAGTATCCAAACAAGTACACCAAGAACGGATAATGGAACAGGAATTAGTTGGTAATGCAAAAGTCTCAAGTCCACCCACCTAGAAAAGTAGTCCAACTTTCACATTTCAATGGTAAGTGCATTGCTGTAAATGAGACTTCTGTGTTCTCTATTATGATTTTAAATAGAAAATTCCTTAAATTCTGCCTCTTTAATTACTTTTTCCTTATTTATGAGCGTGAAAGGTGAAATTTGCAAGGATTTCTCTATTTTCCTCTATTTTGGCCTTCCCTCTGTATTAAATTTTATTTAAAAAAAACATCAAGGAACTTACTAAGTCCTTCTTCCCAATAATTAAAATTGTATTATTATTTATTCTATTTTTTGTTTGTCTATTTATTTAAGAATTTCTGTCCCCAAAACCCACACCTTAACCTTGTTAGAGAGCAATTGAGTTTTTTCAAACGAGTTTAATGATTGAAAATGACAGCAGAGTGACAGTTTTAAAATCAGAATGTTTAGTTTTCATTTATAAATTTTAAATTTTAGAAGGCATTCACACGATTTCCTGTGCTAGTCAACAGCATCTTTTAGCAAATATGAGAAGTTATACACAACCTTGAAATATTATGTATTTATCTTTCTTTACTACATATGCAACATAAGCACGCCGAGTTTCTTTGGATGTGATTGTATGAGTGTAAGTGTGACTTAAAAATGAGTTCTCTCTCGCAAACTCTCACCTCACCTGCACACGTTCGACTCTGGGGAGCTTGTCTCAGTGTATGCTGAACTTTTTCTCCCCCCATCCACAGCTGAATGTATTTTACATACGAGTCTATTTTTCAGTGTCTGTCTCTTGTGATCATGTATACTGTCTGGCAAGGTGTCATTGAGCCACCGGGTCTGTGTGCTGCTGTGGCCACATTCAGGGAGGACTCTCTGGGACATTTCATGCTCTTGGTCCCAACGGCAGAAACTGAAGACTGGGGGTTTTGAATTGTTAATGTGTGCACTCTTTGGCAGGTACTAGATATAGAAAGAAAAGACACAATTGCTGGTTAGTGGAGGCTGGGAGGGAAGCACAGAGTTTAAGTAGCTGCAGACCGCTTATTTGTGAATGCCACAGATACTACGAAACTGTTATTGTTTCGAAGCTATGGACTTGTCTGAAGAGGGTTGTTTTGTAGTCGATATGTTTGTTTATAGGTGTGGGTTTATTTGTTTTTTAATTTTTCTGTGGCTTTTTTTTTGCTCTGCTACATTTTCTAACACAATAATGAGACATTTTATGGTCAGTTTGATGGCTGTAGTAGAAGTTTTGTTTTTATATAGATATTTAAAGGCTGAACCGAAGCACAGGATGGACTAGTCTCGGACAAACGTCCATCATTAAAGTGCTGCCACTCGCTGACCTGAGATGTCAGAGCTGGCGAATTCATCCTACCGGTGTATTTGTTATCGCCGGCTGTATGCGTGCGCGACTCTCAAGGGGTAAGGAGACGAAGACGAAGCAAACAAGACGTCAATGTTGCATTGCCGCCCGCCCGCCCACCCTCACCCCTCCCCTCGCTCGGCACCCAAACAGTTTTAATTATATCTTCTCCCGTGTAGTGCGCCTCAGTAACCAAGGAGCTGACATTGATGCATGTGCTGATAAATCCACAAACACTGGAAACGAGATTAACAAAGATTTTGAGGAAAGGGTGACAGCTAATTTTGCGCAGTGGTCCATGTCTCGTTCAGGAGTGATGTTTTGATAGAGAACCGGCTGAGAATTCAGCTTTCGTGTGATGGAGTGGGATTAGATGGTAATATCAGGAGTTGCGTAGCATATGCACTTTTTAAATTGTTTTGCTGATATTTTTTTTTTCTCCCACTAGCTCACGTTCCATGCATCATTTTGCCAGGTAGCCATTCTTGTCCTTCTGTGTTTGTACTGATGTCGGAGTAATGAATGCGTGTTGTGTAAGTAGAGAGGGTTTGTGTGAAGTTAACTGGTTTAAAGATTTGCAGAGTGGCGATCTGCTGCTAGTTTTGATAGACAAGTAGACAGGACAAACCTAGGATACTTACTTGTGGCTAGGCTAATATAAGTAGCAAATTCTGTGTGTCGAAAGGCCAAACAAACCACTCCGCAGTTGTATCAGTAGCCTTAAGCTGTTATTTTGTGTTGAGCGATTGGCTCATGGGGCGGCCATGTTGTTGGTCACATGACCAGCAGAATGCTACTCTCCAATACGTTTTATCTTGGTATCCTGGCTGTTATAAGACTCTTTCACTTATGAAATCACATAAAAGGGATAGTTCACCCAAAAATGAAAATTTAGTCATTTACTCACCCTCATTGTTCGTTCCAAACCTGTATTAATTTATTTCTTATGTTATACATAAAAGAAGATATGCTAGTAATCAAACAGTTGATGGTCCCCATTGACTTCCATACTACAGAGGTCAATGGGACCGACAACTATTTGGTTCTTCTAAATTCTTGTACATGTTTGGAACAACATGAGAGTGAATAAATGATGATAAAATTTTCATTTCTGGGTGAACTGTTCCTTTAATCATGACTGATTGCGGACAGTGCATTACTACAATGTTATTGGTTACTTAATCATTTATTTTCATAGAAGCTTCTATTTTCCTACACAATTCCATAGTTTTTTTACAAAATAATTTTGTAAAAAAAAATGCCGAAAAACTGTAAACACATTTACAGAACAAATTGTACATTTTACAGTATAAAACTGTAATTTACAAACAAGAAAATTTGAATGTAGACCAGTAAATTCAACAACAACACACTGTTTTGTATCTTTAACAATACTGACAACCACCATAATAATGTAGGTGGGAAAGGAGAAAGCCACATAAAGAATCAAAGTTCATCTTAAATAGATTTTCCACAAGCTGAAGTATATACTAATATACAAAAGGTGCACGGAGTCATTCACGGAAACATAAAACACGATCGTGGTAACATACAACACTTCAATAATGCAATAAACATTCATTAAACAACAGAAGATGTAACATAAAAGAATGTTAAGGAACATTATTTAAACAAAATACTTTCAAATGTGGAGTGTCTTGCAAGTAATTCTGGGAATATCAGTTGATTTGTTCTTTTTTACTTCTAAAAACTGTACAATTAACAGCGTTTTACTGTAAACTTAAATGAAATGCCTGGTTAGAGCTTTTACAGTGTTTACCTGCATGTATTACGGGAACGGGTATTACGGGATTTTCAGTTAAAATTACACTCATTTTTTTGCAGGGTAAATAGGTTTTAGCATTTTATCATATTTTCTGGTACATTCAGTGCACAGTGTGCAGCAAAAATAACTTCACTTATCCTCAGTGACTTACTTTATTCTGGAGAACACAAAACATGAAATTTTGAAGACTAACCTGTCCACTCTTTTCCATATAATGAAAGTGAATGAGGACTTGGAATGTCAAACATTCAAAAATGTCAAAACAAACAAACAAACAAAAAAGGTATCATATAATGTCATAAGTTTCATGAGTTTTTTGTACCATTTTTATGATACTTTATGGTGCTGTTGCTTAATTTTTGAAGCTTGAAATCTAGTCACCATTCATTCAATTTACATATATAGAGCAACCAGCAGAATATTCAACAGTTCTACTTGTTTTCAACAGAAGAAACAAAGTCATAATGGTTTGAAATGACATAATGCTGAGTAAATGTTGACAGATTTTTTTCTCTCTCTCTCTCTCCCTAGAAGTACACTATTAAGTACTACTTTGCCTCCCAATGAAGCTTAGCAATGAAGAAATGGGAGATGTTTGGGTAATTACATATTCAGCTGCTCACAAGAAACTTTGATGAGGATCTGATTTAGGCCTGATGTACCTTCTTATGTGTTACCTTTATAAAGACCCTGTACTTTATTCATATAATACACAATTTCATTCTGAAATGTAGACAGCCGTCACCGCAAAATGTCATCTCTATGTTCCCTTACATCTTTCTTCTCCCTTTGTTGGTGCTATCATGAGCACTCATCTTATCTGCGGCAGTAGGGTTTGTATATTGAACAAGACTGACCTCTGTGTTTTTGAACCTGCTAACTGTCTTTAGAGGCTTGATCTGCCGTCTGGAGAGAAAGGTATCGCTTCGCTTTATCCTTTCTCTCAGAAGACCAGAGACAAGCAGATAACAATCATATCTGCCACTACTGATTCCTCACGTCTCTGTCAGCTGCGTGTGTGTGATGGGGGGCTTCTGAGACCGCTGGCAATCCTCCACTCTCCACCCTATTTTGTGTTTATATGGCAGAAACATCTTGTAGTTTTCTTTTTTCCCTTTCTCATTCTTTTTTTTTTCTCTCTCTCTCTCCCTGCTGCCTTCCCTTTCAAAATCAGTTCCCCATCTTCATTTGCAGGCAGCTGACAGCTTCTTTCACTTTTCTTTGTCATTTCCCCTTTCTTCTCCCTCTTTTTTTTTGCTTCTTTTCTCGCTCTTCGTCCTTCTCCATCTGCTTAGCTTTTGTTTGCTCCGGCCCTCTCTCATCCCAACTTGATAATGAGGAATGTGGTGTGACCCTGACCTCCATTGGTCTGGCGATGACCTTCGACCTCCACATGTTCTCCTCTGTCCTCTTTTTGACAGTTTGATTAATTACCCAGTGTTATGATTTATGAGTAAGCAATATGTAAAAAAAAAAAGCCAACAGGAGAAGTTCAAAAAGTTTCTTTAGGTTTTTGAATGTTTTTTTTTTTATCATTTGTGCCATTGTTGTATTAATGTTTATGGGAAAGGGGTGTTCTCACTGCTCATGCAGTCAGTCGTGAAGTGTATTTGTCTTTATTATACAGCCAAAAGTTTGTTTGCATATTTCTCTACATAGGCTGCTGACATTTAAGATAGTATCCTAACTAAAATGAAAGTAGGTGACTGATTTGGAGTGCTCTTTTTAGACAACAGCACCACATGCAACACAAATAGTGTTTCACACGTGGAACACAAGGGAGAGTTTGTTGTTAGCATGTTGCTAAGCTAGAAGTGCAGTAGTCTAATAGGTATAAAAATAGATCCACTACTATTTAAAAGTTTTTTTTTTTTTTTTTTTTTTATATATAATTTATTACTTCAGCTAGGATACATTAAATTGACCAAAAAGTGGCAATCAAGAATATTACAAAATATTTCTATTTCAAATAAATGGTGTTCTTTTATTCATCAAAGAATCTTGGGGAAGAAACAAACAAACATATTGTGGTTTTCCCAAAAATCTAAGCAGTAAAAGTGTTTCAACAATATAAGAAGTGATATTTTTTGAGCACTACTTTGTAGCATTACAATGATTTTTTTTTTAAGGATCATGCGGCGCTAAAGACTGGAGTAATGGCTATTGAAAATGCAGAATTTCCAACTAAACAATATTTTACAACTTTACTGTTCATTCTACGTCAATGTAGATGTGGTAAGAATAAGAGACTTTATTTCTTACAAACTTTAAATATCTTACTGACTCCAAACTTTTGGACAATACTGTTTTATTGTATATATATTAGTGCTGTCAATCGATTAAAAACAACTAATTAATCACACATTTTTCTGAAATTAATCGCGATTAATCCCACCTAACATTAGTTTTTAAATATACTTTTATATTGCAATAATTTCACATTCAGTCTTCAAATTAATGTACAAACAACATAAAGACAGTATATTTTTAATATTTGTTTAATGGCATCTTTTTTTATGACTGAAGGCCAGTATCACTGATACCAATACTGATTTCTCAATAAAATTGCCCCCCCCCCAATATTTACCTATTGACTATAGCCATTCAACATTACAGTATAATTGAGAGATATCAATTTTAACATTTATTAGACTTTTAAAAAAAATAACTTCTATTTTAAGTTAACTTAAAACAATCTTCACATAAACCCATTATAATAAATGTCATATTTACCTGTGCCCTTCAGCAGAAATATACAGAAATTGATATTGAAGTTATCAGACACCAAATACTAAATTAAATATAGATGAATCCTTAAAGCTATAAAAGTTATTTTTTCCTCTTTTTTTTCTTTGTCATTTGATTAATAGACGTCTCAGCAGCTGGTTAATAGGTTATTTTGGCTGTTATTTCTTTAAGAGCTGCTGCTGCTGAACGTGACGTGGATCTGCGATGCCGTCATAAAGTCTCTATTAATGAGTGACGAGTTGAATCGGGGCGTGATAGATGAGATAGAGACAGTAAGGACATTTTGGGCGCCGAACCCCCATGGACAGCATATTCACTCATGCCTCCTGCCTTAAGGGGGGTTTCATGGCTAGACATCCTGATACCGAGGGATATCCCCTTGTAGAATTACCGTGATGTGTTAATGAGCCCAGTTTTTTTTCCCCTTGGTCTGTCCCAAATGCAGATTATCACGACTGTTTTCAGCTTTTAAAATTGTATAACAGTTTTGTATGTAGTGGCAAAGTGATAATGTTTCGTTTTGTTTTTTATAAAGTTTTAATTTAGAAAAAGTTTTGGAGCATTTTTTTTGTTAGTTAAATAAGTTTTTTATTTTTAAAGTAACGACCCATGCGGCCAGCGGCAAGACAAAGGTCGCAAATTATTATTATTTTTTTTGATACAACATTTCGTTTTGGTTTTTATAAAGTGATTAATCAATGCTTGCTGGTGAGTTTTATCATTGTTTTTAGTTAAAGTATAACGAACAGTCGTACACATTCAACTGGTTGACAGGAATTCCTCTTTTTGCTTTCACTTTCACGATCTTGGTGTCACACTTTACGAGAAAAAGATAATTGTCTGTTTTGCTTAATCTATACACTTTCACTTTTTAAGCTTTCACTAAAACAACATCTTGGTGTCACACTTTGGATTCATGGTTTAAAAAAGCCAACAACAATAAAACAGTACTTTACAATGACAAACTAGCATAACTTTATTAACAAAAACGATTAAGAGGAGTATGTACTTTACAATGTCATAGACACATACAAAAACACATATGTGTATTTACCGACTAATACATAACATGCTGAATGTTTAGCACTAACACTGAGGAATCAAATAATAATAATGTTATAAAAAAATAAGGAAAGCCTAGGCTTTCTCCAGGAAGCCAGAAATATTTGATTGGGTTTATGCTCTGCTGTGGCTGGGCCACTCCATTTACCTAAGACTAACAAGCTTTAAAGATCAAAAGCGTAAAACAAAAAGTAAAACTAAACTGGCTGTCGCTGACAGGACTGCATGTTTTCTCTACAAGAATACCAACATGTTCACCTTCTCTGGTTTAAGAAGTGGTCTTGTACTTTAGTTTGAAAACCAAATCCTCCGATTGCGCTCCGTCCGCTGCGCGCACCTTCGAGCTCCTGCTGACTCGGGGAGTGAAAGCACAATGGGCGCGTGCTGCTCCCGCTCTGCATACGCGCCGCTTCTGCGCTGCCTGCTGCTCTGCTTAATGCAGTGCAGTGTGAAACCAGGCTCTACTGACCTGAGCGCTTGCAGTGAAACCTGATCAAGTGGAAATCTTTCTCCTTGCTACAATGTGCTGCGGCTGGCAGCGCGCGCGCTTTGGAGCAGCGCAGACCATGCACTCTATTTTTTAGCACAAGTGCGACCCACGTCAAATTTTTACTCGCACACTCTCAAAAATGGTCGCTTTGGTCGCAGTCTAAGCCTGAATATATAAAATAATTTTAAAATAAAATAAAGAAAACAATGATGTGCCGTTTCATCTTGAACGGAGCACTTCACAAAATACCGAAAGTCAGCGAATACATCCTCACAGACATGATAAATATATCTATAGAAAGCTTTAAATTACTTAACGAAATAATCAAAATCGAAAACAAAAACTCTTTCATTATAATCCATTGAAGATGCACTTCTCTCTAAAGGCGAGTCTAATGAGTAGATGGCGAGTCAGGATCTTCACTGATTCTTCATCATCTTGCACACTGACAAAGAAAACACTAGTTTATAGTAAATAATTCAAATATCTCCTTAATATTTCCCCCTGACACATAGTATTACTTTTGCTGGGGCTTTATGGCAATTGCTTTATTGAGTGTATTTGAACGCAGAACTCTTCAGCTGTGCTGACGGCTCTTCTGCTGCGGGACATATAAACACTGTCGAGCCGCTCTTGACAGCCGCAGCAGCACGGTCTCCTGTTTGTTTCCACCAGCGCGGCAATTTTTTCATCACTAATTTATGGATGTCTAATATTATAAACATAAGGAGAAACCTAAAACAGGCCGAGGCCCGGCCCGCGTCTGAACTATGACGTGAAAATTGGCCCGATCGAAGCCCGGTCGGGGCGGGTGAAATGCAGGGCTCTAGGTTCCCATCGGTAGAAATCACGTTCTCCCTCGGGGCCCTCCCATCGTCGGGCCTTGAATCGTCCTAACTTTTCCCCCATTACGGCGCCCCTGGAGACAGCGCTGGGCTGCTCCAGGACAGTTTTGAAAACCATTTTATAGGCGTTCTTAAATGTTACTCATATAAAATATATTACATGCACGCACAGTTTTAAAGCAGCTTTAATCGCCTTTTTGATAAAAACATGACTTAACTGACCACGACATTGCATGCACGTAGTTTATTTCGCGCTTTGATATGAAATGATACAGGCGACAGTGTGCGCCGGCACCTTTGTGCGTGCAATTGACAGCACAGTACAGTTTCCGCGCTCGTTTGAATTCGCGCCTGCGCTGAAGTGAAGTGGAGCACGCGTCAAGAGAAAAAGTGACAGAAACAGCAGTTTTGAGTGGGGTGGCCAAACCTAGCTCCGCCCCTGCGTTAATTGCGTAAAATATTTTTAACGCGTTAAATTGAAAAAATTAATCGCCTGCATTAACGTGCTAATTTTTATATATAAAATATATATAGATATTTTTTTTAATTTATTGCATTGAGAAAAGTAATTGTGGATGAAGCAAGGGTATACTTGCACTTCAATTAATAGCAGAAAATAGTATTTTAATATATATATATATATATATATATATATATATATATATCCAAACAATAACTTTGGGACAATAATCATTTGGGTAAAATGTGGATTTTTATTTTATTATTTATTTTTATTATAAAATAACAAAACACACACACACACACATATACAGTATATATATTAGGGGTGGCACGATACATGTATTCCGTACCGAACCGTCACGGTACAGGCATCTCGGTTCAGTGCATGAGGCCTTACATCGAATACAGGCAATTCATCCCCAATCCAGAAGGGGGCGCCCGCAGCAATGCAACGCTGTTTGATAACCGCCAGCAGAAGAACAGCGAATGCCATGAGTTGCACACTTGAAAACAAAGCCCCCTAGACAGTGACCATGTGCTGATTCTGAACGCGTCTCTCACATAGACTGACAAAGAAGTATACTTTAAAGGCTTGTGCACTCAACTATTTGCGAAATGGAGCTTTGTGCTCGTGTATCCTACCTCTCTCATTCGACACAAATCCAAATATTCCATAATATTTCCATATTTGCGATGTAACGTGTCTGAATGCTAAACTATTATTTATTATTTAAATTATAGGCTTTGTACTTCAGTCGCATTCCAACGATGACACAGAGACGGGTGCGCTGATGTTTGTATTTTATTTTGATAAAGTACCAACTTAAGCAATGCTGGAACTGATGTGTTTTGTGTGTGTGAGAGTGTGTGTGTGTGTGTGTGTGTGACGTGATCACTTCAACTGTTTCCTTATACCAGCAGAATCAACTTTAAACACTTATCATCTTAATAATGCATCACTGTATAAAGGTCTGCTTTTATTTGTGTACACTCACAATGAAAAAATCATTGTGCTTTTAAAGAAAACAAATGTGTTCCGTTTTTTTCCGGCATAAAACAAATAATTAAATTTATCTTTTAATTAATGAAAATTAAACATCTTATTTTTTGGAAAATAAAGGGGATTTAATATTAAAAATAAGGTTTTAATCATTTTAGTAGGCTATTACGTACATTCTACTGATCAATAGTAATATATTTCTGCCGCAATGTCTACAATTGAAACCCAAACTTTTATTTTGACGGGTTGCCGTGAATACCTTTAGATTTCTGTGTGAGGATAGTTTTACTCAAATGTAACGGTCAAATGCTCATGAAGTGACTCTCAGAGCAGTTCTGGATATGTTCTGTATTTACGTCCTCATTTAGTGAGGCGGCAGACGTAAATATCACCGCAAGCCTCGCGCAAACAAAACCGCGCGTCTGCACCATACATTAACACAGAGACAGGCAGAAGTCATATGTAAATAGTCGTTTTGTGGCTTAATATTTACAAATACTAGTGGGAGTGGGCTCACTTGTGTGTGCGCGTACAGAGAGCGCGAATGTAATGTAACGTTAGAGACAGAAATAACATGCCGTCGTGTAAATAAGACAAATAACGTAAGGCTATTTAGTTTGTTTAATAAAAGAACAAGGTATGGACCTGTTCTATTGGAAAGGTAACTTTAAATGACTTCTGTTGTGATCTGGCACTATAGAGAAAATAAAATTAAATAACATGAACTTGAGCTTCAAGGGGGGCGGGCCGCCCTCCCAAGATAATGGCAGGGGAAACACTGATATGTATGTGTGTGTGTGTATGTGTGTGTGTATATATATATATATATATATATATATATATATATATATATATATATACATATACTGTATGTGTGTGTGTATATATATATATATATATATATATATAAATATAAATATATATATATATATATATATATATATATATATATATATATATATAAATATAATAATAAAATACACATTTTACCCAATATGAACATTATTGTCCAAAAGTTTGGATATATATATATTAAAATACTATTTTCTGCTATTAATTGAAGTGCAAGTATACCCTTGCTTCATCCACAATTACTTTTCTCAATGCAATAAATTCAGAGATTTCCTTCATTGCAAAGGATACATGGACTGCCGCCTTAAAATTGGACTTTCTTAGAATGCAGCATGATTTTTGGTAAAGCTTTTGTGTTGGAGCATCTATGGTGATTTAAAAGTGCAGCCTCTGTGGGCAGCTCAGCTAACTTTTGGAACAGAGCAGATGCGTTTCCTTTCGATGATAATACATAGATATGGTAATCCTTCTCGTTTATAGGTGAAATCCTTCAACTTCACATGGGAAGTAATATTTCACTGTAATATATTCTCATTTAATCCAATGATCAGTGTCACCTTGGAGACCACCAGTACGTCTTTTAGCTCTCCTTCTCCAGGGCCACAATAACAAAGTAGAGGTCAAGGGATTCCACTTTAACCCTTGACCTCAGGGGGTGGCCACAGTCAGTGGTGGTCAGTAAGATTAATACCCTGTAGGAAACTCATTATTCATACTCAGCCAGAGATAGATTACACAGGAATATGAAGTTTGAGAACGCTGTTCTGCTCAAGAGGCCTTTAGCCTCTGGTCAGTTGCTAAATGTCTGGCTTAGCGCTAATGCTCTTTTTATGGCCTCAATGTGGCCTGCAGTGTTGGACGTCGTTTAAATCAGCATAGACTTTAGTTAGTTTGGTCCAGTGGAGTTTGATTATGAGCATGTGTATTCTGACTGTAAACAGGCCACTGTCTCTAAAGGTTCTGATTATACAAATACAAAACTAAATTGAACATTTTATTTTATTTTAGCATTGCATTGCAATTTTTTTTTTTTTTTGTGCTTTGTCTTTTTTGTTTTGTTTTGTTTTGTTCTTTGTTTTTATAGGCTGAACTGAAAAAATAGCCTCAACAAGTGTCTACATGCAAACCAAAAACTACCTTAGCTTTTATACTGCGTGACTTTTAATGTATACAGTACATGTTTAATAGCGCTGTCGCAAATCTGTGCATATGTTGGCAGCCTTGTAATAAACCACTAATCACATACAGTACCGTTAACCTGTCAAAGCAAACGCCCTTTCCATCTCACCCTTATGGAATAGAGTCACACTGTCTCCTCCCTTACAGTGTATGGTAATTTATATATGGAACAGTTTGAGATATCATGGGGCAGCTATCACTGATCTATACCACCCATCTCCCTCATTAAAAATGTATGTGTGTGCAGGGGGTAAACAATATAGAAATATAAATCATGACGCTAAAGGCATGCCCACTGTATTGCTCAATTATTGATATTCCTCCGCCCCCACACCATAAACACACCTCTGGACCTCAGTACTGCCACACCTGCTACTAATGCTACTGTACATGTGGAACTGGATCCAATGGATGGTGTCATATATGTATGTATTTATTTGGTAACACTTTGTTTTAAGGCATATTACATGCATGCTGGCCGTTTATTAGTACTTATAAAGCACATATTAATGCCTTATTCTGCATAACCATGGTTTACATCCCTTAACCCTACCCCATACCTAAACTTAACAACTACCTTTTAACTATTGATAAGCAGCAAATTAGAAGTTTGAAGGAAAATTCTTAATTAATAGTGAATGTGTTCCCTATTCTAAATAAATGGTGTTACCATTTATTTATTTATTTGCATTTATTTAAAAAAATATATAAATGCATACATATATATTCATGTTCTATATGTATTTTTATATTTAGTAAGAATGCCATTTAAACCCATTTTACTTTAATAATGTATTTACAAGTCATAAAGTTTAGTCTAATAAATGAAAACTTGACTTAATCCATGATTATTTATGTATGTATGTATTATTATTTATTTATTTATAAAATTTTTGGTAACACTTTAGAATAGGGAACTTATTCACTATTAACTACGACTTTTCCCTCAATAAATTCCTAATTTGCTGCTTATTAATAGTTAGTAAGGTAGTTGTTAAGTTTAGGTATTGGGTAGGATTAGGGATGTAGAATAAGGTCATGTAGAATTAGGCATTAATATGTGCTTAATTACTACTAATAAATGGCTAGTAATATGCATGCTAATAAGCAACTAGTTAAGAGACCCTAAAATAAAGTGTTACTAAATATTTTTATTGTATTTTATTTTGACAATTATTTAAAACTTTGGTTTTGATTAGTGCTGTCAAATGATTAATCGCATTCAAAATAAAAGCAAAGACTATAGAATACCCAAGATGTGTCACTCATATGGTTTTGAATGGGGAAAAATGCAACGCTTAATATGGCCGCTCAATCGCAGGAATCCCCGCCTTCTGAGCAAAAGAGCCAATCGCTAATCGGTAAAGTCAGCACGTCACTGCTGCTGCTGTTAGAAGTCCCGGTTGCTATAGAAACAGTCAACGCTCTGAAACGTGCGCCTGGGACTGCGCATGCGCACTGGCTGGTCTAGCCGGAGAAATACGCTTTTTTTACGCTATTTGAGCAAAATAAACAACACTTATGATACAGTTGTTGTCAGATTTCATTGGTGATTTCAAATATGAAATTTTATCGTAAGCTTTGCGAACAGTTTTGGAGAATTTGATGGTTCGCCATTCAAAGAGATAGTAGCTGCACTTGGATGCCCGATGTATATATTATTATGTATATATATAAATACACACGCATAGTGTATATATTTTGAAAATATTTACATGTATATACATCTATATATTTATATTATTATATTTTATATTATATATAAATATATTTAATATATAAACATAACATATTTTTCTTAAATATGTACATGCATGTGTTTGTATTTTTATATATATATATATATATATATATATATATATATACATAATAAATATACAAAGTACGCACGCATATATTATGTAAACAAAATCTTTTATTTTGGATGCGATTAATCTTTTGACTGCACTAGTTTTTATCCACTTCAAACGTTGACGTGTGTGTGTGTGTATATGTATGTATATATATATGTATGTATATGTATATTATCATCCCGTAATTCTTCAGCAGATCAATACAGTCAAAGGTTGTGTATTTGGATGTCAGTATTGTAGGTATTTAGTATTTAGTCTGTTTGTAGGTCAGCATTGTTTCTTTAGTGGTAAACGGTGTTTCCCTTCTGCCAGAGTCACTTCCTTCTGAGCGATTGACACGTTGCCCTCCTGTAAAAAGTTGACAAATGATTTCTGTAACATTTACTTACACAATCGATAGCTCTGACAAATTCCACCTGCACCATGATTAATGCTACACCACCCCTGCTTGCCATCTTTCTCTCTCCCTCCCTCACTCACTGTTTCGTTTAGTCTCTCTCTCTTTCCCCTCTTTCTTTCCCTATCTCTCTTGCCCTCAAGGGGTTGCACAGCTCACTGAAAGCAGATGTGTGTGTTTGTATATGTGTGTGCGGGTGTGTGCGTGTGTCTTCGATCATGAGCGAGGTTTCCCAACATCTCTTTGATAAAGCCAAAGCCCCGAGCTGTAACTACAGTGTTGTAAACAGCGGGACAGCTTAATCACAGCCATGCGTCTCAGTCAGCTGTGCCGCTCAAAGCCTGGCTTATGTCTTTCCTCTTCCCCACTTCCACACGCAGTAATTTACTGTATGGATTTTAAAATCTCCAAAGATCTTATGCTTCACAGTCATTTAATGGACATTTACGAGGCCCTGAAAGTCCATCCAAATAATGTAACGCATGCAGACGTACTGTAGGTCTTTCCTGATTCCTGCTGTGTATGGGTGGGAGGTATGAGTCATTTTATATAATACGCATATGTAAATTAAATTGAACGCATGAACAATTCTTTATTTGATTTGATTATTTCTCTTTGTGTTTAAAACTAGAGGTTCTCAAGCCAAAAGATATTACAATAATAACAAAATCTGAAATCAGTTAAAAAGCTACTCATAAAACTATATGACTAATATTACGAAATGGAATGCACAATATTTTGGTGATTAGATTTTTTTTAATGATATCATAATTGGATATCTTATTGCTATTTATCATAATTGGATATTCTCTTATTCTCATTCTTATTCTTATTAATAAGTGGAATTATTTATCGTTACTGGATATTTAGTTTTTACATTAAATTTACCATTATTAACTAACAGTTATATAAATTACTAATAGTATATTAAATAGTATATATAAACTTCATATATATATATTATATATTATATATATATATATATATAATATTATATATATATATATATATAATATATATATATATATATATGAAGTTTATTTGCAAAAACATAACTCAAAAGTTTTATGTTTTCATGTTTATATTATAATGTTTTATTGTGATAGTTAGCTGTATTTTTTATTTTTAACCTAATCAAAATAACCCATCTGCAGTTTGATTGAGATAAATTGAAATGCACAATGAAAAGATATGATTTTTGAAAATTATACACACATACACACACACACAAACACACAAGTCAGCATTTGAAGTGGATCAAAAAAGTTCATCAAAGTTGTCCTAAGACAAGAATGCGTTTTCGGTTTTAGGACCTTGATCCACTTCAAAGGTTGACTAGTGTGTATGTGTGTGTATATATTTATATGCGTATGTAATAGTGCTGTCAATCGATAAAAAACAACAACAACTAATTAATCGCACATTTTTCTAAAATTAATCGCGATTAATCCCACCTAACATTAAAGTTTTTAAATATACTTTTATATTGCTATAATTTCACATTCAATCTTCAAATGTACAATGTACAAACAACATAAAGACAATATATTTTTAATATTTCTTTAATGGCATCTTTTTTATGATTGAAGGCCAGCATCACTGATATCAATACTACTGATGTCTCTATAAACAAAAAACTCCCTTTAATATTTAACCATTGACTGTAGCCATTCAGCATTACAGTATAATTGACAGCTATCAATTTTAACATTTATTAGACTTAACTTCTAATTTAAGTGAACTTAAACCAATCTTCACATGAATCCATTATAATAAATGACACATTTAGCTACCTGTGCCCTTCAGCAGAAATATACAGAAAATGAATAGTAACCAAACACTAAATTCTAAATTAAATATAGATGAACCCCTTAAAGCTATAAAATATATGATTTCCTCTTTTTTTCTTTTGTTCTTGGATTAATAGACATCACATCAGCTGGTTATTAGCTTATTTGCCTGCTATTGCTTTAAAAGCTGCTGCTGAAAGTGACGCGGATTTGACATTCATCTTATTTTCTCACAACTCTCTTTCACTTTTCTGACTCACTTCAGGTCTTAAAGTCTCTACTAATGAGTGGACGAGTTGAATCGGGTGTGTTAGATGAGGGAGACAGTGCTGGGGTGCCTCAGGAAAGTTTTTAAAACCATTTCAGAGACATGTTCTTAAATGTGACGCATATATAACTAGGGATGCATCGATCCGATACTCAGGATCGGTATCGGCTCCGATCCGGTCATTTTCTGCGGATCGGGTATCGGAGAGACGAGACCGATCCAAATCCGATATTGTGAGTATACTATTCTGTGTTATTGTTAAGCCCCACGAAAGCACAAAAGCATTATAAAGCACCATAAAGTCAAAGTCCAAGTGTTCTGAAGCCGTTTCATAGTTTAATGTGAGGTAACGTTACAGATTAATATTTAAGTCGTTAAATTCAAGTTCAGGTAAACTCTTCTCTCTGCTGCGGCTGTCCGTTATCCTCCGTTCAGCATTCAAACTGCATGTTGCGTTCGTTTACTACAGTCAAAACAATGAAACTCTCTTCAAGAGCGCTCAATAACTGAGATTTAAAACCGTTAAAAGAAAAGGCTCAATAAACTATCGCGCAGATTTAATAAACTACGCATCAATATCTCTTCCCTCTGTGCTTTGAACTTCTCTGTGCGGAGCTACGCGCTGTGACTCCGTGCTGCTTCAAGCGCATCATTCTGCGCACGGGATGCGCATAAGAGCTTTGTGCCATTCTCTATTGGAGCTTTTCGTATTATAATACTTTTGCGCAATGAAATTATTTATAGCGTTTCTTGTACTGTCCTATCAAGGCTATTAATAATCTAATGTATAGCACAGTAATGGAGGCAGGACTCCTCTATCATATGTTGCTGTCTTCATTACTGTGCTATATATTTAAAAGAAATGTATTTTAATTTTGTAGTTTATATTTATAAATAAATACATTTACTTGTTTTCATTAATGTATTTTACAACAATGCAAAGAGCAATGTGTAACATTTTACCAGATTTAGTCCTTCACATATTCACTTTTATTTGTTCCCTATAAAGTAATGTTATTTCACTAAATTTTTAGATTTTATAAAATTGAGCACTCATGATTTTTCTAGAATAACTGTTGCTGCTAAATTATCCACTAACCTAGTTTATAATATTATTTTTGTCATAGATTATGAATGGGTCTGTTTACACCTGCACGTCATGCGTTTTCTCTGATCTGATATCTATCTGATTTATTAAAACGTTTCCATTTACACTTGGCCACATAAATCTTCACAAAATGGATATAAATCCGATCTTCAATTCCCGCGCTATATATAAATTTAACGAAGTTCACGTCAACAAAATCAAAAGCGCTGCATTTTATTAATTATCAGCTCATTTCAAGATCAAAGACCGCAATAGGAGAGCGCGCGGCATCAGCACTGGAAAGATATGTTTGTCTTATACTTTTAATGAAGATGATTGTGTTGAGCGTCTGCATCTTACTTTCAGTTTCATTCACGGCAGTTTGCGCGTCTGCGATGCTCAGCTACTCATCCGCGGTGAGGCTTGTTGCATTAGCGCAGTCATATCTGACTAAAATGTCATATAGCCTATAACACGGTCTCACACGTTTATTATTTTTACATTTTGGGAGGAGTAAAATTCACATATGTGGCTTCAACAACCAGATGCATTTACACATGTCCAGTTTCGTCTGGAATGTGGCTCAGACCTCCTGAAGTGTTTTGAGCGATCGGATTTATATTACAAAACGCATGAAGTGACCAGATGTAAACAGCCCCTATATATATATTTTCATGTTATTTTTCATTAAAATGAAGTTGTCTAGTAGATTGTGTTTAACACACAAAAGAGTGACACAGAAGTATAGAAACTCTACATTGATAAAAAAAAAAAAAAAAAAAAACTGCGCTAGGATCGGATCGGATCGGAATCGGCGATACTCAGAATTTTCTGGATCGGATCGGATCGGATCTGAAAAAATGGTATCGTTGCATCCCTATATATAACATATTGCATGCATGCACACAGTTTTAAGGCAGCTTTAATCGCCTTTTTGGTAACTTCATGCCTTAACTGACGGCATAACTACAACATTGCATGCACGTAGTTTCTTTCGCTGTTTGATATTAAATGATACAGGCTACAGCGCGCGCCGGCACCTTTGTGCGAGTATTTGAAGAGCGCGCGCTACGAGCACAGTATCTTTTATGCGCTCGTTTGACTCGCGCCTGGCGCGGAGGCGACGTTAGAGCGCGCGTCTGAAACGTCTCCCGTTTGATGTGGTCATAAAGACGTTCTGCATCTAAATAAACGCAATCCTTTTCAAGAAAAAAGAGACAGAGGCAGCAGTTGTGAATGGGGTGGCCAACCCTAGCCCCGCCCCTGCATTAATTGTGTTAAATATTTTTAACGCGTTAATCTGAAAAAATTAATCTCCCGCGTTAACGCGCTAATTTTGACACCACTAATATATATATATATATATATATATATATATATATATATATTATTAGTATACACACACGCACACACTATATATGTATGTATATTTTTGTACTTTTTTTATACTTTTATTTGAATAATATCTATTTGTCCTTATAAATCAGTAAAAATTATCAACTTATTTACATTGGCCAGAAATTTAATACCATTGCATCCCAAATTATAAAATTAATTTTTTTAAGATACTTAATTCTTATCAGAAGTCACAGTAAAACTGCCGATATATGCATACCTTGTGATTACACATCGGTTTCTGTATTAATATGACTAGCTGCGTAATTGCTTGGCAACAGTAAATGACTAAACTCTTTGTTTAAGCCATGCAACGCCCCTATATAAGTTCTTCCTCATCTCAACTTGTTTGGGGCACGTCCCATTTTGTAATCAAATAATGTAAAGATTGTCTTTGCTGTGCAAATATGTACCGCTGTATAAACAGTACAGCAAAATCTCAACCCGCTGACAGTATACGGTATATACCAGCTTTCTGCCCAGCTCTACGCTGAGTGTGTGTGTGTGTGTTGTCTCATCCAATCAGGACCGGGTATATTTGTATAGAGGAGCAGAAGGAACTGGGGGGGTGAAAGCGGTCTTAATCTCACGGAGAGAAAAAAGAGAGAGGAGGTTTGTGTGTGGTATCTCGCAGAAAAGGATAATGGCCTCTCGCACGGTAGAAAAGATGCCCATGTAGCGCCACTGACAGACAAGGTCACCCAGAACTGTGGGGCGGGGAGTAGAGGTGGCCTTGAAAGACAGGCCTCAATCTCAGCCTCACAGGGCTCGGGTTTATAATACTGTATCCTGGATTTACATTCACCTAGAGGGGGCACACCACACCGACCTGTAATGAAAGACTGTAATACGGACCCGCGCTAGTGCCGCTCACCGATTCTCTCGCAGTATGTGGGAGGGAGGCAAGCCGGTTTGTCTCGTGTGTTGCTGCGCTTCTGCATTCGTAAGGGTTATGCAAATGTTATTATTGTTATTACATTTGCTCGATATGCTTAAGGGTGTAATTTTTTAGTTTTTGTAATCAAATCTTTTTTTCAATTCGCATCTCTGTTTGAGTTTTTTTTGTGTGTGTAAATATGTGCCGACCCTGCTCAGATCATCTGTTCCCTCCGCCAATCATCACACGCCGTCCTTGATGCCTCTTCCTCTCCAATTGGCTAGACTCCTCAGCCGTGGGCATTTCCACAGTCGGCAGCCAATCGGAGAACAGGACGCACAGACACAGGGGGCCAGGCCAAGGCCATGCTGTAATGGAGAGTCTCTCCGTCGCTTTTAACACCACCTCCCGCTATGATCGCACACGCATGCATTTTTACCACATTAACATGCTCTCGTTGTAGGACACAAAAATGTGTTGTTGTGCCAAGTTATATGTTGACTCCATATAGCACATACTACTTCATGTGGCGCATTTATCTCACACACACACGCACAAACACGTACGCTCCTGACTACAATCAAGCGTGCTTTGTATCCGTCAAGTGTTGTTCTCACCGCTGGGCCCAAAGCAATCCACGCTTTAGTTCATCAGAGACCGAAAAGAGACAAAAAAGAGACACACTCACTTCAAAGCCAAACAAAGGGCCGCAAATAGATAAAACACTGGGCTGTCCGTCAGAGGTGTAGGATTATTAGCGACATCTCATTTCAGCCAAAATAGAGTTTATTTGAGAAGGGGTGATTTGGGGGACACGGCATTATTGCTGTACTTATCAATTACGCATCTAACCGGATCAAACCGAACAGTCCGATTTTGTGTTTGTATCAGAAAATGTGCAAATACGCTGTGGCAGAAGGTTTTCATTGTGATGGATCTTTTGTAGCGTTTGTTTGGCAGCATAGAAATGCTCTCGGTTCTTTAATCTCAAGCTCTATGCGTTCCCTCACCCCATCTTAAACCGGGTTCTTAAAAGGTGAGCTGTTTTATCATATAATTAAAACAACACTGACACACACACACACACACAAATAAAACCCGGAGAATTTTCCAGAATGTCACAGCGGTGTCAGTCACAGCTCGGAGAGATCAAGTCATTGTTGTGTTATGTGCAAGAAGTCGGCTGGTTTGAGACAGCCAGACAAAAGAGCACTAAAGAGGCAGTCCAGCAGCGGGTTATGGGGGTCTGAGCTCCAGTGAGGAGCTGCGGTGACCTGCGCTGACCGCTGGCCCAGGGGCCAGACCCTGTCGCCACTTGCCCCTCGAGGAGGTGCCTGCCAGGGCAGGAGGGCATGGGAAGAGTCCGGGATACGGCAAATGTGTCGTAACGGAGAGAGAGAGGCTCTAGAGTCTTTCAGATAATAGGACGCACAACATTGTGAAGTTTGAATGCTGAATATGAAAACAGAAAAACCTGACCATGAGTGCTTTCTTTTTGTCGGTAATTATTGGAACCATAAGACTATAAATTATTATCATGTTGCATTTTTGATTATTTGGTATGGAATGTTTTATTTAATTTTTTATTACAATTATTGAAACATTGTTATTTTACTATATATGATAATAATAATAATAACAATCATCATCATGTCTTCTTATCATTATTATTTTATTATTTTCTCTTCCATTTTTTTTTTAATAAATGTAGCTTGAATTGTGCAATGTACCGACTCAATTCAAACTTTTTTTTTTTCGATAATTGTTTTTTTTCATTATTGTTAGTAGCTCTATACTTTTGAAAAATTGAAAAACTGTCTAAGCACTTTGATTTACTTGTCAACTACTGTTATTTGAATTTTTGACAACTTTGGTGTGAATTAACAATTTAGATTCCCTAATAACTGTGAAGAATGCCGTGAATTACAATATATTGCTGGAAAGATGTTTTATTGATCTGGTAAATATGATACCAGTTGTATTGCATGAACCTAAGTTCAAAACTAAGCTCAGTTTAGTTAATTTATGCAGATGATTCCATAACCCCTGCTTTCAAGACAGTATTATTTCATATAAGAGTTTGTTGGTTTTTATAAAGCACCGTTTCTTTTCCTCGGTCATTTATCCAACCTGCCACCAGTGGGCAGTGGCACCGAGCTGCACTCATCCTCTCTCACCACACAGTCTAACCACAACACCACAGTAAGAGCCGGCCGACACCAGCCTGCCAGACAGGAACAACTAACTACAAATTTCAACCTCACGTCTGGTCAGTTTAGACTAACTCTGATAAATGCCTCCTCTACTTTTACACACCACAGGCTGTCTGACTGGATTTCAAAGAACATGACATTTATTTAATCAGAAACTGACTCGGAGTTCAACAGAAATTAATTACATTTGCTACAGTTTTATAATTTAATGATTGCATTGATTTTGTGTTAAATGTTTAATATGCATGCATTTTAAATGAACTGTAAATGAAATTCTGATTTTAAATTTTATTTAAAAGTGTAAATGAGCACATAATAATCTTGTTAGTGTTTTTAGTTCTTATTAGTTGTATTAGTAAAATGCTGGTGTGAGCTTATTTGTATTGATTAGACATGAAAATGCTTGCTTTGCAGTCCATCATGTGAAATAATTATAATTGTTTGCTATTGACAGAAGCTTAATTTTTAATTAGCTGTTTTGAAAATTACACCTTTGTCTCTTTGTTGCTGCAGCTATGCAAATTGTTTGAAGCTTGTATGTTGGTGAAAAAAACAAAATTGTCATATGTAGAAAACTTGTTTTATTGCTTCAGAATTGTTGATTAGATACCTTTTAATATGAATGTTTTTTGACTAAATGCTATTTATATTTTAGCACAGTTTTAGTTTTTAGATCACTGAAATAATTCTACTTTTAAATAATTTAATTTATTTTATGAAAGTTATTTATTTATTTTAAATAGTAATTCTTATTTAGATGTAGTAACACTCCCCCCCCCCCCCCCCCCTCTTATTTTCACTGAAGTTAGATTTGTAAGCACCGGTCATATTTTTAGCATACGCAGGGATCAGAATTCACTTTGAGCCGTCTGGGAGAAACTTTGATTTGCTGATTTTCTTCTGCGGGACATTGGCTGTGTATTGTGCATTTATTTAGAGCTGGGCAGCAGAATAAGCGTCAGAATGTTTCATATCTGACTGCTCTCCAAAAAGACCACTGAGACAATGATACCATTAAATATTAAAGGCTTTAAATGTGTTCCATTGTTATTGTTGTGTATTGTTTTAATTAATTAATTTATTTTTATTATTTCTGCTTTTTGGCTTGTGTTTTTGGACTCTTTGGTTTTATTTGATTGAAAACTACAGTGAATTTACATATTTTTAAAGTCGATTTTACAGTCATGTTTAATTATTTTTTGATGAATTAAAATCAGACATGCATCTAAAATATTATCATTTTGACTTAAACACCTTAAAAATAATACACACAGTTTAAAATATAACAGAAGCCTGTATATTCCACAATCAATTTAGAAAGCTGGATTTCCTCCGTAGCAGTATTTCTCTTTACGCTGAATGTCAGCTCGCTAACTGAAGCTGAAGCTGAATTTGAGCGCACATGAAAGCAACACTGACCTCCGTTCGCATGGAGAGCCGCTCTAATCCCTCTCCCAACAGTTCACTCCTCTACTGCACGCCACACAATGCCGTGACTCACAGCGCTGGCATACATGCCTCTCCCCGGACACCTTGCTTTATTATGAAGGGCCGGTTTGTTTTGGCAACTCAAGTACAATCAGAAAGAGCATTGGAGCCTGTTTATTTGTTTATTCATTTGTATGTGTTTTGTCTCTCAGGAGGGCTACGGGGTGATTGTGCTGAACCCCAACGAGAACTCTCTGGAGGTGGAGAAGGTTCTGGATCCAGCCAAGAAACCGTCCCCGGATGCCTCTGATGAGCCGGCTGAAAAGAGAGAGAGGAAGGAAGAGCGGGAGAACAAGAAAAAGAAGGACTTTTATGAGAAGTATCGCAACCCACAGAAGGAAAGAGAGATGGAGCACATCCCGATACGAGTGAGTGGCCGAGGGAGGATGATGGGTAGGAGAGAGAGAAAAGAATATGGGGTGAAATAGAGGGTGAGAGGGGGTTTTAGGCAGCTGAGTGAGTGGGCCACACATGTGTGGTCAGGAGGCTGTGGAGAGTTTGGACACCATCCAGATTTTTCATCTCGCTTTCTCTGTTTGTGAAAACCCAGCTTGATAAGCACAGTTTTTATTCCTTGATGCACATAGCTTGCTTTCTTTCTTTCTTTCTTTCTTTCTTTCTTTCTTTCTTTCTTTATTCGTTTATTTATTTTAGACAGTATACATTAGTTCATCACAGTTATGAACCATTTGGAGGAGGGACATTTTCATTCTAGAGAGCATCTGATTGGACACAAATCTGTGCAGTGCTGGATGAGTCATCATTAAATTTGCTCTGTTTTTCCAGTAAAGAAACAGTAAATTTTAAACGCAAATATCTGCTAAATGTTAATTTTGTCAACCTTTAGTCTTGATGAAACAGAAGTAGTGGCAAATCTTTTTTTTTGTTTGTTTGTTTGTTTAAAGAAAAAAAAGTAAGTTTTTCCATGTTTATGTAGATTTTGAGATGTGTCCGTTGCTCTCAAAAATGGAGACTATAGGGTTTAAGCGGACTAAATGATTGGAAAATTCTGGCATAGGTCTACAGACAGAAGTATGCTATTTTCACAGGAAGATATTTTAATTAAAAATAATGAAGTCCTAAAAATGCATAGATGATTCATTCACAATAAGATCATTAACATGCATTTAGAAAATAGATAGCATGAATTTATTTCATGTTGACTTTGAGTACAAAGCATACAAATGATCTTAAAGCAAACAGAACTTCAATGGGATCTTCAACAGACAGCTTAGGTTAGTCAAACTTTTTTTTTATTACAGTATTTACAGATTATACAATACACAGTCTCTCAAACACACATGCACACCATGCACAAATAATGCATTCTAAATCAAAAAATAAATAATAATTTCTAATGCAAAACCATGAGGCAACCGGATGAAACAAGGAAGCATCAATTGGAAATACATAAAATTTGTCTCCCCCGAAAGTTAGCGCTTTGTCTTATCACCATTTGACGACCACGTCACATATCGTCACACTTCTTGTGCTGTCATTTACCGTCGTTGACTCAGTAGCGGTGTGTGAGCTGTCAACACACTTCTGAGACTACCTTCACACACACACACAAAGCACACTGAGGTATAATTATCTGCACTATTAGCATCAAGTCAGCTTTAAAACCCTCATACCTCTCACTTCCCCTCTTTTTGTAAACAAATTCTCCTAATTACCCTCTTTTTATCGCCGTAAACTAACTCTGACACCTATCCTTCCTTAATAAATTCTCATTGAGGACAGAATTCTGTGGTGTTGCCCAGATGAAGTTGTTTTTTAACACACACACACACACACACGCTCAGTAAGAGAAAAAAAAATCTATGAAATAGCCATCAGTGAGTGTGAATCTGAGATTTCAACACCTCGTCCGTTTCTGAGGCGTTTCATCAGTGTTGGTGTGGTGAGTAGAGGAAGTTGCTCTCCAGGCTGCTGTGTATAATGGAAAAACTCACTGTCAATATCTATAAGAGCCCAGCGCTGCTGACATCTTCATGCGCACATACAGCAATGTGTGTTTATGAGTAAGAGATCGAGAAGGAGTGTGTGTATGTCTCCGAGAGGAGCCGCATCACCCTCAAGAGACGGAAGGGAAGAAACCATATTAATGTCTTAATAAATATTTCAGCTGGGATAGTTTGGGATTCATATAATGAGACGACTTAGTATCTCTCGCTCTCCTCCTGAACTTTTGGCACATTGCAAGTCTAGTGGTATGAGATTGTTAGTCCAGTTCTGCCGGATGGCCTTGCAGTATTCTGCACTCTTTCCACTCTTCCGCATTATGCAGCTTCAGACCGGAGCGAGCTGCAGCGGCACAAGGACGTGTGCTGATGACTGTGTGTCTCTGACTTATACTGTATGTGTGCTTGTGAATTCCTGTAGGAGCATTGCCAAGTGGAAATGCACGCAAAGTGGAAAAGCCGTTTTGTTTTGAACCACTGCAGGAAAATATTAAAGAGACTCTGTTGAGATGATTTCAAGCTTTCGTTTATGTGTGTTGTTGGCTTGTTTAGTTTTTATATAACTAATATCCTGCAGCACATTGTCAGTGGCTGAAATGTAGTGATTCAGCATTCTGATTTAATTTTCTTTGTATACTTTGAGATCTTCTATGATTGTTAATGGTTTATGTGTACTGGTACTTAAGTGATTATAGTTGCATAAAAACATACTGTGGAAAGACTTTCATACCATTGGAAATAGTTTCATAACATTTACAAACATTATTAGCTGTGCTTATTAAGGCAAACATTGCTGTTAGTGTTGCAAATAGATTTGTTTTCCTCCTCCTTCTAATCCTCTAACCCTAAATGTTAAACTTAGGTAGACCCAAGACCTTTCTAGGCACAGTGTGATTAAAAACTCAATGGTGGGCTCTTTAGAGATTGGCTAGCATTCAGACAAACCCCTAAAACCACTCAGAACACATTAGCAACCACATAGCAATGCTCTGGAAGGCATTTAGCATAGTGTTGGCACGTTTTCATCAGCAAGTACTACACAAATTTTCTACAGAAACATAACATAACATCATAACATAACATAATATAACATAACATTATTATAAAAATTAACAGATCATTAGTTAATATTAATTCAGTTAAATGTAATTACACTTTTGCTCATATGTTTTAAAACTTATTAATGTTGTTAGTGACAACACAAACTCACACTTTCCAATAAGGGTGCATTAGTTAATGTTAATTAATGCATTAATATTAACTATAAGCATTACATTTGTTACAGTATGAATCTTTTTATTAACACTAGTTAACATTAGATTAATAAATGCTTTAGAAGTGTAATGTAGATGACTAATGTTAACAAATGGAACATTATTGTAAAGTGTTAACCAATTTATTTATTTATTTATTTATTCATTTATTCATTTAAAAAAGTAATTTGAAAAATGTGTCAAGCTAATAATTACAAAAATAAAAAAGGTTGTTTATTTGTTAGATTGATTATGTTAATCTTTAGGTAGCCTTAATTTAATTCATTTGTTTATGTTTTTATTATTTGTTAAATGTTTTTGTACCCCCTGCAACTTACTTAAGTACCTCCTGTTATGAATTACTGATCTATATTCATTGGCATTCTTTCAGTAAGATACCATGTTCTGACAAACGTGTACAAAGATGTAGGCGTCATTCACACTCATTTACATATTTGTGTACAAAGACATAGGAATCATACGCACCGATTTACATATTTGATAACCAGCACTGAAGTCCTCCATGACTTCATATTAGCATACACATATATTTGGTAGTACGTAATAGCATTGCGTCCAATCAGATGGTACATTTCTGTATACGAGTCTACTCAAATCTTTTTTCACACATTTTTTATGAATTTGTAACCGCACTGATGTCCAGGTACATTAGCGTGTGTGTGTGTGTGTGTGTATTTGTGTGTGTTTTCTCCTCCTCTCCACCCATCCTCTCAGCTCCTAGAGTAGGAGGCGGGTCACAGCGAGTCCCATTCTCCCAAAGTTTTTAATCTTTTATAGTGGCATTGTACGCGACTGAACCTCCTCTCCTCCCCTCCTTGACTCCCCGTAGAGCACTAGACCACCTGCACGTCGCTCCGGCCGGGCCCTGCAGCTCTGGGCTTTGGTAGCGTTGAGTTGATTAATACACTTCCTTACCCCCATTAAGGAGCCCTTAACTGCCTTTAGCACTCTTACTTTTTAGCCCCCCTTTGGGCTGCGAGCCCCTAGCCCTGCCTAATCTCCCCGCGATCTTACAGATCACAGCCCCAGCGGCCCACGTCTGCTGACGCCGAAGAAGAGGGGTGGACATGAGAACCGGGGGGCCGAAATAGTGGGGGTGGCATACAAAGTTTTTTTGGGAGTTCACTTTACTCTGAATTTGAGGCCTAATCCAGTTACCTATTTTCTGTCAGCCAAGCGGAGGAATAGCAAGAACAAAACCCACATTCAGAGCTTAAGAAGCTTCCAAAGATTTCATTCAGGCCTGAGCGGACCCGGCTTAGGGCCCCAGCCCCAAGGGGAAAAGAGCAAGTGGACAAAAAGCCCAGTGCGCTCAGCCTTTCTCTAAAGCACCACTTATTTTTGTAAATGACTAGAATCCTTCTAACACTTTTTTTTTTCTCACATTTCTTATTGTTGCTTTTTTTGTAAAACGGTTCGGGCGCGAGAGAAAGGGAGAGCACTTCGTCAAACATTCAGACGCAGCAGCTTGTGGGAGGTGTTTTTCTTTTCTTTTCTTGCTCTTTCCATCTCTCCGTTTATTCATTTCTTAAGTGCCTGCAGAACTTTAAGTGTCAGATCCTTGTGGAGATGGCATGAGTTTATTGAACGCTCAAGATCGCCATTGCTTTCATACATGTACGCTATGACCTAACAAGAGAAAAATAAACCATCCATTGACACTAGGCCTCTGCTTTACCTTGTTTTGCAACACACAGTTCTGCCTCTTTTTGCGTTTATCGGGAATTGATTTTCTAGGCAGTAACGTTTAAGTGTTGGGTATGTTAGCTGGCAAATAATGCTGAAAAATAAAAGGGTGTCCTTTTTAGTTATGATAGAAATGTTCTGTGTTGATGAAATCTGGCACAAGACATTGAGCCTTATTCATGAAACACGAGCAGAACTGTGTAAATCATTTGTGCATCCAGTCATGCAACAGTTTTACATGCAGTTTATACAGAAATTTGTTCTGCTCATGTTTCATGAATAAGGCCCATTGGGTCTCTATGAATTAGCACACAAGTTTTCTTACTTGCATATTTTATTTTGCTTCTGAAAATTCACATTTGATTCTTTTTTATTTTATTTTTTTAAGGGAGCACTTGCCTGAAGTTAGTAATTAGCATATTATATGGCCAAAATATTTCCATATAAGGGCTTACAGCCTGAGTGTAAATAATACATAATAAATAATTTATTTGTCAATTGTAATTTAGTCCTGGGTTAGCAAAGCTGAATTTTCCACAGTCATTGCTCCAGTCTTCAGTGTCGCACGATTCTTCAGAAATCATTCAGTATGCTTATTTTCTGATACATCTTTTATTATCAGTGATGAAAACAGTTGTGCTGCTGCTCTTGTAGATACTGTGAATTTTTTTATAATTCTTGAATAGAACGAAATATCCTTGCTGAATTAAAGTATTAATTTCTTTAAAAAAAAATAATAATAATAATATAGGCAAAATAAAAAATTTGGATAGAAATTTGTGTACACTCACAGTGAATGAGACTTACTGTGATTTAAACAATTTTGTGACCAACAGTTTTTTTTTTTTTTTTGAGTAGTAGTAGTATGCAAAATAAACTTTCCAAAGTCAATATTTAGCACAAATATGTATGTTGTAATGCTTTACCAATATCTTGCATATGATTAGGAATGCAAGCATGTTGTGTTGTCCCTAAAAGGTGCTCCAGAATCATATAAAGTTGTCACGGATGGGGCACTGGTAGGACGTTAGCGTCGGTTCAAGGGGTTACTGCTGGTGTTCCTATTTTGTGTACCTCTACTGCGTCCTTCGTCTCCACAGGAACGACATCCATTATTTATCCCTCGTCTTCTCTCTCCTGTTCCCCCGGGGACGAGAGGAATCCGTGTTTTGGAGATGTACTGTTTCCCAATGCCTGGCTCGTACATCCCTAACCTACATGTCTATTAGATATGGCCCAGCCGAGCCGGAGATGTCAAGAGACTTGTATTCTGGCTCGGGTTGTATCAGCCTCAGTCAGTGTTCCCGTAGTTCAGGGACACTTCTGGAGGTCCTCTGTGTGTATGTGAACTTTGGCCTTGAAGACCTTCCAAGTTACCCCTCATTGCCAACACAAGCGTGGCGACCGGACGTGCCTTAATTAAACTTCTGAACTGGTGATATGGCCGCAGCAGAGGTCAGAATCACAGGTTATGAGGTTTTCTGCTGTTTCAAGTGTGTGTGGGTGTCTGCTGTGTGCGTGAGTGTATTTATTTATTTTGAGCTCCACTGACTTATGAGTTGGGGCATCTGTTAGTGCAAGTACGCGAATGAAAGACTGAACAAAAGCGCAGTATTTTTAAATAATAATAATAATAACGATATATATATATATATATATATATATATATATATATATATTAGGGGTGACCCCGAATAGTCGATGCTTTGATAGCAGGAGCCCGATTCGACTCCCAATCTCACAGTCGAATATTCGCGGGGTGTTATGATCATGCCATTTTGGCTATATGGGGGTGATCAATGTCTGATTTCACATAGAACTACCGGTGTTCTCCCAATAAGTTAATATACAGCCTATTATGATAATGCTGTAAATAAGAATCTGAAAAGAAAGACGCTTTTAATAAATATTTTTAACGTGCGTGAATAAATCCAACCACCCCTATAGATTTAAGTTTCACTTAATCCAACATCTTGGCGGCAAGGATTTAAATCTTTAACAAGACAGAGTGAAAGACTGGATTTTTTCGATCAGGTAGGGTATAAGTGATTTCAAAAAATTTCAGTCGGTTTATATATATCGTGTAGGCTATATATTATTTATCTCGTATAAGATGCATTTGAGTTGCGCTGCAGTAAAGCACTTCATTGTAGTACTACGGTGATTATCTCTTCAAGCACGCAGCGCGAGCAGGACAAACAACAATGCAGAATATGAATAACTATGACTGGGACTGTCATATACATAACATTATAATGAGAACACTATTATAATAAAAACGCTGTGAATTTTTAGAGTTTAGTTGCCGTGTTTCTGCGCGTTGTTGCCTGAAGAACGGGTCCACAACAAGAGTTCATTCAGAGCCGCGCAGACACGTTCACTTCTGCATTCGAGGCATTTTGTGCAGATAGCCTATAAGTCGTAATATTGACGTTATGTTGTATAAATAACGAACCGTATTCTATATGAGATAAATTGGTTAAATCCCACTGATTTAAAAACCTGCTATCAAATGCTTCACTCTACTGGTCATCTTCAGCACGCGCAGCTCAAATGCAGAACATTAATAACTACTGTCATATACATAACGTTATAATGAGAGCACTATTGTAAACGATTTTGTGAATTCTTAGTGTTTTGCTGACGATTAATGTTAACTATCTTTTAATCAAAACATAAAACATTATTTTTGTATCTGCGAGGCATCTGTTACACATTTTCCCTGTGTGTTAACGTCAGTAATTATGACTGTCGAATGTCTGACTTGATTCTTGGTAATGTATTTTGGCCCCGCCCCCAAACATATGATTCGACTATCAGTCGACTATTGGCAAGATTCGAAAATTCCGATTCGACTATGAAAATCCTTAGTCGGGGACACCCCTAATATAGTATATTGTAGGGGTGTAACGGTACACAAATATGACGGTTCGGTACGTACCTTGGTTTGAACGTCACGGTTCGGTATGATTTCGGTACAGCAGGGGGTAAAACTAAACTTTTTTTTTTTTTTTTTAAATAAACAGTGGTTTACTGAATAAAAATGCTCTTTCTTTAAATACATTCAGTTATAGTTTAAATGTTCTTAGCAAACATGTAAATTGTACATAATGCAGTTTTTAATTTAACTTATAAATAATAAAATGTCTAGGCTATTTGTTAAA
Organism: Schizothorax lantsangensis; assembly: GCA_027422415.1. Classification (NCBI taxonomy): domain Eukaryota; kingdom Metazoa; phylum Chordata; class Actinopteri; order Cypriniformes; family Cyprinidae; genus Schizothorax; species Schizothorax lantsangensis. The sequence continues at coordinate 21,264,532 of CM049842.1, read as the reverse complement.
ATATATCCAATTACACACTGGCTGTCATAGCATGTTTCATAACAGATTAATTTAAACATACATTAAATAATTAAGACTAACAGGTTTAGTAAAATATATTGAGTATATGCTGTAATATTTTGTGAAATGCTCCTCTCTAGACTTAATTTCTCTAGTGAACTAATGAGCTGTGGACACTGATGACTTGCTGAGGTAAATGATGCTACGTGACATTTTATTTCCACGCTGTTTTGTTGATGTCTTTCCGTGGTTGAAACACTGATTGAGCAATTACATGAGGTATGAGATGTTCGGTCATGTTTATTCGCTTTAAAACTAGTAGTACAGAGGAAGGAATGATCGCGTTCACTCGCGCTCCGCTCTGCACAAGTCTGCAGCGCGTCACGGCCAGTATCACTGATACCAATTAATACTGATTTCCCTATAAAAAAATATCCCCCTAATATTTAACCATTGACTATAGACATTCAACATTACATAATAATGAAGCGCTATCAATTTGAACATTTATTAGACTTTACTCTAATTTAAGTGAACTTTAAACAATCTTCACATAAACCCATTATAATAAATGTTATATTTATCTACCTGTGCCCCTCAGCAGCAATATAAAGAAATTGAATAAAGTCATCAAACACTAAATTCTAAACTAAATACAGATGAATACTTGAAGCTATAAAAAAAAGCTATTTTTCTTTGATGAACAGACATCACATCAGCTGGTTATTAGGTTGTTTTGGCTGCTATTTCTTTAAGAGCTGTCGCTGCTGAACGTGAAGCGGATCTGACACGCATCGTATTTTCTCTCTGCTCTCTTTATCTTTTCTGACCCACTTCAGTTCGGACCCATTTCAGTCTCTTCTAATGAACTGACGAGTTGAATCGGGTGTGTTAGATGAGGGAGACAGTGCTGGGCTGCTCCGGGACAGTTTTGAAAACCATTTCAGAGACATGTTCTTAAATGTGACTCATATAACATATTACATGCATGCACAGTTTTGGAGGCAGCTTTAATCGCCTTTTTGGTAACATTTTTGTGACATTGCATGCTCGTAGTTTATTCCGCGCTTTGATATGAAATGATAAAGGCTACAGCGCGCGCTACAAGCACAGGACCGTTTCCGCGCTCGTTTGTCTCGCGCCTGGCGCTGAAGTGAAGTGGAAGCGCATGACGCGCGTCTGAAACGTCTCCAGTTTGATGTGGTCGTAAAGACTTGCTGCGATTGAATAAATACACTCCTTGTCAAGAAAAAAGAGACAGAAGTGGGGTGGCCAACCCTAGCCCCCGCCCCTGCGTTAAATAATTTAAAAATTATTAATTTAATAATAATTTTAACGCGTTAAACTGAAAAAAATTAAACGCTTGCGTTAACGCGCTAATTTTGACAGCACTAATATATATATATATGTGTGTGTGTGTGTGTGTGTGTATTTGGATGTTAAAGGTTTATGACAGTAAATGTTAAAGAATGTAGAATTTGTGGCAGTTTTCTCTCTTTAACAGACAAATTTGTATGTCTTTAATTTGGTTCACTTGCATAACTTACAACAGTGGCAGTCAGACACTCATTTGTACAGTGATGTAAACCATGTATTATGCTTCTGTTCTGAGTTGCAATAACTTTATTTTTTATTTTACTCTCCAAAGCCAAATTTTGCACAATTTGGTGCTTACAGACCGTTAATTTTGGAACCTGGTAACATATGATTCATATAGACCTGTGTTTATCTTTTACAAGTTACATAGAGTGATTTTCATAGTATGAAACCTAAAAAAGAAAGCGTACAATAAAAATAAACAATCTTTGGCAGATTGATCTGCTCTCTAGTTATTTATATATATTTAGAGAGAGAGAAAGTGAGAGAGAATGTGAAGTGACTGTGTGTCTGAGGCAGCTGTCTCCATGTGCCTGTATGTACGTGTTGTCCTGTTATTTTTGCATATGAACTGCTTGTCAACCCTTGCCACCGTCTGAGATCTCCTCTCTCTGAAGCTGTGCATTGTAACCGCTCTCGGGGCGAATCCCGCTGTAACTCGGCTCAGATGTCTGCTCCCAATCTTCCCGTTAGGTCAACCAAGAAACACATCCAATCTGCTGTCAGAAGCCAAACCAAGGGCCTTCACAGCAGGCCTTCACCACCAAACGACACACAAACCACTGTCTGTGCCTTCTTCCCCCTAACATCAATTAAAGTAAGGCAGTAATTTAATCTGACAATCACAGGCTTTGAGTGAGACAGGTTGAGATGTCACAGAGATGACCTTTCTGCCCACATGCAGCCAAGAGCTGTCTTTTGCCTAGGCCTTTGTAGTTTGTTAATGAGATATTGATTTGAAACAATGCACTAGCAAATTTTGTCGAGATTAGCTCCATGCTAACAAGGTCACAGCGCTGTCACAGTACAGTCTCGTGTTTATCAGCACCATACCTCCACCTCCCCCATGCCTTTTTCATTTCCTGTTTTCCCTAAGCATGTTGATATTCTGCCCACATCTTCCCCGTTGGCCTCGTTTGTCATCTTACTGGCTTTCGGTGAGCTCGCTAGTCGTTAATTACTTGTGATTTTCAAGTCATCTCCTTGGTTCGTGTTCTCTCCCCCTTTTCCCTCCGCTAGATATGAGGGCTCCTGTCGCGGTCACACTCTTTTCTGAAGGAGCACCTTGTCTGGAACTGGCCAGGTGTGGACGGCAAATCTGCAGGAAGTGAGTGCCAGTACTCATTTTGCCAGCCCGAGGCGTCTAGTGTTCCATGCACGCTAACGGCGCTATCAGGAAGTCCACGCGCCGCCATGAAACCCAGTCTCAGTCTTATCCGAGTATACAAACCCAGCACTCACACTGCCAACTTTCAAATCCTTCAGCATTATCGGCTTTCCCAGACTCCTATTTCTTACTATCAGTCCGCGGTCTCTGTAAACGCTAGCCATGTGGAGCTAGCGACAGGCTAACGGACGTTTGAGGCACTTAATGTGAATCTCGGCAAACACCGGGAAGGTAGGTCCACATTCTAATGGCTCCGGTGATAATACAAAACACGCAATTACCTCCTTGGATTGTTTAACGCTTAATCGTTTAACTAAATGAAAATAATCCCGTGTCCTGCTGAAAAGCTACTACTGGCCATGAGAAATGAGCTGAGAGGATTGTGTTTGCCCAGTGCGGCTAGTGGTTTTTGTTAAGCAAAGGTGATGCTTAGCAATCGGAACGTCACGAAAAAAGTTATTGGTCTGATTAGGACATGTAGTACTTACAGACTAGAGATTAAAAGTAATGTTAATTCGGTACTTTAAATCAAAAATGTATCGATAGCAGTACTTTCTGTAGTGCTGCTTGAGGTTTGTTTGACAAGCAGCTGTTTTTGATCAATCACATGCATATGTGTGCAAGTTTGTATTGCAGCTCCATGTGAGTGCACAAGTGCACTGTAAGCAATTAGCATTGCTTATAATATTAAAACATCAATATATGAAACAAAGTTAAGTAGGTCTGTGTGTTTAATTTTGAAATTCTTCAAAGCTAAATTGCACATTAAATTAATTTATTAATATTTGTACTTTATAGTGTTATGGTCATAATTCTAACATAATTCTGAATTTTGGTGACTTTTTTCAAAGCTACATGCACACGTTTCATTTGAAAAGATATACACTCAAAAATTTGGGGTAAATTAGAAATTACATTAAAGCCATTTATAATGTCACAATATTTCTATTGCAAATAAATGATGTGCTTTTGAACTTTCTATTTGTCAAAGAAACCCGAAAAAAATATAATAGTTTCCATAAAAATATTAAGCAGCACAAATTTTTTCAGCATCGATGTTTCTTGAGCACCAAAATCAGCATATTAAAATAATTTCTGAAGGATCATGTGACACTGAAGGCTTGATTAAGGACAAAAAATGGAAGTAACAGGAATAAATAACATTTTTATATATTTAATAGAAAACCAAAGGATGTTGCTTTTAAAGGAAGAAAGTTGTTTCTGCATCATCATTTAGAGTCTGGTTTTATAAATGCATTTTTGGCATGTACTATTGTTATTCCATACCTATTTGTTTCAAGGATTTTGAATTATAACATGGATTGTCAGGTGTAAAGCAGAAATGAAGAATGTGTGTGTTATGTGGAGTGAGTTTAATGGGGCTGGAGTTACGCTCATTGTGGATCTGGAGCTAAAATGAAGCTGTGAATCTTCATTTAATGGCATTTTTCTTCTGATTGCTGACAATGAAGGTGATAGAGAGAAAGTTGTGCAGGAAGAATCTGTCATGCTACAAAAAAGGAAGAATTTCTTTTAGATGCGGTGCTCATATCCTATGTGCCAGTTCAAGGGGTTTGCAGAGTGTGGGATACCTCCATATTACTTTGCTCAGATTGTGTGGAGTATTTCCAAGTGCACTAAATTGATAAGAAAAGGAAAAGAGAAAGACTCAAATAGTGCGTTGTTATAACGGATAACGTCAGGATGTTGTTTGTTGCACTGAAGTGAAACTAAGGAATCTGCAGTCCATGTCAATTAAGATATGTTTACACTGACAGACATGCATGTGGTCACATAATGTACATGTGCTGTTGACATGGCATGGCATGTGGTTTGACAGGAATCCATTAATTTTTTAGTGGATCGACATTATTAAGTTGGATTTTGCCTGTGAATATACAATTGTCTAATTATTATTATATTTGTTTTGTTTTTGTAAGCAATTTCAAGTCAGATGTGAGATTGTCCTGCAGTGTAATTATTCATCATGAGCTGTGATAGAAAAAAAACCAAAATGAGCAATATGGAGTGAAATATGATAAGACGACGAAAAGGTTTCGCGAATATCTGCTTACAGTTTGAGTCTTGTGGAGCTAAATCCAGTTTTAAATGGGCAAAAAAATAGGTGGTGGACAAACTGTGGCAGATGTTACTTGTGTGTGAAAAGTAATATATTACTATGTATTTATTAATTATTACTATGTTAATTTGTCACACTAGAAGTAGAAGGTCAATATGAGCTCCTTGCATTGTGGGATACAATACCCAGAGCAGTTTGTCATCTGTACGTTTAGGCAAATGCACTGTGGTGAGTCATCTGGATATTGTCTGCATATAGAAAATTGCATACAGTGTTTTATATATATATATATGTATGTATGTATGTATGTATGTATGTGTGTATGTGTATATGTATGTATATATATATATATATACTGTTTAGCAAAAGTACAGTATGTTAGTATGTTGTTCCAAACAGCCAGTGAAGACATTGAATATTTATGTGAATCTACTCCATGTTCATTTTCTTAGTCTTGAACTGTGATGCCTCTGCATAATAGAAAGAGAGATTTTCAGCCTTAAATAAGAAAAAAATGTTTATGTATTTATCTGGAAACTTGCATGTGGGCAACTAACCGTTGGCAACAATGTGTTAAAATAGTTTAACAGCTTGAAAAAACCTGCAGTGCAACAGCAGTGTCTTACAGTGTGACATGATGCACTCCATCTATATCTAGTTTTATTCATAATCTTTCTTTTCTTTCTTTCTTTCTTTCTTTCTTTCTTTCTTTCTTTCTTTCTTTCTTTCTTTCTGCCATTTTATTTGTATTTTTAAAAAATACTTGTAAACAATTACACCATTGGACTATTTAAGTTAATTGAAAAATCTCTAGAATTAAATAAATATAATTAATATTAATAGATTAGTAAATAATGATCACGAGAATGATCGTGAACATGTATACATTTTAAAGCTGAAATTATTTATTTATTTATTTTAAATCCTAGCTTAATATGCATGCATAGGTTGAATTTCAATTTGTCCATGCAATAGGAGACAAAGAGAGCGTTTGAGGAACTTGTCATTATTTTTGCAATTGTTTTTGTTGATGCTAGAGATGCAGAAAGTTAATGTGCATATGTATTCAGGAACATTGAGACATGGGCAACAGGTCTACACACTCTGGGAGTCTTCCAGTTCTTGCGCATGCATGGATGAGATGAAGGCTGACAGCGAGAGAGAGAGGGTGAACCTGTCACCAGGAACTGGTCTCTACGGACGTATTGTTTCGCAGGAGCTAATTAACCCTAGGAAATAATTACACAAATATGCAAATGCTGTTTAGATAAGTGTGGGCTCTATCAGAGGAGGTAGTCAATCATAGGGGAAGGGTTGGAGGGAGTCGGTGGTCTGTGTGTGCTTGCGTGTGCATATGGGCCAGGTGTCAGACTCTGTGCCGGGGTGATAAGGGGAGGGGGATGTTACCTGGTTTTATGTGGCATCACCCTTGTGCAATAGTGGAGACTTAATTTATTGAAAAACACGCACTTATGCACAGACAGAACAACATAATGTTCAGTTTGTTTGCTTCGCTATAAAATAACCTTCCACTATTGTAATTGCATTTGTAATTTGTAACTTCTGTGTAAATATTTCCCAGTGAAAATTCCTATTTTGTGGTCAGAATCTTTTTTGTGGAAATAATTTTTTTAAACAGTCATGGAAATTACAGCAAATATGTGACCATGGACCACAAAACCAGTCATAAGTGTCCGTTTTTTGAAATTGAGATTTATACGCCATCTGAAAGCTGAATAAATAAGCTTTCCATTGATGTATATAATATTATATTTTGACCCATATAATGTATTATTGGCTATTGCTACAGATATACCCGTGCTATTTATGACTGGTTTTGTGCTCCAGGGTCACATATTTTATTTTTATTTTTATTTTATTTTATTTTATTTTTTGTGTTTGTTTTGTGCGCTTTGTGTTTAGTTTTGTTCTATTCTGTTGTTCTGTTTTTTTTATTTTGTTTTGTTTTTTATAGGCTGAACTGAAAAAATAGCCTCAACAAATGTCTACATGCAAACCAAAAGCTACCTTAGCTTTTATGCTGCGTGACTTTTAATGTATACATGTTTAATAGCACTGTCACATACTGTATGTGCATACTGTATGTTGTGTAAGTGCATATATTATTGCGTACTGTAAGTGCATTATTTAAAATAGTATTTTGCCTATTCTAATTAGTTAGTATATAGACTTGAGTGTGGACTCTACTGACTTGTGCCTGCCACTTTTTGTGTTTCCCTGCCCGCATGAGAATGTTACATCAGCAGGATAAAATAGTTTTTCAGAGGTGGAGAAAGTTCTTATTTAAAAAAAAAAAGAATAAAAGATGGCAAAAACAAGCATTTTTTCTTCTTTAGAATATCATGTGCTAATGAATCGTGTACAATAAGACCAGGGACCTTTATTTAGTAAGAGGATATAAATGAATGACCGGCCACTACATCTCTTTGTGGCCGTGTGTCCGGGCTTGTGTGTGTGAGCACCGAGAGCATTATGAATATGAAATGTGCTGCACTGTGATGATGACTCAGCTTTGGTTCTTCAAAACACTTTGATGTCTGAGTGTGCGAGAGAAAGACATGCAGACTCGTCCCCGTTTTCACCGCCCTGCACCCACCTCCCAGCCATCCAAGGAGATCTGGGCTCAGCGCTTTCTGCCAGTTGCATCACACCGTAACCCCCCCTCCCACCAGCCTGTTTATTTACTTTCATATTTGTGTCCCCTCGCCAACACAAGCCATCTCGGTGACAGGAAATCTCTTCCCTCCTGCCAGCTCCTTCAGCTCTAATTCACTTATTATTGTGCTTTTCAAAAAGCTAATCAATGTGGGAGAGCTGATGCAAGATCATGAGAGAGAGGCTAAACACAGGGCAACGCTGCAAACTTTCAGGAGCTGATTGCGACAAGGCCAGCTCTTTATATCATGCAGCTGTATTCGCCGTTTTATGTCACCGACACCCACGTTCGCTCACTTCGTTGCTAGCGATTTTCCTCTAATTTAGTTGTTATTCTGCATTTAAACGATTGCCGTATTTGCAAACAAACACGCAGATCGATGTTGCATGCACCAGTGAATGAATGAATGCCCTTTTTCTTCTTTCTCTCTCTCGTCTCACATTCGTAGAGCGTTATAACCCCAGGCCAGTGTTAATTACAAGTGTTGTGTTTGTGCCCTGCTTGTGTGACCTTCCCATGTAGGCCGATTATGTGTTTATCGCTTGTATAGAGGCCGTATTGATCAGTCAGCGGGGTACAAATTAAGATTTAAACTTGACGTCACACGATCTATTGAGTTTTGCATTGGAGGCATTTGCAGTATGCAGGATTCATTGATTGAGTAAGATATATTTAACTGAGTGAATGTGGCTGTGTGTGAGTTTATGGGTGCAGTCTTCAGGCAGTTATTAACTTAAAGGTCAAACCCTTGTTTATTTTATTTTCTAAAAATAAAATGTGTTTTAGTAGATTGTATATTTTATAAATTATACTGTTTTTATTTTATATAAATATACATTTTGATTAAAATATTAGTGTGTTAATTAAAAGGGGTATCCACATATTTTTTTATCTTGTAATGAATCGGTCCTCATTATTTCAGAGTGACGTCTTTAAACCCTAAATAGATGATGTGTAAATGTGGGTGGTCATGTGTTAATGTATCAGTCTGATGTCAGCAAGCTGCAGGAGTTTGTATTACGGCATTTTTGAAAATTAGTTTGAGTAGTTTAATTTAGTCCAAAGTGTTATTTTGTGTTTGTTTTTTTTTTTGTCTGGAGAAGTGGTTTTCATTTTGAAAGGTGCTGTTTTTTTTATGGTATGAACATCTGTATACACACCTCATGTGTGTGTGTTATTTCAAAGATTAAGTGATTAATCACACAAAATAAAAGTTTGTGTTTATGTAATATGTGTGTGTCTGTATATATTTATTATGTATATTTAAACCAGTATATATTTTGAAAATATTTACTAGTGCCCTCCAATAGATGATAAATATGAGCAAAGGCAGTGAAAATATCGGCATTGTTTATCCTTTTGATCTTTCCCTCAAAAAATTCACAAAATTCTAACCTATCATTGAAGTAAAACAATTGAAAGTGGAAAATCTCATGAAATAAATGTTAATGCCACAATTATGGCACCCCAGAAATTCTGTAAAATATCTAAAATCTAAAAATGTTTAGCACACCAGGAGTTTGTATTAGGGTGCATTTTTGAAAATTAGTTTGAGTAGTTTAAGGAGCATGAAATTGTCCAGCAGACTTCCTGTTCCACAGGTGCTGATTATTATGAGGAACACAAAGGTCAAATTCCCTTAATGAACATCCATACACACACATATAATATATATATATATATATATATATGTGTTAGTGAAAAACCAAAGAATATATTTCAAATGATGCAGCAAAAGATAATTGCTTCAAAATAGTAAAAGTGGCTTTAAGAAAAGAGCTAGAGCAGTGAAAAATCCCATTTCCACCATCTGGGCAATAATTAGAATTTCCAATCAACAGAAAATGTATATATAAGTACACACACTGGTATATAGAGGAGTGTATTATATATAAATATATTCAATATACAGTCTATATCGTCCTAATGCACGGTGAGGAAGAGAGTTTGAGTGGATAAAGACTCTCCAAGGATCACAGCTGTGAATTGCAGAATATAGTACACATACATATATTATGGGTCTCGGGGTCAGAAAACATTAGAAAAAAATTGTCAAACAGTCCCTACATCACCACATGTTGTTTGGTTTCAAGAAAAAATCTCCTGCTCATCCAAAAACTTGGTAAATATCCAGCTGTATCAGACATGACTGTAACTTCAAATGGGACTGGCTTCTATGATCAGATGAAACTAAAAAATGAGCTTTTTAGAAGCAAACACTCAAGATGGGTTTGGTGCACACAGGGATAAAAAAGTACCCCATGTGTACAATGAAATATACTGCTGTATTTTTTATGTTGTGGGCCTATTTTTCTGCTGGCCACAAGGTCCTAAACATCTTGCACCCAATTAGCAACATCATTTTCCCAGCACAACAGCATCTGGATTCTATTAAATAACAACATATAAAAAATCTGAAGAGTTTGGAGAAGTGACTGACCCTGTTAGATCTTATAATGGGCCATGTTTGGATCTTCCAACCGGACAACAATCCAAACACAAACCTCAAAAACAACACAAAAATGGGTCACTGAGCACAAAACCAAGCTTCTGCTATGGCCATTCCTGTCCTCACTTCTTCTGAACCCTATAGAAAATGAGTGAGGTGAATTTTCTAAGGGTTCAAGCACCAACATGGAGCTGGCCATAGCAGAAGCTTGGTTTTGATCTGGAGAGATTCTGTATTTTTGTGTTGAAGGAATGAGGTTTGATCTCTTATCAGGATTATTGTTCTCCAAACTCGGTTCAGGCATTATAGGAGAAAATCAGAGCTGTTACCCTGGGAAAAGGACGTTGCAATAATTGTGCCAATAATTGTGGCCAACATCTGTTGGTGAACTAGAGAAAGTATTTCTTACACAATGAGATTTCCCCCCATTTTCAGGATTGTTTCACTTCAGAAATATAGGCCCACAACATAAAAAATAAACAATATTTATTTTCACAGCCGACTTTGCTCATATTTATCAAGGGTGCCAATATTTGCACCAAACCCAGGGCAGTGTTTGCTGTATATATTTATATAATTTGTATTATATATAAATATATTCAATATACAGTTATAACATATTTTTCTTAAATATATGCATGTTTGTGAGTGTATTTATATATACATGATAAAGCTCTTTTCTTATACTAATTTGTGAACAGTACAGAAATATACATTGTGATGGATGATTAAGGGAATACCTTTGTGTTCCTCATATATGGAACAGAAAGTATGTAAACTAAAAAATGTAAATATGAATGGGAAAACAGAGATATTTTACATAAGAATTTTTATTTTGGATTTGATTAATCGCCAATGATAGGTTAGAATTAATCATTTGACAGACACCTTTTCTCACATTTATCACTAATATATATATCAACTTTTACTATTTATTTATTTATTTCGCTGTATATCTCTAAACTTTTCCACGGACCCTCTAGCACTCCCTTGCAGCCCCCCATCTTGAGAACTACTGTTTTAAAATTTCAAGGAAAATTGTATTTCTCATTATAAGACCCCTTTAACTTCAGTTATTCCCACTTTCTCTTTACAGGAAAACAGCACTCCTGAGGAACACACACTCTATGTGTGGGACCACTTCATCTCTAAATCACTTGCAAAAAATATCTTCATCGTGGCACACAGCTATGGCGGCTTGTCATTCGTGAATTTGGTAAGTATTTGTTAGAGGTTATTATTATGAAAAGCACTCCCCCTCCACCCCCTCAACACACACACAGTTGTCTTCACCGGTGGGAAAAGCAGCAGAAGAGAGAGCAAAATGATTAAAAATAAATAACACTTAGTTTCTTTGAGAAAGTGCTGCTTTTGTAAACAATCCAGTTCATCCTTGTCCTAAGGCACTATCCACTTCCTTGAGCAGGAGGGAGGGATGAAGAAAGAATGAGAAACTGCAATGAGAGCTACAGCTCTGTTAAAGCATGTAGACAAGTATGCATAACATCAGACCCTGAGAGAAAAGAGAAAAGAAGTCATAGTCTCTCATTTGGTCTAAAAAAATGTTTTGTGTGAATAGGGTTAATGCACCCAAAAAAGAAAATTTGGTCATTTTTAAAAAAAAAATATTAATAAATTTGTACTATTATTAGGCAACTAGATTACATAATTTTCCCATTAACCTTAAATAAAAAAAGCTTTAATAATTAACTAATAAAAAACATAATTATTTGTAATCTAATAACATATTGATTATTTGTAAAATTTTCTTATTTTCAGTGCCTTTCATGAACCTCCCATCTGTTGGATCTGTCATTTTCTTGGCTTGTTCAAAGATAGTTACTTTTTTCCCTCACTAAATCTTATGTTTGAGAAGATCTCCATCAGGTTAGAGCATTGTCCTACATTAAGATCATTGGGCCTCATTCATGAAACACGAGCAGAACGAATTTTTGTGTAAATCGTTCGTAAATCTGTTCTGACGTAAATTTTCAGATTCATGAAAATGTTCGTATTTTCAAAATGTTAGTTGGTACGAAAGAAATTTACACCTGCTCCCTACCAGGTGTAAATGGCGCATAAAATGTTCTGTGTTCTTTTTGGCAAACTGACGACACTTAATTTTGATGCACTGCCATTATAATATTTTACAAGTTTGTTTGCTCTGTTTGTTTGTTTTTTATTCTTATTATTATTCTTATTTTATTTTCAAAGCTGAGAGTTGCTCCGGTTTAGCTTTGGGTAGAACGCAGCGCTTGTCACTGTCACTTTTTAGCCAGCCGTCCAATCAATGGAGGAGGGGCGGGACAAATACCACACCAACCAATCATCCTACTTGTACAACAACTGAACAACAATAGAGAAGTTAATATTACTGGTTACTGCATTTTTATATTCAGTAATATTCTTAAAAATGAGATACTAGTAATACGTTATTGCCGTGGATATTCCACATAATAGAAACCAAATAGACAGCTGGAAAAAAACTTTTTTTTTTTACAGTCTATGGGAAAAAAATGTGCCACCAAAGCGTTTTCAAGCGCCACCAGCTGGCCATTTTTAGAAGAGCACCTGTCATTTTTCAGGTGGCTAAAAACGCTTTGGTGGACACACGTTATTGAATATTTATTGTTGGCCATATGGCCTATTAGTCTTTTTTGCATTTATGCAATATACTAGAGCCAAACCTGAGAAAGTAGACCAGAATATTCCACTGCGTTCCTGGACACGAAAATTGCGTAGCTGTAGACATAGGCGGGGATTATGCTAATTGTGAATGAGCATGCACAGCGCACTATTTACGAATGATTGGAATTCATTAACATACACATGTTTAACTATCAAATCGGACATTTACAAAGCGTTTGTGAATCCGGAGGAGAGTTTTCGGGAAGGTCCATTTTACGCGCAAATTACTCGGAATTTACTCCTATATTTACGAATGTTTCATGAATGAGGCCCATTGTCTTCTTACATTCTCTTAAATTGTTCCAATGTTTGAAGAAAGCATCTTACAGAAACTGGTAGTAGTTGGGAGTTGATTTTCAGTCTTTCTGTCACCTGAAAGGGTCTAGAGATGTACTTCTGGAGGCTCCAGGTATGTTTTATGTCTGAGAAATGGTGGCACTAGATGCTTAAAGGTTCATAGTGGCTTCACGTTTCATTCTTTTACTGTAAATGTGCACTTTTTTTCTTCTCAACCCATTTTTCATCCTGCCGAATACGCTAAAATAAGTTTTGAAGTCATTGATGGTGAACGGAAATGGTTGTTGTATTTCACATGATCAATCTCAAGCAAGAACTTCTGAGAACTATTGTGGAGGTGAAGATTTCTAGCTATTGTATGATTTTACAAGACTTGAAATATAGTGTATAAGTCTTATGAGCTACTTTTTTCGGTGCTATATTGTCCTTGACAGCTAATACTTCATTATATGGCACAGATTATTAAGATCATTCTCTTTTTTTTTTTTCACGGATGAAACTCAGTCATACTTGTTTCGAATGACACAAAGATAAAATGACGACCAAATTTTTTAATTTTTTTTATGAACTAACATTTTACCTGAACCTCGTGAATGGTTTTCAGCTATGTACCCTGTGTTACATCACCTCTGGGGTCGAAGGTCAGGTGGCTCGTCTCAATCTCTAGTCTAGGTGTGTGCATTGTAAGGACAACTTCTCCAGGAGCACTCGGGCTAACCTTTGACCTAACATAAACACACACTTACTTTCTTCTTTCTTACACACACACTCCTACACCTACCTGGGAGCACTTTTCATGAACCCGTTCCACTTTTCTTTTAAAGTGAGAGAAGGGAGGGTGGAGCGGATGGCCACGATTTAGCATTCCTCTGATAATTCCAGGAATATGTGTTTTTATCTGAGGCAGGAGTCTCTGTGTTTTGTAATTTGAATATAACTGTTAAATATGTATGTGGCGTTGTGGCCATGACAGCCCCTCGCTGGTGGAAGCATGGCGGTCTTCCTCCAGAGATCTGTTTAGCCGTCTTTCTCTGATGCATCCCTGTTTTTTCCCCCTTTTCTCATTTCCAAACACACACACATAGATGGAATGCTCACTTACACACACTATTTCATATACAAACCATGCTTATGCCTTTCATTGGTTTGGTTATCTCTGGTATGGAGTGGCAGGTATATTCTGATGAATTGGATGACTGGAGGACTGAACTTAGTCGTCAAACACAGATTATCTGTATAGATCTCATGAATGCTGTTGTATAACATCTCAAGTCAAACTTGTTTAAACATTTCAGCTGTTTGACATACTATTTTTATATAGTTTGTAAATGCACTGGGAACTCCTCAAGCGAAACTTGAATAAAATGATTATTTATAGTGTATTATTTTAGAGTTTATTTATTCATTCATTCATTTAACATTTTATGCTGATTAACAATAACTCAAATCATCTGTACATTTCATTGACCATAACCCAATCTAATGAGAGGGCTGGTCATGTGACTTAGTGTGAATAGGCCTTAATAATGGTTCGAGGTGAAATGAATTAGAGGCCAAGATGGAAAAGGTGGACACAAAGAGTTGAGTTGAGGAGGAAAATCTTTAGCTCGTCATAACAGATTTCCTGAAAACAGGCCGTCTGTGGCTTAATTACTGTTCCCTTTAACTCCTAACAAACACGTTTCTGATCAGGCACATCAAGCACAGGCGGATTAATGTCTCCAGCATGTTGCCTCTCTCTCCCTTTCTTTCTTTTCATTGAAATTCGATTTCTTTTCTAAGGCAGTGTGTAGTAATTATAGATACATCAAAGTGTGCCTTTAAGTAAGAGTGGTGCGTCAGGGTTGGATAGCTTTATGTCAGGACTCACTCTTCCATCTCTGTGTGCCTGTTTCAACTGTCTCTGTTGCTTGTCATATCTGTGCCATGGATTCTGAGTTTGAGGAGACTGTAGACAAACTGTTCTCTCTTCACTCTCTGACACTCTGTTTTTCCTTCTTCTGGCTCTATGGCTGCATTTGATTTCCTGATGCTTCTTAGTATGTACTGAATTTGAACTTATCAACCATTAATGTGTATTATGAATACATTACCAGATATACTACATCCACCGTGTTGGCATTGTCCTGTGGCTCGTATTCATTGATCTATGATTAGTAATGGAAGCCACAAAGAATTGAATTATTCTGGTTCGTACTCCTCTTAATCATTCTGGTTAGTTAACTGATTACATGCTGGTTACTTAAGTTTCATTAAATCTTACATTGAATCTTACTACACTAGTTGTGCAGTGTGTTTTTGACTTATTAAAAAGATTTGAATCATTAGAATCATTTGTTCGGGAATCTTACCACACTAGTTGTGCAGTGTGTTTTTGATTCATTAAGATCAGACTCATTAGAATAATTTGTTCTGAATTCTTACAACATTAGTTGTACTTTACATGTTTGAATCACTAAAAGAACAAACTAATTAGGATTGTTTATTTGAGAATCGGAATACACTAGTTGTACAGTATGTGTTTGATTCACTAAGAAGAACTGGCTCTTAAGAGTCATTTGTTTGGTAATCAGACTACACTGATTATTGGGCTGTCTGTTGCACTGTAGATTTAGTAGCATTGTTGTGGTGTATTTAATAAACATGCATGCTAATAAAATGTCATTTAATGTGGTGTTCCATCCACATCAGCAGAAGAATGCTTGAGAAAACTGTTTTACCCTACTTTTTTCCAAATCTGTTGACTCATTACAATCATCTGCACCCATGGGATAGTAAAATGTACACTTCAGAATCTCTTAGGTCATTTCTGTTTAATTTTGTGGTACCATATTGACTTTTCACTTGATGTCCAGTGTAAAATTTGAGTCCTGAAGCAAATCCAGTTGTGATGCACTCCCCTTCATCTCGCCTGATCATACCTGTCCCATATCCTTCTCCTTCTCCATCTGATCTTGTTTGATTGCTGCAGCAGTTGCTTTCATCTATGAGTCTAGCTGGAGGCCTGTCGGAGCAGCCGTCAGGGCAGAGCTCAGCTCTGCATAACCTTCCTGACTCTCTGCCAGAGAAAAGAGCAGCCGGATTGGAGAAGATGGGGCACATTATGTAACAAGTTATGCAATCATACATCTGCCTCCCAGTGCACCAGTGTGTGGGTGCCCACAGCTTAGATGAAATAAATGGATCAAATGTACTGTACATGTGTCGTTGGGTGTCGTTGTGCACTCACAGGTTCAGGTAAAAACTTCAAACACCTGTGTGTGGATCAGGATATCCAACACTTCAATTGCAAGTTAAAAGTAATGAGGTATTAGATGTTTTTATATTGTAAACATAATTGTTGGTCCCTGATGGAGAAGCATCAGAGCTCAGTTTCTCGATAACCACTTGACTCTGAGGTGCTGCAGTCAAGACACCAAGGGTTTGGCTTCTCTTCTTTACCTGAATTATGAATCTTGGCCTGTAGCACTAAAACATAGAAAACTGAACTCCAGAATACAAGATTTTGTTCAAGTTTTCTTATTGTTTCTTAGGCTGTTATCCTGGTTTGTCTTAATAATTTAAAGTCTGGGAAACACTATGCGATTTTTGCCCCGATTTTCCACCTTTTTACAGTCTGGAGAAGTTGACACTATTGCTGAAAGTCAGAACCAGTCTGCAGATTTGAGTTGACAGATTTAATAGAAAATCACGTAGTGTATGATGGTCACAAACTCTGATTTTTTTAGCTTCAGACTGATTCCATCCAGTCGGAGGATATCAAACATGTTTGATATTTTCAGCCGATTTTAGAACATATTGTTTTCATTGTCACGTGTCTCCTAGCAAAAGGCGCACCTTTCTGCTTCAGTTTGTTGTGATCAGAATGACTTTAAAGTCTGGTAGTGTCATTTAGTGTATGATGCCCAGTTTTTCCTTTGTGACTGTTCACAAAGTCTCTTCAGATGTTAAAAGTCATGTAGTGTATTCCAGCCTGAAGACTGAAGTCTTAAACACAGCTCTGCTGACTGTAAAACCTTCTGCTTGGAAAAGTAGGTCTGATATTTTGCTGATTCACTGGCTGCAGACTGATATAAAGTTTGAAACATTCACAACTGCAGAGATTTATTTCTTATTAATTTAGGAAACAGTCATGATGCTTAATATTTTATGTAAACTGTGATGCAATTTTTCAAGATTCTTTGATGAATAAATAGTTGAAAATAACAGCATATGTTTAAAAAATAGAAATCATTTGTAACATTATAAATGCTTTACTGTCACTTGTTATCAAATTAATGCTCCTTGCTAAGTACAAGTATTAATTTCTTTCAGAAAAGTGCAAGTTTAAGTATTTTGTCCATGCATTCAGATTAATTTAATTATTTAATTGTGATAAATGTGATGATATTGACTAGTCCTAGTGTTTTTCTGGAAACTGATTGAAACAGTTGCCTTCACATGAAGCTCAGACTTGTTGATATTTGTTTGAGTGCTGATGATCAGGTCTGACAGGGTGTGATGGTGAACTGGGTTCAAGTCCTGATTGGATGATTCACACAACAGACAAAGGCTTTCTTTGGACCTCTTTTTTTTTGGAGAATTCCCCTGATTAACAGCAGACAGTCTTCCCAGACCCTGTGTGTGGATCGTTTCTGTAGCTTGAAAAGAGATCCTGACAATCAACATTGTAAAAGATTTCCCCCACTGTGGATTGCCTTTTTCCTTTTTACCTCCTCCCAGGCATTGTTTTCTTTATCTGCCTGTTTGAGTCATTTTCTGTTATTTATTTATTTATTAATTTATTTGATTTATGACGGGCCGCTTCAAACCCAATTTTTCCCTCCTGGACTTCCGTTGGGAGGGATTCACCAGAGAGAGAGCTTTGACTACAGCTCGGCAGTGGCTTATTTATGTATTTCCGGCTCATTTTGTCATTAATTTGTTTGTTTTTCGAAGATGACGAGCAATCTAGCATGCACAGATTGTTGTTGGAGAATGGAAGCCCATCCGCATGCGGCTTTTAATTGATATCAATTTGCCGTCCAGGTGTGTTACGCTGAAAAAGGGTCACAGAGGGGGTGGAGTTCTGTGTGTGCTGAGAACAATTAGCTTTCCATCTCACTGTCTACATACACAGCAGATCTGTTTCATGGTATTTTTAACTCGGTACATAAATATGGAACTAATGCATAAAGGATGCTTACTTTGAGTGGGTATGTTCTTCTATTAATTTTTAGAAACAATACTTTTGTTGCTGACTAAAAACTAGTTTATAATATGCTGACGAGTATATTATTTGTAATAATGTAAATAATAGCAATAATATTAGCAATTTAATAGGCTATAGAATATGTATTTAATAGAACATTACAATTACTGTGTGATTATTATGCACTGTTAATGCAAAACTGCTTATTTGTACAGCCAAGTCATAGTTATGTGAATTTAAAGCGTGGGTGTTTGTGTTTATCATGAGGAAAAGTGTGAGTCAGCTGTTTTGGGTTAAATGAGTTCTGACGCTGCTCAGTAAATGTTGTTAGACGTTTTTATGAGTATGTCTGTTCATTACAGATCCACCTCAAGAGAACATTATATTAAGCATATTGCACCTTGGTAAAATGGAAATAGTAGCTGCATTTTATTGACTATGTAAAGACAGTATAGACACTCTATCTGTTAAATATTACAAAGACGAACAGATCTCCAGGCAAGATCTTCTGTCTTATGAGCAAATTTTTTCACGCACACAGCTACTTCAATATTTCACAATGTCAAATCCAAAAGCACATCAATGGAGGTTATTCATGTTGTGTCATATGACAATTATGTTATGGTGTCACTCTCTTGTGTTTAGCACAATCAAATTTTTATTGTTCACTTCTATGTGTTGTTCTGTGATTTATGTTTGCCAGTGTGTTGTGTCTTAATTCTCTTTCGTTGTGGCCTAAATTTGTTTTGTGTATACAGTCTATTATTTGAGTTTTTGTAGAGCGATTCTGATGTTGTGGCTTATTCTCATTGTTTGTGTTGTAGTTCCGCTGTGCTGTCTTAATTCTGTTGTTCTGTGTGTTATTTGTGTATTAATGGCTCTTTTTTGTAGTGCCGCTTATTTTGCTGTGTTTTAATTTACTGTTGCATTACTGTCTTATTTCTGTTGCATCTTAAAACGGTTTTATTTTCAACTTTAGTAATGTTGTGCATCCTTGCACCACCGCAGTTCTGTGAGGTCAACCTTATGCATTTAACTCAGACTCTCTCTCCGTCTGTCTCTCTCCCCCCCTCTCTCATTTTTTCCTCCCCCACTTCATCTTTTCTCTGTCACAAGCTTAATTAGCCACTGCTTGTTAACAGGCTCAGAGAGTTTAGTGCATAAACATGGATGGAGGGATAAATTCACGCCGAAACGAGCGCACGATAAGAGAAATCACCCCGCTCCACTATTTCTATAAATAAACTATCAGCAAACGCCTGTGTGGAGTGGCCTATCTTCACACCAACGATAAGACACGCTCCAGGAATGTGTGCATCTGTGTGTCCAGAATACACTTTGAAGTGAGAAGAGACTTTGATTTGATGTGTAACTCCGAGATTGCGGCATGCGCGCCAGTGTTTATGCGTCTGCGCTGACATAGACGTGTTTGTTATGCCTGCTTATTGTCTGTCATCTTCTGTGTGGTTCATCTGGACGAAATCATTTGCATGTGAATGTATATCGCTATGAGTACCGCCTAATAGAATATGCAATTATGTATTACAATAAGCCATTGAACATCCGTGATGAGCCCTGTCATGGTTTGACAGACATATTTCAGACGTCTGTTTGACACTTCATTTCGTCCCATGCTAATGTAAAATAGCCTTTATATAGTTGTTTTAGCATTCTGTTGTGTTTAGCATCTATGTCACGGTACCATTTTGAATACTTCAACCTAATTTCCAAGTCTAAATTTACCAGTGTGTGTATGCTGTCCGCAGCAAACGACAATAATCAAATGTCCGATTTAATCCAGTACGTCTATCTCGATGTACAGATCGAGCTTTTTGCTTTCACACATGTGCCTCTGCCACTAGTTAAAGAGTTCACAGTGAAATCTTAAGGGGTTCATCATAACATATTTAGTGGGCAGGCATCTTATATAGCTGTAAGGTTTTTAATGCAGCGCCCCATTGATCTGACGCACATGTCGGCTCCCGGGGTTACCGGACGTGCCTCCATTTGCATAAGGGCCCTGGGCAAGGTTCCTCTCATGCATTGATTGGCTTGTCCTAGGGAACCTCGCATCGCCTCCCCACATTGATCACTTTGTTTTTTTTTCCCTGAGATAGTGCTATGCAGAGTTCACCTCAAACGCATCCTCCCCAACCTGCAGGAGGAAGGCGTGTGGGAGAGAGAAGAGGAAGAAACTTTACCGCAAATATCTTAATAGTCACTGCGCTGAGGGCTACCAAGAGTGAGGGAAGGGTCATGTGATGTGTATTCATGTCTCGGTTCAGGATGGGTATTGAACATGGTTTAGAGTTGCAGCACACGCATATATTTTATAGTTAGCACTTAGTCATACACTTTTTAGCATTATATATGTTTTGCTCTCCCTTAAGTCTACTTATAATGCTAGTAAAGGTTGTTTTGCACTAAAAAAACTGTTGAATTTTATTTTTCTGTCTACTTTTCACCTTCTGAAACAGTGATTCTCTGCTGTTTAGAAGTAGTGCTGCTGAATCGGCAGCAACATGGAAATGTATGTAGATGTCAGAATTTCAGATTGTGGATTTTTTATGATGAGAGAAAACAACTGGTCAAAGAATAATAATATACTGAGACAAAAAAAATGGATCAGAGAATCAGTCTGAATCAAACACGGGAGTCAGGAATCATAGACTGTATTGGTTACAGTTTACTTAATCACTGAATCTGTTCAGATTGTTCTCTTTTACTGTTATATTGTTTTTATGCATTAGTATTAAAAGGCTCTAACCTTGAAGATAGTCACAGAACTTAAATTTGTTGTTGATACCAATACAGTTAATAAGCAGTTAATATTTGTTTTCCACAAGGATGCATTAAATTAATAAAAAGTGACAGTAAACATTTATGATGTTTCTATTTCAAATAAATGCTATTCTTTTGAACTTTCTGTTTATCAAAGAATCCTGAATTATGGTTTTCAAAAATATTAAGCAGCACTACTGTTTTCAACATTGATAATAGTAAGATTTTAGCTTTGCTATCACAGGAATAAATTGTATTTTAAAATGTCCTAAAATAGAAAACAGCTATTTTAAATTGTGATAATATTTCTCAGTATTACTGTTTTTACTGTATTTTTTATCAAATAAATGCAGCCTTGAGTATAAGAATATATATATAAAAAAAAAAAACGTATACTGTAAATCTTACTGACTCAAAAGAAGGGTAGTCTTTTTAGATTTGGGCAGGAAATTATAGAGTTCTAAAAAGTTTCATTATGTTTATGAAATATGTATAATTTCAAGAGAGATAAAGGTAATTAAGAACATTAAAGACATACAATGAAGTGTGTCTTAAAGAGAAACTTTCTCTTCACTTGCAGGTCATCTTTAACAGAGTTGAACATACCGCTCTTCTTCTTCCTCTTGATTTCCTCTTGGAGAGCTTTGTGTGCCGCATATGACCTCAGGAACAAACAAATCCCTCTTTCACCTTTCTATGCTTTTCCTTCCGTTCATCTCTCTCCCTCTGAGCCTACGGCAAGGTCTGCACACGGGACTAAGGCTAGTCCAGGAGGACAGCATCTCTCTCTTTTTTTCTCCATCTTTCTCATTCTCCATTACCTTCTCTTTCTCTCTGCTCTCTCTCTCTCTCTCGCTCTCTCTCTCTCTCTCTCTCTCTCTCTCTCTCTCTCTCTCTCTCTCTCTCTCTCGCATACACACGTTCTTTGTTCTTTCCGCTTGTGCTTTGTCTCCACTTCATAATTGCAAGCCTTATACTTTGTCCGAAACAGGTGTGACATGATAAAGCAATAACAGATAAATCAGTAACGTCTATCTATTCCATTTTAGTTAGTATAAAGTATTTTGTTATGACCAAGCACAAAAAAAGCTATGAACAAGCTATGAAGGGCATTTTGTCAATTGCTTGGTTGATGGATAGTGAAGTCTGATTGGTCCAAATTCTCCTTATACGTCTTACATGAAACAACATATCTTCTGAATGGTATAGTGAATTTCTTGCATTGTGCAAGATTTCACTGGAATCGTTGTGGTTAGGACACAGTGTCTGAGAAAAAAATGTCTTGCTTTAATTTGTTTTGTTTTTTGTGCAAACGTTTTTGCAGGCAATATTTACAACCAGGATCAATTAAAATTCTGTCATCATTTACTTAATGTTCTCACACATCTTTACTCACTCACATGTCATTTCAAACCTGTTTGACTTACTTTTTTGTATGGAACACACACACACACACACAAGAATGTTGGAACCATTGACATCTAATATCTGGACAAAAATATTATTTTGTTCCAGAGAAGAAAGTCTTCCAGGTTTGGAATGACATGAGAGCGAGTAAATGATGACAGAATTAAAATTTGTGCATGCTCTTTCTCTTTAAGGAAAGGGCTTAAATTGGACCAGGATGATCTAGACATTCATATATATATATATATATATATATATCCATATTTAGGAAAACAAGAGGCTTGAAAGAAAGAAAAACAGCTGTAAAAGTGCTCTGCTGAAAGGTAAACCACCACACTTTACAAATGTCACTGAACTTCACCTTCAGAGGATGTTGGATATCGGTTTCTCCATGAGTTTCAGATGTTTTACCTTCTCAGTATGCTTTTTCTTGCTCATTCCTCCCTCTCATTCAGCATTCTGCCTTTCCCTCCATATGTGTTTTTAAACTGATTGAATGTCAGCATGTTTTATAGTGCCGTGAGCTCAACGAGTCAAACAGTTTAGTCCAGATTTCTCGCCGTCTTTCTCTCCACATGTCATAAGAGAGCATTCTGGGTATTCATAATATCACACATCTCCATGCGATGCTGATTATTCTATAGATCCGGACCTACTGTGGAAGTCTGCTCGCCTCCGCAGTGCTCCTGCAGGGAGAGACGCAAGCTTCCCCGTTCTGAACACGTAGTCAAATCCTGTTTGAATCTTTTACGAGACCTTTTTTTTTAACTCTATATTTTAGTTATGTACCTGCGGTAAAACATATTTAATTTTTAAGCCCTGGAAGCCGGCACTGAAAAGAGATGAACTGTTTTATGTGCCGTTTTAAGGTTTTATGTGCTGTGAATTACGGTGGGTTGTGTGAAATACTGGAGAGATGGTAAAAGGAGCATCAACAGCTCGTGGTGTTCTTTTGATGTCATCTTAAGACATATGACTGTGGCGGTGGTGTGGGGCTTCATCCCACTGCGGATGCCTGTGGGTTTTTACTGGTCATAAAATGTGCACGCTTGCACAAACGCACACATACCTGAAGTCAGAGATGGAACCTCCATGTATGTGAGGTGTAGGCCCTCAGTGGAGTGGGACATTAATATGAGCAATGTGATTGAATCAGCATTGGATGAGGCTGCAAGTTTCTCATTGAGGAATTTCTCAAGTAAAGCCAAATGCACACTACATAACTAAAGCATTCATTTATAAATCCTTTGGCTTTCAATCACAAACTAGAAGTTTCAATTTCATAATTCTCCCCGACTGCAGTTTGTTCTCACATAGACTCGCACATGAGAGCAGATTTTCAACATGTCACCAAACAACATGGAGAAAGGTCTTCCATTGTTTTGAGAGATGTGGGCAGCAGTTTGATGTTTTTGGTGTTGCACACTAGCAGCAATCGACACGCATTGCTTTGTTGGCTACATTCTAAGGCTTTTGTCGACGACTTTATATATAAAAGGGAGCCTCTGTCTTGTAGTGTGTTTGGCTCATGGCGGATGTCTGCTTTTATTCAGCCTGCTCTCTCACACCTTCAAAAAGCATCATTACAGTTTACTTCTTATCTTGACAGTGTCAGAATTCCTCTATATATCCTTCCACAGCTGTCCCATCCCCCTTTCCCTGACCTCTTACCTTATACGCTCCCCCTTTTCTCCCTCATTTTCCTCCCCCTTCTCTCCATCTCCAGCGTGTCCTCCGGCTTTTCCACTGTGATGCCACAACTCGATTTACCCCTCATCGCTGTCACTTTTTTCTCTCTTAGGGGACACATTCTTGATTTGGACTCATTTCACATTGATAAAAACACTAGGGGGCACTGCTTATCCTTTGTAACTGCTTTTGCATAGTCTAAAGTGGATGAGAGCGGTGTAGGTGTGTGTGTGGAGAATGAGATTTCTTCACTTGCTTTTCCAATCTGCATTCACAGTTGAGCAGGACAGTTTACCCCATAGCCTGTTTTTCATTGTCTTTCTCTCTAGTTGTCTTACATTTTTTGTCCCAAACAAAATGAACTAATGTGATCTTGAGGATTAACCACTAGTCCTTGCCCATAGTGCTTTTTACTACCTGAATTTTTGGTTTTATGCGTCTCAGAGGCCTTCAAACTGACCTGCCATCTCATATTCAGGTCACATGTGTTCCACACACGTACACATACTAACAATAGCCTAGCGAGTTTATTTGACTCATCGAT
This sequence comes from Schizothorax lantsangensis, assembly GCA_027422415.1. Lineage (NCBI taxonomy): Eukaryota > Metazoa > Chordata > Actinopteri > Cypriniformes > Cyprinidae > Schizothorax > Schizothorax lantsangensis. Next base: position 21,239,965 of record CM049842.1, on the reverse strand, counting down.
GACATTTAACTCAAGAGTGCGAGTTAGTCAGCACCTCAGACGACGGATTGCAATTCCGGAGACTTGGAAATTGAGACGCATGTAGTCATTTTGACGTGACCGTTCTGAATGATCAACCGTCCAAAACGAAGAAGAAAATTAAAAGCAACATAAAAGATACTTTATGATTCCTATAATTGACGCATCTCGGTTTGTGAACTCCATGAATATTGCTCTTCACATCCAGTGGCGTCAAACACGACAAAGAACAAAGGAAACGGCAGAAACTAGCTTCTCACTATTATAACCACAGAAGGAAAATTCACAAATGACAAGATAATCACTGCATTCGTAGTTACCTTTATCAGCACATAAATGTCTTCCGTGGTTCCAAACTAAATAAATAAAATGTTTTTTTTCCTTGAATGTCCTCAGCTGTGGTTGGTAATTACCACATTCTGACAAATCGCTGACAGCAGTTAAATAGTTAAAAAGATAATTCTGCAGTAAGTGGTGTATTAGGGGGAAAGGTCATTCTTGGTCTATTTAGTAAGTTGAATCCCTTTCCTAGCGAAATCCAGACTTTGTCCCTTTGTGCTTGAGTGACATGGGCTTTCTCTGTAATAACATCCCTAGTAATGGACCATAATAATAGATATTGTGCTAATCAGAAAGTATACTACTAAGTATACTAATAAGCATCGAACTGACAACCATCAATAAATGGATTGTACGACAATGCTACTTTTTATTTGGTTGAATGCTAATTACTGCAGTTGGTTTTGTGATATATGTGTTATTTGTATCAATTAAAAAATCATTACTGTGTTCTTTTTAGGAGTCTTTAAAGGAAATTTAGATACTTGTTACTTCTAAGATTAATAACACTCTTGGTGCTTTGGTATTAGTTTTTTATGCTAAAGTAATTTTTTATTTTTTATTTTTTTGCTTGACCGTTTTTATTTCTCAGACTGTTTTCAAATCAAGATTTAAATAAATAAAATAATAAATACTATGTTGACACTCAAATTATTAGCAAATAAAGAATAATTAAATTAGCTGAAATTTTCTATTTAATAGAAATGTGATAATTTTGTAGGACAAAGTATTTTTTTTTTCTTTTCTCTTTGGCTGTCTGTGTGTGTGTGTGTGTCTATAAAAGTGTGTGTGATGAGGTTGTGAAGCCGTAATAGGGTTTTTTTTTTCTCTCCAGCCTCTCTCGCACACTCACCCTCTCTTCTCCTCAACTCCTGGTTAAAACGTAGCTGGTGGCTATGGGAAGTTAATTTCAGATTGTTATATATTTCCATTAATTTCGGCCGTCTGGTGCTGGACTGCCTTTGAGAACAGGGGTATCAGAGACTCATTTTTGGGGGGTTCAGGAGTTCTTTCCCTTCGGCAGGCTCGACAGAGCTTTAGAAACAGATAGCTGATAGTAGAGTGGTTTCGTCACGTTCATTAGCCATTGGTCCCCTTTTTTTTCTCCTCCAACTTGGAGTTGTGACTGAAAGGATGGGGTGAGTGCCTCAGAAAGTTTAAACAAAACGTTACTTCTGAGAGCCCATCTGAAAAAGCCCCGCAGCTAGTCTCAACGCAGAAAAAAAGGGGAGGTTTGGCCTGACACTGACGTTTGAAAGCGTACATGCACTCACGCACACACACACACACACATTAACGAGAGCTTCTTTCGTACACACCCACGTACTTAGAATAATATACAGACAATACACAGTTGTAGCATACACACACCTGACCTCCCGGTACACTCTGAAACAAGCGAGGAAACTCCCTTGAGGTTTCAAAGAGGCTTAGTATTTTCTTTTCTTCTCGAGTGGCTAAAGTGCACGCCTTTTTCGTTGTTAATAAAACGTTTTTGTTTCATTACTTTACTTTACATGCTTTTATGTTTTCCCTTGTGAAGACAAACGCATTGTTAGTGTTATGTCTGGTCGCAGTCTAAAGCAGACATAACATGTAAATATGCAAGTATTTAGACGGTAAATATCTGACTTTTAAGTTTTAGGATCTTGTGCTATTTTCCGGTCACAGTGTTTAATATTCAGGATTAATTTCTGGGCATGAGCAGCTTTTATTGATATTCTGTCCAAAGTGACCCTATAAGGATGTCATATTCGTTGTGAAGCAGTGTGTACTTAACATTCATCCAAATAATGGTACTTTTATCATCGTGTGTACTCTCCGCAGCTGTATTTCTGTCAGACGTGCACTCTGCTCTGCTAGTTTGTCTCAGCGCGCTGACGGCGAGTTGGGCTTTCCTGTAAACACCTCGGGCAGCCTGACCCCTGTCTCTCCCGCCGTCTGCCTGAACCGGCCCTCACCTCCCCTGGCTGACGAGGCCCAGCCTGTGCGTGTCAGTGGGCGTCTGAGTTATGACAGAGCCGCGTCTCCCTCTTCACTCCATCCCTCTCCGTCCCTCATTCTTCCAGCCGGGAGAGTCAATGATCCAAAACTCTGTTAAAACAGGGTCAGCCCCACATGTGCACTTACAGGGTGACAGTTTAACCTGCTCAAAAATACTTACGGCTATTATTATAGCTTATAAATCATTAAGAAAGTTTAATTATACAAAAATTTCATGGTGGAAATGTGCAGGATGACACATGGGAAGGAGAATTTAATGGGCCAGCAAGTCCCAGCACAGAGAGGGGAAATATTGAGGTTAGCTTTCTATTTTATGGCACTGCCGAAAGGCTGAGGGAGACACATAGTTGGGTTTTGCCCTGTTGATACACACACTCTGAAATATACCGTTCACTCGTTTCAGTGCGAGAGCAATATCCACGCCAGCTTTGACAGTTTCAGAGGTGATGAAGATGTTGCTGTGATCGCACCTAGTACCATTCTTTCTTAAGTAAAATCTCCCCTAATTAACACAAGACTTTAATTAGCCGTCGGGATTTCATCGTCTTTGTGAGACATCTACGTTCCACAAAAATAATGTTCGGCACTTATTTTGTAGGTGTGTTTAGAAGCGCCGAGGAATAATGTAATGACTTCAAATGTAGAGTTTGAATTGATTCCTCTGAATTCATAACTAATATAAATATAATATATAATAATACGGATGAATGATTCCTAATAATATACAATATCTTTTGTTAAGTCAATACTTCAAGCTTCAAGGAAAATTTGGAAAATGTCATATAATTGTACAATTGTGGAATAGTTGTGGAGTTGAATAGTCAATTGTCGTATAAATATAAACCATTCAGTTTTTTTTTTTTTTTTTTTTTTGAAAGAAAAAAAAACTTAATTCAGCAAGAACACATTTAATTGTGAGCATTTGACAGTAAATGTTACAGTAAAGACATTTATAATGTTACAAAAAAATTGTATTTCACAGGAATAAATTGCATTTATTTAATTTTAAAGATTGATAATAATAAGAAATGTTTCTTGAGCACCAAATTAGCATACTAAAATGATTTCTGAAGGAACATGTGACCTTGAAGACTGGAGTAATAGCAGTTGAAAATTCAGCTTTGCCATCACAGAAATAAATAGTTTGTTTTAATGTTTTAAATGCATTAAAATAGCAAAGAGTTATTTTGAATTATAATGATATTTCACAATATTAGTTTTTATTTTATTTTTTTTTGTATTTTTGTCAAATATGCTTGATCCATGTATCGATGTCCATGTATCTTAACAGACATTGCATTTTACAAAGATCAATTTGTAACTAATTAAATATTTTAATTTAAATTACTTTTTCGTGACAATATGGAGACAATATGGGAAATATGGGAAATTGAATTGGTCAGTAGGTGTGGGAACCTTGCTAATATAATTGACATTGAAATAAGAGATCAGTTGAATTGGTGGCATCTGACCAATTGAAAACTATGTAAAATCAACAACTGCCCACCAACAGTTGTAGCCAGCTGAATGAGCCGCACTACATGTGAAAATACAAACAAAGAGTGAAGACACAAAAGGAGAGTTTGCCGTGATGATACGCACTCCCACACTTGTCGGTACAGTGTTCAGACTCCGCTCTCTCTCCAGGGTTCAAGGCATTGCAGGATCAATGCAGAACGGGTCCAAAATGAGGGGCCCCATCAGCCTTTTATCATCCAAACCGAGATCTCTCCTCATGGGCCCTGTGCCAGGCACAGCTGCTCCGGGGCCCCTCTTTCTCTGATGAGCACATAATACGCACACACACACTGCTGGTACACTATCTGTGTGTTTACTTCGCTATCAATATGTTTTCAGCATGTTAGGTATTTGAAGTTGAAGCATATCGGCATATCTCCTAACTTGCCTCAAGGTGTTGAGAGGCTAGTTAAAGTCCATTACTTGAGTTCATTTACAGCTATTTGTTGCATCAAGAATACCTACCATATCTGACAAATAAATCTTTAACAAAAGATTCTATATCAGTACTGTGGTGCAGTAATGGTATCAAATGGTAATACCATGGTACTGTCAAAAAACATAGTAGTTTGATGGTATATTTTGGTAATTGAAGCATAAACCGTCAGTGAGGCCTCAAAGAGCTGCAAGCTTCAGGAGTCGCCTGTGTGTGGCCTTTATTCGACAGTGACTGATGCCCAAGCGCACCCCACCACTGTGCCCCCTTCACTTGCTCTTTCACTTATCCTGCCCCCATGTTTCCCTCTTTCCTCTTGTTTTCCATGAGTGCAAGCTCGACACAGCACCGCTGCCTTTCCTGGCACGCCGCTCCTTATCCTCTCGCTTTTGTTTCCAGTAGGTGTCAAACGCTCACCGCTTGTGCTGTGTCAGTAAATATTTACCCGGCTTCCTTTTCCTCGCCCGCCTTTGCTGACGTGTGTATGTGTGGGTGTCTGTCCGTGTGGCGTTGCCTGCTCGCCCCATCTCCGCTCACAAGGGTCCACTGATACCCCATTCTGGCCCAGCCTTTCCGGGACAGCACACTGGACGATGACATCCTTTGCACGTGGCGTTCCACTCAGCGACAGGAAGTAGAAGGGGAAGTTATCGCCACTCGCTGTCCACTTACTAGCATCCATAAATCAAAAACTGGCCGCTGTGGTGCCTATAAATGCACACGTACCTAGGAATATACTCTTGGCTGGATGCTCACAGGGGTTAGATATATCCACACCGACGCACACGCTGCCTCCCCAGGGCCTCATAGTGTCCTGGTGCTTAGGGTTTCCTTCCTGCCCCAAAAACAAAAGACGGGCAGGCGCTGAGGCCCAGGCTTCAAAGCAAGGGAAGGTGCGAGTGTTGTCTCTTCCTGTACAGGGTGTCAGAGCTCCAGAGCTGTTTTCTCAGCCCGAGCGGGGGGCCAGAGGAATGAGGGCTGGCCTGTGCCCTCTTGGACCTGGAGAATGAAGAAAGGCCAGAACTTTCCACCTCCTTTGGAGCCCCTCTTGGCTCCAGAGGTTAGATGTCTTAGTGGGGTCAGCATAATGCTAGCAAAGGACACTGAGATTAAGTTTATCGTGACACCGATGAACTATCAAGACAAAGAACATGTATTTTAAAGAAACATTACATGTGACTGATACAGTATATTGTTCAAACTTAAGATGAATGTATTAGACAATTTTGGGTTGTAAAACATGTTGTGGATTATGTGCAGAAGAATTGTTATGAACTACACCTTGCTTAAATTAGGATATACATTTGCACTAATAACTACTAGTAACTACTAAAGCTTAGTAACTACTAATAACTACTGACTGTCTCCTTAGTTTTCGAGTCAAGACATAGCTGCAGTAGTAGGTTGTAAAGCACTAAGCATAAAGTGGAATCTAGTAGCTGAATATGACATCTGCCCTTTATTGATTCAAGAAGAAGACATTAAATGTGTAAACAGAATTATTGTTGAATAGCTGTGCATGTCAGTTTCTCTTGTTACATTTCATATTCCTTTTGCTTGATGTAACTGTCAGTGCTAATACATTACATTTTAATTGAATTATAATACATGATCATTATATATAGCTTGAAGTTAAGTTTGAAACTATACAGTGTGTGTATATAATGAAAGTAATCAATATTATATATTGAGAGGATATTTAGATAATTTAATATTTATTTATTTATTTCATTTCTTCTGATATGAACACACGATGACACAGGAAAGTGTGGTTTGGATCAATTCTAGCTTGAGAGCGCTTAAAAATTAATTTGTTCATATATCATTGCATATCTTAAAAGTGTAAAACAGTGGTATCAAATAATGATATAATCATACAGGTCTAAAACATGTAAAAAAAACGGCTGTTAATTCAGGTTAGAGGATTCTGTAAGTATGTAGTTTATCTGTTAGGTTTTGTTTCATCTAAGTTTAAAGGCGCAACACTCAAGTATTTAATAGTGCACAAGTCATAACAAAGATGGTGCAACTGGCCCCAGTTAAAAGTAATAGTTAATTTGAAGAAAAGGATAGCATCATTTGTTTGTAGATCTAGTTTGCCCTGTTTGATCCTGCTGACTATGCTAAATTTGTTAGATTCTTTGACATTGGTGCGTTTTTAGTTGTAGCTTACTTTATGGACCAAATACTTTTTAGGGCCAGTGTATACATTTGCCAAGACATAATGCTGTTGTGTGGATGTGCATGTATGTAGCTGTGCACAGTGTTGGCCCTCTCTCACTGGTCGTAATTGGACAGTTAATCAATCAAATATTTAAGCTTCATTTTACCACACAGTGGGATGTCCAGATTATGGCAGCAGTTTGGATGCATTAGTCTGGACTCAGCACCGATGCTAACAGCATGGCTTCCTGAATCAGCCCGCATCTGGATTCGCACGCACGTGCGCGTGAGTGTGTGCGTCCGCACTGTCTTCCCTCACCATGGTAATTGCCGCTTTTTTCATGGTGCTATTTGTTGGTAAGCATGTTCTTTTTTAAAAGCCCATGTTATTTATTTATCTCTTCACTACTTTATTCCTCCCTCATTCTTCTGGGAATGTGTTGAGTGTTTTTTTCCCCCTGCCTCCAGGGACGCCATTGTGGATTACCATTCAGTTCTCACCTAATTATCTGGTGACTTGCACTGCCTTTGACACGTAATTATCAAAGCCCTAAATAATTGTCTTATTGCTTGTGTGTTTGCATGTAAGTCTCATGGAGAGCATTCGCTTTTGTCGCCAGGACGGCTGAAATGGCGGAGTATTTATCGCCGCACGAGAGTTGCCTCCCCGCCTTTCTTATCGTTAAACTTTCCTATTTGCTTGTGTGTGTGTGTGTTTCACACTATTCTGTGTTCAAAATGCAGGGGCAAATAAAGAAGCGCTTCCATTGCGGTCAGCTTCATTAAGGAAAATGTGATTTTCAACAACTGAAGCCGAGCAATTAGCTCACTACGTGACGTGAAGCCACTTAAAGTGCTAAATGCTGTATTTTACAGTAGAGGTCACTTAAGAGGTCAAACAGACGGAGAGAGTGAGAGCGAGATTGGGGGGAGGATATATGACAACGGGGATATTTTGTCCTCATCAGCTGCAGGATTTAGCCAATATCGGAAAGACCATTTCAGCTAGCTGGTCCAAAATCATCCTTTTGTCTTTAATTGGGTTTCTACTGATTGGGGTCTCATAGCAACTGGGCTGTGTAGCAAAAGACAGATGAAGGGAACAGCCTTAATGGAGCTTATCTGGAGAAAAGGAAGGAAAAACTGCTGTCTTCAGAGGTTTCCCGCTGGCAGTCCTTGATACTATTTGACCGAATGTCATGACTGACCATTTACCACATCACAGCATTTTCAAAATCACCTAGTGTAAACAATATATAATAACAACCGAGCCCATACCATTTCCTGCCTGTGAGAGTTGTGCCAGCTTTATTATAGTACTCGCAAGGTAGCCCTGAACCGATATTCTTCAAACCTTTCTGATAGAGGGGTTTATTCATGTTTGGAGTCAGTACAATTTTGTTAATGTTTTTGAAAAGTCTCTAATTCACACCAAGCGTGTATTTATTTGATCAAACATACAATACGACTAACAGTAATATTGTGATATATTATTATAATTTAAAATAAATGTTTTCTATTTTAATATTCATTTATTCCTTTGAAGGCAAAGCCATTACTTCAGTCTTCAGTGTCACGTGATCCTTCTAAAATCCTTGAACAGGAAGTTAAAATAACATAATTTATTTAATATATTCTATAGATAGTCTTTGCTGTCATTTTTAATCAATATAGTGCATCCTTGCTGAATTAAAGTATTAACTTCTTTAAAAAATCAGACTGACCCCTAACAAGAAGTCAAAATAGTCTCTTTTTTCTTTAATGCACGGTATCGGTCTTATTCATCATTAGTGCATGTTGTTTTCACAATATGATGTCATCGGTTATATTTGCATAATAAATTGCGCCTGGTATTCTTTCTTACATTTATTTGCATACTGAATTATGATTTGTCTTCCTTGCAGCTTTATAAGCATTTACAGCTACTTTTACACTGCATAGTAACTAAGTGTTGATTCTTGTGAGCAACCGACTGAGAAAAAGACTTGTATTGAGAGTCATAACAACAAATGCAGCATTTCATTTTTTACAGAACCTAAAACTTTAACACTAATTTTTTGGTGCCTTTCGAGCACTGTTAGTTTCTTTAGAAAATGCTAATTTGACTGCTAACACAGTCGTGTTGAAAATGAGGGAGTGATGTTTTCGTTCCATCTCGGAGGCTGGATGTCATCTCCGTCTCGTTGCCTCGTTCATCGCACTTTCACCTCTCCCCCTGTCTCTCCTCCTCAAGCCAGATGCTCAAGTGCAAAGAAAAGGGCAGAAGTGAGATAGCAAATGTTTCAACATCTGTCTCTGTTGATTTTAGTGCAACAAGTACTTCCACATGTTTGCTTTTTCTTGGCGCTGTTTCTGGGCAGGAGGTTGATGAGCACAGCTGCCCGGTTTCTTTCTTTTATGGGTACAGACCAGCTGAGAGAGCGGCTCACGTGGTGCTATAATGCTTAAGCTAATGTACGGAGGAATGTAGATTACGAGTGTTTTAAGGCTTTGGTCCCGTGCGTGCCGTCATTTTTGCTCGCTCCCTTGCATTGATTGGCCTGACAGTACATTATTTATTTTTTCATTGGTTCATATGTTCTTTTAATAATTCCAGTGCTTGGCTGTGCCCACAGGGCATTTTGACTTTTAGGTTTACAGTGACGGGCTCTCTGAAGTTATGTGTGTGTGGGTAAGACAGTTGCAGACAGCATGTGTGGAGCACATCGACTGTCACTGAAGGACATCAATCAGAGCAGTGTGATGGTGTAAATCTAATACACATGTTTCAGTTTTCCCAATGGAAAACATCACAGATTCACACACATCAAAGCTGCTCTCTGTCATTTTCTTCTTCATATCCAATGCCCATGTTTGCTTTGAGGTTGTGTTTACATGATTTTTTCAGGCCGTTTGTCATGGCATGAGTAAATCTGTCATTAGATACCATTACAGCCTTTTTATGTGATTTAAATATTCATGCATAACATTTCCATATTAGCAGCAGCATTGTAATAATATACAACAATTCCCACTAATAGAGTACAAAACTGGGCCTTATTTATTTATTTTTGTATTTTCAGTGGACAAGTTAAACGGAGAGGCTAACACTTTAGGAAATGTTGATCGTCAAAGTAAATATTTCATGTATTACAGTTTGTTTTAAACCTTATGTGTTTTTTATATCAATAAACTTTAAATAAATCAAAAAAGAAAATTTATTCTGTAACGGATATGAATGGCTTAACTTCACAGATTTATAAAAAAAAAATACAAAGTGAAAAAATAAAAAAATAAATAAAAGGAATATTATTTACTTGTCCTGCTGTGGAATGTAGTCAAATGCTCTTCTTGTACAGCTACTTTTAATATTACATTTTGTGTTTCATAGTAGTTTCAATAGCATATATAGTTTCAAATCTAAAAAAAATAATTAAATAATAAATAAATAAAAAACTTCCAATGCTTTTGCAGTCATATGATACCAGTGTACCAAGAATTGCTAGAAATTCTCAATCTCTGTTTGGTTCTTTTTATTTCAAGTGCTTTTTAAACCTTAAAAAGAACATATTTAGTTACCTTTCCAAAGTCTGAACGCTGTCTCTACTGACACTTTTAGTAGTTTTTAAAAGGTTGAATTTGCTGGCCTCCTGGGTATCATTGAAACAGGAAGACATTTTAGCCATGTTTCAGTCACTCTGTGTGTGTGTGTGTGTGTGTGTGTGTGTGTGTGTGTGTGCGTGAGCCGCCATGTGCTTCCTCCCCTTTTCTTTAAGAGGATGCTCCTGAGAAAAGCTTATCAGCGGTGTGATGTATTAGTCCTTAGTGCCTTAATAGATTCCATTTATCTCTATACAGTCCCTCTAATTTAAATGGGCTTGGGGAATGTATTAAAATGACTATGGACACTTTGATGTAGCACCAGGCCAGGTGTAGCTCCTGTAAAATGGATCACGTAAAGTGATTGTTAACCTATTGTTGTCAGACCGGCCCTTTTTCTCTAGCCGTTTATCTTGAATGGAATAGTTAGCATGACAGGCTAACTCCTTTGGATTGCACACAAGCAAAAGTACAAGGATGAAAAGCAGCACATCTTCACATGTTTTTCTCTTGCAGAAACAGTTTTCATGTTCAGAAAATGCATGATGGTGTTTTGATATTTACCTCTGTTATTGAATAATGGATCCAACAGTACATGATGCTCTAAAATATACATTTCTGTTAATAAAAACTGAAAAGCACCGTAAATTTGGATAATCCTGTAGCTTTTTATTGAAACAATGATATCATATGCTATTTGCTAACATATCTCTCTCCCACTCAGATGATTCAGCGAGAAGCAGAAGTGAAGAATCATGTCCGTTCTGTGGCCATGACTGACTCTGTCCATAACGTCTGGCACCAGGAGGCCAACAAGTCCATTCGGGACTGGCTCAGAGAGGTACAATCTTCCATCAACCAAATGTGCCAAAACCTTGATGTTCTCAATCACAGCATCAATATCAGCCACACAGCTCAGCTCAAACAGCCTGGCATTTCATTCAGCGAGCAGATACACTCCAGAAGCAGGAGTCACGGAAAGCCAATAGTTTGTTTTTCATCCCACACTCTTGTTTGTCTGTTTGGGCAGATGTCAATAAGAAATCAAAGCCAAACGCCGCCGCACGCAGGCAGATGCTCTGTTAGTATGTCAGTTTTATTTAGTTGCTGCCCTTTCAGCGATGACCTCGAGTCCAGAGACAACACCTGGGAACACTCAATATGCACATAAATATGAGAGAGTGGATCCCAAGCCAGGGCTACAGGGGAGCCAGCCATGCAAATGCCAAGCGCAAACACACGCCCTCGCCTCTCACCCGCTTTCTCCGTCAACAGCGGACCACCCAGCCCACCAGAAAAAAATGTCTTTCATTCCTTTGTCTTTGCTGATCTGCTTTGCTCCGTCAGATGTTTGCTTGCCTTTTGTTTGCCTTGGTGATTTTTTTTTTTGTCTGTTCGGATCATGGGCTCTTTCTTCTCTTTCATCCTGTCAAGTTATGTGTTCTTTCTTTTTTTTCTTTCTTTCTTTCTTTCTTTCTTTCTTTCTTTCTTTCTCTGATAAGTGCAAAAGTGTCAATTTGGTGTAATTGGAATATTAGGGGATTTTTATGTGTGATTTCTTGCCCTGAATAATAAGTCCATCAAAAATAGGAACACGTTGATTTGTTCTTTCTTATACGTTCCGGTGGTGTGACTTACACTAGAGACATAAGGAGGAGACAGACCACTCACAGAATAATAAATGTGAGAATATGTGTAATGCTTGATATGACAGCTGTAGTAATACAAGTTCTGCCTTTAAGTTAAAAGAGACTTAAAAATAGAGCTGTTCAGTGTGATTTACGATAAAGAAGCACAATTTCAGATTGCATTGCTGATTTAAAATGTTGGTTACACTTTAGTATAGGGAACAATTCTCACTATAGCTGCTTATTAGCATGCCTATTATTAAAATATTGGCTGGTTATTAGTACTTGTAAAGCACATATTATGCATGACCATATTCTACATCCTTAATCCTACCCAATACCTAAACTTAACAACTACTTTACTATCTATTAATAAGCAGCAAATAAGGAGTTTATTGAAGCAAAAGTAGAAGTTAATGGTTTGTTAATAGATTTTAAAATAAAGCATGACCTAAATGTTTTCTTGAAATTATGTTGTAAATGACATTTCAGTCTTTCAGGGAGAGAAAATAACTGCCTGTGGATGAACTAACTTGCCTTAAAGGGATAGTTCACCCAAAAATGAAAATTCTTTCATTAATTACTCACCCACATGTTGTTCCAAACCCGTAAGACCTCCGTTCATCTTCGGAACACAAATTAAGATGTTTTTTATGAAATCTGAGAGCTCTCAGACCCTCCATAGACAGTAAGGGTCCTTACACGATCAAAGTCCAGAAACGTAGCAAGTAGATCGGTAAAATAATTAATGTGAAATCAGGGGTTCAACCGTAATCTTATGAAGCTATGAGAATACTTTCTGTGCGCAAAAGAAAAAAAAAAACAATGCCTTTATTCAAATTTGTCACCTCCGCGTCACCCTAGTGCCATTTTGGAGAATATCCACTGGAATACAAAAAGTATTCTCGTAGCTTCGTAAAATTACGGTTGAACCCCTGATGTCACGTGGATTATTTTACTGATCTACTTGCTACGTTTCTGGACCTTGATCGTGTAAGGACCCTTGCTGTCTAAGGGAGGGTCAGAGAGCTCTCAGATTCCATCAAAACTATCTTAATTTGTGTTCCGAAGATGAACGGAGGTCTCACGGGTTTGAAACGACATGAGGGTGAGTAATTAATGACAGAATTTTCATTTTTGGGTGAACTAACCCTTTAAAGTTATAGTTCACCCAAAAATAAAAATGTGTTTATTCATTGTCTTTCTAAACCTTTATGACTTTATTTCTTCTGTGGAACACAAAAAAAATATTCTGAAGAATGTTTTTGTCTATACAATAAAAGTCAGTGGGGTCCAAAACAATGCTGACCTTTACTGTATGGACAAGAAATATAAAAAAAAAATACAAAATGTCTTATTTTGTGTTCCACAGAAGAAATTCATAAGGGTTTGAACCGACATGAGGATAAGGAAATGATGATAGTATTTACATTTTTTTGGTGAATTATCCAGTTAAAGTGACTTGCTTGCACAGACTATTGTTAATGGCAGAAGAAAAGACTTTGTACATTCGCACACACTCGCAAGTGCTGCCATACATTGAGGACACCAAAATATTAATTTGTCAGGGGGCCTGATTAACACAGATGAGGTCGAGCATTTTATTTAATTGATTTTCAGATCTAATTCATCCCAATAATTGAAGCCAGAGGGTGGACTCTCACTTCAGGAATGTTAAAGTCACTTTTAGTCCTTTCGTGTCACCCGTTAACCCCCTAATCCTTTTTACTCCTGCAGGAATTGGGACCGGAGTTGTGTAAAGTCGTTCAGATTTCCCACTGCCTGTGTCTCCACCTGTCTTTAATCAGGGTCAGGGCCCCATCCCCTTCCATAGTAACGTCCATAGCAATCATGATTTGGACATTATTCAGGTTTGAGATCACTGTTTCTGGCCAGGCAGGCATCTCTGTAGGGGTTTGTCGTAGGTGATGCTCCGTTCCTTGCACAATCGTGAGCTCTTTCGTGCAGGGGGTGGTAATTCCCCTTCTCCTCCTGGGGGAGGTGGAGATGGAGGGATGAGAGCAGAGAATTGGAGGGATTTTCAGGACGAGAGCGCAGTAGGACAGGTGATGTGGCGATAATGGGTCAGACTAAGGGCATATGAGGGAGAGAGAGGGGGAAGGGAAGACACGGGGAAGACAGACATAAACAGAGCAACCTGAAGGAGGATGAGATTCCCTCGGGAAGCAGTAGTATATACTGAAGGGGAAGAAATGGTGAGAGAAAATCTCCTAGGACATAGAGAGAGAAGAGAGCAATAGAGTGGAGAAATTTCCGTTGTCCACGAGAATACCTGCAATGGCTGGAAAGCTGCAGTGATGGAAAGATAAATGACAAAAAAAGCTAAAAATATAAACACATCGTGCGTACTAGTTGAGAGAAAAGTAGACTTTACACAGCAGCTAAACGGCAGACAAAAAAAAAAAGGAAAAAACATCAACTACATACAGTATATTGCATTTTACAGGACCTTTTTGAGTCACAAATCTTAAGAAATGTGAATTATTGGAAGCTAGATAAAAACCCATGATAGATCAGAATTTTGCCAAATGTTGTCTTAACTAGTCAGTTTTCTAAACAAAGACTTACAGTATTGCTGAAATGTTACCAGCATGCACTTAAATTATGCAGTTACTGGTATAGGATTATTGTTTTGCTGTTTTTTGTTTTTTTTGTCAGTGTTGTTAGTTATTTGTTGTTTTGTGATGTTGAAGGGATATTTTGCCCAAAAATGAAAGTTCTCTCATCATTTACTCACCCTATATCATTCCAAACCCATAAGACTTCTTCAAAACACAAATGAAGATATTTCTACTAAAACCTGAAGAGGTTTCTGTCCCGCATTGAAAGTCCAGTGAAACAAAGCTTAGAAGATAATGAAAAGGTCATAAAGGCACTGTAAATTGAATCCATATAAATTGAGTGGTCTTGTGAAGAGATACTAGTGCTTTTTCATGATGAAAAGATTTAATTTAGGTTTTTATTCTCATATACACATACACAGAGCACATCACATTAGGTATACACAGAAGCGCGAATACACAAGAACTACAGTATGAAGGTTAGCGTGTTATATGTGCACAAGCTATCATGTTTACCATTCTTATGGGTTTGACAGATGACAGAATTTTATTTTTGGGTGAACTATTACTTTAAGATCGTTTTACATGTGTTGCTTGTTGCTGTTCTAGAGGTTTGTTTGTCTGATGTCTGTGGACAGCCTTCTAAAACTATATCCCAGATATCTATGATTTGTAAGGTGATTACGTCTCAGAAACAAAGATAGCATAGTTCATTTCACATATTAAGCATCCTAAATATATTGCTTTGGTGAATATATTGGCCTAATGAGGCATTTTGCATTTAGCGAACAAGCAAATTCAAAGTGACAAAAAAGGAAGCAATGCTACTCTGACAGTTTTTAAAAGAGTAGATATGAGAACCTAAAATCTGAATGCATCAGGTGTTGAATTTGAGTTTTCTCAACATTTCCTTTTTATAGTGTACTTCTGAGCAATTTGGGCACGTGGCAGCTTGTTGCGCAAGACACTCGTCTGTCTTGTAGAATACAGTGGCTGAGGTGTGATGCACCACAGTGCAACCGGGACTGATTGAGCAGAATGTGGCATGTTAAAGGGCAGCTAAAGGATAGGAGGCCAGACGCAGATATTCTTAATAAGTGCAGGTAGGAGAGAGCACTCTCAGTGGGATCCAACACCTGTCTTCCATTTAACTTCTCTAACTGGGCCATTAGGAGACCGCTTAGAGTCCCACCATGCTCCAGCACCCCATCTCCCAGCCCAGAAGAGCCGGGAATACCACAACCATATGGCCCTGATTAATGCTGATGGGCCTCACCGTAGACGATTATCACTCATTTGTGTCCGTTTGTCGTTTTTCATTTTGTGTGGCTTCAGCTGGGATGGGATTTGAAAGTGTTGCGTAAATGGTTTGCGCAATGGCTGTTCTGTACACATCTGTTGCAGAGTATTCAACAACTCTGACAGATAATTTTATTTAGTTCAGACGTCTGCATTGCAACATCATATTTAAACACAAGGTTTAGCTATATTCTGTGTGAGTGTGTAAAGCTAGATGTTTTTAGGATGGATTAGTCATTTGGTTATCTGAACATATTGGCGGCACTCTAAAATCCAAGAAGTTCCATCACTAAATTCATCGCTTGTACAGTACGTTGCCTAAAATATTGAAATAATTAGTTTACTCTAAAATGAAAATTGTCATCAATATTTTGAATATTTTTTAAACCATTTTAGACCATAAACTGAATTTCATTGGTGTCCAAAACAACAGCATTTATATAAATGATAATTATTTTTTTTAAAGTAACTTCTACTTTGTTCCACAGAAGAAAAAAGTCTTACAGGTTTGAAATGATATGAGGGTGAATTAATGATGACCAAATTTTGTTTTTGTTTAAACTATTCATTTAAGCTAAACCAAAAATCCAGATAAACTGGATCCTGGCCCATCCCTAATTCTTTTATTGATCATTTTGTATCTTTATCCACCTTATTTTACAACAAACAAGTCAACTATTTCTGGGAATGTGAGAGATTTAAGATTCGTTAGCCACTATAGGTAAACAAAGTGTAGTCTCAGCCTGAGACATCAAACCCATGGACCTTTGGCTGAACATCTGATTCATACGACACACAAAATTGGAATCGCTTCAGGAGTTTGGAAGTCGTCATCGGATTGGTTGAATTCTACAGAATTTCCGGGAGACGCGCGTGTTGCATTCTTTAACGTTCCACCTATAAACAAAGATGCTGTGGCACCAAACCCCCTCATGGAAGAACAAAGCCATCGTGTTTACCATAGATATGTATACGTAGATGCCTCATTAGTGACTGTTTCTATGGGCCGCGATACGCGAGCCATTTGCCATTTTGGAACGGTCTGCGAACCCTCCAGCGCAAGCTGACTGTGCATCTGCACTGCAACTGTAGTTATACACATGTATGAATATTTATATCTTCAGTAGACTTCAGAAGATGCTTTTGCTAAACTAACACAATAGAACAAGACAAAGCTGCTAGCTAACAAGGCATTTAAAAGGTACTTTAGTTTAAAAACCTTTAATATGGAGTTAATACATATTAAAAACACAAACCAACACATTCTTATATGTGAAAGGTTATCCAGTTTCTTTCTTGAATTTAAATTTAGGTGGTTTTTACAGTCAGGTGCTGCACAATGTTGTTGCATTTTGGAACTCATTGATTGTTATTGTGAGGGACGACATAGACCGTTCCAAAATGGTGGATGCGTCAACGTATCTGGAGCGGTCAAATGTGGAATCTGTATATATCTATGGTGTTTACAACTGAGACAAACGCTGGATTTTCAAAAGTATGTGAAGTTCGCGGCATAGACTCTTTAAAATAGTTCAAATAGGCCAAGAGTTTTACACACCAGTCTGTTATTGTGTGGACATTTCCATGCCCCTAAACATGACGCAGCACACAACAAAACGTGATTGGTTGCCTTACCTGTCAGTCATGTGTCCTCTTGGGCGGTGCTTGGGCATTCAAAGCGGCCATGGTTCCCAGACCTTCTGCCATCAGAAGGTCTGGCTGCCTACATGAGACTATTGTGATTACGACAATAAAATAAGTTAAATATGACTGCATGTGCTCCTACATTAAAAATGTTGTGGATACTGTATATGTGGAGTCACTTTAAGTGCAAAGAAGGCCTTTACCCTCATTGGAGAATAGAAGAATGCTTAAATTAAAGCCTGTTATTCTCTACTAGGCTACAGACAAAAGTCTTAAAAGCCTATTTGTTCATATTCAATTTGTCTAATTAATTCTTGGTTTTTACTTGTATTATCAGGCACTTCTATTAAATGCATTATTAGCTAAAGGGCCATATTATGAGGATGTATATGGATTAAATTGTCATTTTTATGCTATTCAAGACAACCGCAAGCCATCAGATTTCACAAAAAGATTGGAACACTTCCAAAAGCTCAACCCAGCTCTTCTATCCCAAAAAATCCTTCCACCATTCTTGTTTTTTTTATCTGTTCTTTTAAAGCTATGTCATCCTCTTACATAGTGGCCTTGGCCTTCTGTTTCATCTAAAACTCATCCTTGTGCATCAGCCAGCTCTGACAAATCTGTTGAAGCCTCTTCCCACCCCCCGCCTCTTTGCCACTCACTCTGGCTGGGACTCCGGTCTTTGAAATTCCTGCCCTTGCTTCCAGCCCAGCTGACATCTTTCTCCAGACGGCATGAATTAAGATTGTACAATAAGACACTTGATGCAGCAGTCAGGGAGCGCTCCTCTCACTGGCCTGGCTCCATGGTGCACAACTAGGGCAGCAGGAATTCTAAAAATACACAATGCATGCCTGTTCATTCCAATGGCAGTTGTCTTCTCCCCCAACCCAGGCACGCAGGCGATTGACAGGATTAAGAGAGGAGAATAAAGACAAGAGAAATGAGAGGAGAACTCCAGGGCCATGGCACAGGGCTTTTTTTTTCCTGACTTTCAGCACCATGCAGCATGTAAGGAGAATATGCTGAAGGCAATGATGACTATATATTGCAGCAGTAATTAAGCTTGAAAAAAATTACATTTTATATTGTTAGTTTTATTTATTATCGTTATTGTTGTTGTTGTTGTTGCATGTGTGTATATGTATGTGTATATATATATATATATATATATATATATGTATGTGTGTGTATATACAGTATATACACACACTCAGTATGTGGATAATTACAAAAATGAAAACAATAACAAACAATATGGAATCTTTTAGTTTGTGTGTATTTATAATAGTTCAGTAAATACACAGCCAGTAATTTTTTTATTATTATTAATAATAATAAATTTAGGGATGCACCGATACCACTTTTTCCAGTACTCGCCCGATACCGATACTTTTATTTTTGGTACTTGCCGATACCGAGTACCGATACCGATATTTTCATTGCATTTGTAATTTTTTTAAATATTGGGTACAGAAACCAAAAGAGTATGTATAATGTCAATTGTACATTATACATTGGTTAACTTCATTTATCAAATAGATAGTCAAACCAAAATTTATTCAGACACCTTCTACATTTTCTACAGTGTTTATTTCTATAGTTTATGGTAATAAAATATGACAAGAACTCATTAAACTGTGTCAGAACAAATTCAGTTTATTCAGATAACTATAGAAAGTTTATGGATTACAATCAACCAAAAATAAAGCTGTTATATGACAATATTTACACAACTATCAATACTTTGTCGGGCAACCCTTGAACTTAATCACCTGAACTTCAGTTTTTTTCCCAGAAAGGTCTGAATAATTTTTGTTCCAAATTTTTATCAATTTTATTGGAGTCCACTGTATGAAGAATTTTTGGATATAAAATTCAGCTATCCTCACTTACTTGATAATGTCAGATAACTTTGTTATTTTTTATTTATACTGTCCTGAGTAAGATATTTTACATAAAACATGTACATGTCCACAAGACAAAAAAAATGCTGATTACAATCAACCAAAACTGTTTTTTTGTTTTGTGTTGGTTGTTTAGTCCCTTGTTTGTTTCAGACAGCTGTTACGTTCTGTATTCTGACAATATTTACCCTTTCCACAACTGTATGATTTTGAGATATCTTTTCAATGAGGACTTTGACTCAAACACAACTATTAAAAAAGGTTCAAACATTCACTGGCAGAAGGAAACCGATGCATTAAGAGCCGGGGGGTGAAAACTTTTTGAATTTGAAACAAGGTAAATTGTACTTAATTTGTCTCCGGGAAACATAATCTTCTGTTGCTTGCAGTAATAAATGGAAAAAAATAAATTTCCAAAAGAAAAAAGTTGAATCCTGTTCTTCAGTTTTTTTCCCATGTTTGACTTTTTTAATAGTTGTGTTTGAGTCCATCAATTGTCAGTGTGAAAAGATGATCTCAAAATCATACAATAATTTTTGGAAAACTGCAGAATCCAGAACGTGGAATTTGAAGAACAGTTATCAATTCAGAACAAACAAGGGACTTGAACAACCAACACAAAACAAAAGAACATTGGATCATAGTAACCTCCACAGTATTAAGAACCAAGGGTACTTTTGAGGGGGTTATTTGAATAATTTCAGCTATTTTTTTTTTTGGTAAACATATATAATCTTATGTCACATTTTGTATGATCTCTCTTATTTTTTACTTTATCACAGATTTGCTCCCAAATCCTCACTTACATAAATGAACTATAGTGTCCTGCACCCACTAGTAAAATATATCAAAAATAATATTTGGTCTCTGAATAATTTTTGGTTTGACTGTATATCCTTCGGTTATTTTCACACTTAATTATGCACAATAAAATGTATTTGTACAAGTTTTTGTTACTTTCACTGTTAATTTTTTGCTCTATGGTACATCATCTTTAATTTAACAGCATTAGAGCTGCTCCATTGCAGCGGCTCAGTACTGTAATCACGCGCTTTGCTGAAATAATGCAGGGAACCACTCGTTATAAATCTCCTAACTGTGATATTTTCAGAAATAGAAGTCGCGTTTTTCTTTTCATCTGAAACATGCTGCGATTTATATTCCAAAGCCACTCATATAATGCAGAATCACTCATGAAGCAAGCAAAACGCGCGCACGTATTTGTGCTGGTGCAGAATGAGAGGGACAAGTACAGAACAGCCTCGCGCATTTCAAACAAGCTGTTAGTTTCACTTTCGCCAGAAAGTGGTGTAGCCTATGCTTAAGGTTGAAAATAAATAGTTTATAGTGAATGCCCCTATCAATTGTCTTATATTTACGATTTAGTTTTAATCCAAATAATGCGTGCTAAGTGAGCGAACATCAATAAAGATCACACCACAGAAGAGCGCGCGCTCTCTCTCTCTCTCCCTCCCTCCCTCCCTCCCTACCGTTAAGTAACTTGTGCATTGTTTTACTTACTTGTTTTTGACATATCCGACAGAACTACAAACTTTCCAGTGATGTCTGTGAGAAAGGAATATTCACTGGACGAGCTCGCGCATTTGCGCCGGCGCGCGCGCAATCCACACAGCGCTTTGCTTTTCAGCTCGCGCACATCAGCTATAAAGGCATTAATACTGAATGTTTAACATCATTCATTGAATACATCTGCTTCGTAGACATCCTTAATCTCTAATAACTCAATTCTGCTGCCTGTTATTCTGTTGTGTGTTTCTTTGTCTGAATATGGCACTTATCACATGCTGTGTGGTATCGGCGTTTGGTATCGGGGCATTTTAACGAGTACGAGTACCGGTATCGGTGCATCCCTAAATAAATTACAATTAATTAATTCATTTTTTTTTAAGCAAGGATGTATCGAATTGATTAGAAGTGATAATTAAGGTTTTAACATTGTTACAAAAAAAATCTATTTCAAATGAACACTGCAACAGTCAGTATATTAGAATTATTTCTGAAGGATCATGTGCCACTGAAGACTTAAGGAAATGGTTGCTGAAAATTCAGATTTGTCATCAAATAAAATTACAATTTAAAATATATTAAAATAGAAGGGAAATGTATTTTAAATGGTAATAATATTTAACAATATTTTTATTTTATTTTTTACTTTATTATTTTACTTCAAATACTGTAAATGCATCTTTGGTGAGTCTAAGACTTCACATTTTTGAATGGTAGTATCTATAAAAATACCAACAATTTTAGACACTCCCCTTAACGCACCTTTTAACTTTGTTAATCACTGTAATAAATGGCCTTATGGCTTATTACTGTATTAAAGAGTGTCTTTATTTGTGCATCTCAGTTTCCTGTTAAGAGTATTTGCATTATTGTTAATGTTTATACTTCTGTCATCCACTGGATTTCAAAGTCTTATCTGAACTCTAGACTGCTAACATAATTGTTGCTGCCACTACCACCCCAGACTTCAGAATCCTGTTGTTTCTTGAATTGATTTATCATTATACACATTATTATGAGTTAACCAAAGATGCCATGGCCAAAAAGATTGATGGAATTAAAAATCAAATTCCTGTGCTTCCCGATTTATACCCCTTCCCTGTTGGCCAAACACACACACATACCCTGTTGGGTGGGAGTGTGGTGACCCCTGGGGTGACACAGAGCTCAGAGGTGAAGGAGGTTGACAGGCTGAGGTGTGATGTGACCTGGGGCTCTGTCATGTGAGCGCTTATGTATGCGAGTGTCTTTTGTGGGGTGTCTGGGGTGGTGGAATTGTCCCTCTCTCCTCTGTCAGGGGAGGTTGTCTTGGGAGTTGGTTGAGAGTTAGATAGCATTGTGTTTGTGGGTATCTGTCTGTCTTTCTGTCCATTTCTATGTGTGTTTGTGTGGATGAGTGGGTCGCAGTCCCCTCGGCAGTGGTAATGGCTGACAGTGCTATGTCTGCAAAAGTAAACAACCCTAGATAAGCTGCGCTTCACAAGGACGCCAGCTGCAATACGCTAATCTCGCTTGAATTTCTCTGTCTTCTATTCAGCATGTTTTATCTTATCTCCAGACCCCGCTTTTCCATGCATGCCTTTGTAACTTTTTTTCAACTCTGCACCCCATCTAAACAGTACTATTGTTACCATAATACACATTCTGCCAGTATGCACTTAGTGAAAACATCCAGTACATTATTAGCTTGAGGGTATGATGATTTTCTCAACCAAACATGCCTAATTAAACCTGTTTTAGCTGAAGACAAACACTCGGCGTTGAAGATTGAGTTGAGAGATGGTGTCTCAGAGGCCGGAATGATGGCATTGGGAGCTTTGGCGAGGTCACTAGGCCAAGAAAACACTCCTTGGAGGGCCACCAGTGGTGTGCCCGCTCCTGCCCAACAAAAACAGTCGAAACTGTCAATGTGACATGTCTCTAAGGTACCTAATTGCTTGCTCCTGTCTCCCTCTTTTTTTTTTTCTTCTCACAGCACTGCTGTAACTGGGTGTCGAGTCCTGAGCCCCTGGATACTCTGGTGGACCCCATGCTTAATGATTGCCCTCGTGTTTCAGCAGGTAAGCAACCATATCTACACCACAATCCATATTTCGCCTCTTTTACCCTTTACTCATTCGTAACCATTGGTAATTGGTCTATTTTTAGGACAAATGTGTCCAATCCTGCTTCAAGAGGGCCACTATTTTGCAGAGTTTTGCTTAGATCCTAATTAAAGTGAAAGTGAAGAACTCTGAATTCGTGCTCTGCATTTAACCCATCCAAAGTGCGCACACACACACCGTGAACACACACCCGGAGCAGTGGGCAGCCATTTATGCTGCGGCACCCGGGGAGCAGTTGGGGGTTCGGTGCCTTGCTCAAGGGCACCTCAGTCGTGGTATTGATGGTGGAGAGAGCGATGTACATTCACTCCCCCCACCTACAATTCCTGCCAGCCCGAGACTCGAACTCACAACCTTTGTATTACGAGTCCGACTCTCTAACCATTAGGCCACGGCTTCTCGTAAACAGACTTCAACATGCTAATGCAGGTCTTCAAGATCACTACAAACTTCCAGGCATGTCGGGGCAGGTTGAAGCTGAAGTCTGCAGGATGTTGGCCCTCCAGAAGCAGGATTGGACACCCCTGCTGTAGGATATTATAGCACTTACGTCAAAGGGAAAGCTAGCCAAATCAGGTTTTTCCTTTGTTATAATGGTCCCCTATAGATGAAATTGAACAAAATTTGGTGTATTTATTTACAATGGGCTAATGTCTATCTGTACCACCACATTTGCTTAGTTTTAAACTTTGCGTTCAGAAGATATCAAATAGTCAAAGTTAACGATGTTAAGTTAATGTGAATTTGTTAATATTCAAAGTAGTGTGAAAGATGGTGTGAATGGGACAGGTCACAATGGTTGACACCAATGACCATTAAGCTGCTTAAGTGAGGTTGACTAGTTTTGTCATTTTCTTTATTTATTTATTCATTGGTGCTTTAACTAGTGCTATTAGATCCCCTTAAAACCACCAGTGTTATAGCCAAACACATTCGACCGTTATGTCTCGTCTCGCACTATTTTCCAACTTTTAAAATGTGTCTCGAGACCTTCTTTCTAATGTTTCATCTCAACAAGCTGTTTGTGAATGTCAAATGTAACCCCCCCCCCCCCAAGAAAAATACTTAACTGGGTCAGGTAGATTTAAAACTAGTCTAATTAACTGGTCTGCATAAGTCTAAACATGCAGTGCTTCCTTAAAAACAGATTAGTTGAGTTAGTTGCACGCCATATTGTTGTAGGCATCTACTGATCCACAAATGATAAATATAAGGAATGTGATATCAGAACTGGTAGATGGCGCTCATCATAAAGTGATTGAATAATACTTTAAAGGCCAGAACCTTTGAAATCCTAGTTCTTGTTTTTTTTATTAAAATGTGTATATTTTAATCATGCATCAGTGTTTTCAAATAGTTTAGTTTGTCCTTATGGCCTTGGTTGTTTTTAGTATTTTGAGGCATGTCCTCAATTCCGGATTAGGCTATAATCTATAATCCAGAGCAGGGAGATGATGAGGTTGACCTGGCCATCACCCCTGCACTAAAGAGATGAAGAGCTGCCCATACTTTGACTTGGCTTTGTGAGATGTTATACTGTCTGACAGCATTATAAAATGTTATTAGATATTTTCACGTGTGCTTTTGTAGTGAGGACAATACTTCCCTGATTTTACTGTAATCTGGATTTGAGGTGAGGGTGGGTTGGGTATTATCCAAGTGAACCATCATTGAACTATGTGAGCTTTTGTGTTCGTGCATGGCATTAGTCCCAAGTTCAAATTTTTACCCATCTCCTACATTTATGGAGAGCTGTGATGCAATCATTTATGGATCTTGTTTTGAGTGTCCCTTGTTTTATTCTTCCCCAGATCACCGCAGCCAGTCTCAGTTATGGTTATGAGTAGTACAATATAAAATCATCATAAAAGAATACAAATATTTTGTCATCACCAGCAAGATTTATCTCTTTGACCAATTAATTGGGATTTGATGGTTTAATTTTCTAACTAAGATGCTAAAGGTGCCAGGGATTTGATTCTCACATTTTGGGCACTGATTTTTTTTTATGATTTACATTTTAAGATTACATATTAAATCCATAAGACTCACAATTTAATAGCAAACCAAAGACATCAGCATAATCAAAGATATGTATGTGTGCTGTGTATATTTATTATGTATATATAAATACTCACCCATGCATGTATATATTTAAGAAAAATATGTTACGTTTATATATTAAATATATTTATATATGATATAATTTATGTGAATATTAATATATACATGTAAATATTTTCAAAATATATGCTGTATGTGTGTGTCTTTATATATACATAATAAATATACACAGTACACACACATATATTATGTAAACAAAAACTTTTATTTTGGATGTGATTAATCGCGATTAATCGTTTGACAGCACTAATATATATATATATATATATATATATTTATTAGTGTATTAATATATCTATATATCTATAGGCACTGTATTAATATATATATATATCTATAGGCACTGTGCATATATATATATATATATATATATATATATATATATATATATATATATATATATATATATATATATATATATATATATATATATAGGCACTGTATGTATGTATGTATATATGTGTGTATATATATATATATATATATATATACACACACATACACATACAGGGCCTATAAAAAGTATTCATACCCCTTCGGTTTTTTTTTTTTCAAGTTTTATGTTGCTGCCTTATGTTAAACTGCTTTGAATTACTTTTTTTCCACATCAATCTACACTCCATACACCATGATGACAAAGCAAAAACAGAATTGTCACAACTTAGTCAATTTATTAAAAATAGAAAAACTGAAATAAGTTAATTGCATAAGTATTCATACCCTTAACTCAGTACTTAGCTGAAGCACCTTTACAGCCTCAAGTCTTTTTGGGTATGATGCGACAAGCTTTACACATCAGCATTTGGCAATTATCTGCCATGATTCTTCACCTCACCTATTCACCTCTCAAGCTCTGTCAGGTTGGATTTTTTAGGGGGTTTTTTTCAGGACGCACGTTTTCAGGTTTCTCCAGAAATATTTGATTGCATTCAAGCCCAGGCTGTGGTTGGGCCACTCAAGGACATTCACAGAGTTGTCTAAAAACCACTCTTGCTGTGTGCTTAGGGTCATTGTCCTGTTGGAAGGTAAACCTTCTGCCCGTCTGAGGTTCTGAATGCTCTGGACTTGGTTTTCATTAAGGCTATCTCTATATTTTGGTGCATTGAGCTTTTCTTCTACTCTGACAAGTCCCTCAGTCCCTGCCGCTGAAAAACAGGCCCACAGCATGAGGCTGCGACCAGCACACTTTACTTTTGGGATGGTACTCTGCAGGTTATGATCAGAGCTGGTTTCCTTCAAACATAATGCTTAGAATTGAGGTTCATCAGACCAGAGAATATTGTTTCTCAGAGTCTGAGGCTCCTTTAGGTGCTTTTTTTTGCAAATTCCAAGTGTGTCTACATGTGTCTTCACTGAGGAGCGGATGGAGTTTGGCCACACCGCCATAAAGCCCAGATCGGTTGAGTGTTGCAGTGATGTTTGTCCTTCTGTAGGTTTCTGCTATCTCCACATATGATCATGGAGTTCAACTAGAGTGACCATCAGGTTCTTGGTCACCAGTCTAGACAAGGACCTTCTCCATCAATTGCTCAGTTTGGCCAGGAGGCCCGCAATGTCCTGGTTGTTTCAAACTTCTTCCATTAACAGAGACTACATGCTTCTGTGAACCTTCAATGCAGCAGAATTTTTTTTGAACTCTTCCCCAGATGTGTGGCTTGACGCAATCCTGTTTCTGAGCTCTACAGGCAGTTTTTTTTTTTTTTACCTCAGGGCTTGGTTTTTGCTCTGATATGCATTTCAGCTGTTAGACCTTTTTGTGTGCCTTTCCAAATCATACCCATTCAATTGAATTTGCCACAGGTTAACTTCACTCGAAGTGTAGTAACATCTAGAAGCAATATGAATTCTCCAGAGCTAAGTTTCCACTGTCCCAGATAAGGGTATGATTACTTATGCAATGGAATCATTTAAGTTTTTTATTTTTAATAAATTTGCAAAGATATTAAAAAAAAGTTTTTTTGCTTTGCCATTATGGTGAATGGAGTGTAGATTAATGTGGAAAAAAAGTAATTTAAAGCAGTTTAACATAAGGCAGCAAAATAACAAAATGTGAAAAAAATGAAGGGGTATGAATACTTTTTATAGGCACTATATATATATATATATATATATATATATATATATGTGTGTGTGTGTGTGTAGTGTATATTCTATTAATACACAAAATTCATTAATATAATATATTAATACACAAAATACTTTAATTAATCCTTTTTTAATTAAAAAACATTAGTATTTTTGTTAAGAAAATAATTAGCATGTTTAAGACATTTCTCTATAAGCACCACTGGCTGATCCCCACAATTAAGCTGATTTTAGGTTTTGTGTGTCATTCCCACACACACAGTGTTTTTTTACACGGTGTGTGGCTATGTTTTCATGATAGCTATGCTGGTTTTACTTGTGCAGGTGGGTGATGGCAAGACTGAGCAGCTTGTCTGTTACACTTAATCATCTATGAAACCATGCTGGTACCGACTTACCATGCTGGTATTTTGTATGCTTGTGTGTGGAAATTATGCACGTGTGTGTTTGGAAACGGAAGGTCTTCTGACGTCTCTGTTTTTTTGTTCCCAACGTGATAAAACTTGGAGCCTCCTTCCACCCGCCTGGATATTTCCCTTTATTTTTTTGTCTTTTTTCCCCCGTTTTCCCCCTTGTTCAAAAGAAATCTTCAGTGGAAGGTCAGTGAGCCTCTGCATTGGCAGAGCTCGGGGAGACTGGCAGCATTTTATCAGTTAGCAGCACACTAAAGCCAGTTGAAATATGCAGATAAACTGGAACAAATCTCCTGAAAAGCCCCCTGGTCCGCCAGCACTGGGTAAGGGGAGTTGAGCCTTATGCCCACACTGACCCACAGTCAGACGCTCTAGGTGCTGAAGCCAATTGCCAGCACAACTGAACTGAACAGTAGAGGAAGCCTAGACGAGCATTTGGATGGATTACAAACAGAAACAATGCCAATGTCAGGCTACAGTCTCTGTGTGTGTGAGTGTGATCGAGCCGTCTGGCCCTGATGGGCTGAATCTCAGACCTGTGATGTGTATCTCATGTTTTAAAGCCGGGGTGCAACATGATATTAGTTTAAAGGGGCGGTCACACAAGACTTTTGTGTTTCTTTCACCTCCATTCATAAGCGTACAAAACCAAGAGAGTGGATATGTAAGGATATGCGAAGAATTCTTTTCTCATGCTGCATGCAAAAGTTCAAGTTCGGTGAACGCTGACCTGACAAATTCTTGTAGTAAAAAGATGATATAAACGTATTGGCTGAGGATCAAAAATGGAGGAAACGCTCATTTTGCTTTGCACGAGATTAGGTTTAGAAGAATACTAAATTCAATTAAAAAGAGCAAAAAACAAGTGGCTTATATAGGCACATAAAGCAGAGTAGATGGGTTATATTTACATTTACAATTTATATGTATTAGTGCAATTATATATAACAATATGTTTATTCATATATTCCTGTTTAATAACCATAAAGATGTCAATTTAAAGCTGCAGTCCGTAACTTTTTTGAGTTCAAAATTTACAAAATTTATATAATAAGCGAGTACACCATGAATCCATTTTCCAAGCCGTGTTTTTGGCTTGTCCTGAATCACTGTTACACCTATAATAAGTGTTTATATTCTGACTATTTCAGACTGGTTCGGGTAGGTACCGCTGCGGAGTAGCCCAGTACCTGCGTGATTCGTCATAGACATAAACAGAGAGAAGTAGTTCTGGCTACAATGTTCTTCCGCAAGGAGACTGGAGTAATGGCTGCTGAAAATTCAGCATTTTTACATTTTAAAATAGAAAATAGTTATTTTATATTGTAATAGTACTTCAAAGTATTACTGTTTTTACTGGATTTTTAATCAAATACATTCAGCCTTGGTGCTCAAGACTCACCATACTTAAACCACATATTCTAAATGTTTATACATATATCAATGTTTAATACTTCTTTACTATTTTGTATTTTGATGTTGTGTGAGATTTTGTTGCTTATTCTTTTCTGTGTCCGAAATCATTTGTTGTTTAAAGTCAAGTGTTTGCTCCTTATTTGAAAAAAAAAAAAAAACCCTCATGTCTTTATTAATGAGCCTTGAAAAATCTCACACATTAACATTACACTCAGATCTAACACGTGCTGTGACACCTTAGCTCCTCGAGTATGTGGTAGTTATATCTCTGAAACCACTGATCACTCGTAGCTTTGCTTCATGCCGTTGTATGCAAACGTTAAAAACACAGGCTCTCTTTTGCTTTACCTGGGTTAAGATGAGATTACTCATTGCTAGAACTGATCATTAATTACAAAGAGAACTGTGTCCAGTGTGTAAACAGTGATTAATTGTTAACAAAAGTTAGTTAATGCATACCTGAACTGTAATTATCTGTTCTGCACCACTACAAGAATCCCAACACAGGTGGGTAATTAACCCTAATTGCATTTACAATGAGAGGATCACAAGAGCAGAGAATAACTTTGTTAAAAAAATAAGCCTCCTTTGATGTAGGACTAGATATTTGTCAGTTGATTTATTCACTTTTTTTTTGTCTCATGTCTTTTTGTCTTTTTCACCTTTTCATGGTTGGAAGCGGAGTTCTTTTTGAATCAGCTTTGTTTCAACTGAGCAAGACCCTGAAACAAAGTAAAGCAATTTTAATGGGATGTAGCTGCATGTATTACAAGAGGGGAAAATGTGAGGTTTGTGCATTCTATGAATTGTTCTCCTCAAACGTTCTAATAAAGATGTGTTAGACTGAAACTGTTAGCATGCAGGCATCTGGCCCATTTGTGTAAGTTCACTGGTGCATATTGCTGACGTATACAATGTCACTGGTCCATGTATTTTGCTCAATGGAGAGTTACTGGCGCATGTTGCATTCAGTCAATAGACTTGCTTTATTCAGTGGTCCAAAGGGCCCAGCGTCTCTGTGTCATTGAATGCCTGTGACCATGTACCCCTGATGCAGCAAAATCCACTTGTTTGATCTTCCATTGTGGATGACAGATCTTCACTTAGTTGTACTTTTCCACCCTCCTTTCAAGTGGATGCTGGTGCTGGTCCGGGCTCCCAGGAAAAAATTCATGAACTTGAACTTTTGACTTTTTTTATCCAGCACATTTTGTGTCTTTAAAAGTGATCATGTCAGGAATAGGAATGAGGCACATTGGTAGACTGATTGACTGGTCGCCAACAAATATCTGTCTTAAGATGATCATTCCAATAACTTTTTGGGCAACCCACTTATTTTGATCTTGAAAATATGTAGTTTTGCACTTGTTGGGAAATTTGGATCTTAACATTCCTTGTTTGAACATTATACCGATTTAATAATTAGTGATTTGTCATATAGCAGTTGTAGTGTTGTTCATTTGACTTGTGTTTTGTGTTTTTATCTTAAACATTATTTTCTTAAAGTGGAAAGAAGTATTTTTTTTTAAATAATTATTTTTTAAAACATACATGACTAGTATTTGCTTTATTTACAACTTTGAAAAAAAATGTTTTTTTTTTATTTTATTTTTTTAGTGAGTGCGAGTAGGATAAATGTTTTGAATAAATGTGCACAATACAATTTTATAAGCACTTACAATAATTATTTTGGTAAAGCAATGTTATTTGAGATATAATTGTATTTAGTTTTTTTATTTGGTGTTACATTTTCATTTCAACAAAGTTGTAAAATTGGATATAACTTAACACAGAAGAGACTGGCTATTTTTTCACACTAACGTTGAGTATTTTAACATTTACAGATTGGCCCCATTCACTTTAATTTTAAGTCTTTTATAATGATCTTATATATTCCATTTAAATTAATATTCTCTTTCTGTTTGTGTATAGACAAAAATGGAGAGCTGTTGTCATTCACCCTATTGTTTTACCAGAGAACCCATGGGCAAAGTATCAAGTAGTTATCAATATATATTGACACTGTATTATAGTGCTGTGATTCCCTGTGTTTCCTTTTTCTGAATATCATGATCTTTTTATAAGTCCCATTGGAGAGGCCGAATGAAAGTTTGATGGCGTTTTTGTGCAGTCGACTATAATTTCTCACTGCTGCTCTCCCTTGTCGGGGATCAGAAGACACGGCCTTCATTTTCTATTCCTCTTTGAAAACGAGATGGAGCCTAAACAACTTTGATCCATGTGCTTCTCGGGATGACTGGCAGGGCCTGACCCACTTGGCTCTTGGCTTTATGTAATGAGCCCTCCGATTAAAGAGCACCATGCTGCTGTATAAGGAGTTTTATGTCATCTCATCCCACACTCACTGTTTGCCTGTCTGTCTCTTTCCTACGCCCTCTGAGGGGATCACATAGCAGTCATTAGGAAAGATCTGGAGTTGTTGTATGAAGTATACATGCACAATTTGGTCAAAACTAATTTTGTGGTTGCATTTTGAATTGTGATACATTTCACACTTAGATGTGAAGGCTAAAAACACATACAACAGCAGCTCACATTGTCCTGGACTTGAAAGTGGACTCTCTCTCTCTCTCTCTCTCTCTCTCTCTCTCTCTCTCTCTCTCTCTCTCTCTCTCTCTCTCTCAATATTCAATACAATTCAACCAATTCAACCAATTCACACATCCCAGCCCACATGAAAATTAATTACTGTAGTTTTATTTTAATATAAAATAACATTATTATTATTACGTAGAATACTATTATAATTTAATAAGGAAATTATTATTATAGTATACCTGAATTTTTATTATCTATATTCTCCAATGAAAACTTTTTTGTTCAGAGTCTCTGTCCACTTTTAAGCCAAACACTTATAATTGGAACCCAGTGCCCTTGAATATTAATTATTGTAATTTTGAGCAATTTATTTTATAAGAAGAATTATTGTTGTTGTTGTTGTATGGTATGTGGTTATATGATATTAATATAATGTAATACTGAATTATTTTTCACATTATTATTGTCTTTTTCCATGTTACATTGCTCATCGATACAGTTTAACCCTCAAAAACCGAGACAGCCGCCCGCGGCTAAAAATAACTATTGTTCTTAAATGTTTAATAACTTTTGAACTGCTAGTCCTATCTGAGAGGAGCAGAGATTATCCTAGCAGAGATTATCTGCTTTTCGGAGATATCGCATTTGTCTTAGTTGGATATTCAGAGGCTCCATAGCGTACGTGATTACGTCATCACATTTAGACAACATTGATTGGTCAGAAGAAACCAATGCATTTCATCCCTCTGAGCCAAACAGGAACGATTGTTGATGGTTAGTCCCACCCCCTTGCCCAGATTGGTTCAAACTGTCACATATTCAACCAATAAACATAGGTTTTGGTCTTTTGAACCATTGTTTAGCATGTTTCTTTGGGAATTTGAGCAAACGCAAAGTGAAAGTAAAGTGTGTCGTGCGTGCATGAAAACAAACACACAATAACACATTTGCATGAGAGCACTGTCTGAAAAAGCCCAGAAAAACACAGGAGAGAGCACTTTGGCATAAAACAAACCAAAAGCAAGGATGAAAAAGCAGTACATATCTGATAAAGCACTGGAATTTAGGTATTTGTGACGCGAGGCGATGTCCCGGGAAAATCAATTCTGACGCAGAGTGCAGCCAGCGCATCGATCCATTTGGTTGTTTTATTATGTAAATAATACTTATATATTTCATAAAGATCATTTGCACTATTTTTTTCTATTGCACTCTATATATTTCTCACCCATTTTATATGTAGTTTGTGAATCATTTGCACTGCTTGTATTTTTGTTGCACAAGACAATTTTTTCACAACTTGCTGCACTGTTTGTGTGTGTTGTTCATGGTGTGTGTCATGTTCAAAAAAGTTAATTTTTTACTGTATTTTGTTATTATATAACACAGTTTCCATTTTCTTTACTCCCTAAATGTTTTTTTGGATACATCTACAGTATATTGTTAGTAAAGTAAATATACCTGTTTTTTCACTGAAAAGCACCTATAACAATATTGTAATAAATGGCTATAACTTGCTTGGGGAAAATTTCTGAAGGATTATGTGACACTGAAGACTGGCGTAAAGGCTGATAAAAATTCTGATTTGCATCATTGAAATAAATTACATTAAAAAAACATTAAAAATCTTTTGAACGGCAGTGTGTGTGTGTGTGTGTGTGTGTGTGTGTATATATACATTTTATCTAAATATCTATATATCAAAATAAAAATAGACTATATTCAGTATATGATCCAAAGTAACTAGCAACTAACTACTTGAGTAGTTTTTTTTATCCGATACTTATTTACTCTTACTCAAGTAACTATTCCGACTATTACTTTTACCTTTTACTTGAGTAAATATTTCTACAAGTACTTTTACTTTTGTACAGTTTTTGGGTACTCTACCCACCTCTGTGTAGGGAACTGCTGAAAACATTGTATCATGAGCCCCACATGTGAGTATGTGAAGTATAATGCTAACAGAACTGCTCCTTCATGCTGCATTTTTATTAATCAGGTCACATCATTTTGCATACTAGGCCATATTGTAGTTTCAGCTGTAGTTAGAGAGGAGATGTGCTTATATTGGGAAGGCAACAATTAAAGAGGTTGGTGCATCTGTCTTCTTTAACACTGCTTGTTGGATAAACAAGCCTCTCTGTCTATGTTGAACTTAAGGCTTACTTTAAGTACACAAACACCAAAATGTCATCCACCTGGCTTTGATAGTCTCTGCTTATTTGAGTTCAGTTCATATCAGAGCTTGATAGATCCTATGAAATAACACAGCAGGTTTCTTTGATCCCAATCAGCAACCTTCTATGTTTTCGCTGTTGTGAGGTCAGCGCCCACCAGATCACAGTCAGTTAGCATTGACCAACCTCATCCAACCAGTCAATACCTGCGATCTTTTATGTAGTTGAAGATTAATTTATCAGAGTTTTGAATCAGCATATGCCTTTGTTGTTTACGTTTAGGATTTGGAGCAAAAAGCTCTTCGACTGTAAGCCCTGAATGGCGTGTTCGCTCCCCTTTCAGGACAGAAATCAATATGCTGTGCGTGTGTCCCTGTGGAAGAATGGAAGACACATTTTGTTTCTTTGTGTGTGTGTGGCATAGTGTACTGTCATAATGAGTCTATAGGGTAGACTCATTTTATCCAGGCTATTGTGATTGAAGCCTTAGCTGTCGGAGGTAAAAAGCTTTTGCCATCCTTTAACATTCCCAGCCTTTTCTTTTACAACAACCCTGCTCTCGGCTGTACATCAGACCGTTTATTTATGTAATTATACATTTAGTTTAAAATGGAAACTAGTTGCTGAGCCTCATGGGTCAGGTTGGGCATGTTAGTTTTCTATTTCTCATATTTTCACAAAATGTACAGCACTTAAATCTCACATAATTTCTAGTGCAATATTGCATTTTTTATTGTCATATAAATTGCATACACATTTTTACATCTAAAAATGATTTGCAACACTGTGAAAGGCTTAATTTGTAGCAAAATGTTATACTGTATGTAAAGCAAGACTTGTTTGGACTATTAAAAGCATAGACCTAATTCTCTAATTATAGCATTAAGGGTGCTATTTGCAGAAATTATTAATTTATTATAATTAACATTCAATCTAATAGCAGATATAGAGCTCCAGATGTTTTTTTAGATATAGAGCTCCAGCTGTGATTGTGATCTCATAAATTCACTTTCAACACGTATTAGATCACCCAAACTGATTCATAATCGTGATTCATGATTTCTATGTAATAAACAGTGAGAAGTCTGTTTCCTCTCACATTCCATCTAGGTTTTATTCATCATGACTTAAAGTGTGGGATGAGCTGGTGCAAACAGACAAGAGTTCAGCTGGGTTCAATGAAAAATGGAACAAAATTCTGCAACCTCAACTGTTTTATAATCACATTATCATCCCAGACTTGACCATGAGGCCTTCTGGGTATTATCACATATTAGAGGCCAACATTTGCCGCCCTACTGTTAATCGGTTGGTAGCATCTTTTCTGTATTTGATTTATTTTTGAGATTCTGGTGCTATACTAGAATGTGATTTAGCTTCATAGTAAATCTTTTCTTTCTCCCACTTTGATTCTGTTATCGTATCGTGATGAGTATGCCGTTTGTGAACTGTAGTTTCGTTTCTAGTGCTCATTAAACATTTGTATCTTTAAGCACTTTCAAGCACTTCAGGCAATAGTAGATGAGTTAAGTTTAGAATGAACTGTAAACAAAGAGCACAATAATTTTGTGTTCTTCTTTTGTTGTTGTTTTTACCCCCGTCATCACATATTTATTTTTATAGAAATTGAGTGTGAATAACTGATACACAAAAACTTAGTAGATGAGTTGAAAAGTCAATTAGTGACCACACTTTTGTTTAAACCTGTTTTTCCTGGTACAACCCAAGCTGCTTAACAACATAGTTTACATCCTGTTGACCACTATATGTTGTCACGAAGTCAGACAGAGGGCAGCGACAGATTAGGAGCTGGGGATATGGATCTCATTGAGCCATATGGTGCATCCTATAGCTAAAGCAGAGGATTAAAACTGGACCCTTAACCCTGCAGATGGACTGCAATCACGTAGCTCCATTAGTTTTGAGCTCTAGCGTTTTATGAAGTATAAATGCTGTATTTCAACAGAAATTCAGGTACCTGATCCTAGATTTATTTTGCTTTGAAATGCAAAGAGACAACCCTGTGCCCCTTCAGTGAACTTGTGGTAGGTTAATCAGGATCAGACCCAATGATAAGATTGTTTCCTATGTTTTTCCTTAGGATTTGCTGCTAGTTACTCGCAGAGCTGTGAGACACTATATAGCTAGCATTAGTGTTCAAGCTAAATGGCTTGAAGGAAAGGATTAAGAGTTTCTCTTTACAGCACTGAACCTGTTACACGTGAAAACAAACACTCCCATGGAAACAAAAGGGCGAGTGAAATAGAGGAAAAACTACATTGGACAGCAAATTACATACTCAATACAATTTGCTGCTTCGACGTGGTGTTGCTTGGTTATTGTCTCACGGTGCACATCAGCAAATATGAATTTCCTGTAATGCATACAAACTAGCGTTGCTTAGTAGCAATTTAAAGGGGCCGTTCACCCAAACATTTTAATTCTGCCATCATTTGCTCACCTTTATCGCCTTTGTCATCCCATGTGTTTCTTATGTGGGAGGAAAAAGTAGATATTTTGAATAATGTACTTGTGACCCTTTTCCATGCAGTTTGAACTAAAGTTTTCAAGCTTCAAAAAGTACATCGTAGTTGTCCATTTGACTTGCCACTGTATCTCAAGTCTTCTGAAGCCATACAATAACTTTTGAGTGAAAATGAGACTGAAATTTAAGTCGTTGTTTACTGAAAACCTTCCCCTCCAAAGTACTCCTAAAGTCAGCATGCAATGAAGATTGACAATTTTCCTAAATGCATGTTATTAATCTTATTGTGAACGATTCGTCCGTGCATATGTTTCATTAAACATTTCTTGACGTCATTATTTTTAATTAAAATTGTAAGTTTATACAGTAGCAGTAGGACTTCTCCAGTCATTTTCTCTGCTTAAACCCCCAACCCTTTTTAACAACCAACTGAACGCTTGTATTCAGATCTTTCTCCATTCAATCAACAACCAACTGACAGAACCAAGTCCCCACCTCTTTTTTTTTTCAAGAATATGTTTCACTTGGATAATATGGAAGAAAAGATGTGCTGCTATACTTCTGTTTCATGATGACTTTAACTCAAGAACCATAGTAGTTCAATCAGTCAGTGAGTCGATTTGAGTGAACAAATCATTCAGAACTGATTTCTTGAAAAAAAAGATTCATTCTTTTGCTTTTACATCTTTTAGATTAGCGACGAGATCGCTTTTGCTTAAAACAAAATTCTAAAAAAAAAAAAAAGTTTTTAAAAAATTAAGAGTAATTTACTCTTACTTTTAAAAGTGAGTAATAAAAAAGTAATTTTTAATTATTTTTATCTTCTATGAAAAAAGTACACATTTCATGTAATATAAATATTTAGATTCGTGTTTATGCTTTCTAGTACTTGCATCAGAGTGTCAAGTGTTTTGTTACTTTTTTTTTTACCAATCCTTTAAAAAAATGAATACAGTATTATGTCGAAGTGAACATCTTGCCCAGCCGTCTTTGTGCTCTCCCAGCACAAAGTTAACATTGACAAATCCGTTGATCCACAGTGGGTTTGTTAGCACTCAGATGCACAGAAGACAGTGTGGGAGAACTCCTTATTATCAGCAGCAGTCTGCTCCTATCAGTCCATCAGCGCAAATAAATGGCTCACTGACGAGCCCCTGCCATGCCGCGCAACACAACTGTCAACATCTACTCACTCCTTTCTGACAGGGGCCCCATCTGAGGATATTAGACTTATTATTTCCATTTTTTCCCCTTTCACATCCTCCTGCAACAGCTCTCCCCCTTTTTCCTCAGAAGAGATGTGCTATGAGTGTGTTTCATGCAACCAATTTATTACATTTGGAGACTAATGGGGCGCTTTGCTTTGACAGCTTTTGATAAGGGAGGGTGAGAAGGCTCTGCTTCTGCCGAGGGTTATGGGAACTGCAGGAGTCATGATAATTACTATCAAAGCAGCAGTAATGCACATAATAAAATACTCCGTTTGAGAACACAAATCAATTAATTAGGACCCGATGTGTCATCCTGTGTTATGTTGTGGTGTTATTTCTCTTTTATGCCTGTTCTTTCCTTGTTTTATTTTTTGTAAAGATAACATTTAGTGCATCTAGTTAAATTTCAGCACGTTTTGATGTGTGTGCAATTGTGGCATGCACCAGCCCCACCTCCCCCACCGTCTGTGTGATCTTTTTATAAAATTTGATTTTAATGAAATGCACATTTAATATGATTGTTATAGAAAACAGTGGGCGAGGAAAAATGTGCAAGAATGCAATGAGAATATATTAAGAACGTACATAATTGCACATGATGATTAGAGAAGAAACATCCTTGAACGTCCTTGAGCTCCATAATCAGCCTCAAAATTAAAATATTTATTTGTTTCCCTTTTTGCTGGAAAAATAGGATATTATTTATATAATTATGTAAACAACACTGAGCGTTTTCCCCCCTTTTCTTCAGCGAGCTGTAGAGCGCAGCAGTGACCTTGGCTCGTCTCCCACTCTTCGGCTTGACAGATAAAAACTTTATTAAGCGTCAGCGGGACGAGACGCAAACAGCCCGTGACACCCATGTGCATTGAGTATTAGGGAAATATCGCAATTAGCGGCTGATTTCCTACAGCTAAAGTGTAGAGAAGAAGGGTAATAAGCAAGGTTTGTTTGTGGCCTGGAAAGCCATAATTATAAACTGCTTTGAGTGCGCTGCGCTCATTGTGCCTCAGCGTAATGAGATAGGCTGCACTGATCCCTCCATGATGCTATTAGCCGTAATCCCAAGTCTTCTCTTCCTCCCACACCCTACAG
Source organism: Schizothorax lantsangensis (assembly GCA_027422415.1). NCBI lineage: Eukaryota > Metazoa > Chordata > Actinopteri > Cypriniformes > Cyprinidae > Schizothorax > Schizothorax lantsangensis. Next base: position 21,201,645 of record CM049842.1, on the reverse strand, counting down.
CCCTGTAGGGCCTGCTGCCACCCCAGGTGCCTCCTCTCAGACGCCGCCCTTTGGTGCGCCCTCCGACAAGCGCCGACATGGCTTGATTGTGAAGAGGCTTCAGCTGAAACATGTGAAATGCAAATGATGTCTGTTTTTGCGCTCTCTCTTTTGTGATAAAAGGGTCCACGAGAAGGTCGAGTTAGACTCTGGCCCGGTTAGCTTCAAAGTATTCGTTCCTGAATACTTGAAACATCTTTTTAATATATTTCACGGCTTTATATCTGCAGGCGGATGAGGCTCGCGGTAACACACCTGTCAGTGTGTGATGTGTTAAAGCCTCTCTGTCCTGTGAGGAGTTGGCAGGAATGCGCTCTCCCTAGCTGTCTAATCGCAATGACCCCCAAATGGCCCACCTTATCACCTCTCCCTCTGAGAGGCAAACAGAGAGCGAGTGGAAAACATGGCCTTCGCTGCATGTGTTTGAGTGGGTTTAGGACTTATCTAATCAGCAGGGGGTTTGCTGTCCATCCCCTCATGCACAAGCACTCACCATCCTGCTTCGGCTCCAATGCCGTATGTGTGTGTGTCCTGGAAAATCTAAGAGTGGGCTTTGTGAGTTTTTAGTAGCTGAATATATTTCTGCATTGATGTCATTCCAAACCTGTATGACTTACTTCAGAGGAACACAAAAGATGATATTTCGAATATTTCGATATTTCGTGTTTTTGTCCATATGATCTTAAAAATGAAAGTTCCAGAAGGGAGTTTTCACAGCAATGCCATAGAAAACCAATTTTGGGTTCCCCAAAGAGCCTTGCAGTCAACAGTTCTTAAAATAACCATTTTTATTTTCTTAGTGTGAAGAGCATTTTAATAATTTAAAGAACTGTAAAGAACCTTTGCACAATGGAAAAGTCCCATGGATGTTAAAGGTTATGCATGGAACCAAAGATGCCGAAATAGAACCCCATGTTTCAAACCCCATTGACTTTCATTATATGGACAACAAAAACTTGAAACATTCTAAAAAATATATTTTTACATGAATTATCCCTTGAATTGTAATAACTAGAGAGCCCTGTTATTTCATTTGAGTATGGAATCTCTAATCTGGAAAACCCAAATTCCAAATCTATGGTTGTGTATAATCTGTGTTTGCTTGCCTTGTGCTGCTCTCCTAAACACAGTGGACACGAACCCTGTCTGAGGATGTCCATACCCCACATCACAAAGGGAAACAACGGCTTTATCAAGTACAGTTTAAGAATGCCTCGCCTCTCTGGAAGAGTAAGTCTGGCGCCAGCCTCTGCTTAAAACAGCCAGGAAACATCGTAATGAATTGTGCAGGGCTGCTATCATTGGTTAATTAGTATAGCTTACATTGCAGATGAGGGAGTCAAGTCTAGGTCAGAAGAAGACTTCAAGGGTCTTAACGGGTTAAGGTTGAAGGCCAAGCTCTCCCCTTTTCCTTTTAATCAGATGTCATACCTAGGGATATTTGCAGAGATGCAGAGATTCGCAATGACCTTTGGCCACGAAGTGTCGTTTCTGGTCACATGTCTATTGGGCTCCTGCTGCTAGCTAGGAACCGACTGCAGCCTCGAGGCAGGGTGGGTCCTTCCAGGGGTGTGTTTTAGCCAGAGTTGGGCTGTTCCTCACTTCTTACACCCCAGCAGCTCTGGGACACAAATTGAATGCTACAGCTCTGAGGCTTTGTTTGGTAAGACTGCCCTCCGAACAGCGCCATGTTCATTCAAACTCAGTCATTACGATATTTTCACTCAAAGAAGTGCATGAGTTGATGAGCACTGAAAGTTATCCATGAGTTAGCAGTAGTTGGCTTTCACAGTGACTCCAGCAGCACCCACATGGGGTGAAACAAAGGCCAGCTTTAAAGCGGAATTCACATTAATATGTGACTTCCATATAATCTTTGATGATTTTATTTATATATATATTTGTATTTATTTATTTTTCATGGAGTAGACACAGTTACAAACTCCATTCCAAAATAATTTTCCCCCTTTAAATTGAATTTTCATTTCCATTTTATTTCCATAGATATATAATATTATAATTAATTATATATCTCTAAATGTATGTACAAATATTTTTTTTCTCAATGAGAATTAATTTAGTCCATAGTGTCACTAGCAGTGGCTCTCTGAGAAACCCAAGCTCTCATATATTTTGGGAACGTGATTTTGTTGCTCATATTGTTGTTTAGGAGTCCTAATGCCAGGAATTTGTTAAGTAACTTCAGCCCCCCAAAAAAAGCTTCCTAGTCTTCCTAGATGCTACTTCCTAGATTTTTTTTAAATAATAACTCATATCATATAATTTGAACGTCTTTGATTTTAATCTCTTGATTCATCTAGATTGACTCACGTTTGCAATTCCTAGAAAAGTTACAGGTCAACTAGCAAAGTTGCCAAAGCCATATTTTACCCACAGTGTTTGTTGGCAATTGCTGATTTTAAACTCAGTATGATTTTTAACAAGTTAACAGGCTACTTTTTCAAACGGTATTTAATTTATTTACTGACTAATACAATTGAAGAGACAACCTGTCCCCTGCTCTATAATGTACTGTAGGGCTTCTTCACACTTTCATTGTCTTTAAGAAACTTTGGTTTTGTTGTAATGAAAAAAAACAAAAAGAAAAAACAATCAGTATATTTTTTCACTATAACCCAATACGTATTAATACTTGTAACACTTTACTTTTATAAGTAGTGTTCCTCAAAACAGGGTGTGGTTACACAAGTATTTTTTCCCCCAAACAAATGTTTAGAGGTCAGTGACACAACACCCTGAAGTTAAACAACATCAGATGATGATCTGCTTTGCTGGTGTTACAAAGCTGTCAGTTGCTTACATGAAATTGAGTCCTATGGCATGGGTTAGGGCCTCCCACTAGATCTCTTACATTTAATCCCAAATTAAACTCTGATCTCCTCATCCGTGTGGTATATTTGTGCAGCATAACAGTGTTTCTTTGACCTCATTCACCTCGACCATTTTTATCCATGCCTGCGTTGTCTTTTTTTTTCCTGGAAAATGATATTACAGAGTTTAGGTCATCATCTTCTTTTATGCCTTGCTACTGTAATCCTATTTTCTGTGTCATCTGGTAGTGTCAGCAGATGGTGGTCTGGGGAGGCAGTTTGACACCCAACTCACAGCTGTCTGGCCGGCCTGACAGGCCTCCTTTGTCTCTCAGTCATCACTCCAGAATGGTGCCTCTCTGCCTCATTGTGTCTCTATTTAACCCCCTCTCTTTTGGAGTGTTTCTACTAAAATGTGTGTAATATATGCAGTAACATAACTGCCAAAGTTCTCCAATCACAAATAGGAGTCTCTTTTCTTTCCCACCTCACGGTCTGTATGTTTTTTGTTGGGTTTTTTTGCGTCATGGATTGCCATTTTTCCCTCTTTCTCTCTGTGGCTCACTCTCATTTTCTCCCAGTGTGTTAATGAAAATGTTAGAGTGCGATAGAGAGAAAGAGAGGAGGCTCAGTACAGCCCCCTGCAGAATCCCGCACTCTGGCTTGCTTCCATGCCCACGGTCGCTTGGCTTTACTTAGTTCCAGCTCAGTGCCTGCGGCAGGCTGAACAAGCTCAGCTTTAGATTGACCCCATGGCCCAGGGCCACTCCTACCTCATTCCTATGATTATCTTTGATATTCTTTTTCTCTCCCTCTTTCTTTTTATCTTCTCTTTTTGTTGGCTCCCCCCCCCCTGAAGAAATATCTTCATAACACTTCATTACAGAATTAATTTGTCAAGTGAACACTATAGAGACAGCGGGCAAAAGAGACTTGAGAACGAAACAGATAACTCTGCATTCTCAGCAGGTTTGTAAGAAAAACATTCATATAGAAGAAAGGGGGGTTCAAAATCATTATTGAATTTGAATAGTGTCACCTATTTTCTCACTTTCAAATTGTATTGTAAATTTGTATAAGAAACTGGTAAGAAATTTTCTCATGTTCTCATATTTGTGGATCACTCTATTCTCACACATCATCTGTCTAAAAATCTCTTTAATCATTATTTGAACTACATTAGTTTAATTGCATTACATTAAGGTTGGAGGATTTTTTGTTGAGTGCCTCACAGATACAATTTTTTGTTGTTGGGTTGATGATGATGATGATGATGATGATGATGATGATGATGATGATGATGATGATGATGATGATTATTATTATTATTATTATTTCTTGTCGTTGTTGTACAAAATGACATTTTTCTCATTCTTTATTGATTCTGAATTTATCTGAATTCATATACACATATCTATATGCTGTGGAGGTCAGTGCAAAAGGTCATCTATCTTAAGGCATTTCGGGAACTTAAGAGCTTTGCTCAAATGAACCACTATAGGGCCTGTAATTGGTCAGTTGACTTGCAAATTTGCACTAGGAAACTTTTGTCCTGTGCATTTATGGCCACTAATCTTAAACTTCAGTTGCAAAACAAGATTGAAATAGTATATAAGGATCATACTTTTTCACAGTGTATGTACAGTATATGCAAAAATGTTGTAATATTAGTGTTGCACAATATACAATACTAAAAACATTGCAATATCCCCAGCATTTATGGATGGGCAAATAGATATTGATACTGGTTTATTTATAATGAACAATTAATGCGTGTAGTAAGTTAGAAAATTAAATAAATTGCAATACAATGTGACATAATGGTGTTTTGTGAAATTAGCTTGAATTAGTTTGTTAAAGGTAAACGATGGTAGAAATATGGTTTAAAAAATAGTTAGGCCTAAAGTAAATCAATTAAACAATTAAAGGCACATTTGTCCGTCATACATACATAAAACAGGTAAGAAACAGTTAAGATTTCTATACTCAAAATCTCCTGTTTGTGGCACAAGCAATATTGATTTAGTTAAAATTTATGAGTTTGAAACTAATTTGATTTATTGATGATAAATATATAATTTAAAACAGGTTCAGTTTATTAGCACTATTACAGAAATCTTACGTTTCATTTATGCATGACTCACAAATATGCATGACATTAAGTTTTTAGTTTGTTAAAACTGCAATCCAAATGTAGTTTAAATACATAATTTAGGCCTGAATATTTTGTGTCTTCTGTGATTGTTGTTGTTAATACACGATAAACAAAAACAGAAGTCTGTTAATGTGCGAATTAGGCTTATTAAATGTTTAATTTATCAAAAGATTGTTGCTTTCTAGAATAAACTAAAATGGCTGTAATTACTCATTTTATCAAATCACTTAATAGATTTATTGGTATTGATATTGGCTTTAATTGTGCATGGTATCAGACCCACAATGATTATGATGAGATGCACATGCAAAAGAAGTGCTCCTTTCATGAAGTGATTGATTCACTGTGTCGGGATGGTTTGTTGGCTCATGCAGTGAGCTTTCCTCAGGTCTGTGTGCTGTGTACACGTGTGTGTGTGTGTGTGTGTGTGTGTGTGTGTTTAATTGCTCAGGTTCCAATTGTCAGACAGCTTGTTCATGCACTGAGTGAACTGTCCCAGACATGCTGCGTGAGGTGTTTGTCTGTTGTGCACAGACAATCAATACTCTCCCATTTAAAGAAGTCTAAGGTCAGGCCTCTGCACTGATAATGTGAATTGTTTTGTTAGATAGTCAAAGGTCAGATAATAATTATTTTTTTTCAACCACTTCCCGTCTGGAATTGATCAGTTTCATCTCCTGGTGGGGACGACCACTGCCGTTAGCTAGCTTATCTTAACTTGCTGCACATCTTAGCCTGTAGTTTTGTTAATAAAACACAATTTCCTTGGGCTACATACAGTATGTACACTGTGGTGTGGATCTGCTGTATTAGTTTGTGACTTTATATGGACATTTCCTCTGCTGTTAGTAATTTTCACTGTGAACTTTTTCTTTCTTTTTTTGCCAATAATGTCAAACAGTGGGGATACATGCTGATTTTCTTCTTATTATTATTATTATTATTATTATTAATGCATTTTATTTTAAAAAAAAATTAAATAAACATTCTGAACCAAGTTTTATCCTTTTTTTAATGGAAATTGCATTTTAAACATCCTTGGAACAAAATATTAGTATTTTTTATTTTATTTTATTCACAGTTTGGCATAGCTTGAAAAAATAAAGCTTTATTGGAAATGACTCCAAAATAAATAAAAAATATATTCTAATTGAATATTCAGTGAAAATATTGACCTTGTTTTGTCTTGACATGTCTCATATTTGATCGCAAGCTCTTCAATGATAATTAGTCTTTTGGTAATAAATTACACTAACCTTTGATGAAACTTTATTTTAAAAAAAATGCTAGTTTTGATAAGTGATGCCTGTCTAAAATTTGGTATAAATCATTTTCACAAAATAAATATTGAAAGCAATTATTTCACTGTTCAATTATCACATTTAGAAAAATGTAATAATATTCTTTATAATAAATGTTCACTTTTTAAGATTAAAGACTTAACAAAGAAAGAAAGGATGGTAAAAAAGGTTTCAGTGTGGAAATAAAAATGTTTTTAAATACAAATTGTATCCCTTGGATCATAAGAACCCATAAGAACAGATCTGACATTCCTGTGTTGCTCTTGTGTTCTTGTGTATATATGTGTAACTAGACCCTACTTATGGTCTGTTATGGTGTGTCTGTGTGTCTCTCTCTTTCTCACTCTGTGTGTGTGTGTGTGTGTGTGTGTGTGTGTGTGTGTGTGTGTGTGTGTGTGTGTGTGTGTGTGTGTGTGTGTGTGTGTGTGTGTGTGTGTGTGTGTGTGTGTGTGTGTGTGTGTGTGAGAGAAATAAGGTTAAGAGGTGATGAGGTCTCACTCACCGCAGTCTGAGTTTGAGAAAGGCCTGAGCTACTCTTCATCATTAAACCATTAGTGCAGCAGCGGGACGAGCTCCACACAGGTGGCTCTGCCTCACACTGCTGTTTGTTTATCCACATAATCAAAGTCAGACAGAAAAACACACAGATAAAGAGAGAACCTTGCTAGTGTCGTGTCTGCTATTGTGTTACACAGAAGATCACAAAAAATAAAATTAAAATAAAAAGACAGAGGCACCTGCACTGACTGGATTTTATATACAGTACATATGTGCTCATTCACTTACACTCAAGAAAATACATGTATGGAATAAATTAATACATGTCATTTAAAGTAATATATAATTTAATAATTTCATTTTAATTTAACAAGTGAATAATTGACAGGTTTTCAAGTAGAAAGTAATACAGTGTATTTACAGGTATGTAAAGTTTATAGGTTTCCATCTGTTACTCAAGGCGGTTGATGTGATTTGCCTGCATAGGACACAATTGACCTATCGGTAAGCCACTCCCCTCGAACACAGACTAGCCAATGGCAGTCGAGTATCAGTTGCACGGGGAGCGGAACTCGGACATCTTTAGGTTTCAGCGCCATAGAGAAACATTGGAAGATCCGAAGCTCGCATCGGTTTTATGGGGTTTATGCTTCAAAAATGGAAAAACGATGTGCCTGGGGTACTTGTAACACTGAATCCAGGTATCCTGAGAGGATGGGCAATATAATGTATTTTATTACATTTCCTGAATCCAAACAAAACAGAGCAAAATGTCCCTAAGTATTCAACCCCAATACAAATGAAGACAAAAACGTTCATTTTCTGGTTGTCATACACTCATTAAGTTACAATTTTCATCTGCTCAAGCAGAACGTTAATGTTATATTGTGCTTTAGCAAGGTATCTCTGGCTAAAACTAGCCAACGTTAAAGTTAGTGAGTCCATGCTTACGTACAAACCTAAATAGCGGACTGTTCTCACGTCTTGTACAGTGTAGGTCAAAAACACAAACGAAGGTCTACATTTCAGTGCCTCTCCATATTAAACTGGTTAAATGTACATTAATTTAATCGTACCCTGCGATACATGAACAGTGTTGATCCTGCATGTTGTCATCCGCGATCGTGATGACCGTAATATGAGACTTCTCCCGCTTGCATTGTGATCTGTAAACCCTCGCTTCGAGTTACCCACCGTATTTATTTTTAAATATTTTATAACTCCCTCCATGGAATATTTAATTCCCATTTGGTGGCCTTCTGTGTCCAAAATTGTGCAAAAACATCATGGGACAAGGTTTTCACACTGCAGCTGTCATTGTAAGACAGTGAGCAACTCCGTTTGTTTGTCCGAGAGAGCAACAGTAACTAAGGGGGGCAGGGCTTACCGATAGGTCAATTGTCATTTGTAAATGCTTTTGGTTGTTTTAATTGCTTCAGACATCACTGAGATGTCAGTTAGATGTTTCTTTATGTCTGCTTTAGCTTTCATGCATACCAGCTGTTTGATACTATGAATGTAAAATGCACATAGAATTTCATATATCAATTCTTCTGTGGTATGTTCATCATTCTGTACCTTCCCAAAATGGCTTTAGGAAGGAAAGCTACTTCCTTTAACGATCTATAATTGTAATTTATATTTTTCAAACAACAAAAATACCAAGAACCCCATATTTAGTAGCAAACAAATATAAAAACCAATTGGTCTGGTCAATAAATCTTGCATTCGGCTTTGTAGATTTTCAAGGGTTAATGAATGGCACTTGTATTGATCTTTATGGGAAATGTTTGTATGATACAGAACTCATTTAAGGAGTGTTGGTGGGGAACAGTAGCCGTTGCCGTTAGCCTAGCCTCTCCAAGGGGCATTGAAGAATCAAAATTGCATATTGACAAAAGGGCTCGGGTGAGTGAACCCCGGCAGCTTGAAATAAACTCATGCAGCGTAGTCATTACTCCTGGCTACCGTGGTCTCCCTCAACCTTGAGCCAGTCGATAAGCTATTATAACCATGCAAATTGTGGACAAATCAGAGACCTGACATATTGGAATTATGGTCTCCCTCAGCCACCACCTTATACATCATTATCAGAGCACTGGCAACAATATGCAATATGCTTACTGTTGTTTCCTCTGTACTTTTTCATTAGGGCTTAAAGGACTGTAGTAAAATGAAAATAAATGTCTTTGTGGAGCGGAAGGCAGCCGTAGTTCTTTTGCTCGCAGAGGGCAAGACCGGGTGCCAAGTCTTTTCGGTCAGGGCAGATACCTCAGCGGTTGGAATGATGTAACACGGTGTAAAAACTGTGTAAACACCCCAGTGTCCTCGTCCTTGGGAATGTCAATAGGTACGCATTAGCGTACAGAGAGAGCCGTGGGTCAGGTTGGGCAAAGCGCCACCGATTTGACAGCGTAACCCGCTGTGTGTGAGGGTCGATAGCCTCTGGTCTTCATACATTATCAGAGCCTGGGGTCGTTATAAATGCCGTCCGTTGGTCTAGAGGAGATGTTTGATTAAGACCACTGTTTTGCGTTCTCCATGGATTGTTTTCAAGAAAATGCTAAACTCTTTATTTCGTATTGCCTCATTTCCTCAATCATACCTGCTTGGCGTACATTTAAGCGCATTAATCAAAGTTTTACGGATGACTGATCATTTGTTTAGTATGACTTCCTGTCACAGTTGCCAAGTGCTTGAATAGCTGCTTTGATTTACGAAACCTTCCAGTGTATTAAGTGGATTTAGAGGTGACAGCGCATTGATTTGTTTCCACTGTCAGCTTGCTCTTTTGCGGCGCCCAGGGTTCAACCTGCAGCCACGTGGGCTTCGCTTCGCCAGGCTCCCAGCATTCTGAATTACCCGAATTTGTTCTACCAAGGTTTTCCGATCGCTCGCAGATGGGCAGCGATTAATCAGAGAGGTAACTGTGAAGTAGTTTGCAATTAGACGGCAAAGCTCTGAAGCATGCTAATTGAATCAGAAAATTAGAGCGACTGCGCAGTAATTGGCCAGTTCCCATGCAGCAGGTGCCAGCCCACTCGACTGTGGAACAAGGTATTTAAGTCACATTAGCCAGAGTAAAAATATTCCTTGATATGGAACAGTTAGATTTTCTGCTCGTTTTCACCAGCTATGTCACCGTTGGCGAACCAAGCCGCCTCGCGGCGCAATTACGACAAGCACCGCCGCACAGGAAATCGACTTTCCACAATCCGCCTCCTCTCCTGGAAGAAGTGAGAGAGAGAAAAAACAGCATGACAGGAATTCGCAACTCATTAGCAGTGGCTGCAGCAGCGCGAGGGAGCTTGGATTTACCAGTGTGCTTCTTTTTTTTTATATACACCACCTGAGCTGAGAGGGAGACTAGTCGATGCCATCTGCATGTTTAGGATTTCCTTACGTAAAAAGAACTGGCAGCAGAATATTTTTTGTTTTTCCCATCAGTTAACATTTAAAAAGCTTTTAACAGGTGTCAACTGCAAGAAATGACTAGCTTTCATCATGTATCTTTGAGAAATGCCTGTCCTCTCAATATGAACTCTATACCGCCTAAGCCTTATCTATCAGATCTACATAACAACACTTCTTGCTTTCTGTGGTTTAGATACCAATGCATCATTTATTACCGATACGGCCTGTGAAACTTGAATGGCTCATAGGTGTTGCTTATCTTCCCGTGCCTGTATGTGTGTTGCGCAGAGGAAGAGTTCAGTCTTTTTCACCATCACCAGCTCCCCCTCAACCTGGCGGCGTTGGCAAACATGAAAAACTGAAGGGAATTAAAAATGTATCACTTTGCAACAAGTCTTGGTTTGTGCACTACCAAGAAGTGCCTTTGTTATGGTGAAACAACAGAGCGAGCGAGGAAGAGAAAGCGGAGGAAAATCCCCTGGCGGAAGCTGAGCAGAACTTTAAACCCTGCTGGGTGCCAGTCCTGTTTGTGGGAAGAGCCCTGAGTTTGACTTCTGATTCTCTCTCTCTGTCTCGCTCGCCAGTTTCCCGGCCTCCTCAGCATGCAGGGCTTGCTCTCTCCCCCCTCTTTGATATCTTCATTTGCTCTGCCAAAGCAACGGGCAGGCTGGCATGTGAACTCTCGATGAAAGTGGATTATTCTCCCTGCCTCTCACCCCATATGACTTATTTAAAACAAAACAATTGCCTCACTTTCTATGGAAAGGTTATTACTGATTTAAAGGCACATAGGGAAATTTCATATGAGGGAATTCAGATATGCATGGGGTATTTTTCAGATCTTACTGAACATATTGTGCAATTTAATATTTAAAGCTGGTGTATGTTATTTTGTGTGTTGCAAAAATAGTGACTTTTTTGTCTGCCATTATTTTAAAAGGATGTACACTCAAGTCACTGGTTGAGCCTGCGTGATGGCAAGTTAAGCATTAATTATTGATTTGACCATTTGATATGAATTAATACATTCAACAGGAAAAGTCTTGAATGTGTACTACTGTTAATCAATGATACAAATACTGCAGCACTTGAAGGCAAGGACTATCATGAGATCATTCAATAAGTAATGAGCTGAGAGCTTTATCTTGTGCGGTCTTGTTGTACTATCAATGTGATCAAGGAACAAAAAAAGTTGTGAAGGTCATGCCTGCTCTTTCGCCCTGAAAACCAGGACTGACCCACAGTGCATCCAAGAAGAACGTTACCTCAGTGGTTACTAAACAAGACAAACTTAGACCCTTACTTTTAGTACAGATGATAAATAGTAGAAAGCTATGTCAGGTTTTATAGTTTGTTCTCCATATTGTGCAGAAAGGCCATATTTTATCTAGCTTTCATTGTTACAACAATTAGAGCTTCGTGCTAAGTCAGCTTAGTCGATGTTAATGGCTGTAAATGAGTTGGCGCCAGAGTAGGAGCATTAGCACGTTTCAAATTAAATTCTCTGTCTCACTAGCCTTGTAGTTGGAGATGCTAATATAGCAGAACATTGTGCACTAACTTCATCCCCTCAACAATGCACTGGTGCCACCAAGCTGGCTGTGTTCGGGCTAATGAAGGACTGTTTAGGATAAAGTAAGGTTTTGGTGACCTGGTATTGAGCTGTCTCCGGTTAAGGGGCAATTTAGGCCACGGACCATCAGATAGAGAGACCCCTTGCACTGGAAGTGGAGTATATGTTACTTATGTCACTAATGCAATTAGTCATCATGGTTGACTTGTTACATCAGGCACTGCATTCATGGCACAGGAGATATCCTGTCCTTAAGTCACACTGTAGGGACAGCAGAGATGTGGGGTAAAGTGTCTGAGCGCAGGTCAAGTTAAGCAGGATGGATGCTTTGCTCTGCATCGATAACACGTAACCCAATTAGCTTTGCTGCACTCACATTTGTGGTGAAATGACTCAGTGGAAAGTGATGCCGTTGTTGGGGTCAGTGTAAAAATGTACAGGTTTTTGTCTGTATGTGAGAGTGCGTATGCCTGTCTTTTCTGCATTAAGTGTTTGGGCTGCATGCTTAATCAAAGCAAAATAAAAAAATATATATATTTTACAATTTTACTGCAGAATAAAGTAATTATTATTACTATATTTTTTTAAACACCTCTTTATTTTAAAATAGTAATATTTTTATTTTTGTTTAATATTTTTTATTTAGTAATAGCAATACTTTATTATTATTATTATTATTCCAAACCTGGATCTTTAAACCTTACAAAAAATCTGTAGAAAAATGAAAATGTACTGGTAGTTTTCCATAAAGGACATGTCCTATCATTCTAAACAAACAACAATGTAATGCGTAATTCAACATATGGGTAAAGCACCTGTGAAAAATAAATACGGAAAATTACATTGTGCCCTATTTTTACAGACTTTTATTAGAGTGTATGTTCGTAATTTTGCATCAAAATTCACTCATAATATCTTCTTCTGCACCCACTTTATTTTTCAGTTGACTTCATCAATCCCTCTTAATTTCCCTTTTCATTCTAGTATTTTATGGCCCACTTTTATAGTTATAACCATTTTCGATAAATAAAACAAAGTCATGTCCTTCTTTCCATCATATAATGACATCAAAATCAGTTCCAACATCATTTCATGTTGGCTTGAACTTTTTCTCATTGAATATCCTCTTTCACCAAGGATATACATCAGATTACAAAAATGAAATTTGTTTCATGTTGAGATTATCATAAAGCATTTTGATTCTTTGTGACACTTCACACTACAGATGACCATACAGATCACAAGTGCCTTTTAACTGTCAGTGCGCTGCTGTAATCCACTGTAAACACATTAAACCAGTTCCCGCTGCACAGAGCGGTTGCAAGCTGCTTAGTTTTGTGGCTAAATATCAGCCGCAACCACACTCATTTCCAAAAAGCCTCCAGCGGTCCGAGCGATTGGCCAGCAGGTGCATCCATGCATCCCAGCTTTTGCCTAATTCCATCTGGACCTAGAAAACAGGCGACTCCCCGCCCTCATCTCCGGGACAGTAGTCCAGGGTCACGGGTGGTGCCAAAGGTGCATGTGAGTGACGTGGCACACTGGCTGACCCTGGCTTTTGGCAGGGCCGCAGATTTAATGGGATTAGCTGGCTAATGCAGGCTATGTTTCTGTTCCTTGCGCCTGGGCCTTTTTTAGCCCCAACCTTCGGGGTTGTGCCAACGTTCACAGGTCGAGGGCAGGACAATAGAGCAGCCAGATAGAACGGGATGGGCTATGTTACAGCGTGAGGTTGCCAGGGATGCTCTGGGTGGCGTTGAGCGCTCAGGTATGGGTGCGACGTCTGCCAAGTTCTCAGCCTATCATGACCTGAAGAATATCGAGTCGTCTGAATGCAGGAGTTTCTAATTACCGTAGATAAGTGGAGCCTAATTGTAACCTTACACACTCTTTACATTGATAGTCATCCATTAGGAGTGTAATCAATGTACGGCTGGTCTCCTCCCTTCACAGCGTTCAGGAACAGTTCCATGTTTCCATGTGTTGCTCAGATTGGCTTTGGTAATTGCTCAGGCAAGCATGTGGTGCAAATCTGCTCTCCGTACAGAATGGTGCAAAGCCACCGTAGACTTCAGTTGAACTCTGTCTCAACTGTCTTTTTTCCTTTCCTCAAAGCCCCGACGTGGCCTCTTAACCTTTGTTTGGTGCACCACATTATAATGTACACCGCTTCTGAGCCGTTTGTTGCAGATGCCGCTGTCCAGATCCATGACAACAAGCTTGGGTTTGAATGGCACAGGTGTGCTCCGGCTGATCCCAGGTCAGCGCTCGTCGGGCGCTTTTGACAGCCCCTCCACATGCACTAGCACACAGGTGCATGCAGCAAACACCTGTGCGCCTGTGGCCCGGGGACACAGACGGGCTAGAGTTCCACTAGCGTAACTGAAATCAGAGAGCAGGCTTGTGGGGATGTGAAGGGCCTCCCTTCTGTTACCTCTTTCTCCCAGCAGGCATGTTGTGACCGCCACACACACAGATAGCACTCTTCCTCCATGTAAATATGCACTCGCTCGCTCAGACATACATGATCACATAGCCCGACCACGATTATGTTACCTGGCCATGTCATTGCACTCTTTTGTGTACACGTCGATCTGCCGTTTCTCCCAGACATCAAATCCTGTTTGTTCTCGCGTCCCCGTCTCTTACGCTTTCTCTCTCTGGGAATGCATGCGAAGAGATTTGTCAGCATGAGAACATGACAGACGATGTGGCCCAGTCGGCCAGCCAAAAACAATATTTAAACATTTAAATTAGGTTTATCGTAAGCCCGCTCGCTTTCACCGAGCTGCCATGAAGACGTACAGATGGAAAGTACATATTAAGTGGATTTGTGTTCCCCGCGCTAATCGCTGTCTCGCTGTCGTCCTCCTCTGTCTCTTTTCACTTTCAACAACAGCGATATTCCAGCCGCAGGAAGCTGTACTTAGCAAATACGCTTGTCTGCGTTTGAAAGGTCATGAGCATTTTCAACGTTGTTCGCTTTCACTGAAATTTGGCTCACGACTTTAACTCCGTGCTCTCCGCCAACACAAAGAGATGACACGTTTATCATCCCTCTCTCTTAGTTATTCATGGATCAGTCTCTGTTCCTGCTCGACAGAGAACATGATGGAGATCTCAGAAGTGTAAGGCGGCCTTGTCAGTTTTATTTGCTTCTGCTGCAATCAAGGTGTCAGGTTTCCGGACTTCATACATGAGTAATTTTCAGTCAGTATGAGATTTCAATGCTGAATCTTTTTCTTCGTGGTAGTGTGAGTGGGCGTTTGTATGAATGGGTCAGTTAGGGGCATCTTTCAGCTCTTTGCATAGTGTGACAGTTATGATATTGCCCATCACTGCTGCTGTTTCTGTAGGGTTTAAAGGGCAATCTCACTTGACTCCGTGTTCCTTTCACTCTCCTTAATAGTAGGGCTGTCAGTTTAACATCTGCATTTAGTACATTTGTAATAATTGTATTACAAAACTTCGAAATGAAAAATTTCAGATATTGACCAATTGGTTGAAAATAAAAATACATTACGGAAGTTTTATTTTGGCAATTTTGCATGAAAACAATATGTGCAAATTTCAATACGAGACAGACTAGAATTTTAACATAACAAATGTATTTCCATTTGTTCAAAACAAATGCTCTGATGTAGGGGTGGGACAATAAATCGATATGGCGATATATCGCGATTCTTTTCCATGCGATACGAGAATCGATATCTGGTGCCAAATATCGATATTTTAATTAATACAATAAGGTGCTCTAAATAGATTTCCCTGTTCACAGCGTCTAAAAATGTGTGGAAATCGCGTCTGCGCCATTTCCAGCTTCTTTCCAAAAGCGCTCTGACTCTGAGCAAGTTCCATGAACCGTGTTCTCTTCTCTATGAAGATGTGGAAGCACGAGGAACCAAAGGATAAACAGATAGTTAGCTTTACTGCTATATATATGCTTATGGAGATGAAAACTAGCAGCCCCAGAACAGCTATCAGCGTGGACCATAGGCACCGATCACGTTATTATTGCAGCGTGCATATTCAGTTCTTGAGTAGCCTATAACCTCTTCGCTCGGATCGCAGGTGGATTTCCCTCACTATATGAGTGAGAGAGAGCGCCGCCGGTGCGTCCAGTTTTATGTGAACAAAACTGGATGCTCTCCCTCTCTCTCAGATATTACAAGTGCGCGTTATGCAGTGTGTGGGCACCGACCGGCAGAAACATAAATCTGCACCTATGGCATGGAGGACGAAACAAAACCTTGTCAGACCCACAATGTGGTGCAGAAGTGTGCAGTGTGTGTGCTTGCCGCGTGTCTACATTTGAAATAACGAACCTGAGCGCGCAAAAGACGTGATGTGAACGGCTCTTTCTTCGTGTGGGGCTCCGTTTTTATGATGAGAGGAGTAGAAAGGTTGAGAAAGTACTCCAGGTCAATTTTGAAATGTACCAGGTTTATATTCTTTCTTTCTTTCTTTCTTTCTTTCTATCTATCTTTTTCTGTTTGATAAGCAGTTAAATGTGTTTGTTTACACAGAGAAAAAGAAAAGTGTAAGATTTTAATAAGTCCAAGAATAAAATGATTAATTTAGCCTACTCAACATGTTAAAATTGATTTACAAAACTTTTTTTTTTTTGCTGTTTTCTAATAGTTTGGACTTGAATAAAGAAAGAAAACTTGCACTTAACCTTTTCACAGGCATTTTGTTTAGACAGATATCGTGATGTATCATTATAGGATTTTTTAGAAATATATCGATTATCGCAGAATCGCTGTATCAAGATATTATCGTTATCGTGAGCCATGTATCATGATTATATCGTATCGTGAGGTACCCTGCGATTCCCACCCCTACTCTGAAGCGTTATGTTATTTTTCCTATTTGTTGCAAGGGTCGAAATAATTGTGGCTGCTTGAAGTCTAGTGTGAGCCTCCTTTTAGTTCCCTCACTTTAGAAGAGCATACACACACACACACACACAACCACACAAAGCACTCTCTCTTGTTAAACCATCATCTTACCCCAAATCTAAAAACACTCTCTCTCCTCCATCAGTACCATCAGCACCTCCATTAAGGAGACAGGAGAAATCAATATCTCACCATCAGGCTCAAATGTTAACAAACTTTTTATTTACCATTTACCTTCGGCACACAATCCATTTATCTGTCTCTCTCCAGTTTATGATGAGAGCATCAAATACACTCTATAGATCAACAAGGTGATTAAATAGGTTCATTCAAACACACCTGTCCTTATTCACCACGGAGCTGAGTGATGTCCCAAACGCTCACCAAATTGCTGTTTACTCTAACAACCGATAGTGGAAAAAGCCATTAACTGAAGATCCCTTTTCCAGCCATTGCACCACAACTGCCTTCTGTAAGGGCTATTCACTGAGTGCATTTATCATTTAATAAAAAAGGCAATAATCGAAGCTTATTGAATACCTTAACAGGTTCTGTGCTTAAAAATCATTGGCAGCTTTTTATCTCTTGGCTTATTTACAGTTTGATTCACCTTAACGATGTGAAACCTTCAGAAAAGTATGACAAATAAACTCTCAAACTTGCAGAGAAGGACCTTTATACCATCAGCTCACATTACTCTTTGTGCCCCTGAAATAGCAATGCAACACCACAAGAAAACACACTGATATGGTGGGATTCCCTCTGGATTGCCTGCATCTTTAAAATCACTCTGCTCTCCTTGAGTCTTATAGACTCGCTCACTCGTGCTCAGGGAAGAGGAAGCGCTCACACGGGATAGAAAATACACATGCCGAGCGACAGGAGAGAGATTACCGGTCTCCTCAGAGACATTGAGCAATATATGTGCGAGCACACACAGTTTGTGAAAAGAGAGCAGTTGGAATTAATGCATGGAAAAGTGAGAAAAGAACACAGGCGGAGAAGATGCACGTTGAAGGATGCATGAGATTGAGAGGTGTCATTGAAAACTGATCGCATAGCCGTCTTTCTACATGATGTTATTGTCAGTGAGAATATAAACCGCTGATCTTTGCTTTATGAGGCATGATAAACCACTGTCAAAACTAAGCAGCTGGAGGTATTGAGGGATTCTTACATTCCTGGTTTAGTTTTGCTCCCTAAGGCGGGACATTTGACCACAAACCATTAATCTGCCCCTTGATACACATGGCAACGGTGATCACTCTCTTACCACTGTGGTCAGGAATACAAAAGGAAAGTTGTTCTATATGTGGGTGATTTGTTGCGGTCATAACCTGACATCCTGGGCCTGGATTGTTTGTTTTTGGGAGGCATACAAAAAGCAGGTTTAAGCTCCAGTAGTGGAGCTCGTCTTTTGGTTTGTGTCCTCAAACAAGATCCAAAATGAACTTTTTGCCACATCTGCCATCAGAGAGAAATCTGACATGTTTTGTGTGTGTGCATACAGCATTTGTGACAAACAGCACAGTGTGACTGTGAAACTACATCTGTTGCCAAAATGTGAAAATATTCTGCCAAAAGTAGCATTTAAACATATGGTGTAAATTAAATTGATTGAAATGTGCTTAATTTTAAGTAAAAATGTGTTACCTTAATGCCAAATCAAATGTAGTTGTTTTGGTTTTTACCAAACTATAGTGTTTAAAATATTAAATACATTTAATATTTAAAGACATATTTTGTATTCGAAGTTTTAGACATTCATAATTGAAATTAATTGTAATTAAATACTTTTATTTTAAATTCATAATGTATAAACAGTTGTGTTTGTTGGAAATGTGTTGCATGTGTTGCATTAAAATAAATATATAAATCTTAAAAAAAACTGTAAAATTATGACGACACATAAATGGTGATGAACAGGAGTTTTCTGAAAGTTCAGCCTGATCTCATGCCAATTCGTTCATATTTTACAAGGTGGTTAATTTGTACGAATTCATACGACCTCACTCGTACAAATTCATAAGATTTTTGCCAAATCTTACGTATTTTACGAGTTGCACAATTCGTATGAATTTGTACGAATGACCTACACCTAACCCCGCCCCTAAACCTACCCGTCACTGGGGTTTAGACAAATCGTACAAAATCGTACGAGTGAGGTCGTACGAATTTGTACGAATTAGCCACCTCATAAAATACGTATGAATTGGTCGTGAGATAGCGTTGGAAAGTTTAGTTTCATTTGAATCTTGGATTTCTTTCAAATAGACAAAGCCCAGGTAAGATGCAAGCAGGCCTGAAATTGTACAACATATTTAGCTATTTAGCTAAAACCATATTTTCCCAAATATCGCTAAATGCTATCTCCATGTATGCTGAAGCCTTGTCTGCTTATTTGGCCATGAGTGCACCCACGATGCCCATTAAAGCTCTGCAGAAGTTAAGCACCTTTACTTTTGAACATATATATTCAAATTTATTGCACACGAGGAGAGCGACTGCTCTGAAGTATCATAACGGTTTAGCACATCAAGCAGACGTAGGCGTGGAGGGTTTAAAGTTACCGAGACCTCAGAGGTCAGCAACTGAAGACATGGAGTGAAACAAGGCTTTGAAAACATGCCATCAGCCCAATAACGAGAGATGCACGGTAGTAAAACTCGAAGCGATTGGGGGCGTATTTTAGACGGATTGATGTATGCGGCTGTTGTCAGCGGTTGGGAGGGAATTAACTAGGCACTTTAGCTGCGGGTAGAAAGGGGGGGGGGCAGAGTTGCCCCAGTAGTTTTAGCCTAAAGAGAGGGGCATAACCAGCCATAAAACATGAAATCATATCACTTAAGCCGACGAGTACAGATAAAGCAGTGTTTGAACTTGCAGGCATTAATTATACACTGTAAACAGAACGGTGGGAGACTTTTTACTTGTTTAAATTATGACAGAGGGTTAGCGTCTCTCTCTCTGTCTCCATTCATCTCTCTCTGCATTAATGTTCCACTTCTCTTCATTAACTTTTAAAGCTTGTTTTTATTTCTGTCTAATTTATCACATGATACTGTATTAACATACCCAGAGGACCTTGTTTCTACTAAAGTATTTCTTTTAACAGAAACAGGAACAATTTGAAAGTTAAGCACTCAATGTCTTGTTTATCATTTTCATGAAGAGAATTTGAAGCAACTACATACTATTTTAGAAGAAAACAGGGGAAAATTAAATACCTCAGTACTAGGTTGTTGTGGGTGGATGCCAGGGTGTTGCTATGTAGTTTTATGAGTAGCACATTGCTCTATGGTTGTTTAATGGCCCAATCAAAATATCCCATGCTAGTATGTCAGTAATGTGATGGTCTCTAATGGTGATGAGAGTCTTGAATGTATTGTTTCTAGTAGTAAATATAACTCCTCTTAATGATTCTGGTTTCTTAACAATTAATTAATTGGAAATAAGAATACATAATATTATTGATAAATATATTTTTACAGGTGACAATCCAATATTTGGTTCTAATTATGTATTATATAAACATACTAATAAAAAAATTGGTAACAAACTAAACTCGTTAAATTTATTTATTTTAATAAAATACCAAAAGTCAAAATGTGTATCTTTATTTGATTAAAATTACAGTAAAAACTGCTTTTTGCAGAAATTTCAGCAGTCATTACTCCAGCCTTCTGTGTCACATGGTCTTCCATAAATTATAATATACTGATTTGGTGCTTAAGAAACATTTCTTTTTATTATCAATGTTTAAAACAGTTGTGCTACTTAACCCTTGTAAGAGGTCCATAGAAAAAAATCAGGGGGAGTGAAACCCCAATGCTATTGTAGTTTTATGAATTTGAACTCCTTGTCTATGGTTGTTTAGCCCAATCACAATGCACAAATATTCATAATGTGAATCACATTGCAGCTTATGCATGCTTGTGGGCCTTAAATATTAGTGGAATATTCTGATAAGAACAGAACTTGTATTATTATACAACATATTTGCAGGTGTTACATTCACCAATTTGGCATTATGTATGCACTATATATGCTGCAACATAAAGGCTTTAAAAACAGCATTTATTTGAAATATAAATTTTTGTAATAATTGTAAATGTATTTAATGTTACTTTTGATCTATTTTAATGCATCCTTGCTGTTTAAAAGTATAAATTTATTTCACAAAATGGTATTATACTCAAAAAAGGTAAGGAACAACAACAGGAAATACTATATCATCAGAGGTAGAATACTTCTCTGATAACCATTAACAGAGCCAAATTTAATAAATCATTTGGTTCAGGTATTTTCAGGTAAATGTTGTGGGATGAGTTACACACAGAGGTTTTATACTATAGGGGTGTTCAAATCTTATGAGGAGCATTATGTATTTTTTGTATCACGGGAATGTGCTCTCTCAGTCTCTCACTCTCTGACACTTACAGTCACACATCTTCTCAGACAATGTTATCGGTGACTCATATTCCATATATGTCAGAACAGATATTGCAGGGCCGCCAGTGGCAGGAGTTTACATCATCTGATCAATGTAACATACTGCGGGGTTAAAGTTTACTCTTCTTAAAGGACTCTTACCCTTCTGACAAGTGAGAATGTATTGATTATTTTATTCTATTTGCCGTTCCTCGCGCTCACTCCCACCTCTGCTGTCAATAGAGTGCCATTGAGAGAGTCAGAGCGGCTCCTGACCCCTGCTGTACTCGCACACCCACACCAAACACACAATCCTCAAACACTCATCCTGACTCGCTCCTGCATCCCTAACACACTTTTGATTAATAGTGTGTCGCTACAGGGTCACGGTGCATCTGAACATCTCTGTACATCTTATTTGACATGGGTTACGTGTTGAGCGTTAGCCGCTCTATCAGATAAGGGTCTATAGATTTGGTCAAGGTGTTTTTTTTTCCCCTGTTTGCCCCTTTCAGGGACAGATCCAGCCTCATTTGGAGGTCAGTGCGACCATGGAATCGCTGAATACATCTGAAGGTCCTTGCGCTGTTTATTCACCTGCCCATCCAAGGGTTCAGCTGAATGTTTTGTTGACGTCTGTAAATGAGTTAATTCACATTGAGTGTGGAGAGAGCACAGAGAGGGAAGTGGCTGCAGCCCTCTACACTCGTCTGCAGAGAGATAGAGAGATAATTATTCGGTCTCTGACTCACATGGCATGAAAAATGCATAATGCCGGGGTTTGAGACAGCTTATCAGGGAGTTAACTCTTCCCACGCTTTGTGTATGCTAAAGCGGAGATGCTTTTATATGCCTGCCATTGTTTGTGTTTGTTTGTTTGTGGAGTTTTGTTTGGGTGGGGTGTTTGCGCTGAACTTTTGGCCCCTCTCATGCTGTTTGAGTAAGTTTCGATCACATTAGATTGGAAACAAAACACTTAAACAGTTTTTTTTTTTTTTTTACATTTACTGCTTTTTGCAGCTTTTCTCTAATGAAACATCGCCTGTGTGTAAATGTGCTTTTTTTTTTTCTCTCTCTACCTGTTTTGTCCAGAGTGCACTCACTTGATGCCTTTGTAGTATCAGTTTGCCAATAAGGTGATTATAGGAAGTAGTGTGTGTGTGTATGTATGCATGTATGTATGTATGTATCTATGTATGTATGTATACAGGTGCATCTCAATGAATTAGAATGTCGTGAAAAAGTTCATTTTTTCTTGTAAGTTTTTTCAAAAAGTGAAACTTTCATATATTTTAGATTCATTGCATGTAAAGTAAAACATTTCAAAAGTTTTTTTGTTTTAATTTTGATGATTAGAGCTTACAGCTCATGAAAGTCAAAAATCAGTATCTCAAAATATTAGAATATTTACATTTGAGTTTCAATTAATGACCATCCCTACAGTATAAATTCCGGGTATCTCATGTATTGAAACCACAATAATGGGGAAGACTGCTGACTTGGCAATGATCCAGAAGACGCACATTGACACCCTCCACAAAGAGGGTAAGTCACAGAGGGTCATTACTGAAAGGTGTGGCTGTTTACAGAGTGCTGTATCAAAGCATATTAAATGCAAAGGAAGAATTTGGGTAGGAAAAGGTGCACAAGCAACAGGGATGACTGCAAGCTTGAGAATACAGTCAAGCAAAGCTGATTCAAACACTTGGGAGAGCTTCACAAGGAGTGGACTGAAGCTGGAGTCAGTGCATCAAGAGTCACCATGCTCAGACGTCTTCAGGAAAAGGGCTACCAAGCCACTTCTGAACCAGAGACAATGTCAGAAGCATCTTACCTGGGCTGTGGAGAAAAAGAACTGGACTGTTGCTCAGTGGTCCAAAGTCCTCTTTTCAGATGAAAGTAAATTTTGCATTTCATTTGGAAATCAAGGTCCCAGAGTCTGGAGGAAGAGTGGAGAGGCACAGATTCCATGTTGCTTGAAGTCCAGTGTGAAGTTTCCACAGTCAGTGATGATTTGGGCTGCCATGTCATCTGCTGGTGTTGGTCCACTGTGTTTTCTGAAGTCCACAGTCAACGCAGCCATCTACCAGGAAATTTTAGAGCACTTCATGCTTCCTTCTGCTGACAAGCTTTATGGAGATGCTGATTTCATTTTCCAGCAGGACTTGGCACCTGCCCACACTGCCAAAGGTACCAAAAGCTGGTTCAATGACCATGGTGTTACTGTGCTTGATTGGCCAGCAAACTTGCCTGACCTGAACCCCATAGAGAATCTATGGGGTATTGTCAAGAGGAAGATGAGAGACACCAGACCCAACAATGCAGATGAGCTGAAGGCCGATATCAAAGAAACCTGGGCTTCCATACCACCTCAGCAGTGCCACAAACTGATCACCTCCATGCCACGCTGAATTGAGGCAGTAATTAAAGCAAAAGGAGCCCCTACCAAGTATTGAGTACATATACAGTAAATGAACATACTTTCCAGAAGGCCAACAATTCACTAAAAATGTTTTTTTATTGGTCTTATGAAGTATTCTAATTTGTTGAGATAGTGAATTGGTGGGTTTTTGTTAAATGTGAGCCTAAATCATCACAATTAAAAGAACCAAAGACTTAAACTACTTCAGTCTGTGTGCATTGAACTTATTTAATACACAAGTTTCACAATTTGAGTTGAATTACTGAAATAAATGAACTTTTCCACGACATTCTAATTTATTGAGATGCACCTGTATATATTTTAATGTATTTTTAAATATAATTTGCAAAGCTGAATTTTCAGCAGCCATTACTTTAGTCTTTAGTGTCATATGAGTCTTCAGAAATCATTCTAATATCATGATTAAACATTTCTTAACATTTCTTATTATTATTAGTTTTATTTAAATTAATTTATTAGTTATTTCTATGGAAAAATGTATTCACCAAAGGTGGCATTAAATGTATTTGAGACATTTATAATGATACAAAATATTTATATTTCTAATTAATGCTTTTTGTTAAACATACTACTTTGTTCAGCAAACAAAAAAAGAAAAAAAAAATCCTGCAAAGAATGTCTACAAAAATAATAAGCAGCAAAAAAGCATTCCGTGTGTGTGTATACATATATACATACACAAAGGTCTTATTTCTTTTTATACGTATGTACTGTCTTGCTTTTTATTTCTAATCGTCAATGCTTTTTTTCCTTTCTTTTTCTACTTGCTCCTCTCTATCTTTTGACAGAAGCCAGTCTCTTCTCCCTCACTCCAGGGTCTCTGTACAAGCGGACTCTGAGTTTAGGGTCAGACTAGGGTCAGTCTGGGGTCACAGTCTGAGAATGTCAGATCTACAGTATGCAGATAACCATCGGGTTGCACAAATGTGAAGCTACTAATTTGGCTCTCAAAATAAATATGAATCTTATTGCACTATTATTGAATCCCTCAAACATCACATTATTAATGTTGTTTTGCTGTCCTAACTATGCACTAGTTGCGTTTTAATATCTGTGCATTTAGCATTGCTTTTTGCCCTGCTTTCCATGACCCTATCATAACAGACCTGTGACCCATTTTTGGTTTGCAGTCCATCAGTTGAGAAGCACTGCTCTGTTTTCAGACAAACAGAGGAAATACATTTTAAATATTGTCTGTCTACCATGTGGCGCTTCAGTGTCATAGAATCCCCTTCATGGCTCCTGGACGGGCCCCTGACGCAGGACCCACGCATACAGGAGGTTGTTAGGAAGTTCCTCTCAATTAGCATCCTTTTCGTTGCCGTGAACTGACCTTAAGCTGACTGTTGTGCTTTCCTTGTTCCTCAGTCAATGTAAACATTAATGTCCTCTTCATTTGAAGCCCTGCCACTGAGCCAAGCGTAATAACATTGTTCATGGGTTTGATGTGAAAGACGTGTGCTCTGTGTGGGTGTTGTGAAGGAGGAGAGTGTGGTGACTGTAACAACATGTTCTAGTTGTTTCCTCTTATGCATTAAACCACAAAATCCTCTTTGAAAACAAGAGCGCATTGACTCCAGTATGGAATTTGGGTTGTAATCGTCTTATATTTATAAATGACTCAGGATGGTCAACTAGAGATTTTTTTATTAGTTTTTTTTGAGAGATGCATATATCGATACTATATCGGGATATTTTAATCAGTCTATATCAGTTTATATTGCATATTTTTATTTGTGCATATTTTTTACATTTAGATTAGCTTTTCCATAATGAAGTTAATCTTTACAAATACTATTTAACAACACTGATAAATTTAATCTTTAACAAATCTCAAAAAGAATATGCAGTTTTCATACTTTACATTATAATTATATGATGCCTAAATTCACCTGTTTATATCTATATATACAGGTGCATCTCAATAAATTAGAATGTCGTGGAAAAGTTCATTTATTTTGTTCATTCATTTATTTGATGATTTAGGCTCACATTTAACAAAAACCCACCAATTCACTATCTCAACAAATTAGAATACTTCATAAGACCAATAAAAAAAACATTTTTAGTGAATTGTTGGCCTTCTGGAAAGTATGTTAATTTACTGTATATGTACTCAATACTTGGTAGGGGCTCCTTTTGCTTTAATTACTGCCTCAATTCGGCGTGGCATGGAGGTGATCAGTTTGTGGCACTGCTGAGGTGGTATGGAAGCCCAGGTTGCTTTGATAGCGGCCTTCAGGTCATCTGCATTGTTGGGTCTGGTGTCTCTCATCTTCCTCTTGACAATACCCCATAGATTCTCTATGGGGTTCAGGTCAGGCGAGTTTGCTGGCCAATCAAGCACAGTAACACCATGGTCATTGAACCAGCTTTTGGTATCTTTGGCAGTGTGGGCAGGTGCCAAGTCCTGCTGGAAAATGAAATCAGCATCTCCATAAAGCTTGTCAGCAGAAGGAAGCATGAAGTGCTCTAAAATTTCCTGGTAGATGGCTGCGTTGACTGTGGACTTCAGAAAACACAGTGGACCAACACCAGCAGATGACATGGCAGCCCAAATCATCACTGACTGTGGAAACTTCACACTGGACTTCAAGCAACATGGATTCTGTGCCTCTCCACTCTTCCTCCAGACTCTGGGACCTTGATTTCCAAATGAAATGCAAAATTTACTTTCATCTGAAAAGAGGACTTTGGACCTCTGAGCAACAGTCCAGTTCTTTTTCTCCACAGCCCAGGTAAGATGCTTCTGACATTGTCTCTGGTTCAGAAGTGGCTTGGTAGCCCTTTTCCTGAAGACGTCTGAGCGTGGTGACTCTTGATGCACTGACTCCAGCTTCAGTCCACTCCTTGTGAAGCTCTCCCAAGTGTTTGAATTAGCTTTGCTTGACTGTATTCTCAAGCTTGTGGTCATCCCTGTTGCTTGTGCACCTTTTCCTACCCAAATTCTTCCTTCCAGTCAACTTTGCATTTATTTGACATTTATCGGATGCCAGATATCGGTTATAAAATAATTTTCAGCTTTAAGCCATGTCTCCCTATTTTTTAGCTTTAATGTTTTTAGTAAATCGGTTTAATATTTACTAATTTAAAGATACAACTACTAATAGTGGTTTTAGAGTGCTGTGCTTTAGCAAGATATAAACTGTAAAACTTATCAACCTGTTAGTCTGAATTAGTAAACACCGGACTCGTGTGATTTCAGTTGAAATAAACATGACATTTAAAAAAAAAAAAATATTAACTTATCTATTAAGTCCAACTGAAATCTTTTAAATACATGGAGTAATGGTTCAAATTTTTATACGCTGTATATTAACATATTCTTAACACATCAACCAGCACCACAGTGACGCATTTTGACATTTCAATGAAATGTCTACAAAATTCTAGTATTCACTCCCCCCTCACTCATTCACTCACAGTCACTCACTCACTCACTCATATCCATCACATCAGTATACATCATGTCTTCTTCCACACACACGTGCACACACACTGTCAGGGGTCATCCCCTGCTCATGCTGAGTGTGTGTGAACCCCATTAGCACATTCCCAGATAGTGGCCAGGGTACTCTTATCTCTCTCCACCCATTAATTACACTTTGTTCCCCTAAGTGATCTATTTCTGCTCCTCCCCGCCCCCGCGGCCCACTCCAGGACTATCTCCTACACCTCCACACCGCCACACAACACACACATACACACACGCACCAGATAAGAGTGCTAATGTGAGGCAAGCAAGGTCAGCCTGCCTTCCTCGCTGATGTGAAGTGTGGGTCCCGTGCATTAGCCGCTAGCCTGTCTGCCACCCGCTTTGCATGGGGCCGCTCTGAAGATGCCCCCGTAATTACAGATGACAGCACAGCGAGAGGCTGATCGCCCTCCTTTGCCTCCACTCGGGCTGGAGGAGACAGCCTTCTGAAAGCTCCACCTGGAAAGTATGTCATGGAGCACTCTTGCGATGCTAAACACATGTGAATGCTGTGTACTTATAGTTTTGAGGCCAGTAATCCAGCTTCAGATCACACTTCCAAGTCTACTGTGTTGGTGAGCGACGCCAACTGCAAATTATGCCAGCTAGTCAGCGAGGGGTGCTTCACCAACCACATCTGCATCGCTACTAGACATTTTAGGAATTTATTTTGAATTTTTTTCTTACAAATGGAATTCTCATACTAACTAAATAATTTAGCAACTTATTCAATGAATATGTGACTAGTCTTATGCATACTATTTAACACGATAATATTTGGCATCAGTGGTGATGTATGAGGGAATTTTCGAGAAGCCTAATCTGTAAAATTTGATTAAAAATGTATTACAAATTACAGCAAAAAGCAAAATGGCATAATGTAACATAAATTCATATATTAAACACATTGTATATATAATTTAAATAGTTTCAAATTAGCTTCCCTTTCCCTTCCCTCCCTTTAATTGTAAGTAATAGAAAATATATTATTACAGCTAAGTTTGTTACATTGTTCATGCACAGTTATACATGTTTGTGTGTGTGTATAAATTGTAATAATATGAAATATATTATTACAGCTGTTACATTTGTTACATTGTTGATACAGAGTTATATGTGATTGTGTGTATGTGTATATATATATATATATATATATATATATATATATATATAAATTGAATTAACAATGTAAGAAACGTAACAGCTTAATAATAATTTTTACTAATACAACATTAGTTCATATAGTTATAGTAGTCAAATTTCATAGTTCATATTAGTTAGATTCATGTGTGTGTGTGTGTGTGTGTGTGTAGATACTACTTTTATTTATTTTTATTTTTTTTGCCTTGCCAGAGGATGACAGGCTCCTCCATCAAAGTCTGGTTTCTCTCAAGGTTCCCTTTTCACCTGAATAACTTTTTTTTTTTTTTTTGCCAAAGTAAACCTTGGCTTAGGCATTATGAGACATTTCTCTGTTGAGCTGCTTTGAAACATACAAATTATGAAGTGTATAACATGGATAAAACTAACTTGCTCTGGTTAACAGTGTTCAACTTACAATGAAAAAATAAAGTTTTCTCTGAACAAAAAAAAAGCTTTGAACTCAAGGCGGTGCAGTGTACATGTAATAATTCTTTGCCAAGTCAGTTTCCTCAATTATTGTCCTGCTGCGTTGTGTGCTTGACTCAATCGCTGCATTAGCCTGTGGTTTGATTTACACTCTCTTGCATCATCCTACATGTGCTCATACCTTCCAACTAAACTGAGATTTGAAATATGTCCAGCGCAAAAATCAATTTCCATGATTCAGTCTACAAACACACCCTTTTCGTAGATGTATCTCACTGTTAGCAGAAGCAAGAAGAATCCATTGTCTTCTTTAGTTTACACAGTGTTGGTATGTATGTCGTGAACTCTCTTCGGTCCATGACTGCTGCTGCTCCTTTAGTAAACACTCTCAAACACTGTGTTCTTATTTATGTATTGATCTGCCATTGATTGCCTGTATTTCCTCACACGCCTCCTCACTTTCCCAGGCACTGTTAAGAAGGTAGCAGCACCTGTAGGGTTCATCTGTTACTTCAGCTGAAGATGTTCATCAGGTTTAATGTGGAGGTCTCATTATCGGGAAGTGGGGAGAGTTAGTGTCAAGTAACATAATTTTGTCATCATTTAGGTCTCTCTGACTGATCTCACCCTGCATGCAAGATTAATATAGTCATATTTAGCCATAAAAAGTTTGGGGTCAGTTTTATTATTATTTTGAATTTTTATTTTAAAGAGGTTGTGGAGGTAGGGGGTCACCTTTTCTAAGGATTGCCCTCGTTTTCTTCTCATTTTATTAGATTTGTAGCATCTTGTCATGACCCTGTGTAGCCTTATCTAAACAGAGACCAAAGCCAGATCCTGCTGGGCTTTTCAATGTACGGTCTTGCACATCTATATTGCATATTCTCAAATATAAGAGAGTAAAGGTGACATAAAATGGACCAGAGAGTAATGTCAAGTTACGCACATGCAGTGATGTTTGATGTTGTCAATAATTTCAGAGGAAATGTGCAAATGTTCATGCGGTCACCGTGTACTTAATCCAAATACACTGACGGTTTTTAGAGGGCTTTTGTCTGCGGTGCCAATTTCATCAAACAGTATCTAACACCTCTCATCCGTGTATGTGCAATTTTGCAAGTGATGTGCTGTGTTATTGTACACTCTTGACATGATGTCTTGTGCTGGTGCTAAAGCCGGTGTGAATTAACCCTCTGTGTACCTGCGTTGTGCTGATGACAGATCCACATTCATTTGCAACAGTTTTTATCTCTTTCTTTCCTCTTTGTGAGATCAAATGATCGTTTATCCACTTTTATCCAGTTTTGTGAAAGAGCTGCAGGGGATAGACTATTACAGATTATTAAAATAATTATTAATGTCAATAGATTACTATTTTTACATTTTTGCTCTTACAAACTGTTGACCATGTGTGTTTATAAGGCCAATGATTTATTTTTATTTTTACTTATTACACGAATAAAGTAACCTGATTGAAGCATGTATTACTCAATAACCTCAACATTGATGGCATACATAAAAATATACAGTATGTAAAAATGAAAACTGTACATATATAGTACTAAAGCAGAGCTCATTTATTGCGTTTTATCTTACCGTAAGGCTTCGGTCACTCTTCCGCAGACCACTTAATGAATATTCTAGTACTGTAATGATGAGCAACTGGGGCTTAGGATTTGTTTGCACTCCGGGTCTCTCCGTCATTCTTGTTTATTTTTCGTTTTTCCCTCCGGAGTCGACTCTGACATCTGCAGGCATTTTTATCAGCGGCTAACTTAATTATGCTACTGTGGACTTAGGTTATTTGACTTGCTAACAAATTATCCCTCAAATTAGCCTTGCTATCTGTGTTTCTGCTCCACTGTCAGGGATATGGTTTGTCATTTCTGAATTCCTCTGTGATTCTTGATTTGCTTTATTACAGGCTATTTTATAGAGGAGCAAACAGAGTGGGCACAGTCAGGCTGTATAATGAAGTGCTAGCTTTCTCGCAAAGTGTTAGCCTGGGCTAATGACTAGCTTTAGTCAGACTGGTAAAACAGATTCAGACACCCAAGCGCCATCATTAGATTTTCTCTCCTGAATACTCTGCAACAGAATAAGCCACTGCCAGTATTTACGGCTGTCTTCGGTGGGTACAGTACCCGCGGTATGATTTGACTCTGTGTCCCCCAGAGTCTCAAATATTCGCGCTACACATCCCACACTGGCCCCTGCTCTCCGGTTATCTCGTAAAGACTCCATTCCTAGCTCTATAAAACTTGGCGTCTTTATTACAGCTAAGTTGAGGCGCCCACTCTCTCAAAAAAAAAAAAAAAAAATGCACCGCTGCAAGGGAGGAGCAGCTCAGGGACACACACTGGAAATGTGTTGTGGAGCTCATTCTCTTGTTGCCTTTGCTCCGTTCCAAGCTTGAATAATGTGAAAAGAGAGAAATGAAACTTCATTTCATAGCATTCGTCTCCTGCTCTTCCTTCATTCACTCACTCTTTACCCCCTCTTGCTTTGTTTCCAACTTTATAAGTGAATTGTAGGTTCTCTCAGCAGGCCCTGAAGCCACACGTTCGCTTTCTCATTTATGGATGTGTAATGAGTTCTGCCTCTGTTTGCTCTTACAACAATAATAAGTAAAGTAATTAAAAGAGGCAGAGGAGGGGGGGAACAAGGGGAACCCACCGCCAGACAGGTCCTGCGTATGGGCAATTGACAGAGACTTTTTGATGAAATCGTAGGTGTGCATGCATGTTTTTTCCCTTTTCTATTTGCAATTTTAAGTGCTTATTTTTTTTTCCAAATGCATTAATTTAATTAGATATAATGCAAACAAAGCACGCTCTAGTTGCAGCGGTAATATTTGCTCTTGGCGTCTAATGTGAAGAGGGATGAGCCATATCCTCGAAGGGCAGTGGGTTTATGTGTCGGGGGAGCGACGGGTGGGGGTTGGCTATAGAGTATATTTAGATTTAATTAGTTGTGTCACGAATCGTAGCTTCTCCATCACAGAGAGCCGTGTTAACACAACGTGCTAGAACGTTGACACCTGTTTTGTCCTCGAGCCGACTCTCTCAGATCGCCTCTCAGATGTTCAGGCATGCATGGCGAAAGCTCCAAACCGCTAGAGCATAGAGCAAACAAATATCAGAGAGCGTTGGGACCGGAAATCTAAGCCCTTTGCTAACAGGGACACAGATAGCAAATAGACTCTGCAGCATCGTGCAACGGATAGTTTCCCCTGCTAGTGTTACTCTGACTAGTTCATTCTAGTTTTAAGTAAAACTATAAGCACACTGTGTGTTGAACAAGTCAAGGATATAATTGTGCTGATGTGCAGTGTATATAAGAAAGACACAGACACACACGCACACACAAAAAAAGCTACCATAACTGCAAACAATCACACTAAAACAATTAGAGGTTGTAATATTTTAATTACTAGAATATCAGATACTGTAATTTTTCAACAACTGTGTAATTACAACATGAAAAATGCCTGGCAATGAAATCAAATAATTTTGACAAATAAATAGAATATGCCAGTTATGCTCAATCAATTAGGAGGCGCGATTGAATGCCACGTTACAGATGGAGACCAATTACAATCAGCACACTTTGATATTTTTTACTCTCTCCGAGTGTTACTTGCGGCGGTGCTTTGACTGCTCATTCACTCGAGCATCGTTCACTCATGATCATTTTACCATCACACACGATTACCATTTGTAACGCTTCTGGTGAGGGGAGAAAAAGGAATTGCCGATAGCTAAAGCCTGTCTTCCTTGATTTATTGTTGACATGAATGTTGAAAGAGTGCTTGTGTTTGTGTGAGTGTGTCTGTGTGTGAGGGAGAGAGAGTGTGTGTTTGTCACCGGGACACTGTTTCAAACACTATTTGTCACAGTGAGATCAAAGAACTACTAAATTACCCTCAAAGGTATCCAGCTGAATAATG
This sequence comes from Schizothorax lantsangensis, assembly GCA_027422415.1. Taxonomy (NCBI): domain Eukaryota; kingdom Metazoa; phylum Chordata; class Actinopteri; order Cypriniformes; family Cyprinidae; genus Schizothorax; species Schizothorax lantsangensis. The sequence continues at coordinate 21,169,066 of CM049842.1, read as the reverse complement.
TAATGGTTCATTATAAAGATTTGATCTGCATCTGGAAGATGTCTTAACAGGGTAGTGAAATATGAAGCTTCATTATGACAAATATACTGGTCAAATGGAGTCGTATGAAGTAGCACAGATAACAGTGGCCTGGTGTGAGCGGCAGTGTGTTTGTGCTCATACTGTGAGGTGCGTCGTTGAAGATGAGGATATCAAAATCTAGTGTGTGTGTACACATGAGCATTTTTGTAAGCATGAGTAGTTGTGAGGAGGTCGGGGTCGTGTGGATCACAGTCTGCCTGCTGGAGAGTTTTCACTGAAACTAGCTCAAAAGATGCAACTTCTCTAATTGCACAATTACATGTGTAGTATTCATAATTATGATGCTTACAGAAAGCACAACATTGTGTTTGTACATGTAATTTTATGTGATTTTCTGCAATATCTACAATAAAATTTACCTTTGACAATTTGGGTGTTACCTAATTTTCAAGTTTAATACTTCAGTACTTTCTTATACTGTCAATCTCTGTGTGTTTTAACTTATTTATTTGCTTATTAGCTTTTGTCTGTACATTTTTACTGTTTTAAATTTGTAAAATATATATCTATATATATATATATATATTAATAAATATAATATTTATAACTATAATCCATTTTTTATCTAAAACATACAAAACACTATTTATCAGCCAGTGCATTTTGAAAAGAAAAAAAATTATTCCAATCTGAAAAACTGATTAATAACATTTTAACTTAGGAAATATATCAAAGCATTTGTATGCATGTAATTAGGTAAAAGTTCATTTTGTTTATTGTCATTATTTCCATGTATTGTAATTGCAGCATAAAAGTTTTGTCATGGCTTTAATAATCTGTTTCCCAATTGCATGTTAATGGATTTTTAATAGTAGCGTGCCATTATTTGTAAGACGTTAAAGAAATTATCAGCCTTATATCCCTCCTATCTTAAAGAACTTAAAAAAATCCCCCAGGCAAAGAGAAAAAAAAAACTGAAGGAACAGCAGAACAAGAGACTTTTCCTACTTCTATGCACGGTAGACATTGCTCTCTTTATTGAAAGATGACATTTAATCAATGGCCACCTCTTTAAATGGCATTCATTTAATTTGTGGGCTGGCCAGGCACGGCTGTCCTCTTCCCCATTCTTTGTGTGTCTGTGAGCGAATGACGTAACCGAGACACACCGCGGCACACATACACTATTGATTACACTCAACACATCTTAGCAATTAAGAGATGGCAAGGTAGAGTAATAAAGGGTCATTAGTGAGGCATGCTTGTGAACCCTCATCAAAGGTGATGTCGCCGGCAGGGGCGGAGCTCCCGCAGGGTCGCCACAGGGGCTCGCCGCATTTGCATATCTGCTCGGAGACGCACTGTGGCTGACCCCGTGGCTGGGATCAGTATGAGTCGCTCTCGTTGATCAGGGGTTCACCAGCGGTTCAAGGTAACAAAAAGTGAACCCATCGCCGTTAATTGGTCCTGTGGAAAAAAAAACAGAAAGAGAGACAAATAAAAAGGTTAGTTGGGAAAGGTGAGGGGGCCTGGAGTGGAGGGAAAGTAAAGGCTGTGTGCTCCAAATTGGGTATGAATTATAAATAAGAGCAGTAGAGGCAATGTCTTCTCCTCTGGAGTGCTGTTGTGCCAGGACCTACACCACTAAAGAGATTGTTTGGGCAGCAGGTATTGACTCGCTGATCGTCAGCTTGGTAAACTTGACCTGAGGCACTGATCATTGGCCGAGTTAGAAAGACTCGACCATTCTGATACACGCACACACACACACCTCTTTCCCATCTCACCACAGCTATCTTCATCAATACTACCCAGACAGAGGTCAATGTAATAAACATGGAGGTCAATATCATGGCCATCTGAGTACACTTTTGGCATGGGCCTTAAAGTTGGTCTTTAATTGGATCCCTCCGGGCATGTTCATGCACCAGTTGCAATGCGGAGGGTAAAGAATGAGAAATCGTGATTGAGGGGGAAAAGCACATCAGTCTGATCCTCTTTGTTCCACACAAACTGATGCAGACGTATATCAAGGCAGTCGTATGCTTTAAGCTACGTACGGTGTGAATGGTTCAAAGCGGAATTGATCTAGCCGGGGTTCAATTCAACCTTTCTCACAAACAGCACAATAAATAAACAGACCCAATGTACTTGTTTCGCACCAGACGCTACCTGTCTGAAAGTGCTGCATTATGAGAGCTGAGAAAGGCTCTTGTGGGACTTTGAAAGGTCTGATGAGGACTTAGGGTGTACATGTCACTTCACCTGGATCCAATGACCCAAACATGGGAATTCTTTAACCTGCTGCCACAGAGGGAAAACTGAGCCATTTGTGGATTAACTGATAGGTGTATCGAACTCCAGAGAGAGAAAATTTAATCTTCCATGGATAGCAGCCATTCCATCCATTGTCCTTAAGTGCGCAATATCCTAATAGATGGAAAATGTTGTGTCGGGGCCAAGGTCCAAAGTTTTTGCTTGGCATCAGACGTACTAAACTATTTAGAGTATGAAACAGTCCTCACATATCACTTCCTTTAAGGGCTTCTAAGGGCCCTGGAGACCTCAGTAGGAAGTGTTAAAGGAACAATTCTGTCTAAAAATGAAAATTCTGTCATCATTTATTCAGCCTCATATCATTCCAAATCTTATGCAGAACTCAAAATAAGATCATTTTTAAAAGTGTATTTTTGTCCATACACTTAAACTATGTATAAATTGTACCTTTAGGGGTACGGCGGCTTGTCAGTGGTGTATTAACCTTAAAGGGACATTTTTGGGTCCCACTTTCATATTAAGTGGCCTTAACTACTATGTACTTACATATAAATTAATAATTTAAAACTATGCACTTACTATGTACATACATGTTTTACATTGTACTTATATTTTTAGAATACCTGAATGTAATTACATCTGTAATTAATTTCTGTAATTACCTTTATAATTACACTGTTGACCCATCCGTTACACCTTAACCCACCCTTTAACCTACCCATACCACCAAACCTGTCCCTAACCTTACCCATATCCCACATGAACACAATAAGTACATTTTACTTATTTTTTGATCCAAGTACATAGTAGTTAAGGCCTCTTAATATAAAGTGGGACCCATTTTTGAGTACCTTATTTCCTCCTAAAATTTCATATTAGTACTTAAGGTACTAATCTGAGGTACTAATCTGCACCTTTTAGAGGTACAAAGTTGATACTTTAAGGAAAATGCCCTAGTGACAAGCTGTTGTACCTCTAAAGGTACAAAATTGTTTCTGACAGTTTACAGTGAAACTGTCAAAATATCATCTTTAGTGTTAATCAGGAAAAAAATGAAGTCATAAAGGGTGACTAAATGTGAGAGTTTTCATTTTGGGGTGAACTTCATAAAAATGTGGTTTATTTTACTGTAATCATAAACAGTTATGGCTGTATGTTTTTCCAACGCTATCTCACGACCAATTCGTACGTATTTTATGAGGTGGCTAATTCGTATGTATTCGTACGACCTCACTCGTACGATTTTGTACGATTTGTCTACACCCCAGTGACGGGTAGGTTTAGGGGCGGGGTTAGGTGTAGGTCATTCGTACAAATTCATACAAATTGTGCAACTCGTAAAATACGTACGATTTAGCAAAAATCATATGAATTTGTACGAGTGAGGTCGTACGAATTAGCCACCTCATAAAATATGTACAAATTGCAGTGAGATCGGGCTGGTTTTTCACATCCACCTTCATGTTCTGTCTTTTGCAGGTACTGAGAAGCACGAGTTAACATCATGGAAGAGCTTCCACTCCATCTTCAAGTTCTTCAGTGATGCCTTTAAGGACCATGAGGATGAGTCCTCCTCCAGCCCGGTCACCACACGCAGCTCCCACCGCATAAAAAACGAAGACTTATAGAGGGCTCACAGATTCCAACCCAGAGCCCACCTTCATCCTCTCTTAGTTCTTTTTCTCCTCTGTTCTTTTTATGAAAAATATTCCTCCTTGAAGCCCTCCTCCCAGTGAATTGTACGACTCTGAGGAGCGCAGGGTCAGCCTGTATACATCAGAATAGCGTTTTGCATTACTTCTGGATGAGTGCAACTGTCAAAGCAATATGGCTTCACTGCTTGTGCCTCCTGTGGGCCGCTGTGTTGATTTGGTGGTGGCCCATCGGTGGCCAGATTAAGGCTGACAGGCGGCGCCGCACACCGCCTCTTGATGCACCTCTAATTATCCTGACATTGTCCTGAACTGAGCTAATGCCTGGGAAGCACCTGCACACACACACACACACACACAAGTCTGGCAGGTCCTAGTGCCTGCCTGCAAAGTCTTTGTATCTCTCTTTGGTTTCCCCCCGTTGTTTCATTGTTTCTTTCTAGGGTCTCACTTGCATTTAAAGAACTTGTGCGCTTAGGAACTTTGTGTGTCAGATGCTAAAGGCTTACGGGTTGGTTGTTTGATTCATACACATAACACTTTAACTGAAAAAAAGCAACTTGCAGAATCAAACAACCATTCAATGGCTATCGCAAAACTAGATTTAGAATGAACACAATGAAGTAAGCCATTGACAGCTTGACAGACTGAATGAATCCTCCCCTGTTTTTAAATCCCTTAAAACCTTGTGCGAGCATGAGTTTTAGGAATATCTCCCTTTGACAGAGCAGATATGTCAGTCTTGGAATTTCTTCGTATGTGTCAGGATCAGGACGATTTAATTTTATCCAAAGTATAAAAGACTTCCTTAAGATGTATGCAAATGTAACCTGCCCTTTTTGCAAAGTCCATGACTGTTTGGACTGTTTTAACACATCATTGTCATCCTCTGCTAAAGCTAAAGCATGTTATGTTACTGTCTCAGCAAAGACAAGAGACATTGTCTCCTGGACGATTTGGTATTAGTGGAGGCTTAAAGATATGTCATTCAGGCATGTCAGCAGATCACTCTGCTTTCGCTTAAAAATTAATCTCACAGTAAAAGGCTGTTTTGGTCTCATCACTTTTTAGAAGTATCATTGCTATTTCAGATTGCTGAAGGTAATCGATGTCAATAGTTCTAGTGCTTTATACATATTTCATATTTTTTATTAATTTTCTATCCAAAATAGAGATGTGACTAGCTGACAAAATGCAAGCCAGAGGCTTTTGTTTTAACTGTTTTTACAATGAATTAAACTTTTAATATTCCTGCAAATATTCATTAGATGCCACTGATCAACTGCAAGTTGCTTATACTGTCTAGTTAAAACTGTTCAACTCAGATCCCAATATTGTAGCCTTAGGAATAAAGACACAACCTTTATTTGATTTTCCAAAACTGACAAGCCATATGTGAATATTTCACTCGCGTTCAATACAGCCTTAAACCAAATCGAAAACTTAATTGGTTTGTAAATAAGGACTCATTTTAACAATTAATATTTTAATCGAATATATTCTACGTTTTACTGAAACATCCTTGTCTGAAATGATAGAAGTGTAATGTTTTCTGGGTTTTCTGCCTTTTTTATTCGCTTTCGAGGGTTCATTATTTTAACTTTGATTTCACTTTTCATAAATAGTTCAAATATGTTAGTCTTTCGTCTTTGAATTAATGGCGGTTTGTGCCCTGATTAATCGTTCTGTTTGTTTTCATATCATGTGAGTGTAATAATGATCTCCATGCTGTAATTAAATAAACTTCTTTATAAAAAAAAAAATGATGCGTAACGATCTTTGATTTTAACTGTCCCGGTTTGTGTCGCAAGGATAGGCTACTTTATTTTTCTCTATTTTTAGTGCATAAAACAAGCATACAAACTAACCTGCACATATCTCACCTTGCACTTGAAGACACCAATGTACATGGTACTCTTATTTACAACGTAACGATCGTAAAGGCATCACTTTCAGCCCAAGAAGTTGTCGGGTTAAAGTTCAACCTGACGGGGGAAAGATCCTCGGAGCCAGATAAAGCCTGTTGCTCCAGCGGCTCTCCTCTCAGCTCTGTTCCCAGGGAAGGTGAGCCTGCTCGGAGAATGACTCGCTCTTCTCACGTATCAGCTGTGGAACTCTATCACGAAAGCTGATATTTGTGTCTAGATCGAGCCCAGGCCTTTACAATGAGACCAATGTTAACCAAAATAAGTGTCAGTCAAAGACAGAGAAGTATCGGATGAAGCCATGTCTATAGCACCTAGTTTTATTATGTTCCAACTACTTGTTTTAGACCTTAACTTACGAGATGATGGCCTGAGAGTGACACAGTCACAGCAAAGCGGTAATAACGGCAAAAATAATCATGCCTCTAGATTTTATGATTAATTATCCTCAGAAAGGAAAAACTCTGGAATTTAATGTTTCCATGTCTGGTTTCAGTTTGTTTAGATTAATGAAAAACAAAGATGATAATAGAAGAAATTTTTAGAAATTAAAAATTAAATAACGGTTCGATACATAAAATAATTGTATAATAGCCTACACACACAAATCTTACAAGTGGTGTAGCAATGAAAGAACCTTTGAATAAACTTTGTATTCACATATATTTTTTTCATAAAGAAAAATATCAAGCAATCAAATGTAATGGCTTTGGCTCAGAGTTATGTAGGTATAAAAAGGTACTCTGTTTTATGGTTTTCTTGTCACATGACAACAGAATGGTTTATTGCATGTTTTGTTACGCCACAGATTTTTTTTACGTCAAATAATCATATTTTAAAAAAACAAAATTCATAGTTGTCTTTTTAAAGGAATAATTTATTCGAAAAAGAAAACTACTTTAGTTAACATTTATTAAGCAAGAAATCCAGCTTTATAATGTACTTTATTATCTCAGAAAATATACACTTTTTACCCACAAATAAATAAATAAAAATAATGAAATAAAACAAAACTTGTAATTCAGAAATTCAAAACATGTTCATCATAGAAGAGGTGTAAAGTCATATGTTGTATGAAATGATTTTTATCTATTTGATTAACTTTAAGAGAAGGGCCATTTATCCGATAATTACATAAAACATAAATGGAAAAATAATTTGAAAACTCAACTTCTGCATAAGCAAATAGAGGCACTGTACACTTACACAACAAAATTAATTAATCAAAGTCATGCATAGGTAATTTCAAATTAAACTAATTAAATTAAGTTACGCAAAAAAGCAAACATATCTCTTCTCTTCTCTTACTTCTCTTACTTTTTTTTTACCTAATTTGTGGGTTTTGGTTAATTGTTTTAACACCGTTTAAATTTGTAAAGCCTAAATTGTGTGAACTGTTGGGTTCTGTGCAAACACTGCAAAGACTCTAAAACTTATATCTCACCTTAGAATTGTCAGACTTTAAACACTAATGTGTTGATTTCATCCTCAACACTTTTTGTCATCACGCTCTCTTCCAGGAGAGTCACACTTAACTGCAAAGATATCGTATTTGAAGTCTATGAAGTCCTTGATTGATATTTCAGTTTTATCCGTGTTCTGTCACGCGCGCTCTCGTCTCCTCCCATACTCTCATGCGCCGCCAAATATGAACTATTCTCAAAGAGTCGAGCACTTGCTGAAGCTGGACTGTCACTCCTCCAGGCCCTTGTCTTCGGGAGTACTTCACCAGATCGCTGTCAGATCTCTATTTGCATAATTATATGCTCGGTTCTGAAGGGAAATCTAGCCCCCACATTTTACGGGTCAGCAAACTGCAACAATCAATGTTTTATTGTGTCCTGAAAAAGAAAAATGCTCAAATAATACAACTCGCTCTCATATTCTCCGTCTCTCCACCACTCCAATATCTATCTATCTATCTATCTATCTATCTATCTATCTATCTATCTATCTATCTATCTATCTATCTATCTATCTCTCTCTCTCTCTCTCTCTCTCTCTCTCTCTCGACAGTTAATTTCTCTCTTTCTCTACTGTTATCCCTCCCTCACTGTCCCTTTTTGATTGATTGTTATGAGTTCATATAACACACATGGCCCACACACCCACCTTGGCTTCCTGAAGTTACGCTTCCTCGTGCGAATGTGTCAGGAGAGTGGGAGATGTTTTGGGGTGATCACGCCACACAGTGCTGGACAGCTGCTGCTGGCAGAGTCTTGGCTTTAAATGATTGCGTTCAGGTTGCTGTCTGTCCTCCCTTCTGTCTTCGATTCGGATATTTTTCGATAGACAAAGTGTGTGTGAAATTGAGTGAAGCATGTTGCACAAAATGGATCACACTCTTTCTTAAAGGGAAAAGGGAAGACAACTTTCATTAAGTTATGTTGGGACGTCATGATATGCAAGAGAAAGAAAAAAACACAAAGATTGAATTTGTCCTGTGTTGCTATGCAGTGTTTTCGAAACACTTGCTCGTAAGTGAATTATTGCATTTTGAGAATAATTGTACTAGTCTCATAGATCCTGGGATCCCAGGTGTTTAATTTAACATGCCGACAAATCCGTAAGGAAAATAATAATAAAGACAATAAAAAAGGGATATTTTTGTGGATAAAAATTGCCCTGCTCTTGCTTGGACAATGATAAACGGACTTTGGAATTCAACAATATGAGTATGCGCCTGCATAAACTGATTTCAGTGTGGGTCAGAGAATATAATGTCCTGAATTCAGTTTATGTGATGAAAGGGAATGGTGATAAGGCATCAAAACAATTATTAGCTCTGAATCCACTTTTAAGATAAATTCCCGTCAAAGATATTAGGTGTCATAAAACAGGACAAGGAATGAAAGAGCACGTTCCATCTCACAAAGTAAAACAAAGAAAGAAATGAAAACTTTTTTTCCTGTAGGGTAACGCTTGTTCGCATAAAGCTAAATCAGCGCAATGCAGTGATATTATTTATAGACATGACATGAATCATATTTTACGTAGTTTTTTAAAAAGATATTTCAGTCTTAGCCTAGATATACGGTAGTCTTTGTGAAATGTGAAATTAATTTATTCGTTGTTTTAGTAAATATAGATGATGATGATGATGATGATTATTTCATCGTCCTTGTTTTCACATTTAAAACAGATTTTTGTTCTTATCTTTAAAGGGTTTGTATATAGTTAACAAGTTGAATATATACAAATTATATATATATATATATATATATGAATAATAATAATAATAGCCTAAGTGCCACATTTCCATGTAACAGTTGCTGGCAGCAGCAGCCGCCGCTTAAATTTATTGAATTAATGTTTGAAAACTGAGCGGACAGTTAAGTCAACCACAATACGGTATAGGCTACACTTCACTATACATCTGGTCGTCCCACACTTGTCTAAAAACAAGTGTTTTTTTCCTCCACTCAGTTCTTAATAGGGGGCTTTAAGAGCAAGGGCTAGAAGACCTGGACTTAAATCACTCGGTTAAGGTCACATATAGTAACCGGAGCGCTCGGAGCGTTACAACCTGTCATTTTACAGCAAGGGATGGAATTCCCGCATAGAGTGCCAAGCGGGTCACCGTGATATCCAGCGACCCAGGGTTAGGACACGATAAAACCTGATCCTCTCTAAACAACAAGAGACCTTTTCAATGAAACCAGACAACAGTGCCTTAAAACTCTTATTATGCGCCACTCTCCACCTGATTCTATGTGATGTGAGGTTGAAGGCCTCTTCATTCAGGACTGAGAGTCGGTTGCGCGCGGTTCTGTCTCGTCAGAAGCTTATAGTACCCTGGTATTCAGTCACGCATTATAGATGAGTCTCATCAAGCTTAACGGGTTCCTTGGAGGCTAAACACATTGGTGCGCGGTGCTGGTTGCTCCCACCTGAATAACCGGCGCGTTATTGCACAGCGCATCCTCATTAAGAAACGCCCCAAAAGATGAGGTTCTAAATTAAGTTATTGCCATCCAATGAACCCAAATTAGCGAGGCCACAGAGGTGCCCGTCTGACGGACTGCCGTTAAAAACAGCCTGACAGGCAACAAGGTAGACAGAGGAGAGTCTATGAGTGTGAAGGTGTGATATATATCGCACATATATGGGGTGATAAAATGGATGAATGGGTAATATCCATTAATTGGGCCGCCGATTCGTGGCTGAACATTCACGTTTAGGCCGGCTCTATCTCTCCTAAATTCAGTGCCGTCTCTCATCCTTTAGAGTGGTGTTCTGCTTCTCTCTCTCTGTGTCTCTCTCTCATCTCCCTGACAACCGTCACTGCTTCAAACCGCTGTGTCCTTCCATTTGACTACCTGTTTTTTTATGTCTCCATCTGAATCAGCATCCAGGATGAAAAACGCCAGCCAGATTCAACGACAGCTGACAGCATAACTTTTGATGGGAATGATGTATGTGTGACGAGGTCTGTTATACCTGGCAAAGGCGTATAAATGTGCCCAGTTAGTCTTTTAAGTCAGCTCGAGAACAATAGGTCTTTATTATTGTTTTAGGCGACTCCCCTAAAGCAAATCTGTCACCGAGTGAAAACACTGACGAGGTTTCCAGTGTGCAAGACAAACACCGCTTCCTGCTCGCTTTATCTTAGACGTCAAAAAGTGAGACTGTGGAGGAAAGTAACATTCATAAAAGATAAAGTAAGAACGAGAGTTAAAAATAAGTTCATGTATCATCTTCAGTGTTCTGAAGTGGACCTGAAAGTGGAAAGAGAGCCGAGGTAAACTGAATTAAAGAACCTGGAAACAAATAAGAATGCATAGGTGATAAATTATCATAATATTACATTGTTGACTTTTTTTTTGTAAATTTTAGGTTCATGATATGATGAAAAATGTTAAAAGGATAAGCTTTCGTAATTTGCAGCAACACGATTTTAATTGGCTATTTGCAGCAACGCTGTTTTAACAATATTCAATGTAAGAGCATTAGCAATACAGACTCTAAAACAAATTTATGCAGTGAATAAAAGTATCATTAGAAGAAAAATACATGAAATTAATTCATAAAATATATTTAGAAAATATAAAACAATTGCTGAAATTAAAATGTCTATTATTTGTAATTTATTCATAGATTGGTTTGCTGCAAATTTAGTAACCTACATGTTTTTTTTTTGTTTTGTTTTTTTCCTTAAGGCTTTTAGAGTTTTTAAGGATTGTGAAGGAAGAAAAATAACCATAAATCAACTAAACAAACGGTTTTTCGATTTTTAAACAACCTGGGTCAAATTAAATATTATATATTCGATGTCACAAATTGTTTATACGATTTATACGTTTTTCTTTTTTTCTTTTTATTTTTAAAGCGAATTTTCGTTTATGAAAGATCGTCAAAGTACTATATGTTAGCATCTATATAAAACTGTTTATTAATATTTTTCAAATAAAACGAAACAACAAAACGAGCACAGTCAAGGAGACCTATTGATATTATACTTGTATTAGATTAAAGCCTATATTCCCTTGATCATACCTTCGAATTTTTAGGCGAAAAAAAAGAAACTTGCTTGTTTGGTCATGCGCGTTATTCCTAACGTGATTCAGATCACCATCACCTGTTATCTAGTGTGTTATCTCACCCTTTCTTCCCCGTCCATTAGCGGTCATGATCGCTCCATCACCGTGACAGAGGTGTGTATTTGCACTTGGAGCACTGACTGTCAGGGTGGCTTGTTAAAGGTTGTAAACCAGTGGCAGTCTCCTGATACAGGCGATGGCATCGATTTGAAACTTGTCCTGTCTAATTTGATAAGAGCACCCAGGCACCTCTGAATAGGACCATGGACAGCGCTCTCTCTTGACCCTGAACTCGCCCCTGTCTGTTCCGCAGGGGGACCTTCACATCCAGTTGTGCAAGTGATGTAGGTGAGTGTGTGGATGAGGCAGTAGCTGTAGCTGAAAACTGCAACTGCGTTTTATCACAGTTCCTGTGCATAAGATAAAGAAACCACTAAACGTCTCATATTCTCCTCTCTACCTCTTCGGGCGCATACACACTCACTCACTCACAGTCCATGCGAACACAAAGTCAAACATAGGAACTACGTTGCGATGTAATCTGACATACGATAAGCGAGCGAATTCATACAGGAACAAAGCTGAATGGGGAGTCACGGAGAACTCTCAAGTAACGCCAAAGAGGCTGCGAGACTGTTCAGACGGAAGGGGGGTTTGCTAGTGGGGAGAGGCTGTTTGATGGATCTCTACAGCTTTGAGACAGCTTGTTAATTAAAACCCCAAGAGATGAGCCTCTGGAGCCACCGTCCATATTAGAACATTGCTAACTATCCTGACAGCGAGCAATGTCATAAGCACGAGAAAGGCTTTGTTCCCGTTTCTCAGCCCAGATTTGGCTTTTATGTCTTGCTGGTGTGGTGGCTATAAAAATATTCCCTAATATGGTTCAAATCTCCTATATTGACTATGTAACAAAACTAATCATTCATTTTAAACGGTTACATTTTCTTAACTGCTAATTTAGGGTATTTTAATGCAGGTCAGACTTAAATAATTATCTCAATAAATGTTTCTATTTATTTATTTATTGTTTGTTTGTTTGTTTGTAAAAGATTAATTGCTGCCAGTTAAGGTCGCATGGGTTTTCAAGAAACACAAGTAACTTTAAACAACTTAATATGGTCTACAATCTATTTAATTAAGAAGTTCAATTTTATCCACCAACAAACAAAAACATAAAACATAAACATATAGTTTACAGTAATACGTTTTGATAATATTTTCATGAATGCTGCCATTGCCAGTCGGTTTCAGTGGCCCAGGCAGAGAGACTCAGCATACAGGTTTTACATACCATGGTTTTTATGAGATAACACCACCATTACTAGAAAAATAAAATATAAATATAATACGATAATATAATACAAATATGTGTATTCTGTCAACGCAATAAACTGCACAGTGTGGTTTACCATATAAAATAAAGTGATTTACTGATTAAAGTGAAAACTACAAAATATTAATATAAAACATAAATCATGTCCTAAGTAGAGACCTTGAATTTACATGCAATGATATAAAACAAAATAGAAAACTGAGCATTTATGAACAACTCATATTAATAATATCACTGTCATGTAAAATAGAAAGACGAGCAGATCGGGTAAATAATCTTTTTATTTTGATATTTTCTATGTAATTTCTGGTTCATCCTGACGGACTGGTACTCCTCGTCGTCCTCTGAGCAATCTGGCATAACATTTAAACGACATCTTTAAATGTTCTTCACGTCGTGGGCACATTCATCAATGTCAAACATGGACAAGCCACTATTTAGAGAAAGTGTAAGTGCTGCAATATATCTTCTTAACACTCAGAGGGGAGAAAAATGCGTTTTTGTGGAAATGTGAATAAATCCACTTATTTCTGTCTGTTAAAATGTAATAATAGACTATAACATTATCAGACTCGTTTTTGAAAAGAAAATCTACCGAGAGTTGGGGTTTAAAGACGTGTTTCAGAAGGCTATTCACAATGATATCACCTTGTTTTTACATGGAAATTTATTGACTCTGCAGTCCATTGAAATATTGCTGAGTGAGGTGGATACAGCTTGAAGTATATTGAAATCATAGATTTTTCATAGATTATTCCAAAGACTATAAATAATAATGAATCAGCTTTGTACGTTTTATTTATGATTTACAATAATCAAAAACATTTGAACAAGTCCTTAAAGATTTTCATAAAGCAAATGAATTAACAAATCCCAAAGCAGCATGATTTACCATATGAAATATAAAGCATAACATATTTTTTTTCCCATGGGGAGAAAAACATAAAATACTCGAAAACAGCCAACACATCCCTACAAATCTAATTACATCTACAAATTAACCGAATAGTAATCACTGATTTTTTTTTTTTTGAATTATTTATTATTATTTCACTAAACATTCAAATATATGTGTCGCGAATCCCAAGTGTGAAGGACAAGTTAAGGAAAAAGCATTAAAACTGCGTGTGTGAACAATGGCAAACGGGAAAAGAATAAACTAAGGACCGTTTGTTCTTTTAACTGAGGGTCCCAGAACACAGAGCGCCATCTAGCAAATAAAGGGAGAAACAAACAGCTCTAGACAGCACCCTTTACATGGCATGAGAACACCAGAGCACCAAAACAAAGCCGCCAGCCTTCGACCTCACAGGATTCTGAATACACACCAGAGAAAAATGTACAGGTTAGCCTATTAAACAAACTACTGTCCAGGTATCTTCGAAAAAAATAAAACTAATCATTGGTCATGATCATTTGGAACAGAGGAAACTGTGTATTATGCCCAAACATTATCATAAGAACGGTTTGCGTTGCGTTAGAATATGGTGGTGACTTTGAACCGTGCGCTATATTAAATGTAGATCTAGCCTACATAAGCTAACTCTGCTACACTTCTGATGAACCTGTCTGAATGAACGACAGCAGAGGATAATAATTATGTCGTAGTGGAGACTGGTATATTCTGACCAATGTGATGCCAATCTGTGCATCTTTAAGATACATTCAGTGGAAGTTTCACAAAATCAGCTGCATGGAGCCAAAGTTACATATCCAAAAGTATAACGTGAACCGCTCACGTTTCTTTCGGAAGGAGAACTTAAACACTCTTACACAACGTTCAACGCAAATACTGCAAGACTATATGCTCAACGACTAAAATAAATAAATAAAGTGATATTCCAATGAATATGGAATGTGATGACCATCTACTGATGTCACAGTCCATGTGTTGCAAACGTGTTCATTATATCAAGACCCCAATCATTAATTTTTCGTATGCATAAAAACATTATTCTTGATACAAGACTTTTTATTTGCTTGATTACTCTGGCTACGTTGACAACATATGCTAGTCTTTTTTTTCTGCACAATTGCATGTTTTCCCAACCTTTGACAATTTCTGATTTCCTACTTAGCCTACATATTCTGCCGTCATATGACACAAACAATATTACTGTAGCCTATCATAATAATACTATAAACTTATAGTAATTTTATATATATATATATATATATACATACATACATACACACACACACACACACACACACACAAATAACTTTATAAAAACAAAAATAACTTTATAAAGAAAATATAACTTTATTTTCCAATTTATGTGAATACATCTTCCAGTAGTGTGATGAACGCGGAGTAATTGTTTTATGAATTAAAGACACGGGCCTCCTGCTCCAGTAATGATTGAAAGGTCCATATGTGGATTGGCCGTAGCTCCTCCAATGAGCCGTTTGACTACAGGCCTCATACATTTCCACATTTACAACCTCTCTTGCCATTTTATTTGCTTAAAGAAGGTATTTTTCCACGTTTTTATGCTTTAAAACAGATATTTCATTTACAAAAATTGGTGTAACCAGAGGCACAAAAAGTGCATTATATTAAATACAAAAAATAGTGATGTTTTACTACATTATCGAATTAATGTAATTTAATTGAGATCTTATAAGTCTTTAATATTTTGGATTTTGGTAGATGGTTTTAACTCCCCTTACATGTTTACAGTGGTATAAACTAGAGCAAACTTTGGAAGAATCTAGCTTCTCTTTCTCAGATTTTGCCGCTAAGAGGTAAAACTGAAGACGTGATGGGGTGTAGTATGACGAGCTTTGTGGTTGACTCCTTTTCATTGCCTGGCTACAAACACGCCTGCTCTCAAATAAGCCTCTCCAGACCCCTCCGCCTCCCGCCACCTTGCACTGAATGGTCAGCTGACCCCAGGGTCTTCGTCCACTCTGTCCAGTTTTGACCGAATAAGCCTCCTTCCCCCAGTCCTGCCACAACTAAATAGGATCCCTGCTATTCTTTATTGATATCATCAACGAATGCAAATGAATTTGGACGTGGGGGGCAGGGGGCTTGAATTTCAGGGATAAATACCACGCCGAGATAGCTCTACAGAGGATAGGATATTTGGGAATGCATTTGGTAACGAATCAGACCTCCTTGCATTCTGATTATGCATAAAAGGAGGAAAGAAGTTCATGGGAAATACAAACACGTTTTCGTCTCTAATATAAGTAACACCACACGTTTCTCATTCAGATTAATACCATACATTTCTGGATTTTTTTAAGGAGTGGAGCCGGTTCATTTTGAAAGAATGGCCGAACCCACCTTCCATCTCCTCTCTTCCTAGATTCCCTTATTCTCAGACCGACCCCCATCTTTAGACAAACACACGTGAGCGCGCGCAAACATATTTAAGCGCACGAGAAAACTGGCTTTGTGGCTTTGCCTGTGGATGATGAGGGATGTGGCTTCTTATGCATGAAGAAGACACTTCCTTGCATCAGGCCTTAAAAATGGTTTTCATTTTACTAACATACAAGGACATATATTTAATAAATTAATGGACTGAGGGTCTGACTGGGCTGTTTATATGTGTGTGTGTATGTAATTACCCACACATAGGCTATATATATATATATATATATATATATATTACACACACACACACACAGGCTATATGTGTGTGTGTGTGTGTGTGTGTGTGTGTGTGTGTGTGTGTGATTAATGGACAGTGTCTGCCTATTTTGTTCTGTTCTGCTTCATATTTGAGTGTTCTGCAGCTTATGCATTACTGTAACATCGGGTGTGTAGCACCCCACCTCAACACATGCATGAACATGAATATACAAATATACAAAAACTTAAAATACTCTACTGTGTGTACACGTTACTTTTGTAGTATGGATTTCTCTGTCATTTCATTTTTTTTCACATTCAAAATTAGGGCAGTTGAGCTACTACAGAAACGCATTCACGTCTCTTTGGAGGTGGGGGAATGCGTATGTATTTATCAAACGCACAAATTGCGACAACTATAGGCAAGACAGGCAGTATAAAGGGGGAAAAGGCATGGGATCAGAGAGCCGTGGCAGGGACCAACACTAGAGCAAGAGAGATAATGCTTCTGTCAAGACCCGGTCTATATAACGGGGATGAAAAATATCCCTCGACAAAACGCTTCAGTCATTTATTATGAAAGAAAATAGAAGTCATGCTGAGAAATTAGGCAAATAAAAACGAAATTAGGGCTATATTAACCACAACATAATTCACCAAGCCTGTCAGGCCGCCTGCTAAGAATCAGTGCCTAATGCTTGTTTATTTGTTTTATGTTGTGTTTATAAAAAGGAAATATTTAGATAGACATACATGTAGATAGACAGACAGACAGACAGACAGACAGACAGATAGATAGATAGATAGATAGATAGATAGATAGATAGATAGATAGATAGATAGATAGATAGAGATTGTAGGCTACTTGTTCATGATCAAAGTAATTGCATATATTTTATGGAGTGTATGTTAAAAATATATCAAATATAGATTAAGCTGTCTGCATATGAAAAGTGGGTCATTGTTAATTTGGTCCCCTTGTGAAGCGCAACTGCAACAAAAATGCTGCTGAGTAAAATTGGGAGTGTCGCTGGCTGCAGTAGCACAGGCGCAAACCATCTGTTGTGTATTATAAAAACGAGCAGTAAATATTGCTGAAAAGCCAGGACGTTATCAGGTATGTAGCAACGGCATTTCTTTACTGCACACGTGGTAGGGATCAGAAAATGCGCTTGTGTAGCCTATGTAACATATTTGCATCACTGAATAAATGCACTAATTACATGCGCTTTGTCTTGAAGATCTCACGATAATCTGACGTCAGCATGTTTACTGTTCTTGAAGGAAAAACTGAATGAAGAAAGCTGTCCGCTGTCTAGCCATGAAAATCGTATTTTTTTATATCTCGGTAACAGGCAGGCTTTTAATTTATACCAGAGAGAGTATCGAGGATGTGTAGACTATTGATAACTCTTAAAATCAACAAATTCGGGATTATCTCCAATATTCTAAATTTGTTTAATTTCTGCCGAATATCGTAATCATTCCGCTAATTACAAATAAGACAGAAACTGTATTTTATATTTCGCAGTCTGCGTCGCTTCGCCTCGGTTACCTCCTTTCACGTTTTCCTTTCAAAGCAAACTTTCCGTTCCCCAAAGCTCCCTTTTCCGGCAATGATTTATTTCTTCAGCACACAGACAAACACGGAAAACTGGCACTCTCGAGTTTAAATGCCACGTGTTGATTGATTCGTTGTTAATGACAGTTGGAGTCATACATACACGCACGTCGAGACATCCTCTAGTCTCTTGCTTTCCCACAGAGCTCTCTCCCTCCACCTCCGCGCTCTCTCCATCTCTATCGAGCTATTCTACCACAACGCGCGTGCACGCACACTCTTCCACGGGCGCGCGCATCCGGGAGCCCTGACTAACAAACACGCGCGTTTAAGGGGGACGAAATGAAAACAAATTTTCTTACTTTTTTGGAGGACATCTGCGCAATACTTCAAAATCTTGCTGTCGCTGAGTCCACTCTTCGCCATGACGTGTTGATAAAGTCGCTCTTCGGTGACTTCCTTTAATTTATGCTTTTCTGGAGTCTGTCCCCTGTACCCAAATGCTTTGAGTGAACTGAAGTGCAGATTGAGACATATTGAGCCCCCTTTAAGGGGGATCATTTCATGTGGGAGGTTGGACGCAAAGTTTGGACCCGTGACTAGCATTCCGGAGAGACATGCATATTTTAAAACAACAAAGAAAGATAAAGACGGGACGATGGGTGGGAGTGAAAAAAAAAAAAAAACCTTTGGAGAAAACTCTGACTAAATGATAAAAAGCTGTCATTGTTGGACAAGATTTGAGTGCGTTTTCAGTTGTGGATTTCCTTGTAACTATTCCCTTGTGGAAAAGCTCCCTGTGTTAAGAAACTGTAAATAGTTCTATTTACATTTGCATCCTTAGAAATAATTGGCTATAAATGTGCTTATATACTCAATGCCACACATTTTAAGAAGAAAGATCAGCTGCCTCCTGGTAAAACAAAACAAAACAAAACAGGCCTACACTCAGAAATCTTGAATTGTTTTCACAAATTAATTACATTTACATTTATTATAATAATATAGGCCTATTGAAAATACAAACGTAGTTTTATTTGTCTAGGCCTATTTGTGTTTAAGTTCCATATCCCCGTTGCTTGTCATTGATAAGTCTAATGAACTTTATTATGCAATGAAAAGTATGCAAAGCAGGAGATGTAGGCTATGGCGTTGAGCTAAGATATCTCTTTTACTTGTCAGTGGTCGGTCATGGGTATGGAATGCTAATAAGAGACCCCCCTCTTTTTCTCTGTCCCTGTGTCGTCTCATTCCCTTTCTCTCTGCACGCAGAAGGGATCGATAGCTGACCCGATGGTTTGGCCAAAGCTTTATTTATCTGGCGAGGCAATGATATTATCAGCCTTGAACGTTATATACAGCAAACGTCTACCTAAATCAACACAAAGGGATCGCTTACACAGCGATCTGTGCTTTCTCGCCTCCCTATACCTCACACCAGGCCCGACCACACACACACTCTCGAAGTGGAACACACATACAACACAACTCTACGGTTCAACGAAGTCACGCACGCACGCACACACATGCAAGCACAGGCGTCGCCTTATGTTACGTTCACAACTGGGGATATTTTATATCCTGTTGTGTTGGATTTGATCCATGGCTTAAGCTTGCTGGGAGCTCTGTGGACGTAGAATTATGCAGTGATCATTGAGAATGTTAACACAAATGTATCGTCATAGCCTGCATATGGCCTGTGGCATAATGTAAACAGGCAATTTGTGTAATTAAAGTTAAAAATGTTAAAAATGCAAATATTTGAAAACAGTATTTAAAAAAAACAAAAATCCCCCCACATCACCTTTCACTTGAATTTAACACGATACTTTATCAACATAACATCATAATGCGTGTTGATGAATAGAGGGATGGCCATAGACAGATAGATAGATAGATAGATAGATAGATAGATAGATAGATAGATAGATAGATAGTATAAGTCACATTAACAAGTCTAAGCAAATAAATAAAACGATGTCAAGTCCCATTCACATTACAGTTAATAAATGAAATGAAACAACGCAAATTTAGCTTACTTTGAATATATCAGTGTGATGACCAAAGGCCCAGATCGATATAACACAAATATCTAGTCATTTTTAGGTCTTTGTTCTTCCCCTCCACACAGACAACATCAAAAACCATAAATTATGTCCCAATATCCTAAATGTGTCAGATAAACACTCGTACCTCAGTCAAGCGCGACTAAGCTAACAGCAGTTACATTCAAAGCCCGCAGTGACTATTTATTTTCTGTAGAACAACTGTATGTATCTGAGTCATTTGGTAGTCCTTTTCGTGAGGTAAAACTGCCATGCTAACCTCCTAACCCACTTTAGATCTAAGTGAAGAAATCGACTGAAACCACTGACTGATAATTATGAGATCATGTGCATTTAAAATTGACACTGTGGAAAACAAATAACGAAGGCTAATTTCAAATATCGTGCAGTACACAACATATGCCGACATGCATCTCAAACAGAGACTAGAATAGACTTTTTCTTGTTGCATATGATTCATTTTCTTTTATGGATACATTTTGCTTTGTTAATTAGGAACACATGGCACGAATTCAGTCCTTAGCAACTATTGCTTTATATAGCCTCAAGTCCAACAAATGTAAATCTCAATAGAACGTGTTCCTCTTATTCTGCTATTTCCCGTGAAATAGAGAGAACAATCTTCAGGGATTTTGATCTCATTACTGCTGAACATGAAAGTGTTTTAAGTTTCAGCTCAATGCAATGGTCAACACTTTAGTCGAAGCATTATATAAGAAAACAAGGGCACACTTGCCTTTGTTGTCATATTTAGGTAATTTCAGGTCTATTGACTTTGATTTAAAAATCGACAGAACATTGACTATATCGCCACACATTTATAGCCTAGCTAGTCTTGTGAAAATGTCTGGTTTCTAGCAACAAAGTCTCTCTACTTGTCCTCCATAAAATAAGTAGAATTCCCGTGTGCATTGCATTTTTTTTCTAATAGCCTAAACTGACCATATTTAATTCAAAGAATGCGCAATTAGACATCACAAAAAAATATATGGTCTCGCCTGCGTTTGACTTTTTTTCTGATGGAAATTCTTTTTACATCGCTAATATAGGCTACATGGTGGGAAAGGCGATGCAAAAATAAAACACATATGATCGTTAACTTCATCATAAAGCTAATTGCCCCTCCAAAGATCGTGTGATTAAATGAACACTATGAATCTTCCCCATCGAACATAGGTATTTCGAATAAAAATACAACAGAGTAGGCTAGTGTATTTGTCTATGTGGCTTCTTGTAAGTCATTTTGAATCCATCTCACTTGCTGAACCACACATGCTTTTAACGGCGCTAAGCGAACAAATTATTTAAATGAAACATGTCAACGCCAGTATTACATTATAGGTTCATTGAAAAACGGTCTGAATCACGAATAATTAGGGCATGGCCAAACCCGCACTTTATTTTTGTGATTATGTCATGCTCTTTTTATGGGAAACAACGTATAACAAACTTGCTTGAGTACAAAGATTCAGTGAAAGTTCTTGTCACAGTACTTATAAAAGCACGCATCATTCCCACCGTAAACATCACGTGAAAGGACTTTACGTGCACAAGGACAATCGCGCACTTCTGACCAACTGATTTCCTTTCGTGGTTCTAACCAATCATACGAGGCTGCACATGAATTTCTCCCTATCTCTGTACAATACATCACATTTAGTGCTCCTATCGACCGGCTTACATGCGGCATTATACATATCTTAGATTGATCACACATATAACTGCTGCTGCGTTCCTAGTGAAAACATATGTCCTAACACAGATCCGTTCGCGATCACCTCAAAGTAATAATAGTCTGCGAGTTTAGATGGATTTGTTTTCTTTTCCCCTCCACTTCGTTTCTTAAAACGGTGGTGATAGAAGAAGCAGCTCTCATTGCCTTATTAGAGGGACGGTATTCTGTATGTTCTCTTTGAGCAAGCCTTTCAGCTCAGCCTGGGAAAAATATTAAACATTAATGCGCTGAAACAGGCATAGATCTTTGAACCAGTCGGTAGCAACGTCACAGAAATCTAATTCTGCGCACGATACGAAACTCCAGATAATATATAAAGCGCACGTGCTCACCAAAACACACACAGAATAAATATACCTCCAAAAGTAATCAAATGCTTGCATTTGTAACATCTGTGGTATTCTGCTCATAGAGGTTTTTACAATATTTCAAAACTATTCTTGACGGGCATGACATTTTGTGTCAACATACAGGTGAGCAACAAAAATGAAACAAACCTATGTGTTTTCGTTGGCCTTCCTTAGCAAACAGAAATATGCATCATGTAAAAGCACATCTCTAATACCCGCCATTAGAACAGCTCATTAATAGCATGAAGAACATTGAATTTGCTGAGAGAGAGACAGTGTTGCCTATTTCCTTTTTAATAGTATAGTCACCATCACACAACTTCACGCGACCTTTCTGCACAGGCATATCATGGATTGAGCAAAAATGAAAGGCAACATCCAATAAAAAAAGAAATAGCTAAAATATCAAGACGAAACAAACAAAATGTATTTGAAAATGATATATTAAAAGTGCTTTTTTTCATGTCTTTTATCTCTGACTGATGATTGACTCAACACACACTCGCACACATACGACCAAGAAAAAGTTTCACCGGTGTCCTCTCCTTAAAATGTCCATGAGGTCAGATTTGCCGAAGTTGCATGTCCATAGCATCAAGTGGGGGAAGGTTCAACCATCAGTGAAATTGTCATTGCGAGTAGACTGTGTCTTATTTGTCTAATGTTTTTCTTTATTTTTAAATTCTCACTTCAATTTTAATTCTTGGAGAACATATCTTCAACAACATATATCGCACTCATTATAAGAAGCAAAAGGTTATATCAAAAATCATTAGTATAGAATCACAGAAAAATACTGGTTTAGAACCAGAAAAAATACAAAACAGAGATACATAGACACAGGACATTTCTTATAATTGCTTGGAAATTTCTTTCCCGCTAAGTCTCGCTCATTTACTGCGCATATGATGTTCTTCATTTTATTTGTACGTATTTTGTTCTTTACAAAAAAAGAAAAGAAAAAAAGAAAATCAAAATAAAGACTAGTATTTTACAAAATGGAGAGTGTTCTTGATGACGGCGATGGATTTACACGGGAGTACGTCCAGTTCTTTAATCTTTGTACATTACATATTCCATTTCGGTCCCAGAAGACAAAAAAAAAGAGTGTCTTCCTAAGTGGTCAGAAATTAGGTCCTATATATATAGTCTTCTTGAAAGGGCTTGCAGAATTTTGGTCCTTTAGTCTTTTTGTTTCACTCGCTCATTCGGATCATTGAATGGACATGTAGGGCCAGTTGAAGCTGCTCCCGGATAATAACATATCCCTGATGAGGGTTTCAATGGGAGTTTTACCTACCAAGCGAACGAAGAACAGCTGTTCAATTACAGACGAAGAGACAGTGCGGAGAGAAGGCAGTCGCAGTAAAAGCTTGCCAAAGCGACTGGGCTGGTTCGGGTACTGGCTCCTCACGTACTCCTCCAGGGCGCACTGAGACTTCTCCTGCAGGCTCTCGATGTGTGCAGCATCTGACAGGCCGCAAGCGTCTGAGTAGACAAAACACAGCACAGAAAAGAGGCCCAGGTTATCATTCAGCATCAGCATTACGTGTTGTTGACAAAGTGAGATGAACAAACACGAGCCCAACATCATGCATCACGCAGCGTATGAGGCTGCCTGCAATATAAATAAACAATACGTCTGTGCAATCCCTCAAGAGTAACAGAACGTACTCCCTGCGTTGTAGGGGACACACCGCATGCACGCTCACAAATCAGACTAAACAAAGAGTATGCAGGGACAAGAGTGGATAGCAAGCTCGACTGAAGAGGATGGAGAAGGCGCTCGTGCCTTGTGTCAAATATGGAAATATCCAGCTTCATATCTGACAGAGAATTGGGCATGGTAATAACCAAATTATGACCTAATTGCTCTCCAGATGCTACCAAGTCATTTCGCGCCCGATTCCCTGTACCAGCAGTTGCCTCTGCTGTGAGTCTGAACGAGGAGGCAAGGCCGCTGGAAGCAATCACATTTATTACCGTGGACTTGCTTGAGGACACAATCGCCTAAATTTAAGAGAAAGACATGTATTTTACAAGAAACTCTTCTACTTTAGTGCATGTCAATTAATGCCATTACTTCAAAACATGTTTGCAAATACCACATGAACGCCAATGCAGTAAGCATATAGGCTAGCTCATCCACTGGAACTGCCAGCATCAGATGTTCAGCCAAACGTCCTCTCTCATGAACACCATCGTCAGGCCAATACGTATTCTATCAGTATTCTAATATGGCGGCTGTGTTGAAGATATTTAAAATAAGAGTTTACGTTTTCTCCGGTTTAAGTCTTAAAGTGTTAGGGCGTGGTGTACAGCATGCCTCGGAGACTGATCTTAATTGCACTGGACTAGAACACACTGCGGTCAAATACAATGAACTTCTGAACTGTGCTAAGTCCTTGCTACCTAAAATCTCTCAGTAATGTGACCTCGTGGGCCACTTTCCGCTGCAGCCAGCATGTGCAGAAAGAACTGCTAGAAAAAATAGAGAGAATTCAGCAAAACACAGTGTAATGTGTTTCGTATGTGTAAGAATGTTTTTGTTAGTTTACTTAACTATTTACACTTAATCAGAAAGAACCCGAGAAGAGACAAAACCAATGGGCGCATTATTAATTATTAATCCATCACGTGAAACATATAGACCATATGTCCAAAACTTTACGCAGCACATCGGACTGGCAGCGAATCAAAAGATATCGTTATTATTGAAACACACTGCGGATCTTACGGATTAGGAAATCCTTTCATCAAGTTGTTCTGATTCGCTACCCGTTCCAGACCCTAAATATATGAGTGCTTTGTAAGCAATTCATTGTTAAGAACGGCAAGGATGGGAGCCTACCGTGTGAGACTGACGTCATTGAGAAACAAATACAATGTTACATTTCCGTGGTATAGATTAGAAGTTCAGAACATTAATTATGTTTTACCATTAAAGATTTGGCATGCCATACACATTCAATTAGTAACGCATATTTCAGAACATTAAGGCAATGCACAAGGTGGCCAACCGACAGTGGCCTACTTTAACTTGAACGTCTCTTTTAATTTCACCTTAAGGCAAAAAAAAAGAAAAAAAGATGGCTACACTACACAACACGACCAGTAAGCTTTGCTAGTCTTTTTTCACAGATGTTTTCTTAATTGCAAAAAAATATATATATATATATATATATATATATGTATATGTGTGTGTGTGTGTGTGTGGCTTGCACCTTTGCCCTAAACTCAAGTGACGTTTGAAGGGGTAGTGGTATTGTAGTAGCCTAGTAGTTGGTATTGGCTACTTCATTTTGTCAAAACGTAGGTATATAATTCCAATAGCTAAAATAAATATAGTTAATGTTAATATTAATTATAAAATTAATTTACATAATAGCCTACGAAGATCAAATCATAATTAAGGCAAAATACATACCTAGTGTAAAACTATTTAAAAACAACAGTCCGCTTAAACCTTATTAACAGCGTTATATTTTTTTAGCGTCTGTTGCCGAGAGAAATACTAATATTATAAACATCAATTATAATGCTATAGAAGTGTGAGGGCAATTTGGTGTCGATCAATGTTCTGTTAAAATTGTTATAGCTTAGCTCATTTTTAACTATTTGGCAAAGTAACCACTCAGTAAATAGACAGACACCAGTCTAATGGATATATCTGCGCATTCATATAAAATATCCTTTAAAAATATCACCCGAGCTTAAAATCAATTATTAATAATAGAGGCATCAATAGTCAGCTTTTCTCAACAGAGAGGGCCCTAGATGTATATTTGTGTATGCACACAGTTGTGAACCAAAGTGGTTGAGCAGATATATGAAAGATATTCTAAGATATGCACTTGAGTTTACAAATATTGGCCTAAATATTTTACATCACGTAAAATTAATGTGAAATGCATATTCAAGCTGATATATTGAATTTTTTGCTTTGTATATTTGTCAACCTCCACAAAAATCGGAAAATATACTTTAGATACAATAGCATATGTGTTAAGCACAATAATATGTAACATTTTGCATTACATTAAATCTTAAATATTTGTGAATGGCTTTGAATCGATCACATTTTAATTACCAGTTCATAACTTGTGCGCTAAAGAGATTTTACAGTACAAAGTCAGATCGAGACCCACTAGTGAACTATAGCGTCGATGCCGAAGCTTATCCACCCCGTATTACATTGCCCCCTTATGTCTGTGAGTAGGCCTCGTCT
The DNA here is from genome assembly GCA_027422415.1 of Schizothorax lantsangensis. Classification (NCBI taxonomy): domain Eukaryota; kingdom Metazoa; phylum Chordata; class Actinopteri; order Cypriniformes; family Cyprinidae; genus Schizothorax; species Schizothorax lantsangensis. Next base: position 21,142,789 of record CM049842.1, on the reverse strand, counting down.
CACACACTCACCTGATGTGAAGAGCACTATTGCCTTAATGCAGCTGTATTCTGCAGAATCGACGTGCAGCGCTTTGAGCTTCTCGACCTGCTCCTGGAAGATACGAATGTGATCCATGAAGGCCACGACGCGGTCCGCCGACATAGGCGAGGCGTGCAGGCCGGCGGCGGCGAGCAGTGGGGCCACATGTAGGGGCATGGAGCATTGAGCCGCGTTTAGCACAAATAACTCGCTCCATGTCAGTCTGAGCAGGGACACCTGGTCGGTGATCTGCAGGTCGGGAAAGAAAGGGATGTTCCTCGCCCATTCCACAGCGCTGAAGAGCAGGCGAGCTGCAAGCTCACAGATGTTCTCGATCCCCATAATATTATTGGGCTGCATGCACTGGCTGCCATAGCGAGAAGTAGGATAAGGCTCGGCCCGAAGTAGTAACGAGATGTATCCGGAGAGATAGCAATGACCGTTCAGAGGATCCCCGTTCGTTAGCGCGTACTGGCCTGGGTTCGGTTGTGTTGGAGGCATTCTTCCTCGCTGAACCGCTGACAAAAAGAAAGAAAGGGAGAGGAAATGTACATCCAGAACTGAGAAACATACTTTATGTGGAAGCTTTAGTTCGAGTGCATGATACTCTAGACTACTGTTTACATCTATTAAACTAAATAAGAAACTGTTTAAGGCATTACGTTTCGAAGAAAATTCATTTCACATGGTCTTTGAAGCCCCACTAACCTCATCGGTTATTAGGTGGTAATGTTTACCTTTGTTTATGGACTTTAACAGCTAATATGAAGACATACAAACACTATCTAGTTATTTCTCTCTCGCTCTCGTTTTTGTGTTTTCACACGCACACACGCACACACTCATATTTCTTTTTTATTTTTATGTTATTTTTTGGATGTGCAAAGGAGGACCAGGCTTAAATCTGTACTATTCAGTAGAAGTAGTTCAAAGCCACCAGCCTCTTTCTTACAAATGCTACACTCTAATACTATTTTGACATGTGCGTGTAATATAGCCCTACATATGCATAGATTTCTGTAGTAGTAAGTTTACAGTTAATTTAACGATCAGGATAGTAACTCTGGAACAGAAAAAAAAATATCCACAATTGAGCACGAAGACTGTTTTTATTATTGATTTCAAACAGAAAAGCACATATATATATATGCATATTCTTACGTGGAACTAATTATTATTTTAAAACAATATAGGGTGTATAAATATCAGTTTTGTCCTAGTCAGTAATTAAGAGTAGACTGTAAGTTGCAAAGGCCATTGTTCGCATACAGCTTAGGCTGTGTGGGGACAGACAGGCCTCTAAACGTTTACTCTTGGCTACGGCGTAAAAACAGATCCCCATATCTTACTTTCAGAGGTAAAACCACAGCATATTATTTCTTTTAGCTATTACAATATGGGGTTAGTGAGTGTAGTAGGCTTTTCGGCAGTCTTGTGCAGTCTTCCAGCACGCAAGCGCGCGCATAGTCTACACACACACACACACACACACACACACACACACACACACTCACACACACTTCATCTCTCTCTTTCTCTCTTTTACACACATGCAGTGTTCATGGGTGACTTTAATATCTCATGTAATTGGCTGAGTTGAAATGGGTGCATTTGATGCTTGCCTGTCTATGCAAACAAAATTACTTTTTTTAAGATGCATGCTGATCCTGCCTATGGTCGCGGATTTACTACTGCTTGTACGCGCCCTCTGACACTCTTTAGCAAACAATCAAAGCTAAATTTATTTCGCGTTTTTATGTGTATAGTGCGAGCTTTATGTAACATGTCTCTGAACAATAAACCTGTGTGTAGCAAGAGTGTGTCGTGTTCAGAAAAATATATTCACCTTCCCGCCGCATGCCCACTTTTAAACACTTCTTCAGCCGACAATATTGGCACTGATTACGATGGTGCTGGTCAATAGGACAGGTCCTGTTGGCACGACATGTATACGTTAAGTTCCTTCGGACACTTCTCTTGAAGAAACTTTTGCATCCTTCGCAGGTGAATTGACCATAGTGCTTGCCGCTTGATTTGTCCCCGCAAACAACACATTCTATATGCTGCTGACTCTGTCCAGAATTCTGGCTGCCCTTGTCGCCAGCCGTCCCTGGTGTGGACGGGGGTCCTGGCTGACTGGGGGTCTGCGGAGTGTGTGGTGCCGCTGACGCCGCCTGCTGTTGCTCCCTCGCCGGCTGAGCTGCTGGATTGGGGCCGCTCGGAGGTCCTCCGGCCACGTCTTCCTGCGGATCTCGCCAGACGCTAACTACCATTGCCATATCTCGGGCCCGAAAAGTGCTTTCTAGCGAACTGGTTGCTCGGATATCGGAGCAGGGAAAAGGGAAGTCTTGGACGAACGGCAGCGCGAATTCAAATCGGAGCACTCAATCTCATAGGGAAAAAAAGTAGAAGCAGAAAATGATCAATACATTCAAAATACCGGAGTCGATAAAAAGGCACCCGATCAGGATATGCAATTGTCGGGAGGCCAGTTCCAAGGTAAATTGCAGACAGCCATTCGGGAACCCAATCGTGTAGAGAGAAAGCGATCCCAGACGTAATAAGAAAAAATCGTGTTTCTTAAAAAAATACCGCAATAAAAAATCTTCACGTTGAAGCAAAAATAATAGCTTTCTGGTGGACCGGAGATCCAAAGTGCTGTGCAAAATAAATTCCCCTCTTTTTTCTTCCTTGCTCCTCTCTCCGTCTTCGCGGTTGGAGAGGAGGAAACACTGAAGAACGGATTTCTCTATCTATGTTCATGAATAAAGCTCATCTGGTCCAGCAAAAGAAAAAGAAAAAAACAACGTCGCCCGAGTGCCTATGTAGTTTCACCTCTCCAGTAGGAACAGAGCAAGGATAAAAAAGAAAAAAAAAAACCTAATGGAATATGTAAGAAGCAGAGACCCAAAAAAGAATGCGTTTTAACGGGAGTACCAGCGGAGCAATGTTTCCGAAACGGAGATCTGCGCGAATGTCTGTATATAGTGAACTTTGACACTACTATTGAAACTGACACGTTTCTATGGAGATCGCTGCGCCTTATATGGTGCTCGTGTCAAGGAGCCAAGAGAGGGGCTGCTGGCAACTGATAATCAAAGGCGACTGACTGGTCAGAACCCTGCATCGAGGGGGGAGAGAGAAAATGGGAGGCTAAGGTTAGCCAAGCCTCCTTCACTCCATTGGTTAGAGTCCTCGCTCCTCGCTACCTACGACTGAGGGCTCTGACAAGCACAATTTACATTGCGCTCGCCCCTGCGCTGCTATTTACTTTGAAACCCGATTAGAATGGACCGTCTATTGTCACAAAAAGAGGAAGAAACCCCAGAAAGAAGCGCAGGAAAACGGGATGAAAGCAATGAGCGAACTATACGCGCACGTGAAATATAAACAAATGCGCGTGAGGCGGAAAGACTGGTGCGAGCCACACAAAGTTGAAAGTGTTTTGTTCGAAGCTGTAGTCTTAATTACAAAAATACCCATTACAACGACTAGATTTGAACTGTGACGGATCCATTAACGTTTTACGTCATTTGACCGGCTCGAAATTGCGAATCAATGCATAAACCATATCTTCAGATGTCATATACCCAGTTCTCAGCAAAACGATTAAATAAATAAATAAAAAGTATTGGGACGCGATGACTACCACTAGTTTAACTGGAAATATATCAGTATAACGGAATGCTTTATCAGTGATAGGAAGCAGATCACGCTGCAAGCCAGGGCACAAAAGAGGAATCAGAATATCATGATAGAGTAAAGTATAAAAATCCATCATTCAGTGTGTTTTAACAGATTTATTAACGAGGGAAGTTTTTTGGTAAAATGCGCAGGGAAACCGGCTTTTTGTGCATGAATGCCGAAGGCTGCGCTGTACAGGCTGATAATGTCTGGATCGGGCTGCCATCTAGCGTACAGTAGACAATTACAGCAACATAAAAATGAGTAATTTATTGTCATTTTAAGCATGTTTCCAAATGTAGCTCAGAGACCAATTGCGCTGTGGGATGTATGTTTTCTTATTTTTATTTTATTGATGTGTTTGCTGATGTATTTGCAAGATTTAAACGTCTTACGTCTTGTCTGATTTTATTTATTTTATTTAACAATATCTATATATTTTTTTAAAATATTTAATGTTGCAAGAAGCTATGTTGGCCTCTTTCCAGTTGACATAACCGGAAAAAGGACAATTAAAATGCTTTTAGGTATTAAATAAACCTTTGTAGCTTTTATCATCTGACAAACTTTTTCACTTGGCTAGAACTTTCTCATATCAACTTTGCCTTAAAAGTCCAAAAGCGTGTGAAAGAAGTTAAGGGAAAGCAAAACACCGCCATCCGACCGTTCACGAAACCCTCTATAGTCTGTTTTCAGCTCGAGCGCGGAGCTTCCTCCGTCTCTCCTCACACCGATCCGCAGAAACGCACGCTGCTGTCCTCTGTTCTTTGCAAAGGTGAAACGAATAAGATTAAAACGAACAAAGAGAAACTTCTGTAAGTGTACCATCAAGGTTTTATTCCACAGATAGGGAAGAGAGCGAGAGGGGAGAGAGGGAGAGGGACAGCGAATGGGAACACAAGGCACGCATGAAAACAGCTCTGAAGAAATGGTAAAGTGGACACTTGGACATTCAAAGTGCGAGCGCCCAGCGACCGGTGGGTATTACTTGGGATCGGCGGTTTCTCAGTTTGGTCCATATTTGAAAGGCAAGTACTTTTATCACTTTCTGCAATTCCAGAGTGAGTTGAAATACATATAATAAGCTCGCAATGTACGTAAACGGGTCTTAAACTAAATCCTCAAAAACCTAGCCTATCAAATTAAGGACGCGAGACTGTCATCTGAAAGAAATACGAATATAGACCACTGGAGATCGGTGGACAGAATTCTATCGATCATTTGCACTAGTCTACATAAAAAAGACAATTCTAACGTTATAGTGATGCTGAACATGACTGAACGTTTGACTTTAAGAAACGTCTTTTCACCTGTGTAATTCGTCTTGTATGATCTCGTAATGGAAAGATCGATAGCAGTCTGTTTGTTTAAGTGATAATGTCAACGGATTAAAAGAACGACGATAGACCTGTTCAGAATAAAGTAGTGCTGACGAGTGTACAGAAACATTTAAACAAATCTGAAAAGAAGAAAAAATCTGCTGAAAGAAGTATGAAAGTACTTTTTAACAAGCTTTGAGATATCATTCTCGTTTTTTCCCTTACACCTTTCTTTAATTTAGGTATCATAATTAAAGGCATAGCTCCGTCAAAAGAGTACATTTCACTATGACTACCTATCATTTTTAGGATCATATTTTGTTTTTTTAGTGTTAGGCCTTGTTATGAGTTCATTCCATGTGTAATGTAAATTATTCATAAAAAAACATTTGTTTGTCATTAGTTGTAATGAACGTTTTATTGATAGAAAGTAAATAAATTAAAAAGCAAAACAATGCTCAAAAAGTTGCAATGTAGCACACACACACACACACACACACACAAACACAAAACAATAATAATTTATTGGATGATACTGCGAGCTCATAAAAAATGAGCTCTATGCTACAATGTTACTATGTGTGATAAAATCAAAATAATAATACTAATAACAGTAATAATGCTAATAATAACAATTAATCGTTTCAAAGCACCTCATGCAATTTCTAATATGGTGTTATTTTTCTCTAATGACCGTGCGAACTCGTTTAAAATAGCAATAAACAACATATACCATTTAGTCTAATGCATGCTCCCTAAGAGCTGCTCAGTAATAAAATCCCTCGAATGGCGGACCTCCTACCAAGTGCGCTCGGGTTAGGTGGTATAAACTCTAAGGACACAGCAGGGACAAAATATTTTCCTTTCCTCGTTTTATCAGACACTTCTGATACTACATTTAACTAAAGTCCCAATGTAAACAAAGTATTTATAAATGGTATAGTTGCTGGCTTATATTTACAGATTCTACAGGTATAAAAGTAAACGCAGTTTTTACTAACCACACTAAAGGGTTAGGTTTTGTAGTAGCCTACACTAAAGCTTCCCTTGAAGGTGAATTGCTTGTGTACTATGACTGGACAACTTATAATAAAGACATCTCTGAATTGTGAAGTGTTGATTGATACCAGGCCTGCAATGAACACATTTTAAAATGTATATAATCATCACTTATATTATACAACTGTTGTATGTTAGGTTTAATTATATATATATAGAACATAACAAACATATACTTGTAAAAATACTGAATAAAAAAGTAGTCAAAAAAAAGAAGAAGTAATCAACACAGTAATACATCAAGACTGTCAGTAAAGTAGATGATCACTACCTTGCAATAAACCCAACACGTTTTAATAAAAAAATTGCGGAAACATTAAATGTGATAAACAGTTTGGAGCGCTTTGCTTATATGGTATTGGTTTTAAACATTCGTTGTTACTGATGTATTAAAGAAAACAGATTTGATGTTAAGACAGGGATTTTGTTGAAGTTGGTTATATATATAGCCTATATATATATTGCTCTCTAATAATCTCACAGTTTTAAACACATTGCGCGCCTCTCTAACGCGACGGTGGGTTTTGTCACTCTGAGTAGATGTGAGTTGAAAGAGAAGAGGAGGGGGCTTTTGTTAAATGTGATCCCTAACTATTTGGGGGGCTCAGATTGGTGTGAAAGGGACGAGAAGGTCACTTGAAATCGCCTTTTATCCACTGCCATTTTCTCTATGGATCAGCAACTTTCAATGGACATCATCTAATCGCTCTTAATGGAAAGGGTAGTGGGGAGAGATGTGGAAAATATCTTAAACTACGCCACTTAATATTACTGCCTGGGCTTTTTAAAAGACGTAGTCGGTAGCCTACTCATTAATGTTTTGCACAAAATCACTCCAACGTTCCCCCCTCCCCCAAGTTGTCTTTATTATTATAATAAAGGCCTAACGCTCCCGCTTTGGGCACATTTGAGTTATTAAGAGTTTGAAGATATTACTTGATTTTGCGTAGTAGGTAAGAAACAACATGTCCAATCACTTAACATTTTGCTCATATGACCAACTGTAGCTATGTAGATTTTATTTTTATTTTTATGAAAAATAAAATAATCGACTATCAAAGACTTTATTTAACCTGTCTTTATTTCAAGTGCACAGAAACGGGCGAATCATCCGACTCTGCCAGTGTGGGGCTCTGTTGAATGCTGATTAAGGTGGCCGTCACTGGGCATGAAGAAAAACAGGTAGGAAAAATATTGTTATTTTTACAGCTTAAAGATTTTTGAGTGGCCCACAAAACGAATTGCATTGTCAAATTGCGAATTAATTATAAAATAGCAGTGACTGTAATTGTCTACAATGGGGTATTTTCTTTCTAGTTAGCTTGTGGTAGGAGTTTAGTTAGAGTAACTGTCAGTTTATGCTGGAGGTAATGGCTTTATTGCTCACAAACCATCATCTATTTAGAGCTTATGTGCTAATTGCCTTGGATGGTCTCAGAGACCAAGATCATAAATCCGTTAACAGTTAAAACAAGCCCAGATACACAATAATTACCTTACGCTTCTGAAATTTCCTCAAAAGGCATGAAAACCACAACAGTGACACTAAAGCACACGTAACAAGTCAAACAGCTAAAGGAGCAGGACCCATTCTCCGACAAGTCATTAGGCAGAAATCGAACAGCACCTAAACGATCATTAACGTCTTAAAATAACTTATTAAAAATAAATATTTGTAATGACAGTAAAACTGTAGATGTCCCCGTGTTATTTCATTTGTTTGAGCAAACATATGGGAAAACAAAGACATATCCACAAGGGCTGGGTTTCCCGAAGCATAATCAGAAAGAACGGAACGGAAGCAGAAGTATAACGTCAGGTGCACGTAATCTCAAAGGCACGTTTTCCCAAAAGCATCATCATCTAAGTAGAAAGTAACAGTGTTCGTATATTAAGGAGAGCGTAGCTTTTTCGAAGGACTTTCTCCTCGTTTTCAGTTCATATGAATCAAGAAGGCATTCCTAATGAACAATGTGTGTTTTCATAATTAAAAAGTCATTGTATAGGCAACACCCGAGAACAAAAGGGTGGATGTAAAAATCGCTAAAGCAATAGTAATAAAAAGCAATAGTAATCCGCTCAACGTGTGCGCATGTCACGTGATCGGCCCGATTTTACATGCAGACACTATTACGCAGGCCTACTTTGATAAACATAGCCTTATAATGGCAACAGAGTGAAGCTATAAGCTTATTACTGACTATTGATGTCAGAAGACAACATGTGCTCCTGAAATATATATTTTTATAAACAAATAAATAAAATAATTTATTTATAAAATATTTTAACATTTTCATTAACATCTGTGAAGTTAGCATAATATGTCTGAGACTTGTCTTTCCAAAGCCATAATAGTTTCTATTAAATTCAGAAATAATTAACAATTTTCAACACTTTGACAAGATAAGGCGCAGTTTCCACATTAAGCGGTATTTTCACTCTTTCGTGTTAGAAAGACCAATTCTTTTACAGATCAGCGATACTTGACGCCTGACAGCTCCTGTAAACGATGCACTGAACTTCTAATAATGCGATATGCCGATTTGTAAAATAACGTAGGCTACGGACTTTAGTTACGATAACAGCGTGATTTGCCACCCATCTTTGTGGATAAGTTTTATATTGTTTAAGATATAGGCTACTGTATCATGGAAAAACAAACCATATTTCATAAATATATGAATCCAGACATATAGTTAAACTTTGTTACAAGGTAGGCTATTCACCGCTATTTGTTTTAGAAACAAGGCGTTAAGTTAATTCTGTAGGAATTCAACACATCCCCATATCAAAAAGTATCCGAAGTATCCCACATCCCCATATCATTTATAATCCCACAGAGATTGCCCAGAAACTAAATGTCCACCCTACTTTTATCTGCTTAAACCTTTTGCCATCGCGTTTTGTTATGGTTTTAGCCTACAACGAATGTCCGAATAAGAGCAAAGCCATATATTCCTAAAGCACACAGTTTAACACAAGCGGATTCATTCTTAGAAAAGAAGAGCAAAGATAAGTGACTGTATTTGAGGGAAAGAGCTTTTGTTGTGTGTGGTAGAGAGTCACCTCACATATTCATAACGGTCTGTTTAAACCGACCTGCAGCAGGAATTTAATTGGAATTTCGTCTGTCTTAGGCACATCCACGCTGGAAGACACAAGAGATTAATTGCTTTAAAAAGGGTGATAATGTACACGTGCAAGAGGAGTACAGATAAAGAGACCTAATGTCTGACTTTTACAACATAAATTTCAAGATGCATTTCATTTAAACTAAACAGTTTTACCACATATGGACGAATATAATTAATATTAGCCTACTATAGGCTAATTATAATATATAAGCCACACACACACACAGTCAGAAGCTGTGGTAAAGTGATAGAAGTGACAGAAGGTGTGAGAAGAGAACATATAACTCACTCGTGCATGCTTACTAAATGAGGACCCATATTGTTTTTATACATACCAAAGTACTATAAAAACTGACATGTTCAGATATCCCTGAACTACAGATAAGTAAACACTCTCTCTAAAGTAAACTTTAAATTACAAAAATGTAATCTCCTTCCTCTCTACCTTCAAACATGCAGCTTCAAGTATCAACATTTTACAGAATCATTTCCAAGTAAAGAAAATAGCTTCCACTCTGCTTCTCCTCATAAAGTGAAAATGGGTAAAAAAAAAAAGAAAAGAAAGTGAAAGCAGCAGCTCTATGGAGCAATGATGAGTCATAGGGTAATTGAAATTGAGCTGTGAGTAATTTTCACTTTGTTGAGTAGTTAGTCACATTAGGGCTTTAAGGCAAATACAGCAGGTTGTTTGAGGCTAGAGCTCCAACACGCTAAAATGATGACTCACTGTAGTGTCCAGAACGGCTCTGTTTAGTCAGGAGACTTTCAGAGCGGATGATGTGGTGTGTCTTTATTTAAGAGCAACATTGCTTAAATAGCTAATAAAAGAGGTAAAAGGGAAACTTTTGGACCTTATTTACCCAACAATGTGCATATTATATACATATTAGTACCTAAAGTGTACTAGTTCCTAAATGTGACCTTGTACCTTTTTTTCTGAGAAGGTAGATGAACACAGAAAGTGTTCCCTTACAGAGCAGACATATCACGACTGACTGGACAGACACAAATATCTGGTGTATAGAACATTTGCCAGGTTTCTTAATTTTACATCACAAAATCTATATTTTTGTCTCATAGTGCTGTGTATCATCTTGTGCACCATTTATTTTAATATACTTTATTAACTGCTTTAACACTTTTACATCTGCTGATATATACATTTGTTTGTGTAATTTGAGGAACAGAGAACATCCAATTACATCAATGAGCTCTCATGTAGCAAATATAAATTTTGTTAAGAGTTATGACTGAAATGTTTTTTTTTACACTATGATATATCCTGTGACAGGTTTGATTCAGCTGTGCTCAGATTCACCGTGTGAACATAACAGTGCATATCAATAATTGCTTCCTTATCACATCATCTGCATTATATAATGAAGCATCAGAAGTCACTTACATTTTCTCCCTTCAGTCATCAGGTTTGCTGAAGATGTATTATGTTTGATTCAGGATTCATAACTAAGAATGAACAACAGAACTAATTGTGTAGGGTGTGGTGTAGTGTATATATGTAAACAATGCATATCATACTGGTATCTGTTTAGTCTCACTCCCAGTAGCCCTCAGTCATATGTTCAACATTGTCACAGACCTTCCGCTATGGATTTAAACAACAAAACCTGAATCAGGAATCTGAACAAGAGCACCACTCATGATTTGTCTGCATGGCGTCTTTCCTGTCACTAAGCAAAAGGTTTCCTCATCATTTCGATCATCTTGTTTTTGACAAAGAAACTAGAGACTAAATATGATGTTTTGAACACTGCTACTATCATGTCCACTTCCATGTCAAAGGCAATGAAGTAGGGAAGATGAGGCGGTTTGGTCACAAGATAACAATGTATTCCTGTATTTTCTTTTGTCTCTCTTTTGTCACTCTTTTTTCCCGTCTTTATCAGAATGTCTTTGTTGGTGAGCTCAGTAATAGATAGTTGTAGTGGCACTGAGGAATTCAGTCCTTGTCTGTGCATCTACATTTCCTTGAAATCACTCCATGAAGACAACAGACACATGACCTCAGAATCTGACTGCCTCTCTTTGCTTCTCTTTGAAGAAAATGCTCTGTGAACTTTTAGCTAAATGAGACAATTGTGCACTCTCAATAAGCATAATCTTTTTCACTTTCTATTTCAGATACTCAAAGACGGGCAGCAATGAGATATCCGCAGGCTTTGGGTGGAAAAACACATGGTTTGATTATGCTTATTGATACACACACCTACACCCATATAATGTAAAAACAGCACCTGCATGTCTGTTTACACGTCACCCTCTTGTACTGTACATCGAGTGTCCCTCTATCAGTTCTATCTGTCTGCAAAGGAAAATAATGCAGCCATCATTCCTAAACACACATTCCTCTTCATCTCTTAAAACATCAGCTTTTGATAAATATAGGCAGAGCTTTTATTTAAAATATGTGAAACAGAATGTTTTCAAAAGTGAAAGAGGACCGATTACAGACAGCTGTGGCACTCCAAATGTGCCTCTCCACCCTATGGTTAGGACAGCAGTTAGTGAGGGACTTCCTGCATGGAAATCTGTGTATGTTTTCTTTCAGTGAATTGAACATCCTGCAGATCTTAAATTCCAGTCAGCAGTAAACTCCCTGACCTCTGAGCACAAAATTAGGCACATCATATAAGTGAAGGACTGCAAAACAGAACAGAAAGATAGAGATAAAAGAAAGATAGAGACAGGGGGAGAATGAGGGATAATTCAAACTTACACATCTTCTGTGTTGCATTTTTCGTAATTATTCATTGTATGAAAATGAAATTAGTATACATGATTAATTATAAGCTATATAAGCAAAACAGTTTTTTTTTTCAACAGCAGTATATTTTAAGCTAGTCATAGTTTGTAAAGTATACAAACTATTTCTAGCTATTTATTCCTTACCTGACCATATGTTATTTTGTAGTCAGGTTAATTAAAATTAAAATTAATTTGTCAAATTACAAAATGTTTTTTGCTTAAATAAAACCAGTTCCTTTATGTTACAACATGGAACACATTTGTTAGGTTATGTGATGACAAACATTTTTTTTGCACTATAGCTAATCACAGGAAAATGTGGGACAATGAACAAAGCAACCCATATAAATAGATCTAGTCATCGTATTGTAATGCTCATAAACATACAGACTCTTTTTACATATATGTGAGATCCATTTGTTTATTATGACGCATAAATGCAATAAAAGGGATAATCTTGTACTGTATTATAACATTCTATGTCTAATAACACAGTGATGTAAACAGCCATGAAAGTGTCAGATTTCATCTGCTATTACATGGACAGGGTTGTCAGTTACAACATATGCGGTGAACCCGATCTGCCAATGTGTTTATTGAGCTATTATCAATTGACTGATGAAACAAACTACTCACCAGTCAACATATGTTCCTGATTTGCTGGATTTATTTGATTTTAAACCATGTGTTTTCTGTTTTGAAATGATCATGGAGGTTTGCAACAGAGCATTCTCTGCAGATTACAAACAATAGAGTTTTGGTGAAACAATATGATTTTACAATTGTATATTTTGAGCTTCAAGAGCAGTGGTGAATTGCGCTGGGGCGATGAGAGACGTTTTAATCCATGTATTTCTTTTTTCAAGTTAAATTTTCCTATTTAATAAAATATACTGCTTCATATAACTAACATGGAAATAAAATATGTGCCTTCTGTCTCCTCATACCACAGTCACAATATATATTCAGTGTTTTTAAACCTCTTCCTCTTGTCCTGAAATACTCCCATATTGCCAGTCATCTATCAGAAAAAGCTTAAAGGTAAGTGGCGTCTCCTCATTACCTAGAAGGGCAGGTTCTGCCTTAGGTTCACAGGTGCACAGCAATTGATAAATCCAGCAATGCCATACTATAATGTAATGTATAATGTATTCCTCTATGTATTTTTTAATGTACAGAATGTAAAATATTTATGTTCTGACCAGTGTTGACATTTGACATATCTGAATGCCTCTAAATAAACTATTTTGGAATACGTGCATATTAAAAAAAAATATTCTGTTTCTCATTTCCTGCGTTTCCCTTTGTCTGAAATCATATGCTTTATCTGGAGTATTATTGTGTACAGCTCTCAAAGGACAGAGTTGTTTCCCAGAGCTGATCACATGATCCTATCATGTGCAATGAAGTTGTTCTCCTATTGGTCGGTTACTCCACTATGCCACATTTGCACATCACTTCTTTTTTTGGGGTTGTTTTACAGATTGGGGGCTGGAAGTTATATATAGGTATATATATATATAGTGTTCATTTTTATATGTGGTTATAATTGTGCGACCCCCCCCCCCCCTATCATTTCCCTTATTTTTGTTGATAATGACACTTGCCCTGCTTCGGTGAACTGGAGGAGAGGCCAAAGAAATCACAGTGCCTAATCACTTGAACAATGTGAGTGAATGTGTAGCTTTCTGAACAATGCGACACCACATGATGTGGTGGGTGGAAAAGAAATCTCAAAGCCCAAGCACACTCTCCCTCCGTAGTATTCTTTCTCGACTTTTTAGCTCTCCTTCGTGTACCATGTCTGTCAGCGACTTCTTTACTGGCTTTTAGGTGGTGTCGCCGATAATCAAGAAACAGTAAACACCACAGACAGTCGACTATGGCGCGACCTTGGAACACGTCCCGTGCAATGACCATTATAAATGCTACGTCTTTCATCTCTTTCGCTTTAGACGTCAGGCTGCGGGATTGCAGCTGTGTGGCGGGTGCCACCAGACTGTTCACGTCTTGCCTTGTGTGTATGTGCGTGTCTGTGTGTGCGAGCGAGCGATCCCTTGGGGCTCTCTCCCTCAGCCCTGGCTCCCTGATTCGGTGTGTAAAAGCACCCCTGAATGATGGATTACTGTGTCAGTGCGGCCTGCGAAGGATTAATTTGTTTCATTGATTTCTCTTTAGGCAGAATGCCAGCGTTTGCTGCTTCCCACCTCCTTCCCGGAGACTCCCGGCCATAATAGACGGTAATGGCCTAAGACAAATCAACCCGTTTCTTGTAAAAATAGCAGCAAATAACCCCTGACTTTGCCTCACGAGCGTAAACCAGGGAGAAGCTCGATTCTGACAGCCACATTCAAAGCGGGCATTAACCCCAGGAGAAAGCTCGCGCTCCACTTGAACAAAGCCATAAGTCTTGAATACTTACATCCCCCACTCACAGCTCAGAATGGATTGGTAATGACCGACTGTCTGGCTGTGCAGGTTATATCCGCTTCGCCTCGGCCAATCACAGGAGTGAATGCCCTCCTCAATGCTTACAACAACATCCTACCAAGCAACAGTTTCTGTGCATTAGTTGAACATATGGATATCATATCTAAGCACCACAGTGAGAACCCTAACAAATGTAGCCAATAAACACTCGCCCCTGACTGTGTTTGCTAGCTCGGGGCCTGCCGTTGTGATGTTTCAGGCCTGGGCAGAGGATGAGAGAGTGTGTGGAGCTCTGGCCAGGACCCTCTATGTGGTCTCTAAAGGGCCTGGAACACATAACATGCACACCCACACACAAAAAAATAAATAAAAAAAGTCTTTCAGAGCTGATGGGCATCCTCAGTCAAGTGATGGATTCAAATTTTCATTTTAGAAATCTGATTGCAGTACTTTGAATGAACAGTAGGGAATTACATTTTGAATGGTCAATTCAGGTTAATGCTCAATTAGTCTCAGCCTCAGTTGTCAAGCCCACGGACCGTTGGCTGAACATCTGATGCATATGGCACACAAAAGTGTAAACACTTCAGGAGTTTAGAAGTCGTCATCGGATTGGTTGAATTATACAGGATTTATTTCAGGATTACACAGATGTGTGTGTCGCGTTCTTTAACGTTCCGCCTGGAAACAAAGATGCCGTGACGACAAACGCTTATCAGGATCAACTACATGCTGGATTTTCAAAGGTATGTGAAATATTTAAAGTTTGCGGTATAGAATCTTTAAAATACGTCCAAGAGTTTTACACACCAGTCTGTTATTGTGGCGACATTTCCACGCCCCGAAACATGATGCTGAACGAAACGAACTGTGATTGGTTGTTTGACATGTTGGTCAAACGGCCTCATGGGCATGCCTTGGCCAATGAAGGCTGCCATGGATTCCAGACCTTCAGCTGTCAGTCTGAAGGTCTGGCCATGCGAGACTATTGCTCAATCACTTGAGCATGATTGGCGTAATTCATCTTTTAAAATCAAGTAACTCATATTTACATCACCCACCTGGGTTTGAATATTTTGTAATGAAAATGCATTGCTTTGTTTAGTATTACAGAAATATATATAACTTTTTTCCTCTTTTAAAAGTCTCTTTGCAAGGTGTCCAACTGTTCATTTAAGATTTGATATAAATAAACTATGTAAGTGACGTGACATATAACCAAGTATGGTGACCCATACTTGGAATTTGTGCTCTGCATTTATCCCATCCTAAGTATACATACACACACACACACACAGTGTGGGCAGTGGGCAGCCATTTACGTTGCGGTGACCGGGGAGCAGTTGGGGGTTTGGTGCCTTACTCACGGGCACCTCAGTTGTGGTATTGAAGGTGAAGAGAGCGCTGTACATTCACTCCCCTCACCTACAATTTCTGCTGGCCCGAGACTCGAACTCACAACCTTTCAATTACGAGTCCGACTCTCTAACCATTAGGCCACGACTTCCCCACTGCCATTTATGTAAGACTGACTTTTTTGTCTCATACTCTTTTTTTTTTCTTTTTTATACCATGGCATAGACATAATAGTTTAAAATGTAAACAATCAACTTTTACATGCATTTTAGAACAAACAAAAGACATTTTAATGTTCTCATGTTAAAGACTCCTGACTTGTTTTTTTTCTTCTTATTCTTCTTTCTTTTTGGTATAGATAAAATAGTTTATAATGAAAACAAACTTTTACATGCATTTAAGAACGAACTAAAGATATTTTAAATCTGATATTTGACAAAAATTCTAAAACATTTCCTGGTGAGATTTTTTTTTAAAACACCCACTATTTGTTATGTATATTTTTAATAAAACCTTGACTAGTAATATTAAAAGCAGTATAGTCCATATACATTGCATGATGGTGGTTCTTCACCAGTCAAATCCTGAATTATTAGTTTGACACCTTGCATACACAATTTGATTGTTTCTAGTTTTTATTTCATTTACACCAGGGCTGATTTCATATAATTTTGATATGAATACATTTATCCCATCCCAATTTGCCACTTTTGCAACAAGACATACTCATTCAGGTTTGAGTTCTCGGTCTTCTCTCGCAATAATTATTTACTGCCCTTCCACTGAAGGCACTGCAGTGCAAACACTCAACACAATATTTTTTTTTTGTAATTTTTTTTTTTTTACACCTCAGGCCAAATCAATCCCAATGCCCTTTCGGCCCTGTCTAGAAACAACGTTCTTCAACACTGATGCTGTGGGTGGAATTAGGTAATCTCAGCTATGATACTAACTCATTGCTAGACTCTTCTCAGGCTCCTTGCTGTCAAGAGCGGTGTTCCTCTCAGAAAAACAACAGTTCTCAGGGGTCCTTACATCCTTAAGTGCCTCCAGAAAAGGTTAGTTGTCAGGTAATTGTCCAGCTGCGGTTGGGCTTATCTTAATCACAGTGCTTCAGCTTAAGCCTGGGTCCGTATTATGAAGAGTCTAACAGTGCTAAAGAGGAGGGTGGCTAGCTCATGGGTTTTGTTGTTCTTTTTCTCTTTTTCTGCCCGCCTGGTGTGCTGAGATAGCCAGAGCAAAGTACGGTAAGTTAGCATCAAGCTACAACACATAATGTGGACAAAGTGTTGGACTACTGTTGATACAAGCAACAATATTTCATACAGAAGAAAAACAAAAAGAACAAATGCAATGGAAATGTAGCAACACCTTTGAGCCGCCGAGAACCAAACAAGCCAGTCAAGGCACAATCCATTTGTCATGGTTTGTTATGTATATCTGTAAAGTGCAGTAACTTGAGGG
Organism: Schizothorax lantsangensis; assembly: GCA_027422415.1. Taxonomy (NCBI): domain Eukaryota; kingdom Metazoa; phylum Chordata; class Actinopteri; order Cypriniformes; family Cyprinidae; genus Schizothorax; species Schizothorax lantsangensis. The sequence goes on along the minus strand of CM049842.1, from coordinate 21,125,559 downwards.
GTTTTTGAAACCTTTGATGTTGCCACTGAGTCACTGTTAAAGGGGTTTTGTTGGAGGAAAACTGTATTCAGGATCCATAGCAATACAGGGTCCTTTGGTAACATAAAACAACAACAACAACTAAGAAAGGCCTCTAACAAGGGTCAGCAAATGGTCGCAAACATCTATTAACTCTGTTCTTAGAAAGCCAAATTAAAACACACAAAAAAGCACAGATCGCTGATCATAGAAACATTAAAAATGTAAACCAGGTTCATTCAACCGTTGCAGCCATTCATTCTGATGTAGTTTGCAGCAGTGACACATAGTCTGCTGTCATTTTGCTCCACCAACGTCAAAGGTCGAACACAAACTATAAAATATTTGTCGGGGGTCCATCAATAATCTTGACATGCTGAACCATACAGTACAAAGCTAGAGGCAGAATGAAGTGTCTCGACAAAAGCATCTGGCGCACATGTTGACCCAGAGGCCAAAAGGTTAGCAGCCAGACTCCTCTACCCATCCCCACCATGCTTTCATATGTTCATTTGATGGTCGCTGTGGCAATTATAAAGGTATACTTCAGCCAGGTCTAATGGACTAGGGGCAAAGAGCAAAGCCTTTACAGTGGGGACCCAAGTCAAAGGTTAGCATGGCCACAATTATGGAGCATTCGATGAAATAGCAGCAGTGTACACGCAAACTGCTCATCTTTATGCATATCCTACCTATGAGCAAGCCTTATGGAAAACACATTAATGATCATTTTAGCCGTCATGCGGTAGATGCTGTTTTTGTTGTCTAGATTGCCGCTGGCTCTTAATGACTATTAAATATGAATGGCCAAGGTCATGAGGGTCACAGTCTGCATTTAGAGTGTATGACCAGTGCCACATGTAAAGGTTAAAATGGAATTGCTTGTGCCAAGTTTATGAAGAGCCCCATTTATGCAGGCCAGCAGGGGTGATTTATGACCGGAGATAAGAGGAAGGATGGGTGGAAAACTCTTTCTTTTTCAAATGCAATCAGCTTCTGTAAATACGCAGCTTACTTATATCCATCACGCTGTCACAGGGAATCGCCGTTCCCTTGCTCAGATGAAATAACAGCTTTTGTCTTGGTACAGACAACTGTGCTTTCGAAAAATAGTTGTTTTAGCATTTGTGTAAGTGTGTGTGAGTGATATGAAGTCCACTTTCCAAGATCCATAAGACAATATTTATTAGCCTATGCAATTACATCATTCTGAGCAAACAGTATACCATATCACAACATATTTAAAAGTAATCACTCATTTAATTCTCTGTATAATCCATTGTAACAGCAGTACTACGTATGCAGACGGCATAGTTAAAAGGATGGATTGCCTCTTAAAGCAGACTCTGCTCATTCAATTGGCCATATAAAAGGAAAACTGTATTTTACTTGGCATCTGATTCAGAAGCGACTGCATGTCTCATCATTACTACCTGCCCTCATAACTAGATAAAGTTATTGCATACTTGGTCTGATTTAATTAGGTTTAAAATAATTGATCTTCATTAAACTGAACTTTTGGGATTCATAACGTGTCCAAAAGGTAAATTTGATCTGCTATCAGGACAGACTCATATTCACAGCTCAAACCGGGACGTTTTGTGACTGAATTGCACAGCCAAGAACATTTGTGGGTCTTTGGCCCTTAAATCTGAAAACCACTCAGTGGTAAGATCTTTGTGAAACTGCACCCCAGTGGCTCAGGGTCTGGCTGAAATGGAAAAAAATGAACGAGAGATGTGCTTTGAACTCTTTGCCAAAACGGAAACACGGTCTAGTGCTGCTCATTTTAACGAGTCGTAAGGACTATTTTTGTTCCCTCATATAGTAATAAATTTGGTCTTTCCTTTTTATGTAAGCTTAATGTTTTTCTAGGTGTGGATCAAAGGGTGATAATGCGGAAAACCATACGCATCAATACCTTTCAGCTCATGCCTCTCAGTATCACACACCAAACCTGTTTCATTTTTACTATATGTTGCATTTGGACTTCACTAACCAACTTTGTGGTGAAAGAATGAAAATATATGAATCGCTGTGGGAAAAGTCAAACAAAAATTTTATATAACAAACCAAAATATTGGTTTGATGACTGACATTTGAAATAGGGCATAGAGTGGATATAATTTAAGTCTAAGTACACTCTTCCCCCTTTTCACACACCCCTCTGGGTGACTGTTATTAATGCTATTTCCTCTTGTCATATTATGTCATATGGGACATTCAAACAACGTCATCTCCTGTAAGGGCCCTACATTCCGCCAGTAGTCAAGAGTACAAATCATCATCAGACCAGACACAATCATCATCACTGTCCTCCTGTATGTTATACAGTGCTGTTCATCCCTCTCCTAGAAGGATTTATTTTTTGGTTGTGTCTGTCTGGCAGCATATCATATTAGAATACGGTTTGAAATACGGCTGAATTTTTCGTGTGAAACTTCTTCATTAGTATGTGTGATGTTTTGTTTCTTATTGGGATGGATCAGGTACTCTTTGAAGACTTCCCACCTGGCTGTTGGTTTGTTTGTTCAAGGAATAGAGCTTTGCATTAAAATATTATTTTATCAATAGCGTGATCAATAGTGTCAGCCCGCCGTTGTGTAATTATTCTGGCCTCCTGTATCAATAAAGCTGTCATGCTTGATCTCCTGGTTGTGAACAGGCTGAAAACAGAGTCAAAAAACATTCAAATGTCTTTTCTGACAAACAACATTTCAAGCTTTATCTTATCCCTATCTCTATCACTAAAGATAATCATTCAATTGTATGACCATCAATGCACATGAGCCTGCACATTGCATTTGTTTATTAATGGAAGAGAGCATTAAGATAAAATTGTTGAATCAATTCAGGATTTTTAATGACATTAAAAGTTATCGAGAAAAAGAAACCAGGCTATATCTTAAGGATATCGCAGAACAGTTGCGCTAATGATCAGACCAACACATGATAGCGAATGTGATATTGTTTACATTCAAAATGTCAATAAACAAAAACTTTATATTGCCTTACCTACATTTCTGACACAATCTTGGATGGAGGAATGTGTAATGTTCATAGTCTTGTTTGTCACAATGATGTCACTACAGTCTTTCCACACTTCACACAAATGTGTATGTAAGTACAACCGCCATGCTAACACATTGCAGCAGCAGGAGCGTCAGAAGCAATGAGGCAGTTTATATCAGGGGATTGTGTTTCACAGTCTAGCTCTCCTGGGACAAACGGGCCTCAGCCAATAACACTTAAGACCTGGTACAGAAAAACGCAAGATCTTTTATTGCCACTCATCATTCATGTAATATCTGGCAGCATTTGTGATTACAGAACAAGTGATTGACTAACTAGACACTTGGGTGGTGAGTTACGACCAGGCTTACCTTCTAGTTCGACGTGGGACATCTGCGTCGACAATAACTCTTCCATCCCACTTCAACAGTAAATCACAGAAAACGCCAAAGACGGAACAGTTAAATAATAACCTCAGATTTATTGTAAATCTGTCACAAAATTAACATTACGGTGAGGCCACTTCAAGATAGAGAGAAAGAGGATGGAGAGGTGATCGATAGGAAAGTAGATGAGAGTATTGATATAGTGCAAGAGAGAGAGAGAAACGGAGAGCACAGGTAGGTTGATCGACCACCTGCACTAGAATCAATGAACTCAGGCGACGTGGAGAGAGTCTGTAGTGAGATAGTGAGGTGTTGAAAACTGTTATCCATGGGCGACGGGAACCTTATCAGGACAAATATGGGACCTCACGGATGTCAACATCTACAATGTCAACATCTACAAAAGATAGAATTTATAACTAACAACAATGATAAAAACATGTTGATAAATGTTTGGCTTTACATTTTATGCATTGTTCAGACACTTTAGAATAAGTTACATTAAAGGGGTCATCGGTTGCAAAATTCACTTTACAAGTTGTTTGAACATAAATGTGTGTTGGAGGTGTGTGTGTGCACGCCCATCCTATAATGATAAAAATCCACCCAGTGTTGTTTTTTATTTAATCCCTATTTTAAAATCCCCTTTCTCAAATCAGGCTGTTCTGAGATTCCTGTCAGAAGACCGTCTTACCTTAGACCCGCCCTGAGAGAGCTGTCATCAGTCCGTCGACTCGACCCCCGTGCAGGGGAAAACAAGAACATATCCGATCATTACCATCATTTGGCAGTCTTTTTTACCCAAAGCAACTAACATTGCATTTGAATTTGCATACATTTTGCCAGTATGTGTGTTCAAAAAGGAATAAAACCCAAGAAGACAGTTGAGGAGTGGTTTAATTTCCATTTAATAATGTCATAAAAGTGATCTAAGTGAGTCTGATTCAACCCACAACTAATTTGATGCTTTTCTGACACTGTTCCGTTAATGTTTTTGAAAGAACTCATAAAAGCCATTTGTTTGTAAATCAAACTAATTATTATGGAAATTAAACTTAACACCAAATATACATTTATGAAATAAGTAGCAAAGAGAGCCTGGAAAACTTGCCCTCCAACTTGCTACTTAGTAGTGTTTTGGGTGGATCAACCAGTAGAAATCAAACCAAATTGAAAATATTAAAATACAACAAGGAGCTGTTTGTATGTCTGTATTGTTGTGCAAATCCAGTCACAGTAGTCCATATGTCAAATCCATTTTTCACACATATTTATTAAAATGCAGACACTGGAGTGATTTTTCAAGCATGGAAATTGCTCACCATGAAAGATCTTGGAGCAGCAGTGTGCAGCACAGTAAAAGCCCTGATTCCTTTGATGGACATTTGGAAGCCAGTGTAGAATGGTAGAAAACAAGGAGGTGGTCAGCAGCACCTAAAACATCATACGCTCTTAAAAATGTGTCTCTTTATCTTGTATGGGCTTTTTAAGCTCCCTTCTTTCAAAGCTCTGTATTACCCCTGGTTATATGTGGTGGTCCTGGCAGAGCGGCTCGCTGGGGGTGTTTTTTTTTTGACGTCTGCAAGACAGAATTGGACCAGCTGACGTGGACACATCTCTTTAGTCTGAGCCAGAGGAATACACTGCCTGTTTCACACAGCTTTAGGCTAGTTTGCAAGAGAGTCCTGGAAACTGAGCCAAGATGGAGGTTGTTGTGGACAGTTTGAGAGGATTTGCTGTGTACAGGCTGGGACAGAGGGCTTTTATGACTCAGGAATACCTCGACTTGACTGTTCTAGAATATTGTAATGAGAAATGTAGTTTAAAGATGGAAACACAAGAACTCAACCATAAGTATCTCCAAACAGACAGACACAACAACACATAACATGTGCTTTTCCTCTTCCACTGCTCACCTGTCCATTTCCATCTACCGTCTCCTCTCGAAGGCACAGAAGCGCATCTAGCTCTACATCTGCGTACCGTATACACACAGGAGACACGTCGCTCGAGTCTGGGTCTACATTCTGCAGCCAGTGTAGACAGCTGCCTGACTGCTTGCTTCTTCCCTTGGTTCCCCCGAGACCTCCTCTCCTGCCATGCCTCTCTCGGAAGGTGATTGATGAGAAGCCATTTCCGTACTTCTCCCTCGCAGACATCACCCGGCTCTTCTCCACTGATGTACCATGTGAAGACTCCTCTCTGAGGGATGGGTTTCTCTTCAAGCCATCAAATGAAGCATCCATGCGCTGGAGGTTGTGCTGGGCCGACTGCAGATGCTGCAGTGGACCAGACCAAAGCCTGACAGTGGTGTGGGTGAGTGAAAACTGGTCTAGCCAACCTGTTTGAGGATGGGAAAGAGGAAAGGGGAGGAAAGAGTGTGTGCTATAAGCATTAGGCTGTCTCCAGTGCTCCACAAGACAAGATTTGTCTAGTTTGGATGCATAGTGGTCATGCAGAATGAGAGACAGATGTAGGCAATGACTCAGGGAAACCCATAAGAAAAGTCACAAATGAAATCTCTTTAATGTTTCTCCCCCTTTTCCTCAACAATGAGCTAAACTGCTTGACAAATGTTGCTTCTAAGTAATTTCACATGTATCTCCTTTAGGGGTGTCTCAGAATATTTTAATATAAGCCCAAACATTTCTCAACAAATTCCTCCAAATGTAAATTATCTGAGCTTTCCTATTGACATTGATAAGTATATACTTTATGCTGATAATTGTCTTTTATTTGTTTATTTAACATTTGAGGAAAGTTGATTAAAGAAATAGTTCCTGCAAAACAGTTCATCCACTCACCGTTATGTCGTTCCAAGCTATATGACTTTCTTTCTCCCGCAGAACACGCACACGCACACGCACACGCACACGCACACACACACACACACACACACACACACACACACACACACACACGTTTGTTTTTGTGAAAAGTGGGGACATCCCATAGGCGTAATGGTTTTTATACTGTACAAACTGTATGTGCTATTGCCCTACACCAACCCTACACCTAAACTTAGCCCTCACAGGAGACTGTGCATTTCTACGCTCCCCCCAAAAAAACTCACTCTGTATGATTTACAAGCGTTTTGAAAAGTGGGGACATGGGGTAATGTCCTGAAAAGTCACCTTCACCTTGTAATACCTATGTCATACCTGTGTCATTATACAAATTGATGTCCTGATTTGTCACAAAAACGCGCGCACACACACACACACGCACACACACGCACACACACACACACACACACATACATTGTATAAAAAAATTGTAAAATTGCTCACACACTAAAAGCATACTTGAGTGAAATCTAATGTACCTAACTCATGTACCTAATCTTTAGATCAAGTTTGAAAAGCTGCAAGCACATTGTCTGCTTCACACTCAGCTTGCAAGTTTTGCACAGTTACAAAACACAGTAACTGCAGTTCTCTACATTAGACACATAAATCGAAACAGCTCTTGTGTTTAATTTGAAAACAGTTATTCTAAACGCCACATTTATTTACTTATTACCTACACTGGAGTGCTCACACTCATAGCTAATTTGTTCACTTAAAAATCAAACAAAACTCTGTTTTGAGAATAAAACCATTTATATTACCCCTTGCATTTCTGTTTATAGTGTAATATATACTGACTCTGCATACAAATTGTATATACAGTATTTGTGCTCATACACATATGTGTGAGTGAATGGCAAATGGCTGTGTGACCCCCTGCACACTGAATATGCCACAAACAAGATAGTATTGTTTTACATTTTTCACATCCTTGTGTAGTTGGTGTATAAGAGCTAATCAATTGTGCATTATATTTGTACGATTTATGATTCAAAAACACATTTTGAGAATAGTTAAAATCGATTTGAATGTGATTTAAACTGATAGCTTTAAACTGAGTGTTTTGGGGTTTTGTGTGTAGCTTTTTCAAAATGAGCTATAGCTTCAGAAACTGTAAGCAAGTGTTTTTGTTCATACAATGAAAGTCAGTAGGCCCCACAGTTTTTAAAATATCTTCTTTTGTGTTCCAAATAAAAAGTCAGAATTTGAATTTTTGGGTGAACTATCCCTTTAAGATTGCGCACATTAAGTTTCATGAGCTATGAAAGAGCAACATCTGAGCAATAGCATTTCCCTCTGGGAAAGCTCAGCGATTAGAGGAACACATAGCGCTAGACACTCAAAGACAAAAAAAATAGACATGGAATGAACAAATGAAACAAACCATTTACACAACACAATATAAAGCAAGACAAACACAGATGGAGAAACGCAGAGCAGCACAGCGCTAAAATATGGTAAATAAAGTCTCTCAAAGCAGTTTACCCACATTCAAAGTGATATAACACACATTATCATTGCAGGATTTGCCTTGCTCATCACATCACTTACTTTGCACTAATAATAGACTTCAATGAAGCGCATTGTATTAGTGCAAGCTAGGTGGCTAACAAGGCCTTCAGTGATAGACTACTACAAGTTTGTGTACATAAAAAGCTAATGAACCAGAAGAGTGATATACTTCACTTGTTTTCTTTTCATTAACCCCCTACCCCTCCTTTTTTGTCCTGACTTGGCACAGTCGGTCGTGGCCATCAAAGGCTTGAACGCAATTGTTGTGCGCTTAGCATCTGATGCTATACCCCTGCCCTGGGTAAAAGAACAGCCTGTGTGATGCTGCACAACAACATTTGACCCCATTTAAAAACTTGATACCAATTAAGTAGGATTTTATCCATAAATAATTTAGCAGGTTCTATCTCTCTCTCTTTCTCCCGCTCAATCTCGCACTGCACTCTCACAGTGGAAAGAGACTGGCTAATGAAGCACTCACTTGGGTGAAAGTGGAGCAGACAGGCTGACTATGGCCCATTTTTATCAGCTTCTCTAAGTGATTCATTTCTAAACTTGATATTTATATTGTGGCGAATGATTCTATATGCTTTGGCCCATCATCTTCTAACTGATTGGTTTAGCTCACGATTCTTGCAGAATGGTGGAAGGCCAATGAAGAAAGTGAGATAGAAAGATAAAGACAGAGAGAGAGAGAGAGTGTGAGACTAAGGATTTCCAAGGACATCATGATGTGGCAAAAAAAATAATATATATTGCTAATATGCTATTGGACATTCCTGTATTTATACAGAAATAATATGAATATTTAATAAAAAAATGTTTCAAGTATTTTAAAATTAAAATAAAAATGCTTTCAATTTAGTTTTTTAATACGATGCACATTGCTGCAAGTTATTCAGATAACCTTAAGTTTTAACTATCAAGTAAACAGTCAGAAATAAAGATCCAATTAATAGTAGGGATATGTTTTCTTTCTTTCTTTTGTCAGTATTGTTGTTTGATTAATATTAACAATATAATATACATTTTTATAACAAGCCAACTCACAATGTTCACAATGATACCTCACTACACAAACTTTTTGAACCAATAAGTGTAAATGTTAAACCCAGGGATTCTGTGCTGGTTACTCAATACTACTGATGCTGTAGAAAGATTGCTATGGTTGCATCATTTTTTATTTATTGAAGTACTGTAACTTCTGATATCCATAGATCAAGAATAAAACAACAGCATTAATGATAATAAATGCCCGACTGACAATGAGAAAAGAAGGATGAAGTTAAGTAGGGATAAAGAATGGGTGCGGAAGCTGGGGATGTGATTAATGAGAGGGCAGGGGGACTCATGTTGTGCAGTACTGAAGGGAAAGATAACTTGTGTTTGAGTGCTTGAGTTTTAAGCATGAGCGTATGCGCTTGTGTCAATGTGTGTATGCGTGTTTGTCTGCGTTACATACTTGGTTGCTGTTTTCTTTTGCTTGAGCTCTATCAGTGGGGGATAGTTGCTGTCTTGTTTGAAGCGAGCTCCAGTTTCTGTGAAATCAGATTTTCTATTCCCCCTGCTCCTCTCTGCAATGCCAGTGAAAACACATACAGGCACACACACCCCATCTATAAGGCTTGGCTTCTACAAACACTGAAGAGCATGTCTGTCTACATCTTATGTCTTTTTTTTCATCGTGCTTCTTTCTCTTTTCTTTTCTTTCACTTCTTGAAAGACTTCTCATCATTTAATATTGTGAGTACAAATTTGTTCATTACACAACTACTATTTATGTACAAAAATCTAATTCATTATAAACACAGTGAACAATGACTTCATTGTAACTGAATTGAAGTATATGATTTCTGTCACTAGTGTCACTATTTTACAAATTGCAAAAAAACTCCTGTCAGCCATTGGTTGGACATAAAATTAAAATTAAATTAAATTAAAATAAATAAAAACTAAATAAAATTAAATAAAATAATAAAATAAAGAACAGAAATGTAAAAATAAATAAATAAATAAAATAACAAAAGGTAATTGCAACTTTCATCTCACAATTCATACTTTATTTCACTATAAACAAAAAAGTCAGAATTGCGAGATATAAACTCAGAATTCAGACTTTTTCCTCACAATTCTGAATTTACATCTGAATATTTCTTCTATAAATTCTTAGTTTATATCTTGCAATTCTGACTTTTTTTCTCTGAATCCTGAGTTTAAATCTCACAATTCATCTATCTATCTATCTATCTATCTATCTATCTATCTATCTATCTATCTATCTATCTATCTATCTATCTATCTATCTATCATCCATCCATCCATCCATCCATCCATCCATCCATCCATCCATCCATCCATCCATCCATCCATCCATCCATCTACAATGAAAGTCAGTGGGATCCAATGTTGTCTTTGACCCCATTACATTCATTGTACGGAGAGAAGCTGTTGAAACATTCTACAAAATATCTTCTCTTGAGTCAAACAGGTTTGGAATGACATGAAGGTAAATGATGAGCGGATTTTCATTTGAGAACATTCCTTTGTATACAAACCCTTCCTCTAATCAAAAGTAGGCAGAAAAGGCTGAGTACAATAATTCTCCATAATTCTCTCAGAACAAGCGGTTTAACACAGTCTTCACCCCACACTTGACCTGCTTTATGCAGCAATACAGTATCCCCTCCCCCTTTTGCCCACTTTTCCACCCTCCCTCTCCTCCAGCTCGAGGTTGGGCACAGGGCGGAGGGCATGCCAAGCTGGTCGACACTTTTAAGCAAAGATTAAAGCTCTTCCTTTTTAATCAGTCATTTGGCAATGTGCTAAGCCTTTCCTATCCTGCCACTGCGGCAGATCAATTTTTAATGCAACTGTGCACAGTGCAGCCGTCTGACAGGCAAGAAAGGCAGTATTTACAAAGGGTCTATTTACAAATATGTGAGTGAAGAAAATCTTTGCGGGCCACAATTGATCAGTCTTAAGGAATTTTAAATGAATCTTCTGTCATGCACTGCGACCTCTGAGAGTCTCGATGTGCAAGAGTGTGGCAGCTGTGTGGTGTCATTTTATATGCCAGAGTGTATATACTGTATATATTCTGTTTTCCTGTTTATTTATTTATTTATTTTTAAAATGTGCAACAATTACTTATAGGGGCACAAACTGCAAAACACAGGATGTCTGTGTTTTGCAGAAGTTTTTTATTTAATTTTTTTCTTAACAGCTCTACTCTGAATTTAGACTTTAAAAACAGTGTATGTATGCCCTGTAATGATAAATTAATGAAGGAGTGCCATACTTTCAGATATGCATGTTTTTTTGGAGACTTCATATCTGAACTGTTGAACATTTTGATTCAAAACTAGGCTAAAGATGATTTAAACTTGTTTTAGTTCACACACCTCATAAAAGTGTCAAGATATTAGTTAAAATAACCTTAACTACGCTCACCTTTGCATTTTTATAGGCTTGTCTCAAATTTACCTCAAAATTACCTCAGTCGGCTTCCACTCTGTCATTCAGCACCCAGCACTTCATTGATCTCCACAAAATTGACCTGGTTTCCTTCAGATCAATGCTCTATTACATGCCATCATTGTGAGGTGAGTCGCAGCGGTGAAGAGTTCAGCACGCTGTTGTTTAACCTCTGTCCTCTTTGTGCAAGCTGTCTGAGCGAGATGCTAAATTACAAAGGAAACAACAAGGCCAGGAGAATTGAGTGTACGGAAGCTACATATACACCACAAAGGGATGCACGGAACACAAGCCCATTAAATAACCACTGCAATTTACTCGCATTGAGTGCTTTAGCAAGGCTACAGACTCTCAAAAGTACCTCCCATCTCTTGGCCATAACACACAAATGGTGAGTTATTCGTAATAATGAGAGTTTAGATATCAGTCGAATGTGTTTTGAAAGAAAAACTGGTATGTTATTTGAAAAGAAACAAGCTTGACCTCAAAAGCATGACATCAAAGTAAGGCTGAAGATAATCAGTCCAACAATGCTTTGTTTTATGAGGGTAAATGTTTATTCATTCAAAAAATTCTACAAACATAAAGTCATAGCCTTATCAAAGTATTTTTCCATAAAGTAGCCCGTTAATAATGAAAATAACTTAATTTTAATGTACTTCCATTCAATTTTCAAATTTGGGGTCAGTATAATTTTGAAAAAAAGTGTAATGCTCACCAAGTTTACATTTATTTAATTATGTATACAACAAAAACTGTGATATTGTGAAATATTATTACAATTTGAAACAGCTGTTTCGTCTTTTAATATATTTTAAAATGTAATTTATTTTTGTGATGGCTGAAGTGTCAGATTATCTATCAGAAATTATTCTAATGTGCTGATTTGATGCTCAAAAAACATTTCTTATTATCAACGTTGAAAACAGTTTAATATTGCTTAATATTAACTGCAATACAGTTTCTGTATTTGAATACAGATGAATTATTTGATGAATATTAAGTAAAAAAAAAAAAAAAAATTTATTTAACAATGTAAATGTTTTTACTTTATATATATATATATATTGCAAAGTAAATGTCTCCCAGTGTCCATACAAAACATCAAAAATGACATTTATAGCAGACTACATTGTAACCAAGCCAACTGTTCTTAATCTCTTTATCGAGCTTGGCTTTCTCTACCTGTTTCTCAGAGGGAAATCAGTTAACCAAGCAGTGTTGTGTGGTTTTGACAGTGCTCGAGGCTTTTGGCTGGGCCACACAACAAGGCTTTCAGTGTGAGTGTGCCTGTGTGTGCGCATTAGCCACCTCTCACCTCTCTCCTGACATTAGTAATAAAAATGAACACAGCCCAAACTGCTTTCAGTCAACTCCATAGATGTGTATGTGTGTGTGTATGTGTGCGTTGGTGCTGTCGCCAATTTGTAGCGAGTTTTGGCCAGGCAAAGTGACGGAACGGCTCCTTGATAAACAGAGAAGCGGTGCTTCGATTTTCCATCCAGAGGCATTTGGAAACACATGGGTCTCTGAGCCAGTGAGCAGGGCGTAGGAGACTGGTGCTTACCAACAGAGTAATGCCTGCACAAAACATTACTGACCACCCTGACTACAACTCCCCAGGCTGACAAAACAGGGAGAGAGAGAGAGAGAGAGAGATGAGGGAGAGCTTGACATAAAGGCAGGATGTAAAAGGTTTTTGCATGCAAACCCTTTCTAAATACACCACACAAACACTTAAAGGAACACTCCACTTTTTTTTGGAAATAGGCTCATTTTACACCTCCCCTAGAGTTAAAAAGTTGAGATTTACCGTTTTTGAATCCATTCAGCCGATCTCCGGGTCTGGCGGTAGCAGTTTTAGCTTAGTTTATCATAGTTCATTGAATCGGATTAGACCATTAGCATTTGGTCATCAAAAATTACCAAAGAGTTTCGATATTTTTCCTATTTAAAGCTTGACTCTTCTGTAGTTACATCGTGTACTAAGACAACTATACTCTCATTCCGGCGTAATAATCAAGGAACTTTGCTGCCGTACCATGAGTGCAGCAGACGCAATGATATGACGCAGCGCCTGAAAGTAGTCCCCAGCTATGTCATAGGCTACTGAGCTGGGGACTACTTTCAGGCGCTGCGTCATATCACTGCACCTGCTGCACAGATGGTACGGCAGCAAAGTTCCTTGATTATTACGCCGGAATGAGAGTATAGTTATATTATCAAACAACCAAAGTAGTGAAAATATTTTAAAGCAATAATTATGTTGATTCACTGATTGGGATAATGTGATAAAATTTACTAATATGATAAAACTAATTTGATTTCCATTAAAAAAATTGTGTTTAATATTGTATTGAATATATTAAGGCATATGATGTGACACGAAAATGTACTGAATATCAGAAATGACCCAGATGACTAAATTACTCACACGCATGATGAAGCAGATGATATGGCACACGTACAACTCTCAGCCTCACACTCCACACACACACTCAACAAACACAGCTAAAGAGTAATGTGCGGCGTCACGCCTCTCAGCCACTATCAGCACTTTAAAGACCTCCAACTGCACAGGGGTGTCAAAACTAGAGGTGGGGTGCTGAACTCTCCCTCTTTCTGATGAGAGTTAAGGAGATCAGGTTGCCAAGTCTGTAGTTTTAAAGCCCTCTCTTCCCTCTGCACTCATCAGCCAGAAAACAACTCTCTCGGCTAAGCGCCAGTGATCAAACGCTGCAGTCTCCCGATGCGTGCCATCAGGACAGTTAGGCTAATAGGATTGGGAGCCCCCAGGTGAGCTGAGGGTGCTCTTTGAGAGCTACCGATTAGCCAACAGTTAACGTGCACGCTGACATAGAAAGACCCAGGGAGGAAATCTGACATTGTAAGCCAGACAGGTAACTTTCCCTAGCTTCAAGTTATTATTCAAGTATCCATTTAGCAGTCGTTTAGAGAAGCTTCATACATAGGAAGACACTGTGAGTGGTTGCTTGGGTGCTGAGTATGGTTGCTAAGGTATACTGAGTGGTTGGTAACATGTTGTTATGCAGTCACTAAGGTTTTGCCAAGTGGTTGCTCACAGGCCTAAGCCAAAAGAGGCGTTATAATATTTATGTTCCTAGATTCACTGCTTCAGTATAATGAACTTAACAGTATGGTTAAAAAACAAATAAACTTTCAAAAAACACTTTCAAAAAAAACTTTTCAAAATGTCCAGATTTTGATTCAAGATGTAAAAAAATAAAAAATAGCCGTTTTCCTCATGGGGACCAAAAAATTTATCCACAAGGTCAAAAATGACGTATTACTATACTTATCATTTCCTCTTTTTTTATGTTTCTGCGTGTTAGTTGCTTCACATGATTCTGATTTGACAAACAAGTTTTCAAATATTAATAAGCAGTGAAACAGTTTTGTTAAAGTACTCTTTTTTTCTACAAAATTTTACTAAACTATTTAATACGATTTTCTGGTCACACTTTATCCAATTCTCACGATTAGCAAACCATTAACTACAACTTTTGCTTCAATAAACTCCTAATTTGCTGCTTATTAATAGTTATTAAGCTAGTTGTTAAGTTTAGGTATTGGGTAGGATTAGGGATGTATAATACGGTCATGCAGAATATGTGCTTATAAACAGCCAATATATCAATAATAGGCATGTTAATAAGCAACTAGTAAATAGTGACAATTTGTCCCTATTCTAAAGTGTTACCAATTTTCTTTTTAAGAATTTAGAATTTTCTTTTAATGAGTTTTTTTTATTAATGGGAAATGGGAGTAACATGAAATGGGAAAAACATGAATCAGAGAAAGTGATTAAAGATTGTTATGAAAAAAAAAAAAAAACTCTACACAAACTGCATTCACTAAAATAACCATAGCTGTTTTTGTGAGTGCACAGCTTGGTTTATATAGGTGTGTTTTACGAGGTTTGGTCCAGGAGATGCATAAAGAGCTTAGCCAAAGGGCTCCCTCTCATTACGTAAGCGGGGCCTACCGGTGCCAGGCCTGACCTCAGTTCCTGTTTGGGCCAAAACAACAGGATTGTCTGCAGCCAAGCAGCTTCAAAGAGCAAGTCTTGCATAAGACCTACAGCAGACTGGCAGAGTCACTAAAGAGGCTGATGTTTTGCAGAGGGATTTATAAAATGGTTGGCTCAGGCTGTTCACCTCCCACCTCTCACACCTTAAAAAAAAACTCTTTAACATAAATAAGTTATCACCTTTTTCCCTATTCCTCTGAGGTTCAATTGATAAAGAATTTGCTGAGGGGGACAGTACACTTCTCTGTCAATGCATGTGTCCAGTTGGTCTACTACAAGCAGCCTTTTCTCTCTCTTTTTTCACAAATATTCACATGCACACACACATCCAGCCACACACAATGAGAGTGAGGCAAATTTAATGCATGACAAGGCTCAATAGTTAGATACACAGTAATTACACTGTGTGCTCTGCACGGTGACTGAGTTTGCCTTAGTCAGTGACAGCCTGGCTCAGCGTTAATTGTTTTCAAATTGTTTTGGGAATGATATATGGCTAATAGCTTGTGTATGACATAGAGTGTGTGTGTTAGTGTGTATGTAACCCACCTGTGCCTCTAGTGACGACTGCAGCATGACAAGTTTCACTGGCCACAGCCTGTAGCGGAGCCCATACACTACAGGAATGTGGACCATCTCCAAAGCCTCTTCTACAGAACAATAATTATTCTGGAAACATATGCATTTAGACACTTGTTCTCAGAGGTTCAAGAGTCTGTGACAACTATTTTCCCGGACAGCTTGAATAAGATAGGGACCTGGCATTTCTTTGAGCATCTCTCTGGTTTTTCTCTCACACATACACAAAGCAGATGGGAAAAGATTTGGACATGCTCAGGAAAACTCAGCACAGCTCTTTAAGAATGTTTCCCAGATGACAGAGCTGGAGGGAGCGTTTTTGTTTAAATATCTATAGTTTTTTTCCCTCTTTCTCTAGAATTACAGCAATTGGAAAGTCACAAGATGTAATACAACATTTCAGTTGTTATTCACGTTCTTTCATTCATTTTGGGCTGTTATCTATTATTTATGGTTTACTTTTCATATCTAACTCATAGTTTCCACCTAAATATTGTTACTACAACAACTGTCAAAAACAAAAAACAGACTGACAGACAAATAAATAAATAAAATATACAACATGAATAAAAATAAGAATCATGTCCAGGGTTTCCACTTAAAGACCCTAGCTAGATATTATTTTAATGTTACTACAACCACTGTAAGTAAATAAATAAATAAATAAGATATACAATAAAATACATGTAATCATGTCCAGGGTTTCTGCCAAAACAAAACAAAAAACAAAACAAAAAAACTAAATAAAAATAAAAATAAACATGAAATTAAAAATTATTGCTGGGTTTCTGACAAAACACCCTAGCTAGCTACTATTTTAATGATACTACAACCACTGTAAATAAATGAATAAATAAAGTTTTATATGCAACCAACTATGCTCCTATATATGTTTATGACAATTGTTATATCCTGTGAGTAGCAGATTCTTTCATTAGTTTCATACTGTATCTATAATAATTTTTTTGTCATCAAAATAAATAAATAAATACAAAAAATACTGTACACTCTAAAAAATGCTGGGTTAAATATAACCCAGTGCTGGGTAAATATTGGACAGAACACATGCTGGGTTGTTTTCAACCAACAGTTGGGTTACATGTTTAACCCAACCTTCTGGGCAGTAACCCAACCGCTGGGTCTAAACAACCCAATCGCTGGGTTCGTCCATATTTTACCCAGCGCTGGGTTGTATTTAACCCAGCATTTTTAAGAGTGTAGTAATTATTAATTTAATTAATAAATTAATTAATTATGCAAGCGTCTTTCACTGTTTGAAAGAGATATCTATGTTAATGTTTTCTGGTTTGCAGTAGCAATAATAATATCAACTATTTTGACGGAAACTGTGGCAGCCATGGTACATTTTTATTACAAGCATATGCATGCAGATTACTGTATTTAGGGTGACATTAAAATTTATTTGTTTGTGTAAAATCCACACTCAGAGCAGTTACAAATTATATAAAATGGGCTTTAAAAAGATTTGTGTTCTACCAACTGTACACCTCAGCGCCTATTACAGCTAGCGCTGACACTGAAAACCACATCCTGGATTTCAGATTTACAGTTCACAACTCTTTCTCTGAGCGTGCACAACACTAACCTGCTTAAGTAATAGCACCAGGGCTGTACAGTCAACACTCCATCAGAATGAAAGAGTGACAGCCCACCGTTTGAAACGTAATCCATACCAGATTACACCCTCACTCAGGTCTCTTTATTGATGCTTTCCTGTGGAATTAGCCTGAGACACACTGAACTCTGATTAAAACCGTTTACCCGGAACTGTCAATTACAGCGTCAAAGTAGGCCTAATGTAGACCAGACATCCCTCATAGCGGAGACATCTCTGCTTTCAGAGCCAGCCAAGAAAGCAACATGCTCCAGTCTAAGCTCTTATTAGACCCCTGTCTCGCAGGGGTCCGCCCGTTTAAGCGTGCCACTAATAAATTTATATTTACTGCCTTTGCATTGAAGTATGGTTAAATTATGGCACAATAAACCTGGCATCCGCTTCTGAAAAGCTCTTTTCAGCGATGATGTTAAACACTGTATCGTAAGCAATTTTCCAAAGTGGATTACAGATTTCTCATGCAGGTTTTATTGCACATTATGATAACTTAACCACATCTAAATGTTCGACGTAAAGGGGAAATATGTGAGCCTCAATATGAAGTATTTTATGTTTTAAGAAGCATTTTTACAAACCTGCAAAGACGCAGGAGTTGCTGCGCAGATGCAGCACAGGAGTCAATAATGTTTATGAGGTTGATTTTAATTATCATGAGATAACGGAGCCGAGCGGACCCTTCAGTGCCAAGGCCACATCAATCCATACACACGCATACACCTACACATCAAATGCATAGGCACTTGCATGCAGAATCACGTGTACATAGATATGCCAGACTTTGATTAATGCATAAAGCCTCATGACCAGGATTGATATCTTCCTGGTAAATAATGACAAAGGGGAAATTAAAAAGCTGTATGGGGTCTGGTGAAGTCACTCGCTTTTGCACCTGATCCAGTTGCTACCTAATAAAGGTTTAAACCACATCTCACAACAGTGTGGCTGTTAAAAAAAAGGGTTTTCAGAACACATAAGCAGGAATCTAGATGAAATATCATCAGTTGAAATCATATTTTATTCTAATAACATATACTGACACCATACTGCACTGTTTAATGGCAGGTTCCATTGTGACAACTTACCCCTTATAGTGTGTCTCAGTTATAGGCTGTGCTTTCTCATGGAGAATAATAGAAGAATTGCACAAAACATTTGAAAACAGAAATATTTACTGTAAAACTTGTGACAACTAGAACTGATCTTCACTATAGGGAGAGGCTTTTTTTGTGTATCTCTTATCCCACCATATTTATCAGTGAAATTTGACAATGTAGGCAAAAAGGGCAAGGATTATGTTTTTTTTCTCCAGAACAGCCATCATGGAAAGGTCAAATCAATCTAGCGCTAAGCATGCCTCATAAGCAATCCATAAAGAGCCTTGTTTTAAATAATAATGTTTTATAGATCACCTAAACACATTACTGCAGTACAATGAAAAGATCTGATGTCCAGAGAATTGAAATGTGCAAATCCAATATGTGAGTGTGTTTGAGGTAATGAAGTTCTGGCATTTTATACAGAACACACACACTCACAACCACCCACCCAGGGCACTGACTTTATCCTCTGTGCTTCCTATTTTCTTGAATTAAAACAAATAGATTGAATCACAAATCTGGCATCCTATTTTGGTTGCTTTTATATTATTTAATATATTCATTTTTTTAATATTGATTAAATATTATATTAATATGCAGAACTATACAGACCTGAATAAATGAAGCAAATCATATTGTAGCATATAATTTTCATTAGAAATGTATATACATTCTCTGTATATATCAAACACTTGTACGTGGTCACTGACCAATATATCAAAATTATGAAGATGATGATTTACTAACATTTCCAGGCAATGATGACAAGTCAGAAATGATTGATTCGCTAAAAAAACAATTAAAGACCAAATTTTCAAACAAACAGACAGACAGACAGACAGCTAGACAGATATATATATATATATATATATATATAGTATATATATAGAGGCACAACTTGCAGAAAGTCACTGACACAGTGTGAAATTGCCCTCATCGCGTCTTGTGAGCCAGACATATGCACGACTGCTGTTGCATGTCAAAGCAATAATTCTTCCTCATCTTCCGATTGATTTCTGCATGGAGCTGATGAATGCCTTTTGCGCAAAGCATCATATTTCAGCCAGGCTCAAAACTCCACCCTGTTTACGGTGGGCATAACAACTCCTCTCCATCTCCTCTGCACATAGAGGTGCATTTCTATTGATTGGCCTGCGGGGACCAGCCGGGTAAAGCGATGTAGGTTTGACAATAATCACAAACAGCCCTCTGACCATGAGGCCCTGATGAAGTCTCTCTCTTCCCTGCCTCTCTCTCTTTCTCTCAATGTAATATGCCAAATTTGAATTAGTTCAGACAGGCCTGTTCATTATAGAGGGGATGCAAAGGGAAGATCTATGCCTATACAATCCTTAGAAAACAGTTTAAAATATGCGCTCCGCTCACAAATGGCAATGTATGACACACAGTCCTGGCCGGCTGCCTGGCTCCTACTTAAAGAATTGTCATTTGGGGGGAAATAAATTTTACTAACAAGACAAAGTCAATGTTTCCCTGTTTTACTACAATCAAAGTAGCGTGGCTTACAACACCATGTCTCATCATCCCCATACCTGCAGACAGTATAAATAATGTGCAAACATCATAAATCTGTATGAAAGGAGGAGCTCCATTAGCTCCGGTAAGGATTCCACCTCTTCAGGAGCAAGTGGATATATTTAGATCTTTTCTACAAGTAATTTGTCAGTGGGAGCTTAGCAAAATCCCATTGTAATTTTTTTTTTTTTTTCACAAAATATATGGATGCTGTATACAAATAAATGCTGAATTATAATATATATATATATATATATATATATATATATATATATATATATAATATAATATAATATAATATAATATAATATAATATATTTGTTCTCACACTGGTATACACACATCATTTTGTGTAGAAACAATTATCATAAAACAATATAATTAATACAATTCTGAAATATAATCTACAGTTCTATTATATGTATGTGTTTATTTGTATTATATTCATATTTGAAAGAAAAAAACATTGAAAAAAATTGGTGTAGAAACTATTTTCAGTCAGAAATTGCTAGTAAATTTTACAAACAATTACAAGAATCAGCATGTAATACATTGAATTAAATTAGAAATTTTGAAGTAGAAAAAATAAATAGTATTTTCTTGTAAAACATAGCCCAGTAATCTTCATTTTTTCTTTATTTACAACTTCAAATCATATTTTTTACAGTGTATATATAGTGTATGTATACACACTATATATTAGGGCTGTTATTATAATTATTTGTATATACAAACATTTGCTGAGAAAAAAAACTTCCAGATTAAAAATATTATTGTAGTCATTAAATGTTGTAGATGTGCAAATATAGATCTTTGGACTTTGAACATCCTCGCTATAAGAATACAATCACTAGTTTCTCTTTTATTCAGCAGAAAGTGTGTGTGTGTGTGTGTGGTGCTGTCAGATGTTGCACCACGCTGTGGCTGCTGCAGCTGGAACCATCTGTGTTGGGACTCTGAGGGAGGGATGAGACTGGAATGGTGCTTCTCCAGACAACACTGCTCTCCCAGCCACAGATGCAGTAGCTGAGCCTGCCCATGCTGAACTGCACAACAGCCACAGAGACAGACAGCACTGCATTCGTTAATCCTCGCTAAAACATGTCAGGCTACATCGAGCACTTGGACTAAATCAAGGCAAGACCTCAAGATATCAGTGCATGCTTTGGCTCAAGGTCGGTTTTAGCTATATACTCACATAACACTGCGCTAAGAACTTCATCACTAACATATGATTAGTGCAGTGCAGGATCAATTAAAGCTAACCAACAAAATCAATATGTGCCACTAAGCATATATGTCAAAAAGTTAATTAATAAACAAAAAATGCATTAGAGGTGACATGGAAGCATGTGGAGCTGCTAAGAATATTATCAGTCAAAGACTGAATTACTATGACCTCAGCGAAATGAGGGACAAGTGATTCCACTTGTGGAACTTAAGTGTGTGATGATCCATCTTTCAGCAGAGCTCAGAACGGGTAATGTGTGAGGCTGGAATGGGCCCAGACTTTGATTAGGAGTCCTGCACCTTGTACACCTCTATTCTGGAGCTGGGCCCAGGATCCAACTGTTATCACTACCTCCCATTTGCTTTAATGAATTCCACTACTGATAAATGGGACTAGAATGGACTTATTGAGCATGCCTAAAAGACTTTCACACAAACTTAATGTGCCTTAACTACATTCCTGGATACAGCTTTCACAAAAACAAAAAATTCCAAAACATGCTAAGAATCCATTTTGTGTATTACATACTGTATATTCAGGGAAGCACTGGTTTCTATCTAAATTTTCCCACAAAAAAAATAAAAATAATTGTTAGCGGTAGGGCGTCTCAGTCAACAATAGCTATTTAAAAGGTCAGTTCAAGGTGATGTGACACACTTAAGTCCAGTGTGGGGTCCGTGAGTTCATTGAAAAACCACAAATGTCACATGTTTACCTCTGCTTAAGAAATAAGTTAGTGCCTTACACAAATCGTTATACAAATAGGATTGGGGTTTATTGGTATTTGTGCAAATCTTTCAGAATATAGTATCTGTAAAGGGATAAAGACGTGGTTTTGTACATTTCAAAATGTACACAATACAAATGCACTGTAGTTAGTTTACCTAAATATCAACAAAGACAATATTATAGGAATATCGAGGGTTCAAAAGTTAATCACAATAAACAGCGTTTGTGGCATAATGTTGATTGCAAAAAAAAGTAGGTTACAGTGAAGCACTTACAATGTAGGTCAATGAGGGCAATCCATAAACATTAAAATACTCACCATTTTAATAAAGTATAGCCACAAGACATAAACAATATGCATGTTAACATGATTTTAGAGTGATATTAGTGCTTACTAGTTTTTTCTGTACAAAGCTCTAACCAGTTTTACGACTTTGTTGACATGAGAGCATAAAAATACTGATCTCCAGCAATTTACTTCCATGATAAGTGATTTGAATTTTATTATTTTATTTATTTATTAATGAAAAGGAGGAATGAGTCAAAAAAATTTTTTTGTGGCAATCAACAAAGCCAACAAATACAGATTAACTTGTACTGAACCTGGAATATTCCTTCAAGTGCCCAGGTTCTTTGAAAACAAGATTCAATCGAATCACTTGTGTTAGTTCTTGTTTTCTGATACAATTGCACAGATGTGATAGATGAAAGGTGATTGGTGCTTGAAAGGGTTAACTCATTCTTATTTCCTGTTTTAGATGGTGCGGTGACCCCAGGAGTCAAATCCTCAGCACGACGGAGATGCAACTCCCAACTCCAGCATAATTTGAATTCTTTCTCACCTCACTCATGTGATACTGAGTGGGGCTCATTCTTTTTGCTCTCCTCCTCTCTCTGGAACAATGAGATTTTTATCTTTAATGCTATTACGCGCCTGTAATAGGTTTAGAGCTTGTCTGGTTTACATTGGCAAGGGAGAGCGAGAGTTTATTGGGTGTAGGACCTTTGCTTTTCCACTTTTTTGTGTTGCAACTGATATAAACTACTCTTTAACCCTGGCGAGAATGAGATGGCTGCGTTGAAAACTTTCAGCAGCCTCTTAGCGATGGCGGTGTTATCTCGAAAGAAAAGAAAAGCACTGTTTCACTCTCTTTCTTTTTTTTGTGCTGTTGACGGGTGTTGTGTAGGGTTGGCTCAGTGGGAATGATTACTGTGGGGGTCTTAATCAGGAGGCGCTGGCTTCCCGGACCCTAGGGGCCCCACGCTACTACATTTCCTGTCAGGACACACTGAGAAACAATCAATCATTTCAGGATCCTCTGACAACTGGAGGAGGTACCTCTGCTCCATGGGAGGAAGAGCGAGGGAGAGAGAGGACGGTGAGTTTGAGGACGAGCAGCGTATAGGCTATGAATATGAGATGACTCTTGTTAGAAGTCCAAGTTTAAGAAAGGACACGAGCAAGCAAGGCCACGTCGACCTGGGTTACAATTTATGTCAATTTATGCCTGTAATTGGACTCCATCACCCCGACCCTTTATTCATTTTATCAGACAGCCTAAGACAGGGTCGTTTTTGTCACGTTGTAAAAGCGCCCTGCATTTTAAGTCGGAGACCGCCACTCTTCGGAAACGGTAGCAGTGGCTACAAACAAATCTCATAAAAGCTTGCCGAGATCCCTTAAAGGCCGAGAAATTGTGTTGCTTTTTGGAGGGAAAAGGCTTTAAAAGTCAAATGTGATAAGCCAAGGTGCTTTCCGCATTGGATGATGCTTCTTATCAAACAGAACAGAGGCCACATGAGAAAGCTGCCTGCCCATGTCCCTCCCTCTATCCTTAGCGCAATACAAGAGCAAATCCCAACCATCACCAGGAGGATTTCCTCTGGCGTTGATATGCAGCAGAAAAGTTAAAGTAGGCAAACAGCCGATCCCATAAACGTGATTTATATTATTTAAAAAGTTGTGCGTTCTTGGCGCGGTATGAAGGATATTAAGTCCTCAAAGGGAGGGAAAGGGCCCATACCTCATCTGAAAAAACCTTTTAATCTTTGATAGGAGTATGTTAAAAGAGTTAGCTTGTGTAGGTGCGTCAGTGTATGTGTGTTTGTATGCGTTCATTTGGGGCTATTGCTGTGGTTCAATGTTATTTTTACTATGACTTCTTGGCAATGCTCAAACTGGACAAATGTGCACCTCTCTTGGCCCATCCCCCAAGTGCAGACATTCTCACCACTTGGGAAAAAAATAACAGAGGGAAAAGCACAAAAATAAACAGAGTGTTCACAGGATTCACAGTCAAAGTATCAAATGTGTTGAGCCAGGGTTGAGAAGAAAAATCCAAAGCAGGAGATGTATCTATGACAAAAGAAGTGTGAGTATCATACATCAAACATTTGTTACCCCCCCCCTGGATCCTCTGATTGCACATGACTGCAAACAAGGCAGTGCTAAAAATCTCAAGAAAGATGAGAGCGATCCACCTCTCTATGAAGATCATCAATCACCGGCTGTAAGCTCTCTTTTTATTAGTTCAAGTAAAGCTGCACTCTTCCATTTTATGGATATTATGAAAGCTAAAATGGACAGTTCTGGGAAGGCAGTGCAAACGGGATGGGTTTACTTACTATTATTGACTAAGGGAGGTGCGGATGAGATTTGAGAGTTGCGAATAAAGTTTCAGTGCTGATTTGTCCGCATACAAGTTTGACTTTCTTCAACTTTCTTGGTCAATAATCATAGGTAAACCCATCTTGTTCACACAGATTTCCCAGAACTGTCCATTTTAGTTTTCATAGTATCCATAAAATGGAAGAGTGCAGCATTTTTGGCAAAAGTTAGCACACATGCTCTTGAGGCATAAGGCATGTACCCCCTCTCTCCAAAAATGTTTAAAATTATTACATCAAAAAATTATTTCTCTGCATATTGTCTAATAAACAGTAAGTACTGATTATGTGTCTGGAAACTGCATGAATAGGACAACATAACAAATACACACTAATAAGAGAACATTCTGCTATTTTATGCATTCTATAGTTTATTTTGACCCTGGATAACAATATTAATTACAAATAGATAATAATAATTACAAATTAAACATATTCAAATATATTTATAGTTTTTTGCAAGTAAATATAATTTGAAAACATCACAAACTTGACCTTGTGACTTTTTTTCTTTGGTATGGCATGCTATGATACTCTATCCACCTTTCTTTGCATTTAAGTGCGGCCGTCTCATTAATCACAAGTTTTTTATGTTCACTTAAATGGTCACTGCAGAGAGCTTGTGTTACCGCGTTTAGTTCTGTGGTGAGCTTGTTAGGCACGACTTTAGTGTTTAAGCTAACAAAAAGGGCTCGAGTGGGTTCAGACCAGCCGTGGAATGTTAAAGGGTTCACATTTCACATGCAGATGTGCGACCTCTGTAACCTTTAGAGGGAAGGTGTGTTTTAACCCCCGAGAGGAAGGGGTCCAAGAAGGGCAGGGGGCACGTTCAGGGGCTTGACCAGGGACAACAACCATCTTAAGATTTCCAGAGAAGCAGTATGGAGAGGATGAAGTCGATCCTTGTTTTGTATTTCTTAAGTAAGTTGTCAAAGGGGGTCCAATACTATGTGCATCACGTTATCAAGTATCAAATATTCTGAACACACAGCGGCTGTATTATGACATCTCCCAGCAGCAGGCAGACATATATATTGGGTCCTATGGCACCACCCATCATGTTTGCCGCAGCACAGGCTTTGGAGAGGAAGTGGAATTATGATTTCTTTTTTGGGGGAAGTACAAAGCAAGCCATTTATCAGACGTGCAGGCCCGCACCCGGCCTCAGTTCTGTCATAACATACAGACGGAGGCCATAAAACCTGGTGAAAAATATAACACCATACATTGGACCACAGCAAGTTATTATTTCCCTATCCATGGACAATAAAACAAAACCAAAACAGATAGAGCAGCAGATGAAACAGCTTTTTTAATTCATACCTCTCCTGCTGACAGCAGTTCAGAAGGATGACCTTGTGAGAGTGTGTGCTAGAAATAAGAAAAGACTCCCAGCCGGAACTGCACAGTCACCTGCTACAGAGACATGACATGCGAGGTAATTGATGTGCGATACCAGGTTGCATTTATTTGATCAAAACTACAGTAAAAACAGTAATATTGTGAAATTGTATAACGTTTTCTGTTTTAATATATTTTTATAATGTAACTAATTCATGTGATAGTAAAGCTGAATTTTCAGCAGCCATTACTCGAGTCTTCATTGTCACATGATCCTTCAGAAATTATTCTAATGCGCTGATTTAGTGCTCAAGAAACATTTCCTATTATTACCAATGTTAAAAACAGATGTACTGTATTTTTGTGGAACTCATGGTTTTCATTTTCTTTGATGATTCAATGATGAACAGAAAGTTTAAATAACTCTTTATTTGGAATAAAAATATTTTTAACATTATAAATGTCTGTACTGTCACTTTAAATGTTCTATACTTAGAAGCAAGTGCTTTGTACTAATGTCATACTTATTTATTTGTTATGAATATTATACTTATATTTGTCAAAAAATAATTTGTATAGTAGTTAGGTTAGTACTGTATACTTTTGATATAAAATTTACAGTGAAAATCAAAGCAACAACAACAAGATTTTGGTCATACTGCCTGTATAGTCAAAACTCTAGACTAAAATATAATTTGTTACTGCATTTCAGTAACAACCTCTCTTCTCATAGGAGACTTATTAAAAAATGACAAAAATTGTTTAAAGAGAGTAGGAAATTACAAGTTGGCAACCCGCTAGCATCTGACCCCAGTTCTCTGGGGAAATGAATGTATTTCTACTGACCAAACTCTCCACAGGTAAGAAAGAGGGAGAATATAAGACCCTGTAACCATAGCAACAAACAAGTAGTATATGTCAAGCCAGCATCACTAAATTACCCATTAAAGCCGGCAGGAAGAGGAACGGA
Organism: Schizothorax lantsangensis; assembly: GCA_027422415.1. Classification (NCBI taxonomy): domain Eukaryota; kingdom Metazoa; phylum Chordata; class Actinopteri; order Cypriniformes; family Cyprinidae; genus Schizothorax; species Schizothorax lantsangensis. The sequence goes on along the minus strand of CM049842.1, from coordinate 21,098,471 downwards.
GCAGTGGGCAGGTCACCGCAGGCTAATGGACAGATAAGATGGCAAACATGCACACACGGGCTGCAAGACAAAACGCTTTTAATAAAGGCGTCCTCTCAAACCATATATGAATGCCACCGGAACGTGTTTATACGACTTCCCCTCAGAGGGTCGCACACATTCCTACCAGATCAACAGGAGAGAAAGAGGAAGGAGGGATCAGAAAGGAATAAAGATTGAGCAAATGAGTGAGTGAGACAGACAAAAGCAAGGGAGCTTCTAATAGTTCACTCAGTTCATGCTATTAGCTGCCTCTTTTATTCCCCCTGACACAGGAAGGTCTGAATGAATGAATGAAATAATACAGAAATATATAAATAAGTGCCGAGTGCAGGCGCTAACTATGCAGACAGCGCATTTGCATTGGATATAATTAGCAGGCTGAGGAGTGTAGCGTGTCCTTGGGGAGCTTCTGTGATAACTGCTTGCTCTTGTATAAGGTTTTCATTTAGGAGTGTCAGAGGAAGCTAGCACATCTTCATTCAACCAACCTTAATTCAGCTTGGGCTGCAGTAACCAGCCTTTCCTTTCATAGGCAAAAAAGGGGGAGGAAGTAGAGAGAGATAGCGAGTGGACAGCGAGTGGCCTGTAATGAATGCGGTTATTAAATTGTTTCAGCTGTAAAAGAGGGGCCGTATTCTTACGCTATTATAAAGAGATCCATTTATCCCCACTGATCGGCCCCGTCTCCACTCTCCCCCTTTCACTTTGATCAGCAAGCACATTGCTGTGATGTGTCCCATTCAATAGCGAATCTGGGGCAATTTTAATGCTTTTTTACCTCACCACTGCTCCATTTCCGCTCTCTCTCACTCCGTTTAAAAATAGCTGTTAATTATAAGTGGAGTTTAAATGTCTTCTGTGACCCAGAAATGCAGGTTGGGGAGAGAGAGAGATAGAGAGAAGGAAGAGGCTGTGCATTTCCAAGCGTTTACAGTTGTCGGACAGTCAGCACGAATCGCACGAGAGATATCAAGGAAGGAGTGGCAGGCAGACTCCACCGAGTTGAAGTGTTTTGCCTGAACCCAAATTGAGAAGAAGCAGAAGATGGTGGGGAGGGTGTGTTTTTATCAGTGCTAGTACCTGCGGAAAGGGCTGCGCTGGGACCTGAAGACTCCACCTAGAGGGAGTCTGATAAATAAGAAATCAGCCTGAGGAAGCGAATAAAGATGTAAGAAGATGTCTAGTTCCTCCCTCCTCAGTCTAACTGCTCACCTGAGGGATCACACATACACACACACACACACACACACACACATACAAAAAACTTTCATGCTTTGCCATAATACCTTGATATGGTGGGATTTTCACAATGGAACATGAGAGGAGAGTTAGGTGCGTATCACAACACGCTGCAGTGCGCATATACGCTTCCCCCCTCGACGCGTACGCACCTCGTTCCATTGTCATCGCCATTATCCTCTGCCCTCCAGGTAAGAAGACTGCACAATTCCCTATGAGCTGTAACGAAACAGAACCTCCACACTTCAATTCAAAGCTGGGGGCAATGCAGAGGACTTTTCAGGGAAACATCGCCGCACAGCTAGAATTTGATTAGCGGCATGAAACTATAGTCGCTGTCTGCTTCACCACAACGCACAGGTCAATGGAACAGGCATAAATTCTGTTGAACAGAAGACACGTCGACCGCAGAGGGGAAAATTGTAGTGAAGTCGCTAAGAGTGACTGCAGTGTGTCTTATTCATGTGAGGGTCAATGTAACTTGTATGTAGGGCTGGAGATATATCCTTGTGTTTTCATAGTTGACCTTTAAGGAATTGGAATTAGTCAACCAAGAAAGAGATGGATTAACTTGACTAACAATCCTAATACATTAATTCCGTCATTAGTAAACGTTTGACTGTATTTAGATTGACAATGCCTCTAATAAGACAATAGTGCTTGCTTTATAGTTGAACAGTCAAAAAATTATACTTTTTAACAATTAATGTATGCACCTATACTTGCGAGTATCTGTCAGAAAAGTATCTTGATTGTATTACATACACATATTGATTAAATTCAGATGTCAGACAGAGCTATCAGAGGAATCCTCTGACCTTCAGTTAAATAAGAGTTGCATGACAGATATTAAACTCTTTTTCTTTATGTTCACTGGCTGCCAGGTCCATATTTCTGGTACAACACACCTACTCTGCCAAACAATAAAATATACATTTACAAATACATTTAAAGATTATTTAATGATCAGTAGCTCAAATGACCTAAACATATTTCCTTCAGGATGTCTCGTGTTGGCCTATAGTGATGACTTTTGGATTTTAGATTAATGTCCATCCCAAACACAAGAGTTCACTGGGCATCTACCACATATTTATACATTTTGTCATTAACTTGCAAATAAATAACAGGTGTGCATTGGTTTGATTATAATTATGGTGAAATTTAAATATTAGGTAACCAGAATGTGGCAACAATTTCACTACTGGTCCTAACAATACATCAAATTTTGTTCAAGCACAGATGAAAAGTTTAATTTTTAGTGCAATCTCATAGACCACTAGAGGGAAGTTAAAGTCGAACTCTAAGTTCTCAAGTGTCAGATGAATAAAGTAAAATATAATATTTGCTAAATCATTTAGTATCAAAGCATATTTCCCATTAGGCCAGAATATTGTTTTCAAATCAAAACACAATATCAGTGCAAGCAGAGCTCAGTTTCATTAAAAAATTTACGTTACTAGTTTGCTCCCTTTATGCCAGCATTAATTTTTCCCTTTATTTGAGCTGATGTTGAAGTGAAATGTTTGCTGAAATTATCTCAGGCATTTTTATGTCGGGGCAAAACAGGCAAAATCCTTTCGGAGCCGTTTTTAGAGTAAGAGATTGTCCTTGCCACTTGCTTTCTGTGTTGCTAATGAGCTTTGAGCTAATGAGCTAGTCTAAGTGCTGCAAGACCTGCGCTGTGATTCTTGAGAACAGAATGAATATATGCAGAATGTGAGTCAACACTAAAAATACAAACATTTAACTGTAAAAATTTGCTTTAAGATACATTTTTTTTCTCATTAAGAAACAACCAAACCCCCTTTGAAACTTCTTGTGGATTCATGTAGGGCAGAATAAGGTTAAAATGTTGACCCTCTTAAGCAAAGGAGCATGCGAAAAATTTGCTAATTATGTCTTCGGCTCCGTTGAGTCCCAGAACAGAGCTGATTGTGAGTAATACTTTACAGTGCAGAGCATGCATCAGTTTGCCTGAAGCAAGAGCAAAGTGTGAAGGCATTGCGGTCAAGCCCTTTTTCTCCCCGATATCAATCTAATGAGATAACGAACACATGCAAATGAGCCCGTTCTCTAATCTTCTTAACGAGCACTGATACTCATCAGCTATCTGAGACAAACATCAAACACCCTGACAACACCAGCGAGCGAGAGAGAGACGGGAATCTGTGATAACAGTGGACGAACGCACACAAACACAAACACGTGCATGCTTATGTACATTTACCCACTGAGCACACACACTCACAAAAGCAAACACTCATCTATTCATCAAAGAGCGAGTTCAAACTCATCTTGAAATGTAAAACTATTAGACCACATAGCACGTTTCTGCAGATTTTGAAGAAATCAAAAGAGAGTTTCAGAGAGAATGAGGGACAAGGGAACTCAGAAACTCAAAGTTCAGAGGCTAATGTTTCATCAGGGTAAACAGTCATTGAAGAGGAGCAAGGCTGCAGTGTTTAATGACAAATGGCTGGTGACCACCATCGGACATGGAAGCCCCCCCCCGCTCCCCACAGCCCCTTCTGAGTATTATTAACCCTGAGGAATGTGGAGCATTCCAAATGGGTAAATAGCCAACTGCTGGCCAACAGTAAAATACAGGTCCTGAAACAACACAGCTGCCCTAAGCCTGTCTCACTGAGGGCCTCCTGGCTCCGTTCAACACTTAAATCTACAGCCACCGAGGAGGGAAGACCCATGTATCCATAAATGTGCGTTTATCTCCATCGTACTGCTTTCTCTCTCTGCCTAATCACCATCTGCCTATAACTCTTCTTTTCATATCTTTTGTTTGCACAGTTTTATATCCTCATCTTTACATGTTGCAATTGCCAAAAAAGTCAGAATTGTGAGATAAAAATCTTAAAGTTCCTTTTTGATACCAAAACAAGCGAGAGAGAAACACAAATGATTAGTGTATCATTCAGTGTACAATTTTAATGAACAAAATTGGATATTGAGCATATTAAGTACATAAAACACCAGTGTTCAAACAATCTCCTGACCTTACCTTAACTTGATCTGCAATGGTAAACTTATAAGACTTAGGCTAAAGTGGCCCAACTCTGACTTTTTTGCCCAAATGTGACCCATATCTGATTTTCTTATGACAGTCTGAACAGCACAAATCTGATTTTTTCAAATCAGGCCCAGGCCACTTTCATATGTGGTCCTAAATCGGATACATATCCGATGTTTTGCAATGCGACTTCAGTCTGAACGGCCATGTTGCATTTCATGCAATTTTTACATCATTGAAATGCGACAGACGTCACAATTCTGCGCTGGAGGAGGCGGGAAGATTAAAATCACTATGGCAGACAATATATAGACAATACTATCACTTTGTTATTTAGGCTCCGATTGCACATTAACTTAAAAATGGCTAAACACACGCTAACACGAGCAGCATCCATTTTTATCTCCGCAAACACAGTGCGCTGCGTCTGACGTCACGTCTTCTTCTGCGCATGCGGGTCACTTCAGGGCCGTATACGGTTCACACACGAGACTGATGGCAGTCGCATTTAAATGACAATGTGAACAACAGCGCAAAAAAATCGGATTTCAGCAAAAAATCCGATCTGAGCATTAAGACCTGCAGTGTGAACTAAGTCTAATACTGATTTATAATTTGAGGTGTCAGGTCCGATTTTGCAGGAAATTGACATCATTCATCTTTGCAAGGTTTCGTCTGTAAAAAGAAATAAGAAGACATGGCTACTATAGTACAGTATGTGCCTTGTATGTGTGGAACGTTTGTATCTTGCTCTTAGAACAGTTGTTTTGAATTTAAACTTGTCATCTCAATGGCTGCTTTTAATCTTAAAGTTCTAAATAGCAACCATCATGACCTCTGGGGAATCACCTGTTGTCAAAACCTTGACATGAACTGTTTTGCTCATCACCCACTGTGGCTAGTGATTTTCCATAATTAGCCACTCAGCATTTTCACTGGCCATAATTTTGTTGTTGGGAAGTTACGTTTTATAGACTACTGCGTAATAAAACTACTTAAATTGATTTCCATGTCATTTTTTTGCACATATAAAGGGCATTTTTTTATTAAATGTATGTGCCATATCAAATTCTTACATTTTAGTAATAATTTCACTTAATATAATATAACACTATAGGGCTGTTACCAGCCAAATGAAATCAGTTTCAACAAAACTGATCTTTACACTGCAGAAGAAACAGAAGTAGAGGCATTTAGATGAATTTATACTGCAAAATTACAACTGCATAAAGTTTTATGAGCTTAGTGTTTTAAATCAGTTTTTTTAATATACAAATAATACATTTATAATTGCATTTTTTCCAACTTCTAAATGAAAGTAAACTGCCAGTAGGTGGCAACAAGTGACTGTCTTATTGAGTGAGTCATTGAGTCATTTATTCAAACGATTCATTCAGATGGCTGATTCATTCAAGAATGAAGCAAGTGCCTGTCTTTATCAATAGGTTATTAAATCATTGACTCACCCGATTCGTTCAAAAACACTGAATCATTCAGTAACGAAACACCGCTTTGTGCTCAGAGATGTGCAACTGTTCTGTTATCATCTTTGTTTGGAAATATTTTCATTAACCAAATTGAGCAAAAATAGTCAAAACTGACAATGTGTCTAAAGTGTAAGTCACTTATTATTAACTATTGGTTTAAACTCTAGCATAAAATCAATGTCAAATTTGCAGTCATACTGGTTTTCAAGGAAAACTCCATTCTTTTGGTCATGTCAAGCTGCTTAACTCTATATCATATGCTTTTTTTGCATAAAAACAGCATTTTAACCTCATTTTTAAAAATTAATTTGTTCATTTGTTTTGATTACTCCATGAGTTTACCTCACACACAGAAGGGCTGCATGAGCCTTATCTGACACGACCTTGTCAATACATTATCGATTATCAGTCGCTGTTTACATACAGCATGTGTACAGAATATAATAAAATCAGTATTATTCTCGCTGAAATTTCAGCCTCCCTAGTTAGATTTTTTAAATCAGGTCAATTGTCCTTTTGGGCAAGTAAATTCTCCTTCACTTGCCCATTCAAAAAATTCACTTGTCCTGAACATTTAATAAAGTTGCAGAACCTTTAGTATAAAAAAATAAAAATAAAAAATAATAAAGGAAAGAAATCCACCTGCATTTGGCAGGTGTTAATGTCAAGTCTATACATAATATAATATAATATAATATAATATATAATATAATATAATAAATATAATAATTATAATATAACATAATATAATATAATATAATATAATAATATTTTTATAATAATATATAATGATTGACTGCTGATGCTGTATGGCAACTGGTTCACTTGCTATGTAGGGTATGTAAATGATTTATTTATATGTTTAATAATGTATACCTTTTTCATTCCTTCCACTTCTGCCTTTGCCAGATTAGATCCAAACATCGTAAAATGTCATTTGCGCACTATATAGCATCTTGTGAAGATTGGAGGCAAGTCAAGTGGGGGTCTTTGCCTCAGGTGATCTTTAAGGACATCGCCTCTGTACAGAGTCTACAGGGCCAGTCATCCACAAAAGTGATCTGTGGTATAACATCAGTGCCTGTGTGACCTTTCATCATGCCCTTCCCCCTCCCTTCTTTGGGACCTGAGACCCTTCTCTGACATTTAACGCTAAGCCACCTATTACAGCCAGTACACACTTCTTAGCACCATGGGTTCAAACACCAATACAAAATTCCCCTATCCATATCTAATAATTAGTGAAGAGCATGTTTACTGACTGCATGCTGTACATGCAATCTCTCATTCATACCAAGAGGCCACGTGTCATGGCCATCTCATATTCTCACACCTTTGACAATCTCTTCTCATTTTGAATGGTAAATAAGTGTCGCCAGTGCAGTTCTCTACCAGTTGAGCTATAGTTGACAACAGATCACACTAATGGACAGAATTTCAGGATGTGTGTCTATTCGCATTTCATTGACACTCGATATCAGCACAGAGTTAACTGAAATAAAATTAGCGAGAAATATTTGCTGGATACACGTATCACCGGAGAGTGATCAGGACACAAAGAGGGTTGTATATTAATATTAATTGACTGGAAGATTTATGGCTAAAGCTTATAGTGTGTGTTACAAATAGATGTGCTCAAACTCACACAGTACATAGTGTGAGGGCATTAGTAACATACTATGTAGCTGTTATTGGAAGAGTTATGAAACTTGTATCTCCCCTACTTTTTTTTTTCCTTGTGTGCAATCTATCTGAGCATTAGTAATCTGTATTACAGTATTACTGTTGTATGAAAGTTAAAACCACATGGAAACATGTACGCACACACATTAACTCAGAGGCGAGTGTGTATTCCTGGCAACATTGCGCCTTTGACTCAGCATGGCTTTACATCAAACCACACACACAACAAAATGGGGAAAAGAACAGTGTCAAATCCCCTCTCTCTCTTTCTATTTTAAGAAGGAGCTTGGGCTAGCTTGGACCATCCCCACAGGAGCAAGAAAAATGCTGGGAATCAGAATCCAGCTCTGTTTTTCACACGAAAAGTGTGGGAGAGAAAGAGAGGGAGAGAAAGAGAGTAAAGGGTAGAGGGATATTTCTAGTGTCAGAATACATGGTCCAAGTAAAAGACTGCGAATAACAGAGAAAAAATATCCGGTGATTTGAAAAATTCCCCTGGAAAAGCTCCCAGAATGAATGGAGTAGTGGAATATGTACCAGTCAGGCCTCTGGGAACGAGTCCAAGACAGATATTTAGAGTAGTGGATGAGGAGGAAACCAGCTGATGTTAGTAAAGGGAAGGATGAGCAAACATATAGAGGTGAGAGGAGATGTTGCTGTCATAAAGGATTTCAGTCCCCAGCACTGGGATTCCTGGGACTTCAATGGTTCTCGGCAAAACCCATATGAATGATAGCATGTGTTTTTTTTGTGTATGTAACCAGTGCTTGTATTGTACAAACGGACTGTCTTTGTCCGTGACAAATTTAGTCAAACTTGCCCTTTGATCTGCAGTGTACTGTGTATGAAAATTAACTAAATTAGACTATTTTACATGCTTGGATTAAAATTAGGAGTTTGTGACAAAATTGAGCTTTTTATAGAATACCTAAAATGTTTAAGGTTCATTATCTATTGGCCACTTTATGTAAAACTACAATTTACAAATTTGTATTCATCTGTATATTCATATATTGTTTGTCTGTGTATGTCTGAGATGAGGGAGCATGTGTAAGCATGTGTATGTATGAGAAAGTGAGAAATGTCTTTTCTGGATTGTGTATATTGACCTGTGTGGGTGACAGTGACAAAACTACCATACTTGACAAATGCCATGGTTTATGATCAAACTCTCTGCTTCCTCATGGGATAAGTGTGTCATATGGGGGTTTTGCTTTCACACACCTCACAAGGTCAGAAAAGCAATATCAAACAGGGCTAAGGCCACTAGTCTGTTCTCAACCAGAGTTTGCAACTCCATTCACACTCGTGATGCATCAATCTCATATTTGGAAGAAAAGAAAAAGGAAAAACATTTTTACAGCTGGCATTACATTTTTCCACTGAATCTGTGCATTAAAAATATATTTTTTGCCAACTTGTGAATGGAAGATCACAGTCCGTTTTGAATGTGATGCGATGAAAAGTCCGCTTACTGAGCTGGCCTTGCTGGTTGTATGTACATAAACAAACATATAATGTGACTAGTGTAGTCTGATTCCTGACTGAATGAGCCAATTCTTTAAATTTATAATTCAAAAAGGCAAGTTAATGATTTGAATCAGTCAGATGAATTTGTCACTGATCTAAATAAATCAGACCAGTTACTGAATCAACATATGACTCACTGAACTTATTTTCAAAATTAGGTTTTAAGTTTTACATTAATTCATTTTATAGTTTTATAAGTTTTATGATATGTTTTAAATCAGTATTAGACTATTACTGACTGACTGTCCATATGTCAGTTTGTCATTAAAAATACACATTTGCAATAGTTTGTTTTGTAATAAAGAAAAAGAGATCATATAAATATGTGATTGCAATATATAGAATCAAAAGTGGACAGTGGTAAATGCAGGTCCACATGGAATCCAAAGCGTTTTGTGATCTGTCATTTTAAATCACAGTGCATTTGTAGTGCAACAATCAGCTGCTGCAATAAATCAAGGCTTTTAAAGCTCTGAAAGCAAAAATCCTGTCAAAACATACATAGACAGTCACAGAGCTTCGATAGTTTGCTGTATACAGTGACATTGGCAATTTACTGTGGATAAAAGTGTTTGCTAAATGAATAAATATATGTGAAATTAAAACATTGCATTAATACAGGTGGTTGACTAAATGATATTCTTCTCAAAACATTGATCGTGGTAAAATTAAAAGTGCAACATTTGTGTGTTTTTTTAAATGTCAGTGATTTATTGACATAAAATGCATGATGCAGTTATGAAAGACAGGAAGAGAGAAATAATATATCCACACACAGAGCAGGGAAAATGCAACAAAACACAATAAAACAGACAATCACAATCACACATTGTCACTGTCAGGTATGTAAATCATCTACTTGTGGCAATCGTGCAGCAACCTGACAACTGTTGATTATACTCTACATAATGCATTATTGCAAAATCAAGAGTCGGTGTCTACGTTTGTGTGCTCGCTCATGTACATTTTATCCCTCTCTCTGGTCCCTTTCTGCCACTGTATACCCCCAAATCCCCCTCCACAATTCTTCCAAATCTCCCATTCCCTCTTCCAGCCAATAACATCTTAATTAGGCCTTTCCAAGGGCAGGAAGTGTCTGGCTTAGGGGAAGAATTAAACTAGGCTGGGCTGCAGTACAGGTGCCTCTTCTCCTAAACCCACCTTACAGAGCAAACATTCACTTCAGCTTCACGCTTCTATTTCCAGGTCTGGAAACGCAGCCCAGACGCAAACACATGCAGGCCTCTCACTCAGCTGTTCACCATACACTGCTGGCTCTAATATTCTAGACCCGGTTTGTCCTTCAAAACTGGATCAGGTTTCTTTATAGGAATTGTTCACGTAACGAATGCCAACACACAAAAACACTTATTCTCAGGAGCCAAATGTGGAAATATGTTAATTTTTAATTTAAACCTAGATAACTAATTATAAAATAAAATGTGCTGTAACTGTAATCTCTGATAATTTTATAATATTATATTATATTATAAAACAAAATTGTTCACACAACACACACACACACACACACACACACACACACACACACACACACACACACACACACACACACACACACACACACACACACACACACACACACACACACACACACACACACACACACACACACACACACACACACACACACACACACACACACACACACACACACACACACACACACACACACACACACACACACACACACACAACACAGGAATATGCTTGTTTGGGATTTAAACCTGTTAATAAATAAAAAAGATGTACGTTTTTTTTTCTTTCTTAAATTAATAAATTACTAATTAATTCATTCTTGTTGACTAATTAAACTAATTCACACTGTCTGTGATGATGCAGTAATTTGTGATCATTATTTATATAATGTAATATATAAAAATTATGTTATTTTATATTACATTGCATTACATAACATTAAATAAATAATGAAAACACTAGTGGACCAAGACATTTGAACCTCACAGTAAATTCGTTCACAGTTTAATTGTTAGGGATGGAGTGCCAACTTCAAATAGAAAGAAAGAAATCAAGAAGGGTTTCAAGTCTATAAAGGAGGCTCATGGGGTTGTAGCAAAGATACACGCCCAGCTGATTCTGGTGGTCTTATGGACCCGGTGAGGGGCGTCTTTGTAAGAGTGGGCGAAGGGCTGGCTGTTGTCATACCGCTTTAATAGTCACTTGAGGGGCTGAAAAGGGACTGACTGGGTCAGCCTCCCCTGGGCATTGGAGCAGGGGCTAAGACAGCTGAAGTGGATTGTAGTCACACTACAGGCTACAATATAGTGAGGTGGGTTTAATCATATGACAGTGTGGGAAAAGATTGACAGATGTTATGCTGATATAACACAATGCAATTTGTGAAAGTGTTAACAGTAGATTAACGAGAAATATATGCTGTAAGCAAAGGAATACATTATAAATGGGTCAATCGAAATGCATTTCTTCCTAGTTTAGAGATCATTTATGCCAAGATGATATGATTACACTGGCACACTTTCAAGACCACAATATTGTCCATAGCTGTTTAGTATGGCCCCTGTCTGAGCTCAGAGGGACTAGGCTTGGCTAGCAGGTGGTAAAACTATCCAACAAGAGCAGGAAATAATCCCCTTTACTGTAAACACCAGTAGTGGTGTCACGAGTACACTTACTGAATGTTAGCAGGAGTCAGTAGAGAGAGTGGTCTGTGTGCATGTGGGTGTGAATGTGAATGCTTGAGCTTTGGAGACAGTCTGTGTTGATGATATGTGCTAGTAAATGCATGTTTTATTTATATGCAGATATTTGTGTCACTCTATTATTGCACTCAAGGTGAGGACAGAAGTATCCAAATAAGTGACCCCTATTTTTGTATAAAGTGTATCACATTCCCCCATTGCCTCTATATGAAGTGCGTTGCTGGATACAAGACTCCAATTCCCAGCATGCACTATCGCATTAATGAATAATGCAAAATACTGCTTTACTTAACTGCATTTACTGTTAACTGGTGCTCTTACATTTTAGTCATGTATTTGATATTAAGTGCATCTGTGTTCTTAAATAAGTCTTGAATATGATTTTTATATTAGCGTTATTCTGTGTATACTTCAATGTTTTGAACGTAAGACAAAGTGAGACAAGCTCTCAATCTGGATGGACCAATGCCACCCTGGTCCTTATATGGCCTCATCTCTGTGACAGATGCTGTCTCACCTGGGTAAACGAGGACACTGCAACAGAAATTCAACCAGTAATGTTCAAATCCAATTACACTTCAGCTTATCGTCTCAAACTCACCAACAAAATAGACAAGACTGAAAATATATGCTTAGTTTAGTTTTCCACCCTTGTCGAGTTACAGCTGATGTCAGAAACATCAAACAACATCATAAGGTGTTTAAATATGCATTATACAATATATTAATAGCAATAATATACATAAGATCTGATATTTGATCCCAATTTAGTTTCCAGTTTTCTTTGGTATATTCATAGTTTTACTACTGGAAATGGGTAAAGAATTACATATATAATTAATGCATCATGTTTACACCCCAAAATTACATTTAGAGCCCTGTGCTGTGATCTAGAGCGCTGAACCTGTGTAAGTGTACAGCTCTGAGCTCACAGTGGGGGCCTCTTTCGTATGCCTCATTTACTGTCCGGCTCCCTCCATTTAGCCACTCTTTCATTTATCTCTCCCATCCTGACACTGACTGCCTCTCCCCTTCCTGTGAGGACAATGACAAAGCAACAAGTGTTATGTTTTGTCTGTTAACATCTGTCTGCTCTTACTAACATCTAGTTTCACTTTTAAGAGCAAAATGTTACAAGTCGATGATGAAGTGTGTTGTGCTTTTGTGACAACATGCCCCAATATTGGGTCGAAAAGAAAAGTATACACAATGATGCATGAAATAGCAAAAATGAAATGGTTCACATATAGAAATATATAAAACATTGCTACATCTATCTCTAATGTCACTTTAATTTATGAGGGATTTAAACTATGTGTTAGAGAAACCACTGCTAGACAAAACACACATTTGTTTAATTGGACTTTTGACTCAAAACCTTTTAGTTGCTGAATTATAGGCTCTTGAGTGACAACTAGCTCCGGCCTCCCGCGTCTTTCTTTCAGTTAATTCCCAGAGATTTTACTCATTTGTTACATTCAGTAGTAATTTATGGTAAGCGCTAACATGTAAATAGTCATGCATGGGAGAACTGTGGTGGATGCCAAAGTGATCTCGAGAGAGCGGCAAGGAGAAAGAGCAGAGGAGAGGAAAGAGTGAGGAAAAACAAACGAAATCAGCAGCCCCCTCCCCCTTTTTGCAAAGTGAGAAAGTCTCAATAAACCCATCAGTTCCAATAACAGAGCAGCATGAGGAGAAGAATAACAGGAGAGGAGGAGGAGGAGGAGGAGGAGGAGGAGGGGAGGGCATGGCCACCGAGCGAATTAAGTAACCACACATTCACTTTAAAATTTGTCCTGCACACTAGCCTGCTCACTAACACTTTCTGTTTTTTCTTAGAAAGCATTTGCATGTGTGTGTTTGCCAGTGTTCAGAAGTACCTAGCTAAAAGCAGAGATGCCAATAACTTCTGCAGGGTGTCAGTAGCTCATCTTCTTTTAAAATAGTGAGTACATTTTTATTTTAGTGAATCTGTTTGTTTGAATGGTTCATTTCAAGAACCAGTTCAAAAAATATTATTTTAACTGAAATATATAGTTAAAGGAAAAGTTCACCCAAAAATGAAAATTATGTAATCATTTAGAAAGTAAACAGTATAAGGGTGAAACAATTATGACAACATTTTCATTTTTTGGGTGAACAATCCAAAAGCATGCGTATATATCAATATATCATTATAATGCCATAAAAGGAATGACACAAAAACACATTATATATGAAATATATTTTAAAGTGGAGACTGGGTGATATTACTATATATAGAGATTTAAAAATATTATCTTGGTGAAGGAGAATTCACTTTCATTATATGGAAAAGAACACAGGATATTCTTCAAAATTTCTCCTTTTGTGCTTTTGTGCTGTACAGAATTAAGAAAATCATTCAGGTTTAGAGCAACATGAGAAAATTATAACAGAATTTTAATTTTTTGGGTAAATCTTGCCTTCAAATAATGTTTTCTTTACCATGTTTTACCATGTTTGTTTGCCAGATTTCCAAACAAGAATTATTCCTCTCTCTCTTTCTTTCTCTATTTATTACATTAAGTATTACCTGTATACTTCAGTTGTCACAATTGGCATGTGTAATACACCTAAACATATACACACACCTTCACATACGCACACACACTGTTAAGGGGGCCTCTCAAGCTTGTTGCTTATGCAGTGCACAGTTTTCCCAAACATTCACACTTGACCACAGCCCCTTGGCTTTAGCCTACAGCCCTTTAGAGAAAAAAGCTCTAGGGGGGCAGCATTACCCAGCAGGGTCAGCTAAATGAGGGGGGGATTATGGGGGCACAGCCCAGAGGATCGCTTAAAGAGGCCACGCCACAGAGTCCAACACGTTTCAGCACAAAGTGGCATAGATGGCATGCTCATCTTAGGAGTCCATTCTGCCAACAATCTTCCATTGCATCTTCTTACCTGGAGGGAATCGCTTGGTCAAATCCAGCATTAACTCAGGCTATATAATTTGCAGCGCTGATGAAAGCACATAAAGGGGCCTTTCGTAAATAAAATAAAGGCAGGCTCAGCGGTGGGAGGAGAACAGAAAGAGGCCCCCAGAGAGAAGAGTGTTTGTGAAAGAGTGCTCCATTAACTTTCAACACCCTGGCTGTCTGGTCCCCTCCACAGAGGTGTCTGGTCGCTCTCGCTCCCCGTTTTCCCTGTTTCTTTATCTTTGTCTCTCTTTAGCCTCGCAGAAATGGTCGGTAGCTGCCTGATGGTTTACTGACCTGAAAAGGGGACCGAAGAAAGGACAGGAAGGTGAGAGACATACTTACAGCCTCTGACACTGTCACACCCATTACAGTGTGTGTGTGTGTGTATGTGTGTACGAGTGTGTAAAAACCAGATCACACTCCAATCAAGAGGATTTTCCACTTCGCACTGTTGGCTCTCACAAGGGACAGGGTCAAAGCGATGGCTATTATGGATCTAGACACAGAAAGACCAGAAGTCTTGTAATGAATTGCTGTTCTGCTAATGGAAGCTACAGAGGAGTCGTTCTAAACATAATACAGGTCATCATATTGTTCTCAGCACTGGTGCACCTGTTTCTCTGTTGAAACAAGACAACATGTTGTGAACAAGTTCATACTCTGTATCCTGCATCTAAGAGTGATTGCTTACTCCGGTTTGTTTGAGTGTTACGCTCAAGAGCTATGGGGTAAACATTTGTGCTCGCACAAGTACAGACACTTATAAATATTGATGTCTCAAAACTTATGCAGAACACACTCGACTGCCATTTTTAGTGCTGAGCGAACAGCATTAGATAATATCTGCCATCAGGCGACAAGAAAACCTGCGTACTTGCTTTTACTGCCTTCTTGATTCAAGTGTAGTTTGTACTGAAGTGTTTCAATTAGGAAATTTGAGACTGAATCGTTCCACTCCACTTATCTGGTTGATTTAATAATAATAATAATAAAAAAATGAATACACTGAAGCGTTGCACAAAATGCGGCTCTAGATTTAGCTCACAATCTAAAAGGCCATGGGTCAAATTATGGCATACACTTTAATAAATCAAATGAGATCAACATTTCAACGCCGTACAAGATTTCTCATAAGACCTTACATACATGCATCCTTTGGATGACATCTGCACACTGCTTGGCTTTCAGCAAACGTTTTGTGTTAAGAATCATATGAATATTTCATATATCTGTAAGATTCATGCCTGGAGGTTATTTCGCTCATTATTTATTCACTCTTTTCTGCATGAGTGTCGAAAGATCAGACACACTCATAAGGCTGCCAGTGGAAAAATATAAAAAGAAAAGAAAAGCAAGAAGGAAAAATGCTTGACACCCTCTTCTGGATGATGTCATTTTAGGATCAATGCCAAAAGTCGAAATTTGTCAAAAGAAAAAATGAGTTGCTTTGCCAGGATGTTTATTTAACATTTAGGGGATTTTGTTTATGTGGATTACGCTGCGTGTCACATTGAAAATCACGAGCTTATGCGTAAAATTGTGAGTTAGAGCAGTAACAGAGAAATGGTGACACCAGGTCTTGAAGGGTTTCAAGTGATCTGCCTTTTAATGAGGGGAACAGCTTAAGAAATCACTGAAAGTCACTAAATAAACTATAAAACACAGTACAAGCTTATTGGCTTAAGCTAAATTTCTTAAATAAATCACAAGCAAGCACGTCTCGTGGTATGCATGATGTTTTAATGTAATGATTGTAATTGCTTGAAATGAGAACTGCCTTTTTTTAATATGAAATCTATCAAAGTTTCTTCTATAGCACCGTTGCAACATTCCAAAGCCCTTTGCATTATTCAGTCCAACTTTGGCTGTGCTGTGGGGAATTCTTGGACTGATGGTTAGCTGATTGGCTAATTTGGGTGGTGGACAGCACACCTGCCATGCTAGAGCTTTTGTAAATAAGCTTTATTCCCTTCTCTCCCTGCCGGCTCTGGCTTATTTCAGCCTCCCATCACCGGCGTGGGGAGAAAAGCAAGAGGACTCATATCATCGAAGGGCCAAAGGTGAGGCGTCGAGAGAGAGCGAAGGGAATGAAATCTCCCGGCCCATTTTAGCAGCCATTCAGAGCGCATTACTCCTAGAGAAGGGAAACTTATAAAGGATCCTGGCGCTTGAACACATTTCTGTGTGTTTATGGGTGAGAGAGAGGAGAGCTGTGCGGAGGATCTGTAATAGATTCCCAAATTAAGGTTTCATGTCTCTCCCTTTTTCTCAGTTTCCTTCCGTATGGCACAGCAACTCCAGATAGAGTTGTATTTTATTACCGTTTACATGCATATTTATGTTCCCGCTTTTTCTTATTGACATATTTGGCACTACTATTAACCTTACCAAAATTCTTGGCATCAACATTCATCAATTAATTGTGTATATTTACTGTAGCTGTGATTGTTTTTTAGTCAAGACAGCTTTAAACTATCTAATATTTGTACTATTTATATATGAAGTTTTCCTAATATTTTCACTCTTAATCTGATTAAATTACATTTTATTTAGTTTTGCTTTATTTGATCTAATTTTACAGTAATGTAACAAGTGTATAAGCATAAATAAAAGTTAAAATGAGCAAATGCAAAAGGAAATATTAATTCAAATATCCACTAAACTAAACCTGGGGAACATTTTAAAATGGAACAAAATCTGTCAATCAAAAAAAAAAAAAAAAAAAAAAATCAAGGTTACAGATGAGACAATTTAAAATGATCTTCACTGTCAATCCTATAACATGCAGTACATCTGTGCACTATATTTTTATTGACACAGATAACTTTGACTAAAACTGAACTAATTAATGAATCGCTATCAATTACAGTCTACTTCTCACAGGCTATGATTAACCTCTTCACCTATCTTAAATCCAAGCGGTCAATGGATATGATATAAATTTATTTTTAATTAGGTTACTATGTTAGCTTTAGCTAAAAGACCATGTGTAATGCATACTGTGATTGGTTTATTTCAGTAGATGTTATGGTGAGAAACGTGGCTGTATGCTTGGCTGAGTTCCATTCCGTTTTCCTGCAAGACATCATGAACAATAGCGGAAGCAAAGTTCACGGGATGTATTATAAAGTAAAAAATAGGACAGTGTCTATCACCTGAAGTTATCTTTGAGATAAAAGCTTCAAGTAATATTCATTCAACTTATGCATAACTCTAATAGCTAACAGCTTTAAACATTAACTTTTATCTGCATTACTTTGGATGGTTTGGATGTCTTAATGGAGAACAATAGCATGTCAATTGGTATTTGAGCACTGACACCAGATCAGCTGAGTTGACAGTATGTGGACGTTTAGTTTGTGCAGAGCCGACACTAGACCTGGTTCCTCCAGGGCAGAGAACATGAGGGGTAGGAGATATAAGATATGGCAGGTAGGACACAGCCTGAGGAAAAGACTGATACACAGCTGGGGCTACGATCCAAAGCCAGGTGACATGATGGAGATGAAGCCTCTTCACTCACATTCTTCCAGATGGCGGTCAGCCTTGTCCAAAGTTACATGAAGAAATGTCAGATATGCTCTGGATTTCACTGACAAGTTCACTTCAAACTTTCACTGGTGTACAAAGCCAATACTAAACATTTGCTTGGAGGAAAATGTGTTTTACATTTGATGAGATTAAGATTAGTAATAAAAATTGATACATTTTATAATAAATATCATGTGAATTAATATTTATATATATATATATTTCATATATGAATTAAATAATTATATAATTAGTCAATATTTTTATTAAGACTATTTATTAATATATATGTATTAATATTAATAAAATAATTGCTCATAGGGATGGTTATAAAATTTGTTAATGTGCTTTATTTTCCAATTCAGTACATAGTGGTTATAATAATAAAAACATCCATGTTCTCTATATGGTGACTGTAAATTCTATATGCTATTCTGAATATTATTTCCCAGTGTTAAATAGCATCTTGTAAGGCTTGCACAGACACATAGAGGTTCTTTGGTTCCCTTCATTTTTCTCAGGTTTGGATCTGTCCCTATTTTGAAGTATGTAACCGTGTTTTAATCAACATCATGTGCAAATGAAATGTCATGGCCTTTAATGTGGGAGCTCTGAAGGAAATGTCGATTAAAATGTCAAGTGGTTTGTGGGCAATATGGGCAGGGGTGAGCGAATGCCATCTGTACAGTAATGCACAGAAGCCAATGGGCAAACCCAATCTTACACGCGAGCCGGGTGCCCTCAAGAACTGAAATTAGCAAGTGAAGCATGGACGCTCACACACGCACACACACACACACACACACACACACATACTGTAGTGTGCAAAAATGATATATTAATATATCATTAAAATGCCATCAAAGAATGAGCACCAAAAGACACTACATCTGAAATAAATGATAACATGAAGATTGGGTGATATTATTTTAAATCAGATAAGATTGAGAGTTTTACAAATGCTTTGGTGAAACAGTCCTCATTTACGTTCACTATATGGAAAAAGAGCAGCCAGTATATTCTCTAAAATATCTTCTATTGTTTTCAACAGAAGAAAGAAAGTCATACAGGTTTGGAATGAAACATGGGTGAGCAAGTGATGACATTTTTTTTTTTGCATGAACCATCCTTGTAAACATGAAAAATGAGTGAGTATGCTGACAAACAGGGTGTCTGTATTGCCTCACTTCAGTGATTACATCTTGTTTTCTACCCGTCTGTATCTTCATGTCTTGGACTGAGCTTCAAATGAACATGCTGGTCTGTAAGCAGCAATTATCTACCTCACACCACCCTCACTTTTTTTTTTTTTTGGTCCTTTTTCTTCTCCTTTTCTCTTTTGTTCACACACATAGACAAACATGCAATAAATGCACACTCAAAATATCTTGAGCAAAGAGGCCAGCATCAGCTCCCGCACCCTAATAATCACACCCTACCTTTCAGTCTAGCTCCCTCCAGCCACTGGACCCTCATTGACATCACACTATTATCCGTTTCTGACCTGTGTGAGCATCTGCCATACTAAAATTGTCACAGGCTGTGGTTGATCTCATCTTATTATTGTACTAATTAGATCTGATAACTCTGTCTCTGTTTAGTAGTGAATGTATTATGCCAGAGGAACAGAGACCGCTGTTCACTACGAGACTGACCCACGGGGTCAAACACAGCCAGTCATTTGGTTCTTTTTAATTTTAGTGCATCATCAGCATCACAGTCTATAACAGAACTGACTAGTCTAGACTACAGATCAGAATCATCTTTTCCTGTTTCCTTTGCATTGGCAGATTATCTGCTTATCAGATAGGTCTGATAAAGGAAATTGATTTATATCATGTTGTATGCCATTTGTCAGGAGACCTAGGACATTAAGGAGTCACATGAATGCATTTAATCCTGACTGCGGTCACTCTGGAATGGGTTTCAATGACCACACATGAGTAAATGGATGAAACTGAGAATAGAGGAGCAGTGTCCTCAATGCAGACCATGCTCTACTGATAATTCAAAGGTTAAACAACCCATAATAGATCAAAGGTAATTATATGATATGCATGATATACAATGTAACATATACAATGTATATATGAAGAGTTCACATGCGGAACCCTCAAAGTGCCATCTGAAATTTTCGCCTATAAAATGAGCATTTTTATCAGGCTCCTATGTTTAGGTTCAGTACTTTTACTCTAATGGCAATGTCTAGGTCCTTTTCAATTAAAATGCAATTAAAGTGAAATAACTGAACATAAACATGATAAAAGCATGAGCATGATAAAAATGCTAATTTTAGAAGAAAATTTCAGATGGCACTTAGAAGATTTTGCATCTTAACTCTTCATATATATATATATATATACAGTATACACACACACACACACACACACACACACACACACACACACACACACACACACACATATATATATATATATATATATATATATATATATATATATATATACTGTATATATTTGTAGACATACATAAGATATATAATCTACAATATACAATAAATATACGAATTTGTTAATTTATTTATTTTTATTTATTTATGTATTTATTATTTTTTTGTCCACTAGGTGAAAATTGCAAGCCTGACTATAAATAATCACAAAATTTTCAGGCAACATAGTTTGAGGTATAACGTCTCTTGATGTGACTCAGGTCACTCCTTCAATGTAAGTCTATTTTATAATCTATATAATTTTATAATCTACAAAGTGAATATAGTAAATCTCGTGATTAAAACAAATAAATAAATAAACACACCTCTCCTCAGTTTTAATATTTTAATTGCCAGTATTGGGGGTTTAGAAAAGCAATAGCAATAATAGTCATGTTCACCCAACCTTGACTAATTATAAGTAAAAAGATTGTGCTTTCAGGTCAGTGCTGTTTGTTCGAGTTTGCATATCTCCAGTATGGCTGCTATCCAAATAAACCACACTGGGGCTGATTTCAGCCATGCAGCCATGCCAGGACATCATAATTATATCCGTAACAAGCATCTTCAACCTGTCCAAACATAAAAAAATATAACTCTCTCTTGTATTTCTGACCCTCTCTGTCTCCTGTCAGGCATATCTGCATTTCCTCTGTTTGCTCTAACCCCCCGTTATGGCATTAGGTTGCATTAGGAGTTGATTCACAAAGATTTCACGAGTGGTTGAATTTGTTTGGCTGAGCTGGCAGTCTGTGGCCACCCTCGTCTCCCTCTCTCTCTCTCTCACTGACACACACACACACACACACACACACACACACACACACACACACACACACACACACACACACACACACACACACACACACGCACGCACGCACACACACACACACACACACACACACACACACACACACACACACACACACACACACACACACACACACACACACACACACACACACATTTAATGAAAATATTACTGAGAGCAGGCTGGCCCAAACCGTACAGGGGTTTTCTGCCCTCAGCAAAACAAGAGCAGCAGATTCTAGATAGACTGAAAAAGAAAGAAGAGCGAAAGTGAAGAAAGAAGAAGAGAGGAAGAGAAAACCAAGCAGAATACACTACGAGTTCTACTCTATTTTCAGCCCTCCTGTCAAAATGAATTTCACATCTTAATATGGAGAAAGTGCTTACTATCTGAAATAAGAAAAAAGAGGATGGGGGGTGGAGGGAGGGATAATGATGAGAACTCAATTAGAAGCCTCAAGCTGACAGCACTGCTGCTGCCCTGCAGGTATAGAGAGAGAGAGAGAGAGAGAGAGAGAGAGAGAGAGAGAGAGAGAGAGAGAGAGAGAGAGAGAGAGAGAGAGAGAGAGAGAGAGAGATTCGCTTGCTCAAATGATTGTGCCCGCAGGGCTTGACTGGGGCTGTGCCCCCTTTACTGGGTGCATGCTCAGTTATTCCTTGAATATCTCTCTTTCTCTCTGCCCCTCAAGGTTTCACACTCTTTCCTTCTCTCTTCTGCTCTCATTATAATACAATATCCGGTAAATGTATCACCTGTATCAAAAGGTATCACCTCATGCACTAGACTTAATGTTACTGTCCACCTCCATGTTTCATTAAACACTTGCATTATGTCAGCTCAAGGCTCTATATATTTTATATACTTTACATTTTTGGAGAAAAAAACAAACAAACAAAACAAAGCCTTCATATCCTGAAGGATTTCTGTAAAAGCCTTAAGCTTGATGAAACAATTAAATAAAACGATGATTGTGTACTTAGCTTTCCATAACAAATTAAAACGGCAGCAGGGAAATTTTGTTTGCTCTTTTGTATTTATTTGTTAAATTACACCAGAATTAGTCTTTGATTAATTCAAACGGTAGCTCATTTTTGATCAAATAGAAAAAGTGACTTTATGAAACCGAGAGTTATAGGCTGAGAGATTAAATGTAATCTCTTGCTTTATGATATGAGAATCCTTAAATATTACATTGCATTCGCCATAATCAGATGGAAATATACAATAAATCACCCCAAAGAAATTATTCAAGGACAATTATTAATAATAAAAAACAAATCTCTTCAAAATCCGCTTATAGCTTTTGAACACTGATCTGTATAGTGTACAGGTTCTGTATCTGATTGTACAATTTAGCTCTCCATCCTTACATGAATAATGAATATGCCCGTCTGTATCTCTGCATCTCTATTATCCTTATATTACACTGATGCAAAGCTCAGAAAACTTTTCAGAGAGGCAAAGTTTGGCACATGTGCTTGCGTTCTTCTTCCACCAAGCCCTGTGGGGAGGCGCAGAGCGGTGCGGGAAAGCGCTGGGTACTGGGCTGATAAGACAATTGGGTAAAAGAAAAGGCCCAGAGCTACACTACTGCGAGCGTCTGTACAGCACTTTCCATGGCACAACACTGACTCATCACTAGCTCCTTGTGTGCACATGCGAAGGGCCCCAGGGAGCCTTTCGATCGGGGTGGAGATTCTAGCTGCTGCTGGGAGTCATAAAGCCCTCACTGTGGGGATGGAGCAGGCATTTCCAACACAGGAACTGAAGAGACTTGATCAGGCAGCCTGAGCTTGATGTGCTTTTGATGTCTTAATCAGTTCCTATATTAGGCTCAGGGCTTGTTTGGCGCCACAGAGGTGAGGGGGGTTAATGTAACCCTGGCAAGACCAAGTGAGAGCATGCCATCAGGATGAGGGGTAAAGGCTGACCCACGAGATTATGTATCGATATGGAACATTATGAACACGCTCACTGAAAAGTGAACTATAAACTCTTGCTGATGTGTTGTTTTCTAAGTAAAAAAACAAAAAAAAAAAAAACAACAACCCCCCACAAGTCTCCATTAGGACAGAAGTTGGTAATGAACAACATCTTTGACTGTTGTGTTCATATAGGTTCTGCAGCTCCACACAATAAATCTGCCATTTGAATCATTCACTGAAAAGTCATAAATCATAAATGTAGTTGTTCATCAAGAATCACAGACACCCGTCGCTTTTCCCCAGGCTATACAGCATCAAAACTACCCAGGAAGTCCACCAGCACTGCACAAGGGAAAGGAGTCTTCCATACAAAGCCTCCTGGCGGGTTTAGTCATCTGCGCTTCATGGTTCACAGCTTCCATAGTAAGACAGAAGCTATTAATATGTCAAAACATTCAAAACTTCTAACCACTCTGCTTACCATGGGCAGATTCTCACAAAGAGAAAGAGGATGATGAAGAAGTTACATAAATCATTTTGAAATTTGGAAAAAAAAGTTGATCTTGATCCAGTCACAGTGTCATCTATTGGCAATTATGATTTGAGAAATGATGGCAGATGAGGGAAATTAAGACTGATTTTTATATCTTTATAGACTTCCCTCGTAAGGCATCACGAAATTGAAAATCCAAGTCTGAAAAAATTCCTTGACATTTGGTGGGATATTTGAAGGATATTATTTACTACTAATAACAATTCTAATAGCACTGTTAAATCAAAGAGCAACACAAGCAAAACATTGCTTGATCTAATAAGTGAATGAATTTGACAGAATAGAGACTTTTCAGATCATGAAAACGAGTCACTAGAAAAACTTGCATAAGGATTTATACTTCCTATAATTTACTCCAATTAATAAACATATCTATATAATGTCTCCGGAATGTCCTAATCCTACATGCTTGCTAGTGATATCACCAAGAAGGGAAACTTATACAGTATGGCAAGGCAAACACATTTCCTTGGCCACTGAATTTCATCCACCTTCATTTCACACATCATCTCATGGCCAATTTGCTGCTCCCTATATTTATCTCTTCCGAATGCATATTTATTTTTTAATTGTTATGGCTGCTGGCAACATGATGATTCACTATCTTGAACTAGAGTTAGCATAAACTACTAACAGGGCTCAGCATTACACATGAAGATTTGTGGTTGGATTCGAGGTGTGATTTACAAAGTTTTGAATTAAACATCGAGATTCTTGTTGCATGCCAACTCGTGTCAGGCTATATTGGGCAAATTAACAAATGCAATATTTTATTGCATTACACTTTAAAATTTTGGGGTTGGTAAGACTTCTTAATGTTGTTAGAAGTGTATTATGCTCACAAAGGCTGTGTTTATTTGATCAAATATGTTTTTACAATTTAATTAAAAAATTGTAAAAAAATCAAATAAAAAAAATTAAGAGTATTCTATTTTAATATCCTTAAGAAGTCATTCTAATATGCTGAGTTGGTGCTCAAGAATCATATATTTTTATTATCAATGTTGAAAACAGTTGTGCTGCTTAATTTTTTTTTTTTTTTTTGGAAACCGTGATACACTTTTTTTTTAGGAAGTTTAACCTTTTAAGTTTAAAACTAAGTTTAAACTTTTTTAAAACAAATATATTTTGTAACAATATAAAACTCTTTACTGTCTGTAATAATGTTTGATCTTGCATCCTCACTGAATAAAATTGTTAATTTCTCAAAAAAGAAAAAGCTTACTAACCCCAAATGTTTAAATGGTAGTGTAATGTGATGATTTAAAAACAAAATAATAATAAGCATTTAAAAAAAATAATAATAATGGTAAATGTCTAAATTCTGTCTTTGTGTGAGTTAACTTGCTCCACAAGAACTTCAAAAATATATTTTTTGTTCCAAACCAGCTCTGTTTAATTTTCATTTGACAAGGTCAGGGGGCTTTGAATACCTCACTCATTGCCATTCTATAGCCAATAAGTGGAAACAAATAGCTTGCTTTCTTAACCTTGTTTTGGTTTCTCTGGCAATTACAAAAGAATCTTTATATGTTGCTCCGTGACCTTTGACCGCAGTTGGTACGAGAGACAGCTGCGGTAAACCTGATCTTATTTCCAGCCTCAGGGCATTTTTCTTTATCAACCTTCAACACAAACCAAACTTCACAATACACATAGTTCACTCCATCACCTGAAACTTGATAAGAAATGAGGAGTCATGAAAACCTGCCTACAGGCAAGAAGTTATCCATCCATCTTACTGACAGATGTCAGTCCCAGAGTTCTTCGATCAGCTGTCAGGATGCAACATCGAACAAAACTCAAGGAGACATTTTGCTCTTGTGTCCACACAAACAGATTAGGAGTAGGAAACAAGGAGCAGATAAAAAACCCCAGAAAACTAGGACCAACCAAAAACTAGAAATGATGAGATACTTGTCAGTCTGACAATGCGTCATACTTGAAAGAATAACATGAGGCTTGCATTAGGGCATTAAAACCTACGGTAGGTTTCCTGTTATGGGCACAGGTGGTAAAAAGCAAGAAGGAGAGACTGAAAGCTATAACATAAGTTTGAAAACAGAGCAATTGACCCCTGGCTGCTTCTAGTTGCAATGGCATCAGCAGTGCCCATATCTAAACAAAGATGCCTGGAGCTAAACACACAAGAACGCAAGGAATTCTCCCTAGAGCTTGGGGGGGGGGGGAAACAACAGAGCAGCACTTTGACTGCTTTTTGTCCCCCAGTGCCAAATGATGTACTCTTTATTGTCGCTAACATTTTTTTTTTGACCCAGAGGAACTACCTATAAGGTATTTTGCTGTGTCCTGTGTTAAAAGAATAGATAGATAGTTGACTTATTAATACTAAGAAATGGTACAATTATTCAAGTAATATTCCAGTAATCTTCATTTTACTTCAGCCTTTGTTATCTGTCAAGATGGAGAAATTTGTGATACAAACAACATTAAATACAAGCCTGTGTTGAGTTTGTAAGATAATTGATTAACATTGTTAAAGAACCATCCATACAAATCCAATTCATAGTGGATCAAAAATGCAAAGCATTCCTGAAATACCAAGATGGTTCAAACATTTCAATTAAAGCAGGCGTAAAAAACAAAAAACTGCATTCTCAGGTTAAGGTACAACATTTTGAATAGAAGAATTGGCTTCCTTTCAATTCATGATTATGAATTTGAATTTAATTGTCACGCTTCACAGGAAGTTCACCAGAATTTCAACACAGGTAATGTAGTTATATTAATTCAGTTTAATTCTACCTCTGTATATTCAAAGGTTTTTGCCTTTATTGAGATGGGATACCGAAGAGAGACAGAAATCAAAGTGGTAGAGAGTGGAGGACATGTTCGGGAAAAGTCCACGAGTCAGGACTCAGGGCACCCAGAGCACAATTATGAATCATGTTTGCTGAATTAATTCAGATCCAATTAAAATTCAATAACTGAATTGGAAACAGATTCTCAGTTCAATTGAAAATGGTGCATATATGCTGTGATTGACGGTGCCAACTGCTGTAGGTGGGCCAGCGGCAAACAGCTGTTATACAAGCTTGCTGGACTGTCCACATGGTGGGTTTCCCAATGTCCTAGAACATGCTGAAACACACTTTCACTGCTGACCACAATAAAGCCATAATACAAACACACTCACACACGGCCAGAAGGTGCATACCCAAACACACACATACCCCCAAACACCTGACCTGGAAAACATAGGACAGCTAACCCAAGGTGACCCAAGGAAACGCTGGGGTAGGCCCAATTAATTGGACTTTTTGCTCAGGCCCCGTCTCCTCCAATTGTCCAAATCCGCCGGACACATGATTAATGTGTACACTGGTGGAGGGAAAATATTTTTAACCCCATTAAAGTCAACCAAGGGTAAAGCGGGTGTATGCTTATGCTGGCACTATTTCAAACTACCCTATTAGCTGGTCTGCGAGTGCGTAAGGGTGAATGTATATGTGTGCTTTAATTTGTGTGTGTATCTGAATGGGTATGACTATGTGTGTTAGTGTGGGGTGGAGGGATATAGAGTTTCTTGGATAAACAGTCTGTGTAAGGACATTATTTTTTTAAATCCTGCTTACTGGAGGCTTAAAGGTAACACTGAACGGCATTAAAGTGAAGTGGTATTACTGCTATTGTGCAGAGGGTTCAAAAGTTCACATCCAGGTCTTGCTCACTGAACCCTGGTGGCCAATGAAAATAGTGCGGTCTAGATTAGTCCAATGACCTTCTTTTTGCCAAATATACATGCCTGGGTGCTGGGCTTTGAACACTTAGAGCAGCAGGATTAGTCTGCTGAAGTTTGACCACACCATGATGGTCTTACTGCAATGCTGTGCCCTGACCTACCTACTGAAGTCAGAGAGAGCAGTGACACTTATCAGTACCCTCTCACAAATGTGAAACATTAATATTCTTTAAACACACATCCTTCGTACAACTTGTACAAGTGATCTAGATTTGAGTTAAATCAGTTTACTGATTTTGCTTGGGTTTAAAACCCCCAACCAGACCGCAGAGTTATATTTGAAAACACATTTAGGTCGAGAGCTCATGCCTTCAGGGACCCTGCATCCAAAAAGCCAATATGCCATATGAAACAGATGTCGGATCAAAATTCTGGATCCACAAACAATGGAGTGAGGCAAAGACAGGGTGGCAGTGGCTCAGGGACTTGTCTACTACAATGCCGTTTTATTTAACAAATGACTGGATAAATGTTTCAGATGAAGAGTCGATATACAAAATAGACCTTACATTTCTGCCTAATCCTTTAAACAAAACTATGTTAATTATCAGTTTAATGCTACTTCAGGGACTCAGGGGAAAGATTCTTACTCTCTATTCTACAATACAACAACTTTTTAGAGTTAGTAAACAAAAATGTATTTAGCAGTGCAGGTGAAAGCCTCACATAATTTTAGTTAAAACAACTCGCTGACAGTTAATCTTTTCATCCAAATATGTCTTCTCTCCTGTATACAGCATCATGTCAAAATACAGAACACACAATATTCACAAAATAGTTGGTGACTATTTCACAGATGACCTACTGTTTTCCATCAGCATTCTGAAGTATGCATACGAGGGACACTTCACTACGATGAGCTGTCAGATTCAAAACACTGTAAAACCCAACCAGTTAACATAGAGTATATAATTTGAGGAAACCAAGTACATTTAATTCAAAGTAGCTAGCAAAGAGACTATCACTGCTCTGGCATGTACACATTTATTGCTTCTCAAATAAAGAAATATGTAACATATATAATCTTAATATTCTGTAGCCCATCCTTGACCTAACGGGGGCTCTACTCTTCAGCAGAATGGTAACCCCCAAATCTCCAACATAACAGAAACCCCTTTAAATCCCAACATAACTTAATCATTAAACAGTAACATCACCCTATATTAATCTTGTGCACAAACCTTTTTATGCAGTCTGAAGCAAAGGATGCTGGGAACAAGAAATCTGCTGAGTTCACATTTTTCTATTAGGTGCAATGCAGTTATATTTGAGTGAAATGAACAGCAGAACCTGCAAATCTAAAGAACACACTAAAGAAGTTCTTCATAAAATACAGTACAAATTCAATTACAAACATTTCTCCTTCAATAACCAAGTAAGAAAAAGCCAAACAAGGCCCATGAATGACCCCTAAGTGCTCAGAAAACCACTCATGTGCATGTTTCTTAAAAAGGAGATAAAAGGGAGGGAGCAGAAATAGCTTTTCCAATTGCCTCACCCAACCAAAATTTCAGTGCTATCATTTTTTAACATGGAGCAACTCATGTAACTCAAATTCCATGGAGTAACTCCAAAGGGCCAAAAAGCCTTATGCTTTCTTTGAGTGGCAGATTCTTGAGAGAGCTGCAAGTCTCTTGTTGGGGTTTTCAGAAACTGCATTTGGGCATGTTTGTGCGCATTTTCAGAAGTTATTCCCTTCACTACTTGTGATTTTGTTCATCATCTTAATTGGATAGATGGCACTGTTTTGTGCAACACTGCTTGTAATGTTACATTTGGCAGAGTCAAAGCTCTCATTTACATTCCTTACACAATCAAAGTACAAGAAGAGGTAATGAGAGAGGGAGAAAGCAAAACAGAATGAGGGAGGGAGAGAAGGAAATGACTGAACTTTCTGTATAGCGCTTTGTAATTGTCACCATAACACGTGTGGTAATTTGTTTGGCTTCCTTTGTAAGCGGAGAGGGCTGCTCACTCATGCTTTGGATTTGTGTCGGCTGCTGAAAGCAGAACATGCATAAATAAGGTGCCTCAGCAACTTCACTTATGAGCTAAACTAATGTCATTCCAGAGAGAGTAGGAAACAGTTCTCAAAGACCCTCAGCCATAACCGCACTCCCCACAGACATATTTCTACACATTGGCTGATTCTCAGTTTCTGTACTTGCGTGCAGGGCATTTTGGCTATTGAAAAACAGCCCTTTAACGGTATTTTGAGTGTGCCAATGCAGAGATGTAGAAGTAGGTGCTATGAGTTATGTCTGAATGCTGAGGGAATAAAACATCTTGTGCTACTGAGATTAATAGAGTGTGGAATATAAAACAAAAAGGAAAAAAAATATTTTAAGCATTAGTTTCAAAGTAATATCAGATATATGCGGGCGTTGGTATGTTTTTGTTTGTAATTTCATCTACTTTCCATTTAGAATAAGCTGCACATTCTAAAAGTGCAACAATAAACAAAAAACACATAAAACACATAAACAAAACACAGATTTTAGAATATGTATGTATATGTTTTGCTGATGCATTTCAATTTATTGCAATATTTCATGACAAATTCTCAACATTTAATATACGTGAAATCATTTAATAAAATTCAAACTTAGAATAAAAGACTAAACAATTTTTTGTAGCCTATGCAACTCTATAAAATAAAAGATTTTAGTTGTATGTGTGATAAAAATAGAATTCAAATTTTGGTTCTCACTAGTATAGTAAAACCAGCACTCAGAACTTGTTTTATTCATTTATTTATTTTTTACTGTCATGGTCTTTCCATTGACTTCTATTGTTTTTATACTGAGCTGATACTAATGTATACCCTCACCCTTAAACCTAACTATCACAGAAAACCTTTGCCATTTTTTTTTTTTTTTTTTTCTATTTAGTAGATTTATGGGGCTGTTTTCATCTTGGGAATCATTGGCTGGTTCCTAGAATGTAGGCAAAACCTGACCTATAAACAAACTGATGGCTGAAGTGCAGGGCTCCAATACAAAGCCAGTTGTTGTGTATGCAAGATTATTTCTAGTGAGTGTGTGGTCAGTCACATCACGTAATTAACCATGAAGATTATAGAACGTACACGCACACAAAGGGTTTTAAAGGCAGATTAGGTAGAACAGGGTTAAAGGTCAGCAAGTTCAAATGTCCTGATGAACATAGTTGTCAATACAAGCACCTTGAAGGTGGGCATGTGTGCTGACTTCATTGTTTCCCATTAATATTTA
Source organism: Schizothorax lantsangensis (assembly GCA_027422415.1). Taxonomy (NCBI): domain Eukaryota; kingdom Metazoa; phylum Chordata; class Actinopteri; order Cypriniformes; family Cyprinidae; genus Schizothorax; species Schizothorax lantsangensis. The sequence continues at coordinate 21,067,553 of CM049842.1, read as the reverse complement.
CAACAATTTTCCATGCGATCTGGAATTTCATTACAGGTTCGAGTTGGTCATGTGAATTCATTATGTTGACCAACTGCTTGGTTTGAAAGTGACTTCTGTGTGCGTTGTGCTTCATACATTGCTACACCATTGACAATAGACAATAGACCAAGCAGCTTTCTGTTGGTCAACACGGCAATCCACATGACCAACTCAAACCCATTGCGAAGTCCTTTAGAAGGCCAGATTGCTTTATGTTCACAGAAGCATTTTTTCAAAGAAACGTTTACAACAAAACTGATTTACTAGTTTGGCCATAACTCAAATATTACACATTACGTATAATAACATCACTTTTTTGCTCCAACAATAGGATGATTGTCTCCCAAGTGGAATGGCGCATAGAAACGTGAAGAGAATGAAAGCTATCAGTGCTCCCTCCAGCTGCATCCAAACCCTGGCATGATGGAAGAAGTCACTCACCCGGCACGGGGCAACCCTCGGGGGCAGACTAGACATGTCCATCAAAAAAAAAGACCCCCCACCCCACCCCGTTCGACCCCTCCTGCAGATGCACCTGGAGCATCTCCCAAAATCCCCACCAGCCCCCTCCATCCATCTCACATGCAGCCCGAGAGCAAACCCAGATGTGAGCCTCGCAGGGCGGATCAGGGCCCAGGAACGTGTGCACTCTGTTGTGACTAGTACCAGATGTGCTCCATTGACCCAAAACACCCAGCCAGTAGACATGCCACATAGGCATCACACAGACCCACCACACAATCAGCGACACACCTGTTTCCATTCACACTCCGACCTAGGAGCCCTGCACGGCCGTCAGCGCTCACCACATGTCTGTTTTCTCTTTCTTCCTCCGTTTTCTGCCCCCTCCCTCTCTCTTTATTTTTTCTATCTGTCAAACTCATCTCCAAAGTGTTTACTCTAGGGGCTAATAAGAAACCCGAACAGATTTATTCATTAGAACACGGCGGCTAATGATATGAAAAGAAATAATAATTGAGTTTTCCATCCAAACACTGAGAGCCAATTTCAGGACGTGGAAACAAGATACGGGACAGAAGAGGCCTGTTTGATTTGAGGGCTTGATTCATGTTACTGATTCTAAATTAGCGTAAGTAAATACACCTGCATGACCCCAGAGCCCCGCAGAGGTCAAAGTCATTCAAACATTTAAAGAATGGTAATTAAATTACCCTTGGTGCTGAATAACTTTAATTTGGTAGCATCGCAAATTGTTTCCAGACTTTCTTACCCCCACAAGTGGCTCCTTCAGCCTCCTGGTTTAATATTTTATCAGCTTAGACTTGTAGCTACAAACAAGTGCTCATTTTCAGAACCATAAGTAATCAAAGACAATTCACCTCAATTAAATGTGCTCCAAGTCGCAGTGCGGTTTACTTTGCGAAAGGGTAAAACAGGAGCGGGGGGGTTTGTTCAGATGCGTTCCAGGGCCATTACGCTCAAGCGTGAAACTGTACAAAACTAAAAATGGAATACAAGATGAAGAAGCGCTTCAGGCCAATCAAACCGCTGAACTTGCCGCTATCATGATTTATAGACTGAAATAAAGTTGTCTCGAAGTGGTATTAAAATAGGGCTGGGGACTTTGGGGTCCTATTTCAGTGGCTTGCGGTCAAGCTCTGGGCCCAGGTGGGCCTGCTTATGAGTCCTCTACTGAGGTCCTAGCAAAGTGCTGCCACTGGAGCACAATAACTCTTAATTGCTGAGGCCTGGCTAGGATCCAGGCAGCTCTACTACCTGAGTCTGTTTGAAGAACGACATGTTTGGCCGGGTATTTAGCCATGCTGTTTGAGCTCTAACACCCCGAGCACAGAACATGGCAGCCTGGCAAAGCAATTCAGCCCTTCTCTATGATGAAATTATTCACTTCACCAGCTGATAGGATTGGCAATCGCATTATCCACAAATTCTTTGACCTGTACGATGAACAAGTTCTTTAAAAATGTCCCTTTCTGTTCCCTTACAAAGTTCACAATGATAAACTACACAATAAGTTTCTGCGAGTTGCCTGCTAACGCTCATGAAACTACAATCACACAGACTTATTCTTCCTAAAAATATACAATGTGACTTGAAGAAGATTAATTTAAAACAGCCAAAAGGACAGATCTGTCCAAACCGGACAACCATCCTCTTATAATCACTGTCAACACACACACACTGACACACAAAATGTGCGGCTACATAATATGGTCATCACTGTTTTCTCTCTTCACATTTCAGAGGGCATGAGGGCTGAGGGGTGTTGCTCTGGCTTTGATTTTGCTCTGTGCTGGAACATTTTTTTTATGTTGCATTAAAAATTAATAACGATTAACCCAGTTGAAGTTCTGCACAGGCTGAGTTCAAAGAGCTGTGAGCCCAGAGCAGGCTCGCTCGGTTAAACTCCATCTGGGGTTATTGCACTGCAGCACAGTACATACTCTGCTCTATTCCTACAAACTGGGCTGAAAACATGTGGCATGGTAGAAATTCTCTAATTTCCAAGTGCTATTATTTCAGAAGCATCCTATTTAGCACTTTCCCTCCTATATCTCTCTCTTTCTCTCTCTCTATTCACCTGAATCTGACCTCTTGATCAACTGTGAGCGTTCTGTAACATGGCATGTTCAGCCAAAGACTGGACACCTCAGAGATCAAAAGCAATCTCCTCTGAGCTGCAATTACCCAGGCCTAAAATCCCTCCAAGCCCTTTCACTCTTTCACTTTATTTCTTTCTCGATCCCCCCTTCACTGAAGCGGGTGGCTTCAATGCATTTGGCCCCAACAAAAAAAAGCCTTTGTTTACATGGAGTGACCATGAGCAGTTTGAAAGCAGCCAAACGCTGTCAGAAGACGTGCATGTTCTGCAGAGCTCGGAGTGCTTGCATGTGTGGGTGTGTTAACACATGATCCCATGACCCACTCTCTGTGATTTCACCACTAAAGGCACGTTAAGTCCTCTGAACGAGGCTCTGTGCATGTGAGAATGTTTATGCATTTCGGTGGATGTTTTTTGAATATCAAAGACATACACGATGAATAGTCTGCGAAGTGAAGCGTAACTATATGCTTTATTTGAGCAATAAATGAAAAGAGAGAAATACAAATCCCCTCAGGGAATATTCCTACTACTTGGGATCAACAGTTCTATATGGCTCTTGTTTTCTTGGCCTGGTACGACATGATGGACTTACATCATCTGCATACAATGTAGCTTGTGTTTTTGGGTCCCATTATGGTTTGACATGGACTTTTATGTTTCTGCATTGTTTGTTGTTCTGGAATCAGGCAAAATGAAAACACATGAGGTGCGGAGCGATATATTCGTGCTCCAGCAGTTCACTGCGTCTGACAATGCCTGTAATCTCTGCCAAACCATTCCACAACACTCATAATCAGCCGTCATCTCTTCCTTCTTTCATATCCCCTGCCTGACCCCGGCCCAGGAACTCACTTCATAGAACTCTCATTGTCTTCAAGCAAAGAGCATCCGTGTCCCAGGAGCGTCAGCCTTCGAAGTAAATGGCATGAGGCTTAATACCCGGTCTACAGTCAGGGGAGGGCCTTGAGCAGACAGGCTGGAGAAAGCAAAGAGGGATGGGGGGGGGGGGGGGTTCTGGCATCTCCCCCCTCTTCTAGACTGCATGACTGCTGCATGGTGGAAAGGAGAGGTCACACTGTCTGCACTCGGTCTGCAGTGATGCATCCGCACAAATACGGCCTCACTGTTAGCCATTATATACCTATTAGTGCTGATTATCCCCTGATAGCTCCAGAGTCTGTTGGTTTCCCTGAGCTTGACATGAGTGAGGGGCTTTGTTTAACCTCAGTGGAACATATCTACTGACCCTGTAGATGACAGGACAGAGAAATTGTGGAGAATGCTTGCAATATGGGCATCTGCAGGCTAATCAGGGTACAGTTGAAACAATCTACTTCTCTTGGTTAGGTGTGATATCAGGTTCAGTGACATAGCAGGGTCCAAGATGAAGAAAATAGAGAAAATGCAAACTCTTTAAATGTATATGTTCACATATACATAACCTATCTATACCATTTTAAAGGAAAGTTCAAATGTAATGACTCTAAAAATGTCATGGAGTGTAATCAAGTAAAAAAAAAAAAAAGTTTTTTAAAACTATACTACTATACTATATACTACTGCTCAAAAGTTTGAGTTGGTAAGATTTCTAATGTTTTTGAAAGAGGGCGTCTCTTATACTCACCAAGGCTGCATTTATTTGATTAAAAATACAGTAAAACTGTCAAATTGTAAAATATTATTATAATTCAAAATAGTTTTCTATGTACTTATATTTTAAAATGTTATTTATTGCTGTGATGGCAAAGCCGAATTTTCATCAGACATTACTCAGTGTCACATGATCCTTCAGAAAGTCATAATTTGCTGATTTGGAGCTCAAGAAACATTTCTTATTATCGATGTTGAAAACATTTGTGCTGTTTTGCATCTGTGCAGAATGAGTGATGGACAAAAGTTTTAAAAATAAACAATGAAGCACATAAACCTCATCACAAAAAGAGTGTTTTATATTATTCAGGCTTTTTGAAGATTAAAGTTAATAATATGATAAGGTCTTGCACTAGAATTTTATAGACTCTCATTTTAAACACCCTTTAGATCCCACTGGTTGCCCTTTCTATTCTCCTAAAAAAAGCACAACTTTTGAGGTGAAAAAGGCAACAAAAAATAGTCAACCGAAGCTGTTCCATTACATATTCCTTTTATCTTTACACCCTCTTCCATTATGCATTTTGTGGTGTTATAAAACATGGACAAGACCAGCCTTTCTCTCCACAAATGCTCCCCCAGAGTCCTCACAGATCTAGCCTGGCAGACATATTCAATTTACAGTTATCATTGCTACTCACTTCCTGCTCCATACTCACACACACTCAGTCTAAGATATCTCTGCTTGAGGTACCAAGCGATTTTCCCAAATCCTCATTTTTTCCCCCTGGGTAGTTTACCAAAGTGAGGGACAGCGGGTATTTGTGTCAGGTCAGAAGTGAAACAGAGACCTGACACGAGTCTCTGGCAGTGAGGACAGGTGACCGTAGTCCAGCCTGCCAGATGAGAGCACACTTCATAAAGGGTAAGAAGTGTGGCAGACCCCCCGTGGCTGGAGCTGTGATGAGTCTTGGTGTTGTTATGTTAAAAAGAATCCCTGTGGCTGGCTTTGCTGCTCGCTGATAAGAGGAGCAGAAGGTGCTTGTCTTGGGCTGAGGGTGAAACTTAGCATACACTCTCCTTGAAGGGAAAAGGGGTTGTGAGAATGACTTTCACACTCCTGTTTTAATATCAACCCATTGTTTTGAACTTTGAGAGGCTGTGGCCTACTAGTTCTTACCACATTTCACTTATTACTCTGGCATTCCAAACATTACATCATTAAACATGATTGAAAATCATGTTTAAATCTTAATTACCAGGGACAATAACATGTAAAAGTGTCCACAATAAAGAAATTAACAATCATCTTCAAATCAATTTAAAACACATGCAAACAAACAATAAAAAAGTAAAAAGTGGGGGAAAAGAAAAACTCACAAATATGAGTTATTAATTGATAAACACTGTAAATTTCAACACATGGCATTTTCCAACCAGAACTAACCTTGCTTTGTTATAAAAAGTCAAAAGGTCTAATTATCTGATATTTTAAGAGACTATTTATGCACACACACACACACACACACACACACACACACACACACAAATACATATACTAAAAGTGACAGTAAAGCACATTGCTACAAATTATACAAAAATGCTATCGTTTTGAACTTTCTATTCATCAAAGAATACAGGAAAAATGTACCAAGGTTTCCACAAAAATATGAATCAGCACAGCTCTTTTAAATATTGATAATAATAGGAAATGTTTCTTGAGCAGCAAATCAGCATATTAGAATGATTTCTGAAGGAGCATGTGACACTAAAGTCTGGAGTAATGGCTTCTGAAAATTCAGCTTTGCCCTCACATGAATAAATTACAATAGAAAATATATTAAAATAGAAAACAGTCATATTAATGATGACTGAAGACAAAATAATTTCACAATATTACTGTTTGTGTTATTGTAATTTGTGTTTAATAAAAAAATGTAACCTTAGTGAGCATAAGAAACTTCTTTCAAAAACATTTTGAGCAGTATAAAATCATGTTCATCATAGCAGTGGCATATTGAAGTCATTTTATGTATAAAAAGCATTTTGAGGGTCACATCATTGACTCACCATCCTGTAACACACATACCAACATTAAAGTGCAGCTTAGCCACATTTACTAAATGAGACTCCTTGCTAACTCAAAAAACATGACATTTATGCCATTTACGCTCTCACAGCCAGCTGTATTTTGAACCCAAGCCATGGGGTGCTCGAGGGATCAGGCACAGACAGGCCAAACCTTGTTGATTTCTTTGGTTTGGGTCAAGAGGGCTATAAATTGGAGCTGGTGTGAAAGGTAAACACACAACCCTCTGGCTGGATTAGACAGAAGGGGCAAGGACAATGTGGTAACCCCTAATCCCCTGAGTGCTGGACCGCAGGTGCCCAGACAATCAAAGAGAGAGAGGTGAAGAAGAAAGAGAGAAGGATAGGGCTTTAAAGGAAAGATGCACTTTCCCCTCAGAGATCCATATATACACAAACATACGTATTATATCGAGAGGGCGGGGATAGATAGAGCGATAAATTGAGATAAACAAGGTCTTGGTGAGGTTGAACCTTTGAACTCTGGCTAAGGAGGGGCTCAACCCTATTGAACCCTGGCTGTATTTGTAGTTGTCTTCAAAGAAGACACGACTACGTTACCGAGCTAATGTCAAAGAGATCATCCAACATTTTGGGTGACACCTGAATAAGGGTACTATTGACATTTACTGGGTAGACAGTAAGCAGTAGCAAACAGCTAATCAGGTGCCTGTTTCTTTCACTTTTTACTGGTATGTTGGTTTATCAGTGAGCAGAGCTGTGGAGGCAATATTCAGACAGAGCTGTTGTCTTGTCTGCCCTCTGCAGACCTCTCTCACTGATACCCAGACAAAGGTCATGAACCCCAAGAATGGTGCAATATATTTACACTTTTACCTGCTTATGTGAATGCACACACATATAGCACACAGACATGTTCAAGGTTTAATCCTGCTCTTGTCAGTAGAGAGTGTGAGTGTAGATCAATGGCTTGCGTATTGATTAGATTGGTTGATGAGCACCAGTGCTCGTCCATTGGCTGACCACCCAAAGGAGAATTCATTATACTTGGAGAACATGCACTGCATTGAAACGAACTCTTACAGCTATAGCAGGATACAAATGTATTAAATATTAAGCAGTAACATTGATAATAATAAGAAATGTTTCTTGAGCACCGAATCAGCATATTAGGATCATGTGACACTGAAAAGTGGAGAGTACTGGCTGCTGAAAATGCAGCACAGGTAAAGAGTAATGCTGCGTTCACGCCATGTCGTAATTACCATAATTCCGAGATGACAACACGTGACGTTCAACTCAGTGCTGTTCACGTCCTCGGACTGGGGATTATCCGTTTCTATAGCAACAGTCAACAAAATGAACCTGTGTGAATGTTACTGGCAGCTGTAAAACACAATACAATTAACAGATGCTATGCAAATGCGTTATTATTACACTTTATAACTATTTCGGTAACACTTTATTTTAAGGTGTCCTTGTTACACGTTACATGTACTTACTATTATAATAACAATAAATTATGCATAATTCCATGCAAGTAACCCTAAGCCAAACCCTAACCATATAGTAAGTGCATGTAGTTAATTAATATTACTCAGTACTTAAATGTATAATTACACTGTAACAATGACACCTTAAAATAAAGTGTAACCATTATTTCTTTAGGTTGTTATTACATGGATAGCCTAGATATCTAACTCTGTGCTGCATGTCTTTCGTTATATTCACATTACTTTTGTATGAAGACATCTACATTGGCAAAAGTCAATTACACAAATTTTAAAACATAAATATTTTGAAATATCTGCTTAATTACATTTTACTACTGGAAGCGCCACCAGGTACCCTGGTTCCACGTGAGGTGCAGCGGTCATGTGGTACAAGCCGTAGCTCTCAGAAAATTCCCAGTTCACAAGTTGTAATTACGAGTTCAACGAGGACGTGAACACTTTTTTTCAAGTTGGTATCTCGTAATTACGGCAAATACGATATGGCGTGAACGGACCTTAATTCACAGGTAAAGACATAAACAGATAAAGTGCTAACACTGTGTCCTAACCAGATATGACCTGACACAAATTTTGTCTGTCCACACAGACAAATGTAAAAATGGAGCATAACACAAATCAGTAAAAAAAAACAAAAAAAAACTGAGGAACTTGAGATATTTTTGCATCTGAAAGGGAAACTCCTACAAATGCATATTCAATAAGGTCAGGCTCAAACATAACTGTGTCCACGTTTTTTCAGTGCTTTTCTTCACTGCACGTCTTTAGTACTGTAAATCCTGAAAGTAAAATTTTAACGCCAAAAGACGGTTAGTAAATCTGGCCCCAAGTCAGTGACAAAAACATGATGTCAACTTTATTTAACATGTAAGGGATATCTTTTTTTTTTTTTTTGCTCGTTGCATTATCACATGACGTCTGGTTAAATTGGCATGATTTATCAATAAGATGAATGACGAGGTTAATGTTTCACTGCAGGATAAATGGAAAGTGGTGACAAAGTGGTATTTGTGTCTCTGCAAGTAAACTCAAAAATTGAAAATGCTTCTACTGTAGTAAGATTTTTCTGCACTTTCTTTACTGACTTTAAATATCTAAACGGAATCTAAAACCTGGATTATTGAGAATAAAAATCTGAAATCTATAAAAACAGACGTTAAGTTGCGAGAGAACAAATTTGACTCCTTTGATGAATCCCAACGACATAAAGACAGTGAAGTTTATTTTAGTTTATTTTAATTAATCAGATTAAGGCAAACCCCTCCTCATCCGCATTCCTTCTGCTTTCCAATGGCAGCGTGGTAGGGGTGCATGCTCTCCGTTAAGTACTTTAGCCTGATGGGAGCCGCAGGGGGCCGATAAGCAGATTAGGCCTGATTAAACTTGTATCAGTGGAATAGGAGCCGGAGACCTGCCAGGACAGAGGCACTCCTCCGCTCCTTCTCTTCCTCTTTTTTCCCCGCATTCTCTCCATCAGGCATCTTCGGTTTATCTGCCATTTTGGCGAAGAGCCAGATGCCATCAGCGACAAGTGAGTGTCATCAGATACTTGAGCGATACAGACGAGCTGTCCTACACATGTACGCAGACACTCACTTGGAGATACACGCATCCAAGATTTGGCTGTCACCCCAGGGGCGCTGCAGTTTTTGGGTCAAAAGTGAGGGGCGGAGAGCGAGAAAGAAAAGTAAGATTGAATGAGGGAGAGAGAGGGAGATTTGGGTTATCTTTTTAGGAAAAGGTGGTGCCCTGGGGTCAAGTGAGGTTTACTAAAATTAGACTGGCATGCTAGGCTCAGTGTTTACTGCTTAGGATCAAGGATTGTGAGGAGGACAGAGTGAGATGAACTGACTGAATAAACTAACTTAACTAACTGCTCCTCAACTCTCTGCAAGTTTGATCCTGGTCTAGGAAATTCCCAGACAAAAAAAACACATGAAGATTATCTTTTCAGGCATGCACGGAATATTGGTACCATATCGGTTACTGGACAATATTAGAAATAATTTAAGTATTAATTATAGTATATTAATTATATGAATTATAGTATTGGCACATTTATTTGTCCTATTTTTAATATTTAGATTTTTCATATTTAGATATTTAGCTGTGCCATCATCTAACAATCAACAAGTTAATATTTAAAACATTAATAATGTAAAATTTTAATTGAATTAAAAAAAATCATTTTAATACTGTATATTATAATGTTGTGATGCAAAACTGTAAATCCACTACATTCAAATTCACTATAAATTCACTTGTAACATTTAAAATTTAAATAAATATCATTTAAATTACATTAAAATATTACAATTCTTATTATTATCATAAAACAAAAACATATAGATATATTTAAATGTTTTATGTGTGTGTGTGTGTGTGTGTGTGTGTAATATATTAATTAACAATAGAATTCATAATAAATTATTATCTCTGGAAATGATAGACAGACAGACGGACGGACGAATGGATGGATGGATAGATAGATACAGTATCTCACAAAAGTGAGTACACCCCTCACATTTCAGCAATCAATTTAGTATATCTTTTCAAGGGACAATACTATAGAAATGAAACTTGGATATATTTTAGAGTAGTCAATGTGCAACTTGTATAGCAGTAAATATTTACTGTCCTCTGAAAATAACTCAACATACAGCCATTATTGTCAAAAAAGCTGGCAACAAAACTGAGTACATCCTAAGTGATAACAGCTATACATCGTTTACATCGTTACATCGCCACATGTCTTTTTCATCATGTTCATGTTTTTGTCTGCTTGACAGGACCATACAAATTTGTGTCACAGTACAGTGGCCAGGGTCATACAGAGGTTTTCCAAGACGGGTTTCACTCGGAACAGGCCTCGCAAGGGTTGATCAAAGAAGTTGAGTCCTTGTGCTGTGCGTCAGGTGCAGAAGCTGGCTTCAAAAAACAGACGCATGAGTGCTGCCAGCATTGCTTTAGAGGTTGCATAAGTGGAAGGTCAGCTTGTCAGTGCTCAGACCATACGCCACACACTGCAACAAGTCGGTTTGCATGGGCGTCATCCCAGAAGGAAGCCTCTTCTGAAGCTGGCTCACAAAAAAGCCTGCAAACAGTTTGCTGAAGACTACCTGGCCAAGAGCATGAATTACTGGAACCATGTCCTGTGGTCTGATGAGTCTAAGGTAAACTTGTTTGACTCAGATGGTGTCCAGCATGTGTGGCAACGCCCTGGTGAGGAGTACCAAGAAAATTGTGCCTTGCCTACAGTCAAGCGTGGTGGTGGTAGCATCATGGTCTGGGGCTGCATGAGTGCTGCTGGTACTGGGTAGCTGCGGTTCATTGAGGGAAACATGGATTCCAACATGTACTGTGACATTCTGAAGCAGAAGATGATGCCCTCCCTTCAGAAACTGTTTTCCAACATAACAATCACCCCAAACACACCACCAAGATGACAACTGCCTTGCTGATGATGATGGTGATGGAGTGGCCAAGTATGTCTCCAGATCTGAACCCTATTGAGCACACGTGGGGCATCCTCAAGCGGAAGGCGGAGAAGCACCATGTGTCTAACATCCAGCAGCTCCGTGATGTCATTATGGAGGAGTGGAAGAGGATGCCAGCAACAACCTGTGCAGCTCTGGTGAATTCCATGCCCAGGAGGATTAAGGCAGTGCTAGATAACAATGGTGCCCCTACAAAATATTGACACTTTGGACACGGTTTTGACATGTACACTTTGGGAGTACTCTTTTTTGTTGCCAGTTATTTGGACAATAATGGTTAAAAGTTGAGTTATATTTAGAGGACAGTAAATTTGTACTTCTATACAAGCTGCACATTGACAACTCTAAAATATATCCACGTTTCATTTGTGCAGTATTGTCCCTTGAGAAATTATACTAAAAGTTTTGCTGAAATGTGAGGGGTGTACTCACTTTTGTAAGATACTGTAGATAGATAGATACTGGTAAACATGGAAACGTTTTAGGGATGCAGCAATATAAAAATACAGATAATTATGTTAGTTATGGCAGATATATTACACATATTGTTAAGTTATTGTTAATTATACATATATATTAATATTGGTAATGTTTTATATATTTGAAACACATGTACACATTTACTAACATTTTATACATATTTTAAAATTTTATTATTGGTAAGTTATCAGCCATAAAATAATAATAATAATTATTATTATTATTATCTGAATTTTAATATTGTTGCATCCCTAAAACTTTTCCATGCTTACCAGTATACCTTTATCTACTCCGGAGTAATTAACCCAGAAAGTGATTTTGATCAGACTTTTTATTAATTATCAACCCATAGTGCCTGATACTAAAACAACATCATCTTTTCCTCTCCGCCTCAGCGCTCGCTGGCAGAGGCTTGCCTCTTATCAATGTGAAAGTGTGGGGTCATCCAGAGTGGCACTGCAGGCTGAAGCTCTTAACAGAACACTGTTCCCATATCTAAGACACATGCCCTCTGGGGCCTGACATCTTGCTAAACAAACGAACTGTAAAAGGCTAAAGAGTGGGAAGGAGGAGGGGGACGAGGCAAGGAGGGGAATTCCACAGCACTGGGGCCATCTGTGGAGGTGAGCCAAGCTCTGAGGCCGCTACAACCCTGTGACAGATCCTTCACACTTCAAGCTAGCGTAAATAAAACTAGCGCTGTTGTTCTAACTCCCACCCTGGAGCTCTGACAGCTGTGTGATGATCGGCAGCCCTGTGACCCACAGATGAGGGCCTGAGGGAAGGAAGGCTACCTGTGATGGGCTGAGAGAAGAGGTGAGACAAGTGGACAGGGCTTGAGACTTATTTAAAGGTGAAGTGTGTAATTCTTCCGATGTTAAGGTAGTTTCTCTAACTTATATGTGGAGAGACATATTAGGAAGTCATTTGTAAGCTGACTACCCAAAAGAGCATAAACACTGTGGCTCTTTCAAAACATTGTTTAAAATGACATGCCAACTTTTGGCTCAAGCAATTGTGTTTGTTTGGGGAGGAACTACCTGTAATAAACTGTTTAGCAAGGAATGGAGTAGCTTAAATAAAAATGAAAGTCAGGGAAGGTTTAGAATTTTGGGGGGGGGGGGGGGGGGGGGGGGGGGGGGGTGTGTTCATTTGGAGATGCTTTACACTTAGGTTCTAAGGTTAACATTAGTTTATACAATATATAAAATAAATTAATGGACAATACTTTCAGAGCATTTATTAATCTAGGTTAATATTCATCTCTACATGTTCTAATACATTTGTAACATTTCAAACTACATACACTTGTTTAAAAGTTGGGGTCCTATTTTTTTTAAAAAGATTTTAATACTTTTATTCAGCAAGGACAATTTAATTGTGAACATTTGACAGTAAATGTGACAACAACAACATTTATAATGCTACAAAAAGTTGCATTTCAAATAAATTGAATATATTTAAGCTTTCTATTCATCAAACTTTTTATTTGGTTTCCGCAAAAAAAAATTTAAGCTGCACAACTCAACATATTTCTTGATCATCAAATCAGTATATTAGAATGATTTCTAAAGGATCACGTGACACTGAAGACTGGAGTAATGATGCTGAAAATTCAGCTTTGCCATCACAGGAATAAATATATATATATTTTAAACATTTTAAAATAGAAACATTTTTGTTTAATTGTAATAATATTTCAAAATGTTACTGTTTTACCTATAGGTGAGTATGAGACATTTTTCAAGAACATTTAAAAAAATCTTACCAACCCCAAATTTCGTGTAATTAGTGTAAATTGGTCTAAAACAACATTAGTTAATGTATAATGAATCAACTTGAGTTAATGAATTTGAAAATTAACACTAACCTAAACAATTAAGTGCTGTAAAAGTTAACTCGTGTTAACAGATGCTTTAACTAATGTTAACACATTAAACCTTGTAGTAAAATGTTACCAACTCAACCAGTGGTATCAGTTTGGGGCAGAACCATCTGTCTGTCCAATCATTGGCAGAGGGGGACTGTGTTCAGGAAAGCTGTTTTGTCACACTTTACCTTACACTTTAACATTTATTATTATTGCATCTAACCTTCATCTTTTTCCTGATAGTCAGTATTCTTTTCTTTCTCTCTCCTTGGGATGCACGACAGTGTCAGGAAAGGTAGAAAATGTGGGAATAAAAGTGATGGGTGAGTGCAGAAGGCCTGACAACTGTTTTACTCTCTCTGTAAAGCCATTAGACAGATAGATGGTGGACCTGTTGGAGGAGAGCACAGTGAGAGAGAGAGACGGGAAGAAGGGAACTGAAGACAAGTACGAATAAAGCTTGAAAAGGATGGCAGAAAGAAGACATCTCTCTTATTCTGATGTCATAACAAAACATCACTGCAGGAAGTCGCGCATGTTACATTAGCAGCAGAACGAGAGTGAGTGTTGTGACTGTGCGGCTGTAGGTCATCCGTTCATAATGCTATTTAGATAAGATTCAACCAGACTCTTCTGATACATCCACATCAGTCCGTCTCTTTCTCTCTCTCTCTCTCTCTCTCTCTCTCTCTCTCTCACACACACACACACACACACACACACACACACACACTCTTGCATTGTGACCTGCAGTTGACTGTTTGAACCCAGGAGTGTGGGTCAGAGGGGTCCTGTGCAGAAAGGTCACATTGTGGTCATGTTGTCCTGCCTGAATGCAAGGGCCACTTTATTGCAGTGATTTACACAATTAACAGAAACAGTTGGGGGAGAGGGAAAGGAAGGAAAAAAGCAAGCAAGAGATGGTGGGCAGCCTCTTGTTCTCCACTCCCCTCAGCCCTGCCACACATTCACAATCCGTTCTCGGATATAAATTTTAGATGTCCGAAAGACCCCCCCTTCCTACTCCCTTCACTCCAGTTAGGGAGTCATATAAAAAAGAGAGAGTGTGTGTTTGAGAGAAAAACGAAAAGAGAGAAACGATTCATTTCCCACACTCGACCCCAGCCGGGCCAAGGTTAGGCTTACCCCCCTCTCCTCCGTTTATTCAAACAATACAGGCAGGCCAAATGTTCCCCTGTTTCAGAATCAAAAAGAAAAGCCAGCTGATGAATTGTCAAGGCAGAACGCTTTCATGAGTAATGAATTATATTAATGACTGGCGACTCTTACAAAAACAAAGCTCTTAAATCACGCAGTGACTTGGGGCTTTTGTGGAGGTCATTTTCTTTCCCCATTCCCTTCGGCATTCGGACCATGAACCATGATGAAAGAGAAAATTAGTCTTTCACTTTAGAAAAAAACAGGCCAGAATGATTCCATAACTCTCCATTCTTGTTCCTCTGTGTGTATGTATATACTAGATGCATGGACAAATCTTAAAGGGACAGTTCACCCAAAAAATCTGACATCGTTTACTCACCCTCGCGTCACTCCAAATTTGTATGACTTTTTCTTCTGCAGAATTTTTAAGAATGTTGGTGATCAAACAGATTAAGTTATTTTTTACCTTGATTTTATGGACATATGTTCTACAGATGAAAGAAACTAAAACAGTTTTGGAAAGACATAAGGGTGAGTGTATGATGACTTTCATGAATTGAATTTTTGGACAAACCACCCTTTAATGCTGTTTATTAGATTGTTAACAGCATTCAAAACACAGTAAGGAGGTTTTAGGTACTCAACTTTGCGTCATAAGAACACCAAAAATCACTGTAATCCACCAATTCAGGTGGCTTATTGCTAATATAAAATGTCAATAACTGCAATATGATCGTTTACTTATGATATTAACATATTTTTAAAATGATTTTAATTTATTAATTTTATTGTACTACTATCCACCTAGTATTCTCATTCATTATCCTAGAGGTGTTCACACTGACAGCAATTTGGTTGACAAAATGACCAAACATCATTATTTTTCAATAAGAACTGGCAATTTTGTAGTGACATAATTGATATAGATCACTGGACATGCAATATCAATGATGAACTCAACTTTCTGCAAATAAGAAGTGTTAGAGTAGTAATGGCTATTAAAAAAAATATTATTTGCGGTTACTAAACAAGGCAACTTACCACATTATAAAAAAAGGAAAATGTCACTGCGGTGCTTTTGCCAGCATTTTACAATGACTCCAAACACAGCTCATCCAATCTGAATGAAGTCTGAATCTGTTTTATAATCAGGAATATCGTGCAGTGTTTAATAACTAGTAACCACACAACAATAACAGAAATCTCCCAGGAAAAAATAAACTGATACAATACTCCCACTTTTATGTCAGTTCCAAATGTCACCTAACATTCAGTATCTGGACAGAATCCAAACCACTCTGTTTAGACTTTATTGTGCTGGTAGACTCCAGGGTGGACTGACTTCTGATTGGTGCTTTAAACATTTGGCAAAAGCATAACTCACTAAACCTCACTAATCCTAACAGCATCTCACGGCATACCCCTGTAAGCATCTGCTTATTACCTGTAAAATAATCCAATCAAAATCCTCCCAAGTCTCTTGGGCAACCAACAGCAGCAGCCGTCAATCACCTGGTGGCTAACACAATCCATGTGGGGTGGCCAATGAAAATGTCCATGTAATTCCAAATATTTACAATTCCTAGTGAGATATGTTGACGTGTTTATGCTTAAATTTCACATTTACATTCCAATCAAACATGTAAGATAAGTTAAAAAATAAAAATAAAGGAAATGTGTCCTTGTTAAAAAGATATTAAAGAGCTATCCTCTGCCCTTGATCCAACCTGAGGAGGGTAAACCCTCACCAGCAGGGTGAAATGAACCGCATAATTGGAAAATCCAGTGTGCAATCCAAAACTAAGTGGGTCTCCATGAAACAATATCACCATGCAACAAATTTAATAAATAACTTCTGGGCGGGCTGTGAAAGGACTCCAATGTTTCCAGGGGCCCCGGACAGGGGTGTGTTTATGTGTGCACGTGTGTGTTGTGTGCGCATTGGGCGGAGGTGACACTGACTGTGTTGTCAAGCGTAAATCCCATCGCTGAGGGGCCAGTGAGATGGGTGTCCATATATCAAAGGATGCAGCGAAGGGGGCTGTCATTTGATCAGCCTGCAGGAAATTCGGGATTCCAAGCAGATGAGGGTCTGAAACTGAGAGGGCCGCAAAGCCCTGAGCCCTGGAGCTCTGTGCCCTGAAGAGCACCAGCTGTTTCCACTCGCCCAGCCGGAGGACTTGAACTCAACCTGCGGCGTGACGTGGACAGCGAGAGGGGGTAATGAGTATCGGTGATAGAAGAAGCTAACGACAGTGTTGATTGCATGTGACACGTGTGCGTGTGAGTGACACAGCTATTAATGTGTGTTAAAGGGATGGTTCACCCAGAAATGAAAATTCTGTAAAATCATTTACTCATCCTCATGTTCTCCCAAAACCGGTATCACTTACTTCCTTTGCGAAACACACACAAACACAACAATATTTTTTTTGTCCAACATATGAAAGTCTTCATCAGGAAGAAGATCTTTGGTGTTGGTAACCAAACTGTTTGGTGAACAATGACTTGACCACTGAACAGAAAAATAAATAAATAAATGAAAATTCTGTCATTATTTACTCAAGTCTGTATGACTTTCTGTATTCCACTGAACACACACACAAAAATATATATTGAAAAATATTTAAACTGTTTTTGTCCAAGTCAATGTATTTCAAAACAATATTGTATGAACATATTATGAAGAATGTTGGTTACTAAAACATTTTGGTGGCCATCGATTTCCATTGTATGGGCAAACAAAAACACTGACATATTTTCCAAAAATTAAAGATATAGTTCCCTCAAAAATTTAAATTCTGTCATCATTTACTCACACTCATGTCTCACAAAATGTGTATTACATTCTTCTGAACAACACAAAACATATTTTTAGAAATATGTGCTTTTTTTTTTTTTGCTCAGTGGTTTCAGAACTGTTTGGTTACCAACATTCCTGAAAATATTTAATTTCCACAGAACATGCCGATTTGGAAGAACGTGATTGTGAATTTTCATTTTTTTTCTCCCTAAGTGTGTGTTCTGTTTTATAGTAGATCATCAAACAACTTTAATGTAAAGGAAAGCAACATTTCCAACAAAATCACATCTGCTTTTATGGCCAAACCCCTGCTGTGATGCATGTAGGTGGACATGACAATGAAGAAGAGCAAAAGAGGATCGAGTGAGACAGATGAGGATGGAGGATGGAGGAAGAGCTATGTGACAGACGCAGGGAGAATGAAGTGAGAAGGCAAACGAGCATAAGAGAAAGAAGAGGGAGAAGGAGGTTGGCATATAAACGATTACTCCCAAACGTGAGCTGACAGCTGGACCGTGACCTTCCTGCTGTTGGAGCAAAGCTCTGGCTTCATTTACATTACTGCCATGCCAAGTCATTTAGACTCCATTCTTATTCTGACCCGATATTGTGCTGAGTCCCCCAAAGGCTTAACAGGCCTAGTTTAGAGTAATAGCTTACATTGAGGTGCTATCTGCATTACAGGCCACGGCTCTCATAGCCCTCCTCCCAGCTAGTTGACAGAATTAGCTTCAGAGTCATGTTCCACAGTTAAAGATAGTGTCTTTGGATGAGTGAAGTAACGTTAAAACTCTCTCTCTCTCTCTCTCTGTGTGTGTGTGTGTAATAAACAATCAATGGTCTGTGTCCAGTAAAACCAAGGTGAGGTCAGAGGGGATCAAAGGTCAACACCTGTCTTGTCAGTCAAAGTTTGTAGGTACGTGTGTGTATATTCAAGATATTTGTGAGCTCCTACACACACATGAACACAAAAATGTTTCAAAACATTTCATGAAAAACATTTACTGAAAAGACCCTAATAAGTGACACATTCATAACATGTGACCCAGTGCTGAACTCCTGCTTGTGGGCCGTGCAGTCTTACAGAACTAGATAACTAAAGATAAATAACTCATTAACAGTTGTTCGGGTCTACACAGTGCACATTACATGGTGTCTACAATGCAACATGAATGAATACTCATTTAATCACCCTAACTAAAAATATTAGTTATGAAAATAAGAAACATCTACTGAAAAAATAACTTTTTTATAGTCGTCTATTCTTTAAAACTTGTTTCTTATTTTTAGGACTGTTTATATACGTACATTTAAAAATGATCTATCTATCTATCTATCTATCTATCTATCTATCTATCTATCTATCTATCTATCTATCTAAAGTCACTATAAAATATTTTTTTTTATATTTTTTTTAATTCTTTTTTTAAGCTATATTTAAAAATGCTTTAAAAACTTCAAAATAATTACAATTATATTAACTTCTAAAGCTATTTTAGTCTATTGAAAGCATTATTACAACAATAAAGAAAAACAATCAGAATAGTTTTCAATATATACACAGTTAATCTGCATATCACACAATGAATTTAATTAAACATTTTAAACAGCTGGCAATCCAACTTACTTTGTTACTCCATTACAGTAAGTACTTTAGGACAGTGAAGGGTGGCACCAGGTCAGTTGGTGCAATGCCGAGAAGATGATTCAGTCTCAGTGTTGTCCTCACATTTCTCTGCGAGATGGATTTATGGCGCATTTCACACTTTGCTGCCACTCTGAGAGCCATAGCTCCATTCAGAGCACCGCCATGTTAATTAGGAGTGTTTGGCTCCATTTCATTGAGTAGAAGGGAAGAAATATGCCCTGCTCCTCCACTGCTGCCTGGCATTAGGATGGGAGGATAAGTGTAAGACGGAGTGAGTGAGTGCGGTACAACTCACAAGTGTGTGTGTGTGTGTGTGTGTGTGTGTGAGAGAGAGTTTTTCTTTTGCAAGTAAATTAATGTGGTGAAGTGTGTGTGACAGTAGGTAATTTGTGTGAGTGTGAGATCATGAATGACTGTGTGAGCATGTCATTCTTACACAGGATGCAGAGTAATAATATCCAAAGTTCAAATAAAAGTTATATAGTTCATATCTTCACACTGATGCCTACAGTAGTGACCAAAAAAAAAATAGACAGCATCACCTTTTGAAAATAATTTCAGGGTTTTGATGGAAGTGTTTCAACATCAAAGTCGCACGGTTATATCTGTAGCAATAGCCAACAATACATTGTATGGGTCAAAATGATCAATTTTTCTTTTATGCCAAAAATCATTAGGATATTAAGTAAAGATCATGTTCCATGAAGATATTTTGTAAATTTTGTACAATAAATATATCAAAACTTAATTTTTGATTAGTAATATGCATTGCTAAGGACTTCGTTTGGACAACTTTAAAGGCAATTTTTTTCAGTATTTTAATTTTATTTATTTTTTTGCACCCCTTAGATTCCAGATTTTCGAATAGTTGTATCTCAGCCAAATATTGTCCTATCCTAACAAACCATACATCAATGAAAAAATTGACCATTATGACTGGTTTTGTGGTCCAGGGTCACATATAGGTATTCCACTTGAGCCTCC
Source organism: Schizothorax lantsangensis (assembly GCA_027422415.1). Lineage (NCBI taxonomy): Eukaryota > Metazoa > Chordata > Actinopteri > Cypriniformes > Cyprinidae > Schizothorax > Schizothorax lantsangensis. The sequence goes on along the minus strand of CM049842.1, from coordinate 21,047,355 downwards.
AGTTTCCCTGTTATTCATTTTCATCCTTTCTGGAGTAACAAGTAGATGGTCTGCTTTCTTCTAAATGTCTTTGCTCTGACAGACTCAGCAGTGTACTGCAATGAAAACAAACCAACACACTCTCTTTGTATATGTATTGTATATGAAAAAACAGTTTTTCTACTCCCCTGTCAGATTACAATCATGGATAGGTTTGAATTTATTTATTTATTTAAATTCCAAGTTTATTCAAATATATCAGATAAATCTAGTGAACAAGTCAATAAAAGCTGCAAGTAAAACTAAAATTTTGATACATAAAAATGTGGTATTTTAATACATAAATGTCCACAGTGTTTGCAAATGATTTTTGGAAAGTTTCTAACTAAAAATAAAACTAATAATCTAACCTACTCACTTATTCTCTGTCCTCCAGCAAGCCTGCTACTGCGAGTGTCATGTGACAAGCTCGTTGCAGCACAATGGAATTCGGAAGGTGAGACATTCTATGATAGTGCATTAAAAACGCAAAGCGTTAGAATCTATCTCAACATTTTGAACTGACGTGTGAAAAGGTTCACAGACGTATGACTATATTTTGCTCCCAGTAAGGCCTATAACTTTTCCAAACAGATTTGGATGTGCAGACATGGTGTATCTTAGGTTACAGAACTTGATGCATTTCAGTCAGTCTAGAGCAATCAGAGGCTTGATGATACACAAATCAATGTGAGCCCCCTGGCAGTTGTACAAACATAATGCATCAAGATCTGTTTCTCATCAAAATATGCAATTATCTGTTCCTCATAACACACATGTAAATAATGTCATGCAGCGCATATGTTGTCCATAGCCCAAGTCTACATCTGGTGTAAGGTCAATTTTTAAATGTCATGCCATTGATTTGGAAGATCCCGATATTATTGACTGCTTGCCTTTCTGTCCGCTTCAGCCACCTCTTGACCTGCTGGGCCAAGATCACTATTACACTGTCAGACCACATAATGGAAGCACAACACAAGGGCTCGCTCGTCTGAGAGTGATTCATTACGGGAAACAATGCAATGAGCAGAGGCGATCATTATTTTACTACAGAAAAAAAAGACTTCCCGAAAATGCAATTTCTGTCATGGTGGCTTGGTTACTTTCAAACCAAACGCTAAGTGTCTTTTATAACAGTAGGCTGGGAAAGGGTTTTTATGTTCCCATACCTCTTCAAGTGGTTGATTTTGAAATTCTCTCATAGCTAGTCGATGATGCTACAGAAAGTGGTTTCCTAAGAAGAGCCCTCCTCTGGGTGTCTGAGGCAGCAGTCCTTTGGCCTCCTCCGGTTTGGCCCAATTATTTGTAATGTGCCGTAGAGTAAACTATTATTCTTAGGCAACCTCAGCAGTAATGTTTCAGTACGCTCTATATACAAACTAGTAAATTAGTTGATGACAACACAGCTGAAGTGTCTCATTCATGTGGGGTGGCTCATCAGAGACATCATTTGGATCGCGCTGGATGGGTAATAAATCAGGATTTTCTACTCTCACAGCAAAGCTCAGAGTTTTGTTTTCAATTAAAATCAGAGAACTTCAGACAACACATTCTACTGCCTTGAGACAAATGCAAAAAAGATTATTATCAGATTGAGGTTATGATGTCGCGTCGCAACACAATGGACTATAGGCCAGTCATAGGCTTGTGAAATGGATATGGAAATAAACCAATATAGGCTTACTGGAAATACTGTATGTCCCTCTACCTAAATTTTTGCAAAACTCCAAAAGCGTACCTATTGATACTATTCACAACAGTTTCTAGCCAAAATGAACACTATAGAGGCAGTAAAACACCAACAGCTTTTATTTATTTTTTGCCATACATTTTCATTACAGGGACAGGATAACTTTTATTAAATACTTAATTTTGCATAATTCCTTGCACAATACTATGTTATGACATTATTATTTTTTTCAATTGTACACAATACATCTTGGCATCTGTATTACATAACCAGCTCCCTATGTATGGCTTTTCTGACATAGTAAACATGCTCAGTTGCTCACCTGGTACAGCATTACAGTTGCAATGTAGATTACTCGGGTATGAGTCCCGTGGAAAGAGTTCAAAGGCATGTAGAAGCAAGCTAAAATGGCATGGTTACTTCAACAAATGCATTTTATCTCCCATTTGATAGGGATTGATTAGGTTTAGGGTATGGTTTAGTGTAGTTGGAATGTAATTTTTCAAACACAATAGTGCATTTTCCTTTCAGCACTATTCACCGGACGTTTAATTTCTGAACTGTCATGATTTAACAACAACCAACTTAATAACATACTTGAATTTTTAGCGCCACTCACTGGACTGGACATTTCACTTTGAAAGTTTTGCGAAACATTCAAGAACCAATGTTATGTAATTTTACAGAAATGTTACTACAGGTATGTTTTTCTACTGAGCAGCGGTTGAAATAAACAATATACTGATTTATAAAGCCACTTTTCGAAAATTCTATTAAATGACTTACTCATCCACCACAATAACAAGGTATTTTAGGGTGTGCTACATGCTATGACAACTGCACCAAAGTCCTAGTTTATCTTTTAATGCGATTCCCCTCTCCTCAATATAAAACAAACTATGAGAGGAGGCATGATTATTCCCATCATGGCCACCAAGTGCTTCTCAAAGCTCACTGTATTCAGAATTTTCCCTAAACAGGCATTAGGGTCTAATTCTGCCCGCCCATGGAAGAGCAGGCGCTAAAGCCCATGTCAATTGGCAGACTCCCTGTGGGACGAGAGAGAGAGAGAGAGAGAGGCTTCCCTACCTTGCAGCGCACCCACCACCCCACCCTCTGCACTAGGCCTGTAATCACAGATTAGGGGGCGGATCAAAGGCTGGATTAAATTTGGGCCACTGGGCAAAGGCGGAGATTATGGCATGGTGGCACATCGTTCTTTTTGTCACAGCATGCATGTGTCTCTCAGACACATATGTGTGTGCGCACACGTGTTTGTGAGTTATCCGGTTAGCCATCCAAAGTCCAACCAAAGTTGCTCAGTTTTTCTCAACACTGGTTTCCTCAAACCTCTAGGGTGAGATTATGGAGAAAAAGAGGAGCATAACCTCAAATTTCCACCCCCAGAGCTTCACACTACAGCACAGCCCTGCCATCCCAGCTAAAGGTAGGAGGCGAGGTGCGCTGAATAGCGATAGCCAACCAATTTCTCCACTATTGTGGCAGAGCAGTGACTTATAGCTGCGTGTAATCCTAGCCCCCTCACCCCCTTGCCTCCTAAAGGGGCTCATCACAAACAATTAAATCAACCATGAATTTCATATCGTTCACGAGAGCCTTTCAACCTTCTTCTTTTTCCTCCTCCTTTTCTCTTTTAATTCAAACTTGTTAATCAGCCTTTAGAAGCCAATTAAGTAGATTGTAACGCTCTCAATTGGATAATTTGCCTTTGTTGGGCTCTGGGTGATCCTTCTGATACAGTTTGCAAGCAGTAATTGGCCTAGCATCCCAAACAAACAGCAATGAAGAGAGACAACATGTCAGTTTGACAAATTTACCACTAATGTACATGTTCCTATTTAATATTTTTATTTTTTCACACTTTACATTACAATGGCAGTGGCAAGATGACAGGAAATAAAGAGAGGACAAGGGGACATGGCCAGGAAACTTAATCTGGATATGAACTTGAGTCGCCCGAACGCCACAGCGTGAGACCCTGCACACTACCCACTGCATAAAGTAAACATCACCAAAAATTAAGATAATTCAGTGGAATTGCTCTAACATTTCACTGCTGGTTATACTCTGTATAATTGTGTATGTGACAAATAAAATCTTGAATCTTGAATTCTAAAGAAAATAGTCACTTTTTATTGATTTTACAGTCTATGCTATATATTTTTAAATTATGCCGTGATAATTTGTGCCAATTAAATGAATACAGTTGGTTGATTAAGTGCCAAGACCGTGCAGCAGTGGGTGGATAAGGAATAAAAATCGAATTCACCCCGTCTATGACATCTCGCCCTCGGCTCCTGTTCTCAAAGCCGCAGAGCCTCTAAGAGAATATATATCGCAAGGTGTCTGTCGTTCTCCGTCTGTCTATCTGTCTGTCTTTTTTTCTCTCTCAAAGACCCTCTTGTCACCCAGGGCTCCAACCGAACAGTGGGAGTGCACAGCCCAGCAAAAGGGCAACCATTTATCACAGTCGCCCCAAATGAAAGGACCCAAACGTCTCTCTTTCGGCTTTCCCCCTTCCCTCTTTCTTCTGCTCTCTCTTTTCCCTTTTCCTCTTTCAACATCCCGTCTTTCCCCTTTTGTCTGATCGTAACAGTCTGGCTGGCGAAGAGGAGGGAGAAAAAAAAAGAGGGCCGTTAGCTCGCTCAGCCCGGCTGCAGTTGGGCCAGCTCTCTCACGCTGTGGATCAAGCGGCCCTTTGTGTGTGTGGGGGTGATTTGTCAGGCGACGGTGGCAGAAGTCAAGACCTAGAGGGTGAAAGGCCCTGACCCCAGGAGTGCCTGGCCCCCAAGCTTTTGCTATAATAGAAAGGGGCCTGGAGAATGGCCGCCTGTCCAGTGCCCGGACGCCACAATGCGGCTCATCTGCATACTTCAGGTAGGGCACTTTTATTGGAACTGACAGGGGTGTGACAGCCTCAATGGTGGACCAAGTGTGTGTGTGTGTGTGGGAGGGTGGTGGCTAAAAGCAGCTTTTTCTCCGCTGGGCTTGGAGGAAACCAATAACAGCTAATCTCTCCCGGCATAATAAACAAAACAGTAAACAATGCCATTGTTTACACATCCAACAGGCAGAGCAGTTACTAGACTTTTGTGACCGCTCAACGGCAGAATGAAGTGTCGGGGCAGAGGCCATCAGAGAAAGAGAGAGAGGCGGTGTGAGACAAATAGAGAGAACTGTGACAACTGACATGCTGGCCTGCCTGTTAGTTCTCACCCTGTTTTGTTCCCTTTTCATCCGCTCCTAAAAGACGACAGAGAAACGCATTCCTCCGTGGAACTGTTTGTTTGCTTGTTCCCACCTTCCTTGGGACAGAGGGAGACAGTAATGTTAGCCTCTCTCTCATGGACGTTAGTCTGAGGGGGCAACTCTGCACTGTTTATTTGCACTTGCTGTCTGCGTAGTTTTAGTGCCTGATTTAGTGAAGGAATTATGCAAATCAGGTAACGGCACAAATACGCTCAAAAATCCCAAACATGCACGCAATTTCACCACGTTACAGGGTAATTATGAGCGTCCGTTTTGGCGGATACAGCAGACTACCAAAATGTGACATCAGGGCTGGACTGGGACAAAAAAAATCGGCCCTGGCATGATTTTTTTTGTCCCAGTCCAGCCCTGATGTCACATTTTGGTAGTCTGCTGTATCCGCCAAAACGGACGCTCATAATTACCCTGTAACGTGGTGAAATTGCGTGCATGTTTGGGATTTTTGAGCGTATTTGATATACACTACCATTTGATATACACTACCATTCAAAAGTTTTTGAACAGTAAGATTTTTAATAATTTTTTAAACGAAGTCTATTCTGCTCACCAACCTTGCATTTATTTGATCCAAAATACAGCAAAAGCAGTAATATTGTGAAATATTACTATTTAAAATAACTGTTTTCTATTTGAATATATTTTAAAATGTAATTTATTCCTGTTATCAAAGCTGAATTTTCAGCATCATTATTGGTGAAATAATAAATTTAATAATATTAATAATAAATAATAAAATTGGTGAGTCATAATCGTTCAGAAATAATTCTAATATTCTGATTTGCTGCTCAAAATACATTTATTATTATTATTATGTTGAAAACAGCTTAGTAGAATTTTTTTCAGGTTCCTTTAAAGAATATAAAGTTCAGAAGAACAGCATTTATCTGAAATAGAAATCTTTTGTAACATTATAAATGCCTTTATCGTCATTTTTGATCAATTTAAAGCATCCTTGCTAAATAAAAGTATTGATTTCTATAATTTCCTTCCCAAAAAACAAAAAAATTATACTGACTCCAATCTTTTTAATGGTATAGTATAGGGGTGACCCCGAATAGTCGACGATTTGATGCTTCGATAGGAGGAGCCTGATTCGACTCCCAATCTCACAGTCGAATATTCGCGGGGTGTTAGGATCATGCCATTTTGGCTATATGGGGGTGTTCAAATCTTTGATTTCACATAAAACTACCAGTTTTCTCCCAATAAGTTAATATACAGCCTATTAAAATAATGCTGTAAATAAGAATCTGAAAATAAAGAAGCTTCAAATAAATATTTTAATGTGTGTGAATAAATCCAACCACCCCTATAGATTTAACCGACAGAGGATCTACATCTTTAACAAGACTCTAATTGACACAGGCATGTGAAAGACTGGATTTTTTCGATCAGGTAGGGTACACTTTACCGATTTCAAAACATTTCAGCTGGTTTATGTGTATATCGTGTAGGCCTATATATTATTTATCTCGAATAAGATGCATTTGAGTTATGCTGCAGTAAAGCGCTTCATTGTAGTATAGGGTGATTATCTCTTCAGTGCGTGCAGCGCGAGCAGAACAAACGGCAATGAATGCAGCATATTAATAACTATGACTGGGACTGTCATATACATAACATTATAACGAGAACACATAATAAAACGCTGTGAAGTTTTAGAGTTTAGCTGCCGTGTTTCTGCAAGTTGTTGCGTGAAGAAGGTGTCCACAAAAGGTGTCCTATAAGTCGTAATATAACGTTATGTTGTATAAATAACGAAGCATATTCTATATGAGATAAATGATGAGTTAAATCCCATTTGATTAAAAACATTATTTACCCCGTTTGTATCTGCGAGTCGTCCATTACACATTTTCCCTGTGTGTTAACGTCAGTAATTATGACTGTGTCTGACTTGACTCTTGGTAATGTATTTTGACCACGCCCCCAAACATATGATTCGACTATCAGTCGAATATCTACAAGATTCAAAAATTCCGATTGGACTATGAAAATCCTTAGTCGGGGACACCCCTAGTATAGTGTATAATGTTACAAAAGCTTTTTTTTATTTCAGATAAACACTGATCTTTGGATCTTTCTATTCATCAAATAATCCAGGAAAAAAAATTACTCCACTGTTTTAAATATTGATAATACTAATACTACTACTACTACTACTAATAATACTAATAATAAATGTTTCTTGAGCAGCAAATCAGCTTATTAGAATGATTTCTGAAGGATCATGAGACACTGAAGACTGGAGTAATGATGCTGAAAATTCAGCTTTGATCACAGAAATAAATTACAGTTTAAAATGTATTCAAATAGAAAGCAGTTATTTTAAATAGTAAAACAAAATTCACAATATTACTGCTTTTGCTGTATTTTGGACCATATAAATGCAGGCTTGGTGAGCAGAAGAGAATTCTTTAAAAAACATTCACAATCTTACTGTTCAAAAACTTTTGACTGGTAGTGTAGATATGTATCATTGCATCTAGTTGTTTTGGATAAGAATAAAACGTCAGGTCCGACAATATCGTGTCTTTTCAAATTTAAATCTAGATTTATTCGCATTGGGAAACCTCTATGAACATACTTGACTTGACTTGGCCAAAAAATCGCTGGGGACGAATTTACGTTTTATTAAAAAGTGTTTGCATATTCTACACTCGTGGCGCGAGCACACATTAGGATAGGTTAGATGTCTGCCTCCGTTCTGAGTCCCTATCAAGCACTTTACCGATTCAACTGCTCTCCTCTCCTCCTCCTCGGCTCTTTGTCCCGCATCACACACCGCAGAGCAAGCCTGTTCTTGATAAAGCTGCTGTGAAAACGTGGGAAAAGCCGACGAGGAAGAAGTTGGGGTGAAGCGATCTTTGTATAGGCGGAGCAAAATACTTCATCGCTCCGTCTATAGCGCATTGTGATTGACTTTGGCGTGCATATAATACGCACCTACCCCAAACCCCTAATCGATTGCGTATCATTTGCACGCCAAAGTCAATTTGTGCATATAAATATTACGCCAAATAGAAACAGAAAATCGTGCTATACGCACTTTCATGAGATCGGGTTAGCCCATAACAATTAATTTATATTTTACAAATGGGAATACAACGAATTCATGACAATGTTTTACATTCAAGCTACCCATAAAAGTTATAGTGAAAAGTCCTTTAAAAGCATCTGGAATGCAATAAAGTAATTCTTTAAGGTTTTTTTTCAAGCTGTTTTTAAAACATTTGCTGCATGGAAGAAAAATAATAATAATTCTGCTAGGCCTATATACACGTATCAGACAAAATTGCGTTGCAGCAAATCCTTTGAATTTCACGGTATTCAGAACAGAGCAACATACAAATCAGAAAATATAAGCATCTATACAATTATAGGACAAAATTATTTATTTATTTAAAGAGAAACTAAAACGCACCTATACATCTCTCATTCGGCACGGATACAAATGTTTCCCATGAGAGGCTCTGGCGCGATCACTTGGTTTTTGCTTATAACAGCGGAAACGACTTAAAATACTCTGTCATTTTTGGTCATACAGATAATAATAAGACATTATTTGAAACTATAAAGGGTTCATTTTTATTTATACTCACAATAAAAACAAAACATTGTGCTTTTGTAAAATAAAGAAAACAAATAGGGTGAGCTTTCAGAGCTTTTGCGGAAGAACATTGTAGCCGGAACTACTTCTCTCTGTTTATGTCTATGACGAATCACTCAGGTACTGGGCTACTCCGCAGCGGTACCTACCCGAACCAGTCTGAAATAGTCTGAATATAAACACTTATTAAAGGTGTACAATAGTGATTCAGGACAATCCAAAAACACGGTTTGGAAAATGGATTCATGGTGTACTCGCTTATTATATACATTTTGTAAATTTTGAACACAAAAAAATGTACGGACTGCAGCTTTAAAAGAAAAATGTAAATTCAATTAATCATTTTTTTCAGCGTACCATTTACCCGCCTGTTTTCCAAAGACTATAATAGTGCAAAGGCAATTGTGCAAGGCAAACAAATTCATTATTCAAACATTTTTAGAGTGTTTTTTGCACTGAAGTCCACTGTACAATTTTGTAAAGGTTAACATATTGCTGTCTCGTAAGTGGCTCAGGACTATTTAAACCCATACTAACAAATTAATGTTCAACAGATTATTGTGTGATATCAATAATGACACTGGACTGTACTTTGTTATTGTTGTAACTTGACTTTGCACTGATCCCTCATAATAAATTAATTATTAGCACTGGTACTTTATTTTATGGGAATTGTTATTTTGTACATTTGGATATTTCTAGTATACATTGTTTTGTCGATAGTTTGTGGACAAGAATTTCATTGTACATACGACAATAAAAGCTGACTTTATTATTATTATTCTGTCAGGGTTCTCATTGAAAACTCATTTAAACATGAGAGCATACAAAATCAGTTTGCCCATGTTAATTTTCCAAAACACAAATACTTCTTTTGGGAACATTTTGCCTGTTCAACAAAAGTGAAACAAAAGTTTCTGTGTGAACAATTACAGACAGGTAAAAATACATCTGAGAGAAAGAACTGTACAAAGGATGCAAGTTCTGGACTCTTTCAAGTTATGTTAAACCAGAACACACCAAGGTTTTGGACAAATGGTCTTTTTCAGGGGTATTCTTACATTCTGTTTGGAAAAAAATAAATGAAAAGAGACCCCTTTGTAGTTATATTCTGTCCGTATGATATTGTTAATAACCTTGATGTGTAACAAATCGAGTCCTGCAATCCTTGAGACATCACCTTGCCTAATCGGCACAATCAAAAGCCATCAAATAATCACGTAATCAGTGAACAGGCCTGTTGGCACAGATACAGCAGCATTGGATCCATTCTGGGCCTGACTGACATGATTATAAAGACTATGGGAGTAAAGCAGTTGTCATTGGAAGCAGATGGAGCATTTTAGAGAGACAGAGGGAAGATCTTTCAGCATAGCGTCCTTGTACGATGTCTGGAAGCATTTATGATCCACAGAGGCTTCTTATTGTCAAAAGAAAAAAGGAAGGGAGGAAAAGAGAGGAACAAGGAGGGGAAATGTTGAATCATCTCAATGCTGAGGACACTCAGACATTAAAGGGCACTGCAGACCTTACAATGCTGTTACCCATCTCAAGAATAAAAGAGTGGCCAAAATCCATAACGTCCATGATTAAAACACAGAGTTTCCTTTTCAGATCCAAACTAACATGATTTGTCTATGGAACTTAAAAGGAGCATCTTAAAGAATTATGCTGGTTGCTCTTTTTCATAAAATGAGTGGGAACTGAGGCCTCAAGCTTCAAAAAGGGTGCACAACACCATAAAAGTGACCCATAGCACTTGTACACTGTATTGCAAGTCTTCAAAATGCATGTGATAGTTTTATTTAATGCATTATTCATGAAAATCCTTTGTATATCTGAAATAATTGTGTCAGAACCCTTGAACTGAATTGTCGATTCAGTTCCTAAAACTATTCTTTATAAAAAAAATCCTGAAATTTTGTGCTAGAATAGTTTGTAATGAGCAGATGAGTTATAAAACATGAAAATATATTGTGATTGTGGTAACCACAGACCTTATTTCAGGCTTTAATCCAAAAACCCATTGACTTTAGGACAATGGAATTGGAAGTGCTAAAATGCTCAGTTGTTTCTAGGTTTTGGCCTACAAAAATCATCCCTGCAATGCAAAATAGTTTAGATAACTCATATGGACTACTTTCATGATACTTAATTGGTGATTTTTTTTTTGGCATACTTTTGAGGCTTTAAGGCTGCATTTCATATACTGAAATAGAAAAGAATATAACCAAAAATTTAAGTAAAACAAAGTCCTACAGTTTTGAAATGATATGAGGTTCAGTTAATGATGGCAGAGTTTGAGATAAATTACTCCTTTGACAAAAATTCTAGAAACTCTAGAAGAGAGAGAGAGAGAGAGAGAGAGAGAGAGCAAAACAAAGAGAAAGAGGGAGTGAGAGAACATCTATGGTGTCGTATACAAAAAGTATCAGACACTTGACTGTATGTCTCCTGCTCTCATTTGGGGTATGGAGCGGATGCATCCAGGCAAAGAAAGAGGCAGGGCGGCGCTTTCATCCTCTGAGTTTGGAGGCAAGAGTCGCTGTGTGTATACATGAGTATGAACGGGAAGATGAATGGTCTGGAAGATAAATGCATGTGGGTTACTCTGCAGTGGCCTCCCGCTCCATGTAGCCCACTACCATGACATCAGAACAGAAGGGGCAAACATCCCCTCTTTGTGGAGGGGCTAATTTAATTTGTACCTTCCAATGAGGGGTAAATATGTTTGAACTGTCTGAGTGAGCAGTGTGTACCCGACTCCCGTTCTCACGGGAAACTGGCGCGCGGCAGGATATTGTGCGGCGTTGCATTGCTAGTTCAGTTCAAAAAAGCTAATTTGATTATTTCCTTTTGCCTTTTTTCATTCTCTCTTGCTCGCATCCCGCTCTCTCTCTGTCTCCATCTGTTCCTCTCTTCGGAACTCTGTGCCTCTTTCCTGGCGTACATACACAAACACTAACATAGACACACAAACACACACCAACTCTTGACATTCCCCTGGGATGACCCCAGTGACCTTTTTCATGTCTGTTCGGAATCTGACGTCAAAGGTCTCGTTGCTAGGAATGAGGGCTTGTTTAGTAACAAATATGACCTCGCTCGCCTTTTCTAGTCTCTGCAGCTATCGAATATATAAATTCTTCCTGTTTTAGCCGCTGCATACATAAATGAACTCAATGAGTCAATGAAAGGTTATGAGGACACGAGGCCCATTATCAATATCTGTAAGTCCAGAGGGTTGGATAAGCGCACTCTTCCAGCAATCCAGGGTGTCAGGGTTACACCTAGCATTCGGTGACCCTGCAGCATCCAGGGCTGACCTCTGGGCCTGGCCTGACCTCTATGGACCCAGCTGATTCTGATTACTCCTCTGGGATCCCGGACCAGCAGCACCAAGCTCTAAGTTTGACATCCCATGCAGAGGAACACTATAAATATACAGAGCAATAGCAACAACACAGCATCCTCCTAACAGAGGTGTGCTGGACAAAATGGAGAGTTCAGCACATTGTCCATCTGCCATCTGTTCCAGACAGTGACCTTTTAATGCACGCCTGATCTATATTTAATTAAAAGTCCAGATTGTATCTCCTTTTGATGTAGAGTGGCCCCAATAATAATTTGGACGATTAAAAATGCATGGATTTCTTATATATATTGTGTATATGTCATACAGTATCAATCCAAATGGCAGTTATTTTAAGGAAAGAGTGCACAAACACACTGTTCAAGCAAGTTATTTTATTAAAAGGTTAATTTTAAATGATAAAACAATAAATATAATGTTCAAACATCTAATATTAGTTAATAGTTAATGTGATGAACTATACCTGCGGCTACTCTGCTAGGATAACTGTGTGAACTTGAGGAGACCAGATTTCTACATTAACCAAAAAAAAAAAAAAATCATCTTGAGACCAGCTCGATGAAATTCTTTTAAAAAAATGTTTCAGAAAAGTGTTAACTCTGGAACATCATTTCACTGCACTGCATTCAAGCACCCAAAAGTGCCCAGATGCCTTTTGGGGGTCACTGTCCTATGTACTTTTTTTAAACATTTAACTTACATAAAGTACTGACCAACACAAAGGGTGATGTTCCACTTGTCAAGCTCGAGTTAAAGATTATTGTAGCATGCGAGTTCTCTAAAATGAGTCCTCCCTCTCTCGCTCTCTCTCTACACTGACCCAGTGTCTGACCAATCTGGTACTCTGACCTGCAGCTGTGTTTAAAGTCAACACAGCACCATGTTAGGACAGCTGGGAGAACAAGAGAGGCAGCCACCATGCAGCCCAGCACTCACCAGATTACACACACAAATGACGACAAAGTAAGAAATGTACAAACAGGATGTATGTGAGAATAACTTCACAGATGCACATTTCAAAACGAATGCATGATTGGCAACACATTTGGAACTAAAACCAAAATAAAATTAAATCAACTTTACAGCCCTCAACTGCAGTTTTCTGCGACACCATGTAAATGAGGAAGCATTTCTAGATCCATTGGCATGTTCTTCTAGTCATTGTATCATTCATTACTGTCACCTCTGTGCATGAGACTGTGTGACTTTGTGTGCGTATGTGTGTATAGGACATACACAAGGCCAAAACAACATCCGTCTGTAGCATTGTCAATGACACCAAGGAGAATAACAGCCTTAGAGACCCCTCTTTCCCTTCGATGCATCAAGTTTCACACACAAACACAAATAGTCTCTCTCGGTTCATCTTGTTCTCTCAGCCACCCCGGGAGTATCCTTCATGGGAGCCTGCAAACCCCAGCATATTTGTGGGCAGCCTCCTAGTGTGAAGCCTTTATTTAGGTGCATGGAAACTTTACTTATCTTAGGAGACAGATTTATCAGATATCATCCCGCAAAGTACACCAACTTTATTTTCCATCTCCTGACATCCTAATAGGTAATTAAAAGTACATGCAACTCTATTACTTATCCACATTTTTCTTACGGTACATCATAACGCAACAAAACAGAGAAAGTTCAGCCCTCTTTTTGGGTTAAAATTGGATGGAGTCAGTCAGTGCAGAGGCTACAATACTGATAGAGGTATTGACAGTTCCTTATTGTTATTGACACGGCCAGCATACGTCAAGGGCGTTAACTTAAGTGGCTATTGACATCCCACTTTGGCCATTGATGTCCCAGTCTCACTCGCTAAGTGCTTTACTATCATGTCCATTTCCGTGCTAATGTGAAGTTTCTCTCAATATCTTTGACTTACAGAGAGCCATATTAATGCTGTCCAGTGGGTAGAGTGGAGGGACACGGCAAAAACTATGACTAAATCTGGAGTTGTGGTGGATATTCATGGAAAACAATGACTGACTTAAAATTTGGAGCCAAGTGAGAACATAGAAATAACAATCCATGCACCTCAAAATCCCTCGTGACTGAGATGATTGGAGAGGGCAAAGAGAAGGGCAGAAATAGTTATATTTGTGGGTTTGGGATATTTGAGACTTGTGTCTATTACCGGCAAAAGCATTTCTGTTGTATATTAAAAAAAATTATTGGTCAATGACATGACATTTTTGTCTGGTTGATAAAAAAAAATATATATATTTTTTTTTATTCATATAATTACTGAAATACACCATACAATTATATGGTGAGCATGTTTGAATTTATTGATTATAATGTATTTTTGATATACAGGTATTATGTGACCATGGACCACAAAACCAGTCATAATGGTAAATGTTTTGAAATTGAGATTTATACATCATCTGAAAGCTTTCCATTGGTGTATGGTTTGTTAGGATAGGACAATATTTGGAGGAGATGCAACTATTTGAAAATCTGAAATCTGAGGGTGCAAAAAAAATCAAAATAGAGAAAATCGCCTTTAAAGTTGTCTAAATAAAGTTCTTAGCAATGCATATTACTAATCAAAAATTAAGTTTTGATATATTTACGGTAGGAAATTTACAAAATATCTTCATGGAACATGATCTTTACTAAATATCCTAATGATTTTTGGCATAAAAGAAAAAATCAATAATTTTGACCCATACAATGTATTGTTGGCTATTGCTACAAATATACCCGTGATACTTATGACTGGTTTTGTGGTCCAGGGTCTCTCTCTCTCTCTCTCACACACACACACACACACACACACATTTTCTATTGAAAAAGTTAAAATTTCTCAAAACCAGATGAAACAATCATTAAAACCAGTTTTAAGCTACATTTAAATATATATATATATTTTTCTTGACTAGGAAGAGAGATACATAAAAAAGCTGTGAGGAAGCATATTTATCACAGTCAATAATGTCATAATGTGTCATCTGAAAGCTTGGAAAAACACACTAACAGTGCCACAACAGAATCATCAGCCGGGGCATTCCGTGCATTTCTTCCGACAAGCGCCATGAATGAGAGCACTTATAATGGAAATCAGCAGGCAAGTTCACGGAACTTAAACAATCAGCAGTGTTTAATGATTAATAACCCAGTCAAGTAGAAAAATGAAATCTGTATCAAACTGCTAAAATGGGCCCCGTTGTGCCACAAGTGGGCTTGTTTGGAGTTCAGAGAGAGCTTGACATGAAGTCAAATCAGAAGTGTCAGGGATAAAAGAGAGGGAACTACTCCATCTGTTAGGGTACTCATATTCAATAGACCCTTCACTAAATAGAAACCAAAAACAATCCTCCAGAATTTTCTTGTTGAACATTGGAAAATATCGTTTGGAGGGGAAGGACGATGTTGGGTCACGAAGACCAAGCAGCTGCTCTGGTGACATTGAAGAAGTACCGTCGACGTACGTGAGATTCTGCTGGGTAGTCAGGAAAACTGATGAGGGATCATGAAACAGCGGTAGGAGTCACCCATCACTCTCCCCCTGCTCAGGACGTGTCAATACACAGCCAGGCCACAGAGGAAGAGAGAAAAATATAAGGTGGAGACTTGATACCCCCAATTGGCATTATAGAGTTTACAAAAGCCAAAACCCAATGGTGGAAGCTTTAGTTCTTTCAGGCACTGGGGGAAAAAAATCAGTTTTTGTTCCTTTCAGCATCATTTTAGCAGGAGCTTGACATGTTTAACATGATCCATTCCAGTTAGAAGTGCAGAGCTGACGATGAGTTCACACCACCTGCTCTTGACCTTTTCTCCGGGATATGAAGCCTTGTTCTATTTTTACACAGACAAATCCTGCTCTGGGTGACAGCTCCAGCCTAGACTCACCTCTCCGCAGGAACGCTATCCATAATCACCAGAAACTGAGGGAAAGAGAGAGAGAGATGGAAAGAAAGATGGGAAAAGAGGAGCCCAAGAGAGCACTCTAGGAATGATGGAATATCAATATGGCAGAATGAGACTTTCACACACGAACATGAACACAGGGCTCCTTCCTTTCACTGAATCTGATGCATTGCACACAGAGAAACACTGCGGCTCTGCTTCACAACCTAGAGAGCTGCCTGCTGACTGCTGCCTACATAGGCCGCATTATAACTGTCAAGCAACTGCATAAGTGACTGATTTGGAACACTGAACATCAGGAAGTAAATGTGCAAAACTTGCCGCTGGTTTCAATACAGCTTTCCATTAGCATGTTGCTAAGCTAAGGATGTAGGCTATTATGGGATTTTCTATTCTGTAAACAATATTTGCCTAAGACAATGTCTTAGAATTGGCTAAAAACCAGGCATCTATCTTAGGAGGTAGAAACAGCTCACTAAGTGTGTCTAACTAGAAATATTCTGGCTAATTTAATGATGTTTCCCAATAAGAGTGTACTCTCAGCTGTAATTAACACATTTTACCTTATTTAAATCAATTCAACAGATTTCCCCCAAATGCATTGCGAGAAATGCAAAAAAATAAAATAAAAAATATCTCGGCAGATTCCACCTGAGGCTGCTCGTTTCTAAAATGTTCATAATGAAATCAGAGAGACAAGGTTATTTAACAATATTAAGCATAATGACAAAGTCATTTGTGCTGATGATAGATATAATGCAAGCCATAGGACATCAAACACCTAATTTTACATAGACATCTTTTGTATTCTCCATTACTCTGACTTTAAAATCCTTTCCAGTGAGCAAGAACCTTTAAAATTAATTTCTGGCCCTTTTGCCCTGCCCTGGTTTCTTTTTACATGTTTATTTAGATCTAAAAAGGGGTATATTCACAACAACATCATTGTTGCATCAACTCCCAGTGTTGAGGAGTAACTAGTTACATGTAACGTTACAAGTAGTTACATGTAACTGTCATAGCTATGCAAAGCTTTGATTTCAAAAACAGTATCATAGCTAATTAAACTATTTCTTGTTATGATTTTAAATCTGTATTTTACCTCAGTCTCAAAGTAATAAGAGGCCCTAAAGAGGCCCTAAAGAGGCCCTGTGAAGACATGTGTATTCCTACCAGGACTCGTTTAACCTACAACAATGACAAACCATGGTTCACAGCAAAACTCAGACATCTCCGTCAGGCCAAAGAGGATGCTTACAGAATGGGGGATAAAGTCTTGTATAAACAGGCCAAATACACACTGGAAAAGGAGATCAGGGTGGCTAAGAGGAATTATTCTGACAAGCTAAGGATTCAGTTCTCTTCCAGTGATTCTGCTTCAGTGTGGAAAGGTATGAAAGACTTTACAAATTACAAGACACCATCCCCCAGCACTGTGGAGAATCAACAACTAGCAGACGATTTGAATGTCTTTTGCTGCAGGTTTGAAAAAACACCCCACACCCGCCCTGAACACCTCTCCACACAACCATTAACACCTCCAGCAACCCCCCTCTCCCCCACACCTGCACTGAAAATAAGTGAAGATGACGTGCGGCAGGTCTTCATAAAGAACAAAAGAAGGAAAGCACCAGGCCCAGATGGTGTGTCACCAGCCTGCCTTAAATCCTGTGCTGACCAGCTAGCCCCCATTTTCACACAGATCTTCAACAGATCACTGGAGCTGTGCGAAGTCCCCTCGTGCTTCAAACGCTCCACCATCATCCCTGTCCCAAAGAAACCCAAAATTACTGGACTTAATGACTACAGACCTGTGGCTCTAACGTCTGTGGTCATGAAATCATTTGAAAGACTGGTTTTGGCTTATCTGAAGGCCTCCACTGGACCCTTACTGGACCCCCTGCAGTTTGCCTACAGAGCAAACAGGTCTGTGGATGATGCAGTCAACATGGGACTGCACTTCACCCTGCAGCATCTGGACAGACCAGGGACTTATGTGAGGATCCTGTTTGTAGACTTCAGCTCTGCTTTTAACACCATCATCCCGGACACCCTTCAGAATAAACTGACACAGCTCTCTGTCCCTACCTCCGTCTGTCAGTGGATCAACAGCTTCCTGACAGACAGGCAGCAGCTAGTGAGGCTGGGAAAATACACATCCAGCACCCGCACCACCAGCACTGGAGGCCCCTCAGGGCTGCGTTCTCTCCCCACTGCTCTTCTCCCTCTATACGAATGACTGTACATCTAGAAGACCCCTCTGTCAAGCTCCTGAAGTTTGCAGACGATACCACACTCATCTGCCTCATTCAGGACGGTGACGAGTCTGCCTACAGACAGGAGGTTAAGGAGCTGGCTGTCTGGTGCAGTCTTAACAACCTGGAGCTTAACACGCTCAAAACAGTGGAGATGATCGTGGACTATCAGGAGAAACCCCCCTGCTCTCCCCCCACTCACCATCATGAACAGCACGGTGACTGCAGTGGAGTCATTCAGGTTCCTGGGCACCACCATCTTTCCCAGGACCTGAAGTGGGACATTCACATAGACTCCATTGTGAGAAAGGCCCAGCAGAGGTTGTACTTCCTTCGCCAGCTGAGGCAAGTTCAACCTACCACAGGAGCTGCTGAAACAGTTCTACTCTGCCATCATTGAATCCGTCCTCTGGCACATCAATAACTGTCTGGTTCAGCTCAGCTACCAAATCTGACCTCAGAAGACTATGGAGGGTAGTCCGGACTGCTGAGCGAATCGTTGGTACAACCCTCCCTACTCTCCAAGAACTGTACTTATCCAGAGTGAGCAAAAGGGCTGGCAAAATCACTCTGGACCCCTCACATCCAGCACACTCCCTCTTTGAACATGCTGCCGTCTGGTCGACGCTACAGAGCTCTGAGCACCAGAACGACCAGACACAGGAACAGTTTCTTCCCCCAAGCAATCCATCTCAGTGAACACCTGACATTAGTTACATGGAACACACAACACTATTTTACAACTATTTATTCACCACACATACATATATAATATTTTTTATTTAATTTTTTTTTTCCATTCCAAATTTGCACGTCAGACCTATACACACATGATTGTCTGTATTGAATAGTGTTTTTGCTATTTTTGTACATTGCCTATTTGTATATTTGTATATTTGTATATTGTTCTTTTGTTGTCTGTGTCCTGTCCCGTTGCTGTCATTCTGTTGCACTGTGGAGCTTTGTCACTATAACAAATTCCTCGTATGTGTAAACATACCTGGCCAATAAAGCTCATTCTGATTCTGATTCTGATTCTGATAAAGGCTGATTTTGCCTTAATATAAATGTATTAATAACTTCAAGTGATGAATGATTTTGAAAGTCTGACAGTAATCGGTGTTGAGTACTACTGTAAGGTTAACCCTGCCTGGTTTAAATGTTTGAAAATGATTAACAGTTGAAAACATCCTTTAGAGATTTAGAAAAGTAATCAAATGTAATTAGTCACATTACTTTAATAAAGGGTAACACTTTATTTTAAGGTGTCCTTGTTACACGTTACATGCACTTACTATTATAATAACAATTAATTGCATGCATAATTACATGCAAGTAACCCTAAGCCGAACTACTTATTACATTTTAAATAGGGTAACTTGTAATTTGTAACGTATTACATTTCCAAAGTAACTTTCCCAATTCTGGTAACACCAAAAGCACCAATTTAACTACTAAGTAGCAACTCAGCAATTTATTCAGAAACAAGCAGCTATGAAAAATGCATAATACTAAAATGAACTTGGATTTATATGTCATCAATAGCAATTTTTAGGACATATTTCATTAATATTAATGGCTAACTGTACCAGGGCAGGTCACATTTTCAAACAGACTCAGGTGCGTTTGGGAGACCAGCTGTTACACCAACCAAATGAACAAAACTCAAACGGATGTGAGTCCACGCCAAAAGCATAGTGTGAAATCACCCTTCCATTAACATGCCACATCCCCTTAGATTTTGTTTTTTGTTGCTTCCCATCTCAGAGCTGAAGCAGGTATTAAAAGTCGCCTGTTCCTCCAAAGAAAGTCCTCCTCCCTGAGAGCCAGGC
Organism: Schizothorax lantsangensis; assembly: GCA_027422415.1. NCBI lineage: Eukaryota > Metazoa > Chordata > Actinopteri > Cypriniformes > Cyprinidae > Schizothorax > Schizothorax lantsangensis. The sequence continues at coordinate 21,027,410 of CM049842.1, read as the reverse complement.
AGATTATTTAAAGACTGATTGAGACGCCAACGTCAGCCGGATTGCCAGTGCGGAGGCAATCAGGAGGCAGATAAGGACCTGTTACCTGAAGTGGGATTCTCAACCTGCATCGTCAGAGAATCCATCCTGTGCAGACTGATAACGGCTGGCTTTTAATGACCACTGAAAAGCTGGCAGGAGACAGACACGAAACATATAGAGGCTGTTATCCGCATCACTGTTAGAGGCTAAGGGAAGTGTGAGGTTAGGCTAACCATCCCAATCCAGCATTTCTGTGTAGAAATAAGAACATACTCATGTTTATGCCCACAATCTATACACACACAAACAAATACACACAAAACCCCTATAAATATGAACTCAGTCAGTATATATCTATACTAGAAAACCTTTGAACACCAATGCTACATGCACCACACAATTAACACACATGAACTGAAATGAACTGATTGATCTTAAGTGATCAGTAACAGTGTTGGGGATAACGTGTTACAAACAACGTAGGTTACATGTCAGTTTTTTTTTTTTTTTTTTTTTTATTAATGAGGTAATGCATTTTCAATTAATGTATATAACAAATGCAACAACAGAAGAGAAACAGTGCTATATTTAATATCAGCAAGCATTGGACCATGGGTAAGCATGATGGGTAGTTCTTGATGGTGTATCATATGCTGCCTTCAAGCTGGGAAACTTGTAACTCAGAGTTGGGCTTTTCTCTCGGGCATTTCATGCATAATATAAGGAAGTATAACAAGGAAACATAATACGTGCAACCCAGGCTCATTGGAAATACATGTCTCTACATACATTTCTGCAACACCATAATTATGTACCTTGCAGCACGTTTCGCGGCAGTTTCAAAGTGAAATGTCCAGAGAGTGGCGCTAAAACACACGTTTAATACGTGACCATGACACGTTTTTATTACGTTGGTACAGGCACGTATTGTAGTGTTTTCATTATGCTGCTTGAGGTACGTTTTGCTGCCATTCATAATTCAAATATCCGGTGAGTGTCGCTAAAGATTAAGCTCTATGAAGTTGGAAGTATCCCCTACACCAAACCCAAACCTACCCGAACGTGTTGACAAATGCAAAAGTAATATAAAAACGTATTCGCTGATGCAGCCATGCTATTTTAACTTCCTTATGCAGATTTGAGCTGTTTTGTTGAACTGTAGTTTGATGGGATTCGTACCGGAGCTCTTCATCACCTAAGTGCAATGCTGTATCGCGTGAGCTACCGAGTAAACTTACTGAGTTGGTAAACTCATACATATGAAGCTGTATATGTGACGACAACGTTCAAAAGTATCAGTTTTCAAATTGTGCAGGATGTTAAAATTGTTTAGAAGTCATAACATACCATTCTGCAAGTAACTGTGAGAAAATAATCAAAACTGTTCCTGTAAGTCATACTTCGTGTGAAAAGGAATAAAAGTTGTCAGAGTTTTACTGCCTCTAGTGTTGATTTCAACTGGAAACTGCAGTGAATCGTACATATAGGTACATTTTTTCAGTTTTGCCGAAATGTATGTAGAGACACGTATTTCCAATGAGCCTAGGTTGAATACGTGAGTAGCCAAACAAAATAATAGGTAACACTTCAGTTTAGGGACCAATTCTCACTATTACACCATTTAAATGCTGGGTTAAAAAGAACCATTTCTGATTTATTTGACCCAACATGCTGGGTTGTTTTATTTAACTGAACTATTGTTTAAAAATGACTATATTGCTTGCTTAAAACGGGTTGGAAATTAGAAATCACACACAGAATTACTAGAGGCAGCAGTAATAATCAAAAGGTGAACATATAGTAATAAGTAAGAACACCCATGGACAAAAATAAATTGAGTTTATTTTTGTGGATACAGCATAGTTTACAATATTACATACATTTAAACTCATTTAACAAGCATTTTCAAAATGAAAAATGTAACATTTAAAAGTAACATTTTAAATCAAGTGTATTCAACCATTCTCTGTTATCCCTTTTCACCGAAATAGTGCCGATTCTCGTGCCGGTGTGTCACCGAAATCTATGTGAAATCTGTGCGGGGCTGCTGTTTGGCAGAGGAACTGGCACTTGTAGCTGAAAGATGCCATGATTCCTGTACCTTACTAACTATTAATAAGCAGCACATTAGGAGGTTTATTGAGGCAAAAGTCGTAGTTAATAGTGAGAATTGGTCCCCAAACTAGTGACCAAAGAAGTATATTGTGAACAATTAACTCAAATAAACTACATCTAAATTCAAAATTATTAAAATTATTAATTTTTATCCCTTATTTGTGCACAGCATTAAAATTTATATTGGTGTTGCATAAAGCAAACTGTCTAAGTTGAGTAATTAACATTTATAATGATAGAAATAAAAGAACGTAAAATTTAAATAACTTGCAAATCATTCATTATAATTAACTAGATTTGCTTTTCGCTCACTGATCTTTACATATAGATATATTATCCATGTTATCAGTGTTTACACAATTTTTCAAATCAACACGTCCCTTCCATCAACATAACTCGGCAATTCATGCATTAATTCATGCATTAACTGAGTCTCCCACACATAAATACAACTTTACCTGGTCACTGGTGCTTGGTACTTGTAATTGCAGTATTTTTGTCACCACTTGAAGGGCACAATACTTAGAGACATAGAGAGTGTCCAGTGTTATGCCAGTTCACTGCAGTAATTGAGATTTTGTGTAAACACACGTTTTGCACCGTTTCTTGTCGTAGCTTATATTATTCCATGCATACTCAGGGGACTCCGGTTAAGAAGAACTTATATAAAAAAGGCAAGCTAAGCAGATCTCTTTTACTCTGGATGAGATAGATGTAGCTAAATTTGAGAAAAAATAATGCAGAATTAACTTAATGCTTTACTCTATTTAAAATGTACCAATCCAACATAATTAGTTATTTTTTTTACCACATAATGCAATATTGTAACACGTTACTTTTAAAAATCATCGTTCCCCAACACTTATCCTTAAACAAAAACACACACTCTCCCACATAACCCTTTAAAGCTCTTCATAGCATAGGTAGGCCCTTCTCGTGCCTGCTCGACTCCTCTCCTGGCAGATCTCAATTAGCCAGGGATTCTCCTCGAGGGCAAAAATGTGTTTCTGTCAGATACGTGGGATTCATTTGACTCTAATGTAATTACTGCAGAGGGGCAAAGCTCTCCATGCCTTCGTCTGGAGAAGATTATGGGCGCTCTCTCGCCCACAAGATGCTCTCACCTTTGGCACCTTCCTCTAAAACCAGCCTAAGCACCCTCATCCAGTAATATTGCACTCCATTTGTTTGTTTTCCCTCCGCCCCCTTTCTACTGAACTAGTCAGGCTGGAGGGTTTGTGGGTGGGGGACTGATTGTTCTAATGATCGGGGCCAGCGACACCAGCAAAGAGAGCCAATAGAGCAAACCTGCATAGGCCACCACCCCCTCATTGACCCCCCACTTATGGTAGCTGAGGTGATACACTTGTACAAACACGGCCCCTGGTATGGAGTGTCACACGCTTTGCCAAGGGGGGATGAAGGGTGGGGTGGCATCTGCTTCCTTGGCAAGCAGAGACCAGATTATACATCTGGTCCCTACTTGCCAAGAGGGAATCTATCACATTCCTAGCACTTCTTCTATCTTGCTCTATCCCTCTTTCTTCGTCCTTTCCTTTCGTTCTCTACTGTCTTTCTTTAGCCTGTTCACCCCCATCCTTTTCATTTTTGTGATACAGTATGTGGTTTTGACATCAAAGTGGCAGAGAATATTAATCCTGGCTGAACTATCTGCTCAGAGCGCAGGGATCAAGCCAGGGCTAAGATCACGCTTTGTTCCCCTCAGGAAGAGAGGGGAAAAATGAGAGAAAGAAAAGAGAGAGCCAGAAAAAGACACAGAGACGGTGGGTGGGAGAGTTGACCGAAGATGATGTCTCATCTGAAAGGGGAAAACATGTCTCTAAACAATGTCTTTCTTCTTTATCAAAAGTAAAAGAACACAATCATCTGATTATTACCTTAACATTATAGTGTTTTGCACAATTTGGCACAACAATGGGTAGCCCAGTTTTTTTTTTTTTGAAAGAAAGAACAAAATTAATACTTCTATTCAGCAACATTCATTAAATTTATCAAAAGTTACAGTAAAGACATATATAATGTTACAAGAACAAACATTACTATAAAGCAAATATATTATTATAAAATAAATATTAATATAAAGAATCCTGAAGAAGAAAACAAACAGAAAAAAAAAACAGAGCACAATCGTTTTCAATATGTTTCTTAAGCAGCAAATCAGCTTATTAGAATGATTGCTGAAGGATCATGTTACACTGACTTTGACCCCACTGTATGGATAAAAACAAATTTTTCATAGAATATATGATAGAATAGAATTTAATAGAAAATCAGTCATTCAGGTTTGGAACAATTTGAGGATGAGGGATGGGTGAATTATTCAGTAGGCTATAACTATTCAATTCACTATTAAACGGTTAGTTCTCCCAAAAAGGAAACTTCTGTCATTAATTACTCACCCTCGTGTCGTTCCAAACCCGTAAGACCTTTGTTCATCTTCAGAGCACAAATTAAGATATTTTAGATGAAATCCGAGAGCTTTCTGACCCTGCATAGACAGCAATGGAACTACCACGTTCAAGGCCCAGAAAGGTAGTAAAGACATTGGTAAAATAGTCCATGAACAGGCATAGAAGACTGACAGGGAAGAGAAGAAATTGTTGAATAAAGTCGTTATTTTTGTTTTCTTTGCACACAAAAAGTATTCTCGTAGCTTCATAAAATTAAGGTTGAACCACTGATGCCACACGGACTATTTTAACGATGTCTTTACTACCTTTCTGGGCCTTGAACGTGGTAGTTGTGTTGCTGTCTATGTAGGGTCAGAATGCTCTCGGATTTCATTAAAAAAATATCTTAATTTGTGTTCTGAAGATGAATTTATGGGTCTTATGGGTTTGGAACGACATGAGGGTGAGCAATTAATGACAGAATTTTCATTTTGGGGTAAAGTAACCCTTTAAGTATAATTTGAGAACAACTCTTAGCTAAAGTTTGTCAGGTTAGTGCCATCAAATCTTTGAAAGCACATAAAAAGCCACTTGAGCTGTGATAGGTTGCTTTAAATGTCAGTCAAACGGTCTTTGCTGGTGGGCAGTTCTTGGCCAGAATCAGCTGCAGTGTGAACTGTAATTTATGCTGCATGTCAAAGACTAGGTACTGAACTATCAAGAATGTGATAATTTGAGGTGACCTTGACAAGCCTCTCTGGGAGGTTTAGAGGTGTCAGGAGGTCTTGAGGCCCAGATTTCTATTTTTTTTTTAATCGTCCTTTTGGGCAAGAATAGCCTCCAGGAACTATGGTTGTAATTATGAAAACAAATATAGCTAAGTGACTCGGTGTGAAAGTAAACACAATTAGCCAACTACTCAAAGAGCGACAAGTAAACCGAGACTGCCGTTTACATGTTCTGGTGCCAGAAACATTGCAGGGGATTAAACAATCCAGATAGCAGCAAGCAAATCCTCTGACAAAATATTACACAGAGTCAACAAGAAAATACAGACAGAGAGGTGAAACGTGACATTTGTGCTGTGAGAGTTTGTGTTTGCTGATGAGGTGAGTCGATGCAGGCATGGTGTGCAGAAGTGTTGATAGTGAGAGTGTTTATAACGGCGTGTCAATCATCTGTTTGTGCATGCATCTCTTCCTTTATGAAGTCTTCATTATTAAATACCATGAATACTATGAAAGTCAATCATGAGTGTTTAGTTACCATCATTCTTCATCACCTCAAAGTAGTGAGGAACTTGATATCTTTAGTGGTAGTTTCACTTATTGTTACTGTTAACTTTACATAAGCTAAAAGATACATGCTAATATGTTATGAATGCAATTATTCAAAAACAAAAAACAACAACAAAAAGATAACTAGTAATTCAATTAAATGAAGAATCATAAATCATTCATATTAGGATATCATGATCCATTGTGTTTGTAAATGGCTTGTAAATGGCTCGTAAATTGGTGCATGGCACATATTTTCCAAATGAAAATCTATTCATAAGTAATGAAAAGTTTGAAAAAGGAGAGGAAAAAGGCAATAATTTAACAACATTTTTATTTAATGTTCAAATCACACACATATACTTAATAATTATACCTCCTGTGGTTATCAACATTTTCTGAACCACCTCCAGATCATTTGTTCATTTTTTTTTTTTTTTTGCACAAAGTGCATATTAGTGTTTCGCATGCTGAAATTGTCCAGATTGCCAAAGACCAAAGAGTAGCTAAAGAAAGAGTGAGAGAGATAAGCAAGGAAAAGTAAATCAAAGCAAAACACAGATGTGATGACAAAGTAAGACCCCCACCATGTGGACAACCACACTAGACCTCCTATTGCTGTCAGTTAGTGTGTGTTCTTTATAAAACTGAATAAAAAAAAAAAACCTTTATAAAACTTCTCTGACACAAATTAATGACAAAGTATATAATTCTCACTCTTTCTGTCTGTTTAAAAAACATAACTTTCCTAAAATCACACCATTGTTCGAGGTAATATGCTAATGCTGTGTTATTCTGGTCTGAATTAAGTCACGTTGATTACACTTTTCATGTGAATTAACCTTAGTATTACTTAATTACAGTTGTCTCTATATGTTAGGCTGACAAAAGTATATTACAGTATATTAGCATCACATATAAACATTTAAGCATTTTAGCATTAGTCCCATAGAGCTTCTTTATCAAAAACGTTGATCAAGTTTCTCAGTACTGTAAAATATCGTAAATAAATAAGTGGTAAATGTTTGTTATTGAGGAAACTAAATTACTAAATGACTGCTGCTGATTTAGGAATCTTAATTAGACATCTGCAGAAGAATTTATTAAATGCTCTGAATGACTGTTGAAGAAAGTAATTTCACGTCCTTATGGGCAGGATCTGCAATACAAGGCATCTTGATTTAACATGTAAGGCGCACATTAACACACAATAATAGGTATAGAAGAATCAAGAATCATTTGCTAACTGCAAATACTGGTAAATTATAAATAAATAAGTGATTTCAAAGAAACACCAATTATAATATGTTAAACTCCCTTCTCATATAATACAAATCACACACACACACACACAAAATATAGGTGTGTAATTTATAAACACAATATTTTATATTGAAGAATGTATAAAGCAAGGTTAGAGGGAATGTCTTTTCTACACAGTGAGAGTGCGCAGGGGTTTTATCATTCAGCACTGATGGCTATTCCAGCAGCATCTGACAGGCCTGACTCTGCATGCTGTGCACTTATCATTCCAATCACTGAACCAGAGTCCAGCGAACACAGACCATAGAGCCAGACAGTCAGTTCAAACCCAACATCATCAGGTTAATGTAAAATTGCAAATTATTATTTGTGTGCACAAATACACAAACATTTGATCCACCATCTGAAATGTCAAACTCACCAGCTGGAGGTGTGGCCTAGTGGTTATTTCATGTGTTCAAGACATGTTGAGCTGTAGTACTCAGAAGGGAGATTCGGGATCAGTTCCAACAAATTGTGTTCCTTCTCTTTTTCCTTGCCCTCCCATACTTATGTCTCCATCCAATACAAGTGGAAAAATAACTGACTAACTAAACAAATACACAGTAAAATGATTTAAAGTTGTGAATAAAATAGATTAGAAAATACTATTGATTTTTTTTTCTACTTTAAAATATCATAATCAATTCAATTTTACTCTCCATTTCTTTGGAATTGTGAAATTTGCTATATTTCTGAGTGAAAATAGTTTCAATACCTTTTTTTTCAGTGCAAAAAATAAATCAAAGTTTTTCTTTATTGGAGATTATTGTAGTACATTTTATAAGAAAATACTATTTCAGTGTGTCTACTATAAAATGTAATGTTTAAATATTTTACTTGCCCTTTCATTGTAATTATTTGTGAAATGTACTAGCAATTTCTGAATGTATTTTTTTTGTGTTAATTGATCATTTGAATTAATTTATTATCATTTATTTACACAGTTTAAAAGTACTTTTTAATGTTAGCCATAACATCAAGATAATTATCAGCACCAGCCAGATTTAGTATTGCAAATAATAAATAAATAAAAACATAAATACATACATATATACATATATATATATATGCACACACATACATAACATTTAAATAGATGGGGAAATAAGATGTTTTAATTAGCAGTAAAATAAAATAAAAATAAAACAAAATAGAATAGAATATGCAATTTGTAACAAATACAAACCAGCCCATGTCCTCATTAATCTTTGTCAATCATGAAACTGATACTAAGGGCAAATACACTAAAAACAAAACTTCATCACTTCCCTGTATTTCCTATCATCACCTATTCTATTATAACCAAGAGCACCATTCAAGTCGAAATCCTTGACAGACAGTACACAAGCATTACATGTGGCACACTTTATGAAAAACGGTATTATGGGAATTCGGTCAATAGGGAAAAACACATGCAGAGAATGTTTTAATGTAGTGAAGAGCTGTAAATTTCAGCCTGAGTCATGAGTTATGGACTGAGCTCATGAGTGCATGGTTAATATGGCCATATCAAATGCATGGGAATACACTCCTACTGCGAAATGGGACACAACAGGAAATAGCTCAATGTTTTTTCCTGGGCGAGAGGGGCCAATAACTGTCACTTTAGTTTAGATGGCTCGAGCACAGTGGTCCAATGTCTGTTTAACAGTTTGGGGTTGGAAACTTCTGCAATTAAAGAGTCCGTGTGCTCAAGGAGATGCACTTCCCAGACCCTTGCTCTGAGAGAAAGCACATTAAGACACCTGTGCATTTAAGTGTGTGGTTTTAAGCCGTACCGCAGTCTGCATCTCATCTGTCCTGGCTGTCTGAAGGAACATGACATTTACAGGCGAGTCCTTTCTGCACTGCTGCATTGTTCAGTGCAAGTGAGCCGAGAAACACACTCATATATAGGAGCATATATATATATATATATATATATATATATATATATATATATATATATATATATATATATATATACACACACACACACATGAACTGTCCTTCACTACACCTTGTATTCTCTCTTCATCCATAAAACTTGAAAATTCGTAGACTTAACGTACAGTAGAGAAGAGGAGACACAGAGGAAAACAAACAGGAGGATGAGAAGAGAAGAAAGCTCATAAAGTCACTGCTCTGAGGTCAGCAGCACACACAGCTCACCTGCACAATAAAAACTGAACCTCATCAGCTCGGAAAGAAGAACAGCTGAAGGTGGCCAAACATTTTAAATAAAAGCAATAATTCAGCTATCGCACATAGAATACAGTATTTCTTACCGCCTTCAAAACAGATGTATATATACTGTAGATCAGGCAATAAAATGTGTTAGTTCTGTAACTCAAAATTATACACTATACAAATTATACCTATTTATATTCAATATACAAACTATACTTAAAATTAAAATAATTACATTAAATTAAATTAAATTCAGGGAAAATTATAAAAGAAATAAAGACTAAAGCCCCATTCACACCAAGAATGATAACTATAAAGATAACAATAAAGATATAGTTGTAAAAATCATTCTCAATATTAAAGAGTTCACACCACAACTATAACGATAAAGGCACAGAGAAACAATATCGTTGGAATCACTTTCAGAATGATTTTTTTTTTTCAAGCTGATGAACGATAAAAACATTGACACCCAATCAGAATCCATCCTGCTATAAGGAGCTCGAGAATTTAAAGCGGCAGACGCGCGTGTGCTTAGAATAAACAGACGATATCATTCACTGGTGTGGACGCTAATATCGTTATCTTTATAGTTATCTTTATAGTTATCGTTCTTGGTGTGAAGGGGGCTTGAACCTGCACAGGATTTTTTCTTTATATATTTTTCTTTTTTTGTGTGCTTTTAGGGGTGCTTTTAAGGTCTAAGTTTATTCAAAATTTGATTAACACAATTACACAATATACAAATTATACTAACTATATTTAGTGCTTTGTTATAGAGCAAATGCATACATTCATACAAATAAATGTATGTTTGTGATTAAATGCTATAGCTTACATGGCTATTTCATGGTGAAAACCAGGTAAAATGATAAAAGTGAAGATTAATACCTACCTAGGATCTGTTCAAAGTCTGATCAAAAGTCAGCTGAATAAAACAATTTCCTCAAGGAAATAAAATCACAGACACCACAAAGAGTAGATTCTGGCATGAGGTGAAAAAACATTAAATTTTACACATCTGCCTAAACAAAAACATGTAGACAGAGAGATAGAAGGCAACATGTCAGAGTTGGAAACTTGTAATTACGGCAATTCTACCATGAATTGAACACAGTGGACACACAATAACACCCACACATTAAACGTGTTAAACAGAGACAGGATGTAGACGGAACCATGTTCCTTCATGACAAGCCCATTTATGGCCTCCAGATCCCCCATGTGCATCCCTCCATGTCCACCACAGTCATCTGAAGAACATAAACTGTGCGAGGGCGGTTTCTGTAGTAAGATTGTGTGGGATGAACCACGGGCCACAGGCCTCTCTCTAGCTGGGACGCATCCCTCAGCCATCTGCCAGGGAGGTTAAGCAGAACCTCTAGATCAGGGGAGGATGAGACCAGGCAAGCGAAGAAAAAAAAAAAGACCACCTACCGACCGGGAGAATGACTATGGAAACTCCACCCCACGGCGGGCCAATGCTAGGCCCCCTTCAATGCATAAATAACTCTGACGGGAGCCGTTTATCATCACTTATTGGTGTATGTACATGCTGTGGGTTTGCAGGAACATGATTGGTTGGTGCATTCATCAATCTGATAGAGATCAGTCGCATGTTAGGGAGTATAAATCATTAGTCTGGAGCCTAACACTACTGATAGTGCTTATTGATGGTTTAATCCGACCCACGCAAGTTTGCATTCAGGAATCTGTCCCAAATGTTATTATTGCCTAAACTGTCTCTGAATATCACCAACAACTAAAAAAAAAAAAAAAAAAAGAGCACAAAATACTTTTATTTTAACTACAGCATTCAATATTCAATCATTTTATGCTAGTGGTGGTTAAAGCCATCACATTAAAGTAACATTATAAAGCAGTTATCGCAATGTGTCTGTGTGTCCACTATATTGGACAGGTCAGGATCTGGCAGTAAACAGATGAAAATGATCTGGAAGCAAGAGACCCTTCCAAGTAATTTGGTTCATCGTAAACACCAGACTGTTATGTGTTTTGCAGATTATATAAATTTCAGAACTAAGCAGAGATGTTAAAACGGGCTTGTGAAAACAAGGAACTCAACTTGTTTTTGGCTTCATGCAAGTTGATATTCGTTTTAACATCATAATATTGTTGTAGTTTCAGTCAACTGATTTATGAAAGAGGCGCAGAATAAATTATATCGCGATAAGATTTGTTTTTATTTCTGCAATATATTTCCAAATAGTGTGTCGAATGCTACTAACAATATCAATTTACATTTATACTTATGGATTGAAACTATTGTACTGTACTGTGTACTGTGACATTGTGGATTGATTGGGGACAACTTTACATTATGAACTACACATACAATTACTTGTATTATTCACACATACACGACAACAGCAAAAAAATTGACATATACAAATGTATACCTATAGCTCCATGAACTGGGTGTATCATATTAGTGAGCAGCCTAAAATGTGAAAAGCCTGTAGGAGTGGATTGTAAAACCCTGTCAGAGAGCATATAGTTTATCTCCATCCTATGTGCGATCATATTTAAAAAAGGAAGCAAGATTAGTGAGTTGCAAAAAGAATTTGGGAAAGAGGGAAAAAAATGTTTGGCTAAAGTGATGAGAAAGTAAAAGTAGGATCCCACCCAGACATTTATCAAGCACATAACTATGCAGATCTCATTCCTCCTCTTATAATGAGCTCTGGCATCCTGGAGCCCAACTTTATAATGCAGTCCGTGATCTGAGATGTGAGAGTGTATATTTTCTTTCCCACTGCTTTTCTTGGGTGAACTTTCACAGGATGCTTTCAAAAAGCCCAGAGGGTAAATATTCTTCTGAAAAGTAAACAGAATCATAGTGACCTCGCCAAAAGAGCCGTGCTGTTGACAAGCCATTCTGTTTCAACTCAGGAGTACAAGCCTTTACTGATATCAGAACACCAAAATGGGAGTTTTTCAACAGTGGTCAATACATCTTTGAATCTAAATCTTCACTTTTACAAAACTGCACTAATTTAAGAAAGTGCAGGCAAAAAGACATAAGACTATAAAATTACACAAAATATCAGCAGAAACTCATCTACTTAAACAATGCAAGACTTTGGCTGCATCCGAAAACTTAGGCAGCGGACTTGCTGCCATATGAGGCAATGACTTTTCAGGCAGCGTTTTTGCACGAATGCACCTCACGAAACTGATTTCAGACAGGCTTCTGAGGCAGCGTAACGGTTTAATGATCTACAACAAAATAGAACGAGTTTTGGTGATAACTAAACAAATATTTAATTACTATAATACTAATTTCTCGCTAGAAATAACATCAAAAGTGCAAAAAGTTAATCAGAAATATACAAAAAGTTCATCAGAAATATACATTTACACACAATCTAACCACTAAACGCAACTTTCAGGCACCATCTTTAATTTTTAGCTCAACCGGCAGGGAATGGAACGCACAGGATCGTGGGATATCAAAGGCAGCGAAGGATACATCTATGCTGCCTTCAAAAATCGATCAGATGAAGGCATCTCATGAGACAGGCAGTGAAGCTAACTTTGGATTCGGACGTGCCTTGATGCCTTCCTACCTTGGAATGTGTCCTCCGAAGGCAGCATTTTTCAGTTTTCGGATGCAGCCAATATGAGGGCTGTTGATGGATGGGGATCTAATTAACTAACACAAAACACCTGGATACAATCAGGAAGGATCAAGGAGACAAGACAAGAGGAAAGAACTTCAAAATAAAAGTCAGAAGAACAGAAGGCACTTCAAATAATCCAGAACTAAATACAGTTTTTCTCAAGTGACATGTGAAATTATAAAAATAACAGTCTGAAGGTGGTGAAAAAATTCTTCACAAGCTTATTTAAAGGCCGGATATGAGTCAGTTCACAGGCATCTGTTTTTGGTTTAACATTTGGGTCAAAGGTCAGCAGTCCTTGGCTTGAAGCAAGGTTGGTCAGTTCTTCTGACATGCAACATGATAAGCCTCCAAATACTTCAGAGTGACTCCCCTGACTCCACACGCTCCCACACACCACACATATACATGGGAAGTCAAATAGCAAATGTTGCCCATTTAGGACAGCGACAAGATGGCTTGAACCCTGTGACTGTACCTCTGACCTTGTCTGACACTAAATCCATGAGTGTTCCCTCATGAGGGACTTTTCTACCCCAGTGCTGCAGAAAACCTGAGATCTTACAAACATATATGTTTTTCTTCAAATGGCAAAAGAAAGACAAGAAAAATCAAACATTAACATACAAAACACTGTATTATTATGGAACAATCACGGGGCATTGTAATTCCCTTCACATTAGCACTATTAATCATTATTAATAATTTAGCTCAATTATCATGCAGCTTCAGAACAGCAATGCCTTTCTTCATGAAAGGGCACTATCTATCTATATATATATATATATAAAAACTGGAAGCAAAGCATTTACTCATTTCTAATAATGAACAAGCTTCAGTTTACTCAAAATAAAATATCACTACAACAAAAAGAGAACTTTTTAAGGGTTAAAAGTATCCCCAGAAAGTTTACCCCAGGTGAGAGGAAGGCTAGATAATTTGAGATCATATATATACGTATACACACACACACACGCATGTATGTATTTATGTATGTGCGTGTACACACACACACACACACACACACACACACACACATTTATAATAATAAAAAAAGGAAAAAGGAAAATTACATTATTACATTATAAATTACAATATATACAATTATATAAATGTATTTACACTAATACATAAGTTAATTAATTTAAAAATAAATAAAACTGTCACCATCTACCCACCCTCATGTCACTATAGAGTTGAACCCAGATTCTCTTTTCATAGATAGATGCATTATAGACAGACAGACAAACAATAAATAAATAAATAGATAAATAAATAAATAAATGCATGAATTAATGAATGCATGAATGAATGAATGAATGTGTCCCACTTACATGAAGAACTACTAAGTGGTCATGTAGGCCTATATATCCTATAAAAAAGAGGCAAAGAGAAAGACTATACATATATAGTATATAACATGAAACAAAATGGTGACAAGGTGGTAAATGCTATTAAAATGACTATACCCTCTTACCTCGATTTAGCAAAGGCCATATTTAGCCGTAAGGGCGCATGTGAGTATATGCTGAAATGTAAGGTACAGGGGCACATATGTTGCCCTGTCTGTGAAAGGTCGGGTACAGGGTGTCCTGGGGGTGGCGTTTGTCACATCGGGGAATCTTGTTATATACTTGCTGTTACTCACCCAGGCAATAAGTCATCGTTATAGTGCACCTTCCTGGCAACCCGGTGATAAGAGAGCCATGTTCAATCACAACGGCGGCTAATATTTCAAATTCCATATTGTTCGCCTCTAGCTGGAGATACCATACCTAACACACATATATGTGCACAACACACACACACACACACACACACACACACACAGACACAGAGCGGAGGAGTCACAGAGGGAAGAGAGGGTCTGACAGAGCTCTTGAGGGACAGAGTGAACATTAAAAACCTCACAGTGCCATTGTCACCCCGCGAGACTGATGTCTGAGCTCAATGTTAGCCAAACACTTTTTGAGGTCTCTAATAGGAAATTTGTTTGGCCTTCAAAATAAATGTTTTGTTTGAACTCAACTCGACTTAAAAAAATTCAAGGGCATGTTAGCATATTCAACAGTATTCAGTGTTTATATACTAACAGTATATATGTACTATTACAGTATTTTGCGTTCTTTTCTATTCTGTCTACTTGTTTTCTTTTTAATTATTATAAAAAAATTATAATAACTTGACCCTCTAACACTAGCTCTATCTATTCTAGCTCTTTTCTATCTACTTTGTATTCTTTTTATTTATTATATATATAAAAAAAACTTATATATTGTTGCTCTTTTGTTGTTCTGATTGCTTCTCATTACCCTCATTTGTAAGTCGCTTTGGATACAAGCGTCTGCTAAATGATTCAATGTTAAAGGGGTCATCGGATGTGACATGCACTTTTACAAGTTGTTTGAACATAAATGTGTGTTGGCAGTGTGTGTACACAACCACCCTATAATGATAAAAATCCACCTGGTGTTTTTTTTTTTTATCTACTAAAATCTTTACCCATTTCTCAAATCAAGCCGTTCTCAGCTTCTTGTCTGTGTGACATCACACGGATGAAGGCCGCTCCCACCATAGTTGATTGACACTAGCGTTTTACCTTAGACCCGCCCTGAGTGAGCTGTCATCAGTCCGCCATTGTTTCACCGCCGGAGCAGGAGTAGACAAGAATGGCTCCTAAGCGATTGAGGTGTTTTATTGTTGGGTGCAATAATGAACATAACAGTTGTCATTTACTCCCGACATCTGAGCCGCTGAAGACGCAGTGGATTACGTTTGTTTTTAAAGCGAATGCGCCCCTGATCTACCTAAATGCATCTATGTTTGTGCGAATCATTTGTGATCCAGCTTCACCCACAGAAGGAGTAAAAGTTTTTAGTTTTTTTATATGAATCTTTGCAAATCCCCTTTCCTGCTAACGTGCTAGTAAAGTGCAAGTTTCACGATGAATGCGGCTAAAGTTTACCATCTCTCAGAGAGCGGCTCGGAAGAGAGGGGCAGGGCGAGCAGAGCTCATTTGCATTTAAAGCGGCATGCAACAATACGGCTTGCTCGGAAAAGAGCTGTTTTTGACAGGGTAAAAATGGTGTTGTTTTACACTACCATTGAGAAATTTTAACCAAAGTATGTTATAGACTTTTCATTAAGACCCTAAAGAATCATATCAACTTGCGGAAAATGGGCATCCGATGACCCCTTTAATGTTAAATGTATTTATGTCTAAAAAATTGAAATATCAGTTTTTGTTTGCTTGTTTGTTTGTTTTTGAAATAACTCTTATGCACACCCAAGCTACATATATTTGATTAAAAAATACAGCAAAAACAGTAATATGATAAACTTTTCAATTTGAACATTTTTTATTCCTGTGATGGCAAACGCATTCTTATTCTTATTCTTATTCTTATTCTTATTCTTATTCTTATTCTTATTCTTAAGATTTATTCATGTAGGATGCATCAAATTGATCAAAAGTGATATATATTAGAATGATTTCTGAGTGTTAATTTTCTGATATTTTCAGAATATTGATTTCTGAAATGAATGATTCATTTAACTTTGACCAGTAGTTTATATATAGCGCGTGACTGAAACTTCCAGGACCACAACAAACATCTTTACTTCAGCTTAGAAGTTTTAAAACATGTAAGTGATTGAAACATTTTAGCCACAATCTCAAAAACATTTATGCAAATGCAAAAAAGCCCAAATATTTTTGCATCCACCAGATACTTGCTCCGGGAAATTTTAAATCCACAAAGGAGTTGATACCTAATGCCTAAGCACTGCATCATACAGTTAAAGTAGCTTTTGATGTTGGCTACCTCCAGACTACAAAGTTGCAATAGCTTAATTTTGTAACAGATTTATGCAGAAACTCGCCTGTCCAATCCTGAGCTATACTCTCAACAAGACCTCGGACTGAATTGAACAGTCCAAGTCCCTGCTAAATAAGTATCTTAGAAAGCCAAGCCTCTCTCCTCACTCTCTCTGCATGCTGCTCAATTCTAGAGAGTCAGTATAGCCTATGATGCACCTTTATGTGTGTTTATGCAGCTTTAGCAGGCAGCAGTTTAGCAGGTGCAGGACGCTGTAAGTACAACTGAAATCCAATGCTAAGAGGATTAAAGAGAGGATGATATCTCGCTAGTAAATAACACTTCGTGAGGAGTGAGAGAGAGTGAGAGAGAGAGAGACAGACTAAATAACAGTGCCCACACATTGAGGCTTCATCCTGTCCTCGTTGAAAGGCAAAAATAAATATATGAATAAAACACAGGTGTTAAGTTGCCTGAAAATGAAAGCATTTAATGGGGCTTCATTTCCGTCATGTGCTAGAGAAGATAAATGCATTTTAGAGTTTTTTTTTTTCACGTCGTTAATCCAGTGCATGCTAAATGGCTGTTTTTTTTTTTTTTTTTTGAAGGCTCTTCACACATATTTTTGTTTACCAATAAACATTTACTCTCCACTGCAGTACCATCAACAAAACATCACTTCTTCACACACTTACACTTTAACATGACAGGCAGAGCTGAAGCACTGGGATTATCTTTAACCTTCTCTTTCCAAACGTCCAGCATACCGGACACATTGTCTTGGTACGTATATATTGTCAGGTCAACTTCTAAACTCATAGAACATATTGACTGGTCAGTTGTGGATTATAATCAGCTTTGATTAAATAAAAATTTCAGCATATGAGAATGATGCTTAACACTTCTGACACTAGGTAAGAAGAAATTAAGGTCATGCTTTATTTTCCATTCCAATTTTTTATGTTCCAATTCTTATTATTAAGCCCCTAATTTACTGCTTATTCATAGATAAGAGGGTAGTTAAGTTTAGGTATCGATTGGGGATGTAGAATATAGTCATGCAGAATATGTACCTTATAAGTACTAATAAACAGCCGATATCTTAATAATAGGCATGCTAATAAGCAACTAGTGAGAATTGGTCCATATACTAAAGTGTTACAAAAACTAACTAATTATTATTCAAATTTACATGCAGTAAATGTACTATGCCTGCTTTTATCTTGTGACACTGGTGAAATAATATATAATATATAATGATATATATATAGTTTTCAACAACAATAATAACAATAATAATAATTCAGCTTTTGCAATCACAGGAATAAATTATATTTTAAAATATATTAAATTAGTAAACTTTTTTGCTGCATATTAGCAAAATACTGTAATGCAATGTATTTTTATTGAAATCTTATTTTATAATATTACTGTTTTTACTGATCAAATAAATGCAGCTTTGATTTTAAAAACATTAAAAAAAATCTGACCAACCCAAACCTTTAAATGTAGCGTACAAATATATAAATAGATAAATAAATAAATAAATAACAACTAAGCATTATTTGATTGCTAAGTTTTCCATCTCAGGACTGGGGAGGTTAAAAGAGTAGCGATGTCACAAAACCTTGTGCACAGGCATGTGCCGGCAATGAAAGGTGAGCTCTCCGCTTTTATTACGAAGACTCCCTGACCATGAAAAAGTCCTTGTGGGTTTACGTGGGGTCCGCTGAATGTGAAAGGTTATCTTGCTCACAACATATTGGGTCATATAATAAGCCCAAACACCTGGGCCTGCTCTCCATATCCTCATTCTCTCCTCTTCCTCCTCCCCTGACCTCCCGCCATCCCAAATCCCTCCATTCATCGACTTTTTTCTCTCCTCTCTCTAATTTCTTAATTCCTCTGAGGCACTCTCCATGACTACCTGGGGTTCTTAACTGCCCACTCATGGGGAGAGAAGTGCTGGATGTTTACACCTGCTAGGCCAAGCTCAATGCCCAGGGGTGGGGTTAGGGCGGCCCCACTCACTCCACCCCTCTCCTCCCCTCTCCAAAAGGGAACAATCGACCCAAAGCGGGGCATCAATGGGCCTCCCAGCTGGGAGCAGTGCTCATTGAGTAGAGAGGTGCTTGAGAGTAGTGGAGTGCTGGGGAGATGGGCAACTCTGAGCCGTCCTCTCCAGGGCCGGAGAGTGCTTGGGTGGGACATTCAAGTGATTCCAGCTCACTGGAAAAGGAGTGGATGAAGTGAAGGAGAACAGAGAGAGAAATCCCTTGTCTTGAATGGACAAGAGCTACTCAAGAGTTAAGCAAGTGAAGATAAAGCAGCGCCTGTGAGGAACGCACTGTTGTATGTATATGTATAACTCTAGCTACAATGGAGCAATTTTTAACTTCCATGACATGAGACATTCTGCTATGAAGAGAGAGAAAAAGGCTGACATACAGTCTCCTCCAAGCATATTTGCTCACTTCTAAACCCTTATATGCAATCAAATGGTAAAACACCCCCTCTCAGAACCAATGTCTGACAAAAAACAACTAGTCCCAAGGTCATTATAGTGGATGTATGCACCAGTTCCCAGTTCACAATGGTGTCCTAATAGAGTAACCACGTGTTGTTCCTTTGTTATGATTCAACAAAATTTGACAATATATAAACCTAACAAACTTATTTTTGTGATTCATTCATTCATTCATTCCAAATTATATATGTATACATTTCTTTGCATTATATGACACAATATTTAATATAACAAAAGGTCTTGGACACTTTCTGGGTGACAAACTTTGTACTGCTTATCGTTGCTTATAGTAATGTGATTACTACACCTAGAGTTACTTTGATATTGCACATGTGTGAACTTGAGGGGAAATTACTTCATATATCAAAAAATAAAATAAAAGTCTTGAGATCAGTTGGTTAAATGTTCTTTCAAAAAATGGCTATGAAAAGTTGGTTTCAAGTTAATCTCTAGCAGAATTAGTTTGATATTCTGATATTTTTAAGTTTGACTATCAATTTACTCTATATACATACCCAAATTTTAGATGTATTTATATGCCTACACACATACATTTACACGCATTTGCCTATCACCATTTTGTTTATGCTGTTGTCCAGGTTAGCACAAGGGTGATGACAGAATTCCAGGGCTAATTCTAGATTATAAAGCATTGTAATTATCAGCTATAGTTTGTGTGTTCATTCCCCATGTCTTAATGGCTGGAAAGCTGTCAGTAACCCCTTGAGAGTTGTCAAAAAACATTTAGTGAGGGACAAATGAAGCAGAGGTGGACAGCCGTCCAAGCTGGAGACCACTGGGACACGTTTAGCTCAATCACACTCTAATTCAGCTGGATGATCCCATAGAAAATAGCACCACACGCAAAGTACAGCTATTCTATCCAGCCCCTAAAATAAGATTAGGTGTTGCTACCGAGGAAGTGGAAGACTTACGACCCAGACTAATTTAGTCTTAACCTCTTCAGCGTTGGCTTTCTAACACCTTCATTATGACATTTTCCCAGTCTGGACTACAAGGTGGATAAATGCACACTGCTGCATGCATACACACACACTCACACACACACACACACACCTTTGTGAACTGTGAGCTGTCCTTCTTCCTCTCTCCTTTAACGTGGGCTGACAACACTCTCTAATCCAAAGGGTTTCAAAGGTTCTCTCCTTCGTGAATACAAAACATACAGGGTTCTGAACTTTTGATCATGGTTGAAGAGAGAGAGTGAGGGAGGGAAAAATCGAAGCGCCTCTTGACGTAGTCTTCACAGGCATTGGGTTCAAGCACAGTTCATGCCAGGCTTTTTCTGTTTCTCAAACACTCCAACAAATTATTCCCCGAGTTCTTCAGAAAAAGCCAAGGCCGAACTGCAAATACCTGCCGTTCAAGAGTGAATGGATAGCACATCCAAATCGTACAATACACACTTACATACACCCTTATACATACGTGTAGTTCATTTTTTATATTTGAAGGCCTATAGGGACAGTTCACCCAAAAAACTTTCTTTTTTGAAAACACACACACACACACACAATGAAAGTTAATGCAGTCCAGTGTGGTTTTGACCCCACTGACTTTCATTTTATGTATAAAAGTAGATATTCTATATGACCTACAGATGAAAGAAAGTCAGGCAGTTTTGGAATGACATGAGGGTGAGTAAATGATGCCAGAAAATTAATTTTTGGGTGAACTATCCCTTTAATTAACTGTCTATATCCATAAAGGCAAAATCTTGTGCTTAATCAAAATAATATCAAGCAGCTAATCAGTTCAAAGTCAGCAGCCTTTGCTTGCTCAGCACCTCTACATGTCTTGTTTTCTGATTAATCAGAGATCATTATGGGCCTGTATTGTCAAGGATAGTGAGGACCTTCCAATTGTCTCTCAGATGTAAAGCAAACAGGTTTCGATTCCATATGCTAATCTCATTGTTTAATGACTACTCATAAAAGTGGCCTAGATAATGAGGATCATTAATAAAACCTCTGTAAGTGCGGGATTTGTCAATTCTAAATCACTTGCATAAGGCTGCATTAAGTCCAGCTCCTCCCTGGGAAAACAGCTGGAGTAGTGATGGAAACACTTTTCGTTTCTCCCCCCTCATCTTCAGCTATTTGTTTATTTTCCCTTACTCTAGAATGGACAAGAACATCTCTTAGTTTGATATGATGTGATTTTTTTTAACACACCCTCTTCTATTTTCTCATATTTGGTTCCGTGAGAATTTTCATGACAAGCAGCATATACCAACAGGAATGCAGTGAAAAAAGCAGACGCTGGATTTCCCCGAGAGGAGAGACTGAGAGAGAGACAGGGAGAGTGAGAGAGACATCCAGACAGAGTGACTAAGGCAAATGACATAGTTAGGGGATCCATCCTTGTATCTTTCCAGGGCTGCGAAGCCTTTTATAACCTTCACACACTAAAGTAGAATGTGTTAATTGGGAATATTGAACATAAATACACTTACACATGGGTTTCATGCACCTATATTCATGAAGGGGCATAATTGTCAGTTCTTAGATGTTTTGTGTCCTATGTCCTATGCGAGATAACGCATGGCCAAAGGGGAAAAAAATACTTTATCAACTTAAGATTTCTTTATACACAAGCCTACATTCTTAAAAAAAAAACACCTTTGGGCAATGTTGCCATCAATGGGCAATCAGGTGAGACACAGGGCCCACGGCCGATTTAAAGTATCCAGACAGAAATTTGTTACCCATTCTCAATGGAAAAGTGCTCAAGCAACATTGTTCAAAAAAAGTTGGGGAAAAAGCCCTTTGTCTTCAAGCTGTGGTCTGATCAAGGTGTATTTGTTCTGGGCAATATTTTTGATAATCAGCGTCTAAGGTCATTTCAGGATTTGAAAGAATGTTACAATCTTCCTGGATATTTCTACTTTTTGTATTTAAGGTTGAGAAGTGCAATACACACATATGGAGTACTGTGGAACTGTAACCTGGATGCTCATCCACTGATGGACTTTGTGACTTTTTCTCAGACATATGGAGCAGTGTCATTAATTTATAACAAACTGTTTAACCCTCTGGGGTCTAAGGTAATTTTGGGGCCCTTGAGATGTTTTGACATGCCCTGATATTTGTGCTTATTTCAGCTACTTAAAACATACTATTGACCAACATGTAACCCATTAGTAATGACTCAAGTATTACCAAATTCTTCAGAAAGAATTACTAATTACTTGGATCAGTATTCTAAAGTGAAGATCATGATAACCCCCTACACTCTAAAAAATGCTGGGTTATTTTTTTTTAACCCAAATGCTGGGTTCAGCCTGTTGGGTCATTTTATTGGGTTATTTTTAATATTTTTACCCAGGTGCTGGGTTATTTTTAAAAATATTTACCCAAACGCTGGGTTCAGCTTTTTGGGTCATTTTAACGATGGGTTATTTTTTTCTACCTAACCGCTGGGTTGAGCTTGTCTCCGGTGAAACTTCTCAACAACGCAGCTGCTGAGAGCAGCGGTTCTCAGTGCCGCCGCCAATTTGGTGCACTCTTTCGGGAAATAAAGGTTTGTATACATTTTATTTCATTTATAAAGTCTTTAATGTGGTGTAAATTATATTATTTTACGCAATGCAACATAAGGACGAGATGCCAGTCAGCTGCGGTTGTTTCGCGCTGGAAACACCTTTGCCTTGCATAACATAACTGGATTTTATTCATTATAATACTGATTGCAATTTAATTTCATGTTAAAATATGTTATCTAATTTCAGTACTGTTTGTTTTTGGGCAGGTTTTCAGTCACGCCATCTCTCAGCTACGAGTGAAACACGAGGCCGCGGTCTATAGTTTGCAGTTCCCCCGCCAAAAGCAGCCCTTAATCGGCTCGGATTTCTGTCATACACCGGCACGGGAATTAGCACTATTTCAGTAAAAAGCGATTACAGAGAACGGTTGAATACACTTAAATTAAAATGCTACTTCTATATGTCTTTTTTATTTCTAAAATGCTTGTTAAACGAATGTATGTAAAATTGTAAACTGTCACACTTGGTCATTGCAGAGAGAACGCAGGAGTCACAAAATCACAAAACCGTCTTTATTGCCGAAACAGGGGAGAATCCAACTGGGAAACAGGAGCAAACGCACCAACACAACAAGTAGACCCGACAAAGAAACATGAGACAGACTACACATATTATGCAAGACTAAACGAGGGATAGACAGGTGAGGGGAATCAACTAATAATCAAACTAAACGAGGACAGGAACATGATCAAATAAGGAAACACTGAACAGAAACAGGGGCAAAATCCTCTCATCCTATGCGGGACTGGATTGCACCATCTGCTGGTCGGCCATCTGCTTCCTTAATATATAATAAAATGATTGATTGCATTACAAAACCTCTTTCTATTAAAACTATTTGGAATAGGGAATTATCTGACCTTAATGTATCTGTCGACTGGGAGAGAGTGTGGTCTAATCTCAGTTTAACATCTAAAAATCTGGCTCATTGTCTTATTCACTTTAAAGTCATTTATAGAGCATACATAACTCCTTACAAAAGATGTAAAATTAAACTACAGTCAAATTTGAACTGCCATATATGTAACACTACATCATCAGGCACTTTTCTGCATATGTTTTGGGAATGTCCTGTCGTCATCAGTCTATGGACACATGTAAACCCAGCCCGATCTCACGGCAATTCGTACATATTTTACGAGGTGGCTAATTCGTACGAATTCGTACGACCTGAGTCGTACAAATTCATACGTTTTTTGCTAAATCGTACGTATTTTACGAGTTGTCAAATCGTATGTTTGTACGAATGGAACCTAACCGTCACTGGGGTTTAGACAAATCGTACTAAATCGTACGAGTGAGGTCGTACGAATTCGTACGAATTAGCCACCTCGTAAAATATGTACGAATTGCCGTGAGATTGCGTTGGTAAACCTTGTTTTGTCATCATTACTGCGAATTGATTGGTCTGTTAACCCAAGTTTGTGTCTTCTTAATGATGATTCTGGTCTCTGTATAAGTTCAATGCAAAAGAGAATGTTGTTTGCTGGTTTTACAGCTGCGAAGAAGACAATAATCCAGAACTGGTTTACACCACACATGTGTAGAAAAACATATTGGATCCGTAGCCTCCTGCAAATAGTGACGTGTGAATGTGCAACGGCGCGAGTCGGTGGGGCCATTCCTTCGACCATTGATGATTGGCAGTGTTTTTTGTTGGATATGCGTGATTGTATAAAGGAGTGACTTTTGTGTTTTTATTGTCCTTCCCTCTCTCCTCCCTTTTGATTGGTTGAGTATGTGTCTGTTGTTTTGTTTTGTTATATTTTGGATGCTATGTTGTGTTATGTGTGAAAAAAAAAAAATTAACAAAAAAAGAAACAGGGGTAAAACAGGTCCATAATCCTGACATAAACTATGCTGTATCCACCCAAATAAATTCAGTTTGTCTTGTATTTTGTCCATGAGTGTTCTTGCTTAATAATAAATGTTCATCTTTTGATTATTGCTGTTGCCTATAGTAATTCTGTGTGTGATTTTTAATTCCAGCCCATTTTAAGCCAACAATATAATAATTTATAAACAATAAATTAAACAACCCAGAATGGTGGGAAAAAAACATTTAACCCATTCAGCTGGGTCAAAATAACCCAGCATGTGTTCTGTCCAATATTTACCCAGCGCAATATTTACCAAGTTGGGTGGTTTTTAACCCAGCATTTTTTAGAGTGTAGTAATGACTGAAATCATTGTAAGCTTTTGAGAGTTTTGTAAAGTATTAGATAGTAATTATTCAGGTGTTACTACATCCTTCTGAAGTAATTACTAATTTTTTGAATCAGTATTCTAAAGTGAAGATCTTGATAACTCCCTAGTAATTACTAAAGTCCATTACTAGTGGGTTACCATGATCTTCATTTTAGAATTAACTATTAATTATGCATAATTCACATAAATTATGAACCTGTATACAGTAGTTCTTAGGCGTTCTCCAGGATATATGCAAAAATAGTAGTTATTGATTAGCTAATAGTGAACTACCAGTTCAACTGAGAGCTATTACTTACCAAATCGTTAATCAGAGTTTCTTGTTAAGTAATAGTAATTACTACAATGTTAATAGTGCATTAGTCATTTGTTCCTGTGTAGTTATTCAATAACGATGGAACAGTATTCTAAAGTGTTACCGAAACTTTCTAATAAAATAACTCTATAGACCAAATGAAATAGATTGACAGTGAAAATAGTTGGTGATTGGTTGATTTATTTTTTATGCAAACCCTGGTTTGTATATAGGTATCGTAAGTCATGTGTGTTGGCTTTGTTCTATAATAAATAATAAAAAAAAAAAAAAAAGTTGCCCAGCAAAATTGCTCAAAAAGTTGGCCCATATATCACCAGTCTTAGGACAAAGCAAAACAAAGCAAAGCAAAACAATTGTTGGCAAATCCCTTTTGATGTGTATTCATATTGAAAATAATACAAAGACAAGTTAATTCATGTTTTGACTAAACAATTTTGTTTTGATTTGTTCTTTAATTAAAAACTTGTAAGTGACATAGATCAACACATATCTCTGTGGAGAGTCAACAATGACACAAATGTTGTTTTTCATTGTCTTATGCTTGTGAACTTCCTTTAAAAATGACAATTGAGTATCCGTTATTTCAAAATAAGAATTGCCAGTTGTACACTTCTTTGAGGGGAGCAGCTGTATCCTACGGCATCTCATAAATCCAGCTCTATTAAAAGTGTTTTTCAAGCTTTTGTAGAGGAAGGCAAAATGAAAGTGGTGAGTTCACCGCACCTCCACCACACATGTAGTATTAAAACTCCCTTTTGGATTTCTTTGATGCCTCTAGCTGAGGCAGATGTCTTCCTTTTGCCTTGTCCAGAACTGCGATTGGAAATACAAATGTATTTTCACCCTTTTGTGAGAAGAACGTAACATGTCCAAATGCTTCAAAAGATTACAAGAGTGAGTCCAGGAGGCATGCTACAGTATTTAATAAAACACAGTGAGAGAGTGTGTGGATTTTCACAGCAGACCTTTGAAAGAATGTTTATTAAGGGGGTGTTGAGGAGGTGTTGAAAGCGTTGAGAGGACAGAGGGGCGGCATAGAGGCCTGCCGGCTCTGGAGCATGTGGGCAAAGCCATCGCTTATTTGCAGATGTTATCGGGTCACAACTCCAGCGAGGCCTTGGTGTCCCAAAGGAAACATAAAAAACCAGATGTTAAAGACATCAGGTGGGAAATCTTAACTTTGATTGGGAAAAGAATAACAACTTTGGGCAAGACATATCTTGCCTGATGTTCCATCAATTTTGGGCCTGTTATTATTTTCATTTTCTATAATAAAAGACGCAAATAGTATCAAAACAGCAAACTTTTAGTTACGCAAGCCATAATATGGCAGAAACAATTGCTGAAGTCCTAATACCAAAAAACAAACAAAAAAAACCTGTCAATTTAACAAGTGTTTACACTTTGCCTGGAGTTTTATCCAACCACAGCTGCTTAAAATAAGGACAGCAGTGCCTCTGGACTGTCTGAATGATGTCCTGTCATCCTTAAGGTCCTTGTGGTCATCTTCAACTTGAACACTTGAGAAAGTTTTACTCTAACAACCATTGGAAAAGACATTATGAAATTAGGGGCATTTTTGCCAAACAGTGATCCCTTAAAGAAAGTTTTGGAGGAGACTAGGAGGAGGAGCTCTGTCTTTTAGGAGACATCTCTAGACTTGGGAAAGTCAAAGTGCATTGCCAAAAGATCTTGGAAGGGTGTTTCTCATGAAGATGAATGTTATGTCTGGAGTTTCTCGGCTAACTTCCTCTATTCACTTTTAGGCCACAGTATTTCAGAGAGAATGTATTTAGAGGCAACACACGAGAACATAGACTTTAAAGATTTTTTTATTTTTATTTTGTTTTACAATTGGCAGATTAGGATTTAAACATGCTCTCTTAATTAATTTTGTTCAAATGTGGCAGTATGGTCCATGGCTTTGAACAAATATCTCACTTAAATGGTTATAGATTCTTTTCTGTAACCTAAAACTTTAAATGTGCTCCAGGCAGATGCCAAATGATGCTGAACAATGTGATTTGCTCATATACAGGTGCATCTCAATAAATTAGAATGTCGTGGAAAAGTTCATTTATTTCAGTAATTCAACTCAAATTGTGAAACTCGTGTATTAAATAAATTCAATGCACACAGACTGAAGTAGTTGAAGTCTTTGGTTATTTTAATTGTGATGATTTAGGCTCACATTTAACACAAACCCACCAATTCACTATCTCAACAAATTAGAATATGGTGACATGCCAAAAAATCCACCATTGTGCCCATACCTAAGAAAAATAAAATCACATGCTTGAATGACTGGAGGCCCGTTGCTCTGACACCCATCTTCAGCAAGTGTTTTGAGAAGCTCATCAGAGACCACATCTGCTCTGTGCTGCCTGCCTCACTGGACCCACTACAATTTGCATACCGCAGAAACCGTTCCACAGACGACGCTATTGCCTTCACCCTGCACACTGCTCTCTCCCACCTGGAAAATAAGAACACCTATGTAAGGATGCTGTTCGTGGATTATAGTTCAGCATTTAACACCATAGTGCCTGCCACACTGGTTGAGAAGCTCCAGACTCTGGGACTGAACAGATCTCTGTGCAGCTGGATCCTGGACTTCCTGACAGGCAGAAGTCAAGTGGTCAGAATGGGCAACAACACCTCATCTCCCCTGATCCTCAACACTGGTGCCCCGCAGGGCTGCGTCCTCAGCCCACTCCTGTACTCCCTGTACACACACGACTGTACAGCTACACACAGCTCCAACGTCATCGTCAAATTTGCCGATGATACAACGGTGATAGGCCTGATCACCGACAACGATGAGACGGCCTACAGAGAGGAGGTGAGTACCCTGACTAAATGGTGCCAGGAGAACCACCTCTCACTCAACATCGACAAGACCAAGGAGCTGGTGGTGGATTTCAGGAGACAGAGCAGAGAACACACACCCATCTCCATCGACAAGACACCTGTGGAGCGGGTAAACAGCTTTAAGTTCCTCGGCGTTCACATCACCGAGGATCTCACATGGTCTGCTCACACAGACGCAGTGCTGAAGAAGGCACATCAGTGCCTCTTCTTCCTGAGACGGCTGAGGAAGTTTGGAATGAGCCCCAGCATCCTCAGATCCTTCTACACCTGCACTGTGGAGAGCATCCTGACCGGCTGCATCACCGCCTGGTTTGGAAACAGCACCGCTGGCAACCGCAAAGCTCTGCAAAGGGTCGTGCACATAATGTAAAATGTGTACAGTGTATTGGTAACTAAGACTGTCTTTATAGTACACTGTGTATATTGAGTATGTGTATGTACATTTTCTTATGCTAAATGTCATTTTGATGACTGATACATTTTTTTCAAGCCAATATGGATCCAGCACAGTAGCATAAACTTGACTT
Source organism: Schizothorax lantsangensis (assembly GCA_027422415.1). Lineage (NCBI taxonomy): Eukaryota > Metazoa > Chordata > Actinopteri > Cypriniformes > Cyprinidae > Schizothorax > Schizothorax lantsangensis. The sequence continues at coordinate 20,998,636 of CM049842.1, read as the reverse complement.
CCTATTCTTGTGTTTATTGAGGAAATGTTGATGTTGACAAATGGGAGCTCGCCCCATTGGCCCAATTTCTTTAATAATGCTCTTTTGCAAAACTGAGGGATGTCATCCATTATGGATCAAGAGACTTTTCTGTTTGTTTGTTATGAGCGCAATGTCAGTATGCACAAGTCAAAGGGAAAAAGCCCTTTGTCTATCATGCCACTAATAAACACAGAGAGTTAAATATTTCATCTCACGAGGAGGCACGGCAGGGGCCTCCGAGATCACGACGCCAGCGAGCAGAGTTTGTGCAATCCTCCTTCTTTGGTGTTTGCTGGTAAACTTGCAAGTACTGCCGTGGAGACCTCCTCATTTAACTTATTAAACAAGGGCTTGTTCTTCTGAAAGCAGATCCACCCTGAGGATAGACGTTTTGACTCGACTTTGTGTCTGTCTATTAATAAATTAGCCATTCTGTCATATTCGGCAAAGGAAATATTAAATTATTCACAAAAAGTGATGCATAATTTCATTGACTTTGTCTTAAGTGGCTTGTGAATAATTTTGAGATTTTACTTTTGAGTAACTGAAGCTGTAAATCTAATTATGAGACTTTAATTAGGAAATTGGGCTTGACCAACTCACACTTACAGTACCAATGACAGGAAATGGGCTTTCAGTACCTGTGTGGTAAACAATACTAAACAGAACTTTATATGAACTATGTTTGGGATTGACGACCATATTTACAGCTCAAATTCATATGAACACGAATACAAAGTAATGCTGCCTTTACGTGCTATCAGAACTTATCATAAAGTTTCCTAGTCTGGAATTGGACACGTACAGCCTCTCCTGTTGTATTTACAACTGGGCAACTCTGAGATAATTTTGATACCCGAGTTTCCGAGTTGGGTGAGCCATTAACTTTAAATATGGCGGAGGAGAGAAACATAGCATTAGTACTGTAAAGTTTTATTCATTTTTCTCACAACATCAGCATTGCTTTCTCCTACCATTACAGTCCTGTATAATTACGTATATAAATAACCATTTAATGCATATGTATTGAACACAGCAAAAAAAGCATTTAATTGACCGAAATTTAGGAATCGTCAGCCAGCTGAATATCTAGATAGCGCTGTAAATATTTATATTACCAATGAATATAGGGCACTACATTTTATTCAAAGCCTGTTGGATATTGACTAAATATATTCTAATCTATACCTTTTGGCTTTAATAAGACTTCCCAAAGAACAGGCAAGAATAATGATTTCTCTTCATACCGACAACAAAGCACCTGAACATGACAAACTCGTAATTACAACTTCAGAAGTGGGAAGTAGGAAGTTTCCCATAGCACGTGAAGGCAGCATCAAACCCCTTTTTTATATAGCACTGAATAATATCTCAATATTTCCAAAGATCCACTGCATTCATAACACTGATTATTCTTATAATGATATGCAAAATGTTATTTAGTATATTAATTTAATTAAGGTGCAAGTTCATCTATCAAATGTTAATTAACGAATAGTGTGGTGTCTTTATTTACAACCAGACCAGTGAAAGAAAGTAACTTGATCAAAGGCCTTCAAATGAAAACCCCACATGAAGAAAGCAACACACACACATACATCTGGTTTGCTATCCTTGTGAGGACTCTCCATAGGCGTAATGGTTTTTCTACTGTACAAACCATATATTCTTTTGCCTTACACCTAAACCTACCCCTCACAGAAAACTTTTTATTTATTTATTTACCTCTCAGAATGCATTTTTACAATCTCAAAAAAATTAAATAAAAAAAAAAAACCTATTTCTGTATTATTTATTATTAAGCTTTTTTTTACCCATGGAGTCCCCATGAGTTGGTGTGTATTCAGGTTTACGTCCCCAACAGGATATAAAAACAAGACCACACATCACAAGCACACATAAGACAAGTGTGTTCAATGCAGACTGTGATACGACAGATAACTGGTTGTTCTATTCACACAACACATCACTATTTTAAATAAATAAAAATAATAAAAAAAGTAGAAAAGCAGAAGGATGGAATGAACAAACAGAGCATGTAACTAAAAATGCACAGTCCAAGAATTCAAGATTCAAGATTTTATTTGTCACATACACAATTATACAGAGTATAACCAGCAGTGAAATGTTAGTCAAGTCCGCTCCATGGACTGTGCAATTATATGGAATACAAACACAAAGAATATACATAAATATAAAAAAAAATTATGAAGTAAAAAAGCACAAGAAGCACAAGAAGTTATGAGAATTTGATTAAGACCTTAAAATGAAAGAAAAACAATGCATGTCTGGAGAGAGAGAGAGAGAGAGAGAGAGAGAGAGAGAGAGAGAGAGAGAGAGAGAGAGAGAGAGAGAGAGAGAGAGAGAGAATGAAACAAGAGGAGTATTTCCTACGGCCTTTTCCCATGCTTAGTTAGTGATTTGGGGGGTATCGCTCTCACTGTATCAGTGGGAAACCTCTCTACACCGCATACTTACTACAGATGAAAGACACAGGAGAGAGGGTTAGATTGCAGCTAAAGAGCTGAATTCTTCTTTTGTTTTGCTTTCTTTTTAACGTGTTTGTTCTCCCCTGTTGGACACCATTTCCTCTGGATTGCACTGAGAAGATATATGGACTTTCCTCCAAACCATGTATCACTTCAGCAACAGTTTTCAGACTATATCATATTTTAACTGTGGAAGTATAAATGAACAATGCCTGGAAATGTGAACAGAACTTTAATGCAACATGACTGATGAAACTAATGCATTATCACAATTTTGCACTTTAACAATACATTTTAACTGTACATTAAAGTTGAACTCATTAAAAAAATAATAACTGAAACATTCCCGCTGTCCTTACATTCGTCAGGTCAGGTCAGGTCAGATCTATCTATCTATCTATCTATCTATCTATCTATCTATCTATCTATCTATCTATCTATCTATCTATCTATCTATCTATCTATCTATCCATCCATCCATCCATCCATCCATCCACCCATTTACATTTTTAAAGGAAATTAAAACTTTAATTCAGCATTAAATTGATCAAAAGTGACAGTAGAGTTCTTTAGAACTTTATATTTATATACATACATTTTAAATTGCTGTTTTCACCTCAGAAGCATGCTGAGCATATGATACTATAGCGATTCAATTTTGGTTAAACAAATGATAACATGTACTTACATCCCCATATTACAGCACACCCCTATTAAACATGAATATCTAACATTAGTTAGTACACTAGTTGTCTGACACATAAACATACATACACACAGACTTTGCTCGATACATCTTCCCTGGCTCAATTAACCCAAGCTTAATCTCGAACCTCCCATTGCAACATCTAAAAAGGAGCCAGGGACGAATGCGAGATGCTATCTGCCAGAAAGATTACCCTGCCAGTGGTAGATCAAAGAGGGCTGGACATTGGGCCTCTGCGATTAGCCATAATTAAACAAAGTATGTCTGTTTAAACTTCATTAGCAGCTGGGCGTTTGATTCAACAGAGTGGGCACAACTCAAGCGTTCTTAATTAAAAGATAATCCAAATGATTGCCCCCAATCTGCTCCCAAAATATAAATGTTTTCCCCCTCTATTGTCTCCTGGGGTGTCACTAGTGAGCTTGTAAGGTGTTTTCCACCAGGAACTGACCTAGGCTTCCTTAATAACTTCTGCCCAACAAGGAGATTGGGGTGGAGGAGATGGAGAAAGAGAGAGAGGGAGAGAAAAGGAAGGAAAGTGGCATGAAAGATAAAGGTAGGAACACTAAAAAAGAAAGAGATAAAGAGAAAGAGAGAGAGACTCCTCCTGATAACATCAATTTAGCATGCTATTATCTAAAATGGTGGAGAAGCACACGCCTGCACAGTCTGACATAAATCTTAGAGAGCTGGGGGGACATTGAATATGCATGAGCTGAAACAGATACGACACTGCCGCCACATTAATATTCCTGTCACTGGGGGTTTTCAAACTTTCAAGTGGATGACTTGAGCGAAACCGGTCTGGAGTCACTCTAAAACAGGGGCAAAAGAATCTGATCCATAATTAAAGATGTACAAGCCTGTGAACCCTAGCAGGAGGCAAAGCAGAGCAGAGAGAGAGACTCTTCACCAGTGTTTAAATCAATCAACGTGTGAAAAGAGTCAAGAAAGAATATGAACACTAGTCAAATCTTGTATAATATCAAATCTGCAGCGCTGCTGGTGATGAATTGGATGGACAATGCTGCCACATAATTTGAGACGGTAAAATCACATCTATGAAAAGTAAATGTCAATTGGGTTTATGGGGATAATGCAAAGATATTCCGACATTTTAAAAGTAGTTTAAAAGTTTCATTTTAAATCATTTTCACTGCCACTGTATCAAAGTACCATGGTCTGTACCACCTGATGCATTAATGTGTAGCTTAATGAATTAGTGTAGCTTAAGATGATACATTTTTATATTGCAAGTTTTTGTTGTTTCTGGCAGTAATGTTGTCAACTTAAGCTAGTGTAAAATATTACTTTTTGAAATATTAATTTGGATACATAAAATGTTGACTATAAAATTTGCCTTAGCAAGACAAATGCATCGGCTATTTTATTCCATAAATGTCATTCAAATGTAATTTCCAACACAGAAGGCTATTTAACACTATTTTTAGATCAGACAAAACTGAAACTAGTGAAAGCAAAGGTTCATTTTCCTAAAGTCCACAAGACTAAATATGCCCACAGTTGAACAACACAACTGTGTAGCATCCTCCCTCTCACTGCTTATTTTGCATTGATCATCTCAGACAGACTTCCCAGAAAAGTTCATGTGAGGGAAACACTGAGAGTGACCCATCTAAGACAACAGCTTGATCAGTCTCAGATGTGAGTTTGTTCTTTGGGTACAAAGTATTTTTTTGTATGTGTATTTTTTTCAGAGAGACTACGAGAAACCGGTTCTGGAGAAGGTCTGTAGTATCTGGTTTTAATTTAACAGTGGCTGCATGAACGATGAAAGTCACTATGGGAGGAAGAGGTTATGAAGTCATGTGATGTATACATCCCCCTCAAGCCTGCTGCAAATCAAACTTAATCATAACTTAGAATCAGGGATGGTGTCAATTCCATCTTGGTTACGCTATTATATAGAATTTAAGTTACTCATCTGATTTAAGTCACAGAAGAAATGCAACAATAAAACATATTGATCAACGTTTCTGTTTTTTGAGAGCCAACTGTAAGGAAACCAAAATGATCACAGGCCATTCAGAGATGTGGCCTAGTGGTTAGCACATGTGCTCAAGAACACTGAGCTGTGGTGTGCATTAGGGTAATAAGTTCAAACCCGGTTTGTAACATTTCCTGATCTCTCTTCCCATCATTCCCTGTTTTCTTTCTTTTCTACTTTAAAGACAAAAAATGACAAAATGTTTACTTCTGGTATTTTCCACAACACTTGTGGCTACAAGAAAATAGTCATTATACAAACAAATATTTAGGTATAAATTAAAGATTTATGTATTTGAACTATACAATGTCCATCCTTTTGCATTACACAGTTTTAATGAAAACAAACTAATAAAATAAACTTAATGTGACACATGGGTTTATATATTTATCACATACTCTCATATATTTACCATCAATAAATCCAATTTGCTTCAATCTCATACCACTGTAAATGAATATGTCTTGTTCCACAGCTAGACATAACGTCTTTTGATTACTTTGCTTTGAAAATATGATTATTTTAATGAAATAAATTAGCAAAAGTATGCAAATAGCCATTATTTGTTTTCCTTTTTATCCCCCTTTTTTATGGAGTGCAGAAATTTTACCTGTTCGTTACCTGTTTAATTTATATCTATAACTGACAAATATGCATCACATAAAGTTTATTAGTTTGTTTATGTTAAAACTATATCCAAATGGATGGAAATTTATGGACTTCAGTCACAGTCACTATGTTTACAGGCATTATTTATGGCTATCATAAGGATTTGGGGTTTGACTTCGGCTATTCATTATACAGAGATTATTCAATCCCCTCTTGTAATATGTTCAATGTACAGAACAATCTGAGTCCCACCTGTTAGTAAATACAGTTCTCAATCTCAAAGACTGACTGAGTAGCCTTATATTAAGCGCAAATGGCAATAAACACTCGACTCACAGAGTGCTGTGAAGTTCAGAGAGGAGAGGATTTGCTGAAGCGAGACGTTGCTGTTCATGGGACATTCTTGACATGATGTTTACAATGAGTATCCCAAAGCCATATAACTACCTCTCCAGCCTGCTCTATTCAGATCGATGGAGTTCAATCTTCCATGGGATTACATCTACAATCCACATGGGGGAAGGACATACTTCACCAAGACCCATACAAGGAAACATGTTGGAGGAACCTTCCGGGTGCAGCAAATAAAAAACGGCTTCTTAACTGATGTATAAATGTCTGAACTTGTCGAAAAGACCTCTCTATCCAGTGTCAAAGAAGCGGCAGTGGGAGATGGGTTTCCATGGTGAAACACTGCCGGGATAGAGAGATGAGTGTCAGTAGAATTGTTAACAGACATATTTCGTAAATTGATCCAGCTCACAAAACAAAAACAGGAGAGCAGACACATAGCCTGACCTTGACCATCTCTTAAGCACAGCAACCATAAATAAATAAAATGGCCTCTTTTGACAGGAGCTGTCCATAGCTTATGTACGCACACACACACACACACACACACACTCTCTCTCTCTCTCTCTTGCTCACACACTCTCTTTGTTTGGAGTGTTTGTGAGTGTTCAGGTCATTCATCACAGCCTGCCATATCCCGCCCTAGTCTCCCCCTCAAATGTATCCATTTTGTCCCTCCTTGCTCTCGCCCTCTGCACTGCATCGCCACTAAAATCCACCATGGACTCTTGTGGAGGTCAGAGTTAGAGTGATTGCATTCTCTTATAGAAAGAAAGAAGGACAGAAAGAAAGAAAGAAATAATTATTATTAATAATTAATATATTATTATTATTGCAGGGCCGCTGCTGGCCAAATGGGTGCCCTAAGCAGAATTGTATTGTTGTGCCCCCCCCTGTCAAATATTATGGAAGTAAAAATAATAATAATAATAATAATAATAAAACACATATAGGGGTTAAAATAGAACTGTAATAAAATATAAAAGTTAATAAATAAATAAATAAATTGTAATTCAATTATATTATTTACAAATTACAAATACCAATAATTGGTGGTTAAATTATTGCCAACATTAAAACACGTTATTAACGTCAACAGCCAAAAAAGTTTCACAGGATTAAGAATGTACCTGGAAGTAATGCACGGGCTTTTTCTTTTCTTGGCGCCTGATTGCTGATGTCTTTTCCCAGGTATAGTTGTCCATCAATTATGATCATTTGCAGTCAGCCGCAAACATAAGGTGCTAGCGGTCGAGAGCGCGGATGCGGGAATGGCGCGTCACGTGTGCTTAGCCTGCTGCCTACTGTGTTCACCGTAAAATGCTTTTTTTTATAATGATATACAAAAATAAAAATCTAAACATGAACATATATGTATGTATATGTTAATTTTAATATTAATATAGAATGGAAGGTTTTTTTTGTTTTGTTTTTGAGCACCTGGGATGGTGCCCCCCTGGGAGTTGGTGACCTACGCAAACTGCGTACTCTGCTTATAGGGATCAGCGGTACTGTATTATTGTAATGTATAATTATTATTATATATTTTATAATCAAAACTGTATCTATCTGAATCAGAATCAGAATCAGCTTTATTCGCCAAGTGTGTGCAAACACACAAGGAATTTGTTGTGGTTTTTAAGAAGCTCTTGGTACATACATCTTGGTACATATATCTAGGCACAAAAACAACGAGGACCTCAATGGGATCCTCAAATTTACACAAAATACAACTAGTAAAACTAGAAAACACATCAAGTGATTAACAACAGTATTACAGTAACTAATACAAAATGTTTCACTAAAAGAGCTCTACACAAGGCCTCAAATTAAGAATAACATGAACTGATTCAATAAAATGAAACACTACATGAAGTAGAGAATTTCGACACTCTCTCCAATTATTTTGTTCTTATTATTTACTCTTCCTTATTATTTTCTTCATATATTATTAATAAGAGATATATTACTTCATCTCTACATTTATTTTACTGTATAATGTCAATCATTTTATCTTTTTTTCCCCAATTACTCTGTGCATTTTCTTGATATTCTGAACAATTTTCTTTGCCCTGTTTATGTTTTTGCTCTATTTGTATGCAGCTATGCTGCAAATCTTTAACAATACAAATGTACCATTACTTGTCATGCCAATAAATCATATTAAACTGAAAACTGAAATTGAGAGACAGTTTATAAGAGTGCATTTTAATATTTAACTTGCTTGGCTACAATGCTGTGTGATATACAACAATTATATTTTTTTTCCTGCTGGATGTGAATAATACCTTGTTGTTGGGAAAAACAACACTGATTTGAAAACAGCTGAAATACATTCATGCTACTAAAACTGAAGTTAGTAGCATTGCTACTCCCCAACACTGTCTCAAGCAATGACCTCACCGAATGGAGGTTTATTTAAGACACTGAACTAGACCTTAGGCAAACCAGAGCGGCCAGTATCAAAAGCCGTAGTCTGGACCAACTAAAGGTGTTTTTAACCTTCTCCTGTAATACAGCCAGCTTTTGCAGCAAGGTGCTGAGGTCAGGCCTTTAAATAGAAAGCAGAAATGTATCCTACTGTCCCGCTTGGCCTCCGAATGCTCCTTTGCTCTCACCTCACCGTTCGTTACGTTAATTTAATGACTCGCAGTTTTTGCCCATGTCAGCACGCTGAACTGAATGGCCAAATGTCACGGCACTACAATGGCAGGAGAGGACTTGTCAGCCACCTTGTATCAGTACATGGCAGCTGCACAGGAAGATAATAGATTAATTTCATGAGTGTCAGAGCCCTACAGGACAATATTGCTTTTCTGAGCTTTTTCCCCCTGCTATTCCTCTCAGAGGGGTGGAGCGGTGAGAGCGAAAAGGGGGTGAAGTGATTTCATTCACAGCCGCTGGACAGATACGACAAGGACAGGCCATTTTGACCTAATTACAGATGGAGCAGTAGGGATACCACAATACACTGATACAAAAACCTTCACATCAGTGAGAAGTGGAGAACAGCTATTTTACTCATCTTTTTCAAAGAGAAAAAAATCTGAATCTGTGGTAAATGGTCATGAGATGAAGCCCAGATGAAAATTACAAGAGCTGATGTCTCTCTAAGAATGCGCGTATGCAGGGGACGTGACCAATACATAAAGAAAAGCCATTTTACAGACCCCACAGAATCTACTTGTTAAGAAATACCAGCGCAAAACAATTCAGATTTCATTGCTCTTCACCAATAATGGCGGAATTCAAACATGCGTGCATGTGCAGTGCTTTCTCTATTCACTCGGCTCGAGATCATTACAGCAGTGACGTCTTGCCGGCATAGCTACCATTGCGATGATGCAGCAGAAGTCCTTGGAATTCTTGGCCAAGCATTTCTCGGGGTGCGGAATGCATCTGTGCCACATGTGAGATCTACACTTCAATAGAATCTCTTCCCCTTATGGGGACCAGGAATGTGACAGACCCTGATGATTTTAAAGACTGTCAAAGGGAAAAAAGAGAAAAGAACAAAGAGACCATTGACCATTGAGTGGATTGAGACGTATGAGAAAACACAGCATTATTATGTGACGGCAGAGTCTATCTGCTGTTTCTCAAGATCACGCGCATAGCCAGAATTACAGAGCGCACCGAACGCATGGCTGTCATTCTTCAACTCCCACTGCGGGATGCCACCCTGGTCAGAGCCATTTGCATGTGTGATGTCATCGCATCGGTAAGGGATTGGAACTGCCGGACGGTTCATTATACGTTCCAGCGATGTTCTCTGAGCGCTGCCCGGAGGCCATGTATTTATCATGGCAGGACAAAGTAATACGTGGTCTGGGTGCTAAAAGCGATGCTAATGTTTTGGGAGAGTTTTTCCACATTTCAACATTCTCTTGGCGTTTAGTAAACCGGGCGAGAATAAAGATGATTCTGCGAAGTGTCAAATAACGCTCATCTGGTTAGCGTGACTCGTATGACCTTCCTTGACATGGCGGATCTCTAAGGCGTTGGTGTTTGCTTCATAGCGCCGCTTTCCCATGTTTGCCTGTGAATGTTAACTAGCTGGTCAGGGTCCTGTCTTAGAAGAGCCAGAGCCTTCACGAAGGGGCACCCTGTAATTGACACAGTCAGGAGGCAACAGAAAGGGCAAAACAAAAGTCTATTCAAGGCCAAATCCTCTTATAGACTCACCCATCCCCCCTCTTAAAATGAAAAAGGAGGGAAAAGAAAGAATATGAAGAAGGAGAGGAGAAAGAGAAGTGTAAAGGTCTGTATAAGTGGCCTATAGCCATTAAGTAATGAAGAGTGCCTTATCACTGACTGTCGGGGAAGTTCGGTCCTTTTCATTGTTGACGTCCATCAATTTTTCCTCTGTTTACTTGCCTTTTCCACTATGAACTCAAAATGAGTGAATTATTTTTTTTTTGCATTCCATATTACTTGCGTAAGATATTATAAGTTCAGGTCTCGGGTCACTTTGTTCCATCTAAAAGAAAACCAGGCTGAACTATTGCCCCTCTTGTAAACTTGCGTCTTCACACTTGCTCTTGTTCGCATATAAACATAAATCGCAAATAACACACAGAGCTATTGCCATATTTCAAAATAAACCCTAAAGTGCTTTCTTAAATGAGAGCAAATGTGAAATCACCTCCATAATTAACTAGCACAGTCATTTTCATTTTCCTTTCTCGACCCCCTCATGAATTCATGCTTGTCACATAATTCGCCCCCATCACCTGAAGATGTGAGGCTTGCTTGCCTGCAGCCCAGCGCAGCAGTTATTGTTCCTTAACAGCCCATAAATCCGCATGGAGATGTTTGCTAAAAGCGGAATCTGGGTCAAAGGTCACCTTTGCTATCCTTTGGCCCCCTCTCACCAGATGGCACCTCTAACTTTCCCAGGCTGTCATGCAGCAGCCAATGGCTGGCCCACCTCTACAGCTCCCAGGGGCTCTGGTTCCTTTGTGCTCGGCAGTCTAAACAAAGATTCCTCTCCTTTTCTGGCACTAGGGGGTTCAACTAAGTGTAAACAGGAAGAGAAACCTAACTACAGTGCATGTCGTTTCAGAGGGAGAGTTTTAAGACCTTATCAGGATTATATGAGAAAAAACACTCAAGTATGGGAATATTGTAGTGCATTATTTGGAATTAGAATAGTTGAATTTTCACTTTGCATTATATCAGGCTGTTCTTGTAAATAAGTGCATGTTATTAGGTGCTTGGTAAAATAAATAATACAAAAAATGCAATATTAGCCCAATTCAAATAACATACAAGCTAAATATATTTTTAAAAACATCTGCTTAATTCTAATACTTTTAGCAGCAAAATTAGGCAATTTTATTGCAATAAAGCGTTATTAATTGTGTGCATAATGACTTAATCTATGCAAATCGCCATATAAATATTGATATGACTTACTCCTACTCTATGTAAATGTGAAACATTAGAGGTGTAATCTCTTTTTGAACCATGACAGTAACTGTAGATATTTACCAAATTAATAAATATGTGCTTATTTCAGTGGCACATCGTGCACATAAATTGACTTAAAATACGCAAAGCTCTTGCAAATGCTAAGAACAGCCCTCATTTTTATTCTCTTTTTAAATTTTTTTGTTTGTTTAGCTGATTTCTTTTCTGAAATGTTCCACATTTTGAGTTCCACTACATTTAAACTAACAGACATAAACGCAAACATATGAATGACATGCAAAGCTGTCCAAGTGCACTCAGTTATTGAATGCACAAAAAAACAGGTACTTATCAGTAAACTCTATTACGATTCGCGACTATATATATAGTGATTATTGCTCACATGACGCGATGCATCCTGGGCTAAAGAACTCGGCATAAAAGCCTACTTGCTGTAATGTGGTATTTTCTCCTTATGATTAACTCACTTGCAAAGCAGCTTTTCCAGCGCTAATGCCAAGACAGACTGTTTTACATTTCTAATTTGTCATTTCAATAGGAGGGGTAATAGCTTGAATTGCCTACTCTAGGCTAAGCTCCTTATGCTCACTTATGCGTTTTAAAGATTTTGTAAGACTGAACTTAACAGCCCAGGTAAGGCGGTCCACTCCTCAAGCAACATAAACAAAGGATGTGAAATCCACAGGTTTCCAAAAGCTCCTCTCAGCAAGGGGCCAGCGTTTTCATTCAGATTTAGTTCAGGTTTCCTCCCGACGGACGCACTTGTGGGAGATGGCTAAAGAGAAAGTGGAACGATTGCAGTCTGGTTTCCTACAGGTTTGTGATCCCAGAGCTGCAGTCCTGAGGTGAAATACTGATTTGTGAACTTGTCAGGGGGAGCAGGAATGGCTGAAAGATGACGGAGGCTAAGTGTGTCACCGCGGCTGTGGTGGGGCTACGCTGCTCGGCAGGACGGCCCACTCTCCTGTTTGCACCAGAACCTCGCTCCTGAAACCAGGGCAAGCCCCTAGTGAACAACAAAAAAAGCAACTATCATGAGAAGGAGAGAGGAAAGTGAAACAGAGTGGATTGGAAATATACAAATGAGAGGGAAAAGAAAATCTAAGCTAACACTGATGTTGTACACAAGATTCTGAGCTTTTTTATCAAGGAAGTCATTGTTCTTTTCTTTTTTTAATGAGCAGGAATCGTTTAACACAAACAAAATAACATATTTTTAAAGAGTGACCACCCTAAAACTGCAAAAAATAGTATCAGACAAGGCCTATGATGACAAAAACAGACATAACCAAGAGCTTCCTGATGGCTTTGTTTCATAACTTGGTGACCTATTGACATGTGATGGCTCATAACCTGAAAGCATTCCACATAGTCATTTAATTGCTAGTCTAGCATTAGCTATTGCTCAGTTCATTTGTGCACACATGCAATATTGCATTTTCGAATCAAATGCCACTTTTTTTTAACAAAACCCAATGAAAAAAACAAAATAGAAAATAATACAAATACAACATGGAAAGTATGACGACAGGGATTGAGGGGGCATGGGGTCTTCGATAAAATCCCCCACGTTAAACAAACACACTAAGAATTCTACATTAAATCTTTCCATTGCATCTAAACACTATTCGACCACTGGGTAAAAGACATTGCTGAAAGCAGTCCTGCATGAGCCCATTTTGGCATTGGGCAAATGTTTGGAAAATTTTTCAACTAAGACAGTGACATTGAGTTTCCCTCAGATCTAGGCAACATAAACAAGCATTGGTATTCTCTCAGTTCTGGGAAAAGCACTACCGAGAGAAAGATGCGAGCAGTAAAATAAAGACATCAGAATTTGTGATTGATGACATTTGTTGGCAGAGGGAAAAAATCTGAGGGTCAGACCCTGCGATGTAGCTTGAAGGTTTAAACAGAACTGGCCTCGCTGATTTGTAAAATTTATTCTGAAGTCTTAAGGCCAAGGTTGTAGACACATACTCTAAACAGAGCTCTGATATCAAATCAACACCACATCACGCTAGCATATTCCCCAGATTCAAAACAAATAAACCAACGCAAACATTTCAAGTAGTTTTCTAGTACTATATGTACCATTTATAAACACTTGGGATGTGTAGAGGTCTGATGTTGAAGAATTAGAAGACCACAGAATTTAATCAATATCTTGGCCATGGAAGTGAGACATGCTGCCAAGTGAATTGGCACACACAATGTGTCTTATTCAGGCACTAGAGAGAGAGAGAGAAGAGACAAATTGTCCTTTTTAGGAGGTGTGCTTTGACCCCTTGGGACTGTCCACATTGGTTAGACAGCCTACAGTTCAATGATAAGCCACAAAGGGGCGCACTGTATAAAATTAGTGATTTGAAAACCTTGGATGCTGTTTGTAATGTTTACGTTATAAACAATTATACTGTACAACTATTTTGTGTTATTTAAAAGGATTTCTGTTATGTCTTAGTTTTTGGTGGTTACCATTATGCAAAAGAGAAAAGACTTAGCAAAACGTGTATTTCAGGAAATATTCTTCTAGGGAACTCAAATGAAAGAAGTGTACAGTACTCATAACTGCTGGTTTCTAAACTTGAAGGAATTGAGGCAATCAGTTTCCTCAGTTGAAATGAGTTATCTCTACTCACTGTGTTTTAGTGTATGGTCTTTAAAAAATGCCAGAGTCTGCTGCTGAATGTACTGACAAGCATTTATAATAAACTAAAACATACTTTAATGCCATTTCTATTGTAAATTGTGTCATATATTTAAATATATTTGAAACTGCATATTGGTAATAAAGTTGCAAATTAGTAAAAATGTATTAACTTTAAATGAAATATCAAAAAACACGTTAGTTAAAATTAAAATCAAGTACTTTACATGTGCTTCAGCGTGTTAGTCAACACATGTAATTCTTTAAAGCATGACATGATTATTAAAACTTAATGAATTTACTATTAAAATTTGCATTTAAAAAAAAAGTAGTCTACTTAAGTGTGTTAAGAAATGAAGAGAGTACACTCATACCTTAGTACACTTAAGTTGCCTTTTATTTCATTAAAAGCAGGGTAGGTAATTTGATTCAAAAACTCTTTTTTTTATGCTAGTTGAAAGTCTCTTCACATCCAGATAGCAATCACTATGTTAAGTGGTCTAAATGTATTTATATGTATTTACATCATCTGTGGAAGGCATAGGACCATAACATGTTCATCCAATCATATCCCTCGGTCCGAGGGCTGTGATAGGCTGTCCTACCTGCCTGTCAGCGTATGTATTTGCATACCTCCGCGCACCCTGTTTGCGCAGACAAGATAAGTCATCAGTGCGTTCATTACGCTATTGCAGACTGAGCGTAAATGGAAGGTGTTATTATTAATGTGTTTAATGTGTTTTGAAGGAGGCGTGGCTTTGGAGAGTGATTTGCAGGAAGGGTGGGATCTTATGCTGTCAAAGCTAGCTTATATTGATAGCCTCTCCGAAAGTGCACATTCAACAGTTAAACACACTTCTATATTACAAGGGAAGCTAACTGAAAAACATATTACAAGGGTTTCCAATCCTGCCCCTTGAAGACCACCTCTAATTAAACACAGCCGGAATGTTTTCAGGATTGCTGGTAACCTCTAAATTGGAGCAATTTGGAACAATAATGTTTATTTTGACCATTTATAATTTTCATATAATATGCACATATCATTTCAAAGTACAAAAAAGGATTCTGTGGGCTGGCACTCTTCCTCCATTGGACTGAGCTACTGTATTACCTTTGCTGATTCGTGACATTATATTGCTTTTGTCGTTTCCTAATTATCATTTGGATACCAATGTTAGTGAAGTAATGTTTTGATTTACAGTGTAAAGTGGCTTTTCAAGGGAAGCTCATTTGTCTTTGGCACAAAAATGAGACAGACACATAAGGGTGGAGAAAGACATACACAAAAAGAGAAAGGAAGCCTAAGCCACTCGTAGGCCGTGGGTAGAGTGCTGTGTGAAAAGGGCTTCAGCCTTTGGCTCTCTGTGCATTTTAACACACCATAAATCATTCTCCTAGCCGTCCCATGTATTCCGTGAATGATATATTTTATTTACACTACAGAGGAAAACACACATGGTCGTTATTAATCATCTCCCACCTTTAATAATGATTCAACTTCCACTCATTCATCACACAACTTCTAAGCTGGGCTTAACACAAGAATAAAAAAGAGAGAGAAAAAGACAGATGAAAGAAAACAAACAGTGCTGGCTAACAAGCAAGCTTTTTCAGGGGTTAAGGAACAAAGGGACTAATAGCGCCATTTTCCTATTGTTAATACAATGACAATAAAATATAGTCTGTTTATCACGTGCCTACAGGTTCTGGAATAAATACCTGATCGTGATTGTGACAACAAAATCTTGAGTACACAATTTTGCTAACCTAGCTTATGATTTTATTGCTAGGTAAACATTAGCGAAGAGCCAGTCAAGTCTCTTTGTTTTCTCTCAAAAGTCACTTGTAATGATAACCACACACATATGTGCTATAGAAATCTACTGTGTTTCACTCTGTGGCTGCGTTAGTGTCAAAATTCATCAAAAGTGCAGTAGACTGTTATCCCTCATAACGCTGAAGCACAGCCAGACTTCAGTGAACATGAGCCGTGTTGAGGTTCTCTGTACTATCTTGGTGTGAAAAAAATCATTTCCTGCAAGCACTTATGTCAGATACAGCCCTACATGTCTTTCAGTCGGCATTGATTTCTTCTGTTATTAGAGATTTAGCCACATATCTGTCTCACCGCAGACATTGAAAACGACACCTAACAGGACAGTCTGTTTGGATAGTCTCCAAATCACAAAGCTCACACATGAAGCATATACTTTAGGGAAGCAAGGGAGGCACGAGGGTGAAGAATGAATAGAATTTCTTCTATCTAATGTCCGTTTCAAGTTTCAAGAGGGGTGCAGTAGAATATCAGGCTTTGGCTGACTGAGGGATAGCTGTAAATTGCATAGTGCAAACTGTGACTGATTCTCTAGTAATTGCTTAAAGGGGTAATTCAACCCAAAATTTTAATTTTGTCATTGAATATCCGTCATTCCAAAACTGGGCAATATCAGGATAAAACTTTAAAACACAAAATATGTTTTTGATGTCTCTATATAATGAAAGTCAATGAGGTCCAAAGTTGTTTTGGACTTCACTGACTTTAATTCAGTGGTTCTCCGCCAGAGGACCAGGGCGCACTATAGGGAGTCCTCAGCAAACTTCCAAGGGGCTTCAAGATTTATTTATTTAGATTTAAATCTATGGACTCGCTGCATATCGCTGCTTTAAGTGTATGGAATAAACAGTTATAAAACAGTATAAAAACAGTTCCTCAAAATATCTCTCCTAATACAATAATCTCTTCTAATAATTTCTTCTCTAATTTTAATTTTTAGTTCAAGTATTCCTTAAACAACCTCAAGTTGTTTGGTGAGCACTGTCTTCATTTCTGTTTTGAAATATTTCCTATTGAAACAGGACGTTTGGGCAGGACATTGGCATAAAAAATGTCAAAGGGCTTTATTTACATCACATTTACAGAGACCGCACATTATGAAGGTTCATTCAGTCAACATTTGAGTACACTAGCATATGGATTTGCTTTAAAGGTACTGTAATAGATACAGTTGAAGCTAACAGGCAAGTGAAACGTTCATTAGGTCTTTAAGTGTAATTTAAACAGTAACAATCATCAAAATAGTTTAGATTTCTTGAAAGGCGGCTGTTTGAAGCCACCAGGAGGCCAGTGAAATAAAGACAATCAAGCAGATCAGCGCTAACAGCTTGTGCTCCTCCCTTCTTCCTTACAGAGGCATTCTCCCTCAAAATAAACCCACGTTACAACAGATTGATTTAAATGTCTGTGTGTTTTCCAGCACCTCTGTGGCAGACTCAACAAAAGGGATGAGTTTACAATACCACCCCTTACATCCAAGTAATTTATGGCACGCCATGCGCTCAGCAAAGTGCAGCAAAATCAAATCAAATCAAATCACTTTTATTGTCACATCACCACAGCACAAGTGCCTTGGTGAGTGAAATTCTTGAGAGCGTGCTCCAAACAGTGCAAAAAACAAAACAGTTTACATATAGACAGTACATATTTACAGACTGTACAGAAGACAATGTGCAAAATACACATACACATACTCAATACACACAGTGTACTATAAAGACAGGCACCTGGCCTAAAGCATAAAAGAGCACATAGCACCAGAAAGAGAAGGATTTTCCTTGCAAAATAAAGTGGGAAGTAATTGAAACAGTGCAGAAGTGAGCTTTTGATTATGTTGTGGATGCACTCTGTCATGTCATAATGGCTCTTGTCCCCTGAACCGCAAAACCATGTATGCTTAATGAAGCAAAAACAGCTCCACATGAAACAGCTATCTCCATCTTTTGAAGGCAATATTGCTATCATAAAGCATGCTCGGAGTAATAGAAATAAGATTTACACAGGTCCGGCTAATGCATGCTAAGGAGGTTAACTGCTGTGTTTCTTGACAACCCAAAAGGCGGCTCCATCTAATAAGGGTGGCAGCGCCTTTATAGTCTCTCTCTCAGGATGACTGCTTTTCACTGGCAGCGGCAAAAAGCATTGTTTATAAGGCAGTGTGTTGAATATGCAATAAAACGGCTAAAAAACAAAACGATTCCCTTTATGCAGACAATAAATGGGGTGAATATGAACATCACTTGTGCTGTTTAAAGAGACTGCATAATTCAGTGTTTACAAGTGCCGTTGCTAAGGGTGATATTGTGATTATTACTCATATCAATTGCACCCTATTAACACGAGCACTGTTAAATAATAGTTTTGCAGTAGAAGCTGCCATTATCATGTTGCCATATTAAAATGACTGACATGCAAACTGTTCTGTCATACTGCATAAAGCAGTAAAGCAATAGGCCACAAGAGGCTGTGCGTCACAGCGTTTTTACCAAGGGTAAGGGCTAGGCACAATGTGAGATGAGCAGATAAGAAATTGTGCCAATAGCAAAATGTTAAAAGACAAAAATTCACTTGTCCCTTCTTTTCCTTAAAAATGTATAGGATACAGTCAGACATTTACAGTATATGAATGGGACCAATCTGTAAACATTAAAATACTTTTTATTTCCAATGTGCTAGTAAATTTAATAATTAATTACAAAAAATATATAATTTATTATCTTAGGTGTAGGTTATTTGCCTGCAGCACTCACACTCAACAGTTCTATAAATTACACCAAACAAAATTTGGCCAAGTAATTCATTTTAATTTTCCTCCACCAACGAAAAAGAAGTCAAAGCAGTAAGATTTTCCATTTCCTGATCCCTAATATCTTTAGTAATTATGGAACAACACTCTTAGTAATATAGTTGCTGTGGCTTTTGAAAGAACAAAATAAGTTCACATCATATATTACAGATGAGTATTACATTTACTTCATAACTATTACTTTTCTGTGACTATTTTAGGCCCCCTCCCATCCTATCCATGCACATTCAGCCTTGTTATTCACAGCAATCACATTCCACCGAAATGTCCCACAGTCCTGACAAATAACAATTAACATGATTTTTCCCCCCTTTCCCACTTTTGCCTTCTCAAATTTGGTCTCTCCCCTATTTGTGCAGATGATGTATTGAAATCCATGAGCCCATAATCCTATTAATACAGCTCTTGTCCATGTTACATTTATTTTCCTCCTAATCTCCTGCTCTGGCCTCCCCTCTCTCTCTCGTTCTCTCCTCTTGTCCCTTGGCTGACCCCGGCCCACGTACTCTCCTCTCTGAGCTGAGAGAAATTCAGATTGATACCAAATATAATGGTCATTGCTGGTTTCATAACAAGCTTCCTGATAGTGTGATCAAGGGCTGTTTAGCTTGAATGACCGCGTCAGCCATCTTCTTGAACTGTGGGCAGACTCATGCCAAACCGGAGAGAGCCAGATGGGAATGTTTACAGTGTCATTCTGTGAAACGCCATCGATACTTGACCTTTCTGCTATTATGTGACTACGACAACACAGAACAAATAGTTGAAGAGAAAGCTCTAGGAGTCATACTTTTTAAAATTCTACATAAACATCACATTAAAATGATTTGTGTACACAGCATACTCACATAGAAGCAGTGCATGATGGGAGTTTACTGTAACTCATTTCTAAAAAAGGGGAATAGATGTATTTCATCCTTTAACCAGATCGCCCGGATGTCTGCCTTGATGTCTGCATAGGCAATGAAGGCCCCACAAACACGTAATCCTAATGGAAATCCTTGTCATACATGCCCCAGTAACGGTTTATGGTTCTGACCATAAGCGCCAATCCAAACCCAGTCCTCCAAACCTATAAACCAATCAGTTCCACAGCCAAATCCAAATGAATCAATTCCAAACTCTTCAGATGGCCACAGACGCGCTCGCTTACCTATCATCCCACTGAGAACGCCCGCAAATAGAGTATTTTTACAAGCTTAGAGCGCTTCATGGGGTGGAGATAGAGTCTAATGAATGTGAATGGATGGACCTTGAGTGAAGTGAAGACATGTATTTACACAGGATCTAGAATCTTCTTTACATGCTGAGAGGAATAGGACAGTTTACTAAGCTCTTCACAGGATGAGGGAGAGTCCCTGATGGACAAAAAATGAACCACATTAGCCAATCACAATCTGTGGTATGGAGAAAATGTGTCATTTTTTGCAGGCATTTGAATGTGACAGTTTAGTTTTACAGTATGTGCTTACAGTAAACGCTCGCAATGTGCCTTTTCTCTCACGTCAGCAAAAATACAGCCATGTCTACGACAGTCTTCTGTGATATCAACACATAGCTCATTATGAAAATTTATAATATATGGCAAATATGTGCAGATTTACAGTCTGTGAAATTCTTTAGCAGTTTATATTCTTCTTTTATTAAACTAATATTCAGAGGCACCAAATATGTGGTGATTTGTTGTCATAGTCAGAACCAGGCAGCTCAAATGAAAAGAAACATTTGCTCAGAGAGGTATTGTGGTGGATGTCAGTGAATGCGGGCAGAACAATAAAAGTGAGGCATTGAAGGAGTAACTGAAAAGTTTAATGTGGCTTTCAGTTCACCCCATAATGCTTTGTGACTGATGAAACATTTCCCATGATTCACAGAGGCCTCTGTCAGCAGTGATGTAAAAAGCCCTAGAGGCAAGGACCGGCACCTAGCCTCACGGTTTCAATTCTAATTTGCTCCTCAACAGAGAGAAAGCCAAAAAAAAAAAAAAGAGAGAGAGAGGAGAGAATGTTTATAATGGCGATGGAATTTTACCTCAGAAAACGGAATTTATAATGGGAGCAGAATTTATGTAATTTGTTAATGGCTGCAAAAACTGGACTGCTTGGACATCACACTGGTATGCAGAAATGAGTTATTAATTAAAAATTATCTTAAAAATGTTTATCTTAAAAAGATATTTCTAGGGCTGAAATATAAGGTCATTTTCAATGTCTTGATGTTACACAAATAAAAAGTGTATGCAGCATGTGGTTAAAAAACAGGATTTTCAGGGAAGATACTGACCAACAAGAAATTCTGTTTCATTTACATATCTTATCAGTGTCTGTGACACACACACACACAAAAAATTGCCTGATGTAAAAAGAACTGTGACAAAAAGAGAACCCCCCTGAGTCCCTCATAACCTCCTGTTTGTAACTGGAAAAGGAACATGTTATAATGGTGCAGAAGGAAGAGTGGAGAGCAAATGGAAGCCCTCATTAAAACATCTCCAGCTGTATAGTGGAGAAAAAAGCTTGACGGAGGTGCTCAGTGATGTTAATAGAGATCAAATGGAAAGGTAGTGTGAAAAAAAGAGGCAGGTTCATTACTCTTGTAGAGGGTAAAACACACAGAGACACCTCTCATACAGAGACAGCTATAATGGGTCAAGCAGCTAATGAACATCAGACAGACAGACAGACCAATAGGGCGGTTATGATGGGAAGTAGGAACGAGAAACAGACAGATAGACAGAGCGAGAGAGCCTCTAGTTCCAGCCTTTGAAGATGTCCGGGTCACATCGGCAAGCACAGATCCTTTGTTCTCCTTCTCTTTTATGATTTGATCACTTCCTATACTCTTGAAAGAGAAATAATATTCTAAAACCTTGTTTGCACCTGGTACTAACATAACATGTGAGCAGAGTTGACAAGATGACAACAAATACAGGTGTGCACATGTTTTGTGATGAGATCACATTTAGAGGGAGACAAAAATAAATAAACCTAGATGTCAATCAATTATTGCACTGGTTTTAATTTTTGTTTAAAACCTTTATTTGTGCAATACCTGAATGTTTTAATGTTTTTCTAAAATGTATATTATACTCACTAAGGCTGCATTTATTTGATCAGAAAATGCAGTGATATTGTGAAATATTATTAACATGTAAAATAACTGTTTTGTATTTTATTATATTTTAAATGTAATTTATTGCTGTGATGGCAAAGCTGAGCAGTCATTACTCCAGTCTCCAGTATCACATGATCCTTCAAAAATCATTCTAATATGCTGATTTAATATTATCAATGTTGATCCCTGGGATGTCTGCGAGTCTGAGGCCCCTGGTTCAGAAAGGGTTGACAAGACCTGCCCTATATAATGAAAGGTAACAAAATGATGATGTTTTTCTCTGCTCATACGGCAATAAATTGTATCATAAACTGTATTCTCTCTCAGGTGAGAGCTCCTCCACACAGAGGAAATGAGGGGGAAAATGATGATCCCCCTACCAGGCCTAATGTTTTTTTTGTTTTTTTCTCACTCTACATGTCCCTCCTCTGTTTTTCTCTCTTGTCTGCCAAGATGCTAGACTCTCTGGCCAGGATGACAGAAAATCGAGGCTGCGGTTGCTGAAATCCCTCCTGTGCCTTCAACTCTAAACACAGGGTCAGATGTCAGCCTATGCACAAAACTACAGTATAAAAAAACAAAACAAAAAAAACAACTCGTGCCAGATACTGCCATTTTTTCTGTCCCAGTGTCAATCCAATTATGTCTCAAGCAGAGTACTGGCAAAACAAGGTGGGTAGTATCAATTCCAGAGAGTTTTACCTTCAGTCTTTCATTCAATCTTGTTTATTAAAATAAAGCACAGGAAACAAGTTATCAATTAATATCACATGCACAAACTGTAAGTGTTGTGGAAATATAGGCAAATCACATGCTACTATTCAGTAAAACGGTATGACTGTGATTTTTTTCTTTTAAACTTGATCAAAGGGAGAAAAAAAAATCCAAAAGACACCAAATTTTCAAGCTTTGCATGAGGACCAGAACTTGTATATATGGAAAGACAGAAAATTGTACTCTCACATTAATTTACTAAGCAGGTGGTTTTATCCAAAATATAATTATCCAAACTGTTTGGGCAATAGGAATGCTAGAATGTAATTTATGGCAACACCAGGAAACAGAGTGCAGAGGAAAAAAAATAAACATTTATACAAAACTACATTAATTACAATATGGATACTTTTCATTTATTTATATTTATTCAAGTAGATGAGAATTAAGTGCTTTTTGTTTGCTAAGTGTAACAGATATGTTAAAACTGACAACATGGTATAACATGCAATATGTTATTTCACTACACAATCTATTGAAGAAAAAAAAAATCCTCACCATATAATCAAACACTTTACCAGCTCTAGAAATACTACGAGTGTAAAATGTCATTTTTCTTCACAGTGGAAATAAGCATCTGCCTTTGATGTAAGGATACACATTTCATCAATGCAAAAAAATAAATAAAAAGATGATGCCACTTGTAAAGGTCTATTATGAATGGCTAAAAGTCTGGTAGTATGGAAATGCCGCTTGAAAACACATCCTCATTTCAGACAGAGCGGATCTACGGCTGCAAGTGAAAAAAAAAAGAAAAGCCTCCATAAAACCTTGCCTTTACTGCTTATAGCATTATCTAGCTTATGTGTATCATAAAAGGAGAGTAATTCATCTATAAAGTAATAAACTCCAGAATAAGGAGAGCATATATCCTGTGTAACAATACACCTCGCTAGGATAGATTAAACATGACAATATGATTTACAAAGTTCACCTATAAATTACCAGAATATCTAATAGGTTGAATATTCGAGTTGGAGGCGATGCTGAAGTCTTTATCCGGCAGCGGCAGGTCGCAAAGAATGTCTGACATCAAGCGTACGGGTCCTGCCACGGTGTCACATGACGCACTGTATCATTGCTCCGTTAATAAAGGCATGGCCGGCAGAAGGGCTTCAGAGCAGAGGCAAAGTTATGGAAAATATTTCTCTCCCAA
This sequence comes from Schizothorax lantsangensis, assembly GCA_027422415.1. Classification (NCBI taxonomy): domain Eukaryota; kingdom Metazoa; phylum Chordata; class Actinopteri; order Cypriniformes; family Cyprinidae; genus Schizothorax; species Schizothorax lantsangensis. The sequence continues at coordinate 20,974,682 of CM049842.1, read as the reverse complement.
GGACATGGCACCAGATGTGCAAAGACTTATGGGAGCAATCATAGGTGGCCAAGGCTCGGGCTGTGAGGCCTTATTAAGTTAGGCTGCAATCCAGCACCTTCAACTTATTAAGCTGTCAAGAGTTGCAATGATTAAAACCAAGGAAAGGTCACGAGCAGACCTTCGGCATTGTGCAAGGGCTGGTATTTTCCTTAGTAGTGCCGGCCCTAATGAAGACATTTTACACTTGCAGGTGGGATTTGATGAAATGGCTCTTTAGCAACGAGCTCTTGTTCTTTCTCTTCCTCTCCTTTTTTTGTATGTCTGAGAGGCTTGGGCAAATCTTCAAAAGTTTCACCCTTTTTTTCTCCCTCACCTCATCGAAAGTGGAATACAGAGAAATTAACTTATTCTGAAAGACAGGATGAATGGAGAAAGAGAGAGAGAGGCCTGAAAGAGAATCAAAATCGTTTCTTTCGCCAACACTCGAACGACCGGTCTCACTCAGATGGTTTTGCATACGATCATCCGCAGAGATCAAAGCCGAGAAGGCCGCAGTAATAATTACCGGCTGGGTGCGAATGCAGAAACGTTTGCCTAAATATCAGCCGGCACGTTCTGCTGATGAAGGGATTTTAATGTCTGCCGGCTTCGTGCCATCATCTGCCTACGGAGATTAAAGAAACACTGCAGTCCGCCAAGAGTTTTATTGAGAGCTGTCACTAGTACACGTCTCAATGCCTGAGGTCTGGGCGCATTCCTGATATATTCACCTGCCAGGTCGGATGGTGCGGTTTGTGGAGTGGATTGGCACTAAGTTGTGTTGAAAGGGCAGCTCGCTTGCCTGAGGGTCAGAGGACTGGTTATCTATCGTAACAAGACTTATTTTAGTCAAGACAAGATGTCAGTAATGACATCTTCACTTTTGTGACACTTCGTCTAGTTTGACTTCTCTGAAACAAGACCGTAAACTGCGAAGCCACAAAGACCGGACTATTTTCCCATAGAAGCTACAGCTTGGTGACATGGTGTAGTCGATTTCAGTAATATAGCTCTGGATATTGCTGAAACATAAGGTGGAAAAAAGGAGGGTACGAAATGTGCCCGTCTCATTTCAAAGTGTGCCCTTGACATCTTTGTAGATTGGCTTTTTTCTCTTTTTCCTGCATTGCCCAGGACACTGCTACAGCTGCAAATTGCCAATGACAGATATGCAAAATGGGGGTCATACAAAGTTCTCAGCCATTTTATAAAGCAGACACATATACTGTGTGTGTCTGTCGGCTTGCTAGAGGTGCTGTGTGACCTCTAAAAACTATTTTCATATACTGAAATATATATTGAATAGCACATATTGCTGTATCTCCAAATGAGAAATCCCATGTAGCAAGAACTCATTTAGCTGTTCTTGAGGCTAGTGTAGCTGTCAAAGTTGAAATGAGAACAAGCAAATGTGGTTTAGGGGCACACGGTTTCCAACGTTGTCTTACAAAAGTTGCTTGAGCTCTGTAAAATGCCAAACTTTTCTTTAAGTACATTGGGAATGACTCTTTGACTCCTTCACTTCACAACATTAGCAAACAGCTGTCAACCAAAAAAAAAAAAAATATCCTGTATGTATTGGTTAACGTTCTGTTCTTTAAGGTCACGGTGACCTATCTACACGCTGCGGGATCTGCGCATATATGTCAAAGCCGCTGAGATGCCCCCTTCCTTAGGCTTCAAATGTCCTAATTACTCCTGTGTGCCTCACAGGTCAAGCCAAGCTTTCCGTACTAGCCTGGCACCATAAGAGTATTCTCCACTCCATTAGCATGACATTTCAATGCACAGGGCTAAATGTTCCCACTCCTTAAACTCTCAGCCTCCGAGGATTCTGTGGCCTACATAAAAGACTCAGCTTAGACCTAAGCTGCTCCTTTTTACTGTTGGGGGAAAATGCTATCAGAGAACTGAATGAGAAAAGTTTGTTCCAATTGAGGCAAAGCAGAGAAATGGAGCTATGACCATGTTGCATTTATGTAAAATGCCAGACACTGTGAAGCTTGAGGAAAAAGAGGTATACAGACTTACGGACACAATTTAGGGAATTCATGCAAAAATGAAAATTATTCACTCACCCGCATATTGTTCCAAATCTTTATGACATTCTTCTGTGGAACACAAAAGCAGATATTTTGAAACATTTCATGGTTGTTTTTTCTACACAATGAAGCCCAAATATTACAAAACAGCAGCATAAAGTCTTTGTATGAGAAACAGACTAAAATTGCATCATTATTCACTAAAAATCTTGACTTTCCAAGGTATGAAAATTTATTAAACATGCATTAACAAATCAGACTGATCTAGCTCTCAAAATCAGCTCTTTGTCTATATGATTTGGTTGCATACTGGTAATTCATTTTGGTTTTTGGTTCATTACATAAAGCTATCGCATGGCTTCAGAAGACTTGCAATATAGCACATGAGCCATATGGACAACTTTCATGATGCTTTTGTGTTCTTTCCACAGCTTTAACACTCAAAACCAGAGTAATTGCACTAAAAACAGAGATCAACACATTCAAAATTTCCTTTCTGTGTTCTACAGAAGAAAGAGAAAATGTCAACCATATTTAAAACAACATGAGGGTGTGCAAATGATGACATAATTTTCATTTTTGAACCAATCCCTTTAATGATTGTGTGTACAATAACATCAATAATGTTTCAATGATGCACAACATCAGAGAACGTGCATTGTCTGATACTGTCTGAAAATTCATTCAAAAGAAGCCTTGAATCGTTTGAATCAATGTTGTCTGGTGGGTTAAAACCAAATGGCAAGAATTACCAAGAGAGACAGCAGATGAGTATGATGTGTAAATGCTGTTAAAAGACTTGCCTTCGATTTCAAATGCAGCAGCGCACCTCATTCACCTTGTTCACATAGCAGAATCTATCTAGGATGTAAAAGCTCTGCCCATCCCTTTTTTATTCTCTCTTTCTCTCTCTTTTCTAACAGTTCCCAGGATACCCTTTGCTGCACCTGAAAGCTCCCGTTACCTGAAACAAATTGCCTGAAGAAATCTGCACCGCTTCTGGTCCTAAAAATGCAAAGGAGATGCAGAAACTGGTAAGCTAAATGAACAATACTCTCATGTTTCTGCTCTTTAAAAAAAAAAAACCCAGCTAAAGACATAATAAATAAATAAAAGAAGAAAAAGTAACTTTGTAGTCTCTGTGCACTTGTGGTTTGTGCTCTGGGCGAAAACCAGCACTGTTGCACAATAACTCCCCTGCACGAAAGCATATCGACACACTGCTACAAGATGGAGTTTCACAGTGTGTTTTGAGTGAATATGATATGAAAAGATGTTAGCGACGCAATTTTCATCACAATGGTGGTATGCGAGATGCTCATTTAAAGACATAAGAATCGACGGGCTGTTTTTCCCTGAGACCCGCTGTGCCGCATCCAGCTTCATGTCTCTTTAATTTGCTGCTCGGAGAGCAAACATTACTCCTTTGCTATGTGAAATATGCAGTGATATCTTACATATACACGAGACTACTGAACGCTTCTTAAAGAGAGATAAAACGTATTTACACATCCTGTTGAATGACTGAATTAGAGAATCCATGAGGCTATACTAAAAGCACAAGTTGGAAAGAAGAAAACCCTCGGGTGAACTCTTATAGGGGGGATCTGCATGCTAGATATAGATATAAGACGGGAAGCCGGCCGGGGAGCCCATCCTAATGCAGTCGGAATGACAGAGGAGAGAGCATCCCTTGTTTCCTTTTCCCCTCTTTCCTTTTCTCTCTCCGTGCCGTTAGAGAGCTCATTATAGAGTATGCAGAACTCTGGAGGAATGAGCGAGTGAGAATTGTGGGATTTCTGTACAGCTGTAAGCTAGACAGCCATTCTCCCGTTACAGTTGGTTACTGACAGTCTATTGATTGCCAGCTTTCCAATGATTCCAAATCAGTTTTGGGATTTCGCTTACTTGCGACTTGTTGAGACGTGTAGTCATTAATCCAGAGATCTGATTGCAGATCAGCTTTTTAGACGGAGCCACCAATGACTTCATAAATATCTCAGATGGATGGGGAACTTCGAAAAACTCTGGCTTAATCACTTTTAGCCCTGTTGCGCTAATAAAGATTTCAAATCCCCATCCACTCCTGGAAATGCTTTGAAAGAAGTCAGGCTTATAATGATAGACCGGTTCAAAAGGTAACCTTGTGCACATCACCTATTGCGGCAAGGCCTGCAGAACAATGCAGAGCTCCGCTGAATAACAAATTTCTCAGAAAAAAGCAAGGAAGAAGACATGAAATATATAAATAACATAGCCGGGTTCACTCCGAGTTCATCGGCGGAAGGCCAGCAGTAAGACAGGAGAGCAGGAAGAGAGAAAGAAGAAGGCAAAACAGGAAAAACTTTTCTCACTGGAGCTGTGCCCCCTGCTCATAGGTGTGGCTAAAATGATTAGCTGCCAGCAATCAGCCTGTCGCCGAATCAGCTTTGAACTGGTCAGGGTCGACTTATCACATGACCGGCAGCCGTTTGCGGCAGTGGGCTGAGCCACGCTGTCAGGTGAGAGCAGTGTTTTTTCTTGCATAATTCTCTAGATGGGAGCGATGAGTTCACAGGCACCAAATTGTGTGTGTGTGTGTGTGTGTGGGGGGGGTACTGCTGACATATAATCGTTTTAGGAGGGCGAGAGGCTTGGTATGGATTCTGTAGCGTAGGCAAGTGCACACACGCACACATTCGTATGAATGACGGCAGGTAGACAGAAGGAGGTCAATAACAGAGGCCGGGCTTATCGTCCCATTTTCACGCTCACCTCACTCAGGGTTCATCGCTTGTAGCAGCTGGGCAAGATGTGTGTGGGTGCGGGTGTGTGTTTGTATGCAGCGTACACCAGCCCAATTACACATACACATCTCCTGGGTCTGCTTTCCAGCTGAAACATCAGTGGAATACCAACAGATGAAAGTGTTTTTTACCACATCACCTTTTCCTGTGGTTTGACACATCTGTGGCCTACCAACAACCTCTCCCAGTGGAAGCGCTGAACTGAGAGATGACCCCAGTCATCAGACCAATCTGGGCTGATTTGAGGGGATACGCTCTCTCTCCTCCTGAGACAAAGTTTCAAGCCTTCACCTCACTGCCTTTGTCTGTCTCTCAGCCATCCACACAAAGCTTCGACTAAACTCAACTCCTGCAGATTAGCAACGAGACAATGAAACAGAAATGTGCATGCAGGGGCGTTGTGCTCCTGCTTTTTGAAAAGGCACCAGTCACATACTTTGCTCAGTTCTCAGTTCCTAGATGAGAAAAGAGATAAAACAAACAAACAAACAAAAAACACAACAAAATATATAAATATAGATTTAATTGGAATTGTAAATTAATAAATTATCTAATTAAATAAATATACAATTAAATATATGATTTGTTTACAATTATAAAATTACAATGCAATTCTAATTAAGCTTTTGTAATTTCATATACATAAATTATAAATACATGATCCAAATCAAAATAATCTTTACAAATACATAAACGGTATAAAAACATAAAAAAAACTATCCACTACATTCAGATTTTAAAAAAAATGTTTTTGAAGTCTTCTGTGCTCATCAAGGCTGCATTTATTTGATAAAAAATACTGTAAAAGCAGCAATATTGTGGAATATTATTACAAATTATAATAATCATTTTCAAAGTGTAATTCATTCTTGTGATGGCAAAGCGTTCTCCTTCAAAAATCATTTTAATATGCGCATTTGGTGCTCAAGAAACATTTATTATTATTATCAGTGTCGAAAACAGTTGTGCTGCTTAATATTTTTTATGGAAACCATGATACATTTTAAATCCCCACGATTCTTTGATGAATAGAAAGTTCAAAAGACCAGCAGACCAGCATTTATTATAAATACAAATCTTTCGTAACATTATACATGTATTTACTCACATGTGTTACTTAATCAGTTTAATGTATTATTTAGTACGTATTGCTTTCACCAAAAAAAACTTTTGTATATAATGTATATAAATACATGAATGTCAGTTGCATTAGATTATTGTTGCATTATTAAGGTCTTATGATACATCATGATGATGGGTAAAAAATTTAAAAAATATGTGTGTGTGCTAGAAAGAGCAGTGATCTGTTGAATGAATAAACATTGATTCATGCCATAATTGTGTGATTCTATGTTTGTACAAATAAGATATAATGACAGTTTTGTCACATCACTTTCTTTGAGCTGTTGTGAACAAAATGTATAATTATGCAAAAATTTGTCATGAGGTGATAAAATGAACATTGATTAATTTATTTAATATCTGTTCTCCTGTGAAAGTTGACTGCTCTAATGTGACAATACAACACAAGTCTCATATACAGTATTATACAGTGTGTTCTCTTCCGACAGCATACAGTAAGTGTTAATGGCTGCATGTCACATCCACCTGGGTTCATATGCTTGTTTGTTTGGCACTCTGTCACTTTGAATTGCTGGCAAGTGGCACCAATGCACACTGGCATCATGCCCTCAGGGGTGTAATAGTTTCTCTCACTCACACTCACCCATCACAATTATCATGCCACAACCACTCAGTGCTCATTGGAGGTCATGTCAGAATGACAGCTGTCACTGATTTCTGATTACCCCCACCTGGGAGCGAATTAAAGACAAATAAACCAGCAGTAAATGGTGTGTGTGTTTGTGTTTGACGTGGCCACCCCACAACCTCTTGTTTCCTCATGTCTATCCAACGCAGTGGAGGCACTCCAACTGACTGTACAGCACCAGAGGAAGGTAAAGATGCCATTACCTGAATCTCAACATCAGCCTTGGCTAACAGACTTACCATTTTGAAGTTAATGGCAATATATTTACAGATTATCTCAGAAGATACATTCACACCAACCATTTTATAAGACAAGTGCCCTTTAAAATCCCATTTAAGATAGCATTAACAACAGCCCTGAACAGCATCAGAATTGTCCACAGTCATAAATAAATAATATATACCTCAAAGTCACTTTAGATAAAAGTGTCTGCCAAATGTATTAAACAAACAAACCATGTTTACAATTTTACATTATGAAGTTGGGGGTAGGAGGCTGCAAACTTTTGTTAAATGAAATTAGACTAGTAATTTGTCATTGAGAATAAAATAAATTATTGCTTTTTGTTCAGTAATTTTCAGTGTTAAGAGTTAAACTTTTTTAAAACAATATTCAATTCAAATGTATTTATACATCTTTTATTATAAATATTCTATTAAGCAGCTTTACATTAAAAATATGCTGAACATGTAGATAAAAAAAGACATAGCCAAACAGTAGTAGTAGTAGTAACAATAATAATGATAATAATGGTAATATTATTATTAATTAATTAAAATAATCATTAATAATAATTATAGTATGTCCATATAGCCTTTTTTTAATAGCAAAGGCAACACATATATATACATACATACATACACATACATACATACATGCATATATATATATATATATATATATATATATATATATATATATATATATATACACATATACTGTATATATATATATATATATATATATTTGGCATTTACTGTATGGTTCTATGAAGACCATTTAACATCAATAGAAGATTTCCAATGCACAACTAATTATTTACAGTGTAAAAAGGATCTAAAGATTATTATTGTTCTTCACACTTTTGTGTGTGTGTAGAATTATGGTATTGCTTCAATAACCTCCTTTTGGAACTTTTATTTTTAAGAATGTAATATTTATAAATGCATAAATTCAACAGTATCTAGCCCATATGCTGACCAGCCATCCTGTAGTCCCAGTGCTACCTATGGCCAGTCCATCCCTGCCTAGGCCAAATATTAATCAATTCAACATCAGCTCTGTTAGGCAAGTCCATGCAACATTGAATGGGAATTTTGCTGGCAGTAGGGTCCACTCCATGGTTAACATGTGTCTCGGTCATTTAGCATGCGAGGCGGGTATCATGCCATGATGACTTTTAACCCCAGAGGAGGGAACTTGACGGCAGACCTCAGGGGAGAGCCGCATGGTAATGGTAATTTCAGTGTGAAATGTAGTCCCTGGTAGAAAGGTCAAGGTATCAGCATAAGCCCCCTTGAGCCAGGCTTAAGGCCTTTTTGGGACCGCCAGTACAAGACTGACCCCCACTCTCCTCTGCAGATCCTCCAGATATCCCTGCGCCTTCCAGTCCCACAGAGAGAGAGACCAAGAGCTGTGGAGCGCCGTGTCGGAGAGAGGAGGGGGGTCTGGTAAGATGAGTGGAACACTGAAGGATCGCTCCACATCCCAATGAGAGAATTTGGTGTGGAAGTGAGTTTGTGTATGCAAGTGATCGATACCAACAACCCATCTCGCTAGTCTCGAACACACACACACACACATGTGAATGCACCCAGGGTGCAACAGTGCTGTCTCACTCCGCCTCGTAATGAGTGTGTAGGCTCAACACTGGCAGATGGGAGAAATGCCACCGTTGCAGAGCGTGTCACTCAGCTGTGATAAGATGTATTAGAGAGGAACCGCTCCTTAAATCATGAGAGTATAAGCATATGTTGTTTGTGCTACTTTGTTTGCTTCTGGCTGGATTTTTTTCTGCCTGTTTTATTTGTGAACTTGCTGTGATGTGGCGGTTCTTCAACAGCTGGCTCAGTCAAAGATGTTTAATCTGGGTAAATTTAAGGGAAAAAAAGGAATCGGAATTAGAGACAAAACGTTAAAAATCACTAAAAGAGCCGTGAAGCGATGTGCTGTAGGTCGGCAGACTAACATAACAAATATCTGTCAGAAAGCGAAGCTATTTATCTAACACTGCCCACATAATTTGTCATAAAAGGAGCTCTAAATGAATGTTTGGGAGGAGCATGCAAAGCTTATCCTGTCAATCAAAGCACAAGGACTTACATTAACATTCAAAAGTTTGGAGTTTAGTAAGGGTTTTTATGTTTTTGAGAGAAGTCTGCTCACCAAGGCTGTGTTTATTTGATCAAAAATACTGTAAAAACAGTCAGATTGTGAATTTGTATTACAAGTTTTCTATTTTTATGCATTGTAAAATGTAATTTATTTATGTGATGGTAAATTTGAATTTCTTGCAGCCATTACTCCAGCCTTCACTGTCATATAATCCTTCAGAATTTATTCTATGTAGAAAACAGTTGTGCTGCCTAATTTGGTAGAAAACCTTGTATGTATGTATGTGTATATACTGTATATATATATATATATATATATATATATATGTCTGTAAAAAAAAAAAAAAGACAGTTTAGTCAAAATGTGACGATCTCAGATGCAAAAAAATCTTCTGTCTGAGATTTTCCTGAGATTTTTTTTTTTTAAATGAGCATTTTTATCAGGCTCCTATGTTTAGGTTCAGTAATTTCACTTTAATGGGAAAGAAAAGGTTATTAGCCAGTTATTAAATGCCTTATTTTTAAAAATGCCCTGATAAAAATGCTCATGTAAAAGAAAACTCTCAGATGGACTCAGGTTTTTGCATCTGAAGTCTTCACATAAAAGTTTCACTGCATTATATAACAAAATATCAAAACCAGTGTAATTTAATTTAAAAGATGAAAGCACAAGCACAGTTCAGTTTTCATGCTAAACATTTCACAAAAAGTATATTAAGGTAAAATTAAAGGATATACTTGGATATATCAAAGGATATATCAAAATGCAGATGAAATAGTCACTATGGTCATTTCCTGATTACCAAACAGAAGCTGCCATGTTTAAAGTGAATAAGATGTAACTACACCTGTGGTTACTCTGCCAGGATACCTGTGTGGAAAAAAAAAAGCCTTCAATGATCCACTACAAATGACCTTGGGACCTGTTGATTAAAAACAATAGTTAATCAGTTAGTTCTGAGAAAAGCTCAGAAGCTGCACAGGGATATTCATACATTTGGCTCAAGTATGGCTTAAGTGCCCAAATACTTTTTTGGGACACACTGTGTTTAATTTCATGCTTTCACACCTGTGTACAGTACAACACAGATATTGTCACCTTCACAAACTGCTTATCGATTTTTCCGCACAAAAGTGCTCTGGTATCTAACAGAGGGCGAGTTTAACAGAAAACACGGGAGGGGGAATGACAGGAAGAGATAACTATTAATTTCCCCTCAATCGCTCCATTAGTTAATCATTTCTACTTGAAGGGAGCAGCACTGTATAACAAGAGCTTTAATTACAGAGAAACATATGTGCCCCTATTTGGCAAGAGCCACTCACAGGGAAAGAGAGAGAGAGAGAGAGAGAGAGAGAGAGAGAGAGTGAAAGGGGGGCACAGAGACACTGGGATAGTTTTACAGAGAAGTGCTATTTAAAAGCTGTAAAGTTAGGAGGCTGGGCCCATCTAAACTGTGTTTTCATAATAAAAACAGTGTCAGGGCTAATTTCCCCCACAGACAACATTTAACAATGAGCGATGCAGCAGGTTTTAGGAGGCTGCCACGAAACACGATCCCAGGAGCATTAAGCATACTTTCAAACATGTGGGAATGCTTTCGTTCTGACATGAAAGTCGACCTATTCCCAAGCGGGAAGCCTAGCTACCTTCAAATAATGTTCGTTTTGACAACTCTCTGCACTGTTTTGTCCAGAATTAACCTTGAGACAACCCTGCATCTTTGAAGCTTGGGTTCTGATGTGAGGAAAAAGCCCAGTCGAGGTCAATAACACTGACGATCACGATGGCATTATTGAAAAATGGCCCGTGAGCTCGAATTTTGACCCTGGTGAGGCGATTGCCACAAAGTGTGAAGGGATTTGAACTCTACTTGAACCTCGGCCATTAAGCGGAGAAAGAATGGTGACATTTCACCAGTGTGTACATTGTAATCATTATAATCACCGAGCCACAGTGGCTATAGTGTACGACAAGGGGTTCCCAAAGAGTTCAATGCAGCGAATGCACAAGGAGGACACATGTGGCGTGCAAAAGAGCAGCCTGTCTACAAAGCGCCTATCAAAACAAGGCAGGAAGCATTCGATAAAGCAGGCAAGATGGAACGAAACGCACCTTGGTAAAGCAAAACGTCGATGGGCGGAGGATCAATGGGACACTTGTAATGGATGGCGATGGATTGCACGGTTTAATATTACATCTGGCAGGTCGAGCATTACAATATCTCTTCCGAATAAATGTTAACCTATAATCCCTCCGCTAAGAACACCTGCTTTGTTTGTCCTCGCAGCCATCGATTCCACTTTATTGAATGCTCAAACACAGTGCACCTAGATTGATCACCACTAATTAAACGTTCTCTGAACGTTCCCTTTCATGTTCCTCAGCTCGCCCGCTCATACGCTGATGTTAATTTGCAAACCATCTGATACGGTAAGCTCCGGTTGGGTAATGCATTTCAATGTAATGTGCTTATTTTCCTCTCTTGATTTTGCCAGGGCAAATCAGTGGGCTTGACCTGTGCTCTCGACCTCTAACCCTTGACCCTGACACATCTGACCAGGCTCCACTCCAGGGGCGGCAAATTAATACAGGGGCCACAGCTTGTTAATTGTCGAAAAGATTGGCTAACTGATTCATCACCTCAGTCATGGCCAATGCTTTGGTTTGACCCCTCTGAGATCCCATAGGGTATCTGTAAGCAACCCCAGCTGTGCTCTTGCCCATAGCCGATGTTTGCAGCGTAATTATTCAGTATTGGCCCCCTTATTAATCAAGTCAATGCTCCGCATTTTAAATGGAAATTGCGGGATTAATACAAGCATTCATTTTGTCTGGGCGAAATCGTGATGGCTTTAGCTCTGCTAATCAAATTGGAATAAAAAAGCAAGCTGAGAGGAGGGGATGATTGAATTAGGAGAGGCACTTGGGCCACCCACACACACTTTCATGTTATGCTGCACGTTGCAAGCAGGGTCCAACCCTAAACTACCAATGCCCCAAGATGAGGACTGCATGCAAATGATGAGAGCTTTTCACATTGAAGTGGATATATAGTTACACAAGTGTTCGGTTAATATTATTATTATTATTTATTATGTTATTATTATTTAAGCTCATTTTCTGTTATTGATGTTAAACTACAAACAATAAATAATAAACAAAATCAGAACACATGGCAACACTTTAGTATAAGGACCGATTCTTACTACTGAAGGGTTACTCCACCCCAAAATGAAAATTTTGTCATTAATCACTTACCCCCATGTCGTTCCAAACCCATAAAAGCTTAGTTCGGAACACAATTTAAGATATTTTGGATGAAAACCGGGAGGTTTGTGACTGTCCCATTAACTGCCAAGTAAATAACACTGTCGAGGCCCAGAAAAGTATGAAAAATGTTCTGGGCCTCGACAGTGTTATTTACTTGGCAGTCAATGGGACAGTCACAAACCTCCCGGTTTTCATCCAAAATATCTTAAATTGTGTTCCGAAGACGAACAAAGCTTTTACGGGTTTGGAACGACATGGGGGTAAGTGATTAATGACAAAATTTTCATTTTGGGGTGGAGTAACCCTTTAAGTAGTTGCTTATTAGCATGCCTATTATTAACATATTGGCTGTTTATTAGTAATTAACGCATATATTCTGCATGACCATATTCAACATCCTTAATCCTACCAATACATAAACTTAACAACTACCTTACTAACTATTAATAAGCAGCAAATTAGGAGTTTGAGGCAAAAGTCATAATTAATGGTTTGTAAATGGTGAGAATTGGCCCTTAAAATAAAATGATGTTTAAATGCTAAATAAAGTAATGTTTAAATGCTTAATTTTCAGTTACAAATATAATAATAATTGGCTATAGTTACAAATGTAATCCTTGCTAAAATGGTTCATTTGATCAAGGTATTAATATTAGTATCAATACAGCAAAAATGACCTTCATAGTTCATGGTTTTAGATCGAAAAGAAAAGTGGTATCATCCTTCCTTTACAGACAGAATAGCATCATAAGTCTTGTGATTAATTAGTTTATGAACAGGTGGGCACGTCTAGCATCTGTGCTTTTCTTATTATTCAACCTTGCCAGTTTCCTTCCCCTAATTCCCTCTTCACACACACGCATGCACACGCACACACACGCACACACACACACCACCGATTGATGGACAGATCAGATCAGACAAAGCTGACAATGGTGTCCTATCTGGTGTTTGGAGGTGTTGTTTGTTCAAAATGACAAGGATGTAAAGCGTTCTCTCCATATGAGTTGCCTCCAGTTCTGAAAGATAGGTGATAGCAGGGCTGCCACATCCACAGTCTTGCTCCGATTAGCATCAGGTTTCGCTGAGGTGTTTCCTCAAAGTCTGTCATTTCCTGTCATTTGTTTGTCAAGCCCTGGCAAGCCGACCCCTTCACCATGAGTGCTTGTTCAAGGGAACGCACAGTGTGGCACACCTTTTTTTCCCCTCCATTTTTCCACCTGCCCTCCTCCGGCTTGGATTTTCTCTGCTTGATATGGTCTTGACACTCTTTGACAGTATGTAGATTTGCTGTTCAAAGTAAACGGATTAGAAAATACATGTGCTGCCAGAAATATTGTCCCAGACCGCATTTTATCACAATTTTATATATATATATATATATATATATATATATATATATGTATATATACTGTATGTGTATATATATATATATATATATATATATATGTATATATATATATATGTATGACAAATATGTATATATATATATATATATATATATATACATATTTGTCCTATAATGTGCTTATTAGGAATAATGTTGCTTGTAAACCACAATAAAAATATTTTTATTTTATTTCAATGATTCTTGTAGATTGATGTTGTTTTTGACTAACATTAAAGTGAACTTTGTCAGTTCCTAAAACAGCACTGATCTTTTCACGAAGACAGCCAAATGAAACTCACAGGGGAGAAAAATAATGTCATTAAACCAATGACTGTGGCTAAAAAATGCAGCCTGTAGAGTTTCAGTTTGACAAACGTGGGAATTTCTCAACTCGTGGTGCTTTCCTGTCCGTGGAAACTCTGAGGCTGTATTAAAAAAAAAAAAGATGTGCGTGGAGTGTTTTTGGCGTTTATATAACAGTCGTCCCATAGTTTTGTCCTGATAAACAGTTATCTCAGACTGAAGCCACATAAATCATCCTCGCTCTGTTTAGATAATGATATAGATAAGCAGATCCCATATGTTCATCAAGGTTATGCACTGACAATATATACATGGCAACATTACAATGGTAATATCTTCCTTCCAACTTGCTGATGTACTTGATAAACCATAAACTTCTGACCGTTAAATACTGCGGGTCAGGTGTTTCCTGGCTTCCTCCATTAATCTGTTTACATCAGATGTTGGTCAGATGCTTTAATTGGACCAGTGCTATTTATACAGTCACTGAAATGGAAATGCCAGAAACAAACCACATAAGGTCATAATCTTCTGAACCAGGTAGACTTCACATATTAAATATCGAAAGGCTGAGATAAATGAGAAAATGATATGGTCTGTTTTACAAGTCTGAAACAATTTCCTCCGTATAATTAAGGGTGCATTCAGTACATTTTAGTCTACTACTTTATCTTGGGGTACTGGATTTACATTAACGGTATTCAGACTGGAGCGTATGAATCATATGGACTATATATTTATGATAATTTTATACTTTTGGATGCAACCATCCTCATCTCAGTTCTCATGCATCTCCTTTTGTGTTCCATAGAAGAAACGTTTGTTTGGATAGGTATGTTTGGGTGTTTACATGAAATTAGATTTTCAGTATTTCTGGTAATAATACTGTATAATAATAATTCAGTATTCCCCCCCCCCCCAACAATCAAATAAATATGTGTTAACGTATCTTAAATGCTTTGTTGAGTTGCCTCTGTTTTATTTTAAGTCATTTAAACTAAATTATTAATTATAAATCTACTAAATTATTAATTGTAAAGTGTTTTTAATTAATCAGCATTATTACATGTCTGGATGTAGCATCTTTGGAAAATCCCACAATATTTCTAGCATACACAAAATTACTTTGAAATGTAGCACACAGCCCTGAAACACAGCACAGCCCACTTTCCCTGATGAATAATATCGTTAAAGTCAAGCTATCAGTGGACATGAGCGAAGAGATGCCACAACAGCCCAGCTCACCAAAAAAAAAAAAAAAAGAAAGGAAAAAACAAATAGTTTTGATTAAAGTCAAGGACATCCTGCATGACTCTTCTGTCTAAAGACATTCATCACTCTTGATGTTGATCCTCCCTCGTCTGTCCACTGCACTCTTCTGGGATGGAAGTAGAGAGGGGCTTGTGCTAACAGAGATATAACGCTTGGCTTATGTGGTCAGTCAGCACGTAGCCCCTGCCCAACCAATTGAAATATATGAATCCCAAGTGAGAGTAAAAAAAATAAAAATACAAATACAATGAATAGAATGAATACAAGTTTGCATATTTTTACAATGCATTGCTTATTAATGAAGTAAATACAGTAATGTCCATTTTGTGTCCAAATGTATTTAGAGATTGTACAGAGGATTTTTTATGGCAGCAGTATTTTACAGTATATTTGAACACTTTAAAAGTTTGGAAACACATACATTTCAGTCTCCATGTCCTAAATTGTACATGACTTAATGTGTCTTAATACACCTTTTGTAAATTGGACTATCAATGTTTTTGTTAACAAGAAGAGAGGGCACAAGAAACACAAGAGTTTCCTTGTTCTACATTGAACAATCCAGCGAGGGCTCAGTGTCATTAATTTCTCATGTCTTCATTATACCTGTCTTCATGCGGAGAATAATAAATAGACTATAAGTACATGGAGGTGAAAATATTAACACACTCAGATAAACAAACGCAATTGCTCCCCTTGACTTCCAGAGAAATGTTAAAAAGAAGTGCTGAGATTGCACTACTGTCAGAGTTTACACAGGTTTCATACAATCATCTGTTCTAATGGGGGGGACTGGGAGGACAGCAGAGTCTATGGGAAAACCGGGACACTTCAGTGTGCTTATAAAGTTTGATCTAAGGGCAAGAGACTTCCTGCTAATGTAAGCAATCTTCCAGTGTTATTGCTAAAGCCACTCTGGACATCCACTCAGGCTCTGAGATATGTAACATTATATATCAGCCAAAGGTCAAGAGTAAAACATATTGTCCCAAAAGGAGGTGGAGAAGGGAAAAGGCAAAAATAGAATAAGGCAAGCAATTTAAAATGATTATATTTACACACACACATTGTTTTGAAACTGATCTCTTATGCTCACCAAGGCTGTATTTACTTGATCAAAAACACAGTAAAAATTACAGTTCAAATATTACATTTACAATTTTTTTTTTTACTTTTTTTGCAACTTTATATTCCTCAAAGATTCCTGAAGAAAAATAAAAATAAAATATGGTTTCAGTTGCTTAACTGGATGCTTCAACTGTTTTCAACACTGATAAAAATACAAAATGTTTCTTGAGCACCAAATCAGCATATCAGAATAATTTCTGAAGGATCACGTGACACCAAAGACTGGAGTATATATACACATACACACACGCGGTATATATACAGGAAAATATACTGGTATATTTGTAGCAATAGCCAACAATACATTGTATGGGTCAAAATTATCGATTTTTCTTTTATGCCAAAACTCATTAGGATATTAAGTAAATATCATGTTCCATGAAGATATTTTGTAAATTTCCTACCATAAATATATCAAAACTTCATTTTTGATTAGTAACATGCATTGCTAAGGACCTCATTTGGACAACTTTAAATGCACTTTTCTTAATATTTTGATTTTTTTACACCCACAGATTCCAGATTTTCAAATAGTTGTATCTCAGCCAAATATTGTCCTATCCTAAAAAACATACATCGATAGAAAAGCTTATTTGTTCAGCTTCCAGATGATGTATAAATCTCAATTAAAAAAAAAATGACACTTATTACTGGTTTTGTTGTCCAGGGTTACATAGGCCATGTACACAAAGCAGCTAAATTTGGTTGTATATATACACATACATAAACCTATAGCCATAACCTATAAAATCTAACCCTCCTATAATGCTTAATACATTGAAGTGAGAAATATGGGCTTTAATTAAACAGGCTGTCATTTCCACTCATTCCCTGTATCACACACTCCAGATGTGGAGGCCAGACTCACAACAGATTCATGCTTTGATTCGGTCCATTGATGGCAGTCAAGTGGGATATTACTGGGCGGCCCTACAAGTTTCTCTTAAACACCCGGCGAGCTCAAATATTTTGACAGTCATAAGAGAGGCACAATGGATCAGTTAGTGTGCAAAATAAACGCACTGAGAGGAAGAAAGTGTGTGTGTAGGCAAAGAAACAGCAAAAAATGTTGCTTCAGATGAATTCAAAATGTAAGAGTGTGTGGTCTGTGTGCAGCAAATGTGTGTGAATAAAAAGAAACTAACACTTAAAAGAGGAAACTCTTTTAAGAGGAAAAGAGATTAATTCAAATCCCACTGTAAAGTGTTCAGAGTCAATCAGAACACACGACACTCAAACTCCAGACAGAACCTCTACTATTATAAACAAAACACCTGATATAAAGCTTCATATTTAATGTGCGCAGTCTCTTAAACATCTAACGTGTGTCTTAAGATGTCAGATATGAAAGGAGCATGACAAGGTGACCTCGTTACAAAAACAAGTGTCAGAACTCAAAGTGTGTCACGCTGGAGTTCACGACATTTGGTTTCATGTATAATTCAGAGCAGTGCAAGATACAAAATTATTTCATAGAAATCCCAAGGAAAAGAGCTTGATGAATAAATCCCTCAACTGCGTTCCAAAGCTCATAATTAAAAGAGAATATTATAATTAAGAGAATACAAACAGCTTCAGATCAAAAGGTCTTTTCCTTCTGGTTACGAAAACTACAGAAACAGGCTATATCAACATAGCTGCAAGTCAGTCGACTGGTAACAATGCAGAAGTGAAGAATTTTAGGCATATTTAGGCTTATGCAATTTGTTACAAAAATAATTGTTACTAGTAAGACTCTAGCAGTTTTATTACCATCACTAGTAAGAATGCTGCTTATAATTAAAAGTAAATTTAATTATCTTTTGGGTAAGAGTGTGTTTATAGATCTGTGTAGCCTGTGTGCAATAACATCGGTGATGGTATAACAATGTTTAATGACTTCTAAATATGCCATAATAAATGGAGATATCTAATTAACCAAAATAACAAGCCAGTATAGCAATATCCAGGTATAAGCTGATAGCTAAAATGTTGGCTTTCCAGAATCCACTGAAGCCTGGAGAGGTGGAAACACCTGGTAGGTTAGTAATGTTACAAGTCTTGCACTCATGGCTGAACTTATAGTGAATACATAGTGCAAATTATACCTAAATTACATGAGTGATTCTTCAACCTGACCAACTGAAGCTGAAGGACTGAAAATATGTGTTTTTAATCAAATTTGTCCCAGACCCTTTCAGTCTTAAACTATGAAAATACACAATACAAAAATTAATTAAATGTAAAACTACATATCATACCATTTTTAAGTTGTGTACCAAGGAGAACAGAATCCAAGATATTAGGGGAAAAAAGCAATACATATTTAACAAAACACACTTCAGTACTTCTACTGTGCATAATTTCAAACATGTATATACAGAAATCTTACAAAAATATCTTGTTTTGTATGTGTGTACAGTATGTATGATTGTTTGTATGTATTAAATGCAAGTCTGTCATTTGAAGCCCAAAAATGAATCACAGACAGTTATTAAACACAATACAAATGAGATGTGATAACACTGTGGCAGAACTATTAACAACAGCAACAAAGGAAATTAAATATGAAAGAAAAACAGAATTTTCAAGTGATGTACTGTATGTCTACTGTTGGACCTTTTTAAACTTGTAAGAATGTGAAAATTGTGTTTTAAAAATTGTTTAATTAGGTAAAAGTGTCCATAGACAAAGCCTAATTCATACTGTTTTATAGCTGAAGTACAGCATTGAGGTCAGCAATCAGATATGGTGGATGATATTCAAAAATTGGTGGCTGGAGCCAATTCCAGTGTCTGGAGTCTGGAAGAGAGTCAGACATGTCAGTTCATGGAGTGGGTAGAAAATCAGTACAACAGCACTTTGGGTCCTGCAGTGGTTAAATCAACACAAATGTTACAGGTTCTGTTCCAAATAGTGGTGACTCAGGAGCTGGACAGTTGCCAAGATCACATTCCTGCTCTATCACCACACTGCCCTTGAGGAAAGCGCTCAAGGTTGCTCCGTCAGGGCTGTCCCTGAATCAAGTCGCTCCAGATAAAAAGCTTGTGCCTCATCTAGGTCTATTGTCACACAGCTGACATCACGTGCTGTTTACAGCAACATCTCGAAGTCAAAAGCATGCCAGTTTTTCACCAAACAACAGCACCTTCTGCTGATCACCCCTAAACTTCACATCAACAGGGTTTAGTTTAGATTGTGTGTGTGTGTGTGTGTGTGTGTGTGTGTGTGTGTGTGTGTGTATGGGAAACACTGACAGACTACAAAAATGAAGAGAGAGAGAGAGACAAACCAAATCAAACAGAATACAAACCAAGACGGGTGACAGTGTATAGGTCATATGTTCCTTTGACTTCTGACAGCTAGATGGATTGCTTTCATTTGAAGAAAAGGAAAATATTTAAAAAGTAAATGCATTAATATTCATGCACCTCAGGAGGAATAAGTGTGTTGTGTCTTCTGAATAAGAGAGGGTAACTAATCCTGACCACGAGAGGTTTGTGTTCTGATCTGGAGAAACACTGAAAACCACAAACAAGCACATAGTAGTCATGATAAATGCTGGTGGTCTCTTAAGACCATCTTTAAGATGTTTGTAAAATAATTCTCTTCTACAGAAATGTCTCAAAAATACAGTAAAATTGTGAAATATTTTTACTTTTTTTTATTTTTCTATTTCAATATATTTTAAAATGTACTTTATTCCTGTGATGTGAAGCTGAATTTCATTACTCTAGTCTTCAATGTCATATGATCCTTCAGAAATCATTCTAATATGCTGATTTACTGCTCAAACATTTCTTATTATTATCAGTGTTTAAAAAAATAATAATTTGTGTTGCTTTTTTTGGAAACCATGATACATTTTATTCAGGATTATTTGAATAAAATAAAGAACAGCATTTATTTGAAATATAATTTTAGAATATAAACATTACAAATGTCTTTAATGTCACTTTTAATCAATTTAACGCAGTATTAATTTCTTTAAAAAATTAATTATACTGACCCCAAACTTTTGACCAGTAGCCTAAATATAAGTCAGCAAGTCAAACATACATATAAGTGTTCTTCAGAAGATTCTGAAGTTTCAAAGCACTTGAAATATTTCCATCTACACCATTCAGAGCCTTTGAAACTTGCCTGAATGTTAAAGAGACGAACCTTGACCCGATTTAACATGACGCCCTATCTGCTCAAAGGACAACATGTCATTACAGGAAGTAAAGCAATCATAATATACAAAAGGAGCAGAGGAAGAAGACTAGTGACAATGGGAATTATCACTGTTATTCTCTCTCTCCCCTCTTGACAGGCAGAGCTTTAATTCTGTAATCCACACAGACAAGAGGTGATAAAAACAGCAGAGGAACCTGCTCCCTAATCGCTCACTAATGGTTATGACAAAGACCTGTTTCTTTCACACATACACACACCAGACAGGCACAGACCTGCTAAAGCAAATACAAAGTCAATAATTAGCTCCGTCATTAGTGGAGCATTAGGAGACATGCGGTGAAGTTTTGCAGTTAGCTGAATGCAAGCCCTGTGCCATTATAGGATTTTAAGATGCCTTTGGTGGCAGTAATATGTGATAGAAAAATGTATTATTGTTATCATGGTTATGAGCGATAAACCAAACATTCTGGCGGTTGAAAGCAAATTACTAAGCAGTATTACATAAAAATACAAATTAATGTCTCTAATTATTATTTCAAATTTAAGCATATATATTTCATGCAAAACGATGCTTTAATCTACATTAATTTACCTTAATTCCTCAATTAAATTCATCCCTGAACTGAGACATCGCTCAGATATCTGAGACGCTTTAATTTACACTTTAATTTACATTAATGGTAAAATTCAGTGGATTGATTCTATTGAACAGTTCGTTTCAATGAACCAGTTTGAAAAACTGATTCAGATTATCACTTGGATGAAAACATGTCTGCGCGTTTTAATCAATGATACTTGCAAAAGCCAAACTGTCACACAACCAGTCCATTAACGTATTTCCAGAAATATTTATTATTTTTATATTTATGCTGTTTGGCTATTAACTTTTTGCCCATCACTCAAATCTTCAGTACACTCCAATACTCTTAGTATCAGCTCAAAAGGATGCTTAGCGTTCAGTGAGTCGTTGAGCACCGCTTCAGTTCAACTCATGGAAAAATTGGTTAACGAATTTGTGATTTAATGAAAGCATCTGAACAAATAACATACCTACTTTAATATGTTCAGTTTCAATTTTATGTTAATGCAGCTACCACTACCTGCATTTTTCACGAGTGAATTTAGTTATTTAAAGCATGTGCCAGTCCCATAAATTGCCAATTACCTCTATTTCCATATAAGAAGATTAGGAACTCTGAAAAGCAGAGACAACTGTATTGAGCTGCAGCACATGGCCATGCAACTCAGAATTGAATCATGTTTTTGAATTCCAACCAAATGCTAGATAAATACAGATAGCTGTGCCCTCATTCTTGTCTCGAGAGTCGAGACAAAAAAATTGAGAGCACCTTTTGTGTAAATTAGAGCTCTCATCAATCAATAAATCATCTGTAACAAAGCGTCAGTCAACAGAATGTGATTCTTTAACATCTCAAGGCCATGGCTTGGCCAAAGTGAGCAAGGTGCTGCTTTGACAACTTTCTCATGTCTTTCTCATTCAGTAAGCCAAAAGTGGGGCACTCAAATCGCTAAATCACTCTGTTTATGTGCTATTCTGTGTGTCTGTAAGAAAGTGAGAGAGTCGGTGTGTATCATGAATGATTTATTTGCTGGCCTTCACAGCTATGAGGCTACAGCTCTGATTCAAAGCTCCTCTGTAACACTGACAAATGACATATATTCCTGGCTGACATGAATACTGTACTGAATATGACCTGC
This sequence comes from Schizothorax lantsangensis, assembly GCA_027422415.1. Lineage (NCBI taxonomy): Eukaryota > Metazoa > Chordata > Actinopteri > Cypriniformes > Cyprinidae > Schizothorax > Schizothorax lantsangensis. The sequence continues at coordinate 20,952,485 of CM049842.1, read as the reverse complement.
TCAATGGGGACAACCATCACGGCCCACTCTATTTTGAAGTTCCTCAGAGGGCAACGGGACACAGAAGTGAAGGGCTTGAGATAGAGAGATCTGTGACATTCATCCTCAGGTGGTTTCTAGTACATATTTAGCACTGTAAAGCGGTTGCAGGATCTTGCATAAACGTACCATTCCCAGAGGGGCAGAAACGCACGCATAATGTTAGTACAATAGACCTACTAGAACATCCATTTGCATGCGTTTTCAACACAAAACTTGCCACAGATAAGACTGGATAACTTGCTGTTAAAGGAATAGTTCACCTAAAAATGAAAATTCTGTTATCATTTACTCACCATCAAGTTGTTACAAACCTGTATGAGTTTATTCCGTTGAACAAAAAAATAAGATATTTTGAAGAATGCTGTTAACCAAACAGTTGTTGGTAGCCATTGACTTCCATACTATAGAAGGCAATAGCTACCATTAACTGTTTGGTTAACAACATTCTTCAAGACATTATCTTTGAATTTTTGATTTTTCAGTCATTTTTGGGTGAACTATCCCATGATCTCTTCAACAAAATTTCTGCATAAGTATTTCCCCATGACAACCAAAACAATCTGTATAATGATGAGAATTAAACAACTTAATTAGTATGTACTGTTGATGAAAATGTAAAGGAAAACAATAATACCACAAAATATTAACAATGCTTTCTGAGCAAAAAACTATCCAATTAAAGTCAAAATAATTCCATCATAGTCAATAATGTCAGGGAAGCTGAAGCTGATCAGAGAATAAACACTGGTAAATGGATGCGCTTCACTAGCCGGTTAATTAACTAATCTAAAAACATCCTACACACAAGATCACGTATAGACACAGCACATACTTAATATTACAGCTGGCATCTGCAAAAAATACACAAGTGCATTTCAACAGAGTAAAATATTGACTACATTTAAGCAGTATTTTCATCACAAAACAAAAACTGACTGAAGAAAAAAAATTCTGCTAGTAAATGTCACAACTAACTATGAAGAAATCTCATGTAACATTGAATTAAACAATTTAATTTTGAAGAAGTAGTCTGAAAAATTATTTTCTTGTAAAATGTCCAAAAAACATGTTTTAAAGTGTTGTAGTCCGGCCAGAAGTCTTTAAAAAGTTTGTACATGTTAAATGCACTGACAAAATCAAGTGTTGCAACCTAGCCAAATGGCTAAATGAATTAGCCACGGTCAGTTTTTGCTCAACTTCCTCCTCCTCCTCAAAAAAGAAGGATTTCAGTTGTAGAAGTAGACAACCTTGTCTTGACCCCCAGAGACTCTGCAGAGAAATGGCTTCCTGTGAAGAAGTTTATCCAAGGGTACGCAAGATTAACGAGGATATTTTCATTGGACGCCTCCATTCCATGCCACGCATACTCGGAGGTGATAAGATCAGATTATTTATTGTGCCTTCCTCTCCAGGTCATTTACTATGTTAATTTTTATGAGCCGCGTGTTGCCTTTGTCTGTGGGTTGTGCGCCGCTCTTCGCAAACCTCGGGCGAGGGGTGGAAAAAAGGGGATTTGTGTACTTAGCACACGCTCTGCCAAATTAGTCACCCATGCCGATTATTTCTGCCATTCAGGGCTGCTATGGAATGTCTAATTTAAGTTACACTCTGTGAAATTCAATTCTATTAGCAGAGCCGGAAAAATAGGCCTCTATTTGCGGGACCTTGTGGTTTGTATCTGAAGAGATAATGAAATGTTACTTGTAACAGATTGGTTTGACTTGGATCCTTCAGGCAGAGGAGTTCTTTGTTTCTTGTATCTAGGTCTTCTCCAGAGATCACACACATCCCAGAAGAACCAAGCTATTTGGAGGAGTCCAAAACGAATGATGCAAATACGAGGCCCTGAATCTGTAATGAAACAAATGACAAAAACATAATTAAGTCATGCATTCAGGTACTACTTCAACAAACGCTATTTGTTTTTATTCAACTTGGGATTCTTTACTTTGGCATGTGATATTGAAAACACAGATATAAAGTGGGGTCAGAGCAAAGGGTCGACCTCAGCACCCCTAGAATAGAGCGGGGTTAAGTGCTTTGCTCGATTTTGCCGGAGAAACTGCGGCCCACAGGACACGAAACCAGGAACAGTTACCAAAGAACTAACCAGTCTTGTACCATACATAAGACTAATTGCTCCGTGTACAATTTTCCAGTGACAGCAACTATGTAAAGAACTTATGTCGAGACTTAAGTGCACCTTTAGTGGCATAAGCCCTCAAAATACCTGAGAGTGATGTGAGAGGCTTAACCACAGTCTGTCTGTCACCTCTAACAGACAAACCTCACGTCGACAGAGACAGATTTAACATCAAGGCCTTCATGGATAATTCATGTATAATTACAGAAAGCTTTCAAACAGGTTTAAATCACAGTCCCTCCCATCTCTCCACTCCATCCCCCACACACACACACACACACAGAAACGCAGAAAGTGGGGTCCACTAGTTAAAGTTTCTATATGGCATTTTTGTAATTTAAATGTTTGTTTGTTTTTCATTACAAATTATATTATCAGTATATAATTTGAGTGAACTCCATTTTCACTAAGGCTGCAATTATTTGATACAAAAAAAAACAGTAACAATAATTTCTAATATATTTTAATATTTAATTTATTCACGTGATGACAAAGCAGAATTTTCTGACTTTAGTCTTCAGTGTCAAATGATCCTTCAGAAATCATTTAAATATGCTGATTTGGTGCTAAACATTTCTTCTTAAAATTAATTTTGAAAACAGTTGCATGTGTTGCTTAATATTTTTGATGAACAGAAAGTTTAAAAAACAGAATTTATTTGAAAAAGAAACATTATTAATTATAGTATTGCATAAATGTCTTTACTGTCACTTTAGATCAATTTCATTTGTCCTTTCAGAATTATTTAAAAAAATACACAAACTTTAATAAATGAACATTACTGACCCCCCAATAATATAAATAAATAAACAGGTAAATAATATATTAAATAGGTAAATATTAATAAGTAAATATATACATTTAAATAGTATTAAATAGTATTAGTATTAAATAGTTTTTTTTTATGAATTTGGCAGACACCTTTGATCCAAAGCAACATACATTGCATTCAAGGTGCACATTTTATGCACTCTTGATTTCCCTGGGAATCAAACCCCTGACCTTGATTTACTTTTTGAGCTATGAGAAGGACAATACAATACAATACAATAAAAAAACACAACATAACATAAGCTAACATAACATATAACATAACATATAACGTAACATATGTCATGTTATGTTATGTTATGTTATGTTATGTTATAACGTAACATATAACGTACCACATAACATAACATATAACATAACATATAACGTAACATAACATATAACATAACATATAACATAACGTAACATATAACATAACATAACATGTAACGTAACATATAACATAACGTAACATAACGTAACATAACATATCTTTGACAACAATACACATCCTTTACTCTTATTTTATAATTTCCAGCAGTCATAACTATATCTACTGTATTATGATAAGATATATATATTTTTTTCAGAGTGTAATTGATATTGATTGTTTAAATGTAAAGTAAAATTTTCAAGGAATGCATTAAAATGAGAGCAGCTGTATATGTAATTCACCCCCCAGCCCTTAACTGCTGTATGTTACCACTGCCCTCCTTCATTCTCAGTCTCATTCACATCAGTGCTAATAACCAAGAGCTCACAATGAGGTGAGAGGTTCTAACCCATGATTTACCCTTTGTGCATGTGTGTGGGTGTGTGTAAGAGAGAGAAAGCGTGTGTGTGCGTTTGAGAGTGAGAGGGCTCCCTTCAAGGTCAACTGCAGGTGAACGCCGGGTCAAACGGAGGTCGCTCAAGCTTCTAGGCGGGTCAATAACGCCCCCGGATCAGCATCCTCATGCGGGCAGCGACCGGGCCACACATCAATTTGCCAGCTTGTGAAACAGTAATAAAAGAAAAAAAGCAGGTGTAGCGGAGATGAATTGAAACAGTTACGGAAGGGGAATAAAACAAACGTATGGGGTGACTGCAAAACAGCACAGGCTTTCAAGTCCTAACTCCTTTTCATGTAAACGTCTCTGTCTGACACTTCTCATACATCCCTTTTTCCCCCTCCCTCTCTCTCTCTCTCCTTCTAAAGAAGAGAACTCGAGCAGGGAGGAAGGAGCCACTCGTTGGGGTTGGCAAAAGGTCAGTGCTGACAGGATGCAGGGTTAAACTGCCAGCTTAAAATACTGTTCATGACCCTCACAGCCTCGTTCTAAATACCCCCCTTTTGTGTCACCGTCACCGACGGCATCAATATTCACCCCTCTCAGATTTATTAGACATTGTTGGGCAGGAGGGAAGAGACCATTTATGCACAAAAGTCACATCGATCCAACAGCTAATTCAGCCGCACTGCAAAACAATCGCATCACTGTGCTGAGCGAGTGGCTGGGTGCTGTTGGGTGGGTGCTGTTTTTTTTTTTCATTGTTGCTAACTTATAAAAGAAGTTGTTTCGTTGTAGGGACTGCACACTTTGTGTTTTTGGCCTTTAATAATACAGGACAGTGAAGCAACAACAGGAAACAGTAGGGAGAAGAGAGGAGGGGTGGGAAATGACCTGAGGAGGAATCAAACTTGTGTTGCTTGCAATATGTCAAAGCACATGCACTACACACCAGACTACAGTTTTTTTTTTTTTTTTTGGATAGATTCTAATTTATTAGAATATATTATAATATAACATTTTGTTATTTATATGTTGCTTGCAAAAACATTAATTTCATGAGAATAGATGACTACTTTTGAATTACTTATTTTCAAGGGGAGAACTTTTCTTTATGGTAAAAGTCCCTTTATAGGAATGCCAGTTCACACTATATATATATATATATATATATATATATATATATATATATATATATATATAAAATACTATTTATAAGAGCTATTATAAAAAAATATTATAGTATCTCAATTATACAAAAATAACACTGTCAAAAATAACACTGTCCAAAACCAAACAGCTGCTGGGAGGCATTGCAAATATGGCCGCCGAGTGAACTGGCATTCCTATAAAGGGACTTTTACCATAAAGAAAAGTTCTCCCCTATTCTCTATTCTCTATTCTCATGAAATTAATGTTTTTGCAAGCAACATATATGTATATACATACATATATATATATATATATATATATATATATATATATATATATATATATATACTGTATATCTGACAAAATGTTCCAAATGTTGTTCATGCTCAAGTAGCATTAAAAAGGCATGAAATTCAGATTCATCCAGTGCGAATCTCAAAACACTGTTTCTATAGAAATTTGAGCTTTTAGCAGCATCTGTAGTGACATGATGGTGATTGGCTCATTTATTCGAAAGGCGGGACTTACTCTGTCATATTTCATGTTGCACTTTCTCCTATTTATAGTGAACCATCTTGGTATATATACAGTCTTTGTTTTTGCACACATAATGAGGTAGATATGGCTTCTACCAGCAGTGATTAACAGTCGCCAGTAACCAACCCTTTACCCAAATGGCACAAATATTAAGTGGTACCCTAAGGAATTGCTAGTTATTATAAGTTTTAAAAACAAGGTACTTTTGGTACTTTTAGTGTAAATTTGGTAATATTTTGTGAACATCGCATAAAGGAGTTTCTATATGAAAATACAGCATGACTATGTACAGGTGTACAGCATGACTATGAAACGAACACAACGCAGAGCTAATTTCCCTTCTATCATAATTCATCTCCACCCTTTAAATATGTAAGACACATTTAAACAGATCCATGCATGTTCTAGGCAAATTAAAGCAGCTCTAATTAATGCTATGCAAAACACGGCCGTACGTTTATTACTTGATTTATCTTTGTTCTACTTAAGAGGGGCAGAGTTGTCTTGCCAATTTGTCTTCCTCTCGCATACTTAAGATTCAGTGTGTGTTTAAATGATATATTTAATAAATAAGTGAATAAATCACCTCACAGCTAATTTCCCTAATGATATTAGAAAAGAGTAACTGTACAAATTGTGCAAAATAGAAGCCGCTATTAACCTGCAGCACCTTTCGTTTGCCGGGTTCACAACGTCCATCCATTTTCATTTGAGCAAAAACAAAAACATGATTAAAAGATTTGACATTTGACACAGATTTCACAAATAAAGCCACTTTGCTTTCCGTGTCTAATAGACGAGGGTCAGGTCCCTGGCTCTCACGGTGATACATCACACAACTTGATCTTTTTTTTTTTTTTTTTTGTGGGGGTATTGGGTCCCTGGAGGCAGTGAGAAATAGATGGTGGAACTTAATAACTAGAGATGAACATTATTCCCCCAGCTACAGCGAATGTTTCACTGCTTGATTATGAGTGAATGGCCGACACAGACTAAAATGTTCCGTTTCCACAAGCATGAAGAGGGCATAAATAATTCACAATTTATTCCCGCAGAAGGAGGGACAATGGAAATCATAAATTATCCATGTGCGATGCTTTAATGCAAGAGCTCAATGAACCTGCTCTAACTAACTAGTCTGCTTCCTCATTACACGCTAGGCACAGACCTCTTAACCTTTGAATATTAATTTAGCGACAACTACAGTGGGATGGGCTTTCTGCAAATGAGAATGATGGGTAGTGGAGAGGAAGCGTGGGTATATGCAGGATTATGAAATGATCCTCAAGAGGTTATCATCTATATTTGTCTCAGCTACCATCTGTAAATACCACAAGCTCAGTGCGAGTGCTGCTTTGTAAGAGATGGACAGACATGCCAGAAACCCACTGAATGATATTTAGATGGCTATCAATCTTAAATCACCAAAAAGATGCATGTTTTGGTCATTTTGCATGATTGAGTTAATTCATGTAGCTTTTTAATGGGTAAATGCTAATGATAAAGGGCTTGTTTTTATGGAGTTCATCTAGTAGTAAAGGCAAAAAGTGAACAGAAGAAAGCAGAAACTGAGAACTGAGTCATTATGCTGTGACTCACGGTACTGAGAGTGATAATTTTCTAACAAGGTCTTCAGCGCAGGAAGAAAAGACCTGCAAATGTACTGTGTTTCATGAGTAATTGTGACATATATGAGTCCCATGATTACACTATTAGTTCCATATATTTAAAAGAAAACCAGAAACATGATGAAATTGATAAAAATTGAATGGACCATGAATGGATTTGGCATTGTGGTGCGTCATCTGTCTTATGTTATTACTGTTCATAACAGTGATGGGTCCAGACTTCCCCAATGCAGAATACTTTCAAATTAGAGAATTAGCCCTAGGCATATGGGGTTTAGAGGAATCAGTTAAAATGCCAGATGTAATACCTATCTATAAGGTTTTACTCAATCAGACTAATTGAAAGGGAACATCGAAGATTTCACTGGGAAGCTTTGGATTATTCCCCTGAATAAGACAGGAAATGATATGTAATAAACTTTAACAGGGCTAGTAGCACATAGTGACAACAGCCAAGCAGTCCCATCATGCATCAAGAGGCAACATATTTTAGTTGCAATGTTTTTGTTCAACTTGTTTGTGCAATATGCAAGAAAATACAAAATCATAAGCTTGGTCTGCAGCATACTGTCAGAAAAAAAGGTACAAAAACTGTCATTAGGGAGGTACCTTTTCAAAAGGTACACTTTAGGTACCATTAAGCTATTAAAAGGGTAAAAATAAGGTACTGATAGTGTGTGAAAGCTCACCCAAAAATGTATAGCTAAATAAAAAGAAAATACATTAATACTGCAGATGACTAGAACCATGTTAATTTAATTTAAAAATGTAAATAATAGTAGAAATATTTAAAGAAAAACACAGGTTAGAAAAATACATACTATTCCTTAATATAGAATACAATTAAAGTGGAAAAAATAAAATAAAAAAGTTTGGTACCTATCAAAGAAATTGACAACGAGAAAATTAGCTCCCAGCATGCACTTCAACTCTGTGATTTTTACACCATTTCCAACTTTTTTATGTGATAGCCACAGGCTTTGAAGAGTGTTTAAAAGGGACATGCCAGTTGCAAGATGGGAGGTAAAAAGAAAGATCTGCTTAATATGCATTTCTCTTTTATAATCCAGAAGTTCTATTAGCAGATTACGAGCGACGGAATGTGAGGAGAGACAGAACGCAGCAGTGCTTTCCACATGAGAAAACACTGGCTTAAGTCCTCCACTGTGTGCAATGCACTTTTCCTTCTTATATCCAAATTTGTGGCCATTTAATTTAAAAACTTGATTTTCATCGAAATAAAACACGTGAATTTCCTGGTTGCTTTTGCCCACAGGATGCTGCAGTTACAGCATCGACCAGCAGGGGCTAAATGGACTACCATAACCAGCCAAACCTTGACCCTTTGGTGCCCTCAGACAAAGGTTTACTTTATGGTTATTTCTTAACAAACATGGGTTTGAGTGCTGACTGACACATGAGCTAGTGATTTGCCCATTAAAATCACAAAAATAATACATCACCTTTTAGATGCGTTCAAGTTCAAAGGGCTTGTCAGAGAAACAAACAACTTCTATTATTGCTCTGAATTTCATCACAATGAAAGCTTGTGAAAAAGGAGGAGTAATCAGCAGCATGTAAACGCCTCTGCGTGGATTATATGTTCCCTGCCTAACTAATCCTGCTAATTGATGAACCTCTGTGTTCATGGTTCCCTTCATATTATTAGCAAATTTGTTTATTAATTAAGACTAAACTTATTTTGGGACATCAACCAAGAAAATATGATCATCTGCTTAGAAGGGTGAGAAGGAAAATAGTCCCTTAGATGCAGTCTGACTGCCGTCTACAGTGTGCATGAGATAAAATGCATACACTCTTCATTTCACAAAAGACATGTGCAATATTTATACTTCAGCCGTAATAACACATTTTATCATTCTGTGCAATACAATTTATTTTTTATTTGCATCCTCTTTTAAATAGCTCATTTTATCACCGTCTTTGTTGCCAGTATTAGGAGATCATGAATGTTACACTATTCCTTGGAGCTCATTCAGTAAAAGTTTTTATCCAATAATGTAACAACAAGATGACTGATTAGGCTATACATTACTAGACTGATGAAGGAGGTACATGGTAATAGATCGAGAGGATTTATTAAAATCGGAGAACAAAAAAATAAATGCTGTAAAGCAGCACTTGGTCTGCGTCTGTTTAGCTGCTTTATCATTTAGGGATTTCCTGAATATTAATGCCGGCAAAATGGAGATGTGGCACTATAAATATGAACAAATATGAAAGTAATTGGACCTATACAAATGAATCTATAAATATGGTCTCCATCCAGGCAGATCTGTCGCACTCAATATTGTTGCATGAATTTACTGTATTCTTCCAGCATGAGAAAACCGCTTGTTAGATTGTAAACTATATTTAGCTGTGTGCTAGAAGTGTGACAGGAAACTGATACCAGCTGGTGAAGGTCTTGTAAAGGAACTTGATTGTAAAACAATATGAACACTGCTGAAAGGACATGCTAATCATGCTAAGCTGCTGGTTAGTGATGCTTTTATTCAAGACTATATTTAGAGCACAAAATATTAGTTCCATTCCAAAAAATGAGGAATTTTAAATTTTGCATTTTAAAATCGTTTTAACACTTTAAAATGCAAATTATTCCTGTGATGGCAAAGCTGAATTTGGTGCTGAATTTGGTGTTCAAGAAACATTTCTTATTATAATCAATGTAGAAAACAGTGATGCTTAATATTTTTGAATATTATACCTTTCATTTCTTTCTTTGATGAAACCCAAAAAGTTTAAAAACAGCATTTTTAGAAATAACTAGTGCTGTCAAACGATTAATCGCGATTAATCGCATCCATTTTTGTTCACATAATATATATGTGTGTACTGTGTATATTTTATATATATATATATATATATATATATATAAATACACACATGCATGTATATATTTCAGAAAAATATGTTGTTTATATATTAAATATATTTATATACAATATAAATTATATGAATATAAATATATGCATGTAGATACATGTAAATATTTTCAAAATATATATTATATGTGTGTATTTATATATACACGTAATAAATATACACAGTGCACACACATATATTATGTAAACAAAAACTTTTATTTTGGATGCAATTAATTGCGATTAATTGTTTGACAGCACTAGAAATAACATTTTTTTGTAACAATGTAAAATGTCTTTACTGCCACTTCTAATCAATTTCATGCAACCTTACAGAATAAAAGTATTAATTTCTTTCCAAAATAATAATAATAATAAAAATAATTTTTAATAACCTAAATCACCTTCACAATGCCCACAAGGTCTACAAGCAAACAGTACGTTTTATTTGACATCTTATCAGAAAATAGTGGCCTTTTAGAGGGATTTTGAAAAGTTGATAGAAGAAAGTTTACAAGGTTTTAAAGAATACATTTAAAAAAAAATATTTAGAAAAATGCACTGCACAGCTGCTCGACAGCAGAGGACAAAAGAAGTGACCTGTTTCATCTCAACCACTACCTCCTTTTCCACCATCCTTTCCTCCTTGAGCCTGAACCCAAAAGCCCGAGTCGCCAGCAAACAACATTCCTCCAGGGGAGCCGAGCGCCCCTAACAAGAATCATTATGGTGTCCAAGGGAGAGCAAGGTGACAGCTGGCCCTCTGCACATGTGACCCTTGCCACTTTGTCGACTTAACGTTGGTCACTGTGATCAAAGCCTGCAGAGGAGCAGCTGTGACCGGTAAGCTAAACACAGCGATTTCTGCAAATAGAAACAGCCTATGAGCTTCTGTACCAGTGGTAACTGGAAGCATCAGTAGTGGGTTAAAAAAAGTATTTTGAAGGGACAATGAGGTTTATGGGGGAAGGGAATTTGCACATAATGGACTGCTTTATTATATACAGATTTAAAGGTGACACTTCCATATTCATAAACAAAAGCACACTACTGTAGTCCCATGAAAAACCACTAGCCATGCATAATTTAGAGCGCTAACATATAAACCCACTTAAACTTTGACTTAATTTTTCTCTGTTTACAATTAGAGAAATAAAAGTGGCGTTTAAACAGAAAATAATCTACATAAGCTCATTGTGAGAAATGGACAAGGGAAGCATTTTAATGTAGGAACGCCGAGGTCAGAGAGAGCAGTCGGTGCAGCAGACAATTCCTCCCCCCACATCAGTTCCTCTCTTTCAAGTTCTGCCCTGCTTTCTGAACCCGTGTCCCAAAGAAAGGCTGCATATTTTAACACGTACGCCGCTAAATATCCTGTTTGGTTTGTCGCATTCAGATCACCCCACAAGGTTACTTCTCTGCCCTTACCTCTTTTTGTTCTTCAGACCACTGGCGAAACAGCGAAAGGTCTTGGCCGCATATAAACGAATTTCAAATGTCATGTCTTGCACGCCTAAAATGAAAGGAAACGTTCTCGCTCACTCGCGGTGGTGGCCGAGTCAATGAATTTGTCAAAATTTTATGATAATTCATTCAATTATTCCTCAGACATTTAAATGATAGCAGAGGAATAGACGAGTAGAGAGAGTGAAGGGGAGGGCCACAGCAATAATCCCTCTCCTGATATTAGAGAGCCTCCAGAGGGGTTTTAAAAGCTCTGTATCTCTTCGTGGAGAGGACTAAAACTTCACTCCATCTCACAAAACAGTGGAAAGCCCTCCCTACTTTCTCTACTGCTCAAAATGAGGGTCCCTCGCACATAAAAGTGCGCACACACTCTCTCACTTCCACACTAGAAAGTCATACTAGCAATAATGAAGAAAAAAAAAAATGAAAAAAAAACCTTCACCAGCCCACACAATCTCAGCAAACACATCCTTTGCCCATTTTGGAGAGAGTACGACAATAAAACCGGCCCTGTGTGCCCCGTGCTCCTGTGACCTTTGACCCCCTCAGTCCCTTCTGCTTGGGGTCGAGTCGATGGGAGACTAGAAGGAAGACCCCATGTCAGACCCCTGAGCGATTCTGCATCCACCATGGCTAAGCTCCCCCTCTAGTGTTCACACGTCTGTATTCCTCTAAGCAACCAAAGCAGCAGCCTGTGAATTCTTGCCCTGAGTTTATATGTTGTTTCATGTTGAATGCAACGCAGAGCAGCGTTCACTGGGCAGCATCTAGTTTTAATGCAGTTTTTACCAAAAAAAGCAGCAGATTTTGCTATATATGCCAGTTCTTTTGCCTGAAGTTACCTGATTGATCGCAAACATAATGTCTCAGTGCTTAAGACAGTACAATGGTACATGATTAAATACAATCATGTAAATTATGCCAACAATACTTCTTTAAAAATATATATAGGTTACACTTTAGTATAGGGACCAATTCTCACTAGGGCAAAAATCATAGTTAATGGTTTGTTAATACCCCAAACTGGACTTTAAAATAAAGTGTGACCAATATATATAAATAATTTTATTATTATTAAATATTTATATTATATTTTAGATAGATAGATAGATAGATAGATAGATTTGAAAAATGTAATAATATACAAATAAAAAATAACTTTTCTATCCAAACAAGTCTTTTTTAAATTTAATTTTTTAAATATTTTATATTTTAAAAAAGAACATTAAAGATACCATTCTGAGGCATAAATGTTCACATTGGACAATTTTGCGCTTTCTTACGTCTGCGGTGGTAGAGTGCTTTAAAGTGACGGACACAAGCAGGGGGACAGAGGGGCGCTTGCCTGCGGGGGATGCTAATTATGCACTCTCTCTCCAAATTAACCAACTTTCACTGGGACCCAACCTCCATCTGATGCACTCGGAGAACGGGCGGAGAGGAGGGTGAGACGAAGAGCATGAGAGAGAACAGCAAAGCTGGAAAACAGAAACAAACCAATAATCTTGTACTTTGCCTCTTGAAGGCGAGCCACAGTGCCTCTAATGTAGACAAGTCATTTTGTAGAAACCACTAACGCCCGCGGGAGACGGGAGAACACATCGCGGGCCGCCTTATTTCAAAGATCTTTTGCAATCAGCACCACAATGGAGGCCCTCATTTTATGCTGCTACATCATAAAAGTGCTCTTTTGTTACATTTCCATCCTTAAAAGGGCCTTAATCCCTTTCTTTTCAGGCAAGTCTATGGCAAATTCCACAGGGACATCCCATTCGCTGCAAGGGCTAGAGTGACCCACTCAGAAAGCAGCGTGCGAGGCTTTGAGCCTTTCTTCTCCTGCCACTCTCGTGAGAACATTAAATCGTACTTTTCATTCCCCTCACTGTGGGGGGACGCCCCTTAATGATGACAGAGAAAGAGAAATTCCTCCACTCGGGTCCTATGATACCATTCTGCTGTCAAGCAGGCGTCTCGGTGGACAGAGAATCAAACATGGCTTCCTGCAGGTGGAGTGGCGATGAAGGTCACACCGCAGCTCAGAGGAGCAGGGGGAGAGGCAGCACTTCAGAGGAGTCGCCAGCTTTCTCACAGCAAATTAAGTCATCCGTGAAAACATACGTCTCTTTAGCATTGCGTAAATGTTTGGCGTAATTGATCGCTCTGTTAGGCTGGTTAGTTTGATATTCGTGCCATTTTTGCAATGTTAGAACTTGTGCGTTAAACAGGCCACCAATCGTGTCACTACTTTCATCTCTAGCACACTTTATCATTGTAAGTATTTTCTCTTTCTTTAATCAGTTTCTAAAAAATAGCTTGCAGTCGGGTTTGGTTTTCATTGCCTTTGTGTGGCTCTGTCTCCGAGGGGAGCCGATTAATCAGTTTAAAATTGAGCCGTGTACCTCTAGTCACTCAGTACCCTTCTCAGCCTGGCCACTCGATGATGGGTGCTTCAATGAGAACATTGTACGTATATAAAACACTTGTCAATCAAGCCTTAAACTGTACCCCTGTCACCATTCATCCATGCGTCCCACATTTATCGTATCTTAGAATGAACTGATAAGCATTCTCAGCAAATGCCTTCCCATAAATATTTAACATTTAACAACAGATCTATGCAAAATATGACTACTGCATTATTATATCTTTCTTTCAAGAAATATCTACATTGAATAGATGTAATAGAATAGAAAAAAATAGATTATATAAATATCTAGAATTACACAATTCAAAAGTTTGGGGTCTGTAAGGTTTTTATTGTTTTTGAAAGGAGTCTCTTATGCTCACCAAGGCTACATTTATTTGATCAAAAATACAATAAATACAGCAAAAACTGTACTCTCTGTGTGTGTGTGTGTGTGTGTGTGTGTACAAGTAGAAACATGTTTTCTATTTGAATACATTTTAAAATCTAATATACAAATCTGAATTTACAGTGTAAAAGTTCACATTTGACTAATTTAATGCATCCTTGCCCAATTAAATGATTAACTTCTTAAAAAAACAATTATTTACAATATAATGCAATATGAAGTAATAATATTTTATATTCATATAAATGTATTTCTTTTTCTTGCATCTAAATTCACAAAAAATGAATAATGCAATATATAATTAGCCTCGTGAATAAATCACAATCTATAATAAGCCTTATTTACATAGAAAAGAGGTGTGTTTGTTCTGAAAATATTGAAGATGACTTAATTGAAATGATCACGCTGCCATTTAGTACCAGGTTAAGTTATATTGTGGGTGGTCAGTGAAATAGATGTAGTGCACAAAAAGTGGCGCAACTGAATTAATTTCTTATTCTTAATTATGCATTAATTTGTCATCCAGTATGACAAATAATTCCAAATTATGTCAAAATATTCCCAAACATCTGACAATCCCATTAACTGTTGACTTCCATACATAATTAGAGAAAAACTAGATGTGTGTGCATAGATAGGGAGTAGATGTAGTTTCTGGATTCTCTTTCTAAGCACACTGCATTGTCTATTCAGGTCAGCGGCAGAGGCACCCGGATGTTGAGGGTGTAATGCGGTGGGATTTAGGCAGGTGAAAAAGTCTGCCAGTGTTCCTGCTGATAGCTGGATAGAGACCTCAACAACACATCCCAAGCTTTGGGAGCATTTTACCATGAGTGTCAGTCCTTTGTAATGGATTTTCTGTCTCCAAGGGGTTAGTAGTGAGCAGAAGAGACAAGGAAATATGGTAGTGTGTACTGTGTGTACAGAAATGCAATTTCCACATCTTCTTTTGTGATCCCAGACTGAAAATTAAAGTCATGTGCGAGCCTTACAACATGCTCACATTAAATGCATTCACCCTTTGTGGTGTACAAGAACAAGCAGAGTTCAGCAACCTTGAACCAAACTTCATTCAGATGTATTGACGATGCTGAAAGTAGAGGTTTCATCAATGTACTGAATACTTGAAGTGCAAAAGGAATACTTGAATTTCTTTATCCAATAGGGACTCATCAATCAATGCTCAGCTAATCATTTTTTTTCAACCCCCTTCCCACTTACTGTTAGGCCAACATTCACCGCTGTAGCCTGCCAGAGCTGGCTGTAGTTCGAAGCCAGAAAGTGTATGAGCATGTGTGTTTTTAATTTACACTATAGTGCCAGTACAAATTGTCTGACAATTCTAACCACCTTCACTCAGATCTGAAGGATTATGTGGTGAAACATGGACAGTGTCCTGCGTGGTTAGGACAGAACCAACATATTACCAATCTATGACAAGCATTATCACCCCATAACATGTACTTTGTGTATTAACCACAGCATAGAGTGAATTCTTTGCATTGCTGTAGACTTCTGTCCAAATGTTTAGGATTATTATGGTTTTATTTTATTTAAAAAAAATTGTAAAGACATTAGTAAGGGCATATTAAATTAACTAAAGTGACAAAAAATATATTAATCATATTACACAAGAAAATAATATATTACAATAATAATATTACAAACATTTCAATAGCAATTGTAATAAATGCTGTTCTTTTGAACTTTCTTTTCATTATCCAGAAAAAAAGAATAAAAAATGTAAAAATAAAAACACAAAAACATAAGCAGTTTTCAACATTGACAATATGTGTCTTGATATGAAATGTATGATGAACACCAAATAAGCATATCTTAATAATTTCTGAAAGATCATGTGACAACATTTTTATTGGAGTCACAGGACTAAATTACATTTTAAAATTTATTAAAAATGTTTTTTAATTGTTGTTTACAATATGAATTTTATTGTATTTTTGATTAAATTAATGCATAAGTGAACATGGTGAGCATAAGAAACTTCTTTAAAAAAAAAAAAAAACAACCCCAAACTTTTTGAATGGCAGTATATGAGGTACATTTCTGAATCAAGGCCATAAAACTTGCATTAACGCTCAGTACGAACAGCAGAAATCCACATGTAAATATATAATATTTAAAAAGTTACTTCTCAGTTTCACTAAGACAGACCTCCGAGATTCTTCAAATAAGAGCTGCTTATGTTTGTAGCACTGCATTTGCGGTCGAGATCAAAAAGCAGACCAAGGTCTTCTCAAGGTCTACTGTACAAACTCAAACAGCAGCAGGACACCAGGGAGTGTCCCTGAATGCAAAACAGACCCAGCGTGGAGAACAGGAAATGAAAGCTTAATCCCTCCAACCTTTGACTTGCCTTGGCCTCTTCCATTCACCCAGCGAGCTATTCTATTCTTCTCCTGAACACAGTTCCCCTATTCCCTATTCATCCCATCTCTTCTCCTCATTCCTCTAGGAGAGAAAATAAAGAGGAAAAAACACAACTGTCTATGTTTACTCCTCTTAAGACTGACGCTAGCTGTTGCAGGTCAAATGAAGTAGCAGCTCCGAGCTCCATTTCCGATCCCTCTTCATTTTATTTCCCAACAATTTATTAAGCAATTAAAATTCTCCTATTACGCACTCTTTTATGCTGTCATTTTTTTAAGCAGAGTGAAATTATTACACCAAATCATAGCATAATTATCATAACATTACACTAATTCCCAAAGAAGTATTTAAATTATATGGTTGGTTGATTGCGAGATGAATTAGGGAACCGTTTTTCGACGAGTCTCATCCAAGCCAAATATGGATTAGACCTTGAAACACAAGAAGCTGCAAGGAAAGAGATGCGTCTTACCCGAGTCGTGGAGCAAAGTCCATAAAAAGATCAAGTAGCTGTCATTAAACCAAAAAATAATGCAGATGCTCTGAAGATCCGGTTTGCGATCTATCAAGGAAGAGACATCTTGTGGACAAGCGGTTCTCGGAAGCACGAGACTGCATAGTTTTAATTGAATTTAATGATTTGTAGTACACTGGGGGACAGTCTTTGTTAGCTGCTTTCCAAAAAAGGAAAATCCAGTCATAAAAGAGGTATTTTTAAATATCATAAGGTGATTAAGAAGTGTGGAGCACACCAGAAAATCATTTTGGTAAAATTAGTCATCCATTTAGGTGGATTTAGAGAAGCGCACTTACACATTTACTTGAAGGCACACACAGGCACGAGCAAATACTTCATAGTATTATCGTAGCCAATTACAAATACGTCCTTTTTAACTTAATATTGGCTTTAATGGATGTGGTTAAGCCACATATGAGTAGCATAATGGCACGCCTGAGCGCTCCATTGTGGATTTTAGGTGCATTAATTGCATTCATTGTAACCGAATTAACTCTCGATTAAGAGGGATCTAAAGCGCAACATACAGCACACCTCAGAATCACGTGGCTGCTTTGTTGGTGTCACTCTATACCATATGATGAGCTCTGTCCCGGCTCTGTTAGCATGTGGCTGTATGGATGGAAAAACAGAGGGGGAATTGAGAGCTATTCAATGCTCAGTGGGCCTTCGTATTCACTTACACCCCCCATTGCTTATAGAATTGAACAGGGCTTTGATCCCCAAATCTAATTGTTTAGTGTTGCACAAATCAAATAAGTGGCTAGTGGATTGCTTATCCGAATGAGTTCAAACAAGACCTCATTTTGGGAGGAAAAATGTGGGCGTGCGCGTTATCAATTACGAGCGTGCACTAAGACAACATGCACATCTCTAACGATATAAATTATGCTAATGAGCTTGATTAGCAAAACACATTCAATATGCAAAAGATTGGTGTCTGCTGAAGTGGTTATCAGTCTCACAGGTAAGAACTGTCAAATCCAGCCATGGTCTCAATCCCAGGCCTTTCAAATTTCTACTTTCATCATGCTCTCGAGTGCAGCCGGCTCACAATGGAGAGTGTTTACCCCGGCGTATTCCCGCAAACAGCAGCGGCACAAAAAAAGATTGGTCTGTCTCCGCGCCTGGCTCATTGTGCGGACGTCAGTAAAGGGCTTTTTGTGCCATTGTCCGACGTGTCAGGCAGAATGAGAGGGGGTGTTAAGAGGTGCAAAGATGTGGGAGCACACCTGCTGAGCTGGCCCAAGCAAACCCTCTTTCTCCCCTACTATTAATTTGTGTTGCTCTGAGAACTCCTTTTGTTGTCACGGAGCTGTTGGTGGCTACATGTTTGAAGTGTCACAAGTGTCAGTCTTTATTACATTCAGCGCGAGGATGGCCAATGAGAGATAGCGAGAACGACAGAGCATGAGAGAAATAAAGGCTAATAATAATAGCCCCGCTCCAGCCTAAGAAACCTAATGTGTCACGAATTAAGAAAACTTGGCAAGGCTACCTGGGACTGTGATGTTCCGGACGATTTCAGTGCTGGAGGTTGTCACGCTAGCTAATGCCCGACTTTGAGGCTCAATTGTGGCACTATTTGTCAGCGATCATTACCAATGGACTAACATAATTCCCGCCGCTGATTAAAATGTCTTGTAATTTAACAAAGACACAGGATGGATTAATCCACTGCTAACTAACAGAGTTGGGATATTAATATGACTAGAGAAGAAACAGTGCATAATAAAGCTCTGACTATGCCGGTAGACAGATATAATGTAATATTAAGAGTTAATCTTTTTTTTTTTTCCTTTTAATTATTTCCCCATAAATTATCAAGTTTGCACAAAAATTAGGTCAGATTTTTTATTATTATTTAAATAATCTAAATCTAATAATTTTATTATTAGTTTAAATAAGAAATGTTAACTTTTTTCAACAAGGACAATTGATCAAAGATGACAGTAAAATGCATAAATGTTACAAAACTTTTGAACTTTCTTTTCATAAAAATAAATCCTGAAAAAAAAATTTTTTATCAGTTTCCAGAATGGTTTCCAATATTGACAGTAATAGGATATAATTCTGCTATTATCAAATAAGCATATTCAATAAGCACCAATATAAATATATTCAATTAAATATATTCAAAATATTTTTGAAGGATTTTTAGTTGGATCTTTTGTCACTGTCATATATATGTGACCCTGGACCACAAAACCAGTCATAAGGGTCATTTTTTATTGAGATTTATACTGAATAAATAAGCTTTTCATTGATGTATGGTTTGTTAGGATAGGACAATATCTGGCCGAGATACAACTATTTGAAAATCTGGAATCTGAGGGTGCAAAAAAAAGAAAGAAATCAAAATATTGAGAAAATCGCCTTTAAAATTGTCCAAATGAAGTCAATGCATATTACTAGTCAAAAAATAAGCGTTTGATATGTTTACGGTAGTACATTTACAAACTATCTTCATGGAACATGATTCTTACTTAATATCCTAATGATTTTTTGCCATAAAAGAAAAATCGATAATTTTGACCCATACAATGTATTTTTGGCTATTGCTACAAATATATCCGTGCTACTTAAGACTGATTTTGTGGTCCAGGGTCACATATATATTCAACCTAGGCTCATTGGAAATACGTGTCTCTACATACATTTCTGCAAAACTGAAAAAACGTACCTATATGTACGATTCACTGCAGTTTCCAGTTGAAATCAACACTAGAGGCAGTAAAACTCTGACAACTTTTATTCCTTTTCACACGAAGTATGACTTACAGGAACAGTTTTGATTATTTTCTCCCAGTTACTTGCAGAATGGTATGTTATGACTTCTAAACAATTTTAACATCCTGCACGATTTGAAAACTGATACTTTTGAACGTTTTCGTCACATATACAGCTTCATATGTATGAGTTTACTAACTCAGTAAGTTTACTCGGTAGCTCACGCGATACAGCATTGCACTTAGGTGATGAAGAGCTCCGGTACGAATCCCGTCAAACTACAGTTCAACAAAACAGTTCAATCTGCATAAGGAAGTTAAAATAGCATGGCTGCATCAGCGAATACGTTTTTATATTACTTTTGCATTTGTTAACACTTTCGGGTAGGTTTAGGTTTGGGTTTGGTGTAGGGGATACTTCCAACTTCATAGAGCTTAATCTTTAGCGACACTCACTGGATATTTGAATTATGAATGGCGGCAAAACGTACCTCAAGCAGCATAATAAAAACACTGCAATACGTGCCTGTACCAACGTAATAAAAACGTGTCACGGTCACGTATTAAACGTGTGTTTTAGCGCTACTCTATGGACATTTCACTTTGAAACTGCCGCGAAACGTGCTGCAAGGTACATAATTACGGTGTTGCAGAAATGTATGTAGAGACACATATTTCCAATGAGCCTGGGTTGTATATATTACAGTTACAGTGTTATAGTTAAAAAAACAAAAACAAAACAAAAAACATTGGGCCTCTTTGACTTTCATAGTAAGGACAAACATACATAATTTTCAAAATATCTTAATTTGTGTTCTACAAAAAAAATATATATATATTGATTGACGCTAAAACAAGAAGACTTTCGCTTTATATTTAAGCATAATATTTGCAGTAAAGAGATCAATGGCTATTTGATTACTAGAATATCTAGAATATTAGAATATCAGCATTACATAATTTGGAGAAACTACTGTTTTTAATAAATAGGTACTGCCCACAGCAAAGCCATGCACACAAACCCTACTGATTCTTATTAGTTGCTGTATTCACAGGCTCAAAAGTGAGAGCCGATGTAAAATATCCATAATTGCTCTCATCGGCACTTCATTTGGAGCGAGCAATATTGGGAGGGAAACCCGTTGTGACCTTTTGCTTATTCTAATTCCCCAGCAATAAGGCCACACGAAGGTGATCACTGATGCACATAATGGCACACTTACCGATACATGGATCTACACAGAATAGTGGATAGAGAGATGAGACATGGACGAAAATCACGCGCCACTTGCTCTGTGTTCAATGGTGGGTGTTGATGAAGCCGGAGCAAGTGCATTTGGGCTGTTCACCGGAGCCCCATATGGTGTTCCTGGTCCGTGTCATTGGCTTGTTACAATTCTGACTACCAGCCAAGGAACTAGAGTGAGAGAGACAGAGAGAAAGAGAGAGCCAGGCCACCAAAGACAGTGCTACAAACCAGAATGGTCCAGGGTCAACAGTACCATAATTACTTTCAAATGTCAGCCTACAATAAAATACAACAGTTCATCTGGCAGAGAGCAAATTAGCTTTGACCATGGCGTAATTACCCTTTCCAGAAGAGCCATTAGCAGAGATCAAATCTGCCCGTCCAGTGTTTGAGGAAAGGCCATCAGAGTACACTCCACCTGACAAGGATGCACATTTGCCATTTTGCAAGGTAATTAATTGTCCTTATAATAGAATTTTTTATATTTGACTCTGGAATTGAAAAGTGTAATAACCTGCCAGCTTTATCTTAAAGCCTTAAAAGTTTCAAAGACCCATCTTTTTATTTCAAGGGTGTCTTTCCTTTTTTGACAAGTTGAGAGACTATGAATCGGCTGGTGCAGGATTACTAGTAGCCCATGCTGCAAAAACCAAAACACCATGTAAAACCTGCATATTCCTTAGTTTTTAAGTATTTTTTTTTTATTTAAGAATGTAATACTTTTATTCAGACTGGATGCATACAATTGATCAAAAATGACAGTAAAGACATTTAGGATATTAGAATATTTCTATTTCAAATAAATGCTCTTCTTTTGAACTTTCTGGAAAAAAAATATTCACAAAAATTATGTAGTACAACTTGTCAGTTATGATAATAAGAAATGTTTCACCATATTAGAATGATTTCTGAAGGATCATGTGATACTAAAGACTGGAATGATGGCTGCCAGAAATTCAGCTTTGTCATCACAGGAATAAATTACATTTTGAAATGTATTAAAATGCAAAAACTGTAAAAAAAAAAATGTGTTTACATTTTAAATTGTAATATTTCACAATATTACTTTATTTACTGTATTTTTAATCAAATAAATGCTGCCTTTGTGAGCATAAGAGATTTCAAAAACATTTTAAAAAATGGTTTGTTCCAAATGGAACAGAGAAAATCCTCCTTAATTGTTGACAACACTGCATTGTACACAGCGTCTTATTGTCAGAACACTGAATTATTAAATACTGATAAGCTTTCTATACTAACCACTCATCAAGTGCATTGACTTCTGCTCCTAAACAACCGCAAAGATAAAGTCTTAATGACTGTGAGGATACACCATTATCCTCCCTGTTAGAAAGTGAGGGCAGTACAGATAGGGTTCATTGTCCTGACTGAAATTCTTTAGTTATTTCCGCAGAGATGCATTAAGGTGGATTTCTTTATAAGAAGTAATTGCATTCAAAGCACACATTCCCTTAGTCCAAGTGCACAAAGCAGCAAGCAATGAATAGAGTGCAGAAAACCTGTGTTCTTTGTTCTTGTCATCCTTAAAACTAATTAGAAAATGCCAATCTCCAATTAGCTAATGTGCTTCTGTTGACCTCTCAACAATGGCCAACGGTTAAGTTTGTGATGATTAACATTTCAGGAACTTCATCTACAGCCTGAAACTTGGTGATGTTTGATATTAGAGAGCGATTACTATGCCGAGCACTTGTCTAAGGTCATGTGACTTGTACTGGAAGAGCATTATGACAGAGTCTACAAAATAATTCTGTAGTAAGGAGAAGACCGAATCATTCACAGTTAACTCACAAACTTTGTTTGGAGTAATTTGGAGTGGTTTCTCACTCCATTAAAAAATAAATAAAATACATAAAATAAAATAAAATAAAAACAGTAACAGGGCACTTAAGAATAGAGACAAACAAATTGCTGAATAAAGGGAAATATGCAGTACTGTATAATAATGAGGTGTAACCTACAATCAAATGACACCAGTTGCCAAACTGTAATAGTTTTATGCAAGTTTTACATTGTTTTAAATTATTTACATAATTTCTATAACATTTTTACAAATGTGGACAACTCAATAAGGGGGTTTTGTCAAATTTAGCTCACTTCTGCAACAAATTTACCCCCAAAAGATGCACACACACACAACAACTTGCAATATTTGTTGGCACTAGATGTTTTTAATAAGCATGCATTAAATCAAACTATGAATGGTTATTTGTAATATTCCATATTTACAAGAAAAACAAGCATCTTAAAATGTAGCAAGCTACTTTTGCCATTTGTAACATAACTAGTTATTATTTCTAAAGTGTAGCTTAATTATCTTTACATTTTCTGTCAGGAAATTAGCTTTTTTTGCAGTATGAGAAAAATTTAAATAAATCAGTTGTGCAAAATAGCTGCACTGAAAAGTTATGAAATCCCACCATCATTGAATCATTTTAATTTAGTCAATACTGCAAATCAATAAGGGACCAATTAAGTCAAGTAAAAGTTTTACCTTTAAAATGTGAGAGGGAAGATTGGCACAAACTTGAATACATTATTCTTAATAGCAATATAGTGGGCGACTCAATAGCGAGTTGTGGGTTCGCTGAGGCACTGTGTCATCTAACGCTCCTACAGTAGACTGAGAAAAAACACGCAACCATGCTAAGTAATGCTAAGTAGTTGAAAATATGCCTGTTCAATGATATATCACACACTCCAATCCTCCCAAGATATGCAAATTCACCTCAATACCAGTGCATATGGGATTATGCCCTTATACGGGTACGGCAAGGAGATTAAGACATGACCTGCTTTTCTCACAATACCTGCAAGTGAGGCATGAAGCATCAGTAATGGTGATGAAAGCCATTACGATCAATTTTCGTAAGCCCCTGTGTGTTCAATAACGCATAGGTGCTGCTTATTTCCTGGCCGATTATTACTGTAAATTCCTGCCGCCTTTTGTAGGCTGCTTCCTGGCATGCCGATTAGCGGGGCGAGAGCCGCGTGATGAGGAGAGAGAGAGAGGAGCCAGGCCTGGGAGCCAGCTTTCTCCAGAGCTGTGAATGGAGGATTAAGCTCAGGGAGCCGGGCATGGACAGGTGCCCAGCCGAGATGCAGAGCTTCCCAGGTACGTGCCCCAACTACATCTGGCCCCGTTTCCCCCTCTCACTGTTTTTTTGGCTTTATCAAAATACCGCTGGGTTGAGATTGTCAGAGGAGCTCCTGAGTTGGCAGCGGCCACCGTGATTAGTCATATTGAATTATGCGTTGCGAAGATGTCCCCGCATCTGACGCGCGCACACGTGCGAGTTTATTTCCTCCCCGAACGCCCCTCAAACTGCTCTTCCTGCGTTTATGTTTGGTGACAAGAAGACGCAGATGTGGGTAAACAGGATTATAGCCACGGTTCTGCTGTCACACACATCTCATAATTCGCATGCGTTCCTGACAGGCTTGGTGGCATTTAAAGTTACCTAACATTTGCCTTGGCGTGCACCACAGACCCAGGTGCAAATGAGGGCATCAGCCGGAGGTGAGCGGTGAACGGCTACGATCCCATTTTTATTTTTCGCAGGCATTTGACTATCGAATATGATGCATTCTTCACTTTGCTGTATTGTTTCAGGCAGTTCGAAGATTAAAATCGTCTTCATTAATTTTATCTTGGACATAAACTTTTAATACGCCCACGATCACATGACTTCCAGGGCCGTTTAAATGACTCCAACCTGTAATTACTGATCCAGCACTCAATTAAAATAATTTGATCGAAATTATTCAGTGGTTTTAAATACAAGCCTCAAGCTACATAACAATATTCAGAGCCATAACCGAGAACATGTTTCTGCTTGAGAGGAAAAAGTATGTTCTTATCCATATGATAACAGGAAAAATTCTGGAAAAAAAATGGGAATAGATGAAGGGGGAAAAAATAGTAAATAAATAAATATTTTTACATCGTTCCATAAAAGTGGCAAATTTATGCACTCATACAAATTAACTTTTGCACCGGTATGAATTCAATTAATGCACCAACAGTGTGGCAGCAATCACCGAATGCAGGCCATTGTGGATTGGGGTGTAACCTCTCTCTTGATAAACAGACAGTTATAAAGCTGAGTGCCACGGTCACTGAACAACTATTAACACCAGCCATGCTGGCCATGCTCTGTTAATGGACTGTGAAAAAAATTATCTCTCAAGCTGAAAAGGCCAACAGAAGGAGATCAAGGTTTATTATGGGCATTATTATAATGGAAAACGAATAGCACCGACTTGGTAGCAGAACTGAGAGAGCAACTATAAACAGAAAACAATGCCTATTTTCACTATATAACTGTAGCAAGAGGCTCTTCAGCTGTAATTCAGACAGAGTGTAGCAGCGTCTGTCATTGCATTACAGGTTTAGAATAAATTTGATGTGAAAGTAGCCCAGCTTAGCAGTTTTTTCTCATCATGTTTATTCCATGTTTAGCAGAATTAATCGTTTCAGATTCAGCCTTTTACAGGTCAGTTATCACCTCATTCTGTCAGCTCTGAATTAAACGGATATTTGTAGGCTATGTATTTATTTATTGCATCATTATAACTCTATGGAAATGCTACGGTCTTGACTGAATCATTTACTGTGATTCTCTTCAAATATTTGCTTTAATATATATGTATATATTTAATTTACAATTATATTAATTGTCATTAATAGTATAGTTGTCTATTAAAAGTAACAATGGATGGCTTAATTAATGTATGACACAAGATAGCAACAATCATTAACTGGACAAAGGCTTTCCTAGTTTCCTAATCTCCCTTCTTACAGGCAACCAAAGATG
Source organism: Schizothorax lantsangensis (assembly GCA_027422415.1). NCBI lineage: Eukaryota > Metazoa > Chordata > Actinopteri > Cypriniformes > Cyprinidae > Schizothorax > Schizothorax lantsangensis. The sequence continues at coordinate 20,926,517 of CM049842.1, read as the reverse complement.
TGCAATGCTTATGTGTCACAATGATTTGCTGACTTTTTGTAAGAGTTAATTAGCAAAATGTAATCTCATTAGCTGATGTGATGTCATGAGAATGCATGCATGCTGATGTTAACCTAAAGAACCAACATATTCATAAGCCATGTTGTACCCATGCAAATGGCAGTTTTTGACAACTGTTTTTGGATCAATGTAAATGCATCTTTTTTTGCGGTTGTTTTGTATAATTTAACACCACAATGACATCTAGACTAGACCAATGAATAAACACCATGTGATGTGTGATAAATAAATAAAGTTAGATATGTTTCACATTATTTTAATATTTGATCTTTGAGTAATATTACTGTTCTTCAAAAATGTTCATTTTTCTGTTTTCCTCTTTCTTTGTATTAAACCTATATAGACTCATTGATGTGTCTAAAGCTATATCGATAACTATATGGACAACTAGCTAAATATTTTTCTCTGTTGCTTTAAATTACATTACAGATTAATAATGGCTGAGGTGTTGGATGAAGTATGATATAAAATGTTTCATGCATTTCTGTAATTATAATATGGCCTATATAATGTTCTTTATATAGCAGTCACACTATAATCTATAATCTTAAATAATTAAAAATTTTGATGCACTAACTTCTGTAAGAACAACCAGTAATAACAGAAAGAAATGTGGGGGGTGGGAAATAGGGCACAATGTACCGTATTTAAATGATTTAATTTTATTTTTAATTTTATTTTTTCAGGGTTAATGGAAATGTCCTTAAAATGACTGGATAATGTCCATATATAATGCATATTATGCATATTATAATGTAAGCTATTTTATCTGGTTTTGTATAAAATATGGTGAAAACATGAAGTTATCAAATTCGATAAGTTTTATTCCAAAAGGCCACTTAACCACACACACAAAGCATTCTTCTGTAGATAAATAACTCAAGACCACTCTTTAGGAAACTAAAGTATGATTCCTTTCAAGTCCTCTAAACTCATCTTAACTTCCCTAAACAAACTTTTTCCCCTTCTTCTGACCCTCTCTGTCTTCTCTGGCCCTCAGAAACATAACAAAATCAAAGCTAGATCAAATGCGGAGTGAGGGAGGGGAGGGAGGTGGTGGGTGGCCTGGACCCTGTCCAGGGTGCTCCAAACCAGCTGGTCCCTGCAAACAGCACCCTGATCTGGGCTGCTTCTAACCGCCAGCCAACACACAGCCACTCTCTCAGCTTCACTCTTGCAAGTGCACCACAAATTAGCTGTTGAACTGATGCCACAGTACAGCGCTATGGGGACTCCAGACGAAAGTTAGCTAGTGGTTCTTCCAGCATAGTTTTGACCCCACTTCATGCAGCTTACTGGCGGCAGGAACTTCCTCCTCCAATGGCTTCATTTTCAACTGCTAGTTCAAGAAGATTTTACAGAGGTTTCTATACTCCTTCAGGCTCAAATCACTTTCAGACTAATATCACATAAATTATATATGGAAATGGAGGTCGGTCTCTGGCCCTTACATAATGTAATCTTATTATAATTGAAAGACGTTTGCTATTTTGGTGCTTCAGTAAATAGTAGTATATTTTTATATTTTCTTGCTTATGATGAAAGACACACATTTTATTAACATGTAGTAAGTCTTTTTTTTTTTGGTGGGGTGGGGGGTGGGGGATTAACTAAGCAACTTGTAGTTGGATTTTCCGCCCAAAGATGATGTAAAACTGTGCCATAGTGGAGAAATCAAAATGTTATTGTTTAACTATCCGAACCAACCCCAACTTAGCAACCAATGGTGTGAATTTAAATCGACCATTTGGTGTTTTGTAACCATTCCTTTCGTTTTTGTGACACTAGCAGCATACAAATAACTCTTTTCCATTGAATGTTTGCAGTTTTTTTCCCCAATGTACAATTATAGAGCATTGTCAGATACTGTAAAAATCATTCAGTTTATATATAAACTGGTGTAGGATTTACAGTGAAACAATTTTCACTCAAATATTACTAGTGAATTTCACAAATAATGTGTAAATGTGAAATATGGGTATCTCTTGTTCTTTGAAACCACAATAATGGTTTTATTTACATACAATTCATGTTTTTTGAAGACTGCTGACGGTTAGATTATTTTTTTTTTGTCAAAGCAATGATCCAGAAGACGAACATTGACACCCTCCACAAAGAGGGTAAGTCACAGAATCTGTGGTCATACCATACTGAAAGGGGTGTAACAAACTGTTTACAGAGTGCTGTATCAAAGCATATTAAATGCAAAGTTGACTGGAAGGAAGAATTTGGGTAGGAAAAAGTGCACAAACAACAGGGATGACTGCTCACCAAGCTTGAGAATACTGTCAAGCAAAGCCGATTCAAAGGCCCTCACTTGTGAGAGCTTCACAAGGAGTGAACTGAAGCTGGAGTCTCTTCAGTGCAGCAAGACTGTGCTGTCACTGAAGCACGTTCAGACGTCTAGCACAGCCTCCAAAGCAGGAAAAGGGCTACCAAGCCACTTCTGAACCAGAGACAACATCAGAAGCATCTTACCTGGGCTATGGAAAAAAGAACTGGACTGCATTAAATTGCTCAAAAGTAAAGACATTTATAATGTCCAAAGTCCTCTTTAACAAAAAACAAACAAACAAAAAAAAAACATCAGATAAAGAAAGAATCCTGAAAAAAATTTTGCATTTCATTTGGAAATCAAGGTCCCAGAGTCTGGAGGAAGAGTGCTTGAAGAGGCACATAATCCATGTTGCTTGTCCACTGTGATTTTTAAAAGATTTGACACTGAAGTCCACTGGAGTAAGACTGCTGAAAACGCACTTTGCCATCTACCAGGAATAAAAAAATAAAATTTAGAGCACTTCTATATATATATATTAACATGAAAACAGTTATTCCTTCTGCTGGCAAGCTTTATGGAGATGCTGATTTCATTGAACCGTTCGGTACAGCAGGCTTTCGGTTGGCACCTGCCATTACACACGATTTGTTGACTAATCCTATTACATTTGGAAAAGGTACCAAAAGCTGGTTCAATGACCATGGTGAAATTACTGTTTTCAGCTTGCCATTGGCCAGCAAACTCGCCTGACCTGAACCCGACATAGAGAACGTGCTGTCTGCCCCGCAACCTCCCCTTGCTGGGGTATTGTCAAGAGGATGATTTTGATGAGATAGCCACCAGACCTGTCAAAAAACATTATGCAGATAAGAGATTTGGCATTTCCAATTAATGAAGGCCACTGTTACATTCTTATTTTTATTAGAAACCTATTATTATTATGAAGTTACTTTATTATTTAATTAAAATTACATATTTCCACCTCAGCAGTAATTACCACAAACTGATCACCTCCATGCCACGCCGATAAATTGAGGCATTTACTCCTAATTAAAGTTTTTAAAAAAGGAGCCCCTAAAACCAAGTCTATTGAGCTATACATAGATACAGTCCTAAATTAACATACTTTCCAGAAGGCCAACAATTCACTAAAAATCTTTTTTTCAAGCAACCGACTTTCAAAAACAATTGGTTTAACACAAAATGAAGTTTCTCAAAAAATTTGTTTCACTATTACAGGCCACAAGAGAAATATTAAGAATAAATGAAAACTTGAGAGAAAAGCGGCGTCAGTGCCGAAAGCTTCGTCATTCCGTTTTTACTTTAATTTCTGCTTATAGTGACTAAGATTAAGACTAAGATGTTCACCGGCATAAATTGTGCATGCTTGTGTGATATCCATTGGCTTACCTTCATGGTATAAAAAGAAATATTTCCAACATTGCGACGTAACCAATTACCCTGCACCCTACGAAAATGTACCGAACCGTGACACACTGTGTCGTATCGAACCGAACCATGAATTTTGTGAACCGTTACACCCCTAATATACAGTGTACGGAAAGTATTCAGACCCCCTTAAATTTTTACTCTTTGTTATATGCAGCCATTTGCTAAAATCATTTAAGTTTATTTTTTTTCCTCATTAATGTACACACACACCCCATATTGACAGAAAAACACAGAATTGTTGACATTTTTGAATTAAAAAAGAAAAACTGAAATATCACATGGTCCTAAGTATTCAGACCCTTTGCTCAGTATTTAGTAGAAGCACCCTTTTGATTTAATACAGCCATGAGTCTTTTTGGGAAAGATGCAACAAGTTTTTCACACCTGGATTTGGGGATCCTCTGCCATTCCTCCTTGGGTTTGTTCAAATCTTGTTGGAAGGTAAACCTTCGGTGTTTTAAGCCACTTTTATGAGCAATAGTACATCATCACACGCATCTCTCCACAAATAACTTAATCCCCTTGATTCTTAATACTGTGTTCTTAGTTCCTTTGAATTCCTGAGTTAAATATATGAGTGTCACAGCAAAGGGTCTGTGACAAAGAGTGAAAAATTTAAGGGGGTCTGAATACTTTCCGTACCCACTGAATGCATCTTATTTACTGTAACTTATTTCTAGATTCATTACACAAGATTTCACAGACACCCTTGAGTTGAGGAAATATTGATCTGCTGGTGTTGGTCCAACATTTTTTCCCGCCACAAACTGATCACCTCCATGCCACGCCGAATTGAGGCAGTAATTAAAGCAAAAGGAGCCCCTTGGTAAATTAACATACTTTCCAGAAGGCCAACAATTCACTTTGGTCTTATGAAGTATTCTAATTTGTTGAGATCGTGAATTGGTGGGTTTTTGTTAAATGTGATTAAAAAACCAAAGACTTAAACTACTTCAGTCTGTGTGCATTGAATTTATTTAATACACAAGTTTCACAATTTGAGTTGAATTACTGAAATAAATTAACTTTTCCACGACATTCTAATTTATTGAGATGCACCTGTATATACAGTTGAGGTCAAAAGTTTACATGCCCCTTTCAGAATCAGCAAAATGTTAATTATTTTACCAAAATAACAGGGATCATACAAAATGCATGTTATTGTTTAGTACTGATCTGAATAAGATATTTCACATAAAATATGTTTACATATAGTCCACAAGAGAAAATAATAGTTGAATTTATAAAAATAACAACGTTCAGAAGTTTACATCCCCTTGATTCTTAATACTGTGTTCTTACCTGAATGATCCACAGCTGTTTTTTTTTTTTTTTTTTTTTTTTGTGATAGTTGTTCATGAGTCCCTTGTCCCTATGTTACTTATTTTACCAAAATAACAGGGATCATACAAAATGCATGTTATTGTTTAGTACTGACCTGGAGCCTGTACCATGATGGTAGATGAACAAATTCAGAGTAACAGGATTAGTTTTGAGTTGACAAAACCAAACCACTCCAATCTGGCTTTGTTGGTACCATGATGCTGATCATCAACTTTCTTTGTCAACTCAGGCTTTGAGCCCCCCTTTCAGAATTTTTTGGTTTTGGCCAGACAATTTTTTTTAGTACTAGTGACCTTTAATTTGGAGCAAGAGAAACTGGGGGAGTGACTTTTTTGTGTCAGACATGTGTCACTTTGCTCACATCTGATTGGTCCAATTTCAGTTTGAGATCTTTAACTCAGAACATAGCCTGCCCCGGAGCAGGTTAGCTGTGGAGTGTAAGTTACTATGGCAATGAACACAGCTAAAAGCCAAGCCACTTTCATGGTACCTAAAACCCAGGAATGGTGCAAACTAAACTGAAACTTACTAGCCAGCTAATCTGGCTTCATGGTACAGGCCCCTGAATAAGATATTTCAAATAAAATATGTTTACATATAGTCCACAAGAGAAAATAATAGTTGAATTTATAAAAATGACGTTCAAAAGTTTACATTCCCTTGATTCTTAATACTGTGTTCTTACCTGAATGATCCACAGCTGAGGTTTTTTGTTTGTTTGTTTTGTGATAGTTGTTCATGAGTCCCTTGTTTGTCCTGAACAGTTAAACTGCTGCTGTACTTCAGAAAAATCCTTTAGGTCTCACAAATTCTTTGTTTTTTCAGAATTTTTGTGTATTTGAACCCTTTCCAACAATGACTGTGTGATTTTGAGATCCATCTTTTCACACTGAAGACAACTGAGGGACTCAAATGCAACTATTAAAAAAGGTTCAAATGCTCACTGATGCTTCAGAAGGAAACACAATGCATTAATGCTGAAAAAACGAAGAATTTGTGGGACCTGAATATTTTTTTCTGAATAACAGCGGGCAGTTTTACTGTTCAGGACAAACAAGGGACTCATGAACAACTATCCCTGAACCAAAAAGACAACAAAAAAACAGCAGTGGATTATTCAGGTAACAACAAAGAATGAAGCATATATGTAAACTTTTGAACGTGGTCATTTTATAAATTCAACTATTATTTTCACTTGTGGACTATACAGTATGTACACATCTTTTATGTTAAATATATTATTCAGGTCATTACTAAATACAAAATAACATGCAATTTGTATGATCCCTCTTATTTTGGTAAAATAATTAGCATTTTGCAGATTCTGCAAGGTGTATGTAAACTTTTGACACTGAGGACAACTGAGGGACTCAGATGCAACTATTACAGAAGGTTCAAATGCTCACTGATGCTCCAGAAGGAAAAAAAAACATGCATTAAGAGCCGGGGGGGTGAAAACTTTTTGCATTTAAAGATCAGGGTCAATTTAACTTATTTTGTCTTCTGGGAAACATGTAACTTCTGGGAAACATCTTCTGTAGCCTCTGAAGGGCAGTACTAAATAAAAAAATATGATAGTTAGGCAAAATAAGAAAAATGTACACATCTCCATTCTGTTCAAATGTTTTCACCCCCCGGCTCTTAATGCATCGTTTTTCCTTCTGGAGCATACACATACATAAATAAATGTTACTAACCCTATACTTTTTAAATGTAATATATTTAGACTAATGGAAAGAGCTAAACATTTATATAAAAATAGGATCTCAATCAAATGCCAAGATTTGAAGGGCCCACACTTGGACAAAGTACTTAGAAGTGGTTCTTATCCACAGATAAAAAGAAAGAAAGTGAAAGAGCAAAAGAAAGACAAAACAATTGAGGTAACAAAGGGGACAGAAGGGAGAAACGCAATGTAGCGCATAACTGCACCTTTTCTCTCCTTTTAGCCAAAAGGGGTTTTATCCCTGGCTCTCAATTCACCTGTTTCCAAATAAATCGAGAGAAAAAAAAGAAGATTAACTCCTAACTGTTTCGCCCACCAATATACAAAGAAACGGCTGAGGCAAAAAAAAAAAAAAAAAAAAAGATGAGAGGGTTGGCAGCATTGTCCTGAGCCACTTAAATCTTATTTCCAATTCACAAAAAGTGTTATTTGACTTGGCAAGGTGAGCTGCTATGCATTGTAGGCCAGCAGGACATCTAATCATAGGGACACCGAGTTTGCGGGCAGCCCCTTCCATGCAGCATTAGCCTCAGCTTGTGACCTTAAGCTAAGAGGGTGGTTCGGCCCACAAGAAAATACGAACAGAAAGAGAGGAGGAGAAAAAGAAAAACAGAGAATAGCATTAACCTTTGCTTGAAGTTCAGGACTGATTTTCGAGTCGCCCTCTGCGCACAAATCCAGCAAGGGGAAAAAGTAGAAACTGAAAGGAGGAAAAAAACGTGTTTAAAGAGGAACAGGGTGCTGCAAAAGAAGTCAGCACAGCCTGGCAGGGTTCTGTCTGTGGATATGGACGTGCAAACATGGACGGCACTAGTGTTTTCATTTTAAACATTTACAAATGGACCTCTTAAATGATGGCCTGGAGTTATACAGCAATATCAAATTATGGCTGTAAGAGAGGCAATGTTTTTAAGGACCTGGAAAATCAAATAAAATGGCTCAGTGATTGGCTCAAAACACACAACCAATTTTCCCCACTTATCTTAAGCAGTAAATCCACAATTTATGAGCTTATATGTCAATTTATGTACCTCTGAGAGAACAAATATGATTTATTGGCCTCCATTTCATGCCAGAGTGATAAACCAGCAAAAGGTGATGGGGAAATATATAGGCTGTATGTCTTGTGCAGTAAACAGAGTGAAGGACCGCTTAAAGAACCAGACAGCAATTACCCTTCAAAATGTAATGCCGCTTAAATACTGTATTTATGATGGCAAAAAAGAAAGGATATGTAATTTCGGAATTTGGGGTGGGAAAAGACCCCCAAAAAATGATGCACTGGCATTAAATCAAAACAATGAAACAAACCAGTGAACTAAGGCCAGCCCTTACCAAAGCAGATATAAATAATATCGAACATCTGAAGAAAGTAGGAAGCAAAAGATAATTCCCACTGCCCTGTGAGGGGGAGGACAGGAGAAAAAATCCAAGAAAAAATATAAAAAAGAAGTGATAATGCCAAGATTGGAAGATTAATTCTGTGGAATGGTTATGAGAAACACTGGCAGTGCCTCAAGGGTCAGTTCTGGCGGCTTTTGGCAGAAACCCTCGCGATGTGCTTTGAAGGGAGATCGTTTTACATCCTACCTCTGCCCGTAGGGACAGACCATTTCCTCTTTCCCACTATAACACGAATGTACCTTTTCCATGCATTTCTATCTTTGATCTAAGATATATTACTCACTAGCAAATGTAAACAAGCAGTTTTGTTGTAAAAAAATATTGTTTCCTGCTGTTAAGATTTACCAGTATTAGGCTCATTGGAATATCTATAATCTGAGTTGTGGTTTGAGTTGCTGTATTTGCCTCCGACAGCAAGTCTGCTGTTCCTCTATATTATAGGTTTTGTAGGCTACTAAACACAAATATAAAGGGCCATACTAATTTAAGAACCAATATGGAGCTTTTTAAAGTGGATTTGTGCACAATTTTATCCTCATAATATTTATTTAAAATTAAGCAAACATTTTAAATGGAACCAACATTTTTTAACAACTAAACAAATTATGTTCGGTCAGTTACTGAAATTGTTTTCCAAATGTGTGGACACCCATCACTGTATAACCTAGTTAGAAATTCAATCTACGTGGCTTACCTATGAGCTTCTCAGATACATATCAGATTTGTATTCACTAAACTGAATATTCATACAATTGCAAATGTATGATAAACTGATTAAATGACAGCTCTTAACAGCATGCTGCTCATTACACAACTCTAGTATGTAAGTATCTCTGGATCAGGTCATAATGACTCAACACACTCATGCACATAAATCCAAACAAGGGCTACTCACAGTGAGAGAGATTTCAACACCGCACTCCCATTAGTACCACAGGAAGAAAGAAAAAAAAAACAGCAAACGCCAGTTGGCAACTTGGCATTCACTTTTCATTGCAATTACTGTATGTACAGTTGAGGTCAAAAGTTTACATACACCTTGCAGAATCTGCAAAATGATTTGTGACCCACAAATTCTTCGGTTTTTCAGCATTTTTTGCATTAATGCATTGTGTTTCCTTCTGAAGCATCAGTGAACATTTGAACCTTTTTTAATAGTTGCATATGAGTCCCTCAGTTGTCCTCAGTGTGAAAAGATGGATCTCAAAATCACACAGTCATTGTTGGAAAGGGTTCAAATACACAAAAATTCTGAATTTGTGGGACCTGAAGGATTTTTCTGAAGAACAGCAGCAGTTTAACTGTTCAGGACAAACAAGGGACTCATGAACAACTATCACACAAAAACGGTGGATCATTCAGGTAACAACACAGTATTAAGAATCAAGTGTATGTAAACTTTTGAACGGGGTCATTTTTATAAATTCAACTATTATTTTCACTTGTGAACTATATGTAAATGTCTTTTGTGAAATATCTTATTCAGGTCAGTACTAAAAAAATAGCATGTATTTTGTATGATCCCGCTTATTTCGGCAAAATAATTAACATTTTGCAGATTCTGCAAGGTGTATGTAAACTTTTGACCTCAACTGCATGCAGTTGGACTATACACAGTCGGTGCACGTATGTACGTACAGCATTCTGAGCAGGAAATGCTTCTACATTCAGTGGCAGCATACACTTTCTTTATAGCATTCATATGGATCACCATGCATGAACCTAGAACAAACTTTTGGGTAAAACTTTTAAAAGCATTAAACATTTGAAAATATAGATTTAAGATAAAATCACATACCTAAATATGATGATAGTTTGTTAAATTATTGCATTCTCTCTTAAGTGGTAGATTAAAATGAACCATCCAAATGAACTGGAAATGTGACGTGTTCAACATAACGTGTTGGAAAAATCGGCTTGTTACTTTAAAACAGCTTAACTACTTTCAAGCTATTGAAATATGGGTAACACTTTATTTTAAGGTCTCAATTCACTTTTTAAGTTGTTTGAACATAAATTTGTGTTGGAAGTGTGTGTACACATCCATCCTATAATGATAAAAATCCACCCAGTGTTTTTTTTTTTTAAATCCCTATTTTAAAATCCCCTTTCTCAAATCAGGCTGTTCTGAGATTCCTGTCAGAATGATGTAGTTCAGTGTTAATTTCGTCGACAACAAAATATATTCGTCGACGATGAAATATATTCATCAACGAACCTTTTTTCTGTGACGTTGACGAGCTAAAACTAATATCTGATGATAAAAACTATGACAAAATTTATGCCACGTCCTCGTTAATGAGACGAGACAGGTCTAAAATGTTATTTGAGGACTACCGGACTTTCAAAATACATCCTATAGGCTAAGTTAACGGTATTGTCTTTCAAAATGTGCGTCTCTGTCATTGGATAAGGGGCGTTTGCATATCTAGTCTCAGTATGGCAGCCGCAGAGGACAGATAGCCTACCAAAACGCGAACTAGCGATCTGAAACAATGGCCTCAGTACCCGAAGGTTTAGGGACTGGGTGACCAGATATCCCGTTTTTCCCAGGAGTCACAATTCGTTGTTGATTAACTTAAAGTTAGTGAAGGCGGGATAGGCGGAATCGTACTGATAGAAGTGCTCTCTCTCGCGCATGCTCCACTTCTTCAGTTCTCATACAGCGCGCGATCAGTTCTCAGCGCTCAAATACACACACAGCAGTCCAAATGTCTATTGTGTAGAGTCAGAGTATCTCACGTAAATACAGTCGGTTATGGCTTAAGTGAGCGTAAACAGGTGGGTGAAATCTGAATGTGTGTCAGTATTACATGCATACCTTCCGTCTTAAATGGACAGCATTCCTAATTATCTGTCATCAATGTTAACCAACAAAAGATGTTAAATAAATGTATACTTAAGTAAACTAAGAAAAAATTGTTTAATTTGTATCTCTACCAAAAAATGAAAATTTATTCCAATTTTTTCAAATTCTATCCTTGATTCAAATTTCTTAATTTTCTTAAGCTTAATTGATTTGGTCTAAAGAGAGAAAAATTGATGACTACTTTTGTTTGAATACTACATATAAAATAGCTACTAAAATAAATGTTGGTAACTGCAGTTTGACTAAAAGTAATGACTAAAAGTTGACAAAAAAACAATGACTTTTCGTCGACTAAAGCTAGACTAAAACTATGAAAGACTCAAATGACTAAAATGTGACTAAGACTATTAAGCATTTTTGTCTCAAGATAAAGACTAAGACTAAATCAAAAATGCCTGCCAAAATTAACACTGATGTAGTTCTGTACAGGCCCTTCCCACGATAGTTGATTTACAAGGCCGTCTTACCTTAGACCCGCCCTGAGTGAGCTGTGAGTGTCGACTCCGGTGCAGGGGAAGACAAGAATGTCTCCGATTAAACGATTGAAGTGTTTAGTTGTTGGATGTAATAATGAATATAGCAGTCGTCATTTCCTCCCGACATCTGAGCCGCTGAAGACACAGAGGATTAACGTTACTTTCATTTTGAAGGGGATGTGCCGATCCCCGATCTACATAAATACATCTATGTTCGCCCGAATCATTCGTGATCCAGCTTTATCTACAGAAGTGAGTATAAGGGTTTTTATGAATCTTTGCAAATCGCCTTTCCTAATAATGTGCTAGTTAGCCAGTTTCGCGGCTGAAGTTTAGTATGCTTCATAGGTATATATACCTAGATGCCTCATTATCAACTGTTTCTATGGGCCGTGATACGTAAGCCATCCGCCATTTTTTGGAACGGTCTGCGAATCTTTGAGCGCATTGACTGTGTGTGTCTACAACAGCAAGTTAGACGCTTGTATATCTTCGAATATTCATTGATTATTATGGTGAATGCGAGATGGCTGCAGTGTCAACGTATCTGAAGCAGTCGAATAGGGAATCTACACATATCTATGGTCTGCTCGTCACTCCATGGAAGAGAGGGGCGGAGTCAGCAGAGCTCACTAGCATTTAAAGCAACATTGACTAGAACAGCGTGCTGAAAACAGAGCTGTTTTTGACAGGGTAAAGAAGGTGTTTTTTACACTACCATTGAGAAATTTTAACCAAAGTATGTTATAGACTTTTCATTAAGACCCTAAAGAATCATATCAATAAAATGGGCATCCGATGACCCCTTTGACTAGTTGCTTATTAGCATGCATATTATTAGAATATTAGCCATTTATTAGTAGTAAATAAGCACATATTAATGCCTTATTCTACATGACCTTATTCTACATCCCTAATCCTACCCAATACCTAAACTTAACAACTACCTTACTAACTATTAATAAGCAGCAAATTAGGAATTTATTGAGGGAAAAGTCGTAGTTAATAGTGAATAAGTGTTCCCTATTCTAAAGTGTTACTGAAATATGCAGTGAAGTTGCTACTTTAATTAGTTACTCCCTAGTACTGACTTTGATTACTTGTAAAATTCACTCAGCTTTGCTGTAAAAAGCTCACACTTAAACCCTTATAAATGTTCTGATACATCTACACAATCAGTCATTCTGTACCCTTATAGGCAGCAATTATGCACAAGGATATTCTCCAATAATAAATGTATCAGAACTGTCTACACGTCACCGAAGTTAAACCTCAAAGTACGTCTCTGACACAGTTCCAGCTCTGGAATCTCAATTTCTTCCCAATCCAGCCAGCTGCTGCCAGTCAGGGATGAGGGAAGCGCCTGGGTTTGTTGGTTTAGCGAAGCCCACCGACAGACCCCCCCTAGAGACTACAGGTTCTCCCCAGCCCCGTAACAGTCTGATCCACATGGCTGCACAGGCAATCTGTTTTCTATATTACTAGCTGGTATCACTGTACTATGCACTATAAAACAGCAATTGGGCAGGAAATTAAGTTAGGGGATCGGTATTTGGCAGAGGCGAGTCAGGCTGTGGTCTTTCCCTCCGCATACAAGGATCATTAAATATCACATAAGTTTGTTGATAAATTTCCACCGGCTTCTCCTCGCTCCCGTTTCTTTTTCTTTTTGGTTTCGTTTTTTGTCAGCGCACATGGGAAACAAAACATCCTAATGGGTATTTGAACAGCTTGAGATGTGTCGGGCTGGGAACTCACTTTCTTGTGACAGTAAAGGCTGGCTGAGATTTTAAACCTCTCAGTAGCTAAATATGGAACTGTCTCTCTCTTCCCATGGCTTTCCATCCTACAAACAAATACAGGACAAACTCTCAGCCTAACTAAGCTTCTTTGGATTAACAGATGTGGAGTGTCTTTCCCTCTCTCAATCTCTCCCCCTCACTTCCTGTTTCTTATTCCCATCACCCACTCCCTCTCTACCATTTGTTTTTGCTCCATCTCTCTCACCTCCTTTAGTTCCAGCAGAGAGAGATAGTTTCCGTTGGAGAGAGCGAGTGGGATCTCTCTGGTTTGCATGTGGTGTAAGTAGAATGAGTGACAGCATGAGGTTCGGGAGAGTCTGGGTTTGTTCAGTGCAATTCAACATGCAGTTCACATCTCTGAGTGTTCGTGTCAGATTGAAGGAGCCGCTTCCTCGGCTAGAAGCAGCTGACAGTCGCTTTTCAGCACGCTGCTCATTATTTCTGCTGTATGGAGCAAGTCATATTGTTCAGCTTCATTTGTTGTACAAACAAAACACGTGTTTAAAAATGAAACAACTTTTGCTGTAAAAAATTCTGGTTCTAAACATCCCATGAGGTGACGTTCTTCCGTATTATTGTTGGGACAAAGCTTTATAGATTATGTATAGATATTTACATACAGCCTTCCCAATGTACTTTTGTTATACCTATAAAATAATAAAACTGGCCACCATCCATAAAGAAATCATGAAAAAGAGCTGGTGAAACATGTCCATCCGCATTGCAATAGTTTTTAACATCACTGATTGTTCATGCTAATGATGCTCATTAACATACTATCTTGCATGTTCAGTTGTACAGAGATAAATTCATGTTAATCGGGGCTGCCAGTCACACTGACTGCGATATTAACTGTAGTATGTCAAACTGACATGAATATTTGATTCTATCCCAGTCGGGACCCAGAGGAGATTGTGCCATTTTGTATTTTTGACCAAATCTAACAAGTAAAATATTGTTTCTTTTCTTATCTTCTTAATCATGCAGCTAATTATCATCCTAATAATTAACCTCAAATTTGGTTTAATTTTTAGGCTGTTTAAATTTGTCTGACTCTAATTATAAAAGTAATAAAATGGCCTAGATCTTTACTTGGTACTGAACAGTTCACAGAATACAGAAAGGAGTTCATTCCTAGCAATGTCAAAGAAAATGTTAAAATACTTTCTATTTATGAAAGACCATTTCTGACTCAGTCTTACAACTGAAGCGTCATCTCTTAAAACTGTGACTTTATTTCTCTTAATTGTGACTTTGTAATTTTAGTATCACTGAGATACTACTGTAGTTCTATTTTAAATTAGTTTTTTATTTTTATTTTTTGCATTTTATATTTTTGTTATATAAAGTTATAGTAATTTTGTTGAATTTTTGTCATTGTTAGTTTTTCATGTTTTATTTTTTATTTATTTATTTTATGGATTTAGTTTTAGTTATAATAATTATTACTTTAGTTATAACAATAATAATTCTGTTTCACAACTCTGTATGCCTTGTGATTTTAATCCATATTTTAACATTTTATTTCACAATTAACTTAGTTTTAATGTTTACTTTCAAGTGAAAATAGGTTTCCAGCTTATGCAGACAACCATAAACCTACAACAGACATGGATGCAAGTTGAAAATCATCTTCGAGAGGGAAACTAAAAAATCATAATTAACAATGGCAGCTAATAAGTTATTTTGGAGCTCACTGCTTTCTGTTGTATAGACAAAAACTGATACAAATATCTTAGGTTTGGAAAGACATGAGAGTGAGTTTCATTTTTTGGGCGAACCATTCCTTTAAGGCAGAAGGTGTTAAAACTACTCTACCTCGACAATACATAGGAAAGTGAGAAAAAGAGGGTGAGGCCATACTCACGCTGTAGCTTATTTCCTTTCAGCTGAATCACGCACACACACATATATACAAGTACACAGCAGTCCTGTTAGGCCAGGATAGTGCAACCAGCCAGCGGAGATAAGGAAGCAAACAGGGAATAAATCCCAGTAGAAGCAGTGTCTTGATGGACAGACAGGCCACCATTAACAATGCCTGGGATTGTGAGAACAGTACACTGATGGAGAGATACCCTGGCATTTGGCAGCCGTGAGAAGTGGCCCTTAAAGATTTCACACTTCCAATTTCTGTGAATTATCAGCCATCTTCGACCTGTCACTCAGGCTGTCTGGTTAGAGATGCCCAAGCCAGGTCAGGCCCGGTCAGCTTATTGACAAAGCAATCCAGAGGTGATGTACCTCAGCCTGATAAAGCATTAGAGCAAAGGGCTGGGACAAGCAACTACAGGTCTGTAATGGCCTGCTAGGCTACCAGCCGTGATGACAGAGTTAATTATGACTGACTGTATGGGGGTAAAGTGGGCTGAATAAATGTGGCAGAGACAAAAGGATCATTAATTGTAATGGAATACATCTGTCTTTTAGTATATTAAGTATGCGATTACTGTATTTATATCTATGTCTATTTATGGATCTATTTATATGATTGGAAATCATAAGCTGATTTCCAATCCAAATAGAGTTGGCATCATATATACACTATCGTTCCAAAGTTTGGGTCAGTAAGACTTTTTTCCTTGAAAGATATACATTTTATTCAGCAAGGATGCATTAAATATTTGGAAAACAGTAAGCAGCATAATTGCATTTCAACATATATAATGATAGGAAATGTTTCTTGAGCACCAAATCAGCATATCAGAATGATTTCTGAAGGATCATGTGACACTGAAGACTGGAGTAATGGATTCAGCTTTCCATAACAGGAATAAATTACATTTTTAAAATTATCTGAAATAAAATTTTACAATATTACTGTTTTAATGTATTTTGACCAAATAAATTCAGATTTTATGAACACAAGAGAAAAGGGAAAAAAAGTCTAAAAAATAATAATAATAACAATAATTCTTACCAATGCCAAACTTTTGAATGGTAGTGTATACAGTGAGTAAATAAAATGTATACACTACCATTTTTTGGTTGGACTATTCCTTTAATTAACTATAATTTCTACCTGCTGTCCAATATTAACCAAGCACTTTTTGTCTTGCGATTTTCTCTGCCTCTTTCTTTTGTTCTTTCTCTACCTCTTTTCAGCCCATCTTATTCTTTTCACCTCTTCTTCATCTCATCCACGTCCTTAGAGTATTTTTACCTTCTATTTTTTCTCTGTAAAAGCCCTAATGGTCTCTCCTCATACCTGCTTGTCAGAATTAGACATATATACAGTATATATATTTTTTTTTTGTTCTGAAAGGAGGGAATTAATTTCTGTGCGTGTCCTGCTTCAGTGACTCTTAGCTCTCTTTAAGACTTTTTCATTTAGCTCTCTCTCTCTCATTTCATCTTCACTTCTCTTTTTGCCACATTCTACCCTTCTGGTTTGCAGTAGATGATGATTAGACTTGCCCTTGTGTTGTTCTTTCCATTAACTGATGACGACTGGTGTTCTGGAGGAAGCTATATCTCTGAAGTATGTGCATCATGTGTATAGCTGCATTTGTGATGGGACATTATTATAATTGCAGGTGTACTGTAGGTCACAATATGAAAGCAGAAATGTTAGGTTATATGATGAAAATTGAATGTTTGGTCATATTTTTACTGATTGCAGTACACATTTGTGTGTATGTATAATAATGTGTGTTAGTGTGTTAGTTTAAAAAACAACCGAAGTTGACCAAAGTGCTGTACAGAATAGAATAAAAACTCAGAAATAAAAATGAATAAAACAAGACTATCAAATTTAAAACACAACAATAACAAAATAACAATTGAAACAATGATCAAGGTGTATTGAGAGAATAGATATGTCTTTAGAGTAGACTTAAAAGCAGAAATAGAGGGGGCTAATATGAAGAAGTAGACTGTTCCAGAGTTTCGGACCTGCAGTTGCCAAAGTGCGATCACCTCGTTTTTTAAGTCTAGATCTAGGCACGATGAGTAGACACAGAGATCACTGGATCTCAATGCTCTATAAAGGGGTGTACGGAAGGAGCAGGTCTGTCAGGTATTGAGGGGCCAAATTATTGAGGGCTTTATATACAAATAATAGAATTTTAAACTCAATTCTAGGTTTGATGGATAACCAGTGCAGTGCAGTGCAGTGCAGATAAAATAGAAGTGAACATCTAACACACAATTTTCCTTATGCCCAAATATAATTATTTTGGTTTTATTTTTATTTTAATTTAGAAAATTACTTGAGAACCAAAGCTTAAGTTCTTCTAAACAGGCCAACAGTGGTTGTAAGCCATTTTTGTCATTATGCTTTAAAGGAAAATAGATCTAAGTAGCATCAGCATGTAGATGAAAGGATATTCTATATTTGTTAAAAATGGAAGACAGAGGTAGCATGTACAGGGTGAACAATACTGGCCCAAAGATTGATCCCTGTGGAACTCCACAATTAAGAGGCATACAAGAGGAGGTCTGATGATCAATACAAACACTAAAACATCTGTTGGTCAGATGGTAATACTCCATATCATCGGTAATAGCACATTTACCGTGGACATGAATGCACCTCTGATGGACATTTTCAGTATCAGAAAACTATCTGTTTAAGTATCTGTGTTGAAGTAAAAATGTCAAACATCACTTTCAGCATTTATCCTTCATCCATCTATCTATACAAAAAACACATTATTCCTGTCTGTATAATAATGATGACCTGATTCTTAATGGTCCAATTAATGATCATAATCTGAGGATTTGTATAGCGTTTTAAAAATTAGAATGTGCACATAAAATATAATTACTCACAAAAAAGGGGGCGTAATGAACTCAGTTTGTATTTCTAGTTTAATTGTATCCAACTTCATTGAAGTTATACATTTAATTGAATTGGGTAAAGACTGCTAATATGTCAAAGATATTTGGGTAAAATTTCAAAGGTTTTGCCAAAGGCTACACATTTCCAGAATAATTTTGCAAAAAGCGTTACAAATATCCCTGCTCTCCCCTACTACAACAGGGATTATTTTGGCACTGAAAGATCCCCATAATAAATTAATGCTCCATTTGAATAGAATCGCTGCACCAAACAATCCACTTTTATTGGTCTACTTAATACAACATTACACTTTTAATAAGGATAGTAATAGCTAGCATTAGTTACATAGCCTGAGTGACTTTGCTGGAGTGTTGTATTAAAAGGATTGATGGGCCAGTGTATCAAATTAGAGCTGGGTCTCCCAGATGCAGGCTAACGCTAAGTGCTAACAAATGGCCACACTCACAGGAGGTTGTGGAAAGGTTGGGGCTTTTTTCCAGAGTGGAATGGAGTTGGGGTGGGTATGGAGACATACGTCAGAAGGGCAGATGGAAGCATTCATCAGAAATCGGTGTGCCGGAGTGACTTTGAAGTCCTCTAGTGAGAGGTGAAAGAGAGAGCATGGCCTAGACCTCAGTGTTTATGTAGCCACACTGTGGGTGTAAGAGTTCATAATGAAGGATGGTGACATATGGAGCTGTCTGATTACACTCACAATGAGAAAGTGTGTGTGTGGCTGTTTAACTCTTTCCCCACCACTGACGTACTTTTCCGTCATTTATGAGACAACGCTCTGCTGCAATTGACGGAATTTTCCGGCTTGATGTGTTTTCACTGGTGTACGATAGGAGGCGCTGTTACGCATCTTCTGAAAAAGTATTCAACGTCTGGTTTAAAATACGACAAAGAAGAACCAGAAATAAGCAATCGTGTATGTCAGCAGATGCATATGTAAAATAACATGATCATCAAACATTCATCAGTATATAAATCAAAACTGCCTAATGTTACCAAATGAAATGTCGATCCAGGAAGTGGTAAAGGACAGTGCAAGCTTTGGATGTTTTGATGGAACCAATCTATTCCATCTATGTTTTGATGATCGTTCTGAATCTGATCCAGACATAGACCTTAGCAAAAATGCGATTTTCTCAGCGTTTTGTTCAAAATGCTTTTTTCATGAAACCTATCCACATTCCCCAAGTGCGCTAGAATATTTACTTATTTACTCAGCCAGAGTGGTCTTTAATGAGCCGAAAAAAGCTCACGTTACCCCTCTCTTCATCAGGTTACACTGGCTACCAATAGCCGCTCGCATCAAATTCAAGGTACTGATGTTTGCCTACAAGACCACAACTGGCACTGCACCAATATACCTAAACTTGCTAGTTCAAACTTATGCGCCCTCCAGAAGCTTGCGTTCTGCAAGTGAACGACGCCTTGTGGTGCCATCCCAAAGAGGTACCAAATCACTCTCACGGACCTTTTCCTGGACTGTGCCCAGCTGGTGGAATGACCTCCCGATATCAATTCGAACAGCTGAGTCTTTAGCCATTTTCAAAAAACATCTAAAGACACATCTTTTTCGCCAGCACCTGACTAACTAATACTAACACTTACCTATTCTATTTAAAAAAATAAATAAAAAAAAAATCCTAGCTACGTGTACTGTGCTAGACTAACTGAGACTTGTCATGGCACTTGTATACTGTTGCTCTCTCGATGGTCTGATTGCTTCTATTGTTCTCCTCATTTGTACGTCGCTTTGGATAAAAGTGTCTGCTAAATGATTAAATGTAAATGTAAATTTATTTATTTATTTTTTTAAGCAGAGGCTCTGTTCATTGTTTTGACATATTGCATGTTCAGATATTCATACAGCAAAATATCCTGGGTGCCATTAAACTTTTGTTTGTTGTCGATGAAAAAAACACTGGCAGGGAAAGAGTTAAGTATGTGCAGTACTTTCAAAGAAGATTTAACATACTTTTTTTTTTTTTGTAAATGTAACTATTCAAACACAATCAATCACTGAAATACTATAGTAACATACTGTAGCGACCAAATAATATGTGTTAAATGTAACTGTAAATGTATTCAAATATCTATAACTAAAAATAATAAAAATGTATTTTATTCATTTACATAATTTTGTTTGATTATTTCTTCTTATTTTTAATTAGAATAAAAATTATATATTTTATTGTTATGGACCATTTAAGGAATTAGAAAACAAAAAAAAGTAAAAAATATGGCCCAATGCACTGTGCTAATATAAAGCAATTTTCTGTAATGATTTTACAGGTCTTTTACCCGTATTTTGAATCACACATTGCAATGTCTTGTGTTTTATGGTTGAGGGACATAAACATAATCGAAAATGTAATTTCTGATTTTCTATTTTATTTATTTATGTATTATTTATTTTTTTGCAGTGAAAGTTCAAAATCTTACTGATTTTTTTTTTTAACAATATATTATTTTCCTCGCTTTTCCTAGTTTATAGCAATGTAACGATCTGCAACTTGAATGGAATTTCAAACTGAAAAATGTATTCAAATTTCAGAAATTCTTAGCATTTGGCATGTCATCCTTTTCGTATATAAGAACTATTTGGCTGACTGCGTCAGTTCGAGGATGCCTGAAACGTGAAAGTAGCTTTATTTTGCGTCAATCTCAGCACTATTCTCTAGTGTGTTTTCACGGTGAAAAAAACGTCATTGTCGATATTGCCGCTCACTGGGTGTCTCAGCAACGGTCTACTGTCCTTAAAATAACCATGTCGGCAACTCTCTACTCACAGTGTGGTGGACAGGTAACAGTAGTGCAGAGAGCGATAAAGGAAATGAGTTTGGGGCTAGAGGAGGGCTCTCCACATACTTAGTGTGCAAGCTGCTAAGTTATTTCAAATGACAGCAGGTGCTCAATACACTAGCACATAGTCTAGCATATACTGTAGACTACTGGATTCACAAGACTCCTATACCCAGAACAAATAAAATAATGCTAATAAACAACCATATAATTTTATATTCTTCATCAACACAATAAAATAATAAAATCCATGCCATATTTTCAGTGAAAACCTTTCTAGTGGCTAAAAAGTATGTAACATATGTAAAAAATAAATAAATATTATATACATGCATACACATGCAAGTTGTAAGATTATTAAAGAAAATACTTTTTTCAGTGTTCCTGCTTCAAAATGTCACATTGAATTCAGTGTTACTTACAGTTCCTTTGTAATTATTTGTAAAATTTACTAACAGTCTCTTAGTGAGAATTGTTTCCAAAAAAAATTATTCAGTTTTTTATATTTACATTACACTGGAAAAAATTCACGACTCAAGTTCCTCATCTCTCAATTCAATCACTTCAAGCAAGAAGTGTCTCGTCCTCAGCCCAGAAGTTTCCATCCTGTCTGTCTCAGCCTACCCGTCAAACTTCCGTCTCATCCCATTTCTGAACTGTTGTCCTTGTTGTGCAGTATCCCGCCGCCGATAAATTATGAATGCAAGGGGGGAAGCTATAAAATTTGTTGTATCTTCTATTATCTCCATGTTAAAGGCCACAAAAGCTCTTCAGTGAAGTCAGCCATTAAGCAATGACAGGTATTGCTATCAGGCTTCTTTATAGCCTATTACCTGCGATGACAGCAGCTGCTGCACAGCCACTGTATGGCCTATCACATTATTTGCAGCTAAAGTCAGCTACTGTGTCATTCTGGCTCATTTTCTTGACAGTGCTATCATAAATCCATTGGGCTGCGGGGGGGAAACTGTCGGCCGGCTCGATTATCTCCAGAGCCTGAATGGATCTTGAAATGTATGTAACAGCCAATGACTGTTATGGATCAGCCAAGCCAGGGCCATTGTACCCCTCTCTCTACACATCTATTTTTCAGTCTCTCTCTCTCTCCGTGGAGATTCAGGTTGGATGTATTAAAGGTGTAATATGCCAAGAATGGGCCTGGCTATCATGTATATTGAAATATAAGTTTAGTTACTCTCTCTTTTTTTTTTTAAGAAATAGTGTGGGCTCAGTTCTGGGTTTGTGGCATAATGCTGATTACATAAATAAATAAAAATTCTGTGTAAAATTATATCCAATTTTACTTCGGATTTTAAGAAAGATGACAATTTAATCCAACCTGGTCTCATGGCATAAACATACCTGGGGGCACTTTTTAGCGAGACCGTTTTTACGTACCTTACTGCACGTTTCGCCGCAGTTTCAAAGAGAAATGTCCACTGAGTTGCGCTAAAACACAGGTTCAATCGGGTTCGATATGTAAACCCTGGCACATTTTTACGTTGATATAGGTACGTATTTGCTGTGTTTTTATTACGTTGCTTCAGGTACGTATTGCGGCGGTTCAGAATTAAAATATACAGGGACCGTCGCTAAAAAAATTATGCTCTCTATCATGTTGGAAATATGCCCTACACCAAACCCAACCCTAAACCTATCCGATAGTGTTGACAAATGCAAAACTGATATAAAAACGTATTTGTTGATGCAACCATGCTATTTGAACTTCCTTATTCCTGCAGTTTTGAACGGTTTTGTCGTACCGTAGTTACACGGGATTCGAACCGGAGCTCCTCACCTCTCAAGTACGTCTCCGTACTCCGTGAGCTACTGATCAAACCTACCATTTATGAAAACCCATAGATATGAAGCTGGATATGTGTGATGCTAACGTTCAAAAGCATCAGTTTTCAAATCTCCCAGCATATTAATATTGTTTTGAAGTCATAACATGATATTCAAGTAATTGTGGGAAAATTACGCTTTATTAATCGAAACTGTACATTTGTGTGAAAAGGAATAAAAGGTTTTTACTGCCTCTAGTGTTCATTTCTTTTGGAAACTGCAGTGATATGTACTTATTGGTACGTATTTCGCATCTCGCTAAAAAGTGCCCCATGTACGTTTATGCTATGAGACCAGGTAGATTTAATCAACTCAAATAATACATGTTAGCAGAATAATTAAATATAAGAGTTTTCTAATTAAAGAAAATGAAAGAATCTGAAATGATTTTTGTAGTACTCAACATAATCCCACAAATAATGTCAACTGATCTTAACTTGTATTAAACCTGGAATATTTCTGTAAGACATAGCAAGAGAAAATCCAGATATTTCTCAAAACTGACTATATAGACAATGTGTGCCGATTCATCTATAGCCATGCATTTAATCTATGTTATTATCTTTTATCCTATTTGCAATTATCATTTATTGAGTGCTCATTATGTGCAAGTAACCTCTAAAAAAGTACTTTTTATATTGGTACCGAGTCACCGTACTGAATTTGCCACAAGGTACTGCCTTTTCAGTCTTTCCGAAATAAAGAAATGGCATATATCTGAATTAACTTGGCAATTTCCCCAGCAAGGTTGCATCTGCCACCTTTATTGCATCTGTTCATCCTTCTATTCAACTATTTGTCCATGCTTTGTGGCCTAGTGTTGGGCTCAGGCTATTTAAACTCACCTCCCACCTCCACTCCTCTATTTCCCTCCACTCTATGGGCTATAATGAGCCAGCCAGCACAAAACCAGGAAAACTTAATGAGTCATTACAAATCAAGGCCTGCAACCGCTCTCACCCATCCTCTTTTATGCTCTTAATACCTCATTCTCCCTCCCTTCTCCTCCCTCTCTCCCTCTTTCGCTCATTCCAGGCTGGCAGAATAAGCTTCGACACCTCCCTATCTATTAGAAACAATTAGGAGCCCACAGCTCCTGGTGCAGGCTCAAAAGAACTTCACATCTCAAGGGCTCACGGCTCCCTAAGTAGCCGTGCTCAATGAGGAATGTAGAGGTGGCCCTTTCACACCCGTTACGTACCTCTCCCGCTCGGTGCCTCTCACTCTCTTTCTCCCTTTTCATGGGAACAAGCATCAGACGAAATCCAAAGTTGTCGAAAATGGGACAGAATGGCCTGACTGAATGAACGAAGGGTGTTTTATTTTTCCCTTACATCTTGTTCCAGAGCTGCAAAGTCATATTACACCATCGGTGTCATTCGCTAGCTGAATAAGCCATGGCGAAGTGCCATGACATGACCAAAAGCGACAGAAGGTTAGGCCTGATGCCCCTCTACAGGAGAAAGACGTGTTAACAAACAGAACAAGAGTACAGCTTGTACCATCTGTAGTCCGTAGATATAAAAAGAACGGAGGTTCCGTGAAGCGTTTGTTTCCCCGTCTCAGCAAAACGAACCGTCTTTGTAAAACAAATCCATGCACAGACAGGACATGAAAATGATTTGGTGTAGTTAACGATTTCTAAGTGAAACACCATACATTGTTTCGAAAACGCTTGTGAGATGTCCCAAGGCAAGCGCGGCACCGCTGCACTTTTTTTTTCCAATAACAAAATACAAAATGATATTCCGCCTACCTAGCGTTTTAGCATTTGTGAAGATATTCATTGTTCCTCTTGTGGGAACAGGGCTTTTCTTTCAATTTTCTTCATTGGCTTTTGAAACTGCATTCCACACTGATCCCTCAGAGGGCAAATAGGGGAGATCACATGGGTTTGGAGAGGTTTTAAAATGGCAAATCCTGTTCGAGGTGTCGTTTCCCCAACAACACATCAATCTCATGTCTGAAACCTTCTTCCCAAGAGAGAAAGAGAAGATTGTAAGAGATTTCCCAACTAGAAAAGAAGGGCTTTGGGATCTACGCACATGCTCCAACATATGTAAGAGGAGAACAGACATACAGGGAAGACAGAACGATAGATAGAATGATAGATAGAACAAAGGAACAATACAGTGGTAGATTGATCGAAAGAACGATAAATAGACAATGACAGACGGATCAACCAAACAGACGATAGATAGATTGACTACTTTTGTGATATTATGTTGCTTTTGATGTATTGACGTTTTGATGTTATAACATGACAAAGAAAAACTAAGAATTATGATGGTTAAAAGATTCCAGAAATGTTTTTCATTTTAGGGTTTTAAAATGCAGTGTTGGTTAACATTACTGTATGTAATTCTTCGAAATATTAGCAGTAGAAGTAACACCGAAAAGAGCGAAATGTTACCATTTCATATTACGCAAACATGTAAACTGCATTTAATAAATGCGATTGAAAACAATGCCATATGATGACTAAATACAATAAAATCTAAATGTTAATGCCACAATCCTCATAAGGTTTCATTCCTGTAAAGTTCTTCAAATTGTATGCAAATAAAATACGTTTTAAAAAGCTGTCAATATTGTACGTTTATAATAGAGGCTGTCAATATTGTACGTTTCAGTGTCTATGCAAACTTAATTTTAAAGATAAAAATGCTTACAAATAGGCTACTCATGAGATCATGCTGGAATGATAGTCAGAACGATAATAAACTATCAATGATAATAATCTGAAAACAGTTTGCCATGTTTCTTTGTAATACTGAATGATACAGACCAAATCTCCATCTAATGTAAAAGCTACTGCAACACTGACAAGAAGAGTATCATTTTAAAATGACTGACCAGCATTTTGTGGAGACACACTGACAAAACAGCACAAACTGTGTTGTAAACGTATTAATACTGTGCTTTCATTAATTAAGTGCAGACAGAATGACTGATAATTACTATACTGGCTCATTAAGACTATGTCGACAGGAAAACCCACACAAGCACACGCACACACAGGCATGCAGCTGTTACAGTTTGTTTGAGTAATAATGAGCCTGGCAGGTTTTGTTGCACAATTTACTTAGTTGATGAGCAGAATTAAAGCATTAAAGCAGCACACAATGGCTCATTCCTTAGTAAAGTAAAACTATGAGGAAGAATAATAAACCATAAATCAGTTTGCCATTTTTGATATTCAGATCAATGTAATTTAAACAATTTGCACTGATAACTCGAATATTGAAATAAAACACCAACAAAGCAGCTGTAGGAGGAAAAACAAATATGGAAATAGTAAAACTGTTTAACACATTTTACAAATTGGATTAAATTAACATTTAGAAACACCCTTAATATTTCTGCAAACAATCACACTAGCACCAAATGTTCACAACAATAAGCCAATAAGGCTTATTACAAAATTCGTAATGATAATAATGGTTAAAGTGCTTTGTCCACTTAAAGGTATAAAAAATAGAATAAGCAATAAAAGCTTCAGCTTCAATGCAGTAATATTCAACATCCCATAAAATATTAATGTGTGTGGTAAAATTCTGTTAGTTCCAATATATTAAACTGCTAGTGTCTATAAACTTGGCGTATGGGTATTTATTTACAAGCAGAGAAGCTTTCAAACCTGATAGCAGGTGCTGACTTCTTTTGAAGTTGTGTTTATAAATATCGAGTCAGGCACCTTCATAAGTGCCTATAAATTTGAGCAGGAGCACAGAAGTTCTCTTATAGATCATAAAGTCTAATGGCCTTCTGTTATTCTCGAAGTTTTCATTGTTAAGGCAAGATGTGTTCGCGAAGGAGATTTTTACTGAGGTTTACTTTCAGATGACGTGTGATTTGCCTGCGGGCACATTACACAGGTGCAGTCGAAGTACAATCTATAAGTTTCTTTCTTTAGATTAAGAAAAAAGTTGGACTAAAAATATCCCGTTTACACCCAGTATTAAAATATGTTTCAAATTAAAGCATTGGAAAAAGGCAGAAAGGACGACAGAGCATTGCTCTCACACATACGCTTAATTTTTGATCTCACCACAAACGCAGAGTTTATAGTTGTTTACATATTGGGCATACTTCACATGATCTATATATTTTACATTTAATTTAGCAGACTTTTTTATTTAAGCGAATCATCTGTGTCACTGCATACACCATATCGAGGATGTCCTGTGAAGTCTTTTCATTATATGCACTGGCTTCTTTTTTTTCACTATAATTTTTATTATTTAGCCATATGTAACAAAGTCTATACACTCCTTTCAGTGCCATAGATGATTGACGGATGAGTAGGCTGTCCATTACTGCTGTCTGGAACGCATTAGGACGCATGTACATTGCCTGTATTTGGTGCTGTCCACTTGTAATCACAATTGTTATCATGTGACTTTGATTCTTCTGCAGAAAACAGAATAAAATGTTTTGAAGAATGATTGTAACAGAACAGACATTTCTCAAAATATCTTATTTTGTGTTTCACAGAAGAAACAATGTCATACCTGTTTTTAGGATGAGAAAATGACAGAATAAAAATGAAATCCCTTTCTATCCCCAGATCATAATGATCTGATTTAATCAAAAACAGCATTCTCCGAATGAATCCTGCATCAGTATAAGAGTGATTCTTTGTTGTACTTTCCCTTAAATGGTTAAAAGGCAGACTCTCAGTCCATATATACTTAAAAAAAAAAAACGCTATGTCCATGACATGACATCACAAAGGCACCATTTTCCACTTTACTAAAGCAATACGTAATATTTTCCACAAGCAAATGAAGGCTTGGAAAGGCTACTGAGGCACAGAAACAGTAAACTCCAAAGTACCTGTACCTCTGTCTGTGGAAGTTTAAACATCTGACAGAAAGGATCTGTTCGCACCTGTAGCCTTGAGAGAGAGGTGCTAAAGCCTGATCTCAACATGTGTCACAACATAATCCACAGGGTTCACTGGAACACAGATGACCACTCCACAGGGAGAAAAAGAGCTGCCTAATATCTCTTCACCAGCACGGACAGAAACACACACAAAACAAATATGTCTATGTTCTATTAGAAATTATGCATAATTATAATATGCAAATATAAATTTGTGCATGTTATTGTTAACAAAGTGCCATGTTATCGTTAAAAAAGGAAAATTAAATCAAGCTAAATAATTTACAAGAAAAAAATCCTGTTTGATTTGTTTCTGATTTATGAATTTAAGAGATTTGCGTTTTTGTTTTTGCATTAGCATCTATTTCTAACCCCTTTAATCTTTGGAGGGATACAACCAGTGTTTTCCCTTAAAGCTCTTCTATATTTGAAGTCATGGTGGATAAATTATACTTCCTAACAGAATGTAATTAGTGTGTTGAACTGCTAATCAGACATGATTACCTGTTGGCAACGAGGAGAAACTCTCATGCTTTTGGAGAGAGATAGGATAGAGAAATTGAGCTGATTATACCTGAATGAGAAATTAGAGCAAAATACTAATTTCAGAACTGATAATTATGCAATTCTGATGCAATGCAACGCAATTCTATCTGCCGTGTTTACAGGTGTTTTGTTTGAACGGAGCAATTTGACCGTTCTTTAGTATCTGTAAATATGTCAGTATTATCAAGCATAGTCATCAAACCTCAGCATTATCAATAGCAATTAGAAATGCCTGTACCTGACAGGTACACGAAGATCTAATAAATGCATTTTTTTACATTCCTTTTTACTCTTTTGTTAACATTGCAATGTGAGACTTAGACATACAAACTAAAAGCAAGGACAATCATTTGGCTGTGCCTGTTTAATTCATTTAGCTGGGAGGCAAGGGCTGATAAGACAGCAAACCAAGACTTTCTTCAAAACTAGGAATATGCCAGGTCTGACATAATCCAATCGTGCCTGTTTTCATCAGCTTTTGTCTTGTATTTTTTGCTCTTCTTTTGGACTTTCCTTTGGTTCCGGCACGAAGTAGAAAACCAGAAATGACACAATTCGGTCGCACTTGTATGGCGTAGCAGCTCCAATCCAAACAGCTTTTCTGCAGTAAAACCCTTGAAGACCCACACACATCTAAATCTGGCCCTGAGGGCAACAGGCTCTACACCACCGAGATAAAGCAATCGAGGCCAAAAGCAGAAGAAATCACATATAATAAATAAATATATATTCTAAGCTTTGCCATGGCAACATGCGTATGCATCTGACTTTCCAGTAAAAGCAGAGCCGGTATTCTGCAGAGGAAGAGAGAGAAAGAGAGAAAAAAAAACTTAATCGCCCTCACAGAAGAAAAGCCCACGGAAAAAAGTGCTGCACATGTGCAAGAGGAGCTCACACATCACCATGGTGGGAAGAGGAACAATGCGGTAATAACAGCCGAGGCGTCAAGGAGCTAAAAAGACGGTAAAAGATGGTTAAACGGTCAATTGTCTGGCAAAAATGCATAACAGGACCGTCAGAGGCTAAGCCTGGAGCTAGAGCTCTGCACAATGAAACCTAAGGCCTGCCTACCTCTAAAACTCTTAGACGCTATTGGTGGAGTCTTCCCTCCACAGACCGGCTCTCCATGCAGGATGCACGGTTCTACCTCCTCGTTTGGCTGGACCGTTTTAACTTTGAGAAACTTCTCTGGAGCGCTGACAGTCTAGCACACGCAGAGAGCCTGACATATCGAGGCCTATATTATAAAATTAAAGACCCTCCAACGCAAACGTCGCTCTCGGGCAGACCCTGATACGTTGAGTTTAGGTGAGAATCTTTCACGGATGCGTACTCGCACAAATACTCTTTAGTAAATCTCCTTTTGATCAAATTATAGAGCGGGTGGAAATCCGCAGCGCAGCTTTCGAAGACTCCACGCTGTGCCACCTTGATTTTTTTAGTGGAGATGCATCGTGAAGATATTTCCTGTTCTCAATAACAACTGACAACAGCACAAACTCAGAAGGAGGGAAGAAATTTGGTGGAAAAAAAGCAGTGGGACGTTCCAAAATATAATCACTGGCACATTATCCTTTCAGCTCGCATTCATTCCACTAAAGATAAGAGGCGCTCTCCTGCGCAAACGCCATCCTGTCCATGGAGGGATGTTGAAAAGCGCTAACAGTTATTATGAAGCAAAATAACAAGCTCTTGTGAGAGGATTGATTGTTTAGCAAATCGTCGATCTTTATAAGAGATGTGTAAATCAGAGCTAAGTCACCATTATGGGCTGCCGCCACTGTGGTGCTTTTGATTTTCTGTCAACATCCACTGACAAAAACCCAGTGAGATCTGTTGACAAAACACGAAGCAAGGCCAACAAATGGATTGAAGCTATCACTCTGTCTCACAGCACTCAAAGTGTATCCGATGGTTTGAAGTGTCCCGCTCCTTTATTTTACACATTTCTATAGTTTCTTGCTTTAAGTAGTGAAGATCAAGGGGAAAATGCACAACACAGATGCAGTTGGTGGTGACAAAGAGGTTTAGATGCCGTTGCATACGCTTGAAAGATTACTTCTAAACAGACAAGCTCTTCAGTCACAATCTTTAAAGCGGGATCTAAAGACAATCATCATTAATAGAGAGGAATTTGAAACCAGTGAACACGCACAAAAGGGACATGTTCTTCCAATTTAGCAGCTTGTTTTATCATGAATAAGATTTTCCAGGTTTTATGCAGTGTTTTACAGTATGTTCATTGTTCAGCCTAATTTTCCCTCTGATTGAAAAGACATCTTTATTATATATTGAATTTAATTTATTCCCCATACGTCATTTAAAGAAGATTTTGTGAAACAGTTTTTAATATGCAGCATGCCAAAACTTTTTAAAGATTACATTTTACATTATTTACATCTAAATCTGTGTGAATGTTTAATTAATGAAGCTGTTATGATCCTTTTCAAAAGGAGTCTAGTTAAATTCTAGCCATAATTAATAAAAAAATGAAATTATCATTAATGTTGTTCCAAACCTGCATGACTGACTTACTTCTGTGGCATGCACACACACACAAAAGATATTTAGAAAATATCTGTTAAGTCAATTTGGTTCAACACTGAGCCCCATTTACTTTTATTATATATATATATATATATATATTCAAAAATCATGTTTTTTATTATGTTATCATTTTTTTATTGTTTTATTGTGTTAGTTAGCTGTATTTTTTATCCAATCAAAATAACCCAACTGCAGTTTGATTGAGATTAATAATTGGAATGCACAATGAAAAAACATGATTTTTGAAAATAGTTAAAAACGGAGTTGTCTGTTTTTGCAAATAAATTCTTCACATATATATACACACATTTTCTTGTCTTTCAAAATGTATTTAAGCTGTGAAAAGTCATACAGGTTTGGAACAACATGAGGGTGATTGATTAATCTGAGAATTATTTGGCGGTGTAGATACCCAAAATATATTTTTTAAAACATTTTGAAGAATGGGTAACACTTTATTTTAAGGTGTCCTTGTTACACATGTTGCATGTACTTACTATTATACACTGATTATATTATACACTGTAACAAGGACACCTTAAAATAAAGTGCAACCGAATAATGTTTTGACTGTTTTTATTCACAAAATAAAAGTCTGAATTCCACTGACTTTCATTGTGTGGACCAAAAATTGGTGTTTGTTTTGTGTTGTGATACGTCATACAGGCTGAGTAAACAGAATGATATTTTTTTTAGGTGAACTATCCCTTTAAGTACACACAAACACAGTAAAAGCACCACTTTGACATCATAATGATGTCATCATCGTATGCCCTACACCAGTCAGAGGAGTCACACATCCTGAGGTGTACTTGAAGTGCACATGCGAGGACAAGTGTAAACTGGCAGCGAGAGGGGGCTGGCACTGGGGTACGGCCTCCTGGGGACCCAACAGCAGATGGTTATGGAGCATTTCTCTATGATAATGAAGTGAAGGCTAAGACGCCAACCGCCGCCATAACTCTCGCTCACTCTCAGTCTCTCTCTCTCATTTGCATGACTCTAAACCACCACCCTAGAGTCACGACCCTTTCCATCCCCTCTAAGTACCCCAATAAATTCAACTGTAATGCTCTTAAATGAGATCACTTACATGTGTCATTTTTCTTCTGTTATATTTATAATCTGCCACTTTGGCCTTGATTAACAAATGGCACTCAAGACAAGCAGGCATGATTCCTCATGGCTGATGAGGACCGAGCAGACTGTGTGAGATGTCCTCAAATCACGGAGGGAGACGAATATGAACGTGTGTTAAGTGCATTACAGGGGACACAAGATTTGTGTTCAATCGTTTGGCTGATTAGAATAATCCAAAACACCCTGCAACAAACAAATTAAAGCAGTGGTGGTTAATTAGTTTGTAAACTAATTGCAATGATGAACTAGAAACAATAAATGCAATAATATTTTTTTAAATGTCAAAAAAAGTCCCTCAACTCTCGCTCTTGTCCTCACAAATACAAAGAGGCAAATAAAGAAATGCAGTCCCACTCGTGCCGTCTTCTGTGCTCAGACTCGCACATTTTTAATTTCAGATTCAATTGTGTGTCCTCGGCATTATTATTGTGCCAGGCGATGGAGTGCACTTGTTCATCGCTGGAGGTTAATCTTACCTATTGTTGTATTTATAGTGTACACTTTTATAGAGCCAATCCTCATTCCTCAACTCTATGCCAAGAAAGCTCCTATTTAGCCATTAATTATGTCAATGATGGAAGCATCACAGCAAGCCAGACTAACGTGTTTTTAGTCCCTTTAATATGCATTTTAAAACAGCTTCATTATTATAATGCATTTTGATAAACGATGTTTATGGTGCAGCTTCGGTCATGTAAATTGCTTATCCATAAATTAAACTAATAAAAGTAGCTTGATGAAATATCACCTAAATGTTAAGTACCACAGTCTAATTTATTTTGGGCAATACCTCTCCTCAGAAAATCATAAATTTTATTATGATATAACCCAATAAGAATAAGAAGAAGAAGAATGCCTTGTTGGTAAACAAATACAGACTGAAATAAAGCTTCATTTAAACTATGCAAATCATAGTGAAACACATCCAGTCAGTCAAAATAATGTATTGTATAAAACAGTATGTGTCTTTCCATGGTTTTAAAAAATAATAAAATTTATTATTTAAAAAAAAAAAAATTGATGAAAGTAATTAAAGTGTGATGTGCTTTTGTTTTGTTAATTGAATAAAAAAGAAAGAAAAACTGCCATTAGCATACTGGGGAAATCATAAAGGACTGGTTAAAAATAAAGCTACTTTATACTTTTTTTTTTTTTTTGGAGTGAAAGAGCACTGTAAACCAGAAACCACATTCACCAAATGTTGAACAAATAGTACGCTCCCTCTTATTATATTACTGCATAACTGTTCCAGCACTGTAGTTTCTACCACGAAAGTATTCAGTTTGTATGTTTGAAAGAAGAGACGAACATCTACTGTGTGGAACATTCTGTGATGGAAGGTTTAATAAAACAGCTGATTTCTCCTCCAGGTTTCCATAACACACAGTGAATGAGTCCGCGGCATTCGCTGAGGCGCTTTTGAGCTCTGTAATTCATCCAACAGGCTAAGTACATCTTTTATTTGCGTTAAAGTGGTTGGGAAAATGTATCTTTGCTATAGGTAGACTAATAAATTTAAATATATGCTACATAAACTCTGCTCTGTAACTGCTGCTGATCTGCTATTAGCTATGCCTGCACACGGCTAGAAGATCTGAGCTGAGCGGTACGACTGAATATCTGTATGTTGCTCCTGCGTGGATATATCTCCAGGATTTCACACAGTACTGGCAATTTATCATTTCAGAAGCCTCTATATCAAACCACATGATAAAATATATTATTCCTCAGAGATGAATATTCCTGCCAGCGCGAGCACTATACAGTACATAACACAGTGCTTATTAAGACTAGAAATGTACAATAATAACACATGTATGCTATTATGTTTAAAGGCATACAACTTTTGTTTTCTGTATAGTAAGGTACTACAGAAATATTGTAAATTCAAGAACAACAAATCTGAATTATTTTTGTAAATATTGCAAAAAGTTGCATGTTGTTAAAAATTACAGTAGAAATACAGTAAAGAAAAAGTTATTTACATCAAATATAAAATCGGAAATTAAAATAAGAGTGAAAGATATTAAAAACAAACAGTCAAGAAAGAAAGAAAGAAAAGATAGCAAAAAAGCTTTGTTAAAAATGCTTTTTACATATTTGTACTTTATCAAAAATCAGTGACAACAAAATTGCCTCAAGAATGCATCCTCTTAACTATGACATCTGGCATAAGACTCACACTCCTGCAGCTCAAATGTGTATCATGTTAAATCAAGAAAGTAAAGCGGGAGAGAGAAATACAGACAGAGGAGAGAGAAACAGAGACAACATCATTTGGACAAAATGAAAAAGGTTCAGTAATTACAGTTATTTTACCAGCATCAAATAACAAGTGGATCATTCCCCGCCAGACTATTGTGAAGCAAAAGCGTTTCTTAAATGTCACTGATGTAGTAGTGTTTCAGACTTCAAATGTATAATGCTGAAGGAAGGTGATAATATTAGCGGATGAGTATTTATATGTGAAGTAGACTGATGTAGTTAATTTAAAAAAAAAAAAAAAAAATTATAAACATCAAATCCAAAATGACTTATTAGCCACATAAGCCACTCATATTTAAAATATTTCTTTCAATTATTTTAATGTCAACAGGAGAATGATTGAGTGATTTCATTTCTTAAAACTGAAATGTCACAACAGTACATAAAAAATAAGCGATGTATATGTATTTTGCCAACATAAAAATAAAATTGTATCATCATTTATTTTGTAAGTAAACAAAATAAGTGCAAACCCTAATAATGATAATAATTATAATAATGACGATGATAATAATAATATCATCAAGATAAAAACACATTTAACTTAATTTAAAAAGTAGTAAGGGAAAAGTATGGAATTGTCTAATGACTATTATTATTATACTTAATGTATTATATGAAATAGTGATTTCATAAAAGCTTGAGGGACATGATGTCAGCCGTCATATTTTAACCCCTGCAATCATGATAATGGTTAACATTTGTCAATTTTCAAGTCTGAATTCCACATACATGCGTCTCGATAAGCCGAGCAGATTGCAGTGCATTAAGGTGCGGATAGGGATTTTCATCAAGCACACACATGTGAATGGATTGACTAGCAGCTCCCTCTTGTGAGCTTCGTAGGTAGTGTGTTCCCTTGCACTATGCGGCAGCCTCTTGACTCATCTTTCGTTTTTTCCCCCCCTCCATTACCCTATTCCTGTCAGAAACACAGAGGCAGTTAGTCCCTCTCCTCTTCCCTCTGCCCCATCTGCATTTACAGGCTGTTTCTCCAGCTCTCACCGCTGACCTCTTACTCAAATATTTAGACGTTCGATTGCAAGCCCCTTTAAGGAACTGTGCCGTAACCCTGACCGTAAACAAATCGATGGGCCAAGTTCAAACGCCAGTGGAAATGTACGAACGTAAACAGGTTCATTCGGAGGCTACAGGGAGGGATCTTCAAACCGGCGTGCTGCAGAAAGGAAAGAATGGGATGCAAATGTATGCACAGCCATAAAGTATGCATATGCACAAAAAGAGGGAAGGATTACACCCTAGGTTGACTTCAGCTAGTGAGAGGGGTTGCAAAGCAGGGCAAACGTTTGGACAACGTTGTGGCAACGCAAAGTAAAAACGTTTCAAGGTTATGCATCATGAATGTTTACCTAGAGAGTCTGGTGCAGACGTGAACCAGTATATCTATACACTGCTCGTTCCCGGAAACATCCCGATTCACACACTGCATGAGGCTTTGAAATAAAGGGATATTTGGACGGTGTGGTTTCAAGCGAATAATATACCTGTTTCGTATTTGCCACTGTAACAGAAGGAGGAGGAGAGCTGGAACAAATGTGCGACTCGATAATTGTGCTATGTCACATCAAGACAGGACTTGGGGTCGAGTGATAAATTCCAGGTGACCTCTTCGTCAGATCCAGGGAAAGGACAGGCTGCCCTTGCTGTTCCCTAAGGCGATAGACACCCCCACCCCATCCTCACAATCATGGCATTAATATCTTCCCACAACCCCCAACAATATCCCATTATGTATGGACAGCAAAAGATGGAAACTGCACATCTTAAACCTGAAAATATAGCTATTAGTTCTGTCAAACGATTAATCGCATCTAAAGTAAAAGTTTTTGTTTACATAATATATGTATGTGTACTGTGCATATTGATTATGTAAATATAAATACAGACACATACAGTATATATTTTGGCAATATTTGCATGCATATACATTTATATTCCTATGTTATATTATATACAAATATATTTAATATATAAACATAACATATTTTTCTTAAATATACACATGCATGTGTTTGTATTTTTTTATACATAATAAATATACACAGAGCACACACATTATGTAAACAAAAGCTTTTATTTTGGATGTGATTAATCGCTTGACAGTAATAGCTATATTTTTTTTATATAATTTTTTTAATCTTTTTTCATAAGCAGAATATTCATGTCTGCCTGATAAACACCATCCTAAATCAGTCGTATTGTGACACCTCGCTCTTCTGTTTCTCTCTATCGCAGCCTGCAAGAAATGGATCCTGGGTGTAATTACAAATCACGGCAACTAAACTGTGCCTTAAGTGACAACGCAAGTTAAAATGCTTTAGGAGGGAACGTAGATCGCAACGGACACGAGTGTCTGAGTCCAGACGGTATTATGATGTCTGTGAGTGGGTGAATATATCTGGTGACACTGGGCTTCTCCAGATATCGATTGCTCCTGCGGTTACAACACTAACAGTAGTGGAGAGCCATTGAACTTTAAAGCAAATAGTCCTTCTTCCTGCCCAGAGTCCTCACGGTGGATCAATACATCACAGTGTAAGCTGTGTGTCGTGTCTGGTAATGTTTCTGTCTGTCTGGGCTAATGACCTGAGTAGTACTTATAGCAGTGGGAAAGGTGGGCTTCTGCCAGCCAACTTTGGAATGAGAATGACTGTAGCTTGCTTGTGAGCTAAACTCCATATAAAGCTGAATTACTGAATTATATTTGTAAATTTAGACTGTATAATTCTATAAAAAACCTGAAAGGGATAGTTCACCCCAAAATGAAAATGGTGTTATCATTTACTCATCCTTAGGTAGTTTTAAACTCATATTTTAAATACAAATGAAGATATCGTTTTTGTTCATTAAAAGTCCAACTGAGACTTTCATGCATTAACAATTACAAAAAGAATTGTGAAAATTAATAATATGAATTGAGCAGTTTAAGTCTGCTGAAGAAACATGATCGCTTTATATGATAAGCAGGTTTAATTTGAGCTTTTTTCACATGTAAACACACATATATAGCCCATCACATATGGTAAATAGAAGCTTGAATGTACTTGAACAACCTTCATTGGTTCTCATGTGTCAAGCAAGTACATTTAAGCTTCAGTGTAACATACTGAGCAAATATCAATGTTTAAATGTGAATAAAAGCCTAAATAAAATGTTCAATGCTACTTCAGATTTGGATTAAACTGCTTGATTTATATAGATTGATTTGTCTTTATAAACAGCGTGCAACCAGTTTTGGTTGCATGAACAAAGAATGGAGGGAATCTCTCAAAAAGTATAATTTGTGTTTCAAAGTTGAGCGATAGTTTGAGTTTGGAACGACATGAAGCTGAGTTAGTGATGACAGAATTTTAAATTTTTGCATGAACTATCCCTTGATAGTTTTTGCATGAACTATCCCTTGATCTGGCACAGAAGTCCACAAATGATGCTTAAGGCATTATAATAAACAATGTGGATCCACATACCCAGACTTCTAATCTATTTAAAATCTTTTTTGTCTCGAAGCACAGTCGTAAAGTCTAAAACAGCATTCTGAAACACTTTAAAATGGTTTCAGGTAGTGTATATGAAACCTGAATTCCTCATTTGACAAGCTCTGTGGGTCTTACCATTTCACTGGCCAGGGATATATTTGGAATTACGAGACAGTCAGATTCCTGATTCCCCCTCTGAGGTTCTGTTAAAGGGAATTACTGTAAAAAAGACAGCTTTGAAAGAAAGCTTCTATTCAAAAGATGATGATGAGAGAAGAAAAGGGGGAAAAAAACACCTATTCAGTTCTTTCCAACTGGAAGCATCCGATCCGTGTGCCTGGATCAGCGTCCGAAATAAGCCAGATCGTGAAGAGTTGAAGAGGGTGGAGGCGTGCGTGCAATCCCCGTGAGTGTGAGGGATCTGTTCCAGGGGAAGTGAACGGAACTAAATGGCCAACATCAAATGAGTGAGATGAGGCTTGAGAAGGTTTGGGGAGAACTGCGATGGGGTGCAAGCCAATGCGCTGAGTCCCAAGGTCTGAGAGTCTTTTTCCCCCAGCTGATCCCCACCAGAGCTGGGCTCTTCGGTGCTGACCGAAAGGCTCTGGACTGCCAGACCCGCTCAGCTGACACAGCTCAGTATGGAGTAACACAGAGTGAAAGTGCTGAAGAGAAGCTGTTGATGCACACTTCACACGTTAATGCTCAAACAAACACGCCGAGTACACATGAGTGCAGAGAGCAACTCAAAACGTTCACTGTTATGTATTTGGACATTATGAAAGGTTAAAAACAAAAGAGGCTAACTGCAGACTTTTTTGGGGGAGCCTTTTGTCTCATTTAATGATAGTAGAGACAGGAAAGGAAATAAGAGGAGACGTTTTTCCCATCATGGTCCAAACCAAAAAAAATAAAGATATTTTCCATGCAACTTCAAAGAATAGGTAATGGGAATTTCAAGCTTCAAAAGGGACATAAAAGCAGCATAAAAGTGGTTAACAAAACTTCTGAAGGAACAGACTTAAATTATTTAAGACTTAAGTAAATATTCACTGAAAATCATGATATCAACCCTAAATCTTGGTGTGTTCATGAGAATTAATGAGAGAAGTAGTCATGTGATTCATGAGCGAACCATGGAGTTGGATCTTTTCAAGGAATCATTTGACCTCATTCACGAAACTACATTGGTGCTTGAGTTCAACTTACTGATTCTGAAAATTGTATAATACTTTTTCTTTGCATAGTTTTTGTTTTAAAGCTCCAGTCCTTGTTAATTGTAACTGCATTGAAAATAGCAACTAGTAGATAATTAAAAAGTTAAGAAAGTCATACAGGTTTTTAACAACATGATGATAACTGAACTATAACTTTAAATTATTTGCTGTAGTATTATGCATGTTTATGAATGTATTTTGCTCAGTAGTGACACTTAAAGCTATCAATCACTCAAAAAAATAAAATTCTGTCATTATATACTCACCCTCATGTTACTCCAAACTGCATGACCCTCTTTCTTCTATGGAACATAAAAGAATATGCTTTGTGTCAGTGTTTTTTGTCCATAAAATGAAAATCAAATGGTAACCAAACCTGATAACCAACATTCATCAAAATATATTGTTGTGTTCCATAGAAGATAGTAAGTTATAAAACTTTGTTTAAGCTGAATTTTGATCTGATTATGATTTTTATGATGGTGACTTTTTATGCTTTTTCCATATGTTCTGTATAACCTGTACTAAAAAGTTAAACTCAGCACTGCAAAAGTCAAAGCATTTATCATACAGATGGCCACGTCTGTGAAACACGCTGGAATAGAAATGACCTAAATGAGTAATTCAATCACACAGAGAATGAGAGGTCCGTTCCCAATTCAATTTGAGTGTCTGAGGGATCCAGCCTCCTCATTTCTTAATGTCACTTTAACATCTTACATGTTAATGAGCAGACGTGAGGTTAGGCCTAACACAGAGCCATTATCCACTTATTAGAGCCCTGACCCTGATGATCCCTACTCCATTAAAATGTGGATGTACAGTACAGGCATGTGTGGAGATGAGAGGCAGCGTTCAGCTTGACTGGGCTGAGCTCAAGTGTGAATGCAACACTGCCCTTGTCCATTCTGTCAGTCCTGGGGTGGGACACCCTGGAGTCAACGCGCCCCTCCGCACACACATATACTGAGATGGTAGAGAAAGAAGCACTGACACGGGTCACTAGACTCTCTCATCCTCCCACTTATCTCATGACAGAACATATCTTTCACATGGAGAGCATGGCCAGGAGACAGCAGAAGACAATTTCACAAGTTTGACAGGTGTTGCTGCGTCAGGCGCTTATGAGTGTTTTGCAAAAAAAAAAGAAAAGAAACAAGAAAAAGGAAGAAAACCTTTGTGACTTCAGATTCTGAATTTAATGTGCTCAAAAAAAACTGAGATCTCAAAGCATGCCTATGGATCTTCCAAAAAAAAAAAAATCTGAAAACTTTTGTTTTATTGGTTTATTCCTTCAAATAACCTTTTTATTTAGACATTTTTTTTGGTTTAGTTAAACTCTTGAAATAAATAGAAATAAATAAACAAATAAATACCTATAACTTTGACTTTAAACCACAACCATGAACCAGGACTTGCTACTAAACATTTCCAGGTGCTTTTCAGCCAGATATTCACATTCTAGAGAAATTAAATTAAATTAAATTTAAATTAATAAAAAAATAAAGCAAAAATCTGCATATTTGTTATACGTATACTAGCATATATAGGCATAAAAGGTAATTAAAAATAAATAAATTACAAAACAAAAAACAAAACAAAAAAACAATTAACAAAAAAAAAGTTTCAAAAGTCTAATTTTGATTTAATTCTTTAAATGCCCTATGTATTACATTTTCTTGCTCTCCGGGGTATTTTGTTATGTTTGAAGTGTTTTTCTTGTAATTTCCACCTCCATTTGGGTCTTTAAGGAATTGGCCAGAAGAAAAATCTGCTCTGTCTATTGCCCATTCAGGCACTGCCGCTGACAACTCGTAATGTTCCAGACCTGTGAAGTCACACAGCAGTGCCAATGTCCCACATATGAACCCAAACTTTGCACTGAAACATCATTCTCCTTCTCCTCTGACCCCATTACTTCAATCCCCATCGACCACTCTAAACAAAACCTTTCTGATTGCTATAGCACTCCATGCTCGCGCCCTTTCATAATGTTATCTTAAGAAACGTGGAAACGATTGCACCTCATTTTTAGTTTCAGTGTGGGAACTGAAAATGTCTGGGCCAGTTGTGTGGACAGCCTCACAGTGAATGTAGATGGTGTTGCTGGGTGTTCTGTGGAGGTTATGGACTCCAGAGGCATGACTGACCCAATCATTCAGTGATGGAATACATACTATAACTAAAAAAGATGCATGGATTTATACTTAAAACAGGAATATTCGGAGTTAAGCTCAATCATCACCATTTATTACAATGTTGACTACAACAAAAAAATAATTTGAAATGTTCTCTCATTTATAAAAGCAAAAATGGATGTTAGTACGAGGCACTTACAATGAAAAGAAATTGGGCCAGTTTTTTAAGGATTTAAAAGCAGAAATATGAAGCTTCTAATTTTTTAAAAGCACTTACATTAATTCTTTATTCTTGTGTATTATTTGAGCTGTTCTAATCAGGTTTATAGTTGTTTTTTAAGGTTTTCTGTGTTTTTTTGCCATGGCTGCTTGCAAATAACTATGCCTTGTGTCTATATTGTTGAAACAGTCAGTATTTTAATGTTTATGGAATGGTCCAATTCACAAAGAAGTTAAACTGGAATTGAAATTTCATAATAATCAACGTCATTATTGCCACAAATGCTGTTGACTGCAGTCTTGTATTGTAATCTTATATTTTATTTAACCATTAGATGAAAGAAAATAGCTATAGAGATAAAGAATAATTTATATATATATTGTATATAATTTATTAGCGATAGCAATGATATATATATGTGTCCTCCTCTGCGGTAGGTAACTTTAATTATTCCAAAAATATAGTATAAATATTCAAATATTAAGTATATATTTCAAGTTTTTCAGCCACATTGAATTTAAATTATCATACATAAATAGAAACACATTGAACTGTAAAAATGAGTAACAACAATGTAAAGAGGACAGTCATAAATAATAATTGATAAGGTCAAAGGTAATCACCTACATTATTTCAATTTGGATGTAAATTCATACTCTGAATAGTTAAAAATGGCTATTTAAAAGTATGTCCACTGTAGAAGATGTCACGCAAAGGCATAAAATATAAATTAAATGTATATATTAAACAGCAATTAAACATCACTGTCTATATTGAGTCTGAAACGACAGTCCTACTATCCTGAAATGTAACACCAGCCTTAAAGCAGAGAGAGCGAGCTGAAGTTGAAAGCACCTCTGGCAGATAAGGGTATAAATGTAAGGTGATGGGGCAGCGATTGGTCGAGATTAGAGCAAAAGCCAATGAAAGAAGGATAGATAGAGACAGTCACGGGGTCTCACACTTTCGTCAGCCATGGCATGAAGAATAACGGGAGCGCCCGGTTCTATTCCACGTCCTTAACAGGGATAACAGCGTCCACTTGTTCAACAGGGCCCACTTCTCATTACACCAGTCTCACTGAGCCTCCACTGCGCCAGTGAAATCTGTCACCAAAGTCCAGCATGAACGGCAATCCAAATTGAAAAAACTGTTAGGGGGTGACGGAGGAGGGGGTGAGGGAAGAGGAAGGAAAAAAAATAAAAATCTGGTCATCAATTGCTGGCAACAGATCGCAGACGAAGATTATTGGAAGGCAACATTGCAGCAGATGTCTGATGACCGTATATTAACCTGTTTCCTACACACACTGAACATCCAAGCCCAGATCGTCCTAATGTCAGACTGTGAGGCCTTGTCCTGCGCAATAGGAGGAACTCATAATCCATGAGGAAAAAAATATGAAGCTACGATTTGTGCAGAAGCACTGCTGATTTGTTGGACTAAGTGCGCTGGCAGCTATGGAGTCGTTCCAAGCCACAACACACAAAAACCAGTGGGCTGCCAGCAAATGTCCCTCTGTTCAGTGTTGTAATTGGGCTCACACTGGACTACGAGAGGTTCTTTAGTGTCAGCCATCTTGAGAGGCTATCGAAGTGTGTACATGAATGTTGATGCTTTTGGGCAGTGGAAGAATTACAAATGACAACAACAAAAAAATAATAAATACAATATAAAAAGAAAATACAAAAAAAATATTTAAAATAATATATAAAGAATAATTTATAAGAATAAGGTTTGGGACGGGGGCACAAGCACTTACAGTATAGTAAAATTTTAAATG
The DNA here is from genome assembly GCA_027422415.1 of Schizothorax lantsangensis. Taxonomy (NCBI): domain Eukaryota; kingdom Metazoa; phylum Chordata; class Actinopteri; order Cypriniformes; family Cyprinidae; genus Schizothorax; species Schizothorax lantsangensis. The sequence continues at coordinate 20,883,421 of CM049842.1, read as the reverse complement.
ACAGTGCTATGGATCAAGTATTGTTGCACTATAGCATGAAATGTGTACGTTTCAGAGAACAAATTTCTTGCAGAAGCATATGTGGTAAGGATCCACTAAAATAGGTGCCGGATCCGAATCACGCTTGTTTTCCAACACAAATTAGGCCCTGAGCAAAACATTTGCCATATGGGAGCATTCATAGTCCAAACCTATCCGAGAGTTCCTTTGCAAAGATCCCCAAGGACAAATTCAGCACTGAAAGTAATAAAACAGATTGTAGACCCCCAAATCTCCCTTAAACAGTTCTGGCATGACCAATGAGATTTTGGAGGATTCTACACAGACAAAATGCAGGTTAATGAAATACAGGGGTACCCCGCCATATTTTTCCCCATTCTAGTCATCTCATGACAGATGTTCAATTCCATATCACAGTTTTTGTTTATTTTTATGAAATTTAAATGGATGAACACTTTTCCTTGACCCCTAAAGCACTGGGGTTCAATTTACATGATCCCTTCATCTTGTCTGCAAACATCCTCCATCCATTCACCATCCACACCACACACTCTAAGGCCCTGGACTGAAGCAATCTGAAATACAAATCATCCCTTCCCAATCATCAGAGCATTACAGTATTTGACCCATTTAACTTTTTTTTTTTTTTTTCATCTTTGCTAGTAGGCAATAAACATGACATGGGATGATACGGCTGGCAGTGAGTGAAGAAGGGCTGTAGGAAGCAGATGAGAAGGGATGAGAGCCCTAAGCCGCTCCACATCTGGTGTTGTATTAAAGGCACATGGGCCGCCCCAATCAGGCCTGATGGGGGTGATGTCATGGCCCTTGCCACAACCTCTGGTTTTCCAGCACTGCGTCATGACAGACAAGCCAGCAAGCTGTCAACAGTCTGGTCCAGAGCGAGGGATGTAGATGGCACACTATGAAAATATGAAGTCAGACTGTGTGAGTGACAAAATGTTTGTGCACATTCAGGAGCTGCTGCAGGCTTGTCATAAAAATATCACTTTGTTTTTGTTTTACATATGTAATTTCACAATAAAGGCCTGATGGCCATAAAACAATAATCATTTGTATATTTTATATACAATTCAACTGATAACTAAAAGAAAAGAAAAGAAAAGCCTATAATAATAATAATAATAATAATAATAATTTGATTCAGAGTTGTTTAAAGTGAATTTAGGCATCGCAATAATCTGCAGCTTGAAAACAGATATTTATTCTGAGATTAGCTAATGATTATATTTAACACTTATTACATTATTAATGTTTTTAAAGATTGGAGTGTCAGGGTAAATAAGAATGATCTACTAAATACCAAATATTGCAACATTATTATTATTATTAGTTTATTTATATTTGTTTGTTTGAACACCATATCAGCAAATTCATGGCAACATTAACAGTATAATTTCAATACATCATTTACAATAATATAAAATGTTCTTAAGCAATCACTATACAAAAACATGCAGGTAACAACAACAATACTGATAAAGTGCTGTCAAATGATTAATCGTGATTAACTGCATCCAAAATAAAAGTTTTTGTTTGCATGTGTGTGTGTATTGTGTATATTATGTATATATAAATGCACACACAAAGCATATATTTTGAAAATATTTACATGCATATATTTATATTCATATAATTTATATCATATATGAATATATTTAATATATTAATGTAACATTTTTCTTAAATATATACATGCATGTGTGTGTATTTAAATACACATAATAAATATACACAGTACACACATATATTATGTAAACAAAATATTTTATTTTGGATGCGATTAATCGCGATTAATAGTTTGACAGCACTACAATTTAATCAATAATAAAAATTCTAAAATTCTTCCAGGAGAGACCTTTTTAAAAATGTATTTTAGTATATTTGCTGGGTAAAAACACTATTATTATAATTATTATAATAATTATTATTAATAATATTAATATCATTATTATTATATTGTCAAAATAAACATACAGTATTATATTGATTAATGTTTACAAATATTCTCCAAAAGCCCTCGGATGAACTGAAAATCTAAAACTACTCGAGCTTGTGCAGTATGGGCAATGCTTACGGTTTGGTCTCGCCACGCTCAGTTAAACCTTATTGCATTCAAATAATGGCCATACAACAGAGGCCATTATATCAGACAGGTGCCAGCAATCAACCACCAATGGAAGTCAATCACTAAGAAGAACAGTGAGGCTCCATTCATAACTCTAAATGCCAATGCAGGGCCAGATCTGGGAACGATCTGACCTTTATCATTCATAATCTGAAAGATCAAACAATGCCTATAGGCTGATTCCAGAGCAGCAACAGCCTTTACTCTGGAGATGACCAAAATCCCCCTCACGCCCCTGTGGTTTTAATTGTCTGGCTTTAGAAGGAAAAGGAATTTTACTTCGGTGTGCAGGTAGAGACAGCGGGGTTGTGTTGAGCTACTTGGGAGGTCTGAAAAGCTGTACTCTAGTTCTTTTCATGTGAATGGGGCTTAGCATTGAGGGGCGACCCCGTTGAGCATGTCATGGGGGTGTAATGAGGTCAGTTTACAGGTTGGGCGGCAGGTAATCCTCTGTTCATTACAGGCCCACTCGGTGGCTGTTGGGGAGGAAAAAAATCTAATGGCAGTGAGCTATAGAATAGAAGTAGATTTTATGTGTGTACAGGGCCAGGAACTTAATAACACTTGATTCAGTATGAAAGAAAACCCAGAGCCACCCGTGAAGAAGCGGCCCGGATGTGAGGGAGGGCCGTTAGTGGCAGGAGTTTGGTGTCAGAGAACAAGACAAGCTTTGTACCAGCTTTAAGAAGTGAATTAAGAGAGAGCGATGCAAGCTTACTGACTCTGAAAGACTGAGTGAAGAAACACCTGGTGATCAATAGAGCTTAGAGAGCCCCATGAAAGAGCCCGAGTAAGACCTGTGAGGTTGCATTCGGAACTACCACACTCGTTCACACAATCAAACAAGTGGATCTGAAACAAATGAGTGAGAAAGTTAATGGTAATGCAGTTAAAATATGGAATTTATATTGGTGCATTCAAGTCATGTCATAAAGAAATGCATATGAACATCACCACAATGCTGTAATTACAAATGGGAAAATCAGAACTTTCTTTAAGCCCAAGGTTTTGGAGTTGAGGGTGTGTTAATTGGAAAATATGGGTGACAGAATACATACTATCTGTATTGAACATAAATGTGTTAAAGTGAATGAGATTATTTTTTGACAATTTGCATGTACAAAATACGACAGCATTGCAAAAACATACATGCACATTTTTATTCATTATTATATATAAGTAGAGTTTTTTTAAATATGCTAAATTTTATTTATTTTTAGAAAAAGATGCATTGCATTTGAACACACCTCATGTTGTAACTACAGCTTCCCAACTAGTTACAGACCAACATCCAGAACAGAAACATTACAGAACATAACAGAAATTATGGAGGAGGAATAACAAATACATCCTGCGTCATTTTCAACGAGGGAAAGCGTTTGGATTTGGATTTTAACTTCTCCAGAGGTAGGTGGAGCTTTACAAGACTTTTGCAATATGCAAACTGTGTAAAGGCACACTACAAATGTAAGGAATAACACTGAACACTAATCAACCAAAGCTGAAAGAAGAACAAAAACCTCTAGTAGCAAACATTCTGGTCAGCCAATGCACTTTTCTAAACTTCCATCCTACTCTAAACAAGCTAAGAAAATGACTTAACCACTAGAAAATGTCCATAGCCAGTTTCATTCTGAAACATCTGTGCTCTTACAGCATCATGTACAGTATAATGAAGTCTTTCAGTACGCAATCCACAGAGTCAGGCTTAAATGGCATTTTTTCATAATATGGAGTTGACTAAACTAAGATAAAAAAATAAAATAATACTTTCTATGTTTATATTTGATTCACCAACTAGTTTTCTTTTAGATACCTAGTGTCCTGCATGTGTTTTGTGATGAGTTAAGGCCCGTCCACACCAATGACGATGACTATAATGATAACAATTACTATAACATTTTCATAATCATTCTATGCATTCTATTCCGGCAGCCATATCACCCTGTAGGCCAAGAATGGTAAGCAGGGTTGAGCCTGGTAAGTACCTGGATGGGAGACCTCCTGGGAAAACTTGGTTGCTGCTGGAAGAGGTGTTAGTAAGGCCAGCAGGGGTGCTCACTAGGGTTGGGTACCATTCACATTTCAACCGGTACCCGTACCGGTACCTGAAATTTGGTACCGGTACCCAACGGTACCTTTTTTTCGGTACTTTACTCTCTGTGTAATAACAAAAACATTTATTTCAGTGAAAAAATAAGTCCAAAACTCTCAATTTCAACATTTTGAACAATAGGGCCCTACAATTTTTTTTTTTCTTCCACAAATTCTTGTTTTATTCTTTTCTGATAATGAAATGAAGGCATGAAACATTTCATTTTTAATCAAATGAAAATGAAACCCTTTTATTTTTTTGGCAAACAAACAGAGTTTTACTGTTAAAATTAATCAATGGTAGAAAAATTGTGTGAGTATTCATTGAAAAAAAAATATATATAATTGTATTTTTTTCTACAATTAAGTGGTTAATGTAGTTGTAATAATTATTTTTATCATTCAATTGTTTTATTTAAATTTGACAGTAAATGGAATATATAAAGACGTACCTTATACTGTACAAAAGTAATACAAGAGTAATATATTTCTCCTTACATGTTAAACATCACTTTTAGGTTGCCGTGAAGTTTCTGTGTATACAGTATGATATGATGCTAGTTTTCTCAAATGAAACGGTAAAATTCTCATGAAGTGACTCTCACAGTCTGTAGGTGTTCATGTGTTCATATCGTCATGTAGTGAGATGCAGAGAAAATCACCGCGAGTTCACGTGTGCTTCAGTATTTGTGTAAGTTAACAAAACCGCGTCTCCGCTATTCATACATACCGAGGCTAACGGAACATACAGGATTCATATTTAAACCGTCTTTTTGCGTTTTAATATTCAACATACACTAGTTCATATCACGATTCGAATTAAGTGACAGACCTTTTATTCATCCAAAAATTGACGAATTCCGTGGCATTCCGCGCTTTAGAGTAAATTCCGTTTTTATGAATGGACTCCGCCATCCTGTCCAAACCATATGACCCTAGAAATGTAAGCACACTTCAGAACATTTCAGTTTGCCCTGTGTGTTGTGTTTTAAAGAGCTGCAGTGGTGACATCATGTCACAGGGTCTCTCTCTCGGTCTCTCTCTCTCTCTCTCGTATGCGCCCAAATGCGTTCTCAGGTACCGAAATTTGGTACCGAATGATTTAATGTGAATCGATACTCGGTAGTACTGACGCAATTCGGTATGTACTCTTAAAAGTACCAAGTTCGGTACCCAACCCTAGTGCTCACCCTGTGGTCTGTGTGGGTCCTGACGTCCCAGTATAGTGACGGGGACACTATACTGTCAAAAAGCACCGTCCTTCGGATGAGACATTAAACCGAGGTTCTGATTCTCTGTGGTCATTAAAAATCCCAGGATGTCCTTAAAAAAAGAGTAGGGGTGTTAAGCCCCGTTCACACCAAGAACGATAACTATAAAGATAACTATGAAGATAACGATATTAGCATCCACACCGGCGAACGATATCGTCTGTTTATTCTAAGCGCATGTGCGTCTGCCGCTTTAAATTCACAAACTCCTTATAGCAGGATGGATTCTGATTGGATGTCATTCAATGTTTGTATCGCTTATCAGCTGGAAAAAAATCGTTCTGAAAGTGATTCCAATGATATCGTTTCTCTGTGCCTTTATCGTTATAGTTGTGGTGTGGACTCTGCTATTCTTTAATATTGAGAACGATTTTTAGAACTATATCTTTATCGTTATCATGCTAAGTGTGAACGGGCCTTTACCCCGGCATCCTGGCCAAATTCGCCCATTGGCCTCTGACCATCATGGCCTCCTAACCATCCCCATATCTACTGATTGGCTTCATCACTCTGTCTCCTCTCCACCAGTAAGCTGGTGTGTGGTGGGCATTCTGGCGCACTATAGCTGCCGTCGCATCATCCAGGTGGATGCTGCACATTGGTGGTGGTTGAGGAGATCCCCCCCTTACAATGTAAAGCGCTTTGAGTGTATAGAAAAACGCTATATAAATGTAACAAATTATTATTATTATTCTAATTCTATAAGAAAGGACGTCCACACGACAACTTTAACAGTGTACAGAAGTACAATGTGTCAGGTTCTCAGAGACTTTGCTAAGGTAAAGAACCCTGAAATATGACCCCCAACTTCATAAGAATCACAAGCTGTAGCATTGAGGGTTTTTTTGTTGTTTTTTTAAATAAGGTTTTATAAACCGATAGGTTCAGAATGACTCTTGAGGGACCAGTACAACTTTCTTTTGTACCACTGTTTGAAGAATTTATCTTCCAGAATCTGGCAGCAAGTTCTGGGAGTTCATTTTAAGTCCATCTCCAACCCTGAAAGGTCCATCTTGCTCATTGTTAGTAGCAGCTCACACCATGACTCCCTCGCCACCTTGCTGTTGTCTGACTAGAAATGATGCTGGTACCTCAAGAGTCACTCTCAAGCGATCTGTCCATAAAGCTTTTCATAAAAATCAGTCTTCCTATATTTCACAACACTTCAGCTTGTGAGTCCTATAAAGTGGGGGTCATGTTTCAGGATTTCCTGCCTTAGCAAAGTCTCTGAGAACCTGACACCTTGTACTTTTGAAGAGTCCATGTAGTTTACACTGAAAATGGTGGCACTGGATACTCATTTGTTCCTGATGGTTTAATTCTTGGTTTCAGAAACTGCTAAAATTAAATATATGGAGGTGTGTTTGCACTGAAAAGACAAAGACTCCAATTTAAATTCTCATGCTGTGATTTCAGTGCATATCAGCAAAAGTGGCACAACTGTTTACCATTTATTTTTCCTCAAATATATGTCTTGTATCCTTTGTCTACTGCTATTCAAGAACCACAAAACAAATCTGTTCCCCTGTTACCTGATAAAGGAATAAACCCAGGCTAATGAGCAGAATCTAGATCTCTCCCTAGGTCCCCAACCTTGCTTCTCCTCGTTATTAGAGGAGTTGAACTGAGAGGGGCGAGCACGATCGCCACTCTGACCTTTGCAGCTGTTGAACGTGACCCTGAGGTTACGGTACGGTCGGGTTCAGCTGACCCGGTCAGGCGCAGTTGGTTGATAAGGTCGGCAGTAATAACAAGCATAGCAAGCTGACCCGGCCTGGGAGAGCACTGTCTGAGGCAATTATAGTCAGGCTGTGTGAAACACAGAGCTTGTTTGGGGTAGTATATAGCTGAATTATTGTCTCTTCCACCTGTCTTTAGTGAATGGATGAGCGAGAGAGCTAGAAATCCTGTTTTTGTTATTGAGATATTCACGCTGACAGTGTAGATATCAATTGTGGAGGTAGTTATAACAGAACATACAGGCACAAAAATAATTCCTCCTGAACTCCTGATACTGATTATATAAAACAATAAAGAAACTAAAATCCCAAGACAAATTCTGCAGTCGTTTTGTATGTGACGTATGAAAAACTTGATTCTCCTCTGTGTGAACTGCCACATTGTGTGTTCAGGACAATAGAGAGATGGCAAGATCCACACCTAAGAAGAGCTTAATAAAATCCAGTTAGTGCACTGCATTTGTATTATTATTTTTTTAAATATATTTCAATCTGGCTGGTTCATTTGCTCAGCAATTACTCCACAAGACCACTAATGTTTTCTTTTGAAATTCTCTGTGCAAAATAAATGAAAACAAGAGTGTCTGACAATAATACAGTGCATTACGAAATCAAAGTTGGATTCTCATGATTAGGTCCCTATGAAATCTGTTTTCTGTTTTCCCCAAATTGTAAGTTTTCAGTTTTCTGGATTTGATTTTAATGGTTTAATTATTCAATTTTAATAATCAAAAAGCATGTCTAATTAAGTGAATTCATTAAACTAACAATTTAATACTTTATTATTTTAACAACAATAGGGCCCTATTAATTTTCTAACTAATTAATTAGCTTTCTTTTTTCAGCTATTCTGTTTTAATTTTTGCAGATTCTGTGTTTTACAATTTAATTAAAAAAAAATAATCAAAAATGCTGGTAATCAAATTAATGCGTAAAACTAACAATTAATAAATTGTATTATTATTATTTATTTTATTTTTTAAGTACATTCTACATAACACCACAAGTGTCACACAGACTTAAGTATGTGTAATTGTCAATTTTGGAGGGCTGAAATCGGGCACTCTGATGACACATTTTGACAGTGCCAGCATCTATTTTGTGCATATTCTATAACAAATAAACACATCAGCAGTGTGAATGCAATTCATCATGACCAAAAATGATGCTAGAGTAGCTATATGTAAAATCTGTATGGCTGAAAAATATTAAGAGGTGGCTTGTTGTGGACAAGCTTTACTACAATTGGTCTATCACCGGTTTACATAAGTTACAGTCTGAGTTCAGTTATCCAAATCTAATCACCTTTCAGCTAAATTCCTAAATTTTCATAAACTCTTTCAAAAAACTCAAAAGCAATCAAATACCATGCTATAGATTCTGCTTTTACCTTTTGTTTTCTTTTAATCCCGTTTGTTTTCTACTCACTCTGCTGCAAGTGCACACTATCTGCCATCTACACTGCACAATGACATACAACACTATAATTCCTGTATTTATTTCTGTGTACATCAGCGGTCTAATCTTGCCTTTAATAACCAGATTTGTGTCACGCGTAACCTTTATGACTCTGCCTGGCGAGGTCGTTCCGTTAGGGAGCTCATAAGCTCGGCTCGTATCTGTCATGTAATGTACTGACAGCTCTAACCTTCCCATGTGGCCTCATGTGCCATCCTCCCTCCAGCCTATTGACCAAAGCAATAAGCCATTCTATATGGTGTATTAAAGTCATTTTCCACATGCTTCCTCAGCACCTCCCATTGTTCATGCAAGCTCCTGCTGACCACAGGGGAAAAAAAGAGAGAACAAGAGAAAGAAAAATATATAAATAAAAAACATGCTCTCAACTAAATTGCGACACCGTTACACCAGTTAAGAAACAGAATTGTCACTTTCTTCGTTATTTGGTCGCACTGCTTTCAGCTTTGAAAAGCACTGTGATTATTGCAGTAGCTCTGCAGGCAATTTTCCCATTGTACGGAAGCACCTCCCAAACTTCGGAATATATGCTGACGGCAATGGCGAAGCTTTCTTCTCTGAGCCTGATGATGTGCTATTGTTTAACCTGGCCAGCTCGGCCGCCATAAAGCCCATCTGCGTGGTCCGGAGGTCCGAGGTGCTAACAGGAACGGGTGCAACATGACTCGGCCACTGTGCTGATATCAGCTCTGCTGCTGCACCATGTGACAAATGATTCCAATCTAGGCTGCGTGCCCTTGACTTGACCCTGACAACAGGGCAAGCGCAGCCAATGGAAAAGATTCGCTCTAATAAAGCCTAGACCAGGCGAAGGACGGGGAAAGAGGGGGATGGATGGAAGAGTGAACAAATGAGGGCTGGGAAGGAGGCGGGGGAGCTTGGACATCTCAGGTGCAGAAGGATAATGAGATCGCTTGTTTGTTCAGTGAAAATTACCCTGCAAGACCTTGCTCGGCAAAGCAGCCATCTTGTCTGGCTTGTGAATTGGGCTAATTCCTGAGGGTGCGTGTCGTGTCAAGGATTGCAATCTCTTTTTACAAAGCACCTCTGGCACAGCGCAAACATGTAAATGGGGTCTGATGCCACCCTCTTGCCCCACAGACTCCTTCCACCAAGCGTACCCACGCCACCCCCCTCCGCCCGCTTCATAAACCCAGCCCTGTAAAATGAGCACATACTTGCCAAGCTCGGCGGTGGATAGGCGCAGCTCTCCAGAAAGGTCCGGGTGGCATGCTGGGTATGCAAATGAAATTCTCCTTCCCTTATTTTCACCTCACACCACCCTGCTGGCGAAGCAGTCCCTTGATTCTAATCCCGCTATACTGTCGTTCTTCCTCTCTCTCAGTCTGTCTTGCTCATCCTCTTCCTCTGTCAAAATCACGCTATGAAGCAGATTCTGACAAAAGACAAGCTTAATCAGGACAGCAGCTACAAATTTATCCTATTTAGGCTTTGGCGATACACAATAATGTGCGTTATTGAGAGAGTAAAGCCAAAACAGCACTGGCCAGACAAACTAAATAATCTCACAAAACATGACTGTAGATTAAGTGAATTCAGCAATTATCGCAGACTTGCACATTTGCACAGTCAACAATACAAACTAATCCCATGAAATATTTTTCCTAATGTAACAGGGTCAATGCAACATAAGAGAGTACTTGATTTAAAAAAATAAAATAAAAATAAATAAATAAAAAAACAGAAAATCTGGTTCAAAACACATTTGGCAAAAATGTTTGATCAGTCCAATCGTACTTCTAAATGTACTTGCTAAAAAATAAATAAATAAATAAATAAAATAATAAATACATAAATAATTGTTTACCATTTTCAAGAAAAAATATAAAATGTAAGGATTCTAAACCATAATAATATTCATAATAATAATAATCATAATAATAATAATTTGTTCAAGTAAAAAAAATAATACATATATTTCCTTACACCTTGAATACAAGTAAATTCTAATATTTGAATCATGTACTTTAAATAAATGCAGACCAACTTCAAATACAATTATCAATAATTATTAATATATATCATGATGTATTTTGGGATCAGCACCAAATTTGTCTGATCTAATCTTGCCTTGTTCATATGAAAATAAATTATACTGACATTTCAAGACATTTGATATACTGACCTTGACATGACAGCCTGCCAGAGCCCTATGATATAATTTCCTGTTTTATGTTTTTTTTTTCATCATGTTGGCTGCACCAACATTTTTTTCCCCCAACAATTACATTAAAGCTTTTCATAATATCAGGACATTTGTATTACTCTGACACTTCTTTCTTAAATGTTCCCACATTCAAACATATATACACATACATACATAAATATAGTTTTATTCCAAAATTAAAAACACTAATCATAGAAGTTGTGTTTCCAATTTATTATATTAAAGCTGAATTTGTATGAATTTTTGCATTTATCATGAACAAAAATTTGCTTTACGTTATTGACTCAGATATTTGTTAGCTTGATTATCATTAGTCAAAGTCTAAAAATATTCATTGTAAGACCATATTAACCTGACTTTCTCAACATTTCAAACCTGCAAGAGGTTTAGAGAGTCATTGCGAGATTGTTGGTGACGCTCTCAGTTTGGCACGATTCGTCAAAGCCACTGTGAGGGCAATGTATCGAATCAGACCTGACACTGAGAAAAACAGCATTTGGAAGCAACACAAACCTTTCCAGTGTGTTGAATGTGATATGACAGCCCAAGCTAAAATCCCATTGCCAGGATTCTATCTGGTCAACAGCTTTTTAAGCCACTTGAAGCTCAATGCATTAGCATGGTGGAAACGTGTTGACATGCCATGGATCTGCTCCGAAGCTGGAATGAAACAACACAGTTTAACACTGACGGACGTCCATAGCAGCTGCATGGCTACAATGCATGATTGAAAAACATGTCACACACTACACAGAAGGTAAACCGTGCATTTTGACGGCGTAAGTGGACGGGGACATGCTGTGATCTGAAAGCTGCTCTTGAGAGCGTATACTAAGACAAGCATACAAATTCACAGCTGACACGCAGAGGTCAAAATCTAAAAAAAATCTTTATTTTTTTTTTTTTTTTTTTAAATCAGCACAATCTAGTAAAAGGACAGTTATACAGTACATATCCAAGAACAGCTTGCATTATATAACATTTGAAAGGAAGACTTAGCACACTCTACACTTCACTTCATAAAAAGACATTTAGAAAGAAATAGATTGCAGATTCTAAAAGCAACAGATACATATAGAAGGCCAATTCTGCCACCGACCGACCGACCTAACTAACTAACTTTCCATCCATCCATCCATACAGTGGTGACATTCATCACAAACATTCATTTTGCCATCAACTGTAATAATCAAGGTCACTACTATACTTTGTATCTCACAATTTGGATTGTTTTGTTTGTATATAAACATAGAATACTAACTTGTTTCTCACAATTCCGAGTTTACACAACTGTGAATTTAAATCTCATAATTCTGTTTTTTCCTCCCACCATGGAATAATAAATAAAAAAACATTTAGTTCTCACAACTCTGAGAAAAAAGTCAGAATTGTAAGAAAAAGCTGCAATGACCTTTTTTATTTTATTTTACTTTACAGACTTATAGGGCCCGTTTACACCTGGTCACTTCATGCGTTTTCTCTGATCGGATATCTATCTGATTTGTTAAAACGTTTCCATTTACACTTGGCCACATAAATGTGTCTTCGCAAAATGGATATAAATCCGTTCTTCAATTCCCGTGCTATATGCAAATTTAACGGAGTTCACATCAATGAAAGCAATACATAGGCGCTGCATTTTATTCATTATCAGCGAATTTCAATATCAGAGACAACAGGAGAGAGCACGACATCAGCACTGGAAAGATAGGTTAGTCTCACTACATTTAATGAAGATGATTGTGTTGACCTTCTGCGACTTACTTTCAGTTTCATTCGTGGCAGTTTGCGCCTCGGCTTTCTGAAGAGATGCTCAGCTTACTCGTCCGCAGTGATGCTTGTAGCATTAGCGCTGTCATATCTGACTATAACATGCCATATAGCCTATAAAACGCTCTCACACATTTATTATTTTAATATTTTGGGAGGAGTAAAATTAGCATATGTGGTTTCAACAACCAGATGCATTTACACTTGTCCAGTTTCGTCTGGAATGCGGCCCAGACCACCTCCTGAAGTGGTTTGAGCGATCGGATTTAAATGAGTCTCGAATGCGTTTCGGAGGGCATTTACACCTGGTCTTTTCAGGATCGGATAGCTATCCGATCAGAAAAAAAGTGACCAGGTGTAAACAGCCCCATATAGACAAAGACTATATCCTATAGATAAAGTACTACTTCTAAGAAATCTGCAAAATTGTGTTTTTAGCATTCAAATATGTTTTATAAGCAATACTTATTTACACTGGGGGAAAAAAGGGTGTAGAAACTATAAAAAAACTAAAATAATAAAAAAAAACATTAGGTAACACACTGAATTAAATGTGTAATTCTGAGGTAGAAAACCAAAACAGTATTTACTTGTGAAATGAAGTCCAGTAATCTTTATTTCCATCTTTGAAAAAAAAAAAAAAAAAAAAAAAAAAAAAATATATATATATATATATATATATATATAGTGTACATACATTTACTGTACATACCCTCAACAGTAGTTCACACTATATTTTTGTAGAGATTCTGCAAATACACAGCACACTAAGTCCTTTCTCCACGTTTTACACCTGGCCATTATAAAAAAAAAATATTTCTGATCAGTGTCTGACCAGGCCTGAATACACCGAATGACCTGGAGGTGAGAACACCACTATATCCCATCGGCGGCCCACTGAGCCATTCCTCTTCTCTAAAGACCATTATCCATAGCATTTTACAGCAACTGAACTCTTACTGCCACAAGGGAGAGAGCAGGGGAATTAGGAAAGAGAAGGTGTAGATGGGTTGAGTGTCACCCTATCTGCTGGGAGGATGTTTCATGGGGTCATTACAGAAATTACGGTCTCAGACCAAATTGGAGAAGAGCGATTCTCCAAATGAGACTAAGAGTGGTCATCTCTGCAACATAAAGGTATACATCCACAAGGCGACAACACTGAAACAGAATGTGGCACACGCTGTGTGATCTGTGCTCTCTTGCAACACCAAAGCAACACTGATAACCTCCAGCAATGGAGCACCCCATAGGTGAACCGCTTCTCTATCACTCATCCATGGCCTGAATCTGCAATTCAGTGAAATTACAAAGTAAAACGCAACCTTTAAATGTAAGAAAATACATATTTATTATGTTTGCCTAGATTTCCAACGAGATAACTAGATACCCGAGTAAATTTTTAATTGAGTTCATATTTTAACCTATTGGCAAACAGGTATTTAATAAATAATAATAATAAATATTTCATTATTACTATTATTATTATTATTTCATAAGTAGTTATTTTAGTAGATAAGAAATATTTTAATAGCATATTTTATATTATATACATTTTAAAATATATACTTGACGATATCAGAAAAGAACAATCCTTATGATAAGTAGATATGAGAACATTTTTATTGAGTTATCTATTTTATTGAGTGAACTATCAGCCAATAGTTAATACATTATTATTATTATTATTATTATTATTATTACTATTATTATTACTACTACATTTTAAAATATATATTTGAATTCTTTGAAAACTTTCAACTTACAATTTTTCTTCTTGGGTAAATAATTTTCTCATTTGTATTTGTCTGAGACTTTATTTTATTTTATTTTAGTTATGGGGTCTTATCTCATTCAGGGAATCTGGTAGGTCAAGATCACTGCACAGAATATTTTCTAAAAAGATCTAAAAAATGTGGTACCATTCAGTAGGACCGTGGGGGGGGGGATCAGTTAGTCATGTATTTAAAGACAATGGATCAGATGGGCAACAGCTGTTAGACCATTTAAATTGGCCTTAGGCTGGAACGTAGGACACAGCATTTACAAATACAAGAAATATAACAAAATGGCCAGACTCACTCTATCACTGTCAGAGCAGAATGCAAGAGAGGCACTTTTAGATGCCCTGTAAGAGAGTGTGTGTGTGTGTGTGTGTGTGTGTGTGTGTGTGTGTGTGTGTGTGTGTGTGTGTGTGTGTGTGTGTGTGTGTGTGTGCGCGCGAGTCTGAGCAAGTGTGTGCTTCGCCACTGCAGACGGCTGCATCAATGAGCTTTTCTGTGCCCTCTTAAGATAATGAAAATAATACAGGGCACAAATAAATAAATAAATATATCTGACCATCTTGGAACAGGGTCCCACATTGCAGGTGGAAAGATTAATGCCTGCGTACAGTCGGTGCACAAATGTCTGTGTATCAATGGCTTTTCAATTCACTTATGCTTTATAACGGGCAAGGTCAAAAAGCAATTTGTGCAACACAAGAAATAAATGAAATAAAACAGCAGCAAATTAAATAAGAACATAGCTGGCCCTGCAGATAAATTGTGGAGGGTACAGATAGGAGAAAGGTTAAAAAATGTGACATAAAACAAAAACTGATTAACAATAAGTTGTTTTGCTATTTGACTAATTATAATAAATAATTATGCTATTATTATCAGCACTGTTGTGTCAGAAAATCTTGTTTGAATCGGTTCCAAATTCAGTTTTAATTATATCAAACCTTAGCTATTTTTAATTTCCTGTTGCCCCTGAATAACATATATTGTACAAAATTTTAATTAGGATTAATTCATCTTTTGGAAAAACATAAAAAAAATGCTGTTATTCTTATTCTATCTTTATCTCATTTTTACAGTCTAGACAACAACAGATTCATTAATGCAATACGAATGTTTTCATAAGCTGTACTGACTGTACAATTCTGTATTATTTATTTATTTATTTTTTACTTCATTATACACTACCTTTCAAAAGTATGTGGTGGGTAAGATTTTGAAAAGTTTTTCCGTTATGCTCACCTAGGCTGCATTTATTTGATCAAAATAAAAACTAATATTGTGACATTAAATCTAAAATTTATATATATATTTTTTTCTATTTTAATATATTATAAAAAGTAATTTGTTTCTGTAATGGAAAAGTAACATTTTTAGAAGTCATTACTCTGGTCTTCAGTGTAAACAGTTGCACTGCTTAATATTGGTGGAAACAGGTTTCTCTGTATTTTATACTGTGTGCATTATTACTACAACAAAATCATAGCATCCCATTATCATATTCCCCACATTCCTAGTCTCATTTCTCCCTCCTCACTGTGTCAACAGGCTATGAGTATCATGGCAAGTGAATTCACGGGACATAAAACAGCCTGAAGCAAAACTCAGTGTGATGTGTTATATAATCCTAGAAGAGGAAGTCAAGGATGATCCCGTTTCCTCCTCGAGTCCAAGTGGGCTCAGTAGGGGGCAAAGGAGAAAACAGCCAGAAATGTTTAAGCCAAACTTGTCCCTCTCTATAACTGTCTCTCAGTCCTTTCTTGTTTGTGGCCTTTTTAACTTGAAAGAGGATGCGGCATGATTGGACTGATCAAATAAAAAAACTAGTAAATCATCAATTTACCATCTAAAATTGTAATCCAGAAAATACATATTTAAGATACTGACCTTACAATAGACCAATCCATGCAACAGCTCTGGACATCAAGTTCAACTGCTCTCCTGGTAGCATATCCACAAAAAGATGAATTCCTGCAAAAACTCAAAACAAACACAGTCTGTTTAGAAACTATAGCAGCATTAAGGGGGTGGTGGGCTTCCTCCTCTCAAGGTTACAGCCTACAGGGCTTCCCTGCAGCGTGTGCAGCCACAGGTCGCTCATTTTTCTGCGTTAGCTGTCAGGACAAAAGACTCCTCAGCTCTGTCTGGGACCTGACACTTTTATTAAGCGACACAACCTCCATATCTCCCGTGCCTCCAAACAAGACAGTTGTTTTTGGGGCGGATTTGACATGCCATTTTCTCCCCGCTATAGTATTTTCAATGATAAAAAAAAAATACTGTTTATTACTGTTTAGCTGTATTTGTCTCTGACGCTGAGAGTAATGAAAAGCTGCAGGCTCAATATTTTACCCACTGATGCATTTTTCGGAGCACACTTCTACAGGGCATCTATGAAACAATGGGTGTCATAACCGAAAGGTGCGTGTTATTAATCTCCCAGCCCTCTCCAATCAATCTGCTTCTTCCTCCACAAACAGTGTAATGCATTATGGCGCTAAACGAAAGACCACATTTCACCGGTGCACAAAGGCGAGGCTCAGGAGGAGATGTCTTCCTCAGACACAGCAGCCATGCATTACCACTAAAGAGCTTCTTCTGGTTGTTATGAGCATTACTGAACAATTTGACTCTGAGGGATAAGTAGACGCACTGTAATTCATATCAATTTATTATTTTCTCTCTCCTGCCAAATGGAGTAAGGAAGAGCTGTGGCGGTAATGGTGCACTCATTTTATTACGCTGTTACAGCATTAAACGGCAGGTCTTGTTGTGCAGCTCCTGCTCGCGAGGCCAAGAAGTGAGACAAATGTGGTGTGAAGGTGTAAAGTAAAGATGTGTTAAGCAGACACGAAACCTGGCCACAAGAAATAACACAGAAGTATGCGCTTTGTACAAAACTCGACATTCCTTGCGGACTGAAAATCAGCATGCATGCTCATTTAGGAGCTAATCAGAAGAAAATATGGCATCCTAGACGCAACTGGGAACCATTTGAAAGGTATGTTGTGAGGTCATCTCTAGCAAATGTTTCTGGCAAAAGCCGGAATGCTCTACACTGCAAATTCATGTCGGAAGATCATACCGGAGCAATTATTCAAAACCTTTGATTAGCCTCAATGTACGCAATCACAGCTGAAAATCAATTTTCAGGGACATCCGGAAATCAAAAGCAAGTGCGGTGCCAACAGGCCATACGCATGTTTGAGTTGAAGGTTCCTCTCTTTTTCTGACATTTTCGAAATTAGCTAGCTTTTTTCCCCATTTGGGTCTAATCAAGTGAAACAGCAGAGAGCTCGCTGTTGAGACGCTGCCAAAAACGGAAAACAGTCAGTGAAGTGGAGCCAGGTACTCTCCAATTAGTGTTTGCGTAACTTAATGTGAACTGCTGGTAACCGGCGCTTGGCGTCCAGGTGGTTGTCACTGCAGTTACACACATCCTCCATCAAATGTGCTAACGCATCCTGATTTGTTTTCCCTTTCAAAACTAGCGTGAAAGTTGAAATGAGACATTTCCATGCATGCATTGGTGCTAACGGGCAAAACAGTTTGGCTTCGGCATTGATGAGAATGAGCAAATGTTATGGTGGCTGGCTGACACTTGACGGGTATGTGGCCTAAAACACCAAAATAATCTTATTTGTGAGGTATATCAAATTGCCAGAGCCGTCTGTGTGGTACGGTGTGGGATTTGTATTTTGCTGAAAGGAAAAAGTCAAGTTATTGGAAGCTCAGACAGTAGGTGTTATATTGATGTGATGAGCCAAATGTCAATTTGAACACTGTTTTGGTGTAGAGTTACAGTCTTTTTAAAGTGTATCGAGCAGTTTTGGCAACAAAGTCAGACAAAACTGAGAGGCAGAATTATTTTGCATGCCAAAAGTGTGTACTCTTGCGTGTTTATATGTGAGGAGTTTCTATATTGGTGAGAATATGTCAGCACTTTAAAAAAAAAAAAGGCTGAGAATAAAAATGTTTTTCACAGAACAAATGTGGAGCAACGCAGCAACAGAAAAAGTGTTGGAATTAGGGCTCCAAACTCGGAACCCAAGCCAATCAGGAAACTGTTCATTTCATGATTAATAATTAATATTATTATATGTTTGTATGCTTTAAAATGGAATGTGCAAACCAAACCATAAGTATGGATATGTGAAATTTAATTTAAAGATCTAAAATGAAACTTACTATATATATTTTCTGGGCTCATATTCTACAGATCTCACACCCATTAATTTTCAACAGATTGGATTTGTATTGGATTTTTCAAAAAAATGTTTGTACTTTGCAGTCACACTTGAACTATGAATTCATCATGGTCTAGGGCTGTCAAAATGACTGAAAAACTAAATTCGAATTTTGTACATAAATATTATCAAAATTCGAATTATATTCCAATTTAAAAGGCATAATTTCAGTTAGAGGAAAAAAAGCTTTTGGCTTCTCTCCTGAGGCCACAAGAGGGCGTATCGAGCAAAAATATTACTAATCCACAGTTCTTCAAAGCATAAAATAACACAACGATCCTTGAAAAATGTGCAAAATGTTTAAAATAACGTTTAACCATATATAATTATTAAGTTGCTTAAACAATTAGAAACAAAAAAGCATCATGTATATACACAGTTTAATACAAAGCACAGAAAACCAATCACAAAGAGAAACGTTACTTTTTTCATTTAAAAACATGAAATGCAGTGATATGGGGAGAGACCCGTCCCGCCATAAAGTTGAGAGACATATTTTTTCAAAGTTGAACTTACGATAATTTTAAATTACTTTCTAAATATCCGACTCTCTTTTGCGAGACGCGAGTGCAACGGTGATAGATGTCCCTCTAGAAAATGCGTAAAATATGCGTTCTGTGTGAACGGCTTAGTTCCAGTTTTGACGTAAACAACATCATCTCGCATTGATGTTCTATTTTTCCGCAGTATTTTGAATGAACAACGTATCCAGTGGGTTCAACTGGATAGATCAAAAACAGCATTCAAATGCAGTGACACCTACCTACATCTTCATCGCGTCTCGTGTCTCGTGTTAAATTCGACGAATATTCGAAATTCGAAAAACAAATTGACAGCCCTATCATGGTCTATAATTATTTAATGATTTTCATGACGTTAAAGGGGACTGTTTTGGGGACAAGCCTAAAAAATCATGTGAAAAGCATAAAAAAAAATTTAAAATAAATTAACAGGCTCCTTTTCTTTAGCAAGTGGAAGCAGCTTGCAAGTGGAAAATCCAGCCCGGCCCCGCAGCAATCCCTCAACATTCCCACCCAACTCCCTCTCTCTCTCACTGACCCTCACCCTATGTATTACGAAAGATCCTGAGTCTGACCGTAAAATGAAGAGAATGAAGGGAAGAATGAAGGAAAAATGACATGTGCACCAAATTAGTGGGAGTTCTCCATCTGTGTTGGATGGGAAAATTGTTTCCATTCAGTTCATAGAACAACAAAGTTCTTTACTGATTAAGATCATGGTGAAAATACAATAATATGGAAGTAAAGTCCTTTTGCAAATTCTATCCAGAAAACAAACAAGCCTTAACATCCTTCATAATTTGTTGCAATAGCCACACAATCTACAGATACATTTTTTACACCAGAGTCTCATTCAACTCTGAGACCTCAAGTGCCATTCCGGGTCCTGAATGTCATGGATCATGAATGTTTCAACCTGAGCGCTTGTTTGGGTACTCTCCTTCCTCCAGCGATCCTCCACCCCAGGCCCAGACATCACATTAAATGCCAATTAGGGTTGGATTGCTCTAACAGAAGCTGTGGTTGAGCCAAGGCTCAGAGCGGGCCTGTGGGAAGGTGCTTATTGGTCCCAGAACTCGGGGCTAAGGATTCATGAGGTCGAGAAGCACATTGGCTGCCCCTCTATACACTCACAAACACACACAATGCTTGGATGTTCACTTTCTCCTTCTGCTCTTAACAGGGGAAATAAGAATCAAAATCTGAAAGACTATTTAAAAAGTCTTCAAGAATGTGCAAAGAAAAAAATGGATTATAACTGAGATGAATGATACAACAACCCTCTACATTGCGAGTAAATCACTCGCATATGCAACTAAATCTTCACTCTGGGCGACTAAATTATGTCTGATATTAGCCTATGGTTAATACATTCTCAGATTTTACTCGCCAGTATGTGAGTTGGAGTTGAAGTATAAGTTTAGCACAGATATATTTTCATATATATTTTCAGACTGAGCGCTTCAGAGTTTCGCTATCCGTCAAGCGATCTGTGCTATTTTTCAGTTCATCTCAATGGATGCACAGCACACCTGTATTTGACGTACCGTGAACTCTAGTGTAACGGCACACGACTTGCCGTCGCTTTGGTGAGAGCAGAGAGAGCAAGAGAGAGTCTTACATACATGCAGAATTGATGCGCTACATGTAAACGATATTCTTTGTTGTATTTTCCTGTCAAAATAGTTGCTTTGGATTTTTTCAGCTTTTAAGAACTGCAGGGTTTTCCGGTAGTGGGCGGAACTAATGCGCAAACGGCAATCTCATTGGCTGGTGCTCACCTATTATTGTCCTGTTTTGATTTCAGCGAATCAGTTCGAGTGAACGCACACAACCTGATTAATATTCATGAATCCAGCAGCTCCTTAATCCTTAGTGTGTTTTATACTGTTCTTATTAATCAGAATTCGTATTATTATTATTATTATTGTCTTATCAGTATTATTGTTAGTTTTTTCCTATTTTTTTTTTAACAGAAACACTGAATGACCAAAAAAGCACCACCCCCAATCCTAAATTCAGTTAAAATGTCTATGCATTCATACATGGTTACTAAGTTTTAATTCTAATTACTAATTTCTATCATTAAATAATACTTGATTACCATAATGCCATATTATAATGCTTGGCTGACTGATGTTAAGAGTGCACTTTCAGATATTTAAAAAGCTGTGCCATTTTACAAACATATACAGTATATTACAGAGTTAGGGCTGTCGCGATAACCGCAATACCGCGCTATTGACGAGCATAACCGCAGAGAAATGCAACAATCGCAGCAACCGCGATATTTCCTTTTTTTTTCGTAAGGTTACGCGCTTCTCGTTTTATACTTAGTGCATATGTACTGAATATTAGTAATGATAACAATGTGTACCATGCTGATTTGTACAGAGGCTCAGTAAATTTGCACTTAACAAGCCTAAACAGACAGCGAATGAGAGAGATCGACTGAGCGCGTGCGATTACCTGCGTCTGTCTTCAGGCGGAGTCATGTATATTTGTGAAAACAGGTTGTCATGTCCAAGGAAAGCGAAATCTGTCTTAGCATCGATGCTCTGCTGGTCAGCTGAGCCTTTAAAAGTGGCGCTCAAAGTTAAAATGATTTCAGCAGCTTGTTCATTACATATCTCGAATGAATCAGCGTTTTTGAACTTGTAGTTGAATGAACGGTTTAAGACTCACTCAAAGACAGTCCCTTACCGTGTGGCACAACAATGAAACTGCACTGCCTGACAGCCCGTCTAGAACACAGAAAAAATAAAATATCAACAGAAAAAGTATCTTGTCAGTCAGATTCGAGGATCAGAACTAACTGTTATATATATATATATATGGTATATATGCGGTATGTATACATACACATATACACATATATATATGTGTATATATATGTGACGCTTTGTCGCGTCCAGTGTAGACAGACTTTGGGGCCATAGGCCGTTCACATGTCGTGGCTAAAAACGCGTGGAAAACGCCAGCCGCGCTGCTTTCTCCTTCTTTCCAAAGCGCTCTGGAGCTTGCGCTTTCGTGGCTTCTGCCGTTGCTAAGCAACCGTGATCAGCGCTCTCCTCGACAACGCGGAAGTTTCAGCAAAGGATAAATGGATTTCCAGCTCTGAAATCTTGCAGTAGCTCTGCTACTAAATTTATTTAAAAATGGATATCTCTGTACAGCTGGTGTAGATGCAGTGTCTGTGTGTGAGCAAAGAAAACAATCAGTATATATATAATGAAAAGTATAGGCCTACTAAACATCGCACATCCTGCGATGTGACTATTGCGGATGCGCACATCGCGATATCGATGCTGAAACGATATATCGTGCAGCCCTAATATATATGTATGTGCGGTAATACCGCATACCACGCTATTGAGCCACTCAAAATTACCGCAAGGGAAATTCCTTCACCGCGACAGCCCTATACAAAGTGTATATATATATATATATTTTTAGTGAAGTGAAGTGACATACGACCAAGTATGGTGACCCATACTCGGAATTTGTGCTCTGCATTTGACCCATCCAAAGTGCACACACACAGCAGTGAACACACACACCGTGAACGTCGCTCCCTATACACAGAGCACGCAGTTTGCTTAGGGCACCAACTCCCAGGGGGGCACCATCCCAGTTGCTCAAAAAAAAAAAAAAAAAAAACGTGACGCGCCATTCCCGCATTCGCGCCCACGACCGCTCGTGCCTCATGTTTACGGCTGAATGCAAATGATCATAATTGATGGACAACTATGCCCATAAAAAGACATCAGCAATCCGGCGCCAAGAAAAGAAAAGAAAACCAAAGAAGATGAAAACGAAGCCCGTGAGTCACTTTCAGATAGGCTACATTCATATTCCTGTGAAACTTTTTTGGGTGTTGAGGTTAATAACGTGGTTTAATGTCGGTAATAATTTCACCACCACCAACACATCTAATACTCTCTCCGAGATTCCATGTTTACTTAACTTTTTTTTATTATTATTATTTACTTAATAATTTTAAGGTAACGGGTTTCCTCAATTTTTTTAAGTTAAGTCAACTTATCACTTTTTACAGGTGTACAATCCTGCTTAGGGCACCCATTTGGCCAACAGCCCTGTATGTATGTATGTATGTATGTATGTATGTATATGTATATATATATATATATATATATATATATATATATATATATATATACTGTATATGCCTAGTATATCAGTCTGGCGAGTAAACATTACAAGCCAATGGCGATTCAATTGCCAAGGTGTCCATAGAGGGTTGTACAACAATTGATAGAATGACAAATACTATGGATGAATAGACGCATGGATGATCAGTACAGAACACTGTAGATAGAAGGATCTATAAATAGGATCAATAGATACAATGAGCCATAGATAGAACGATAGACAGACAGACAGACAAACAGATAGACAGAGAGATCAATAGATATAACAACAGACAGAATGTTAGAACGACAGAACAATAGATGACAGATAGATAAATAGAACGAGAGAGAGAGAGAGAGAGAGAGAGATAGATGGATAGATGGATAGATGGATAGATGGATAGAACGACAGAACGACCGATAGATAGCTAGATAGATAGATAGATAGATAGATAGATAGATAGATAGATAGATTGATAGATAGATAGATAGATCCACCGATAGATAGATAGATAGATAGACAGAATGACCGATAGATAGATGATAGATAGATAGATAGATAGATAGATAGATAGATAGATAGATAGATCCACCGATAGATAGATAGATAGATAGATAGATAGATAGATAGATAGATAGATAGATAGATAGACAGAATGACCGATAGAATGATAGAAAGATAGACATAATGACCGATAGATAGATAGATAGATCCACCGATAGATAGATAGATAGATAGATAGATATAGATAGATAGATAGATAGATAGATAGATAGATAGATAGATAGATAGATAGATAGATAGACAGAATGACCGATAGAATGATAGATAGACATAATGACCGATAGATAGATAGACATAATGACCGATAGATAGACAGACGACCGATAGATAGATAGATAGATAGATAGACAGAACGACCGATAGATAGATAGATAGATAGATAGATAGATAGATAGATAGATAGATAGATAGATAGATAGACAGACAGAATGACCGATAGAATGATAGATAGATAGACAGAACGACCGATAGATAGATAGACAGAACGACCGATAGATAGATATACAGAATGACCGATAGATAGATAGATAGATAGATAGATAGATAGATAGACAGAACGACCGATAGATAGACAGACAGAACGACCGATAGATAGATAGATCGATAGATAGATAGATAGACAGACAGACAGAACGACCGATAGATAGATAGATAGATAGACAGAACGACCGATAGATAGATAGATAGATAGATAGATAGACAGACGACCGATAGATAGACCGATAGATAGATAGATAGATAGACAGAACGACCGATAGATAGACAGACAGAACGACCGATATAGATAGATAGATAGATAGATAGATAGATAGATAGATAGATAGATAGATAGATAGAACGACCGATAGAATGATAGATAGATAGACAGAACGACCGATAGATAGACAGACAGAACGACCGATAGATAGATAGACAGAACGACCGATATAGATAGATAGACAGAAGACCGATAGATAGATAGATAGACAGAACGACCGATAGATAGATAGATAGATAGATAGATAGATAGATAGATAGATAGATAGATAGATAGATAGATAGATAGACAGAACGACCGATAGATAGATAGATACCGATAGATAGACAGACAGAACGACCGATAGATAGATAGATAGATAGATAGATAGATAGATAGATAGACAGAACGACCGATAGATAGATAGATAGATAGATAGATAGATAGACAGAATGACCGATAGATAGATAGATAGATAGATAGATAGATAGATAGATAGATAGACAGAACGACCGATAGATAGACAGACAGAACGACCGATAGATAGACAGACAGAACGACCGATAGATAGACAGATAGAACGACCGATAGATAGACAGATAGAACGACCGATAGATAGACAGACAGAACGACCGATAGATAGACAGACAGAACGACCGATAGATAGACAGACAGAACGACCGATAGATAGACAGACAGATAGATAGATGATGCTTATCTACTATTGATTGTTCTGTCAATGATAGAACGGCAGATAGATAAGACAAATCTCTTCAGTTTTTGATTATCAGTTTGTTTATACACAATATTTACAATACAATATAGTCACCTGACAAACATAAAATTGTAGAAGTTTACTCCAATTGGAAAAGGCTTCTATTATAGAATTCTATCACAGAATGACTCAGAAGCAGCATCCCACCCAGACATCTCCCACTAAGGAAGGAGCAATACAGGCAACAGAGAGATTACCTCCAGTCTGTTGCCCTATCCCCATTTACTCACTAAACAACAACATGATAGATGCTGTGTCTGTACTTTTATTTGTTTTTATTTTATTTTACACCAGCCACCACAGAAAGACCGAAGCATGCTCATGCTCCACAATCACCATCCTTCCTTCCTCTTCTCAAGAAACTCTATATGAGAGACTCCCACAATTTAACAGTTGAAAATATTCGCGCCGTAAGAGCCGTGGATCAAACCGCAAACATCACAGTCTCAGCACTGGTCAGCTGAGAGCATGTTAACAGCCAGGGGCCAGGTCTAAGTCAACACCAGAGTAGTTTGCCTTGCCCTTTCTGTCAAATCAATATCTGCAAATAATAAATGAGATCCCTGAGGGAAGCTCCAAACCCCACTACAAGGCCTGACCAAGTCCACAATTGGCTGGCCACTCAATATTGTAGGTGAGCCAGAGCAGCGCTGAACATCTTTAGCACTCTATAATAGAAAATTAATTGTGCTCAAATCAAGGCTAAGGGCACCCCGAGGGTTATCTAATACGGCTACTTACAACTGTCATCTGCCAGGGAAACCCTAAAATATGAAATGCAAGGAGGAACAAAAGAGGGTGGGGGTGATTCGAATTTTTTTTTTTATTATCTCATTTTCCATCACAAGTAACTAAAATATTTAGTACAGGGATGTTTGGCAACAAGCTTTTTACACAATTCTTCATGCAGTAAATAGTAAATATACCACTACTGAAAAGTTTGGGGGTCGGTGAGACTTTTAAAAATGTTTTTAATGTCTCTTATGCTCACCAAGTCTGCTCTTATTTGATTTGATTATAAAAAAAAATTATATTGTGAAATATTACGATTTATATATTAACTGTTTTCTATTTTAATGCACTGTATTATACCTGAATTTTTTTTCTTCAGACATTACTGCAGTTTTCAGTGTCACATGATCCTTCAGAAATCATTCTAATATGCTGATTTGGTGATCAAGAAACATTTCATATTATCAATGTTGAAAACGGTTGTGTTGCTTAATATTTTTGTGGAAACCATGATGCATTCTTTTCAGGACTCTGATCAAATGAAAGTTCAGAAGAACAACATTTATTTGACGTCTTTTGATTAATTTCTATTATTCCTTGCTGAACATAAGTATTAATTTCTTTCAAGAATTTTCACACGAGCGCAGTGCTTAATTTAGTATTTATTTAATTTGTATTTATTTACTTTATGTGGGAAAATTCCACTAGAACCATACTTATTTTAGACTAGAGGGTGAGTTGAGTATTTGAATTGTCCCTCCCTCTCTGTGTCTCTCACCAATCACTAATCATATATGGGATAAGACGGATTCAAAGAAAATGTTAAGACTCACCCACATGTAACGGAAAAACCAAAGAGTGTCCATCTCAATAGGCCACCTCTGTTATGGAAGACTCTGATAAATGAGTCAGTGACTTGAACTGAAAGGGAGTTAAAATTTAGTCCACCAGCTCCGATGCATGAATACATCCTTTCATTGATTTCCTGCTATTCCACTCATTTTTGGATCCCAAAATATCCTTAAAAGCACCCTGTCAAGTTGAACTAAGTCAAAACAAGGAAGAAAAAGCAGCCTCCAAAAGAATGACAGAATACATCCACGGATCAGCTTCCCTTTTGTGTGTGCCTGTCCCAAAGACCTCTGAAAACTGAGAGAAAGCAAGAAGAACCAACTGGTTCCTCATCATGCGCTTGTTAGCTTGTCCAATCTTTGGCAATCAGCATCGTCCCTGGGGCTGAAAGACATAAGACGCCAGGGAAGCAGGGGAAGCCAAAGCTGAGGAAAGATCAATACGGCACTGTGAAACAAGAAGTGGAGGCTATTTACTTTTCATTGATCCGATGATGCTGGAGAAACACCTCGGTCTGCTGTTAAATTGAGGGAATAAGTCTTTGGGGCTGGTGGGGTTTCTTCTCGCAACAGTCAGGCTCCAAGGTCAAGAGAAAACTAAACAAGTAAAACCAGGCAAAAATAGAAAGGGTTCAGGTTAATTCATTTATCACAATTCATTAAAACTTTACAGGAATGTGCACAAGATTGAAATATGGTATGTGGATGAAATCAAA
The DNA here is from genome assembly GCA_027422415.1 of Schizothorax lantsangensis. Taxonomy (NCBI): domain Eukaryota; kingdom Metazoa; phylum Chordata; class Actinopteri; order Cypriniformes; family Cyprinidae; genus Schizothorax; species Schizothorax lantsangensis. Next base: position 20,855,656 of record CM049842.1, on the reverse strand, counting down.
GCCACAATCAAAAGTGCATAGAGACAGTATGGGCCAAACGGGTTTCCCGAACCACAAAGGGTTCATGAGTTGATGAAAATCTTATAAATTAAGATTATAATTTAGACCAAAAAATATCAAAATAAATCATACAAACAAAACTAAAAACAAACAATGTGTGTGTTACTTGCACGTCTCATGACCATTAACCAACATAAGAGGTCCATGAACACTGCAGATGTGTTGTTAGGCTTAGTTTGAGAGTTTGTCTGAGCAAAACTTTTGGAAATACCTGGATTAGGATACAGGAGCATGTGTTTGGATTTAGATTAATCATTACATGTAAAATTATTGTCAAATTCTCTTTTATATTGTGTTAAGTATTTTATATGATGGCCATCTGTCCTAGTATTTAAGACCCTACACTGTAAAAAATGTAATCGGTAAAAATAGGACACAATGTACTGTATTAATATGAATGAATATTCCATATTTATTTTTACATGTGTTTTAACTACATTTTGAATTTTGCACTTCACTGCATTGTTTTATGGTTAATGGAAATGTCTGTACATTTTTTAAGAAGTATAAGAACAGTGTATGAATTTATTACACATGATCTCCATACTTAAACACCAATAAAATAATATCTTGAAATATTGAATGCAGTCTAGTATAACCCTGCACCCTTTTTTGATATAGTGTCAAAGCAATCCCCTTATAATAATCTATTTATAAAATAATAGGCCAAGCAATAAAAAATAAAAAAAGAATATGCACGTCTTTAACACCCTCATATTTTTGATATGTCATATTTTTGTAGTCCCGCTACAAATTACAAGCCAAACTACTTATGTAATTAAATATTTGAAATTTACACACATAAAAACAATAGTATGCTGTCATTGTAGAAAGATGTATTTTACCTCCACAATGGTGTAGTCATTCCAGCAGGGCCTAACTAGCCCAGACTAACTAGCTAAACCTTGACCTCTTGGCATGATTTAAATAAACCATTGAAATTGTGGTGACCCACAAACCTACGACGAAACAAATACATTCACAACATGGATCTGCATTTGTGTTTCTTTCTTTAAACATCTGGAAACGACCCATTAGTCTCAATCTTCTGATTGCATGTTGGATTGCAGATTGTGTTGTTGCTCATCAATAACCTTATAATGAGCACATTAAGCCAAAGCGTGCAGGTGTAACAGCTATAGAATGTCCACATGTGAAGTTTTGCAATTAACGATTAGATACAGGAAAATAATTAGGTCAAGTTATTTCCTGTATGCGTCATTAAAAAGTATTGATTAAAAAGTATGCAATTCTTTAGACCAGCAGTACATTAGAGTACAAGGTCAAGTCTTAAAGGGCCAGTTCACCATTTAAAAAAAAAATTATAATTAGCCACCCTCATGTTGTTATAAACCCGTACAATTTTATTTATTTCATGGAACACAAAAGGAAAAATTCTGATGACTAGTCCAGTAATATTTTACAAATTACAAATGAATCAATTATGAAATAAATCAAGTACAATTATGAAAAGCACCATGAAGTATTATAAACTGAAACGAAAAGAGCATGGAACACAGTTTGAAAGTTTCTCCTTTTGTGTTCCTCTAAAAATGTGCTGATGGCTGCTCAATAATAATAATAATAATAATAATAACTTTACCATACAGGAAAAACAAAACAAAAAAAAAACAATGACAGTATTATCATAACAACAAAAGCACAGAAGATAGATTTGATTTACCCATCATGTCTTTTTTAAATTTAGTCGACTGCAGTTGCAACTTACTCCAAAAGGTCGGTCACACTGTCACACACCCTTTTTTCCCCTCCTTCCCAATTAACCCTCTCAAACAGCTTAGATTACATTAGCTTTGAGTTCCCTCGCACCCTCCACTGGACTCACACAGCTCGAACAATGAACCCTGACTTGCTTCACAAACCCTCCACTGGACTCACACAGCTCGAACAATGAACCCTGACTTGCTTCACAAATCTCCCCTTCAGCTAGGCACAATTATGAATTCAAATAAGGCTGATTCAGACTCTCTCATGCAGCACACTGCCTCTCCCATGACAAGCTCTGGTAATGAGGACTTTAAGCAGGACCACACAACAAGAGCATCGGCTGAACGGCCCAAGGCCCATTCACCACCAACGGGTCAATTTAGGTGTTGCATTCATCAACTGCAATGCCCACAGATAACTCCATCTGTTAACATTACCAAAAAAAAAAAAAAAAAAAACTTAGAAAAATGGAATTTTAATTACCCTGGGTAAGAGAGAACAAGTGTGTGGAGAGGCTTTCACAAGTATTATGTTATGTTATGTGTTATATGTTATGTTATGTATGTATGCATAATTTATTTTTAAGATATTAATACTTTTCAACAAGGATGCATTACATTTATCAAAATTGGCTGAATTTTTTTCTAATTTTTCTAAAAAAACAAAATTCATAAGACCATCATTCATAACAAGAATTGTTTTTATATCAGCATATTAGAATAATTTCTGAAGGATCATACAACTCTGAAAACTGAAGTAATGGCCATCACAGGAATACATTACATTTTATAATACATTAAAATAGGAACCAGTTCATTTAAATTGTAATATTATATACTGTTAATACGTTGTATAGATTTGCAGCCTTGGTAAGACTTCTTTCAAAAAGATTTTAAGGAACATGCTTATTGTATTGTTGTGTATTATCTCATTTTGTGTTATATTGTGTAAAGTATATGTATGAGTATATGATAAATGTCTGTTGCAATCTCCACATTTAAAAAATATTTATCCGAAAATAAATATTTTTCACTATATGTAGGTCACTAATCGAATAATCAAATTTGTGGCACTGATCATGTGACTCCTTGTACAGGCTATCAAAAGTTTCTGCTTCCTCTTTTGCACAAGATGGTCTCTGGATCATCTCAGGTCATGCTTTTACACAAACTTTTAAGCAGCTTCAGGACTGATGTCATTTAAAAATAAAATACTAACCAAATACTAAGAAATTATAAAAAGTGCAAACATTTTTTTCAACTCCACTTCTGTGAAGTGAAAACTAGCCTATTATTTCAGTGAAAACTAGTATTTCATCTGACACTAAGTCTGCCAATCAACAGAGTGATAATACTGAAATGTAACAAAATGTAATGTTCAATAACAGGCAGAATTCAGATATGTTACTGTATTCAGCAAACATGAGAGATCACTGATTTTTTTAGGAGGGCTGAGATGAAAGAAAGGACTCTATTGTGTACATAAAATACACCCTAGAGATGACATTTAGACCATAAGACACCATAAAAAGCACTGTTAGCTCAGCCAAGCAGCCATCCAACTACAAATCCTGAGAGGATTTTATGAGCATGCAGAGGATGAACAAAAAAAAATCAATTGAACAAATGTACTTTTCTAGACTTTCTCCAGCACAGGTGAGGAGAGTGAGGTAATCTATAGATGATAATGAGTACAGATGGAGATGGAGAGGGAAAAGAAAAAGGTTGTAATCTACCCAACATGAGTCTAAATTGGTACATTTTTAGTGAAAGGACATTCTCATGTTTCTTTGTCCAAGCAAGTAATTTCCCCTCTCTCTTTCACCGGTGTGGCTTGCCATGGCAGCATTTTCTGCAACACGGAACACTCTCCCTTCTATTTCAATAGGACAGCTCATTTGCCAGACAGTGAACCGAACTGCTGACTGAGTCTTTTAGACTGTTAGAGAGAGAGAGAGAGAGAGAGAGAGAGAGAGAGAGGAGGAAGCAGGGGAAAAGAAAGAATATGAAGAAGCATTGTATCATTACTACTCAGAAAGATCACTGGACATTAAGAAACAGCATTGCAAGGTCATGAACATTTTTTTCTCTCTTGTCTGCAGGATCGCCTCACTAACCTCAGCTCATTTCATCACGGTTACATTTGGTGGCAAGCTACTCATATAAAATATAAGAATATTAGAAATGAGTTCAAGGGATCATTTTAGGGTGCACTGAAAAAAACGGTGTAGGAACTATTTTACTCAGAAATAGTTAATTTTACAAACAATTACAAAAAAAATGACAAATAACACATTGAATTAAACATAACATTTTTAAAATAGTATATCCTTATTACTCCAATACCCTTTCTATTGTTTACATATTTACAAAAACTTATGTTTACATTGTGGACAAGAAATAAACTAACTAAATACAGAAAAAGCTCTAGTTCTTAACTAGCTGGTTAAAAAGCAGACCTGTATAAAACCAGGTGCAAGCATGTGTGATTAATGCAGTGTGTTGATTAAATCCAGCCTTTAAAGAGGTCTCACATCTGGCAAAATGCCCATTGAGAAGTCCTTGGATGGAGAGAAACAATGCACAAACACACACACACAATAAACCCACTTCATGTTGTGCGTAATCCCGCCAACAACTCTTCATGCATCCACTCAAGGACGTTTCCCGGCCCCCGCTAACAAGCGGGCTGTGCAATTAGCCTGCTCATCAAAATAATGATGGATAGCCAGTAAACATGCCCGCCACCACTCTACAGAGACAAACACACACACAGTCTACGTTCCAGCATTTAACACTTGAACCAAAAACATTTCAACCTAATTAAAGAATTAATTTAGTCATAAAATTAATTAATTTGAAAGTATCATAAAAGTGATCCACAAAACCAATGTCATACAGTTTTGTGTGACAAAGAGGTCAAAATTTAAGCCACAAATCAAGTAAGTGTTTAACCACTAAGTAAGAACTTTAGAACTGGATCATTTTGATTCAAGAACAAGTCATTCATACAGAGATGCACATTTCATTTGACCATAAGTGCCCTACAACGTGGACATTACAGGGTATTCCTCCATCTTAAAGGAGATTCCAATTCAAATGTTCATTAAAAAGGGCACTGTGAATGGCACAAATTAAACTAAAACTTGCCATCTTATTTTCATATAAAGCATTGCAACAAACATTCACCATTTGAATATGACAGATTATCTGAATTCAAATTTATAATAAACTTTACTTTATAAAAAAAAATACCTAAATGCACATGTATGTATATATATTACACTAAAGCATGGTAATTTATATTTATTTACAAAAGTATATTATGTAATCATACCTCAAACTTCTTCAATATAGGCTACATGACCAACGAATATCCTCTTCTTAGTGAATAGAAAGCAGTGAACACGGCGTAGGGACCTGTGAATTGAAACAGCTCAGTTTTGTTAACTGTATCAACTGATTTGTTAAAAAAAGATCTGACTGAAATAAATGGTGTACACAAATAAGACATTGTTTTTAAGCCAAGGAGAGCTAGGGTGAATGTCATTTTTTTCCCCAAATAATAATGATTTAAACTCAGGTAGCTGAAGTTCCTTACAAAAAATAAATAAATAAATAAACAAATACTGTAAGGCTTTAGTAGGGCCCTATGATTTCCTCCATGTGGAAAACGTGAATGGAATAGTGGAATACAGTCATAAAAATGGAATTTATTGTATAACGTGGAATGTCATGGAACTTGTCAAAGTTTGTATGAATTCATCAAAAGTAGGCCAGGTCATTACACTTAAATTAAATCGAAATATGGACTAGTCTGTAAATATTAAGCCACACAAAGACTTTAAATATGAATTCTGCAGGTTCTGCGTGTCACTGTGTAATTGAATGGCGCAGATGCATGGTTTTGTTTACTAAACATACTGAAGCACATGTGACAATCGCAATGATTTCAGTGTCTGCAGTCTCTCTAAATGCGGACATAAATACATGAACAACATCTCCAGAACTGCTTTGAGAGTCACTTCCTGAGTATTACATTTCATTTGAGTAAATCTACCATCATACAGACACACAGAAACATAAAGGTGTTCACAGCAACCCGTCAAAATAAAAGTTTGGTTTAACTGGAATAAACTGTATCAGAAATATATACTTGTGCAGTAGAATGTAGGGCTGGGCGATATATCCAATGCGATATGCATGCACATCTCGTCAGTAAAGCCGGTTCCTTGATTAGCGGTAAATCTCCATAACCTGTTTTCAAATGGAGCTGCATTTAATACACAGAGCCGTAGATCACTGACAAGCGACGCAATATCACGTTCATATCGAAGGCGATTCATCTGCGATAATGAACGCGATATTGCATAACCTGTCAGTGATCTACGGCTCATATCGCCCAGCGATATATTAAATGTTTAACCCAACCTTCTGGGCAGTAACCTAACCGCTTGGTCTAAACAACCCAATCACTGGGTTCGTCCATATTTTACCCAGCGCTGGGTTGTATTTAACCCAGCATTTTTTTAGTGTGTAAGATTTTTTGTTAAACTTTTATTATATTGATGTTAAAGGGGTCATATGACGTTGCTAAAAAAGAACATTATTTTGTGTATTTGGTGTAATGCAATGTGTTTATGCGGTTTAAGGTTCAAAAAACACATTACTTTCCACATACTGTACATTATTGTTGCTCCTCTATGCCCCACCTTTCTGAAACTCGCCGATTTTTACAAAGCTCATCATTCTGAAAAGCGAGGCGTGCTCTGATTGGCCAGCTATACAGTGCGTTGTGATTGGCCGAATACCTCAAACGTGAGACGGAAATGTTACGCCCCTCACCGTATTGTGATGCCATGTCCCGGCGCGACGACACAAAAACAATAAAACCCATTATAAATGAGGCATTTGTTGCATCCAGTGGAGACATAATTACTGATTATAATGACTTATACTGTCTTTCTATGCGTCACATTGCATCGCTCCACGTAAACATTACCATGTCTGCATTTGTGATCGGAGAAACAAACAACAAGCACTACTCTACACAGCTCAAAACTCGCGTTTGAATCATCAGTGGCAAATTCTTTAAATAAGAAAACGTACTTACAGGCTGTGAATCAGAAGCGCCAGACTGTCCTTGCAAAATTGGAATTGCCCCACTTTATAGAAACAGCCTTTGAGCATAGCTGGCAGGCTACTCCCAGGTTCAGGAAATAGTCCTCCATAAATGCGCTGCACTTGAATATTTGGGTTGAACTGTTCTGGAACAGTGTTGTAAATACAACTTAACCACTGATTTCTAGTTGTGTCCTCTTATGGAAGCCCAAACAAAGTACTTTCGCTTTCACAACGAAACACAGCATCTCCACGACATGGCGCCGGTGGCAGCAACAATACTACAGCGAGAATAAAAGTTCCGCCTTCTTTCATTGCATATACATTTGGGCGGTGTTTTGCAAATCTTCCCACATCTTGACGTAGACATGTGGGGGTGTGTTTGAATGAGCCGTTTTAGGTGGGCGTGGTCGAGTCTTAACTTTTATAAAGAATATCTCTTTGGTTTTGAGATTTTAGTCTTTGCAACTTCAGGGATCATATCTATGCACAATCAGCTTGTAACACTCCAAAGAGAAAGGAAAACTTGAAATCGCATCATATGACCCCTTTAAATTAAGTTTCATGATTTTAATTAATTAAACATGCTTTTTTGACTAATAACATTTAATTTATCAGGAAAAACAGAATCCAGAAAGATTTAAGAAAAAACTTGGAAAAAATAAAACAGATTTCATAGGGCCCTACTTTAGAAGACTTCATGTGAGATGAATTGTGCATGAGTCATATGGACTAAATACATGATACTTTTGTGGAGCTTTTTTGTTGTTGTCAAGTAATTTCATAGTATTGAAAAGAGTAGCCAGAATATTCTTCTTAAAGTCATCTGTGTTTCAGAAGAATGAAAGTACAGGATTGGAAGGCCATGAGGAAGTGAACTATCCTTATAAAGAGTAATTAACATGGTTTCACAAGTTTAAAATGTGATAATATATTCAATTTGGAGTCTGAAGTACTTTCATTTATGCACTGGTTAATAGAGATGTAGCTACAAACATTTGTGCAGTCACCTCTTCAACTCGACTAATTAGCCTAATGCTATTTTACTAGGCACTTGAAATGTCAACACATTTGTAGATTTAGTGTAAACTTAAATTCCATTACCTAGCAGGCATTATTGCTCAGCGAGTTGAGCTGATCTCTCCCCCGGGCCCGATATGTTTCCCCTGCTCTGTCATCTTGCTAACCGTTCTGTCTAGACCAACTTAGAGCCCCATAATCCACCACAGGGATCAATAAACTGCACATAATTCAAGGCTAATAATGAGCTTTCAGTACCACGCAAATGGTCAGCTACTCTAACGGAATGGAAGGCGTAAAATGATAATGTAATTATTAAAAGGACAGATAAAATGAGCAGGCGCTCACTCTCTCATATTGGAAAGGCTAAAGTCAATTAGCAGCACTTGAAATTATTGTTATTCTTTAGCCGGCTGATTGGGGAGGAAGTTAATGTATCTGGTGTCCAAGGTAAATGTAGGACATGACTTGCAGTGCCAAGAGCAGCTCTGTTATGTTGTGGGCAATTGGAGAGTAATTGTATACACAGAGTGCTATAAATGTGCTTTGTTATTTACTGTAGCCTACTGGGTGTAAGACTAAACTGCACATGTTTTCAAACAAGTTGATTCTGACAAATAAAAATGACTTGCTCATGTACTTTAAGTGTGTTTCTAAAATATCTAGTTATGCAACAAATCTGCTAAATTATTGTTTTTCCTCCACTGAAAGGCATTGGAGCACATAAAACCAGTATATATATTTTTTTTTATATAGTTTTATCAAGTTAAGGCTCCAGTTATTAAAATGTCTTGCTTTTTATGTCACATTATTGGGTGTTTCTTCAACTATGGACACTTTTGGCCCAACTAACATTCTCAATAGTTTAATTTATTTGTGGTACAACAGTGACCATTCAAAGGTTTGAGGTCAATAAGATTTTTTAGGATAGAACTTAAACTTTGAAACTGCTAGTTATTTTTCTTTTCTGGTCAAGATGAGAACGTTTTGATTATTGTAGCTACATTGTTTTTAGTAGATAATGCTTTTAAGTAAAATATTAAAATAGTATAAATTTCAAGAGGAAAACCCTGAACAAAAACAGTATTTTTTCTGTCACATGGCCTCGCATGTATCTAAATGTATAAATACAATACATGTAAAAAGGATTTTTATTTTAATTTTTTTTCTTGTCCGGACCTCTGCTTGGAAGAAAATATAGAGCCCGCTTCTTGGAACTTTAATTGAATACCCCTGACCTATATCATTAAGAAATACTTTATTTGGTTTTGTAATATCTGTGTCACATAGTCCATTTCCTTATGTGTCGTGGTAGAGCAGACTCTTTTTATAGAATTTGATTACAGAAAAACTGTTTTGAACATGGTAATGGATTAAAACATAAGTAACAGGCTGGATGCACATTAACCTTACATCTTAACACCTCTTTGTTTTACAAAGCAGATCATAGATCATATATTTTGTCTATAGCCTATAAAACAGCTTCATAAATAGGAATATTTCAATACATGAGGATTCTGAATGGGATTTTTTTTAGCGAGCCATTAAATGACTTGAGACTCGACTAAATATGACCAAAGACTTGACTCGGACTCCAGCGATAAAGACTCGAGACTTGACTCAGACTCCAGCGATAAAGACTTCAGACTTGACTCAGACTCCAAGTTAAAGACTTGTGAACCAAACAATACATGCATTACAGAAGAATTCTGCCCATTTTGTCAATTGATGTAGGTGTATTGGATTAATTAGTCTTGCTAAGGCATATATTATGTATTCTAAATAACCCCAATTAAATATTTTAACTTTCTTTTGTATAATTTGGCAAAATTACAGCTTGATACGCACATTAAAAATATACTGCTCACAGGTGATATTTACTTTTTTGCCTCCTTAATACATTGCATTGTTCATGTTTCATTTTTGAGGGGCAGTTATTATTTTTCATACAATAAATATTATAAATAAATAGTTGAAATAGTAATAAATAAATATAAATAGTTGAAATATTTACTTTTTAGATTATCATAGTTTAAAAATGTAATATTATTATTATTATGAATTTCCATACATTCAGTTTGAAAGTTATCATATTGGATAAGGGTACTAAAACTAAAAACTAAATCTATACAAGTAGCAAAAGTGTTAAAAATCCTGTTAACTATGATTCATAACTTCTTGCAAAACAGTAATACAAGCATTTAAAACTTATTTAAGAACCACAGAAATAGCTGACCATCCTGTTAATATATTCCTATATTATTGTATCTGTAAATGTGTAATCTTGCCATGGCACCTCTGCCAAATGACTTCTCTTTGATTATTTGAATCCTAAAATAAAATAAGCAGATCTAAATTAGTGCAGTTCACTGGAAATACAGTAAACGTTGTGCCGTTTGACCTGCCGAGTGAGAATGCAAACATAGTTGTCTTTTCCACCAGGCTGCTTCCTCCTAATGCGCTAAATGTTTTGGCTTGCACAAAATGTCACCCTTCCCGGGGAGGACTGGCATTTGAAGTTGGTTTTGTAGACCCTCCGGCCAGATCACTGAAGGCAGAACAGCCGCTACATATCCAAAGAGCATGAAAGAGGCGAATGTGTCTGAGAGGGGCATCAGTTGATAACACCAGAGAACGAATGCCACAGACCCACATCACTCAAAAGCAGCGAGGACAGCTTGCTTCAGGGTCTGTTAAGTATGTCCATGCCAGTGGGGGATTCAAAGTAAAGCACAGTGCTCCCAGGCCTTTCAATGTCTGATTCTGAGGCTGACAAAGGCCTTGATTGAAGCTAGAAGTCTCTGAGCTAAGCAGCCTGACAGGATAATAGGACATCTGGAACAGATGTTTACTCCCCCATTTGTAAAATGGTGTCGGCTATGGGTGAATTGTTATGCTAATGCACATGAAGACACACCCTCTCTTTTGCATAGACTCAGCTGCCAATTAAAAGTTTGATTTTTTTTTTTTTTACTAACTTGTTTACTGATTAAAGATACTAAGAAGTGTTTGGGTGGTATGAGTAAAAATACAAATCAAATAAATTGAATCAAGCAAAGAGATTGCCCTTTGATGTTTTTCCAAAGCTTTTAAAAGTTATTTAAATAGCGTCTGCTGTCATCGCAGCAATATTTCTAGCTTTTTAATGACAAATAATCAAATGACTGTCAATGGAAGTCAACACATGATAGCAGTCTTCTGATTTCCCCCTGCTTACCCAGTGTTTATGCGGTAATCAACACTCAGCCATCTGCGAATGTGCAATTAGCATAATTGGTGTACGTTACACGCTTAATGTAAAGCACATTTTTTACTGCCATTCTTCTCTCGGTGCATCTAATTGCAATTAAGTTTGGGAGGAAAAACATCGGGAGTCTCTGGGCATGTTAAAAAGCGGATTAGCTGGCAGCACTGAGTCCAGGTGCGGAAGGGTCAAAGGTCAAGTGGCCTTGCTTTTATCTGACAAATAGTTTGGTAACACCTGGACGAAAGGCAAGAGTTTAAACGCATGAGTGAATGGGCATGACACTGCAGTCTCTTCCAGCTGCTCAAATCCAGCATAAATTGGACTCCATTAGAATTAATAGCCTTTACTGGATCTTAATTTACATATAAAGGCAAGACGACATCTGTCATAAGATATCTGGGAGAAGACGTTTCTAAACTGTCTCTAACATTGTCTACAACATTGGGCTGTGACGACAGCATTTGTTATAACAAGGGTTTTCAAAACTTTTTGATGTTAAGGATGGACCCCAAATATGATATCCCCCTTGCAAGGGCAAAATAGTCTAAAAGATAAAGGCAGCTATATATTATCATACACACATGATATAATAAAGACAATTACGTTCTTTGCTAATTTACTTTCTTATTGTTATAGAACAATATACTGAAGCATTATCTAGAAATTGACTTAGTATCTACATTAGAAGTGTATCTCTTTCCTATTAACTACTAAATGTTATACTGTATATAAACTTTAAGAGACATTTTTTAACTCAGTTTAATTCAGATTTACTTACCAATTTTTACAATAAACATACACTACCATATAAATCTGGGGTCAGTATAATTTTAAATACTTTTTTTTTATTATACTTTTTAATACTTTTATTCCTCAGCAAGGAAGCATTAAATTGATCAAAAGTGCCAGAAAATGCATTTGTTATAGACAAAACACTTCGATACATTAAATTAGTGAAAGTGCAATTAAATTAGGCTTACGTCCAGCCATTTAATGGAGAAATGGAGACTGGAAACTGCTTGTGATACAAACCTCTTTCTGCAACAAGCAATAAAAAAAAAAAAAAATCCCTACAAAAATAGCACCAAAACATGACAGCATGCTTTTTTTTGCTCTCACCATGGGATAAAATATGCAAAACACAAGCTTTCAAACTCATGTTTAATTGTATCACATCATGGATGTAGGCTGGGGCATTGTTGCTTGAAGTATAAATTGGGTAATTCAATTAAAGTGCCCAGCGTAGACACATGATAACGGATGGAGGACGACCCAACCCTGGGTCTGAACCTCACGTCACCTCCATATCACTCAGCCTCCCTGACAAATGGTGGCCGGTTAATAACTGAAACACATGGCTGCCAGCGTAGGTCAATAACGTCCTTTCCTTCATCGGCATGACTGAATTAACCACCTCGACCTGTACTACTGCCATCTTTCTTCATGTGTAAATAGAGCTAGTATGTAGCTGCTGATTAGCCATAAAGGCCCTTCTTATCTTAAAAAAATAAATAAATAAACAGCTGGAGTTAATGACGATTTTGCTCTGTTTGTGTTGTTGAGGGTTTAACGCAGACGAAAGCAAGGAACCTAGCATGCTCTGTTTGTAGTGTCCATCAAAGACCGAGATGGCTTGACAGTTTGACAACAACATAGAATGACTTGGAGGAGCACGAACCAACACTTGAAGGTCATTTCAGGGGTGTTTCATGAGGAGGAGCCTTAATCCTATGAACTTCAAAGTTCAAATAGCAGTTGTACACTGTAAAAAATGATTGGTTGAGAAAGCTTTAACACAACCTAGTGCATTCAGATGTTTAGGTTCTCCCAACTATTGTGTAAAATAATGGTCCTATTTACACCTAACAGCTTTTTTATTTATTTGTTTCTTCACTAAATACAAGATGCTTCACTCAGCCAATAAATGCATTAAGGCACTTACAGATTACTTGTTTTGCAAATTTTAAATGTTTTATAGGACACTTAATGGGTGAATTTAACTATGCTATTTTTGTTCCTGAAGGCATACAAAGCAATGATATCTGGGATATAGTTTTAGTAGGATGTACATAGAACTCAACACTTAACAACCTCAATAACGGTGACAATTAACAAATACAAAAAGGCATGCTCTTAACATCTAACAATAAAGACAAAACAATTAAATTAAAAAAGGGGGGAAAAATTCCTATAACAGTTACTACATAATTTATTGATGCTGCATTGCATTCTGGGAACTCACAAACCCTTAATATTTCTGCAATATTGTTCAATTTGAAATTCTTTGCTCAGACAACTACTGCATGATTGACTAATTGGGACAATATTTGGGTAAATTCTGTTATTGGAATAACAGGCTTTTATGTAGTTTCAAGTAATTCACTTTTCTTAGTATTGTGATTTACAAATGGTCGAGTAATCTGGTGTGTAATTTAGCAATCAACACAAGAGTTGCACTACATAAACACTGATTAAATCCCCTAAGAATCTGTGTAATGAAAAATAACCACCCTTGATCATTTGTACATCCCCCTAAATTTCCTTATTTTAGTAAATACCGAGATGAAATGGGGCAGAGATCCCCCCAAAGCTTGTCTAGTCCTTTAATGTTGCGAAAATATTTACAAGGTTAAGTGAAACTAATTGAAAACCACCTACGTGAAAGGCTTTCTCAAGCCCAAACTCGGGATTAGGGTAAAATACTGTTTAAATTCCATATCAAAAGAATTACAACCCTTTACAATAACACATAAAAGACTTCCCTCTATAGGTGTGCAAACACGCCTTTTGCATGCTAATATCACATAGGATAAAAGACGCTATATATCCACAAATTATTTATCCGCGGATATTTAATCGAATCTTTTGTGGAGATGTGCGCAGCGGGAGGTGTTCATTTTGAGACTGTTTAAAAACGCCGTAATCCTCTGCGAACTAAAGGTGCCAGTGCTATTGTGTGACTGACAAATTTGTTTACAGGCATGCGCTAACCCAACAGATTAAAACACTATTGCGGGGAAGATAAGCACGCAGGCGTCTGACTGTCACAAACCTCCGCAACCCTGTCTTTAATGCAGGAGAAAAGAGTCAGATTGAACAATGGCTTTAAATCCATTCCACCCCTCCACAAGGCCTATCTGACATTGTTCTAGTGCGGCCCACACAATTTTCACATTTCAAAGTCAGTTTAATCAAGAGCTCAGGCAAAAGAGGACGGATCAGAGGGAAGAGAAGGTTTTTGCCATTCAAACGAACTCATGCAAATGATCACTCCAGTATGGAGTTTGTGTCAGGCTGGCTTTGGGTGAACCTTAATCAAACGAGGGATTTGATTTTGTTCTCTCGCTCTCCTCTTTCTTCTGTTCGGCACCAAGCCCATTCAGTTAGAGGGGAAAAAAATGCTCACACTGGGGGGCATCCACTTTTAGTCTTACGCTACTGTCTTTGGGCAAAGCGCTGACATTATAAACTATTAGCAGAAGATCAGAACAGCCAGTTAAGGACAAGACACCTCAGGCCTGAAGTTTGAAATGTAGACTGAAGCTATTGGAAATGCTAGGTTAGATCATGAAGCAGAGCTATAACTACCATAAACATTATGTATGTTTACATGCAGTATCATTAAACCACATAATTCCAATCCAATTTCAGAGTTTGAAAGTTCTGTTTATATAACCAGTGCTGGATAGATCACTTACTAGATTACTTTTTGTAGTCAGTTATTGATTACAAATTACAAGTTGGAAATTGTAGTTTGTAATGTAATATATTGGATTACACATATTAGGTAATGTATTCAGACTTTTTGATTACCTTACTTAACTCGTAAGAAAATGTATTCCAATCCTTATCAAAATCATGAAATATATTAAACATTATACTGCCAAAGTTTCCCAAACTGAGGTGATGAATGAACTGCAAAGGTTTGTGAGTTGATGAAAAGCAAATAAATTATTTCAAAGTAATAGAATAATATGACATAATAATATGATTACATGTTATTATGTCATATTATTCTATTACTTATTTGCATTTTAAAATGCAATATAATCTAAACGTAGATTACATGTAATCAGTTACTACCCAGCACTGTACGTAAGACATGTGCACAGGGTATTTTTTAAAACAGTCAAATTTGAGTATTTTAACAAGCTTAATTGTTCCTATTGATTTGATTATTTCAGGTCTACACCATCCCTTTCAATCTGATAAAAAAATAATATGGATCAAGTTCAAACATGTTGATTGCAGTGTGTAACAACTTTACATGAAGGTGTTTCTATGTTGGCAAATGGACCATCTAACCAATTACTAATGGATGAGGCTATTTGGTTGCATGTATTGCAATATTTGATACTTGATGTTGCTCTGCTGCACTCCATTATGCAACAATGTGTCTGTTGTTATGATGAAAAAAGTTTTAAAGGTTACATTTTTGTTGTAGGCTGCCTTAGCAGCAGTGTTGGGGGTAACGCATTACAAGTAACGCGAGTTACGTAATAATATTACTTTTTTCAAGTAACTAGTAAAGTAACGCATTACTTTTTAATTTACAAAAAACTATCTGAGTTACTTTTTCAAAAAAGTAACGCTAGTTACTTTTTCCCATTTATTGACTGACAGTGCGCTGTGTGAACATGTTACTGTAGTTCTAGACTAAATGTGAATGTGCATTAATTCATCTCACTCGCAAAAAACAGATTTAGTATTCATCAAAATGAATTAAAACAGTGAAATGCAAACTCAGAATATGACGCAAACCTGCAATAATTAAATATGGTAAATAACACAAATGTATCTAATCCCATTTTATTAACCAATGTCTTTGCTGCTGACCTTTGATGATCCAGTTCAACCATAATGATAAGCAAAAATGACTTTAGATAAACTAACAATTGTGCTTCATTGTTTTTTTATTGCTGAAGAGTGTTGAACTTCTTCTCCTGCGTTCTACTGTACAGACGTGAATTTACTCTTCCTTCAGCCTGAGGTTTATTCATTACACTTTTTGGTGTTGAAAGGGCTTTTACGTTTGCTATAATTACAACTTATTGTATTAAAAACAATCAAACCCTGCTCATATTTAAAAAGTAACGCAAAAGTAACGCAAAAGTAATGTAACGCATTACTTTCCATAAAAAGTAACTAAGTAACGTAATTAGTTACTTTTTTAGGGAGTAACGCAATATTGTAATGCATTACTTTTAAAAGTAACTTTCCCCAACACTGCTTAGCAGTATAATAGCGCTTATAATTTTCAAAATGATAGAGATGGCCAATCAAATCAAAGTGTCAACCTTTTTCTGTTCACAGAAGCCAAGCGTGAATTCCAGAACAAAGCTACGGTGTTAATGATGAAAGACGTTGAGGAAAGATGTATGAAGCTAAATGTATTATCTTTTTTTTTATGATAGAAACAGTTGGCAAGTATGCATATACAGCCTTGTCACGAAGGCAATACAGAAGCACTGGGATTTTTAGGTTGCTATCCAAGTAAACACAATAAGAACATATGCTAAATGTACTGTGATACCTTCTAAAAAAAAAAAAAAAAGACTTAAGCTCACAGCAGCTTTTTTGAAACATCTGGTTCTTCCAGCAAAACTATTTACTTCATATCCTTGAGGTAAAAAATGATTATTGGCAATTAAATGCCCATTAATTTTGCAAGTACTGAATCCTGCCAGATGTTTTACATTAGAGAGAAAAATAGCCACTCCTATGTTTTTGTTTTAGTTTTTGTTTTTCATACTAGTCACCGGCATGATGGACCTTTTTCATACACATAAGCACAATTAAATGGCGCGGACGTTTGTAATGTACCTGCATTTAAAGGGGCTAAACTGACAGTTGAGTATTGAGCACAGTTTGAGCTAAAGTAACTAAGTTCAAGTTTCCAAAAGGACAGAGATATGATATGATTTATAAAAGGGCGCCTCAGACTTGATTAATTCGATGCCACTATTCTGCCCGTTGTCTGAAAATAAACTTAAGGCCTTTTGAAAATCGTTGCCCTATTTCTTCTTATTGATATATCTGTGGCACAATTGGAAAAATAGAATCTAGGTCTTATAAATTAAGAACTCCTTGCTAGGCCACATGAAAACTGAAAACACTCCGAAGACAACGGCTGACTCCTCAACCTAACATAATAAATGACTATCGGGCGCTATAACAATCTGCTCCCTGCTTGCTCTGACCTCGACACAATGGCCCAGGTTGCCCAGCTGTGGCCCTGCTGGAGTGCAGCAGCTGAAGGTAGTCTTACAGTGCTATCCACCCTGACCTGACTGGCTCTGGCTCTTCCTCAGGCCAGCACTTTTTAATTCCCATAAGAAGCAGAAAAGCGCTGAGAGGCCGGGGCAAGAAATAAGCATCTATTGCACGTGTCAGGGCCAGAGCCCATACACTCCCTCACTGACCTCAATTAGAGCAGACTAAAGACTAAACCGAACTGCCCCGCTACATGCACATGGATACA
This sequence comes from Schizothorax lantsangensis, assembly GCA_027422415.1. Lineage (NCBI taxonomy): Eukaryota > Metazoa > Chordata > Actinopteri > Cypriniformes > Cyprinidae > Schizothorax > Schizothorax lantsangensis. Next base: position 20,838,000 of record CM049842.1, on the reverse strand, counting down.
AACTAGCAAGTTAGCAACACATTACATTTATGGCATCATTAAATACCAGGCCATTTTTACAATACCAAAGTTACCAGAGGAAATTAATGAGATTCATATTAAGTAATGATTGCTATGTCTCCTGAAAACAATAAAATATCAATTGTAATATCACGATGACATACGATTTATACAACAACGCAATAAACAAATAATATAACTTACATGTAATAATATAATACAATAATATAACAAAGAGTAACTTACATGTTTGACACAATAATTAAAGTCCGTGTAAAGTCAATTCTGAGAATTGTTTGTAAATTGTTGTTTGTACTCGCAAAGCACCTCATTGGTCTCAATCCTGAATGAATCAGTGTTTTAATGAATCGGTTGAGTAAGTGAATTACTGAAGGACTCGATCATGAAGACAGTCACTTAGCACTACCTACTGGCATAACGATATAAGTTGCATTATAAATCTAGCATTTTGTAAAATACAATAAATCTACATTTGGTGGCTTGTGAATGTCTTTTAATTTTTTATGTATTATTATTATTGTTGTTGTTGATGTTATTTAAATATTTGGCATTACTTGTGCTTGTTTTATATGAAATGTTGTTTACTATGTTCTTTAAATTAAAAATAGCAATGTTTATATATATATATATATATATATATATTAGTGCTGTCAAAGTTAACGCGTTAATAACGCGTAAACGCAAATTCATTTTAACGGCACTAATTTTTTTAACGCGCGATTAACGCAGCGCGTATTTCCGGTTTGACCCGTGGCCCAACCCTTAGTTGGAGAAATGGAGATGCACAGTGTTGCCAACTTAGCAACATTGCAGACCCCTTTAGCGACCTTTTTCCCTTCAAAAAAGCACCCAAACCTAGTTTCTGAGAATCACCGGTACTGGCGCGCGAACGCAAGATCTTGCTCTCCCAGCGCGCGCGCACACACACTCTCTCTCTCTCTCTCTCTCTCTCTCTCTCTGCGTCTGCTCAGAGCGCGGCAGAGAGAGGAGCAACGCTTTAATTCAGTTAAACACAGATATTATGTTGCTTCTCTAATTTTACATGCAAGTATAGCCGAAATCACAGCACAGCTATTGTCTTTATCTTATGTGTATTTGATTTCATCAGACGACGGTGCGATTATCATGATTTTTTTGTGCAGATTAACATCTTGGAAGGGAGCTGGTTATGTATGTATCCTAGTCTTAATGGGTCGCGTTTCAGTCACTATTTCATATTCATTCCGTTGTCTGACAACAGAAACAGTAAAATATACCAGTTTTATTGAGAATTTAGCTTCATCAAAATACAGTATGTGGGCAAAGATAGGGAGACAAATGTAATAATACATAATAAATGTACATTTTGCATTTTCAGAAGAAGAGCTGCCCTGTGTGCAAAAATGTAAACAGGTTTGTGTAAATTGCTCAGTGCAAAGAAAGAAGTAATGGGAACCTGGAAGAACTTGACTGGTCTGCATAAAACCAAGTCCTAATCCCAGTTTAACACCTCTGGTGTGACTATAAATGCAGACCTTGAGCCAAAAACTCATCACCAAACACCAATGACTTGTACATACACTATATATACAAAAGTATTGGCACCCCCTTCTTTAGAACAGAAAAATGCTCTTCCAAATCTGCCACAACGATGGGAACATAATTCATGTATTTAAAAATTGTATTTCCATCTCTGTTGCACAGTTTTGGAAGTGTCTAAAATGACTGAACCCTTATGTACAAGTCATTGGTGTTTGGTGATGAGTTTTTGGCTCAAGGCCTGCATTTACAGTCACACCAGAGGTGTTAAACTGGGATTAGGACTTGGTTTTATGCAGACCAGTCAAGTTCTTCCACACTGACTGAATCAATCATTTTCTTTTTGAACCTTGTCTTATACACAGAGACATTGTCATGTTAGAATAGAAAAGGGTCCTGTCCAAACTGTTGCTATAATATTAGAAGCACACAATTTCCTAGAATATCATAATATGCTTTAACATTAAGATTTGTACTCATAGAAATTACTGAAGTAGTCAAACCTGTTCATTAGAAGGGGGCGACCCAATACTTTTGGCAATATAGTGTACATTTGCATAAAGCATCCATATTTGTCCATGCCCATGTTGATTAGAGTATTAAAAATTTGAAAAGGATTGATTTAAGGTACATTTAGAACAAATAAAAATGTGCGATTAATTGCGATTAATCGCAAGTTAACTCATGACGATCATGTGATTAATCACGATTAATTTTTTTAATCGATTGACAGCCCTATATATATATATATATATATATATATAATATTATTTAAAAATGTACATATACTTATATGTCGAATACTGTTATATTACCCTGACATTAAATTAAATTAATTAAATTAAATTTTAGGAAGTGACTGTAAATTATGTATTTTTTTATTTGTTTATTTTATTTTATTTTTTATTTTATTTATTTATTTATAAAGTTTATTGGCCAATCAAACTCGAGGACTGGAATTAACTATTGTAACCCTTAATCAGCCTTAGCCACCACATTGAATTTAACATGAATGAAAACGAGGCTGTGAGAGGGATAAACTTAGTCTTTACAATGGCACACACTATATAAAGGTCCTAAATAACATAATTTTCACAACTCACAACTTTTAAAACTGTTATATGGAGTTTTTGTCTACAGAAAGTTTGTTTGTTTGTTTGTTCAGAAAGACATTTTTCAACTGAACAAGTTTGTTAAACAACAGCACAACCCACTGAACTTCCATCCCTCACAGCCTCGTTTTCATTCCTGTCAAATAATAAATAGCCTATGGTACCACCCTGACTAAGGTCTACACACATTCCTTTACAGAGAGGATAAATAGATGCATCATGGCTGACATTCTTCTAAAAATATTCATCACAATCAACAAAAAAGTTAATCTCTTTTTTTATTTTATTTTTCTCCCTGAGTCACTGGGGATGTTCATTTATACTTGCGCTTTAGAGATCACAGCAGTCCTGCTCGCAAACAGGCGTAACAGGAATAACATCAAAACCTCTAAATCACAGCTTCACTGTTATTTTGGGATACCCAGCAGACCAGGACACCAATTGAAGCCTCATCAGCAGGCCTATCATCTCAGCTGCGGTGGTGGGTGGCCAGAGCAGATTTGTGAGGGTCATATGCCTAACTGCGACCTCCATAAGCAACCAACAGGCAGGGCTTCTTTTAACTAATGCAATTAACCTTGCAGAGAGAAATAAAGAAGGACAGGCAGAGACAGAAAAAAGAGCAACAAAAAGAAAACAGCACAAAGCCGAAAAGCCACAGTATGATAAAGAGAGAGAGGGAGAAGAAGAGAGGGAGACTCCCAGAAAGAAAGGTAGAGGTGAGAAGCTTAACTCATAATGATAGGGGGAAGCGTGCCTGGGCTGAGGGGGCTCTCTTCTCTCGGCTCTGTCTCTTCTCATGGGAAGCAAAGGTTGGGAGCACTCGTCTCGTGGAGGAGGTAAGATGAAGGGCCAGTGTCAGGCTGGCTTTTAATGGTCAGAACTGTGGTTAGTTCTTCTGACTATGTCCTGTCCCCCGTGGCTCAGAGTCCACTCCATATAACTGGCCATAATTCACCTCGTTTGGCAGTTTGGGGTCTCCGAGGTGCAGGATAAAAAGTGCAGGGAGCAGTAATGGCACCGAGAACAGCTGAGGGCACATCTAGTGAGAGAAGAGCAGAAAACCGCACTCTGACTGGAACCTTTAAACCAGTACATGCAGGAACAGGAACCAAATGCAGCAAAGCTTTTATTTGGATAGTTGTCACAAAATAACACTGTGCTTCGAATAATCACAAAAATAAAAAAAATTACTTGTACAGTTACATATAAAAATATATTGCACTGTTACGTTATATAACTCTGAAACCTGCTCACACTGCAATAGACTTCATTACTGTCAGTCACCTCACTGTTATTGCCAAGCATCTTGCACTGTCACTGCACTATTTTTTTCTCTTTACTGATTACATTTACATACATTTCTACATTGTATTTTATTTTTTTGTATTATTATGCTTGTTTTATGAACTTGTATTAAGCTGGTAAACATTCAGTAATTTGTTTGTAATACCAAATGTAGGTTCTTAGAACTGTGAAGAAGCATGAAAAAAGAATTTAATTGAACTTGGTATACTCTATCAATAAAGCTAGAATACAGCAACAATACAAATAATGAAACATGGGAAATAGATACACACATAAACAGTGAGAAGAATAAAATACTAATGTTATAAATAATAAAATAAAGTCCAGCACTGCATATGTGCTTAAAGGGATAGTTCAGCTAGAAATGGAATTTATTTCATTTATTCATCCTTATTTTGTTCAAAAGATATTTTGAAGAATGTTGATAACCAAACAGTTGCTGGTAGCCATTGACTGCCATAGTATGGAATGAATGAATGAATTAATTAATTAATTACTATGGAAGTCAGTGTCTATCAGCAAATAATTAGTTAACAAAATTCTTTAACATATCTTTTCTTGTGTGTGTTCAACAGAAAAAAGAAAGAAATTCATACAGCTTTGGAACAACACGAAGGTGGCTAAATTATATACTTACTTACAGTACTTACGTATTTTATTATTATTATTTTTTTTGGGGGGGGGGTTAACTATCCCTTTAAACATTTAATATGGGTTAAACAAAAAGTGAACATAATGAAAAAGCATGACCTGCTTTCTTTATTTTAACAAACCACATGAATTTTCCAATGAAATCAGTCTGATGTAACTGACATTTGTACATATGTCCTCTTGCTTTTATAAATAACAAAGATGCACACATATATAACAGCAATATGCACAGTACCCAAGTTACAGATGAGGTGCTCTGCTTTTATTTCCTAGCGCTGATAAGCATAACGTGCCTGAAAAAAGCGGTTAATGGTAATAGCTGACTAACTGCTGTGATTTGCTGATGGCATGTAGAGAGAGAAAATAAAAAGGGAGTGATAAAAAGAAGGGGAAGGAGGTTTGACATTTTCTGTTAGCTCTAACTGAGGCACAGAAGAGGCACTGCCATCAGAAGCTGGGATCCAGGTCTAGTCTGGGCATGTCAAATCTGGATCACTCAGGAAAAGACAGACCCTTCTTACCCCCTATCCTGAGGCAAGTACGGACAACCCTGAACACTGCTGAGCACTTCTGCAGACCAATTAAAGCCTGCAAATCACAAACCTGCTCTCCCTTAGAATCATTATTTAAGCAATTATTAATATCCATATGTACCTAAGTAATAAAGATGGGTCAAACCAGCCCAAAAAGCATTGATTTAAAATTGGCTGACACACATCCAGTTTAAAGTGCAAATAACATTTGAACAAAAAAAATAAAAGCAATTTTTCACTATGCAAAATAAATAGGTGGAGCTGTGTTTGATTTCAATGAAAATTATGAAAATGTATTTCAATTTATTTTTACTTTATAATAATATAAATACCATTATACTTACAGTATATTTAATAATTTGATTTAATTAGTTTAATTTATTATATAATTTTCCCCACTTAGTAACTCGCATATTAATTATCATTCATAAATTATTAACAAACAATTTATTATGAAGGGCCAAACTCTGATTCATTATTTACAAAAAAAAAATCCTGAATAGTCATAACTCTGTATAATCTTGTATTTATGATACTGTATACATGTTAATTATAAATATAATTGTATAATAATATATAAATGTATATTATATAGATAATATGTAAACCTGATAAATAAACCATAGAATGTAAATCCTGAATAATATTTATATATTCAGAATTAAAATGTTATACTCAGGATTTATAAATAAATATTCAGCTTTCATATGATTATTACTTGTATGTTCCTTGCTAATATTTGGGTAATATAATTAATGGTATTAACAAATGCTATATTTTTATAGTTTTCTCAATAGCCATACAAACCCCAAAATATTGTGCACCGAACACTCTGCAAAAAGGTTCGGTGCTCGGTGCTCAATCCATTAAGCTGCACTTTTAGCTTCGTGAAGCTAAAACAGAAGACATGTTAGCACTGTGACGGTCTCAAGGGAGCGAGCGCCGAGGACAGTGTGGACTCTCTCAGATACCAATCACTGCACCCAGGGGCTTTGTCTTCACAGTAAAATCTCATTATCAGCCAGACCGGTACAATTTTCCACGCATATCTGCATATTGATTCCCACTACAGACGCCACTGACTAAAAGAGTACGACGGCTGGACTGCCAGGGCTGAATAAAACGAGTCGAGCTGATGATACGCCAGGGATGGGAAATCTGACAATAACAACCCTGAAAGTTTGATTTGACTGAAAGAGTGATCCACTTTGCCCAGAATACAGTAATTTTGAGATTATGAGTTGCTCTATGATGGTTGTAGGACATATATGATGTGATGGGTAATTATGGCGTGTCGTGGGTCGGGCTCGTCAGCGGCAGCCAATGCAATCAGCTCCGTGCAGAAATAAATGGGTCAGGAGGAGAGCCGCTGATTAAAATCACATTGAATAGTGTGGGGTTTCCTTGCTGATTTCCACTGCTGGCCCTACATCTGTTCAGCTATGAGGAGATACAGAAAAACAGAGATGGCAAGCAAACGTCTGTGGGGAAGGAACGCACACACGCGGCACGCACAAGCACGTCGATCCGCATTATTGCACACATCAACGGACCTGCTCCAATCCTGTTAAACAGACGAATACAAAACGTCCATGGCACATATCAAAAGACTCTTATTTGAAACATACTCATTTCTGCTTCAGCATACTCACCCAAGCATAACTAAGTGCGCTGGGCCACGCGAGTCAATAAACCTGTGTGTGTGTGTGTGTGTGTGTGTGTGTTTGTGTGATTGTGTTAACCTGTGCTGGATTGAATGGCAGGTGGGCTCAAAGGGCACAGTGTGCCTGCTGAGTGGGCAAGGAGAGTGCAGCAGCTGCAGCCGGGGCCCACATGGCCCTTAACGGCCCCTCACGGCCCCTGGCTGTCAGAGTAAGAAGCTGTACTGAGGGTCAGCTTTACCAGCACATCACCAGCTAAAGAGGAGGAAAGAAAAGAAAAGAGTATATGTTTAAAAAATGACTGACATGCTGTATTTTTTTATGCAAACAACACTGTAATTCAGTTTTACATATTTGGTAGTGTTGGTGTGGTCACTAACTTTTTGTTTTGAAGAAATACTCAAGAGACTAAGAGGGAAGCTTATATAAGACTAACAATATAATATAATATAATATAATAATATAAAATAAAATAATATATAGATTTTTTATTTTCTTGCAAATAATTTAATTTATAATATATAACTAAATAAAAAAAACAATTATTAAAAAACATATATTTTACATTATTAAGTAAATGTATATATTCAATTCAATTCCATTGTATTCTATTCTAAATAATAAAATTAAATTGTTCACACACTTTACCTGTATAATCCTGTTTATTAAAATTACACAAACACACATGCACACACGTGTAAATTAAAACTACATTTAAAATATTATTAAAAATATATATATATTTAAATATGTTTAGAAACCATATTATATCATATTTAATTGTATTATATATTATTGTACAAGAAGAAGAATATTGTAAACTGCCTTTACCTGTAAGCATAATGATTAAAACTACATTTAAATCTAAACATGCTGTCCAACAGGGAAACAAACTGATTATATTGCAAAAGCTGTGTAAAGCTATCCATTTTATGCACATAAATATCATTTTACATCCCACTATAAACAAACAGAGATAATGGCTGGTCAATAAAGATATTATATTTCCCTCTTGTCCACAATCCAAGACGAGACACTTAAAGTCACAGAAAAACAAGTCCCACTCTAGAGAAATAGTACCGGTGCCATTTAACAGCTACGTGAAATCAATATACAGCTAGAAATGGCGGGAAAGAAACATCATAGTAAAGCAGTTATTGACGTGCTGCAGTAATTTACACTTGCCATTACAAGATGGATTGAGGCGATATTTATTTAGCCAGAAAGCTGGCAGCGGGGATATGGTACAGCAGCTGCCGCGGTTGCCAGATGCTTGAAATACACCCTCCGTCCATCAAAACCCCTCCCTTGATGATTTCCTCCTTGTTGCAACCTGACAACCTTAAAACAACTGTATAATTAGAGCGGCATCTGCCGCGCTGCGTCTCTCTCTGGATCAATCAGAAAACTTCGGACCGAGTGAGACGATGCAAAATGACACAGACACAATGATAAGAACAACTGATCACAGCTCAGAAAATGGTGCTGCAGGTACAATAAAAAGAGAAGGCTGTGATTATTGCCTTGAACTAACCACAATGATATCTGTTTGTTGTCAGAAAAAAGTACTTGTGAAAGAGTTTGTTGTCACATCCATCCGAAATGAATCAACACAGCTCCCATCTGCAAGTTAAAATTTCAAAATGATCAACATTAGCACATCACAAGCCAGCGGCATGCAGTAAACTACCCTAAAAACTCACCCTGAGAGGAATGAAAGGCCTGTTCAATAAAACACAGTACAAACGTTTAACACCAGGCAGGCACTCATCATATGCCTGCTATTAACAGTGCATTCTGAATGGTTTTCCTCTAACCTCAGCAACCTCAGAGACACACACTCCTAATTAAAGACACGGTGTAAAATGTCATGACAGATGACCCCCTCCAGGCTAAAAGAAAGATGAGAGGAAAGGCTGAAGCGCTAGTTGAAGGTCTGGTACAGTATACAGTGTAGGCTATCACACAAATAGATTGCTATGAAGAGATTTTTCTAAGACTGAATTGCACCTACACAACATTAGCTTCTGCACAACATTAATTGCACCAAGCTAATAGCACAAACAGAGGCTAATTTACATAGAAAGGGGGTGTATTTGCTTCAGAATGAATGGCACTGGCTTAATTTACTGTAAATACACACAGTGCAGTGCTATATCAGTGTATTTAGCATCTGGTTAAACAGGATTGTGGTTGTTTAGTGCTTTCAGGCTTTGCACTGAAATACAGTGCAAGAGTGGGGCAACTGCTAAGTGAATGAAGCTTTCCTAGGCAATAAACAACTCTAGTTCATTTCACACTTTGATTTGTGTGTATGTGTATGTGTGTGAACTTGAAATGAGAAGGGTTCTCTGTTATTGAGAACAAGTCTGTGCTTGTTCAAATGTGATTAGCACTACACCGCTACATCTCATCTAAGCAGAATTATCACCTCCACGGTTAGTCCGTATCAGAGCTGTACTCATGATTCTCAATGCTGCTGGCTCTGTGATGGGAAATGTATTTATTTGTTCTTTTACTGAAGCAATTTATGAAAGAATAGACAATAGTTATGGCAGAAAATCTGCATAACTCTATCAATGCAAATAAACATCAGTTATTCATTCCAAGTCAACAGAACTCACACAATACATTTGGGGTGTTTGGTGTAAAATGTTCAATTACACACTCTGGATTTAAAAAGGATTCGGTTTGTCAGGATTTATAGTTTTTTGACTGGTAATGAGGTGATTGTGCACTTGTTTCCTGCTGTAAAACATGAAATAAAATGATTTTTGTTTTTTATGAGCGTCTGCATTTGAGAACAATAGATGTTCTGTAAATTACACACTCCCTCTGCTGGACAGAGATTAATATCTACACGCACAATCAGAATCTCTGAGAAGAAAATGGACAGAATAAATCATGAATAACTGAATTACCTCACATATAACATAAAAAGGCCAAAAAGCGGAAGAGAAAAAACTTTAAAGGCCAAAATATGTATTTACCCCTACATAGGCACTATATATACCTGTATATATATATATATATATATATATAGTCAGAATTAAGGACTTTTAATTATTTAGATTTTTATATAATTATTTCCTCTTTGGCCCTTCATAATATATTGATTCTAAGTAATATATGAATAATTATATATATATATATATATATATATATAAAAAAGGTCCCAAAAATGTGTTATTAAATGAAAATGAGTAACAGTTTCTGCAGTTTTCCTTATTTCCAAAAATATTCATAAATAACATTATATTAAAAAAACATGTTTCCTCACATAGTGTCTACATGATTATTCTCAGGTTATCACACTGTACACATCAGAATGAGGTCTGCACAGCTTAACGCTGATCTCTTACTGTAGATTCATACCCCGAGGTGCCAGCAGAGGTCTTAAACACCCTCACGTCTCAGCCAAACACCATGATCTATGTTAACCAAAAAAATTAATAAGTAAGCGATAGATCGTGAGCGCTAGAGAGAGAGGGAAAAAAAACACCCCGCAGTGAAGCACACGACTTAAATTAAAAGAGGGGTGGGGGCAGGCTTCAAGGTTAATTACATGAAGAACTTCCCTGTTTGAATTAAAATCACTCACTCCATGCAGCACTAACATAAGGAGCATTCAAACCCACACGGCGCTCGGGATAATTCTTACGGTGCAGCACATTTTAACTCTTGACCCCCTGATAAGAGCAGCACGGGGATTTGCTGAATGCTCCATCGACAGACAAGAGGAGTTAGATGACAAGTTTAGGGTGAACCGAAGTGCAAGCGCTCATAAAAGATCATTTGCGCGCCTATGAAGTGATTACACGTCGACTAGTTATATTTTTAATTGATTCGAGATGTATTACACCCTGTCTTTACATAGTAAGATGGTAGGAATTTGTGTGAAAAAAAAACACACACCTGGCTTTATTAATTTTAAGCGCCGGTAATAGTTCTAATGCGAGGATGATACAGTGTTCCTCTAGCATTAGTGAAAGAGTAGCGTTGGTAATCAGAGGCCAGGTTGGCTGGAATTAGATGGAACAGAATTCAGGAATAGATCGAGTTCATGGGGAGAGTTCAGCGAGGAGGCATCATGGGTTCACAGGCAGTATCACAGAACACCCCTTCCACTCATCCTCCTCATCTTCCTCCTCCCTTTCTTTCTCCCTCCGGCTGGGACTGCCACAGAAGAGCAGAGATGCCCAGAGAGACAGAGAGTGAGGGAGTGAGGGGGCGAAAGGCAAGACGAAACTTCGGTTTGATAAAGAGAGAGGGGAGAGAGGTAGAGAAAAACATTACACATCAGCAGAAAGGAGGAGGAGGAGGAGGAGAGGAGGAAGGCACTCTTCAACTTTCCCTGCTGTTCCCAGCTGTGTTACAGCAGAGTGCTAGCCTTTGAAGAGCTGGTGGCAAAATACACACACATGCATATTTTTCCCTCCAGATAACCAACCAACTGTTCCCTCACTGGCCTTTCCCTGACTCCCCCACCCCCCTGGAAAAGATCACATCGTTTCTTTTTTGGCTTGTTTGGTTTTAAATAATAAATGATACCGTGCCTTATCCTGCCTATCTACATATTATTATGGAGAAAAAACAGAAAGGAGCAGCACTTTCAAACACAGTATAACGTTGAGTTTCGGTCGCCCACACATGCTTTCTGGTGCACGGCTAGGTCAAAAAACAGCATTTGTAATTGGAAACTAAACTCTTAACAATAGCAAGCTGTGATTCAAAGAAAGGCCTATGGTGAAAGGGGTTTTATGCAGTTTAATGTTTTTGTCGTCGAATTTCAGGCTGTAGCTGTGGTAAAAAAAAGTGTCTCTACCTAGATTTTTGCAAAACTCCAAAAAAACGAACCTATACATACAATCCACTGCAGTTTCCAGTTGAAATTAACCTAGTGGTAGTACCAGCAACTTTTATACTTACTCACATCATTTATGATTACAAGGCCAGATTATTAATTAATAAAGACTTTAAAAACACAATTTTATAATCTTAAAACACTTTTACCACAGTGTGTGATTTGCTGTGGTAAACTACTACATTTTGCTATATGTATCAAGTTATCTGCCCTATATGTATGGCTTGTCTGATGTAGTAAACTTGCTCAGTAGCTCACCTGGTACAGCAATTCCATAGAGTCCCATAAAATACGAGTCACCATAAAAGAGCTCAAAGCAAGCTAAAATGGCACCGCTGCTTCAGAAAATGTTTTTTTTATCTCAAGTTTGCTTTTGTTACCACTATTAGTTAGGGTTTAGTGCAATTTCCAGACTGCAGCAAAACTTTTAGTGCCACATTCACACTCGTCTGTTCATCTGAAAATTGAACACACTTTTAGCGTCGCTTATTGGACATTTCACTTTGAATGTGGCACGAAATGTGCAAGAAGCAAAATCATATAATTTCGCAGAAATGTCGCCACAGGGACACGTGAATGACACGGGGTCGATTTTTTTCCTTCAAACAGCTGTGAAAATAAGTTCTCCAGATCTCAAACTCCATCAGTTCACGCAAAACAGTGACTGAACGAAGAATGGAGAGAAAGAAAAACAGAAAGAGGGAGAAAGAGGTGTCAATTGCTAGCCGTCAACTCATTTGATGTCCTCCCCGCACATCCAGAAGCGCTCACGTGTGAAAAGCCGCCGTAACTTTCACCGGGGACATTTTTGACGAGCAGTGAGGAAAGAGTTTGACAGATCCGGGCGACGTCAGGCCGTCTCTGGGCCATTTGGCATGCGGTGGGCGTCTGGCATGCTGAAGACTGCCTGTCAAACGCCTATGACTCCATAGAGTGGTGCGGGGACCCTACGGAGCGGCAGATGGGCCATTAAGGTAGTATTAATGTAGATGCCATGACTTTTCCCGCGCTGACTGGGACATGCTCTTTAGAACTGCGAGCAGCTGCTGCCATTTACTCCGACAGCTCCCCGCTAACTTTGGGCCAACTGGCAGAGCCGGAGTTTTTGTACCCAAGTAAAGCTAGTTAGAAATTGCTTTCAGGGACGCTCCTGAACATAAATGTGCTGTCAATAAGATGTAAGCACACAATATTATCTACTCGCATACATTATTGCTTTAATATGTCAGCTAGCTTGCCTTAAATACTGTGTGGATTAGCATACACCTGCATTAGCAAGTTAAGAAATAGGACTGTACACATGCTAACAATTATCGTTCTAATCACAGGCAGCAAATATTGAGCTGTAATGTAATGTTTTCATATTAATTTAGCCTGTAAGCACTAATATCATGCTTTAATTGGGAGAAAATTGGCTGTTGCTGAAAAATACAGAATAATCAGGAAAAACAAGCATAGATAAGCACTCCAATAAGACACATTCTACTCCACTAAATGAACTGAAATGGGATATTTTCAGACCATTAACAAAATCACATAGACAAAATCCTATTAGCACAATTATTTCTTTCCTCGTTGCAATTTGCAGAATCAGAGACGTCTAAGCTGCACACTTTCATGGCTAGTTAGCACAGGAACCCATTCCAGATAAAGGAGAATATCAACCGCCAGGCACTCAAAATACATCCTCATCAAATATCACAAACAAATACCAAAGCACCTTCTATTTTCACATAAAAAAAAAAAAAAAAGTGGTCCGGACAGCTGGCTATGTTCAGATTTGTTTGGTGATTCACATTTGGGTCACAACATAACTGCGCATCAGGAGAGTTAGCGAAACATGCTAATTCTGCTGCTAACACTTTGACAGAGTTTCATGTGTGCCTCTCATTCGCTCTCAGCCAAATGACTTGCAACTTTATTGCTGAAAATGCAGTGGAACTAATCCAGCTAATCGGCGCAGCATCTGCTGTGCTTTCTGTCTTTCTCTCGCTTAGCCTCCCTGGTTTCTTTCTCTCTCTCTCTCTCTCTCTCTCTCTCTCTCTCTCTCTCTCTCTCTCTCTCTCTCTTCTCGCTCTATCCTCCAGATGAGTTGAGTTCAAACAGTGCAGTTTGACGTAGGAGAGAAATGGATTTATCGCAGAGGTGGACGTTCGCATGTCTATTTGTGGCAACCTCTCACGATATTCTCGGTTTGCAGCTGACAAACCGATGCTTCTTGGCCTTGAGGGTTGTCATGATACTAAAGTTTCAGTAGTTGATACCAAATTGTGAAATGCCATCATTCTCAATACCAATACTCATAACGCAGCAAAATCAGTTGCTATTGGACCCACTCCTTAATTTCTAAAATATTAACAAAACAATATGTATATTTATAAATTGTTTATTATATTTTAATATGTGTAAAAATAATTTAAATATAACAAATTAAATACAAATATTACAAAAAAAAAAAAGTTTATTATTATTATTATTATTAGAATGATATTAAAGATAAAAGAGAGCAGCAGACCCTATTAGGCTGCAATAATACCATAAGGCCGACTGCACTAATCCAGTATTTTGTTACATCCATTTTTTTGGATTGTTTTTTGTCTATTAAGACAAAACTGAGTACATTTAAATAATATCTCATCAAGAAGATAATTTTCACCAAGAAGTGCACTTGAATTGAGACTCTCCTCGATGCTACTTTTACTTTTTTATATTTATTTTTTAATTGTAGTATCGACTTGATACAAAAGTACTGGTACTTTTGACATCCCTATTGCCCATCATGTTGTACGTGGAGACCCATGCTAATGAAGCGTTAACTAAACAGGCCTTGTGATTGAAGGGTGGTCACGATGGGATTTGGCGTCTCTGTAAGGACACTATGACAGACTGTCTTTGACTCGTACGCACCGCTACTCAATCAAGACCTCATATCCTGTTTGTGATCGACTCAACACCAGAATGCTACTCGTTCTGCCATCCCTAAAGACAAATCTGATTGAGATCCCCTTGACGCGAGCCGTGAGGACACTCAAAGACGACAAGAAATCATCAATGTAGATTATTCACCCCCAGAAAAATATGGAGAAAAAAAAAACTGATGAATAATTTTGATAGAAATAAGTGTGCATGGATTCATACAGCAGCACAAATCAATTAATCAATGCATGTATTATAATTTAGGCCATAAGAAAGGCAAATAATATCTGCATATTCTAACAAAAGACATCTGCAATACATAAATACATTAAGTAAAAAACAGTACACTAAACTACACGCTTCTAACAGAAATGAATATATAAAAATCTACAATGAAGATATTTAAGGGCAAAAAACACTTCTGAGGAATAGCCTACTGATAGAAATAATTGTGCATGCATTCATAGAGCAGCACAAATCAATCAATAAACGTACGGTATTATAATTTAAGCCACAAGAAAGGCTTCTAGAAAATAATATCTGCATATTCCGCATAAAATGAAAAGCTGAAAGGCCCATTGAAAAGTGGAATAAAACAGTTTGAACTGGGGCAAAAAGCCTCTAAAGGGATCTCCAACCTGCAAAAAAAGGGGATCCCAGTCTTTTTTTTACAAGGTGAGCATGACTGCTTTGCCATGCAAATGCATTCAAAGTCGCTCTAATACCATGCAGTTATTGTAGAGCAAATGAGCAAAGGCTTTACATTTGAGAGAACAGCACCTCCAATCGCATGATGCAATATCCGCGTGTGGGTGTATTACAAATAGGTTATTTCAGCTTTTATATATTTATTTATTTATTTATATATATTTTGCTACACAGCTGGAAGAATAGCAGCATTAGCTCGGCACTAGAAGCAGTCTGTTATTCGCTAACAAGACGATTAACATAAAAAGGGAATGGTAAATGTTATTTTCCAGCACCGCACGACAACAGAGATGCAGTAATCATATTATTATTTGTATTTATGCCGTGATTAACCAGACATAATGCTCGTACAGGCTGCGTGTCTTACAATACTGCGGTTTTGCCACACTTCAAAAAATGTTTCATGCAAAGGAACAGCAGCGTTTAGGCAAATAAAGTATCGCTGTGGGATGCGATCAAGAGAGGATGACGGCTTAAAGAGTGGAACGGCGTGGAGAACGAGAGCAAAAATACATGAACATAGCCTACTAGTCGATGTGTGATGCACACACTTCTCACACAGGAGGAGAAAGTGTTGCTCCCTCTGCATGCAGCCACACATATATACACTCACACACACGCAGAGAGAGCTGAATAAGTGTGACTCGGAGCGTTTTGCTAATAACATGCAGAAACCAGAAGCTCCTCAGCCGAACAGATGAGAAAAGAAAGAGCCTCCTTCCTCAGAGGCCAGGCCAGACACAGATACACACACACACACACACACACAAACCATCAGCACACAAGAGACAAAGACTGAAAGAAGAGCTGCAACACAAGCACACATCACACACACTACATACAGTAAACTCCAAACAGACGTTTAGAATATCAGTGTCATATGAGCAACAAACCACACACACCGATGTGTGATTGGCCTTCCCGCTTAGAAAAAAAAAACACATTGACAAAAAAAATAAAAAAATTCCGTCATCCAAGCATGACATGTCGGAGACAATTCCGACTTAATGAGCGTTTTGGCAGCTTCTGTCGAATGCAGACAGTGATTAACCAAACACTTCTGAGTACAAGGCACAGTGGTGCTCAAAGAAAACAGTGATGATCTCCACTTAATCGCCGCCAAGCCCAGAGCATCTGCCCGGCCAGCGCTGCACGCCCGCTCCGATAGGCTGTCATATCTCCCCAGAGTCTGACGGCCATATGCTCGGGCTCCGCCGCTCACGCCCGAGGAAGTTCGCTTTCTGACAAAGCGTCGGTGTAAATATGACATTCAAACAAGTGTGCCTATTCAGCCAGAACCAAGTAAGCCAGTGAGAGACAGGAGAGAAGCGGGGAGAGTGTGTGTACGTGCTACGAGTTTGTGTGGGACTCGGTGTGCTTGTAACATGGATGATTTCCTCACATTTTGGAACAATTTTCACAATTTTATTTTTGGCCTTTTTACTTTTTTTATAATGGGGAGATGGAGAAGCAGGGGGAATGGGAACGAGATCAGGATAGGGAAATCACAAGACAGACTCAAAGTCACGTCGCCTGCATGAGCGCCACCACACACCGCATAGCGGACCACGTTTCTGACACTTTTTTGTTGGAAAATGCAGAAGGGATGTGTGTGTGTGTGTGTGTGTGTGTGTGTGTGTGTATTTACAGCTCCCTTGTCCTTAGTAAACGCACACAATCATTCATACACAATACACAGTATTGAGGAAAAATTACATTGCAAGGCCTACTATTTTAAACCACTCATGATGTCCAAATGCACATTCAAACCTAAATAAATAAATAAAACCAGAAAGTTATATGAATTGCAAGTTATATTAATTGACTTCAGTTAATATATGTAGGGGAAGCAGGAGCTATTATGAGCAACATTCAAATATATTCATTCATATATATATATATATATATATATATATATATACACACACACAAACACACACACACACGACTTACTTTTGCCTATTTATTTATAAATGTTTTATTTAGCTAAACATTAATTTGCTATGTTTTTATAATTTCTGTTATATTTATTAGGGTGTTTTATATACAGTAATAGAAACAGTAAGGTAATTTTAGAAATCAAAAACTAAATGCTATCAGATGATACTGTGATATAATTTTTAAGCATTTTTCATATTCAATGAGGATCTCAGTTTGAATGACAGCATTACATTAAAAATATCAATTTACACTAAATGCATTAATTAAAACTATTTAAAAAAATCAATTTCTGATTTAACTACAAACTAGAAAAAAAGCAAAAATTTTCAAAATGGTTAATTTACATGAATATGAACTGTCAACATTTTGATTGTTTATATACCAGGTGCATCTCAATGAATTAGAATGTCGTGAAAAAGTTCATTTTTTCTTGTAAGTTATTTCAAAAAGTGAAACTTTCATATATTTTAGATTAATTGCATGTAAAGTAAAACATTTCAAAAGTTTTTTTGTTTTAATTTTGATGATTAGAGCTTACAGCTCATGAAAGTCAAAAATCAGTATCTCAAAATATTAGAATATTTACATTTAAATTTCAATTAATGACCATCCCTACAGTATAAATTCCGGGTATCTCTTGTTCTTTGAAACCACAATAATGGGGAAGACTGCTGAGTTGGCAATGATCCAGAAGACGAACATTGACGCCCTCCACAAAGAGGGTAAGTCACAGAGGGTCATTACTGAAAGGTGTGGCTGTTTACAGAGTGCTGTATCAAAGCATATTGAATGCAAAGTTGACAGGAAGGAAGAATTTGGGTAGGAAAAGGTGCACAAGCAACAGGGATGACCGCAAGCTTGAGGATACTGTCAAGCAAAGCTGATTCAAACACTTGTGAGAGCTTCACAAGGAGTGGACTGAAGCTGGAGTCAGTGCATCAAGACTCACCACGCTCAGACGTCTTCAGGAAAAGGGCTACCAAGCCACTTCTGAACCAGAGACAACGTCAGAAGCGTCTTACCTGGGCTGTGGAGAAAAAGAACTCAGTGGTCCAAAGTCCTCTTTTCAGATGAAAGTAAATTTTGCATTTCATTTGTAAATCAAGGTCCTAGAGTCTGGAGGAAGAGTGGAGAGGCACAGAATCCATGTTGCTTGAAGTCCAGTGTGAAGTTTCCACAGTCAGTGATGATTTGGGCTGCCATGTCATCTGCTGGTGTTAGTCCACTGTGTTTTCTGAGTCCACAGTCAACGCAGCCATCTACCAGGAAATTTTAGAGCACTTCCATGCTTCCTTCTGCTGACAAGCTTTATGGAGATGCTGATTTCATTTTCCAACAGGACTTGGCACCTGCCCACACTGCCAAAGGTACCAAAAGCTGGTTCAATGACCATGATGTTACTGTGCTTGATTGGCCAGCAAACTCGCCTGACCTGAACCCCATAGAGAATCTATGGGGTATTGTCAAGAGGAAGATGAGAGACACCAGACCAGACCCAACAATGCAGATGAGCTGAAGGCCACTGTCAAAGAAACCTGGGCTTCCATACCACCTCAGCAGTGCCACAAACTGATCACCTCCATGCCACACCGAATTGAGGCAGTAATTAAAGCAAAAGGAGCCCCTACCAAGTATTGAGTACATATACAGTAAATTAACATACTTTCCAGAAGGCCAACAATTCACTAAAATGTTTTTTTTATTGGTCTTATGAAGTATTCTAATTTGTTGAGAATTGGTGGGTTTGTGTTAAATGTGAGCCTAAATCATCACAATTAAAAGAACCAAAGACTTAAACTACTTCAGTCTGTGTGCATTGAATTTATTTAATACACGAGTTTCACAATTTGAGTTGAATTACTGAAATAAATGAACTTTTCCACGACATTCTAATTTATTGAGATGCATCTGTATATACACACACACTACGTTGTTGTTGAAAAAAGAGAATTTTTGAAGCAGCTGAGTTACAGTACCAATTTGGTACCAAAGAATGTTAATGGTAGTGTCACTATATTGAATTACTCTGCTATTATACAAAACACACACTAACATCTGCATACATTTCATGTCCTCCAAGCACATACCTACCTTCTCATACCCTTCTGCACCTCCAAGTTGCCCCTGACAAAGCCTCTCTACATAAACGTCCCTATCAAATACCGTCCGGTGTCCAAACGTGAGAAGTGGCCCCTTGTCACCCCCTTTCCCTATACAGCCCCACCTCAGACTGCAGAGAATTGATCCAGAGAGCCATTGTTCTGGCCACTAGATTACCTTTCATGTCCATTCACAAACCAATGCGGCTCTTGAGTATGACATCAAAATAATGTCGATCAATCCATTTAATAGTAAGACTTATAATGGGCTACTGTTGCAACTGAAACACTAGCGGCGATGCCGAACAATAGCCAAACAGGTGTGAGAGGAAACCGAAGCGCAGGGTTACACCTTATCAGGCTTTAGATAAAGAGGATACAGCTATAGAAGCTAGAGTTACTACAGTCTCACTGACCGGTTACTGTAGTACAGAAAGCCAGTCCTCTGGACTAACAAGCATTCTCACAACAAGGAACAGTATCATGTATTGAGCCTGAGGGACGGCCTAAGGAAATTGAGTGAAGACCAAAGAAACAAAGAGTGCTGTGGAAAGGAGTTTGATGCTTGTCAGAGGCAGGGCAGGACGAGAAGCCTTGGGTAATGCTAGATTGACAAGAGAGGGGTGAGCTAGGATCAACAAGACACCCAAACCCACCCAAACACACTCACAGTCACACACAGATCTGGGCAGACGGCCAGATGTGTGAGAGTGTGTGACAGGATGATGGACGTGGTGGGCTGAGGAGATGCACGCATACGCACTCGGTGGATCACGCAGGGAAACTTGTCAATGTCAGTGAAGATGAAAGAAGCCCGCGGTTACATATAATGCAAACACACACACGCACAGACGCAAGGGTCCCTTCCCAGGCTGCAGTCAGGTGTTTTAGACTGGAGCGTTCAGCCAGGTGGTCATACAGGGAAAGACTCGAAAGAGAAGGAGAAACGAGGGGAGAACTCACTAAACAGCCGCAAGTTAAGACGTTGTCATTCTTTTCAGTGCAAACATATCTCCTTTTTATTCGAATGATAGATTGTGACTTTACAAAACTAGTGAATGTGAATTGAATTTGTTCAAAATAGATGTTTGAGTGTGTTTTCTATTGATTATGACAGCAGTAAATCAATAGTGGTAATTACTATAAAATCGCTGAATTTGAGTTAGAAAACAGGATGCAGGATTCAAATACAAATTTGAACGCAAGTATGACTAAAATTAAGTGAAATTCAATAATGTTTGAAAAATTAAAAAGCCTTGCTGTTTAAAGGTGTGTAGGTCTTACAGATAGATAGATAGATTTTTGGTCATATTTGTGGCATTATTTGCATGACTCCTTATAAGAGAATCAGGTAAAACAGCACAGAATGCATGTGCACATATTCTTAGTAAATTCTTAGTAAATTCCCCCTGGAAAGAGAAGAAGAGAGTATTCGGTGTTGAACAAGCTCTTAGCATGCGGGAAGTTTCTGCCCTTTCAGGAATCACAGCTGCATCTGCTATCCAAGCACAGATTTATTCCAGCCTTATGTTCAGAGACAAAATGTTCTAATCTATGCTATCAAAGACACTGAGCTGAGAGAAGAGAAGTATTGTGTGAGCTGCACAACACCTATATTGAGAAAGTGTGTGTGTGTGTGTGATATGCAGTTTAGAACGACCGAGTAGTCAAGAGGCCCTTACATACAGTGGAGTCATTTTAGCAGCAGCATCTATACACGTTAAGAGGCTCTTTTAGATGGCCACTTCAGCCAGGTGTGTGTGAGTAGAAAGGATTTCCAATAAAGCGAGTGGGCAATACTGAGTTCAAGCAAGTGGTCCACTTCACATGAGGGTATCCTCAACTCATCCAACACCTCATTTTGGCTTTGTTTTTTGCCATCTGACAGCCAGGGCCGTTTGAGATGGCAATATCCACACAACCACATACAGTCTCGAGAAATGCAATGGAGATTAATTCCTCATTCCAACTGCCCCAATGACTTTGACACCGAAAAATTAATGAGTAATGATAGCTTCTCTATTAAAGCTGCAATACGGAACTTGGGCATCTCTGTCGCCATCTGTGGTTGAAACATGATAAAACTGCATGTTATTAGCGGAATAGTTTTTTACTTTTTATTTTTTTACATAAGCTTCTCTACAGCTTTTCTGATTGGATGAATATGATGGTTTGAGGTATATACATATGGTTTCCTACAAAAGTTTTGATTTGATAAGAAGCATATCTGCCACATAGTATGGTAGCCATAACTAAAAAAAAAATCACTTAGACATAACGTAAACTTTCAAGGAAAAATGGCATATCCCAGAAAATGCGTGCCAAATACGATATGACTGCTAAAAATATAAAAATATTTTAAAATCAAATATATACACCACTGACCCAAAAGATTGGGGTCAGTATTTTTTTAATGACTACTGAAGCAAAGATGCATTAAATTGATCAACAGACCGAACAGGCATTTATAATGTTACAAAAGATTTATATTTAAAATAAGTGCTGTTCTTTTCAACTTTCTATTCATCAAACAATCCTGAAAAAAATGCATCATATTTTCTACAAAAATATTAAGCAGTATAACTTTTTTAAACATTGATAATTATAAGAAATGTTTCTTGAGCATTAAATCAACATATTAGAATGATTTCTGAAGGATCATGTGACACTGAAAACTGGAGTAATGGCTGTTAAAAATTCAGCTTTGCCAAACACAGGAATAAAGTATAGTTTAAATTATTATTTTTTAAAATAAAGAAACAATAATAAAAATTGTAAAAATATGTCAGTATTATTTTTACTGTATTTTATTTAAAAAAATTGCAGCCTTGGTAAGCATAAGAGACATCTTCAAGAACATTAAAAAAACTTCCTGACCTCAATTTTTTGAATGGTAGTGTATATAAAATATATCTGAAAACAGATTTAATGTACCCAATCAATAATCGAATTTTAATAAAAAATAAATAAATAAATAAATAAATGATTCTGTATTGCACTTTTAAAAAGTTTCTGACACCAGGCTCAGTTATAAACATTATAATGTTTTTTTATAAATAAATAAAAAATAGAGAGCTTAGTGTAACATTACAATAATGATTTATGAAACACTAATGAACACCATTTGCCCACGCAGCCACCGCCTAAAGCAGACCGGCACTAACTGTATGATATTGTTTATCCCTCGTTCGCAGATACATTTCTTTCCTCACTCTGTTTATTTCATATCTCTGAAGTATTCCCAAAATGAGGCACCTGCGTGCACTGCCACCCGTCTGCTTGTTTTCACCGTGTCTGGAAAATAACAAATCAGCGTCTCGCATTATTTCCGGCGTGGTGGGGAACGAAAGGTCCTTGCCCCGTGCGCTCTCCCCTGAGCGCATATTGATTGCAACAATGCCTCAGCTCCGACAATACCGCCGAGGGGTCAACACCATTTCCATTAGAAAGTTTGCGAGTTTCAATTCACAGCATTTTTCCCCTCTCGCTGTCTTTTCCTTACGCTAACGCCCCCCTCTGATCCCTCTCCACCCACCCTCATCCGTCCTCGGCTGCTGATAAACACCAAGTATTTTCAATGTCTGAGGGTTTGTTGTGCAACTCAAACCGCTCACCCTTGGCTCTGTAAGTGGGTGTTGCAGTGCCTATAGGAGGCAGGGTTCTTGTACACTGCTAGAGAACGTTAACCTGCATAACTGGGTCAAAATGGCACCGCAGGAGTGAAGAGCTACTTTTGTACTGTGTGAGCATGTGTGACTGTGTGTTTGTGTATGTGTTGGAGTGCCTCAGGTCTTGTGAATCACATTTCCTGACGCTTTAGGATGGCATTATATACTGTATAGCAAGGGGAAAAACTTACCAGATGAAAACAATGTCTGAGTGTCATCCACTTATTCTCAGGGCATGGCTGTCTCACAGGAGGAAATGAAGCTCGGCACGCTGAAGTGAGAGAGAACGTTAAATGAGCCAGTGTCTACTTTCTTTGTGTTAAGTTAGAGAAAAGTTGGTAAAAGTTGACTGCATTTTTATTTTTATTTTTTTGTTATCAACATTTTTATTTATTTTCATACACAACATCATAACATAACATCCAAAAAAAAAAAATATACATATATAACAAAAGAAAACAAAACAACAGACACATACTCAATATCTCAAAAGTCCAGTCAAAAGGGAGGGAGAGAGTGAAGGACAAGAAAAACACAAAATAAGTCATTCCTTTATATAATCACGTATGTTAAAGAGAAAACCCTGCCAAGCATCAATGGTCGAAGGCTTGGCCCCATTAATTCGCACATTCACAAGTCACTATTTGCAGGAGGCTATGGATCCAATATGTTTTTCCACACATGTGCGGTGTAAACCAGTTCTGTATTATTGTCTTCTTCGCAGCTGTAAGTTGACTGCATTTTTGACGAAGTCAAATGATTTAATTATGTAATTTATCTGAAATATTATGGGTAACAAATTAATAAATAAATACATTTTCAGTTGGATGTCCATGCAGTCAAATGGACAGACAGATAGACAGATAAATATGGTTGGATGGATGGATGGACGGACGAATGGATGGATGGATGGATGGATCAATGGACAATAGATCTGTACATAGAACGATCAAAAGATAGATAGATAGATAGATAGATAGATAGATAGATAGATAGATAGATAGATGGACATTATATTTGTACATAGAATGATAGAATGACAGATGGATGGATGGATGGAAGGATCAGACAATAGATTTGCACATATAATGATCAATAGATAGAGAGAACACTCGATATAAAGAGCGATGGATGGATGGATAGACAGACAGGCAGACAGACAGACATACAGATAGACAGATAGATACAGTGGTGGTCAGAATTATTGGCACCTCTTGGTAAATATGATCAAATAAGGCTTTGAAAATTAATCTGCATTGTTAATCCTTTTGATCGTTTATTTAAAAAATTCACAAAAATCTAACCTTTCATTGTTGAATAAGAATTTAAAATGGGAGGAAATATCATTATGAAATAAATGTTTTTCTCTAATACACATTGACCACAATTAACGGCACCCTTTTATTCAATAGTTTTTAAAACATCCATTTGCCAGTTTAACAGCTCTAAGTTTTCTCCTATAATGCCTGATGAGGTTAGAGAACACCTGACAAGAGATCAGAGACCATTCCTTCATCCAGAATCTCTCCAGATCCCTCAGATTCACAGCTCCATGACAGTGCTTCTTCTCTTCAGTTCACCTCACTCATTTTCTACAGGGTTCAGGTCAGAGGACTGGAATGGCCATAGCAGAAGCTTGGTTTTGTGCTCAGTGACCCATTTTTGTGTTGTTTTTGAGGTTTGTGTTTGGATTATTGTCCGGTTGGAAGATCCAAACATGGCCCATTATAAGATTTCTAACAGAGTCAGTCACTTGTTGATTTTTTATCTGTTGGTATTTGATAGAATTCATGATGCCATGCATCTAAATAAGATGTCCAGGACCTCCAGCAGAAATATAGGCCCACAACATCAAAAATACAGCAGTATATTTTATTGTACACATGGGGTACTTTTTTATCCCTGTGTTCACCAAACCCATCTTGAGTGTTTGCTGCTAAAATGTTAATTTTGTAGTTTCATCTGACCATAGAAGCCAGTCCCGTTTGAAGTTCCAGTCGTGTCTGACAACTGAATATGCTGGAGATTGTTTTTGGATGAGTGAGGAGAATTTTTCTTGAAACCCTCCTGAACAACATGTGGTGATGTAGGGGCTGTTTGACAATTTTTTTAAAGGTTTTCTGACCCCAAGACTCAACTATTTTCTGCAATTCTCCAGCTGTGGTCCTTGGAGAGTCTTTAGCCACTCAAACTCTCCTCCTCACCGTGCATTAGGACGATATAGACACACGTCATCTTCCAGGCAGATTTGTAAAATTTTCTGTTGACTGGAAATTCTTAATTATTACCCTGATGTTGGAAATGGGAGTTTTCACTGCCCTAGCTTTTTTCTTAAAGCCACTTCACTAACTTGTGAAGCTCAATTATCTTTTGCTGCACATCAGAAATATATTCTTTGGTTTTCTCATTGTGATGGATGATTAAGAGAATTTGGACTTTGTTTTTTCTCCTATTTATATTCCTGTGAAACAGGAAGCCATGGCTGGATAATTTCATGCTCATAATCCCCCTGGAGTGCTCAAAATTGTAAATATGAATGGGAATATACTTCAGAGATATTTAACTCATAATAATTTCTAGATGTGTCAATAATTGTGTCCAACATGTATTTGAGAAAAATATTTCTTTCATAATGAGATTTCCTCCCATTTTCAATTGTTTTAGTTCAATGAAATGTTAAATTTTTGTGATTTTTAAAAAATAAAAGATCAAAAGGATTAATGATGCAGATTAATTTTTACAGGCTTTTTTGTTCACATTTATCAAGGGTGTCAATAATTATGTCCACCACTGTAGATGGACATTAGATTTTGGATGGATGGATGGATGGATGGATGGATGGATAAACATTAGATTTGTACATAGAATGATAGAATGACAGATGGATGGATGGATGGATCAATAGACAATAAATTTGCACATATAATGATCAACAGATAGAGAAAACACTCGATATAAAGAGCGATGGATGGATGGATGGATGGATAGACAGACAGACAGATAGATAGATGGATAGATGGACATTAGATTTGTACATAGAATGATCAAAATATAGATAGATAGACAGACAGACAGACAGACGGACAGACAGATAAATGGATAGTATTGCTAAGTATAAAAGTATAAAAATATGCATATATATAAAGAGATAACAATAAACAAGATACGTTTTTGTATTATTTTTTATCATTAAGAATCTTATTTGTACATACATTTTTATGTCTGCTCTGCTGGCCATGTAAGCCCATTTCCATCCTTCAGCCTTTATAAATTTTGATTAATACCAACCGGGTTTGGAGTCCAGGGCCTGAGGTCCCTTCTGTACACCCCCAGAAATAATGAGCCTTCAAGAATAAAGAATATGCTTGGGAGGGATAAATGTACATATTTTGACGTCGCCATCCACCATATTCAAATGAAATGAGGAGGTGAGGTGCCTTTCGCTGATTAAATTTGTTCTAGACTACGGTATTCTGCTCTCCATTCGTATTTAACTGTCAAGAGCTCTTTCCCGCATTCGGAGGTGCCACCAGCCCTTTTGCATATGTTTTCTATAAATACAGACACTGCGGTGCAGTTCCGTTGCCATGTCACTAGCACAGAGTCCAAAGCCTTCTGGGATTGTTAGAATCTCTGAGGCTCCAGCCAATCACATTGGACTTGAGAGTGTCCATACAGATACAGGGTAAGCCCAGTCTCTTGTTCAGAGCAGAGAGTATAATTTACTTAAGATTGTCAGGGGAGAAAAATCTCAAAGCAAATGTGTAGTAATAAATTGTAGCACATGCTGCATATGTTTGACCCGCGACCCCTGGCATTTGGAGGCAGCTCTGAGCTCAGGAATTCCTCTGACAAGAAATGGCAAGCAAAAGAAAAAAAAAATACTACAGCACAAAAATGGAAAGGGGGAGCAAAAGTGAAAAAGAGAAAGACAAAAATCCAAGGAGAACAAGAAGTTCAAGAAAATGAGTCCTTTGCAGTATCACTCATGTACAATCTAAACTATGCAAATCATGAAAGTGTTACATAACTCAGTTTTATACTCTAATTTAAACCATTATTTAAATTGCTGAAAAATTATTTAGCTCTTAAGCAACATGAAAACTTGCATTTTGATAGGACACCTGTGTGAACTTTTGGAAAACTGAGGAAAAGTTACTTCACTTATCTTTATGAAAATGCAAAGGTATCATAATTTGTCTGAAAATGACACTTGGTTTGGTATTTTATATGTAATAACATTCATACAAGTGTCTACTATATGTAATTTATGATGATGAACAACCATATTCCAGAAGGATTTATTATTTTTTTTAATTTTTTTAATAATTTTTTTTACTTAATTTAATTATATTTAATTTAATTTTATTTATGTATTTATTATTATTAGTAGTATTTTTTTATTTTTTTACTTTTTACATTTTATTTAGATGCATTCATTTGGGAGGGTGATAGTAAGATGCCCAGGGTATGTGTCAAAAAAGTGACTTTCATCTGGTAGCACAGATGAACACATCTGATGACTAAAACAGTGCTTGAAACAGCTTGTATGAACTGCTTGAATGCAACCATGCTTACAGAAAACTTTTGACAGTGAGCAAACGTAAAATATTTACACATGAATAAATCAGCTTTACTCGAGATGAACGGCAATTAAGCAACTCAGCAGCCATAACGTAAAGTTAAAATGCTCTTGTAAACAGTCTCTTTATCAAAAACATGCTTTAAAACAGAGTCATAAGGACATGATTTTGCATTGGTGAAATGAACACATTTCAGTTTTCTCTTTGCTGGATCCCCTATAGTAAAGTAGCTCTTAAAACACGCAACACAATCACTGTTGACTCTCACACGCCACCGAACAAGACCAGCCAATAAAGTTTAAATGGCAAGAGTATGCGCCGCAGTGAGAAATACCACCTCTAATGTGTGCAAGATGAGATTTTAAGTGCTCCTGGAGAAATGTGTGTGGTAATAATTCACATAAAATGATATCCCTAAGCCTAACACAAGACATAACTCATTTGACCACACTTATTATGGACTACCTCTAATTGCTCTTCACTTCTGAACTTTGTGACATACAGACATACAGGAATTAAAAAAAAAAACTGTTTACAAACTGTACAGTTTATTAATTGTCTCCTCTTATATGTTTGCAATTCCAGCATTCAACAAATATCACTATATCATGTTTACACATTAAGTAATATGCTGTCTGAGGATTTTGACATGCATGCATGTTTTATCATGAATTAATTAATTTATTTAAAGAGGGTTTCAATGTTTATTTACACATCAAAGTATGTATATTATTAGTATTACTGTATGTACAGTACATATTATACATATAGACAGACACACACGTGCTCGCATAAATAAACATACTCTATAACTTTAAATGATTTGATTTCTAAAGTGACACTGAAAACGTGAGTAATGGCTGCTGAAAATTCAGCTTTACCAGTACTAAAATAAATGACTTTTAAAAATTAAAAATAAACAAAAACCAAAACATTAAAATAGAAAATAGTTATCATTTCAATGTTACAGTTAACATTTTGCAATGTTATGGTTTTTCCTTGTATTTTTAACAAATAAATGCAGCTTTGGTGAGCATAAGAGACGGCTTTCAAAAACATTTTCCATAAAAATATTTGATATATATGTACTGTATCAAGATTTTAATTTATTTTCTGGGAAAAAATAAATAAAAAATGATACATGAATGAAGATTTTTTTTTTTCCATGTATCATTTATTTACAGAAAATATGCCAAGTGAATCAATTAATATCAATAAATCAATCTGATCAATCTTAATCTAAACATTGTGGCTATTACCTTTAAAATCAAACTGTGTCTGTAATGACATGTAACAATCTCTAGGTGTATAATACAATTCTATGCAATATTTCAAATGGTAAATTTAAAACAGATTGACAAACAACAGACAGATTTAACAACAGAAAGTTTTTGTGCTGAATTACTAAAGGTATTTTTTTTTCTGCTTGGTTGGCCTGCTGAACAACACCGTGTGTGTGTTTAAAGAGTGGCAGATGTTCTAGCGAGGGTGGCAGCAGATGTGTGTATGTGAGTGTGTGTCATTCTGACACTCTGGACTGATGACTGGGGTTGGAGCTGCCAGTCTGGGTGTTTGCCCCGCTGATTCACCCCGCAGTGCGGCTCCATCGGCCTCTCCAGCCCCCTACTATCCAGGTCCCCATAAAAATAGTCCATTCCATTACTCTTGTGCTTCCCCGGAGGCCGCAAGGTCTCCGGCATCATTACCGCGTCTCAGAATCGGACTCCTTCCATACACGTGCCCAATCGCGCCACCATCTCCATTCCACTAATTATAGGTCAAACATAGCTTTTTGCAAATCACAAATCCTTTGTTTAATTCCTGAATGAAAAGACGATGTGCGACAAGAGGAGATGAAAAACGGTGGAAAAATGTGAACTGGGGAAAATTTTCAATTATGAAAGCGAGCTAATTTGGTATGACCAGCGAGTGTCATACACGCTGACAGTGCTCCATTATGCAGTCATTTGGGTTCTTTTAAATTAGTTATGTTAATGTCCTGCACGGGAATGTAACACTTGGATGGGACAAGATTCCAGCAATTAATTTCTACAGTCAACCGAGAGACAAGCAAATTTATTTCCCCCCTCTCAGGGAACGGGAGGCAGAGGGTGCGAGGGTGGGGAGCGTGCGTTCGGGAGCGCCGAACAAGCACAACACCGTGGCCTAAATAAAGCCTAAACAATGGGCGCCAATGCCTCCTCATTCATTCCATTGACAGTGTTTTGCAGCTTAAACCTGTTTTATTAATTATGTTTGACATTTCCATAATTAGTTTCATTTACACAAAATCAATCCCTGCCGCCACCCGGTCTCATTTATCATTTGAAAAAATTTGCATAGCCAGTGCTGACTTTTTCTACTTAATTATACATTAAAAGTGTCAAGTGTGCTTGCTGCCTGGCATTATCTGCTGCAGAAAGGGTTGTGGCTGGACGGCGTTGACATTAATCATAGCTAGCCTGCGAGTAGAGCCGGACGCTCGCAGGGAAAAGGGGGTGGGGGCAGAGGGCCTCGTTTCAGGAGCTCCTGACCTGCTGAAAGCCAGAAAAGAAACTATGACCTCCAGCCCTAAACAGCCACTGTTTGTTTACTGTCCAAGAGTTGAGTGAGTAAATTAACACATTTGTGTGTTACTTGGGGCTGATGACTTCAGTTCGATATTTTGTCAAATTAACAAAATAAATATTAATTGGTTGGGCCGATTCTACCCTTTAGGGAGTTTCAGTAGCTCTGTTTTTCTCAAATTATTTCACACTGAATCCTTCCCTTACTTATATTGTTAATATGCTTTAACATTAATTGTATTACATATTATCCTGGCATAAGCATAGTACGAGTGTGGCCCCCACATGCACTATTTGGTAACACTTTAGATTAGGGAGCACATATTCTGATTCTGATATTGCTGATTAAGTAAGGTAGTTGTTGTAGTAGTTATGTTTAGGTATGGGATAGGGTTAAGTAATCTAGAATATGGTCATGCAGAATAAGGTATTATGTGCTTTATAAGTACTAATAAACAGCCAATATGCTAGTAATATGCAAGCTAATAAGCAGTTAATAGTGAATATTGTTCCCTAATCTAAAGTGTTACCAATTATTTTTGTCAGGGCTCCCACGGTCATGGAAATGCTGGAAATATTACAGAAATCACTAAAATAATAAAAGGTCACAAAAGTATACATTTCGGTAATTAACAATATTAATATGATTAACTTTTTAGGTAACACTTTAGTATAGGGACCAATTATTAGCATGCCTATATTATTAACATATTGGCTGTTTATTAGTACTTAAAAAAACACATATTTTGCATGATCATATTCTAAATCCCTAATCCTACCAAAACTTAACAACCACCTTACTAACTATTAATAAGCAGTAAATTAGGAGTTTAAGGAGTTTATTGAGGCAAAAGTCATAGGTAATGGTTTGTTAATAGCGAGAATTGGACCTTAATATAAAGTGTGACCACTATTGCATTTTAAAATATAGTAATAGCCAATATGCTGTGTGTGTGTGTGTGTGTGTGTGTGTATTTTCATATATAATATAATATATAAAATAATACATTTTTCAAGTTATGCTAAGTTCTCAAATATTTCTTGAACTACAAAGTACTCTTTTTGAATGTGATAACAATATGTTTTTTTTTTTTTAAATCCATATCAAGACATCAAAAACTATACTGGAAAAGGTCATGAGGGAAAAAACACAGAAATTGATTGGTCAGAAAGTATGGGAACCTCAGTGTGGGAGTCTAAAATTGCACTCTACATTCATTTGAAAAACATTATAAAAATGAATGTAACCACAATCAATTTTTATTTATAATTATTTAAATTATTATTTAACTTCTCAGACTAATACCAAAAACTAACTCATATTTCTCTTGTTTCTGAGGAAGCAAAAATCCCGGAATTGCCCCTGGTTGGATGTGAAGAGCAGAACTATGAAGCAGTGATGACTATGAGGAGTTCTTCACCGCTGTTTGACAAACCACTGTCAGAACAGCATTTTCCCAAACCCTTACAGATGTACACCCTTCAGGGTAGGCGCTGAATTTTATCCAAGCAAGGCCACTGTGTGCTTTAGGGCGCTTTATTCATTCTTTCTTTTCAAAAGAATGATAAAACTTCCTGACGTAACGCAATTAGAGATGATGGGCTGCTGGTTTTGACGTTCACTCTTGGTGAGAACTCGAACGTCTCAACAGACCTCCGTCAAGTGTCTGTTTGAAATGGGTGTGTGTCCTACACCGCTGTGATAAATGATAGGTTTGAAGCACTTAGAGGCTGGATTTGCAAAAGGCTGAATGTGGGATTGACGCCCGTTGACATTTTACAGAGGACTGAAATGGGGTATGCTCTCGAGCTTTGAAAGGACCTTTCCAGTACAAATCATTTCTACAGCTCCCTAAGATCCTCAAAGTCATGATACGTTCACAGCGATACTCCCTTAATAAACCTGATTGAAAACAGAGACGAAAGTTCAGTGATGAAAGACTTCTGCTCTTTCCCTATTGGAGCGGAGAGAGAGCGATAGGGCTGGGAGGAATACATTAAAAGCCGGCTTTGCAGGACCACTGATCCACAGTCAGCCCTGTGAATAATAACATCAAGACGTTCTGCCACATTCTGCCTGTCTCTTCTTCAAGGGCAACATGAAAAGAGGAGTACCTAACAAAGGGCCCGATGAAGTCACTAATACGCTGGTGTGTCCCAACCCGAGCAGTGGGTGGTCGCGACCGCTGGCATGCCTCAGCGCACTACATCGCTAATGCCCGCGGCTAAGCTAGCAGGGTCATTAGCCTAAGCTACGCTATTTAACACGCCAAGCTAAGAGGACCTTGGTAATTGCACTCAGCTAGATCAATACTTGTTAAAGGAGAGAGAAAGTTAAGAGGGGTAAAGAAGCCCCCACCCTCGCTGTCAGATGCTTGGAACGTTAGAATTAATTCCCTCTCGAAGCCGAAGAGTGAGCGAGCATCAAACATCATTATTCCAAGAAAGTTCCTAATCAGCGTGTTAACACTCCACTGAATGTACTTTATATCAGGTTTTAAATTAAGCCCTAGCAACTTTCTGCAGCAAAAATATTAAAATTTATAGAAGTGATCGAATGAGGAGGACCCCCGCCACTATCTGAAGAAAGAAAGAAAGAAAAAATGCAAGTTCCTTGAAATGCAAAACGTTTTCTGAATCAAGGATTATTCCTCTGTTCATTGGGAAAAAAAAGAGCTGGGATAAAATATGAAGATGAATTCACGTTCTGCAAAAAAAAGTCTAGTGGAAGCGTTAGTCCTACACAGACAGAAAAAAAGAGAAGAAAAAGGGGGAAAATCGTTTATTTAGATGGCATACATTACCATTACTCTTGCATTGTGTCCCCACTCTTCATAATGACTAGGATAAATGTCTTGCCTGGAATGCACACTCTTGACAATAGAGGCGGATATTACTTGGTTAAAAGCTCAAGTCCTATGGGTAAAAGAGCTTGAAAGAATAAGAAGTATCCGTCATTGCTAATGAGCTATAAGGATAGCACATTGCCTTTATAAATCACCATATTCACCCTGTTTATTTAAATTCATTGGTGCCTCATTATACCTGAGCTATGCACCTCTAGGTCTGAGCTGATTAGGAGTGCCATAGCTCAAAATGGCTTTTAATTCAGTGAAACGTGCTTTGACCTTGTGCCGTAACCCTGCGTGAGACATAGCGTGGTCGGTGCCATTAATAACGTTGCCACCTTTTTCCTAGTGCGACGGAGAACCCCCCCCACCCCCCCCCCAATATGTATTATTAGTTAGCCATGACGGAACATTTATCAAACCAAATTACCCTTTGGTGTAAAACGGCTTAATTCCTGCATCCCTTTAGCCCGCTCTGCCATTACCTGCTCTTTAGGAAGGCTGGGTATTAAAGAGGCTCATAGTATGGCGGTATAATGAGGCGGGGATGCAGAGGGTGTCTGTAGTTGATCATCTCTCCAGTGGCATTTGGTGCACATCCATGCATCTTCTCTGGGGAATTCGGTCTCCCTGAAAGAGGATTTATAGGTGTCGAGCTTTTTTGTTTTACTTAGATAAGGAAATGGTATGCAAAACGTGGAGGGACTGAATCAGTGTGAGACTAACTAAATCAAAAGCTGCTGTTTTGAGTGTTTTCAGGTTTACAGGTTTGTGTCATCCAGGAGGTTTTACTCCGCATCACAGCTACTATGCCATAATTTTGGATTCTACTGTAGGAAATAGTTAAAAACAGATCCTATTTGAACGAACAGTAGACTCCAGTATGTGCTGTATCTCTTCTGCAGTTTCAGAGGTTTTTCAAAAGTACCTCAAACTTTGGTTAAACTTGCCAAGATGTACAAGTCTGCAATCAATTGTCATAGATTTCAGGATTAACTTGAGGTATAATTTGAGATATTTTATCCAAATAAATGTATAGTTCTATGCTGTGTCAACGTCTGCCTAATTTGTTTCTAAAGAATTTAGAAGGAAAACCGGAGGCAAAGTTGATGTTTATAAAGTACGTTGAGCAACCTCTAAGTAATCATGTTTTCCTCTGGGATACTGCATTTTAGGACTATGCACAAAAAGTAAAAATAGATTTCAATGCAAAGTTTTCTGAAAAGTGAAACTATTCCTCTTTCAAAAAAATCCCTAGTGAAAAATAAATACAATAATATCTATTTGAAATACATTTATTTTATGCTAAGTATACACTATATTTACATATTTATGTGCTTAATAAAAATACTCTGCAATTGTAATATACAAAATTGGTATACTTAAAGTCTGCTAAATTGGAACAACTAAGTGCAGAAGTAGTGCTGAAGTCCAACTAAAGATATACTGAAGTATATTTGATTGTGCTAAAGTGGAACTATTGCAATTATACTTCAGGTACACTTTAAATATCTTGCATTTAATGACCAATATTATTCAAAGATCATACAATCCTCATCAATAGTGACATTAAAACACATTTTAGGTTTAATATTAAGAAATGTGCATTGTGCACAAGTAGTACTCCAAATTAATTTAATTATAATTTTTATATCAGTAAGTCTCAAGCGATATCAGTAAATGTTAAAGTGCCCCTATTATGGGTTATGAAAGGTTCATATTTTGGTTTTGGGAGTCCCCAACAACAGGTTGACATGCATGCAAGGTCAAAAAACAATTTCATTTTCTTATAATATGCATTTATTTTTACCTTATTTGCTCAACGACTCCCAAACGGTTCGCTCAACGATTCATTTTTCCAAACCCCTCCTTTATGTGACGCTAATCTGTGGTGATTGGTCCGATTGGTTGATTTCATTTAAAGCAGAGCACAGTGTGTTGTACAGCGTTACTGGGGAAACAGCTATTGTTAACGCTCCAAAAGCAGCACCTAGTGGCAACAAGTGGGCGGGAAATATGCTAATGTTTCATGATGATGTTAAAATGAAACGGCTTATGATTCGTTTTGAAAACGACTCGTTTCAATGATTCAGAGTCGACTCTTTCTTTTGAGAGACAATAGGTGCGTTCGACTTCATGCAGCGCCATGAAAACCGATCGGCGGCTGACTTGAAGCAGTGCATGCCGGTTAGTCCGACTTGAATTAATTACAATTTGTCCGACTTGAACCGGCGCTGACGCCACGTCACTGTCACGTGTGGCATCAAAGTACCGCGAGAGCATTTCGAGAGCAGCCGGCTCACTCAGTCGGCGCAGTTTCTCCAGAGTGACTGCGGGAGCGCTGATGACGACACAACTGTTTCACGATTGGCCAAACTCACCACATGACAACAATGACCTGTGTTTCTAACATCTTCAATTCCAATACTGCTCACAAATCTGTTTTTAGAACAGTAAAAGCTTTTTTTACTGTAGTCGCAATGTTATATTGAGTCACATTTAATATAAAAAACACTGATAAAAGCAAATATACCCCCACTTTATTGGTATTTAAATAGTATATGTTTATGTTGAACTTTATTCTTGAACAGATGGCCCTGTATTAAGCAGTATATAAAAAGTGTTTATGTTGCTCATGAAAACGTTTCTGAAATGTCTGTGTATTTGACAAATATTGCATTTTATTCACTTCATTTGTGATAGAGTATGCAAACACCGCGTGAGTGTCACTAACGGGAGCAGAAAGTGTCCGACTTCACGTCTCCGCTTTCAGTTCCGCCCCTGACTGCAAGCGGCTACTCTCGTTGATCGCCGTCTGTAGCCGTGCTTCAAGTTGAACGCACCTATTAACTTTATACACGGTGCACTTTCAGATTTAAAACTTTGCAGGATGTTTTCATTCACTTAGAGCTGTGTTACACACTGCATGAAAGGTCATTTTCAAAAATCCATAATAGGGGCACTTTAATAGATTTGAACTATACTTAGTATGAAATAAATGTATTTTAAATATATTACTTTTTTACTAGGAATGTGGTCACCATTTCCCAACGTAGCCTTTACTGGTCCAGAACAAGCTTCACCAAGGCATTTATCTAGTGCATTACTACAGTAAACCAAGTCAACAATGACTTCAATGACAAAGTTTCTGCTGTTCTAGACACTGAAAAGTCTCAAGGTTAAGAGGTCGAGAGTAAAGGCAGCCCTGCCAAGCCCCTGGGCCACTTTTGTCACAGAACTGCAGAAGGCTGGACTCACAGGAACAGAAGACAATGTCATCGTCTAGAGGGTTGGCCATGAAAAAGATGCATGGCTCTGACCAATCGAGTGAGTGATTAGATCAATTAAGTCATTTAGAGAGTGCCTCGATGAAGTATGGAGGTGTGTTTCTGAGTGAGTGAGAGAGAGCGAAAAAAAGAGATTCTGGATCCTGTGGGACAAGGCCAATCAAAACCACCTCATTAGGCTACTGGACCTGGACCAAGTGCACCATCCCAAAGACAAGAAGTGTGTGCGACTTCATGTGGAGCTGCGCAGACTGATCGGCATCTGACTTGAAGTGGTGAATGGCGGTTCAAAATTGTGTCCAACTTGAGACCTTGCCGATGCCCCGTCACTGTGACGTATGCCATTAAAGTATTGCGAAAGCGATTAAAGAGCTAGCTCATTTTGCGACACACTGGTTTCACATTTGGCCAGATTCACAGATGACAACGATGACGAGTGATATTATTTATTCTGACACCTTCAGCTAATGCTCACATTTTTTTCTTTTATTCCGACACAGGAATAAATTGCTTTTAAAAAAATAAATTAAAAAAATACATTTTTAAAATAGAAAACATTGCAATACAATTTCAATTATTACTAGATTAGTATATATTATATATTTATATTAAATAAATATAATAAATCTAAATTATTGTTATTATTAAATTATTATTACTGCTTCTACGGTATTGTTGATCAATTCATATTATGCGTGCACACACACACACACACACACACACAACACAGGTGTTCCACAGGACAGATAGGACAGGGTAGATTTGGCATAATGCGCATAGGAGTATAAAGCACGCATCTGAACAAGAATCCGAGGTCCTGTTGACAATAATAGTTTTATAAGCGGCCTCTGCACAAAAAGCCTCTATAATCTTTTAATCTGCAGCACACAGCAAGGCTACGTTTGTCATGTGACTTCTGGAGGGGGTGAGGTATTGTAAATATTGAGGGGTAAATGTGAGGACAATGAAAACAGTTCCCCAAGGCTAAAAATAATGTAGCCTAATCCGATAAATGTTTGTGAAGTACAATTACACTTGATTACTGGTTGGCTCAGGTTCAGTAAGAGAATGTCGATATTGTGTGGATTTTCAGGGATGCACACTGCAGATCACATAGCGTTTGTCAGACAGCACATTCTCAGAGGAAATCTGGGTTTTGCAGCACTAACGTCATTATACTCTTTCAAAAACAACTTTCTACATAGCAGTTATATTTTTTAACAATTATGATTATCACAATTCATGAAATAAAATGTTTTTGACACATAAGCCAAATTAAAACTTTGGAAAGATTGGTTACTTACCAGCTGGTTGTTAACTTGATTAGAAACTGCAATAATATGTGGTTAGATACTCAATTGTGAGAATGATATTTTTACCAAATCAAAGACATATAAATCTAGTGTGTCTTCTAACTTTTACTTCAATGGAAAATTTACCATAATAGGTTTATGGTTAAAGCAGAAGATGTCTAAAGTTTGTTTATTTATTTATTTGTTAGTTTAGTTTAGTTCACTTCAGTTCACTTTTTATCTCCATAATTTCATTTTACATCATGGAATATTCCTTGCATTAAGCTACCAAATTGGAGTCAAAAAAATTAATAAATTAATTAATTAAATTAAATAAACAACACAATCACTAAGGATCTTTAATTTTGTCAAGAAAGAGTGATTTGTCACTGTTTGTCATGAATAAGAACAGGAAAGAAAATTCCATATATATATATATATATATATATATTGGCAGGTTAAAAAAAAAAAGAAGTAAAGACTGGTTCATCACTTTTCATCACTGGTTCATAATGTTTGTCACAAATAACACACTCACACACAGAAACACATGTTTGTTTTTGTAAGAAGTGGGGACATCCCATAGGCATAATGGTTTTTATACTGTCCACCAACCCTACACCTAACCCTACCCCTTACAGGAAACTTTGTGCATTTTTACTTTCTCAAAAAAAAACTCACTCTGTATGATTTATAAGCATTTTGAAAAATGGGGACATGGGGCAATGTCCTCATAATGTCACCTTCTCCTTGTAATACCTATGTCATACCCATGTCATTATACAAATTTATGTCCTCATTTGT
Organism: Schizothorax lantsangensis; assembly: GCA_027422415.1. Classification (NCBI taxonomy): domain Eukaryota; kingdom Metazoa; phylum Chordata; class Actinopteri; order Cypriniformes; family Cyprinidae; genus Schizothorax; species Schizothorax lantsangensis. Next base: position 20,799,618 of record CM049842.1, on the reverse strand, counting down.
CACAAAAACGCGTGCACACACACACACACACACACACACACACACACATACTTTTTTTGTGAATTGTGGGGACTTTTCATAGACTTCTATTACTTTTATACTGACCAAACAATATTTTATATCCCCTAACCCTAAACCTACCCCTTAAAGGAACACTCTACTTTTTTTGAAAATAGGCTCATTTTTCCATCTCCCCAAGAGTTAAACAGTTGAGTTTTACTGTTTTTGAATCCATTCAGCCGATCTCCGGGTCTGGCGGTAGCACTTTTAGCGTAGCTTAGCATAGATCATTGAATCTGATTAGACAGTTAGCATCTCGCTCAAAAACGATATTTTTCCTATTTAAAACTTGGCTCTTCTGTAGTAACATCATGTACTAAGACTGACGGAAAATGAAAAGTTGCGATTTTCTAGGCCGATATGGCTAGGAACTATACTCTCATTCCGGCGTAATAATCAAGGAACTTTGCTGCCGTACCATGAGTGCAGCAGGCACAATGATATTATTAAAATAGTCCCCAGCTAGGTAACTAGTTATGATATAGCTGGGGACTACTTTCTGCGCTGCGTCATATCATTGCTCCTGCTGCACTCATGGTACGGCACCAAAGTTCCTTGATTATTACGCCGGAATGAGAGTATAGTTCCTAGCCATATCGGTCTAAAAAAATCGCAACTTTTCATTTTCCGTCAGTAAAAAAAAAATATCGAAACTCTGGTCATTTTTGAGCGAGATGCTAACTGTCTAATCAGATTCAATGATCTATGATAAGCTACGCTAAAAGTGCTACCGCCAGACCCGGAGATCGGCTGAATGGATTCAAAAACGGTAAAACTCAACTGTTTAGCTCTTGGGGAGTTGGAAAATGAGCCTATTTTCAAAAAAAAGTGGAGTGTTCCTTTAAAGAAAACCTGTTTGCATTGTTACACTTTCAGATAAACATCATTTACTTTTCTTTCTTTTTTTCCATTCCATTTCCATTTTTCCAATGTCAAAAATTTCAGGTTTTACTATCCTTGTGGGGACATTTGGTCCCCTCAATGTAGCATAAACAAGTACACACACACACACACACACACACTCACATATACATATTTTTCAACAAATACCTGTACATACATTCATACATGTATAAATAAATAAATACGAACAAAATTATACAAAAATTCTAATTATACAAAGTTAATTTTGGATTCTGCCTTCGCATACTCCCTCTGAAATTCAAGCAATAATTAGCTGCCATATTTAACATCTGAAGCTTTTTCCCAGTCCACCAAATTTGAAATGTTTTGAAAGGCCCTGTACAGCCAAATCAAACACCAGCTCCACCTCTGATTACTTTTATTAACACCCACCCATCAATAGGACAGGTACACAACACTCCTGGAAGGCAGAATTGTCCCATAATAACTAGTGTGGTTTCATCTAAGTATTATTTGCCTGCCAACACTTGTCTTTGCGCGCGGTGGCTGAAAAAGCTTCTACGATGCTGCAGAGGAAATGAGGCCTCTGGCTTTTACCAATCCCACTGCTGCCACCAGCGCGGCCGTCTCCAGCAGCTCTGCCACATGCCAGACTACGCCGTCGATTCCCAGTTCTGACGTGAGTACATTAGATTGTGTGTTTGTGCCCGCAGGACTGACTGTGCGCCTGTGTTTAGGCCTCTCTGTCAGATGAGTCAGGCTCTGTGATTTATGGCCTCTGAAAAGGTTGCGTTACCAGCGTACATGGATGGCCCCGCATGGTAAATGGGGAAATTCGGAATTTATTAACATACAATGAATGATGATTAATGGATCAGCGTAGATCTCGCAGTCTCTTTTGGATGTCTCAACATACTTGATGTATGCTGCAATAAAAAGATGTGTGCAAACCTCTGTAAAGGCTTTTCCTTGCAGTCTAGCCGCTAGCTAACATATAGAGAGGTGTATGATGATGACGGCTGGGGGAGGAAGGCGGGGAGAGCTGTGCCGAGTTAGTCGATGAGGACGCATGGAGTGGACAGGTGTAGTCTTACATGCATTATTTACCATACATTACTAAGAATGTCCTTTGCTTTAGAAAGAACTTGCATATAGGCGATGAGGAAATTAATAAATTAAGATGGTGAAACGAGCCAAGCAATTTAGAACCAAATCAGAATGCATTTGCCCATCCATTCATCAAATTTCACCGCAACATTTCTGTTCTGTAACATATCTTTGACTGTTCTGCGGTGAAAAATCTTCAGTGTGCTATTTGGAGGACAGCGTTCACCTCAAGCCCATTATTGGTCTGAACTTTGTGGGCAGTGTCGGTTTGCTTTTCGCAAGCATGTTTCAGGATTGTTTCCCGACTGGGCGCCCCACAAAGCCTTCAGAGTTCATGTTGGTCTGATGCTTGACAAAACATGAAAACAAAACCAGATGCAGGATCACGTCAAACATGTGGCTGTCCCTTTCACTGTGGTGGAGTTTTGTACAGTTCATCTGTCAGAGGATTCTGCACCTCAGTGTGCTGTCTTTAACTCTCATAGAGGCTTTAGGGGCACTTCTAACCCTTGAAGACTGAACAAAAAAAAATGTTGGTTTATGATTTACATTATAGCAATTTCTGAGTGAAATAGTTTCAAAGTTCACAAATAATTACACAACAAGTAACACACTGAATTAAATGTGACATTGTATTGTATTGTCTTGTAAAATATTCTCCAATAATCTTCAACTTTACTGTGTATACTGTGAGCAGAGCTGGGTAGTAACTGATTACATGTTTTAAAATGCTCGTAATCAGACTACAGTTGCTTTTTATGGATTACATATGATTACATATTATTCACACAATAGCAATAAATTATTCCAAATTCATAAATTCTCCCTAATTCCTCTTTTTCATCTCTAAAATGTTCCTTTCTAAAATAGCCTACGACTTGTATACATTCAGAGTTTTCTTCAGTTTCTTCACACAAACACCAGTCACTTCACTGCAAAAAATGGCTTATCTTAGTATTTTTGTCTTGTTTCTAGTCTAAATATATATATATATATATATATATATATATATATATATATTAAATCAAGATACTTTTACTAGATAAGCAAAGTGACAAGATATTTAGTATTTTTTCCAGAAAAAAAAAAAATTAAATTAAGTGCATTTTGCTTAAAACAAGTAAAATCATCTGCCAGTGGGGTAAGTAAAATATTCTTAAAACAAGAGTATTTTACTTACCCCACTGCCAGATCATTTTACTTGTTTTAAGCAAAATGCATATTATATTTCTTATATTTTCTGTATTTTTATGTCAATATGGTACAAGTGTTTCCTATTTGAATCAATGTGATAAACGACTTGGGTCAAAAGTAAATGAAAAGTAATCAAAAAGTAGATTACATTATCTAGAATGTTTAATGTAATGAATTACGTTACTAACTACAATTTTTGTAATGTAATTTGGAATCTGTAACGGACTACAATTTGTAAGTAATCTACCCAGCTCTGACTGTGAGAACATGAGGGACAGTCCACATGACTAAATAATGCATTCATGAAGAAGCAGACATGTTGAAAGCTTTCTGTAAGGGTTAGAACTAGGGTCAGGGGATAGAAAATACCATTACCTCATGCTAAAACAACGGAAGTTACAGGAACGTGTTAAAATAAACACATATGTGTGTATTTGAATCTCCATGCTTCTTTGTGAATAAACAGTGTGCAGTTGTGTGTTCACACATGCCGCTAAATGTCATACTGGGATGAGATGATGAAGAATGGAAAGAATCAGGAGGACATTGCTGGCAATGAGCAGGAGCTGCAGGGTCACTACACACACATTCACACAGCAGCCTTTCAGTTCATTACCCTCATCCTCCTAATGCGAATCACACTTAGTGAAACAAGCTCACGCCAAGAGAAAGACTCAAAACAAAACAGCACACATCTGCTAGAACGTCTCAACAACAAAGTGAGCTGTATCCATTGTTAACAAAGTCACAGCCTACTACAGGCATGTTTTTCCATATCCGTGTGTGATTAGAAAATGCCCTTTAGCTAATGTCATTTCACATCCACTGATGGACCAAAATACCAATAAGGCTGTTTATTCACTGACCAGGCAACCAGTGTCAGCGAGTAAGTATCTAAATGTATTAACTAGCTTGACAGTAGCTACTTGTTTTTATAATAGTGTACCTGTTCCAGTTAGCAAATGCTAACAGTGACAAACTGCTATATCGCTGTTTATTTGATAATGTTACTGTACATATCATTTTACAGCTGCACAAACTGAGGCAATAATAATTCAAAAATTTACCTACATTGTATTTTCTCTCATATCTCATATCATAGTGTTTTACTGATTCAGTTCCTTCAGAAGATAAATTAACTGCGTCAGAAATGATACATTGACTCATTTGAGTCCCATTTTTTCAGCAAATATTTTTAGCTGAATGCCGTCAAAGCTTTTTTTCCCCTTAACTCAGTTATATAAACTGGGGTATCTATTATATAATTGTATTATTTTTAGTGTATTCTGTGTCAGTCTATGTTTAAATTTAATGTTGTCATCCTGACACCCTTATAAATGTTTTTTTTGTGGCAATTAAATTATATAATTTGATAGTTATATATTTAAAAATACATTATTATTGCTATTATTATTATAATTGCCCTCTACAGGTTTTTTTTTTTTTTTTGGAAACAAAAATGAAATAGCAATTTACCCAAGTTTCTTAGCATTAAATAACTAGGTTTGAATATATTTATAACTGCAACATAATAAGATATATTTGCTAATCATTGATCACTTTGTATATGTAAATTGTACATAATAGCAACACATTATTACACTACACTGAAAGAAAACTGAGCAGGATTTATTTGAAAAGAGCTCAGAAACAACTGTCACTCAGTAATTGCCAGTAAACTTGACAAATAATTACAAAGTAAATGTTATGTTTTGAGGTATAAAGACTGAATTAGTATGGTCTTGTAAAACATACCTAATAACCTTTGTCTTATTTAAAACTTTTTTACAGCATTAACGCTTTAGAAAATCAACACGCTGAACTGTTTCTCCGTACGGAGAAGCAGCAGTGGATTGTATAACAGAAATGACTGTACATTAGAGAAAGACCCTGAGACCACCTCTTTCAAAAACCTGCCTTCTAAGGTTTAAAACTCCAGAGGATTGTTGATTTATATCAGAATGCTCACTCGCTCGCTTTTATCCCCGCACTGAAACCTCTCATCCTTCTGCTCCTCTCCGTCTCTGTCTCGCTCTCTCTGCATGAAGTGTTTCTTGAACGGGGGAAACACCAAAACAGGCCAGACAAGAGTAGGACAAGAAGGGAAAGACAAAGAGACACGATGCAGAAGACTGAAAGTGAGAGTGTTAAGCCAAGCATAAAATAACTTCAATCTAACATATTCTCCCAGGACGGCAGGAGGCAAATAGCAATAAGGCATTGGGCCGGAGCCGGAGTGGAGGAATCCGCTGGATCTCACTGACCCATGGAGGAGAGGGGCGGATGGGAGAGATGATGCCACGCAGCAGAGACAAACTGTCTTCAATTAAAGTCCAGGCAAGCAATGCAGGACCACAGATGAGGTGTCAAGAGGTTCAGCCATGGATACTCAGGAGCGTGCGTTCGCCAAAAGTGAATTTGGGAATTCAAGTGAATGTGTTTGTGTGCAGGATGGAATAAATCTGCAGAATTTTTCCACATGTGGTCATGGATAGCCTGTTATCAAAGAAAACATCTATAATAATAATAATATAGAATTAAATTTAGATAAATTGACAGTTAGTTCAAATCTGTACATGCACGGTAAAAATGTATCAGAGACAGAAACCTTTTTATTATTACCATATCTAGAGCTTGGAGATGATACAGCTATAGGGTGTTTTTGGACTTTGCTTGGGCATTTTTAGGATTATACAGCAATTATCATAAGATATAATTTGGCCCTCCATATGACAATTCAGAAGGCGCCTTGCTTTTCTTTACAGGCACACAAAGGCAGAAGCTGCTTTCTTACTCTCTCTCGCTCTCTCTCTCTCTCACACACACACACACACACACAACTGCACAGTTACACACATCTCCTCCTGTTCGTCTTGTAAGATACAAGCTGGATTTGGCTCATAGAACATGTGCCAGGCAGTCAATCCTTCCAGCTCTACTGATTCATTCCATGATCAGAATGAACAACAAAATATAATATAAAACCTCAAATAATTTACAATTACAATAACTCAGTTTACAATGTAACCATCACAGCTATAAGTGTGCATGTGTATTTAATTCCCTGCCACCTTCTAAAGGCGTTTTAACATTATTTGCTAAATATAATCCAGTTTATTTTATAATTATCAGGGTTACGGTTTAAAATTTACATAGAATCATTAACAGTTATATTCTCTGAATTTAAAAATAAATAGATTTTTGCTTTGCTGGGAATTAATGGCCAAATATGATATTTATGTATACATGCTGTTGAATAAGTGTTGCACATATTCTGCAAACAAAACTGATTTGTATTGTTTATAGTGTGTGAAAATGTTAGCTTTAAGCTGCTTTCTCTGATGTTTCTCTGATGATCTCTGAAGTTTCACTGATGTTTTGTCATTTGTTTTGAGGTGACTGATGTTTACAGTAAAAAAATATTTATTATAAACAGTCCAGATTGGTACAGTATAATTGCATTGTAAAACTGAATCTGGAAGCAAACAAATACAAAATTCTAGTGAGTTACTCGGTTCTTTCTTAGTTGTAGTCTCATTAATGGTCAGTCTTAAGTTAACACTTTTTTATTGATTGTTGCTTGTTGGTCCTTTTTTTATTAACATTTATGTTCACCAAAAAGGTGTTTTCATTAACTACTACCTTTCAAAAGTTTGGAGAAGTTCATATTATTATTATTATTGTTTCTTTAAAAAAAAAATCCCTGTGAGGAGCATATCAGATTGATTTCTGAAGGATCATGTGACACTGAATACTAGAGTTATGGCTGCTGAAAATTCAGCTTTGCCATCACAGAAATAAATTACATTTGAAAACTTCAAAATAATTTAATTTGTCTTTTAATTCGTTAATATTCATCACAAAGAGCCTGTGAGCTTGAAACGTTATCTTGTGTGAAGTCCATTATTAAATTGTTTTGCATTTATTGAGCCTATGGTGTGCCGACTTTTGTTTTTATTTATTTTATTATTATTATTTTCTTTGTGGAGCACTCAATTTTGAGTTTTTTTATTTATTTATTTTATTAATATTTTTTTATTATTATTATTTTTTTAGTTTATTATTATTATTAGTTTTGGTTCTGTTTTTGCTAAAAAAAATCTAAATAGAAATATGATATTTCACAATATTACTGTTTTTACTGTATTTTGATAAAATAAATGTAGCCTTGGTGAACATAAGAGACTTTTTTTCATATTTACTTCTTTCAAACATTAAAAACTCTTGCCAACCTCAAACTTTTAAGCAATGGTGTAGATTGTATATTATTACTTCTTTTATTAATTGCCAGTTTTTAAATAAGTATTTTAATAGCATTATCATTACATTATTAAGAACACAACATTATTTAAAAAAAAAACAGTTGCAAAAATCACATCAATTCAGTCTATTAGTAGTTCTATTATTAGATTTTTGATCTATCGACATTCCAAATATATTTTAAGGTTGAATCTATTTTTTATAGAGAAGGTTTGATCTTTAAAGTACCCCCTGAACCCTGCTTAAGTACCCCTGGGATACATAAACCCCTTGTTAAGAATCACTGAGCTAGAAACGTTTGTGAGTGCATGCAAGGTGTGCATGTACTTGTGGGTTAAATTTTGTTAGGACGCATGGACCGCTGTCATTTCCAATTGTGTAGTGCTATTCATCTACACACTGCTTTCTCTCGCTCTCCTTACCTGACTGGATGCCAAGATGCACTTGTGAACGACAGGAAGTCAGTAACCTGCACCAGAACTTAAGCAGAGGCTTATCTGGTCCACACACACCCACACATCATCTGAAACTTCCCACTCACCCCGTTCCAGAAATGTTTCATTTCACCTCTCCCTCTCCCCCTCTCCAGAGCTTTGCATTTGAAATTGAACAGATACAGAGCCAATTTATCATCGGCTGTCACATGTCATGTCCAAGGCCTTTAGCACAAGCACCTACAGTACGCTTTGTATTTATCCCTTTGTTGTAGCTAAGGAGCTAGACAATACAACCTGCTATTAAAAACATACGAGAGGAGGAATGAGGAAAGGTGAACAAGAATGACAAAGCGTTCTTGCCGAATGTTGTGAATCCATTACAATGGTTATGATCCCCACAATAGCTAGAGCAGCATATTTCTGGCAGGCAATCAGATGAGGGAACTTGCCAAGCACAGGGCTAAGAGAATGAAAAGAGGTCATGAAGAGCAGCGCTAGATGCTTCACGACATTAACATGCTAGCTCACACACCGAGTCAAAGTGTTGCATTGACATTTTCAGTTCTTGAGCATCTTGACAAGTTCCATCCACTCTCATTGTGTGGAAAAGAGACATTCTGAGAAACATCTACCTTTGTGTTCCACAAAATAAAGTCATACAGTTTTGGAACAACATGAGGGTGAATAGAATTTTCATTTTGAGTGAACTATCCTTTAAATATTGCTGTTCTATGCTGTATTATTCTATTCTATTCTATTCAGATTTTTTAAAAACATTTTAAAAGAGCATATTAGATATGACAACATATGCAGGCACGTTTGGTTGCATGATGCATCTGTCCGAAAAATGTTGTGTCAGTGCTGTTATTGTTGAAGAAGCTAATTCAATTTGTTAACATTTTGCAAATAAGTTTTTTATGCTCACCAAAGCTGCATTTATTTGATTCATTATAAAATATACAGTAAAACATTACAATTGTGAAATATTATTACATTTTTAAACAAAATGTAAATGTATCTTTAAATGTAATTTATTTCTGTGATGGCAAAGCTGAATTTTCAGCAGCCAGTCTTCCAGTCTAGTGTCACATGTTGTATTTATTTGAAAATATATATATTTTTTGTAATTATAAATGTATTTAGTGTTACTTTTATGCATCCTTGCTGAGTGAAAGTATTCATTTCTATTTATTTCGAATTCCTTTGTGACCCCAAACAGCATTTATTTACAAAAAAAGAAAGACGGAAAAACACATCAGAGGGATTTTCACACTTTTTTTACTGAATATTTAATGAATGGTTTTATAATTCAGTTTCATGTACATACTGATTGACTAAAATGAATCAGATGTCCCAGCTCTACACATATGAGAGGACAGTTTAGCAGAATGTGCTTGATTATTTCCTCATCTGTAAAGCTGTTAATTAGCTTGTTACTTTAAAAGCTACACTATTTTTAAAGCACCAGTCACTGAAAAATGTAGTTAGAAGTTACACTGGTTATGCACTTCTTATCAAGACTAGATTATTGTCACAAAATATACATCATGACAGATATCTGAACTTTTTTCATTGAACATCTATCTTCATCACTACTGTAAGAAACCATATGTGCTGTCATCTTCGCTTTTACAGTATTGACTTGCAAATGTAGAAAGAATGATATGGGACACTTATTCCATCAACATCTGGAAAGATCCTAACCACTTTGTTCTTTTCTAGCACAGGGAAAATACTGGTAGCCTATAGTGAGCTATTTTCTGATTTACCGGAGGCATGTTCCATCTAATTTTACAGCTGAATTAAACACAAACATAGGAAGCTGCTAGGAGCAAAAAAAACAAACAAAAAAAAAAGGTCCAGCCAACTGGCAGTGGGCAGAGTTTGATCTTATGGCACCTCTTTCCTTGAAAAAGCTGTCAAACATCCTGCTAAACAATATTTCACTGATTTGTGAATTCAAATCATGCAAGTTTTGTTCATGTAGCAAACTAAGTACTAGCAGTTAACATGTTTAGCATTTAAAAACAGCAAAAATCACGATGTTAATGTGTAGAAAAATAGTGTATCAGGAGATTTTACTGGAAAATAAATGTACTTATGAATGTACTATATCACAAGTAATGTAACACTTCTCATGGAGGACATTTAAATTAAAAAATGCAACACTTCATGTTATCAAAAAGCATAACATAAGGTTAAATTGTATTCATTTCTGTAAACATAGCACAAATGTACTTGCATTTAAAGTGTTCAACATTTCAAAGTGGCAAAAATCACAGTGATACAGCTGTGGTCACATTTGCAAAATTTCACAGCCAAAAAAAGTTACATCAATAGTGTAGCAATGTATGAAGCACAGCTCAAACAGAAGTCACTTTTAAACCAAGCAGTTTTCTGTTGGTCAACACAGCGAATTTGCATGACAAACTGAATGTGAAATCTGTGTGGGAAAATCTTTCAGATTCAGATTCAGATTTCCTTTATTTGTCATTTTTATGCTTCACTTTCGACATTTAATTTTGAAATGACTGAATTTAATCTGCAAAACTCAGCAAACAACAGTAAATGTGACCACATCTTTGGGCTTTAAACCTCCTCAGCCATCTAATCAAAACCTTGAATCTTCTTAAACCATATCATATTTTATATGAGCGCGTATATGTAAACCGTAGCCTATAAAGAAATGCTTCGTAGACGGGCTTCAGGTGACACTACTCACTTAAAGATAATTAGCGTAGCTTTCTAAAAAGTCAGCGCTAGTCACTAACAGAGTGCTGACAGCGACCGGGCGCTGACACCACATCTCTTTAATCAGTCAAACGTAGGCCCATTTTTCCCTCCTGCCTGGTCTGGGGATTGTTCGCTGGTCAAAGCTGCCGGGGGACACAAATGAATGTCGACTGAGGCACGGACAATAGCAGGCGTAAGGTTACAGCATGTAAATGATTGCGCGGAGGCCTTTTCTAAGGAAACTGCCATGTCCCGCAGTGCGCGTGTCATATTCGGGGGAAGGGGGGCGGCAGGCCCTGCTCCTCACAGAACAATGACACTGAGATCTGGTGAGAAGAGAGTGGTTAATGGATCCAGACAAACCGTACGCATCTCCTGACGGACGAATCATCGCCTAGCACCGTTTCAATTCGGCGGGGCTTAATAAGAAGTGACTGACTTTACAATAACGCCATCATTTGCTTTGCAGAGAACCGAATGAGTGACAGACGACCCAAACTCCACCAGCTGCACGACTGTCACCTGGAATACATTCTGTCATCTCCCGAATATTCTCGATTCAAGAATAAACAACAAAACACTCTCGTGAGAATTCACACCTAGGGTGACACCGATGATATGAGGGAGAACGACAGGGAGAGAGGCTAAGGCAAATGTCTGCATCTCTATTTGAGAGTTAATATGGACGTGAAAATGAATATTTCACCCAGATTATTAGATGCGGCTTGGCTCCGACTGTACCGCTAACAGACGCAGGATATTGGCTTTTGCAGACCAGTGTTTTGTTGTTTGACATCCCTGGCGAGGTCTGCGGGCTTCGGCAAACCAGAGCAAGCTGGGAGGTGTAAGGGTCATCGCAATGAAACAGTGCTGTCGAGCTTTTGATTCACACAACAGCTGACGCGCACTCACACAGAGTCCAGCTACGCCAGATGCATTGAAAACAGGGTGGAGAGAAACTTATAATGATCTGAGCTGTTTTTCACTGAAAAACAAGATTATTTAAACCATTTGTAAAAATGAAACTTTATCGATAAAAACACATTATATAAAACTCACTAGCTCAATAAATAAATAAGAAATAAACCTAATCCTTACATTCTGTTGAAAATGACTTTTTCTTTTTTTAATATATTATATTATTTACATATTAAAATAATAACAGTTTATTTACCTCCTTTCCATTCAAATTATTTTAATATGTTTCTCTGAAATAAATCAAACCCAGTATGCAGGTATTATTAAAGCTTTATGCTTCTGTTTTTCCACAATGTGCACATTTTACTGACATTGCTTCTGTTTGGCTTCTATTTAAATACAACAAAAACACATTACAGAGAAAAAATTAAAAATTAAATAATAATAAATGTGTGTACATCAAAATCTTAGCATGTGAAAATTTAATAAATGTATTAAGGTATTATACCTAGCATACGTAATAACACTTTTAATTGAATTTTATTTAAGTTTATAGACAGTACCTTTAGAAAAATGTCATGAATATTTTGATATTTATTTAATGATTATATGCTATTAAATACTATAAAATGTCCCTCAGACCTCAAGAGGAATATGAGGGTTAAACTTTAATTGATTTTATCTGAATATTTCTGTTCAGATAAGTGCCCCAAAAATTTAGACTCATCTTGTTCTTCTTGATACACCATCAAACTTTAGGGTTGAAACAAAACCTAGACTCACTGCAAAATGCGACTCGCAACAAAACTCCTCTGACCACGTACTGTCTGTGACCTTCCCATCCTCGGAATGTGCCTCGCCACGAAGAATCCAAAATAATGCCTCCCTTTTTGTTTTAACCCAGACCAGATTGTCATTGTGCCGTTAAGCGTTCATCTCTGGAGCCTGAAGGCTTTACACTACAAGAGCCTTGAGAGACAGAAGAAGCTCATCTTAAGGCCACCCTTCATCCCGAGGCTCGTAGACCCAAAACCTGCTTATTCAGATGACTAATACAATTTGTCTCCCCAACTTCCTCTGACCTCTGAGAGGCTCAATTTGAAAGATCTAGAAGAATTACAGTGAAAGATCTGTTTTGTTGTTATTTCTAAAGGAAGATGAGTGGAGTTCTTAATGGGACCCAGGTGACAATATGCTGACCAGCACCACAGTCCAGCCGTTATGAGCCAAGGTTAAAGGTGTGAGAGAGAGAAAAAAAAGGAAAGAAGCAAAGAAAGGGGAACAGGTTAAAGAGTTGGGGGTAGAGAGAGTATGTGTGGATGTGTTAAGAAGTACACAGACTACGGAAAGAAAGAACTAGGTCCACTAAGTGATACATAATCCTTAAGTCCGTACATACACACAGAGGGATTTTGACACAAAAGCTCCTGTCTGCTTTATGTCATGTCTCATGCCCCGTCTGCAACATCACAAAAGACATGATGGACACAAAGCGCCTTTAGCATTCACCAGAGATATCATAATGAAAACAAATACTGTACGCTCAGACAGATTTAATTACAATGTAGGTAAATCGCAACTTATATGTTGTCGAGTTACAAAAAACACTTAAAAATAGTGTACATTTTTAGGTTTATAGCAACATTGAATCTAATTAATTAATATATATGTCTAGCTGTCACTAAATGACTGTATTATTGAGAAATATATAGCCTGCTCATATAACCTTGAATTGCATTAGTTAACAAGAATTAGTATTTTGGTATGCAATTTACGATTTTTTTTTTACGATTATGTTTTACTGGCACACAATATTTAAATTACTTTAGTGCTAGTATTGACAGTAAATTGTGGTATTGATGTAGTAAACATAGAAACAAGGAAATTTAAAATCTGTCACGTACAGTTTCTGTTTACTTTTTTTACTTAATTATTTTTGCGACTTTTTTAAAGCAAATTAAGAACGTCTGGATATAAATATAACGGATATTAAGGATTTCTATAATGTTTTTTCTTAACTTTCTTCGAAGGAAGACGGTATGATCCTGCTTCCTAATGTCACCAGCTTTACAAACCAATGCAGTGAGTTCGGTAGAACAACGCTGCCCCCGTCTGTTCAAATATCAAACGTTCTTAGACTTAACCTTTGTGAAATGACTTAAATGTAGAAATACAGGTGTTTCTGACTTTATTTTACTTTATATTAGACAAGACTGACTAAAAATCATTTATTAAAAATAAATAAATAAATATATAAATGTGTTGCAGTCTGGCATTATACTTCAAATATTGCCAAAACACTATACTGATGGTTAAATGATAAATTAAATGTATTATTTCAAGCGTACATTCAACTTCACATATTACTTTTTTTTTCATTTGAAACCACAAGGCAGAACACATCCCACATGGTTTGAGTGTCTCAAAATAACACGACCTGCATGTGGCCATCAGTCACAGGCTGCTCGGTGTAATCTGACTGTCACACTGACATTTAGACGAGTTTTAATCAACCAATCAAATCAATACATCAAGTCTAAGAGCAATATAGCAGGACAACAGTCAGTCAGTCCATAATGAGGCCCAAACATGAATGCAAACACTCAGACAGACTGGAAATAAAGTTATTCTCCATGGCGAGACGACCCAGTCACAGAGAATGCTGTGAAGGCACAGCTATGCTTAAAACACACCACTCTGTAAAACACAGCCATGTTTCACATGCAAATGACAGAGGAGCATTTTCGAGAGACACTTTAAAGTACCCCCCCCCCCCCCCCCCCCCCCCCCCCCACACACACACACACACACACACACACACAACTCTTTCAAAGAGCTGCAGCAGAATAACTCTAACTTGCTAATTTCTATGGGTCAGCTGGAGAGGGAAAGATGTGTCAATCACTCTCACATGTAGAGTTTGTCTTTCTAAAAACAGGGATGGCTGGGTGTTTCCATGGCCACTAATCTCCCCCAGCACAGTTACATGCAAACTCACACCCAGACCAGCACATTCCCGCAGTTGACTAGGTCAACTCAAAGTACCTAATCACAAGCACATGAAATGCTCCTGGTGAGTTGTATTTATTATTTAAAAATCTTTTTGTATTTATTTATTTATTAATTGTTTCTTCTTGGCTGATGTACTTCAGTAGAATTTAATGCATGGCTGAAACTGTTGAATTTTTGTCTTGTTGTTCGCTGTCTTGCTCTCTACTAAACATTTGCTGCCTTGTCTGAGAAGCTCAGTAATCAGTTCTAACAACTTTATATTTGAGAGTAATTGAGAACGTTATTTTTTTTTTATTTTTTTACTTATTATTATTTGTTATTTATTTATTCATTTGATTGATTGATTGATTGATTGCAATTTGGATATATTCAGATAACTGTAGTTAAAAGCTTCAAGTAGACATTTTAGTAATGTGTTTTAAAAAAAAAAAAAAACTATTATTTTACTAATCTTTTAATTTAATTTAAATATCTGAGGCAGAATTTCAGAAAATCCATTTATTTTAAAATCATACAACATATTTGCAAACATGATACAAAGCTATATATATATATATATATATATAGCTTTGTTTAATGTTTGCAAATATATATAATTTATAAATGTATAATAATACAAAGCAAAATAATAAAAATAATAATCAAGCATTTTAGATTCACTAACATTGCCAAAGAAAGTTAACACTTGGAGCTACAGAAAAAAAAAAAAAAAAAAAATATATATTATATGAAATTAATATACTTCTTGGCTATGTCAGACACGACTGTTTTAGATGCAGTGCATGAGGCATATTCTATACCTTCTGCTTGATAAATTAAATATTCATGGCTTACCTCGCTGTCTATTGTCTTCAGGCTAGTGGGAGAGTTGTACATGTCTAGAAATGCCGCCTCATAAATCATATATACACTATAGACATATACATTAATGTACAGCATGTCTGCATCTGTGTAAATATGCACAATAAACAACTGCCTGGGTGTTTAACTCTGTTTACTGGCCACCATCTAATAGTGCAGATATTGCTAGTTGTCATACACCTTTGTTAATAACGGGCTACTAAGAGAGAGAGAGAGAGAGAGAGGGAAAGAGGGAAAAATAGGGAGGGAGAGGGTAAAAGAAAAGAAAAAAATGGGAAGGTGTCTATTTTGCCCTGTTCTGTCATGTGAATCCTTTAACTGTGCCAGACGTGCACTGCGGCCCCCTTCAATTAAACAGGAAAATTGATGTGTTTCATTAATTATGTCAGTAATATCATAAATCATGAGTGGACTGAGTAATTAATTATTTTCTCCTGATGTAAGGAACATGACAGGGCAGAGAGATAAGTATGAGGGGGGTGGAACGACAGAACAGAGACTCACTCACACACTCTATTTCTCCGGCCTCTGAGACGGGACACAAAGAGCTTGTTTCTAATTTAACATGTAACTAGGAAACATTAAAGAATTCTCTCATACATATAAACATTCACACTTTATTGTTAGGTTGATTACACACTTTATTGTAGGTAATTAAAAGCAAGTAGAGATATTATAGTAAATTATATTAGTAATATTATTGGCTGTATTTATTTATTAGATTAACTTTAAAAATGTGTTGTTGTTAATAATAATAACAGTAATTAGTAGTAGTAATAGTAGTAAAATTGGAAGGTAATTTAAGATAATTAGCTCTACAATTATTATTATAGTTATTAACACAACGTATAATCTAAAATTAAATAAATATAGACAATTGCAAATCAATTACCCATTTATCTTGTTGTAGTTCTAATGAAATGTACTATTTTTCATTGCAAAAACTGCAGTGTGGATCCGTAATATAAGCCATAAAATGGGTAAATGGGAAAATATAAGGAATTATAGAACAACATAATTGTATTGAAATTAGAATTGTAAATATCTTTAAAAAAAAATCTGGGAGTTTGTTTACACATTGTTTTTTTATGTAAAAACAAAATTAAAAATCTTTGCAATTTCATCATGCAAGGTTTATAATCAAAATTAAATAATTAATAAGTGAAATAGATTTTTAAAAAAGAAAACAATTGAAGGGGGTAAAATGGTGGTAATAAGTAAATGAACATTCACACACACTCGTGTTTTTATGACATATGCAGCATAAACCGAAGCAGACGCACAAGTGTTCCTCCAGAGTTCAGGCCTCTCAGAGCGCATCTCAGCTCTGCCTATCGATCCACACCACAGGGACAGAGATCTATGTGTGTGTGTTAGGGGGAGTGAAAGTAAACATTGCTTGGGACGACAAAACACTGTTCCCACCGGGACGTTGGTCTGTCTGCCTCCTCCCCAGCACACACACACACACACACAGTCTTAGCGGGGACATAGGCAGCTAAGCCAGGCTTTAATATCAAGTGAGGACTCTTGTGTTTAATCAGGAGTGTTCCTCTTTTGTTCTCAGGCTCAGGGAGAGACGTGTGGACCAGTGGAAGAAAGGTTAATGCTAAGGGGTCAAGTGATTTCACACCCGAGACGCCAACTGCCTCAACACTGAGCTCCGCCACATCCCACAATGATGACATAGTCACTCTGATTTATGGAGGAGGAGGTGGAGGTGCTGGGAGGGAATCTCACTGTTATCTTATGATAATGATGTCACAAAAACACAACAAAAGAATAGCAAAACTAGACACCTCCCACACACCTTTCATCTATGTGGGAATTCATTAAAGGGATAGTTTATCCAAAAAATTATAATTCTGTCATAATTTACTCACCATTGTGTCGTCCAGACATGTATGACTTTACGGGTAACACAAAAGTAGATATTTAGCAGAATGCCCAAGCTGCTGTTTCTATACAATTAAAGTTAATGGACCACGGCTGTCCCTATCTACTTACATTATTGTTTAAATGTTTTGGTCAGTTTTTTTTTTTTTAAAGAAATTAATACTTTTAATCAGTAAGGATGCATTGTATTGATCAAAAGAGACAACAAAGACATTTATTAATGTTGTTGTTTTGAACTTTAAATTTATCAAAAAATCCTGGGGGGATCACGGTTTTCAGATATATATTAAGGCTGCTAAAAATTGAGCCAGGAATAAATATACATTAAATATTATGTCAAAGTAGAAAAGCTATTTTAAATTGTAGTTGAATATATATATATATATATATATATACATATATATACATATATTTTGCTTTTACTGTACTTTTGATCAAATAAAAGCAGCCTTGGAGAGCATTAGATTTCTTTCAAAAACTTTTAAAAACCGTACCAACCCCAGAATGGTAGTCTCTCTCTCTCTCTCTCTCTCTCTCTCTCTCTCTCTCTCTCTCTAAATAATTTTTGATGGATTGGTGAGCAAGAAAATACAATACTAGAAAAAATAGAAAAAGATTATACATTATTTCCATAGTAAATAAATAAGTCTGTATTTATAAAATTCCACACAAAAATATGAAAACAGTATAATTACAGCTTAATTTGGCATTAATGTGACTCTGCACAAACCACATAACAAGCACTTTCAGTGAAAGAAAACAAATCAAGTGAGTGTGGTTGAAACTGAGACAATGGAATTAATGTGCGCCCTTATCACAGATGAGCCATTACGTACAGCCTCACTATTCTGAACACACATGCACATCAATAGCCCAAACAATAAATAATCAGACCAATAGAATACACTCCCTCAACTTCCACTGGAAATCTCCCTATCATTATCAGAGGGTGGGAACTGAAAACAATTAATAATCCCACAATCAGCCTTTCAGACTGCATCCATCTTATTTTTCATTAGGCTCTCCCTCTCTCTCTCTCATCTCTCTCTCTCTCTCTCATGTGGAATTGAAATCCTAACTTTGCATCTGATCAGTAGTCTTCTCTGCAGCTTCTTGGTTTTAAAGGCCTATAACAAGCAACTGTTTTCTGACACTGCATTTACATTTCATTTGGCAGATACTTTTTTACAGTGCATTCATGGTGTATGTTTTATCAGTGTGCAGGGAATCAATCCCACAATCTTCAAGTTACAGGTGGAGGCTCTTCCTCCATTAAAAAGTCTGGTTCATATTTTTATTTTTGTGTTATGATGTATTATAACGCAAACTAGCATTGCCACTCTCTGGGCATCAAAGTTAAGGATGGCCCAAAATCTCATGATTCGTCATCCAGAGAAAAATAAAATCCTACCAACATAAAAATCTTATCCCACTTCCTGTGATAACATGTGATTCAGAGTTCCCACACCTGGCTTTTGAGCAATGCATTTCAATGACTTTGCATGTCATTTTTGTTTATGGCATTTCTTTTCTTTTTTTTTTGCTTTATTGCTCTTAGACTTGATGTATTGATTTGATTTGATTACATATTTTACAGAGGTTTCACTCATGAAGAATAAAAATCACTATACTGTACAATTCCATGACATTTCCAGGCCTAAAAACAAATTTCTTACTATATACAGGTGTGCCATGACCAGATCCCAGGAGGTTTTCCTGTGAGGATAGACAACTACCCTGTATTATTATTGCACAGATGTATTTTTTACATATTGCATGAGCTAAATATAATAAGATCTAATGATTCAAGTGTACTAGTACAGAATTGATCTTGAGTGTGAATAAAGATGCCTTTTCTTTACACACTCCATAGTGTACCAGCTTTATGATTCATATCTCACCACTCAACGACACAAAAGTGTATCAGTCTCGTGTCAGAATGAATGCTGATGGCTGTTAAGGCTTCTTACATGTTTTTTTTTTATCTTTTGCAAATACACACATACATAACACAGTATTGCATTTTAAAGGTATGCTGTAAGTTTTTTTGTTGATTTAAAAGTTTTACCTGTGAAGAAATCAGTAGCACTTCTAAAAGAAATATGTTTAAAATGATGCACACTCACATGATATTAGGACTCATATTAGTAGCTTAACAAAAGCTGTTTTATTTTACATGGCTCATGGGTTCATGTTGGGATCACATGACCAGTCGAAACCTATCAAACACTTTTACTCACAGAATAAACCATAGCTGACTGTGAATGCTACATTTGTACAATGCCATTAGTAAGATTAAATCTTAAATGCATGATGTTACATCCATGCCACTAGGTGTCAGTATAAATCCAAGATGGCCAATCCATAACAGACAGCATAACAAAAATTTCTGAGCGCACTTTTAATATTCAGTTTTACAAATGCGGGAAATGAAAATGCATCATTTACATACCCTCATATTGTTGCAAACCTATAACTATTGTTCTCATTCTTTTTAATGAAAGTCAAAGGGGTCAATTGTTGTTTTAAAAGATTGTTTTTGACAAAAACATTGGAAACATTCTTTAAAATACCTTCTTTTGTGTTCTACAGAAGAACTGAAGTTCTAAACAACAAGAGGGTGAGTAAACAGTGACAGAATTTTCCTTTTTGGGTGAACTATTCCTTTAAGACTCTATTTCGATGTATGTCTAGACAAGAGGCCCATCTAGCAGATTGATTAAAAGAGATTTTCAAGACTGGACCATCCAATAAACACAACTTTTATGAGAAACCAGCACACCACTGTCCGACCACTGAGGTTCAAATCCACAAAACCATATTTAACGAGAACACATACATTACATTACCCTGTTGAAAAATCCATCATATGCTGATTAGGTATGTTTTGAGGCATGGCTGCTGGTTTGAGCTGGTTTAAGCTGGTCCTTTGCTGGTCATGAGCTGGTTTAAGCTGGTCATGTGCTGGTCGTAAGCTGGTCCTGAGCAGGAGCTAGTTGCTTAGGACCAGCACATGACCAGCTAAGAACCAGCTTAAACCAGCTCATGACCAGCTATGGACCAGTTTAAACCAGCTCAAACCAGCAGCCATGCTTCAAAACATACCTAACCGGCATATGATGTTTTTTTTTTCAACAGGGTAAACAGCATTAATAGCCTAGCCAAGCACTTAATGGATCAATTCTTTCTGCTTGCACAGAGCCGAGTGAAAGGAGGAACAGAAGAAGAGGAGCAGGAATGAAAGCGAGAAAGGATGCTCTTCAATGATGAGTTGTAAATCGAATGTACGGGACAGTACGCTTGTCCATCATGTGCAAAAATACCCGTTCTTGTGCGCTCACTAAAGTCCACGCTAACATCGGCTGCCACCACCCCCTTCTGATTCTTTTGCCTTTAGAAGCGTCTCATTCAGACCTGGTACAGGCTTCTCATTCGCCCCGGCTCCTGCACTATTAAATTAAAGCACCGGAGCCCATTTAATAAGCGCTGTAGCGGATCATTTGAATAAGGACAGTATTAGTATTCCAGCGGAGCTGCAGCTAAAAGCTGCTGACCTTTTCCTCCGCACAGGAGATCCTTGAACACATCCCGTCAAATCACAGCGCCTGGTAATAAGCCATCAACGCCAAAGAGTGTTAGCGCATAGGGGATTTTCTTTTTTTCACGCCACCAAACAGAACAGCAAGGCCGGCGTATTGCGATCTATCAGCGGGCCGGGATCTAAGAGGTGGAGGAGGGGGCAAAAAATGGCGAGTACGGGATTTATCACGTCGCCCTGCTCTCGTCTTGTACAGTGGGAGGGCTTTTCTTGATACAGCATTGATTTATGTGCGTGTCAAGGGGTGTGGGATTGATCAGCGCGCATCAGAATTCCCCACGAGTGCTCTCATAACAAATCATAGCCTGACCTTTGCTAAGACATATTTAGCCCTTGTTGCACACTCGAGGAAAATGCTGTTAGGTGCCACCTGAGCAAGTGCATGTATTTGTTTGTTTTGTTGTCATGCTTGACTAACATCCAAATATTCAAATTACAGAAGATGTCATGTGGATGTAAGACTGCACGGCATGAGAACAGCATTTTACAAAACAAATACGCTTTAAATTTTAGCTCTAAGACATGCAGTGATCATAATAGCCTATTCCCAGCTCTGATACGCAATACAGTTGATTAATCTACAAATTTACCATGAGAAATACATATGGAGGATGAGGAGATGGCTTTATCTGTTCTGCCCCACATTGCTGGTGAATTTTTATTAACTTGAAATCGTTTCATGACACAAGTTTCTGCTATGAGCTGGTCGATTAATAGACTTTTTAGGCCTTGTTACCGGGATCAGTTAACATGATGGGATGTTTGATGGAATGCCATGAATCTGTGTTTTCTACGTTTTATAAAACCTCAGAAAAAAGATGGAGAGGGAGAGGGAGAGGGAGAGGGGGGAACAGAGCACATGAGTAAAATGCGTTTTTCAAGGGTTTGTACTCTTGATTGGTTCATCAGATGAGGAATAAATGTTTAACAAAAACAGATGATACGGTATGAGATATAATAAGATTACGAAAAAAAAAAAGAATTTTGGATGAATCGTTTCATGTCAAAACGGAAGAAAACCAAACAGTCAAATGTGGTTAAATCATGATGTAAAAATTGTTGACAAGGTCCAAACAGTTATTGACAAGTCCAAAAATGTTACTCTTAGGTAAACAAATTTTAATATCTTAAACATTATATCACAATGACAGAGAAAGTGATATAGGCTTGGAGTTTCTAGTGTTGCAGTGTTCAACAGTGCCAGTTAGGCCTATTCATACCAAGTTCAAATTTTTGGTACAAAAATTCAGTTTTTGCGCCAGACCGAGTACAGTATATTGTACTGCAATGACTTGTCATTCCTTTATTCAAAAGCAAGGTCAATTTTTAATGGTTTGGATATCAAACAAATTATTCAGTTATTCATTCATAAAAAATGTTTTAGTTTATAAAAAATTCAGCATTGGACTTAATCTGTAATCTGGTGCCAAAAATGCTTTCAGGTATAGTTTACTCACATCAGACTTGGCGGGGAAAGGCCTTTAGACAGAAAAACATTAAAAAAAAAAAGTAAATAAATTAAATAATAATAAAATCAGAATGGGACATTTAATGCCTCAAAAATGCAAAGGCTGCATTAGTTTTAACTGTAATCATTAACAAATTAAGAAATAAAACTAAATATATTTGATAGTATTAAAATGAAAAAGAACTGAGGCTAAACTAAACTCTTTTGTATTTGGCCCTCAAAAAGGTCCAATCGATGATGCAACGATTAATTTATTTCCCAAGGGTTCAGTTTAGTTATATAATTTAGACCACAGACTACAAATTGATCCTTAAACAACATAAATTGCTTCACAAAACACAACTGCAACATTCAAGCCCACAATGCCAGTTTACCATAATCCTGTAGCCATTAAAACTGTGCATTTGTGAAACTATGCAATGAAACAAATAGTTAAAAAGAGCCAAACAGATGTTCTGCCTCACAATAACAGGGTTCAAGTGGAGCAGGGTGCCCCTAACCGGCTAATAAACGGCCCCAAATGAGCCTGCAATTAAATTTATACACTTGATTGCACTGCTGTCATGTCCACTACAGGCTTATCGAACACCTGGGATCCATTTCCTAATAAAACCTCGGAAAAAAGAAGGAGAGGGAGAGGAGGGAACAGAGCACATGAGTAAAATGTGCTTTTCAAGAGTTTGTACTCTTGATTGGTTCATCTTATGAATCAGATGAGGAATAAATGTTTAACAAAAACAGATGGTACCGTATGAGATAAAATTTGATTATGAAAATATAACATTTTTTTTAGATGAATCGTTTCATGTCAAAATGGAAGAAAACAAAACTCGTCATAGTGCAGCAAATTCATTAAAATAAATTTCTTTCTGACAGATATGTTCACTCTTTGTTAAATGTTAGCTTATTTTATCCATAATGCAAGCATAAAAAAAATGGATAAAAATTGTTGTGGCACTGGGGAAAAAAATGACAGATGACTGACAAAGACAACATTTAAAGACACTGCTAGCAGACACAGTACAAATAATAACAACTGAACAGTTTTTTACAGTATGAAGATGCAAGCACAGAAGGAAAACTGTGCAGACTGACATTACAAAGATGTTATTTGAACATATTTCTATCTCCCTCTTTCTCTCTGTTCTCAGTTTCCTCTCTCTTTCCTTCCATAATGAGGACTTCAGCTAAGAGGACAGTCTCTCTCTGGCTCAAAAATAGCCACTTATAGATAGCGCTCTTTGAAAAGCTGTCAGACTGATCCACTGTAAATATAGCTTTCTCTTATCAAGTCCCTTAAGTTATAAAAACACTTTTAACCTCCCAAAAGCTTCAGACTCCATTACAGCTAAGCTGATGTGTGTTGTGATGGGCCATGCTAACTGAGTGTTTACTTGTGGAAGCAATTAGCAGAGTAGTTAGCCGCACAAAAAGGCAACAAAATGAAGTTTATTTCACTCTGTCAGTAAATTAAACACTGTATTAGTGCAAATCCTCTCTCTTGCTCCTTAAAGAAGTTTGTTAATTAAGAAGCTGCAAGATATGTTTCATAAAATCAGGCTAGCATGAAGACATGGCTAATTCTACACAGCCAAACTATTGTGGGTTCAGAATCTCTCTTGTTCTATCAATATTACACCAAATGAGGTACCTGGTCACGGGCCAGCATAAATTCAGTTTAAATTAATTTGTTGTCCAGAAAGGAAACTGAAGCAGTGAATTGACTGGGACAAAATGTAGACTTCCGGGCTAAAATGAAAAACGTTCTTCGTGCACATTATTGTGTGTGATATTCTATACAGATTTTAGAAAATCTCTTTTTGAATTAAGGTACTTCTTCGTATTTCTTACATGAAACATGACTGAAAAACAACAGCATGTAAACACCTGCGTCAGAGGAAATGGCATAAATTACAAATGTCACTTCACTTATTTGATTATGTTTGCAAATTTTGTGACCGTGTCCAACAATTACCTGGCAATATTACCTTTTTCTTGAGTTACCTGGTTCACTGAGTAAGTAATGGCAATTTAACTTGGTTAAATTAAGTATTTTTCTCAAGTAGCTGACAACCAATTGATTCAATATGTGGCCAAGTAGAAACAGTGAAACAGAAGAAACTACAAACTGTAGTAGAAAAAAATGAAACTAAACACTATATAACCCCACCTGATCCAGTTATTTGATCACAGAAAAATGGTTAAAACTGCGACAAGATTTTATTTGGTCTATATTCATTCGCTTCAACGACTTTTCTTCTTCGAAACTTTTTATCCTTTTTTTTTTTCGTCTCTCAAATGACTAACAGTCATCATTACTGCCAAATAGGTTACCTGTGAGTGTGGCCATAAATCTTATTAACATAAACTAAAAATGTCTCTGCTTTTTTCCTCTCTGAAGCAACCTGTCTCGAGTGCTGGCCATCTGTACATAGTTATCGCTGTGCTCACACAGATGGCCGCCAAACGCTTTCAAAGTTGCTCTGTCCGCACATCTAACCTTACAAAGCAAACTAATTAGCAGTAAACGCATTGCGAGGAAGAAGTCGTTTGAACGTGTTTTTTTCTCTTTTTTGTTTGACTGGGGTCTAATGAGGAAAGAGAGCGTGCGGGTGCTCTGGGTGCCGGAGGTTGTTCCTGGAGCTCAAGGTTTACGGTCTTCTTTAAGACTCAAATAAAAAGTAGAGGCTACCTTGAGCCACAGCTTCTGTCCCTGCACATAAGCTTTTTATGAGCAGTTTTGGAGGGCACAAGGTGGAGTGGGTAAGATCCTAAAGTGGGAGTGTTAAGAGCGTGCAGGGGGGAGGTTAAAGGCCTGCAATGCTGTTTTAGCAACTGCTAGGTCAATGAGAAGCCTAAAATATAAGCAGAAGCTGATGAGGACTGGCTTCTACAGTCTTCTTTTAACATTATTAACAGGGAACATTCTCAGAATTTTGGCTAACGTTCTTCCAGTAACGTTAATAGAACGTTCAATGAAAGTTATCAGGTCTTGTGTTCTCAAAATGTTAATAAAACTTTATTTATGCATTTTTTTTCTGAAGCTTTTGACATGAACACGAGTTGAACACGAGTGACGTTCTCATAATGTTTTCACAATGACAAAATACAATGTTCCCTTAACATTTGCTTAAATTAACTTATTTTTATGGATGTTTCAAACATTTAGAAAACATTCAGTAATAATGTTCTCATAACTTAATGGGAACTTTAGCAAAACATTCTTAGAACGTTCTGTGATGAGTTATTCTTAAGAAATACAAAATTTTCAGTAGCCTTTTCTGAGACTTGTGCACGTCTTCAAGTGTTTCTTTTGTCTTTCGTGATGTTTTGTGTCTTTCATCAGAAAACAGCTTTTGGAGAGCCTCTTTCACTCAGGAACTCAATTTACAGAAATGAGGACAACTCCTTAGAAAGCTAATTAGCTAGTGCGGTACGTGGGCTAAGAGAAAATGTGAAACAAGCCTGCTTCCAAGCATAATATTATTTTCATTATTTTGTTCATTATTTATTTATGGATGTGTTCAGACAGAATTAATGCTAGAAATCCTGGTGCGAGACGCTGGCAGCTCTGGCGGGTCCGGCGGCGCTGTTAGTTAGCATGCACATTTGCACAGTTCCCCGACACCAAATAAAATTACAGTGTGTGTTTCCTGTCCAATTCAATTCAGCTCCATCTTTATAGTTTCAGGGGTAAACAAACCTGTCTTCAGCTATTGTGGTTCAAAGAAGTGTAGTCGCCACCTTTTGCGTTAGCATATGACGTATACAGTACCAAACAAAACACTTGACGTTAATGCTAATACTGGTTCCTAAATGATGTAGCATCACGTTACGAAAAACATTGCAGACAAGATTCTCTTGTCTAGCCCAACATGTGGCCATTTTAGCAGCTGGCAAAAATCACCCCAGGCTTTCAGTGGAGGCACATTACAAAAACATATTTCTTTTCCCGTTTTCAGCCAGACATTTCTGATAAAAGTATCTCAGAGGCTACAGGGAGTGCTGGTTATTCTCTTGACATATTATTTTTCAGTTATTATATGTATTTCCCCCCTTCACCACATTGAGAAAATTGAGATCGTATGGTGTTCAACTTTGTTCCTTGTTCTTTGAGGATTCATTTTGGGAGAGGGGGTGAAGGGTTGGGCGCTGTAGCTGGATAGATAAACACAGAAAAATGGTCTCAGCATGTCAGTTTGGTGTTTTTACATTGACCATAAGTGAGGCGTTCCTTCCTGCTCACATCTTAAAGAGCGAGCCCTGCAGCCATGTGTAGGCAATCATGACAGATATGTTCTCTTGCCGCATTTCCCTTGTCGCGCTGTGCGGGGCTACGGCGAGGGGCGCGGTAAATGCTAACACGTTGCGGAGTTGGAAATCCTCATGAGCTTGTCTCATTAGCGGCTAATTGGAACGACTTTCCTCTGTCTTTTGTTCGACGTCACATTTGTCTTTCTTCTTCTTTTTCCTTCACTGAACAGGGGGCAGATGGGGGTGGATGCATATTTCTGAGCCTACAAGATTTAGCAGGGGAGTTGGGCCTGTATTACTGCAACATAAACACTGCTGTCCCACGATTAACCTTAGAAAGCGACCGAGTGCAAAATTAAGCACTCAAACTGCACAACCAAATTAGCTCTAGAGATGGAAGAGAGAACCTCTCCACTCTGCCATTGACTTTTCCCAACTGGGTAATACTAAAGAAAACAATAACATAGCCAAATGGTGAACCACTATTACAGTTTCCATTTGAGCTTGACTGCAGGCTGCAATGGCCCATTGAATCTGTTGCATAAATTGGCTTGGTTACCACTCAAAGCAGCCTTAGGAGACATTTCAAAATGGGTAAACCTTGAATAAAGTCTCGGCATGGGATCAGAATCAAAAATAACAAAGTTCATGTGTTGTGGTAAGTCTAGTACGTTCATCTTATCATCTGAAATTTATATTTTGCCTTCAAAATAAATTTGATTATCCCTACATTTTAATGGTTACATTTAAACTGAAAAAAAAATCTTTGCAATCTTTGGATATTCTCTATTTTCAAAGTTACACAGATCTTGAATTCTGATGGATATTTTGATGATATTTAAAAACAACAATAAAAATTGTTATTCCAACAGAACTCTTAAAAGAATCTTATTGGCATGGATTGTTACATGAAGAAATCCATGGAAATGGGAAACCGAACATGGTTCTTCTGTGGCATCACTGTGAAAATCCCATTTCTGAACCTTTATTTCTAACAGTGTATAAATGTATAGAAAGTGCTGTTCTTGCCTGTGTGTAGCACCTACTGCTCTGCACAGCAAAGAAGACATTTTAAAAGGAAGCTGTAAAGATTTTAATTTAATCAAATGACAATGGTCATGAAAAACTTAAATCAGGCTGTTTTACAAAATTGACTATAAGTGGACCTCAAAACAAAATCAACATATGCCTGTTAATACAAATAATTGTAGAAGAACTAAATCATCTAATTCATTTTAATCAGCAGCTGGATTGCAACGTAGACTCAAAACATGTTTTGCAAGGGTGCTATACAAATGAATTGAGCAGATTTTAACGATAGCAGCAGGGCAATTATTTTTGAGCTGAAGCCTGAAAACGAGGAACCATGGTTATAATTACCTGCATGCCGTGAAAACTGAGGTCAGGAACTTTAACCTTGTGGTCTTTACTGCTTTCCAACAACAGAAAAAAGAGAAAACTTAAGCCTCAGGATGAAGAAAAATAAATAAAAACCAAAGGAAAAAATGAAGCCAACGGACAAAAAATAAGCCCTGTTGCCCTCTTCTATTAAAAAGGACAAGTTGTGACCAGAACCATATTTATGACACATCCATATGCTTTTTAAGCTCTGGAGAGGGAGCGAGGTGAACTGGAGGGACTCTTGGGGACGATGGGAATGTGGAAGTTGCACATGTCTAAATCTCTGCCCCTCTACATCACAGGTTTTTGCTAAAGTGGTACTGACATTGACCTTTCTAAGACCCAGCCATCGCAAAAGCCCTAACAAGGTATTAACATGGTAATGCTTCCCTCAAAAGAGGTGCAGCTGCAAAAGGCACTCTGCCCAAAGACTTTCAGGCCTCAAAGACCTGTCCACATCTACTATAAGGCCACCAACTATTCACATATTTACACGTGTAGTGTTTACTACAGAATCAAGCTCAAAGCGTAGCTGATCATAAATTGCCTCGCCACTTACGTGGGCCATATGGAAGTATACATGCTCATAATGTGAAGTATATTAATAAAGTTTGCCTCAGGCTCAAGACATGCATTTGCGCTGTGCATCTTTACTCTATTAATGCAAAGCTACACAACAAATCATACCGTACCTTGAGGCACCACATGCTTTCTTCAAACAGTTCATCTGTGGCTACATCAATGAAGAACAGGATAAATCATCACAGGTTGCACTGATAGTAGCGTTTTGTTGAAATGGCATCTATCCATCTAGATAAAACAATAAATATGTATATATTATCATTACATCATGATTTTACATATCCTCCACTCCTTTTTATGTCTTACGTCCTTTTTACCCACTTTCATATGGCTCAAGCACCCCATCACACTGTTTCTATTATATATACATTTACATTTATTCATTTAGCAGAGGAGTGCTAATATAGTAATACAAAGCTTCATATATATATATATATATATATATATATAAATATATATATATACATATACATATATACTGAAAAGTTTATTTGCAATAACAGATAACAGATAACAGATAAAATGGTGATCACATGTTAATTAATAATTCATTTTAAACTAAAAACATGCAATTGTGGATGAAAAAAAGACTCAACTGCACTTAAAAAGTGTCAATTGCAGGTTTCAATACTTTGATCATGGAGAAATTCTCTCAGAGAAAGAGCCTTTTAACCTCAAATTTGTCTATGAAAACCAGATTGGGTTTATATATAAATATATAATTACTTAATTCAAAGCTCAACAAATATGACATATCACCAAGTGAACCAAGTAACACAAACTACACTTTAAAAAAGAAAATGAATGTGTCAAGGCACTGCTAAAATATAAAATAAAATAATTCGTTATTATAATATTTTGACATAATAATAGCCCTATTATAATATTAATGAATGTCAAAACAAAATTAAATCTTTCCAAAGATTTGAAAACCCCTGGTTGGGAATCACTGGTTTACACAATTGTGTTTTAGTCAACTTTGTTGATGAAGGCAGAATATTCAGTGTAGAGTTTAGGAGAAGTGTAGGTGTGTGTGTGTGTGTGTGTGTGTGTGTGTGTGTGGGTGGGTGGGAGTGTTTGTGCTGATTGTGTTGAGCGTGCACGGTGCCCATGAGGAAGCTCATCTGTTACGGCGCGTCTGCATGGCTTGTGCCACTGAGGGCGGATGACAGGGTGTCACAGCAGCAGACAATGATGGATGCACCACATTCAGTAGGCAACTTGGGCAATTGGACACATTAACAAGAGGCACCTGCTTTTCTCTCAGTACAAATCTATTAAAAGATAACAGCAATGGCAGATCCCACTCAACTAGTAAATGATAACTCTGTCTGCACTGCGAGGAGAGAGGAGTTCCTCGAAAAACACTGGCCTAAACCATAGCATTGCTGGTCAAACAGTGCCATCTAGTGTTTACAGTGATAAATGTTGTTGCATGACATACGAGACCGATATTCTGCATTGGCTAGTGTGACTAGTTGTCACTTTTTAGTCTACTACTAAATATTTTACTGATTAGACTACTAATTATTTTACTGAAAAGTATACTTGTGCAGGGCGACAAATACAGCATACACATTTTTCAAGAAAATAATTTGTCTTTCTACTTCACAGTTTCAAGTTCAATTCAATGTGTTGCTTGCTTTTTCTTTGGAACTAATTGTGAAATTTACTAGCAATTTCTGAGTGAAAATAGTTTCTACTATTTAGTTCAATGGTTGATTGTTTTAATCATTGCAAAAATGTAAACTATATTAGCTCTAATCTGTTTAATGTGACTATAAGACATTAAGATATTCTAAACATTAACATCATGATATTCTGTAAACCTGTTTTGATGTATTGTGAAAAGCACTTTAATTTGACTCAACAAAA
Source organism: Schizothorax lantsangensis (assembly GCA_027422415.1). Classification (NCBI taxonomy): domain Eukaryota; kingdom Metazoa; phylum Chordata; class Actinopteri; order Cypriniformes; family Cyprinidae; genus Schizothorax; species Schizothorax lantsangensis. The sequence continues at coordinate 20,769,098 of CM049842.1, read as the reverse complement.
ACTGATCATTTCCACAGTTATTTAAAAAAAAAAAGGTACAGTTAATTTAATGCACACTGACCTTTTATTCCAATATCAATGTCTTTCAACTTGAGTCATGAGTGTGATCCATTTTACAAGTTTTAATAAAGTCATACATACATCAATCAAAATTGCTGATTATACAGATTCGGGACACACACACTTTTATGTGTAAAGCGTATGACTGTGGTTTGGTGGGTAAACAATAATGTGTCAAGCAAGACTCAACCTGCCTCAAGAGACAAGTGTGAGACTGATGCGACAAAAGCCCTCAGGCAAATTTTAATGATGGATTGAGAATCATTATCCTTCTGATGGTGATGTGAGTGGCAAAAGACATTTCTTGTGGACATGTGTGGTCTGTACTTGATGATTGGCTTGATTTTTTTTCCACTATGAATCTGAGAAACTAGGCTAATGGGTTTTCTGTAAGTGTACTCAATCCTCTGTGCTCCTGTGAATATGGGGATTTGCTTGCTAGACAATCAGACGCAGTTGTTGCTCGCACTCAATCAAATGAATGAATAAGAATCAAAGAATGATAACAAAAGCGGTGCTACAATACAGCCATGGTGGTTTCATCTGTGAAATCTTTAGCAATTTCATAAATAAATTAAGTAAAGTAATAATATTGAATTAATTATGAAACTGCAGAAGCTTAAGTAAATAATAATCATAATAAAAAAAAAAAGATTATTGTGCTCGATAATAAAGTAAAAATATACACACCACATTGTTACAATATTGAATACCTAAATGGATTAAGTTTAAGTTAATTATCCATGGACAAAATATACTATATTCATATGTTTGCTAGCAAAGGTGACTGGCATTCAACAATATTTTAAACACAATATTAATTCTGTGTATTCAGTGGTACAATAATAATAATATTATTATTATTATTATTATTACAGCTTGAGTGCCTTGCTAAATTATTATCAAATGTAAAATAAATAAAAAAATACAATAACAAATAAAAATATAAAATGCACAAGTTTTCATTTATATTCCATGACCTGAAGTATTTTATTATTTTAGCAGTCTTGATCAATAGGGAGGATTTGATTCGGCCGATGCTGGTTGTGGATCACTCTTTATTTTGGTGGTAATAAACAGAAGATAAAGTCAATGTATTCCATATTAACATACGGAAAATCTAGTGCATCTTTTAACTGTGCAGAGCATAAACATTTAAGAGACTGTGTCAGACATGAGGGCCAGAGCTAACTAGCATGGTACATACCTTTACGACTGGCAGTTTGTCAAGCTGCTTAAGTGTCCCCTTAACAGAATTTACGGTCATTTGAAAAGTGACAATGCACAAAAACGGCTACTTTTCTCTCGGTACTCCTTCACAGCCCACTAAAACCCTGTCATAAATCTAGCCTCATTTCCAGGCAGATGGCTTGTGTTGTCAGATATCACACGCCAACAACGCTTTTTACCATCATTGTCTTGACAGAAATATGATGCGGAAACTGCAGTGTCACATCACTTAGCGTGGTTTAGCCGAAGTCGCCTGGTGCCATTTTAATCAATCAAATTTGTCACTTTTTTACTATAATGATCTTATGGTAGGGACCCAGCATTAAGAGGATGTGGAGAGACTTATCTATTGCTTGATTTACGACAATCCGTAGATTTTGTACTGGGGACTCTTCCAGAGGAACAGCATTTCTATCAAATGGACCAGTAAGTTATGGAGTAATTCCTTTAGGCCAAATGGAAATGCCACTTCTTACCTCCATCTCAGACTCAGGCCTAGTTGTCTGGATAAAAGCAGTTTTGATTTTCTTTCTCATTTGGAAAATCCTTCTGAAAAACAAACTGTCAGGTATAAACATGAGTCACTAACAAATAAAAGGAAAAATCTTTCAGCAAACATTTTTAAAACACATGAACCAAGTTCGCATAATCTATAGAATCGTAGAAGGACATTTTCAATTTAATGACTCTAAAAATGTCATGGGATGCAACCATCATAGAAAAAATAAATAACATTTTCCTTACATCTTGTATTTTCAAAGTAAAGTTGTTGTTTTTTTTACAAATAATAATGATTATTTATATGGATAATTAATTATCCATAATTAAAGGGTTCACCTTTCTATACTGTCATTTAATGTTTTATGTTTTTTTCTGCATGTTGTTACATTTAGTGGACAGATTTATTTCAAATTTTAATAAGAAGTGAAACAGCTGTGTATTTTATGTGTGTATGTATGCATTTATTTATTTATGTATGTATGTATGCATTTATTTATTTTTAATGATAGTAATAATAATAATTTGCCCAAAACTAGTGAATATGGTTTTCTTTTTGAGGATTTAATTATTTAAACCTGACAGTTTTAACTTAACGCAGCACCAAAAACAATCAAGATTTAGTTACATTTGAGCATGTAAATGATGCTTATTGTAGAAAGTGTATCCAAGTTATTGTGTGAATGCTATTTTTAATGTATTTCATAATAAACTAAGAGATCCAGACAAAAAAAATATATTGTTACATCGACTCAATCAGTCAATCACTGAAATGTGGTGACAACTACAAGTTATATATACAGTATATATATATATATATACAGCATATATAGTTATGTACAGTGCCCTCCACTAATATTGGCACCCTTGGTAAATATGACCAAAGGCGGCTGTGAAAATAAATCTGCATTGTTTATCCTTTTTATCTTTCATTCAAAAAATTCACAAAATTCCAACCTATCATTGAAGTAAAACAATTGAAAGTGGGGGGAAAATCTCATTGTGAAATAAATGCTTTCACTATTTCATGTTGGCCACAATTATTGGCACCCAATTATTGCAACGTCCTTTTCCCAGGGTAACAGCTCTGAGTTTTCTCCTATAATGTCTGAAGAGTTTGGAGAACACCTGATAAGAGATCAGAGACCATTTCTTCATACAGAATCTCTCCAGATCCTTCAGATTCACAGCTCCATGACGGTGCTTCTTCTCTTCAGTTCACCTCACTCATTTTCTGTAGGGTTCAGGTCAGAGGACAGAGACAGCAATGGTAAAAGATTCATTTTGTGCTCAGTGGCCCATTTTTGTGTTTATTTTGATGTTTGTTTTGGATTGTTGTCCTGGTGGAAGATCCACACACGGCCCATTATAAGATTTCTAACAGAGGCAGTCAGATTTTGATTTTTTATCTGTTGGTATTTGATAGAATCCATGATGCCATGCATCTGAACAAGATGTTCAGGACCTCCAGCAGAAAAACAGGCCCACAACATTAAAGATCCAGCAGTATATTTAACTGTGGACATGGGGTACTTTTTTATCCCTGTTTGTACTAAACTCATCTGGTGGGTTTGCTACCAAAAAGCTCTTTTTTCAGTTTCATCTGACCACAGAAGCCAGTCCCATTTGAAGTTCCAGTCGTGTCTGACAACTGAATTTGCTGGAGTTTGTTTTTGGATGAGTGAGGACAATTTTCCTTGAAACCCTCCCGAACAACATGTGGTGATATAGGGGATGTTTGAATTTTTTTTTTTTAGGTTTCTGACCCCAAGACTCAACTAATCTCTGCAATTCTCCAGCTGTGATCCTTGGAGAGTCTTTGGCCACTTAAACTCTCCTCCTCACCGTGCATTAGGACGATATAGACACACGTCCTCTTTCAGGCAGATTTTTAACATCTTTAGTTGATTGGAACCTCTTAATTATTACCCTGATGGTGGAAATGGGGATTTTCAATGTTTTAACTCTTTTCTTACAACCACTTTCTGTTTTGTGATGCTCAACAATCTTGTTCTTCACATCAGAAATATATTTTTTGGTTTTTCTTATTGTGATGGATGATTAAGGGAATTTGACCTTTGTGTTCCTCATATTTATAATCCTGTGGAACAGAAAGTCATGGCTGGACAATTTCATGCTCCTAGTCACCCTGGTGTGCTAAAAAATGTAAATATGAATGGGAATATACTTCAGAGATATTTTACTCATAAGAATTTCTAGGGGTGCCAATAATTGTGGCCAACATTCATTGGCGAAAAACATTTATTTCATCATGAGATTTTCTCCCCACTTTCAATTGTTTTACTTCAATGATAGGTTAGAATTTTGTGAATTTATTGAGTGAAAGATCAAAAGGATAAACAATGCAGATTTATTTTCACAGCCGCCTTTGCTCATATTTATCAAGGGTGCCAATATTAGTGGAGGGCACTGTATGTATGTATGTGATGAGTTCCTACAGTTAAATGTCACAATCTGTACCTACTTTATTAAATCTCATTACAATATATTTTTGACTTCTACATCACAGACACAGGAGAGAAAATTATGAGTTTTACAAGAGAGAATCCAATGTAGATCATATTCATGGAAAAGCCAATACAGAAGTACCATTCCCTCACAGCTCTTAATGAACTTTGCTTCTGATGCCAAGTTCATCATTATTTTTTAGCACCCTGTTTATTTCCAGTTTGACCTTTATACTAATTAGAGTTTGACCCTGAAAAGCCGACTCACTTCTGCCTTCACACTCTCAGTCAAAGCTAGACAAAGTTATTATGCCTTTATTCCCAGGGAGAGGAATATTGGGATTTTCTAAAAGAGCAAACCCATAGGTAACCTATTACAAAACTATACACAATCAATAGCTAATTTCTTCGCATTGATTACTGCTTGGACATTTAACGTGCACCCTCTGGCAAATCATAGTATGTATGTGTATGTGTGTGTGTGTGTGTGTGTGTGTGTGTGTGTGTGTGTTTGCTCCCCATTGGCTCGGTGAGTATTACATTCATTGATTCCATGAAGAGGACTAAAAATGCCAAACTGTTCATTAATCTTAATAAAGACTGCTCAGAACCAGAGCTGTCTCTCTTGCTTTGGGCAAGGATGCAATTCATGTAGAAGAACAAACATTATACACAACAGTTTCCTGGGATCCAGGAGCAAAACTATTATGACCTGTAGCTTGGTCATAACCTAAACTTGTCTGTATCACATACAGTTCAAAAGTGTGGGGTCAGTAAGAATTTTTTTTATGTTTTTGAAAGAAGTTTCTTATGCTAACAAAAGCTGCATATCTGATCAAATATACAGTAAAAACAAAAAATACATCATGTAAAATATTATTTCAAAAATATAATAATATTGTGAATCATTATTGTTTATTATTATTATTATTATTTCAAGAGCCATTACTTCCAGTGTCACATGATATAAAGATCATTGTAATATTTGGTTTGGTCTGATTTGTTGCTCAAGATACACAAACAATAGTCACATGGAACCTAGAGGTTTAAAATGGGTGTCTACTATTACAGTTAACATGAAATTTCAAAATTAGTTAGGGAAAAACAGTTGTGTCATATATTGTTATATTGTTACTTTTTATATTCTTCAACTTTAAGCACAACTAAAACCCAAAGCATGCATGTCAAATAGAGACCTCTGTTGACACAAAGCAGAAATTACACTCAAATGCAATCAGTAACAGCATAACAAGGCTTGAACTCTGATGGCAAATGTTCTAGCAGACCTCTATCAGACCCAAATTCACATGCTCAAGGCACAATAGCTGATAAATAATGTTTTTCATGACAAAATCATTTAAAATAGTATGCTAAGGAAAACAGTGCAAAAAAAGGACACAATCGCAAAATTATACCTGACTAAATTAAACAAAATAATGTCCAAACAAGCACAAATGGCACCATCTAGTGGCTGCTAGTTCAAGCTCAATCTTTGCTACAACCGCAGCTCATAAGAGTCTTCTTGGTTGCATTGAAAGTATGCAGGGGTCTCCAACCTTATTTCATTCGGGAGCTACTTTTAAAAAATGAAAGCGGCTGAGAGCTACCAATGTTATACAATACTTAAATCTCTTCAATAATGTATCAATCCAAACTGTTATACACGGCGTTGTTAAAATGTGTTGGAAATATTAAAAAAGTACTGATGCACACACTGAAATAATTTTACCAAGTTTTATGACAAAAGCCAACAAATAAAACTACGCACTTTTTGTTTGCATAAACAGTGAAATAAAACATTAAAAAATAATGGCCAGATTTTAAACTAACAGAAATATTCATAATATGTTATCTACTGACATGTACTACATGTTCAAATAAAGTTTTGACCATTTTTAAATTAAAATTATGACATATCAGCCTTTAAACCTTTTTCTTTTCTTTTTTTTAATAAAAGGATGAGTCAGAATGATAAATTCAATTTTATCTGCTTCATAAACAGTTCTACATAAGCTAATGTGCATTCTAAAAATCTCAACACTTCTGATAACAAGGTACCCTATTTTCCATCGACTGGTTAAGATTTACAACAAAAATTTGGTCCGATTTTCGCATTGGTCTGAACAAAAATATGGAAGACAGACTGAATTAATTTGTAAATCCACAGTTTGACAGCAGATGGCGCTTATGAACTGCAGAACAGAGCTGTTTCCACGGTAACCTCGGTAAACAAAGCTGCTGCACTTCTAAACACTGCTTTATTACGCATTACACGGAGGGAAGATGGAAAGCAAATGCTATCGAAACTTTTCTGAAGTCAGGCGGTTTCCTATTATTTATGCATTCACACAAATAATGAAATCATATTCTTTCATATAATTTACCTCAGCAGTCTGCCTTCTGTCTTGTTTTCACACAAAACGAAACTACTCTGCATGTTGCGCCTGCGTGAGACTCTTAATAACTTCGATTAAAGCTGAACTGTACTGTGAGTTTTTCAAATCACGATAATCAAATACAGGTTTAATGATAATTAAACTACCTAATGGGATCATTAAAATAACCTCTCGGCTGATATGTCAATATGTCTTGGCGAGCTAACTCGAGTTGGAGACCCCTGGCCTGAACGCAACAGTGTTTGATAGCACAGGCAAATTCTTATAACTGTTATTAATTGTATTATTATTATTATTTTATAATAATAATAATAATAATAAATAAGAAGTAGAACAAAAACAACAACGTGTAAACATAATTAGAACAGCGCAGAGCGAATGTGTTAACGGTACATTCACTTGTTGGTTTTCATTTTTATTATTTTTGGAAAGAAAGAAAAAACCCGGAAGTGATGTCGTCGCAAGGCAGGCACACGCAATGCACGACCGAAGGCTACGGAGTTCTTAAAATTATTTAAAAAACAAACAAACAAAACTTTCGAACAGCTGATGTTAAGCAATGTCCAGAGATTGCTAATCAGGCAAGCTAGGAAGCGTCACGCCTTCAACCCGTGTTTTGTTTCACAGGAAGAACAATTCTGCTTTAGCCAGGCACAAGAGAGGAACCTCCCAGCTGCGCTGTGTTTGAATGTCTAGTGTACAGACGTAGAAACTAAAATGTCAAAATCCATCAAAGAGCTCAGTCTTCACTACGACCCGATTAATGAAAGCAATACTTTTACTAGTGGGGATATTGTGGAGGGACGAGTTGTTTTGGAGGTAACCAAAGAAATAAAGGTGGACAGTTTTTTTGTGAAGCTGACGGGGGACGCACATGTGAGCTGGACTGAAGGATCAGGTGACGACGAAACAACATATAGTGACCATGAGAGATACTTCAAATTAAAGCAATACTTCATTCAAGAGAGCTCGAAGAAAGGTGAGGTTACACGATATAGAACACTTAAAAATATAAGACTGTCACATTATTATTCCAAATTGTGTAACTTAATACTTTCATTTCCTGCTGTGACGTCTACAGGAGAAAGTGAAAAGAATACAACTCTTGTAGATGGAGAGACTTGTAAGTAAATGGGTTTCATATATACCTTGCACTAAGTAAATTGCATAAAATTAAATGAATTAAAACTTTTTTTCATAATTTACATGAAACCTAAAATGATTGTTTGCTGATAGTAAACTAAATATGCTTGTTGAAAAACTGTTGTAACCCATATTATATAACTCATATTAACTTTATTGTTCATCAGATGGACCAGTTATTAGGCCAGGAAGTCATGTTTTCCCATTCAGATTTCAGATGCCTCAACAGTGAGTGATACAACTAATGTGCTTTTCAAAATGCATCTTCAATTGTTGTTCTTCCTTATTGTGTAAATATGTGCACAGTGAAATAATATTCAGCAGGTGTCATTCACAGCCCATGGACACAATATACAGAACTAATGAGTGAATCAGCAAGAGCATAAGAGTGTGCCACATTTGACTTCCTTCCAGTTCAGTTACAATATAATCACACAAATTATCATCCTCTAAAAAACACATCAATCAGATTAATATATATATACTTTTTGCTAATGCATAATGCACATGTATTCGTAATATATACTGTTCATATGACATTATGCACTGTAATGTTTGTCAGAAACTAAAGAGTTTTATTTTTCCCTAATTTCAGAACTATGCCTCCATCTTTTAAAGGATCTCATGGCTGGGTTAAGTATGTCTTGACGGTAAAGCTGAGCAGGCCTTGGAAGTCTACAACATCTACATATACGGAATTAAACTTTGTGCTGAGAAATGATGGGACCAATGATCATTTTCTGGTATGAATTATAATACCATATTTCACTTTTTAGCACTCATTTATCAATTCAATTCACATAAATGGAGAGATGATGTAACCTCTTATTAAAGCATTAAGCCCCAAGAAGCGATGCATTTACAGTGCATATAGAACCGCTAATGGGTGTTGTTAATGTTTATTTTATTCATAATCTAAACCAGCAGCAATTATTATAACAAAGTCCCTTTTAAGGAAAGTCTGTTCACTCGGCCACCATATTTGCAACGCCTCCAGAGCTTAAACAAGACCAAGTCCTATCTAAATGAATGGGGGAATCCTGAAATCTCAAAAACTGCACGCTGAACTTGCGATTAAATTACATATTTCAAATCAGCAACAAAATCTGAAATGAACAGCCCCATGAATGTTGTTTCTTATGCTCAAATAGTATTTAAAAAGCTGATTTTTCAGGCTAGACCAGCCAATGCGTAGCTCCAACGCGCTTATGACTGCGTACGCGCATCGGCTGGTCCAGCCTCAGGTTTCTATGGGAACCAGAGCTTCTAACGGCCACTGCAGTGACACCATGACTTTACCAATCAACGATTGGCTCTTTCATTTAGAAGGCGGGACTATCCCGCCATATTGCGCGTTGCAGTTTCTCCCATTCATAAGTATAGGAGTGAACCATCTTTGTATTTCTATAGTCTTTGATTATAATTATTAACACATAGTAAATATTATTCATCATCCCCCAAGCAATGTAATTCTGATAGTAGAATGTTTGCCAAGCAACACCTAGACGCAGTGGCGCAGTAATACTGATTTAATGAGGTGAAAGGTATGTTTTTCTAGTAGGGCTGGGTATCGTTCAAAAATTTTCGATATCGATACAGATACATTGAGTTCAATACCGGTTCCTGAACGATACTTTTTTCGATACCAATTTTATGAAATCAGTTTTAACAAGATTACATTATCTCAAAAAACTTTGGTTTTATTTTTTTCAGCTTGTTGACATGTATACAGACTCAAAGACTCATCTCCTGAGCCACTGCACAAAGGAACAAAATATATCCAACACAATAAATCAGTGTAAATAATTTTAATAAAGCTCAAATAGTTTTCAGTTTACACTAGTGCATGTTCATTTTAAAACCCATAGCTCAGACAGAATCTTAATTTATTCTAGGTTAAAGACTTCAAGAAATTGAAAATCTTTATCTACTTTCATAAGTGGGTGTTTTATTTTCTTTCACCATATGTTTTATTGTTATTAAATTCTGTATTCTGTATCTGGTTTTCAAATGAAGGCATAAAACATTAATTTAATTTATCTTTTAAATTATTGAAAATCAAACTTTATTTATTTATTTTGGCAAACAAAATTTTACTATTAAAACATGGAAGAAATGTTGTGTGATCATTACTTTAAAAAAATAAAGTTTTAATAATTGTAATAGTAGCCTAGTAGTAGCAGTATGTACACTCTGCTGAACAATATTAATATATTTCTGCTGCAGTGTCTTCCAAATTAAACCGAACTTTTATTTTGACGGGTTGCCGTGAATACCTTTACAGTTCTGTGTGTATATGATCAGTGTTGCCAGATTGGGCAGGTTTTGAATTTGAATGTGCGGGTAAATATTGGCTTGGGCGGGTGGACAAAATTTGGGCTGGTTTTTGGTCAGTTTGGCGGTTTTCAAAACATATAAATTGTATAGGCTAATTGGTTAAAAAACAAGCCCAAGTGTGCATATATATACCCTACTGCATGCATCCAATTAGTCATCACAACGTTGCTAAACACACACACACACTGCAAAGAGGACTGGTGCTGATGTTGATGTCGCGGTAGCACTTTTAGCCAATCACTAGGGATCAGCAGACAGATGTGATGATTCATGAGCGATGGGTTTTTAGCACGATAACGGCTCTGATTTTGAATGTATAACTGTAAGTGACCATAATGCCTATATATAAGTTCGATGGTAAAGAGTGGGGAGTGTTTTAACTCTCAAAACGTGAATTACACCTGTTGAGGGAGATGACATGAAGGCTATATCACTGCAACTCCGAAATCAGAGCACAGTTAAATTATTTAATCAAAATCTATTTCTATACGATCATGTCTTTTATCTTTTAAACGGTCCAGATTGGTATATCCTGTTAGTTTTGACAGTGCAAAATTCTATATTATGTTCAATATGAACTTCACTAAAGACTTAGTTCTGTGTGAAATTATAGAGCGACACGAAAGAGCATTATTGTTGTTGTTAAATTTTTTTATTGTCGGATTATCATACAGAATGACACAGTTTTGACTGTCATGGTTTGTGCATGAACGAGTGTGAAATACCTATAATTACGTTGCTTATTCTGATCACTTATATTGGGCACTTGTTTGCATTTAAATTCTGACTGTTGACATTGAAAATGATGCATGTGTTTTTCGAGGGTATCGGTTAATTTCTTGATTACCGTTTTGACGGTGTCTGTTTGCATATTTCAATCATATGGTAGTTCTCTTTATATGCATTTGCCCCGATTTGATCCATGGGAAATTTATCTAGCATTATAGGCTATTTGTATTATTTTCTCATCATTATTTCGTTATAAGGAGTTAAAAATGGCTCTTATCAACCTTGATTTACATTCTATCACATTATTTTGACAGTTAAAGTTTTGGGCGGTTTTTGGGCTGGAAATCGTCCATCCAATCTAGCAACACTGTATATGATATGATGCTAGTTTTACTCAAATCAAATGGTAAAATGCTCATGGAGTGACTCTCAGAGCAGTTCTGGAGATGTTGTTCATGTGTTTATGTCCCCATTTAGACGGCAAATGCTGAAATCACCGCGAGCGCGCTTCAGTCTGTGTGTAGTAAACGAAACCGCGCGATGTGGAGAGCAGACTGATCCGTACGGTTTCGAATCGCTCTCGCGGATGTCAAACACTGATCAATCAGCGCTGCGTCGCTTCTAGTCAAACACACCTAGTGCTGCAGGCTTATTGCCTCACTGACGTTGATGAGATTAACCCCTTAGGTATCGAAATTCGGTGCCGAACGACAAGACGTTTTTCGATACTCGGTGGTATCGAGGCAATTCGGTCGGTGCCTAAAAAAAGTATCGAACTCGATACCCAGCCCTAGTTTCTAGAGTAATTTACAATGGCTTTGAACACGGCTCGGCTAATCATTATCAAATAATGGAACTATCCATTTTATAAACCGTCATCAGAACTCCAGTAATGTGATTTTTAAACCAATTGTTTGTGATTTTAGTTCACTCGATTTAGAATGTTTTTTTATTTTTCATACAGCAACCACAATCTGGAACACAAGACAAGAAGATGAAACTTTTTGGCTCAGGAAAAATGTCAATGACTGTAACAGCTGAAAAAACTGGTTATATGCAAGGTGATCATGTCACATGTTTAGCTCTCAAGCGTCTCTGTCAAAGCTGCTTAAACTGAAGACACTAGCCTGCAATGTCAATTGTCGGGTTTCCATCAACATATTTGTTATGCACTTTGTAAGATGTTGCATAAAAATTCAGAATGTTACCAAGGAACATGTGAATCAAATTTCCCAAATTCACATAAAAAACATGCGCTCACTTGAGGTCAAAACATTTGCTGAGTAGACTGATTAATCTGCATTTAAAAAAGTCTTAGGACTAAATTTGCTTAGAGAAGAAAATAGCAGCAGAGCTTCGTATAACATCTCAAGTCAAAGACTAACAACAAAATTATTTGACTTCAATTTCTCCAGATGTAACTACATGTGTCCTTCTAAACACACTGAATGGAAATGCTGCTTTATCTGTAAATAGTTTTTACACAAATTAAATTTGCAACTTGGATGGAAATCTGGCTATAGTCAGTTTGTTTCTTTGTTTTTGTAGTTATTGATGTATGTTGTCTCTAATTCTTATAATTTTTGCAGGTGAAACAATCAGAGTTTTTGTTGACATTGACAACTCTTCATCTCGTGACGTCAAGCTAAAGTACAGCCTCAAGCAGCAACAGACATTCATCGCTGGCAGGAGCACTAATAGATCATATAAGGATATAGTCAAAGAGACTAGAGATCACATCCCTTCTGGAGAAAAGTCAAAATTCATAGTGACATGACCCTTCCACATGACCTGACTGTCACTATTGAAAACTGCAGAATTCTAAAAGTGGAGTATGAACTCAAGGTGCTATTTTGTCTTCTGTAGTATTGCCATATTTAAACCAATAGTTCAGCTTAACAAGACTTTCTATCGAAGAGTAAAGCAAAAACATGATTATCTTTCAGGTGTATCTGGATGTGTCTTTTGCATCAGATCCAGAAGTCAAATTTCCTGTGGTCATTCTTCCACCTGAACAACAGTGTCCTCCCTGGCAAGGCCCACCTGGAGGATTCCAGCCATATCCACCACCTCAGCCTAACCTTGTGCCTTATCCTGGTGAACTACCTCCTCCACCTGCAGGACTTTACCCCAATCTGTACGACCCTACAGTGCTGCCCTATCCAGGAGCTGCTGCAGGGGTCTATCCAAATCCACATGCCATCCAGCCTGGTTTCCATCCGACTCCTTCTGCACCAGTTTCTGATCCAAATCAAAGCACTAAAGAATCCTCTCCTAATGTGCCTTATTAGTCTCCTTCACCAGCCAAACAGTCTGCATGCCTTCTATCTGCAAGCTCAGTGCCTATTATTGTGCCTTTTAAGCTTAGCACTTTTTTCATTATACAGGAAATGTATAGACTTTATGTAGCCCCGCCCCTTTTTACTTGACTCATTGTCTTCTGTCTTCAGTTTATACAACCCCAAATCAGAAAAAGTTGGGACAGTATGGAAAACGCAAATAAAAAAAGGACTTGTATTCCATTGCAGACAATATGAACACAAAATATTTCATGTTTTGTCTGGTCAACTTCATGTCATTTGTAAATATACATCCTTTCCTGTCATTCAGACCTGCAACACATTCCAAAAAAAGTTGGGACAGGAGCAATTTAGGGCTAGTAATGAGGTAAATTGGTTAAATAATGATGTGATTTGAAACAGTTGATGTCAACAGGTGATTGTAATTATGATTTGGTACAAAAGCAGCATCCAAGAAAGGTCTAGTCCTTTAGGAGCAAAGATGGGCCGAGGATCGCCAGTTTGCCAACAAATACGTGAGAAAATTATTGAAATGTTTAAAAACAATGTTCCTCAAAGAAAGATAGGAAGAGATTTGGATATTTCACCTTCAACAGTGCATAACATAATTAAAAGATTCAAGGAATCTGGAGGAATTTCAGTGCGTAAAGGACAAGGGCGCAAGCCTAAGCTGAACAACCGTGATCTCCGATCCCTCACTGCATCAAGAATCGTCATTCATCTATAAGCGATATCACCACATGGGCTCAGGACTACTTTGGCAAACCTTTGTCAAGTACCACAATACGTAGTTACATCCACAAATGCCAGTTAAAACTGTACTCTGCCAAAAGGTTACTGTTAACAGTGTCCAGAAGCGCCGTCGACTTCTCTGGGCTCGGAGGCATCTGGGATGGACCATCACACAGTGGAAACGTGTACTGTGGTCAGATGAATCAGTATTTCAGGTATTTTTTGGGAGGAATGGACGCCGTGTGCTCCGGACCAAAGAAGAAAAGGATCACCCAGACTGTTACCAGCAACAAGTCCAAAAGCCAGGGTCTGTCATGGTATGGGGTTGTGTCAGTGCCCTTGGCAAAGGTAACTTGCACTTCTGTGATGGCACCATTAATGCTGAAAAGTACATAGAGATTTTGGAGCACAATATGCTGCCTTCAAGAAGACATCTTTTCCAGGGACGTCCATGCATATTTCAACAAGACAATGCAAAACCACATTCTGCACACATTACAAAGTCCTGGCTGCGGAGGAAGAGGGTACGGGTACTTGACTGGCCTGCCTGCAGTCCCGACCTGTCTCCAATAGAGAATGTGTGGCGCATTTTGAAGCGCAAAATGCGACAACGAAGACCCCGTACTGTTGCCCACCTTAAGACTTGTTTGCAGGAAGAATGGGACAAAATTACACCTGAAACACTTCATCACTTGGTGTCTTCAGTCCCTAAACGTCTTTTAAGTGTTGGCAACATTACAAAGTGGTAAATGCTTTACTGTCCCAACTTTTTTTGGAATGTGTTGCAGGTCTGAATGACAGGAAAGGATGTATATTTACAAATGACATGAAGTTGACCAGACAAAACATGAAATATTTTGTGTTCATATTGTCTGCAATGAAATACAAGTCAAAGTAAATTTAGAAATCACTACTTTCTTTTTTTATTTGCGTTTTCCATACTGTCCCAACTTTTTCTGATTTGGGGTTGAATTTACGCAACACGAAGGTAAGATGTTACGGATTTTTGTATGAACCACTCATTTTAAAATCTTCCCGGTTTACTTACATTTGTTTTGACATCCATTTCAAAGATTTTAGTGCTCATGATAACTTTTGTTAACTTTACACTACAGTAAGCAAATCCACTTCACCTTCTAAAACTCTTTGACAGCAGTGCTATAGAAATATACAGAGGTACTGTAAAATGGAAGTTCAAAACAACATTCTAAAGATGGCTGCTTGCTTGTTTCTCTGGAGCATAAGGTCTACAAGCAGCAGTTCTTGATAGTAAAAATAAGAACCTTTATCTCTAACCACTCCTAGTGAAATATATTTTGCTGATAGTACTGCAGTTGTATTGATACTGTACTGCATTTGCACTTTTGACCTCCATCCATGATGAAATCATCTATAGAGTGTATCTATTACTGCAAAAATGCTACATGCTTGTACGAGTTATGATTATTTCATAACATGTTGGTTACTCGAGAATCAAATGTGACTAAAAGTAACAACAGACCCTATGAAATTATGCTAAAATAATTGTGGTGACATGAAGAATTAAAACATCTCAGTCTTGCTTTCAGGCTTGATTATTTTACAAAATATTGTTTCTATTTATTAAAGCTACAAAAGTTATTTATTGAAGATCAATGAGTGATTATCTCTTTTTGTTTTGATTGATTAACATTAGGCAGCTGCAACTTTAGGTCCTAATGCATAGATCCAGTATATTAACACACATGCAATTTCTTTCCCAAATGTTTAAATTCACTTGTGTTTATGAAAATAATCATGAATGAATGAATGATGCATTTATTGCCATACACCCAAAGCGCTTTACAATCATGTGGGGGGTCACTCCTCAACCACCACCAGTGTGCAGCATCCACTTGGATGATGCGACGGCAGCCACAGGACAACGGCGCCAGTGCGCTCACCACACACCAGCTACAGGTGGAGAGGAGCGAGATAGAGCCAATCAAGTGGATGATGATCATGATTGATAGACAACGACTGGGTCTGAGCATCTCAAAAACGGTAAGTCTTGTGGTAGTTTCCTGGTATGTTTGTGGATAGTTAGGCCATCAAAAATGGTGTTATGCTCTGATGAGTGTTCTGCTGGGAAACCCTGGGTCCTGGCATTCATGTGGGTGCTACTTTGACACGTGCCACCTACCTACAGCTTGCTGCAGACCGTGTACACCCCCAATGGTGTTCCCTGATGGCAGTGGCCTTTCAGCAGGATAATGCACCCTACCACATTGCAAAAAATGTTCAGGAATGGTTTGAAGAAAATGACAAAGGGTTTAAGGTTGTCTTGGCCTCCAAATTCCACAGAACTCAATCCGATTGAGCATCTATGGGATGTGCTGGACCAACAAATCTGATCCATGGAGGCTCCACCCTGCAACCTGCAAGGCCTTGGTGCCAGATGCCACAGGACACATTCAGAGGTCTTGTAGAGTCCATGCCTCAAAGCATCAAGAGCTTTTTTGGCAACACAAGGGGGACCTAAAGTTTTAGTGGCTGATCAATCTAAGCCTACAGCAGATAAACCTGCAAGTGATCTGAAAAGATCTGAATCTTCTAGTAAAATACTATTCAGTATTCTTTCTGCTTTGCCTCCTTATGCCATCTTTTAAAAAGGATGGTACTGAAGCTGCCTACAAATATTTTCTCAAGTGTCCCGGAGTCAGGAGTTCTTATTGACATCCTAAGGAGATTTTTAACAGAAATAATGGTTGACACGTCTCTCCTACGTGAAGTATTTCTGAGTGAAACAGCTTTTTACACAAGGAATTTTTTTTTTTTTTTTTTTTTTTTTTGTCCATTAGGAATTGATTGGATTGTGGAAAGTGGCCACTGCAAACTAAATGGACGATCATTTCAAGTGAGTAACAGGTTGCTGGAGGGGAGTGATTGAAACTCGTCTGGTCTTCGGATAACTTGCCCAACCTTCACTCCAGTGCACACATCATCAGAAAAGATATGAGGGGAGGGAATGTTCATATTTTTTTATTAAAGATTATGAGGACAAAATAAATAATAATAAAATATATTGTGCATGAATAAATCATTTGTAATAAACACTTCATGATAACTTTAAAATACAGTCTAAATTATTTGCAGAGGTTGGTTGAATAGAATCGATTAATGCTGGATCCACATATCTACACTCAAAAATATAGAAATCAGGAATATCTAAATCATGAAAACATCCTTATTGGCTATAAAAAAATTTAAGCATACTGATAAAAATGGGTGTGATGCTCAGTTGTCCAGGATGACATACTTAATGCTGCACTTCAAGCTGACCAGTGGACCTGTAAACACTATTGTGTGAATGCATGATTTTACTTTATTGTATAAATCTTTTGCTCATCTCATGCTTCAGCCTTATTAAAGATCTTCTGTTGTGATAAGCGAGCAGGTCCCCGGCCAATCGGGACTCCATCTATCACAGTGAACTCTGAACTGAAAGATCAGTGCTGACCAGGCAGGTGTAAGAAGTGTCACTCCCTCAAGAATTTTTTTTTCTTTGTCACTCCTGCTTCACTCATGAGAACAGGAAGAACCAGCATGTAGTTGTCTTTGAATATTTAGTCTAGTGTACATACATACTGTAAGAATCTATAGTCTGCCCTGACCCAGATTCCACTCCATAATGTATCTTTGATCATGCTCATTTCCCAAAATGGCTTAATTATTATAGAGAAGAAGAAAGTCAACAGTTATGTTGTTTCTGCACCATTTAGGATGATCACATCCTGAGCAAATGGTCATCAATTGTAGAATGGGAATGGGTGTGGGACACCAAGAACCATCTCAGACAAAGGGATGTCAGAACTTCATTAACATACAGACCACAGCTGTTACAACAGGAGCAACTTCATTTACATGAAGGGTAGTAAACTGTAACTGTATAAAAGGTTTGAGCTTAGGATGTATTCCGACTCTATTGAGCCCAAGGTACTACATGTAATTTGTTACTGCTATGCTGCAATAAACATCTTCACCAAGATATTCAACGTCCTCATCATTTTTTCTTACAGTACATACAAAAAAAAAAAAAAATGCCAGGCTCCATCAGAGATCTCAGTCTTTGTTATGACCCGATTAATGAAAGCAATACTTTTACTAGTGGGGATATTGTGGAGGGCCGAGTTGTTTTGGAGGTAACCAAAGAAATAAAGGTGGACAGTTTTTTTGTGAAGCTGACGGGGGACGCACATGTGAGCTGGACTGAAGGATCAGGTGACGACGAAACAACATATAGTGACCATGAGAGATACTTCAAATTAAAGCAATACTTCATTCAAGATAGCTCGAAGAAAGGGGACATTGTGGAAATATACATAAATATCTATAAAATATATATAAAAATGTAATTATTAGTATCATTAGTAGCAGTAGTATTAGTGTTTAAATTATTATATAAATAAAATAATACACATAGATGTATTATGCAAAATAAATGCCAACAGTAAACTTCCAAGTCCAAGTCGGGACAGATCATGTTTGAAAAATAGATGTTTGCAGTAAAGAATAAAGAAATAATGAAGAATAATAATGGATATAATACATTTCTTGCTGTGATGTCTACAAGACAAGAACAACGGAATTCCATCTTGTAAGCGGAGAAACCTGTAAGTAAGAGTTTTATATACCTTTCAGGCAGATAAGTCATATGAAAACTGAATAGATTGTTTGCTAACAGTAGACCAGCGAAGCATCACAACTCTCTTGTAACCCATACTAACATGCCTAATGTTCCTCAAATGGATCCGTGATTAGGCCAGAAAGGCATATTTTTCTATTCAGATTTCAGCTGCCTCAACAGTCAGTGATACTTTTGAAGAATTCCTCTCTTTCAACATACATCTTCAATGACATTTGTTCTTTATAAATATGTGCAAACAGAGAAATAATAACAATATGTGATTAACACCCCATAGACTCAATGTACAGAACACATTTCTTATCAGTAAGTTATAATATTAAAAGCAAAACTTACCCCCCCAAATCATCATCATACTCTGAGAAAAAGTAGATGCTAGTCATTTATATTGCTTATTATTGTAGATTTATAAACATAATTTAATTAATTAACAGCAACTGATATTCTTAATGAATTAAAAACCTATTATTATGCATGTGACAATGATTTTATTTATTTGCTAATGTGTATTGCATACATGACCACAAAATGAATTGTATAGTTAGAATCAGACATGTTCATCATCCTCCTGAAGTTAAAGTAGGCCTAGAACAGTGGTTCCCAAACCTGTCCTGGAGGACCCCCTGGCCTGCACATTTTGTATGTCTCCCTAATCAGACACACCCAATTTAGTTCTTGCAGTCTCTACTAATGAGCTGATGAGTGGAATCAGGTGTGTTAGATAAGGGAGACATACAAAAGGTGCAGGGCAGGGGGTCCTCCAGGACAGGTTTGGGAACCACTGGCCTAGAAGATACACATTTTTGTGTTAACTAATTTGAGAACATTATTTTGAAAACATTCTTTTATTATCTTCAATTTAAAAACTTATTATAATGTTGCTGATATCAGATTTACAGAAATTAACTGGTGTTTATATATATATATATATATATATATATATATATATATATATATTAGTGCTGTCATACGATTAATCGCATTCAAAATAAAAGTGTTTGTTTACATAACTATATGTGTGTGTACTGTGTAGATTTATTATGTATATATAAATGCACACACATGCATGTATATATTGAAATTAAAAAAAAAATGTTATATTTGTATATTAAATTATATTTCTATATAATATAAATTATGTAATTATAAATATATACATGTAAATACATGTAAATATTTTCAAAATATATACTGTATGTGTGTATGTTTACATATACATAATAAATATACACAGTACACACACATATTACATAAAAACTTTTATTTTGGATGTGATTAATCGCAATTAATCGTTTGATTAATATATAATTTGAGTATTTTACTATTATTATGTTAACTATCATTATGACTGTTATTAACTGTATTATTATTATTAATAATGATAGGCCTACTACTACTACTGCTGCTGCTGCTACTACTAATACTAACACCAACAACAATTTGTCAACATAATTTAAATGTGTTAAGGGTACATTAACTTGTTGATTTATTTTTTTTAATTAACTCGGAAGTTGACACCATGCAACAGCAACCTCAGGACCAGAGGCTAACCATTAGAGTAAACTGAACATTACAAAACCCTGTGGAATAGCCAATGTTATGCAGTGCTCAGAGACTGCTAACCAGAAAATTGTAGGAAGCAACACACCCTCAACCCATCTTTTATTTCACAGAAATGTCAATTCTGCTTTAGCCAGGCACAAGAGAGGAACCTCCCAGCTGCGCTGTGTTTGAATGTCTAGTGTACAGACGTAGAAACTAAAATGTCAAAATCCATCAAAGAGCTCAGTCTTCACTACGACCCGATTAATGAAAGCAATATTTTTACTAGTGGGGATATTGTGGAGGGACGAGTTGTTTTGGAGGTAACCAAAGAAATAAAGGTGGACAGTTTTTTTGTGAAGCTGACGGGGGACGCACATGTGAGCTGGACTGAAGGATCAGGTGACGACGAAACAACATATAGTGACCATGAGAGATACTTCAAATTAAAGCAATACTTCATTCAAGAGAGCTCGAAGAAAGGTGAGGTTGCACATTAGAAAACTTCAAATATATAAAAGTATCAAATTATTATTAGTAGTAATAATATTAGTAGTATTAAATTACTATATAAATAAAATAATACACACGTATATGCACATACTGTATATATCGATGTGTACATTTATAAACAGGACAGATGCAAAATAAATGCTCAGTGAACGTACAACCTCAAAAAAGAGAAGTTGGTTTGCAATAAAGTACAATAAACTGTGTAATAAAAATGAGAAGTACTAATAACTGACTACTTTTATGTCTTGCTGTAACGTCTACAGGAAAAAGTGAAAGAAATACAACTCTTTTATATGGAAAGACTTGTAAGTAAATGAGTTTCATATATACCTTGCAAGTAAACTGCATAAAATAAATAAATTACATATAACACTTTTCTCGTAAGGTACATGAAACCTGAAATGATTGTTTGCTGATAGTAAACTAAATATGCTTTTTTTAAAAAACTCAATTGTAGCCCATATTAACATGCCTTTTTAATCATCAGGTGGACCAGTGATTAGGCCAGGAAGTCATGTTTTTCCATTCAGATTTCAGCTGCCTCAACAGTGAGTGATACAACTAATGTGCTTTTCAAAATACATCTTCAATTGTTTTTGTTCCTTATTGTGTAAATATGCACACAGTGAAATAATATTCAGCAGGTGTCATTCACAGCCCATGAACACAATATACAGAACAAATTCCTTCCAGTTCCCTATCAGTTATAACATTAAAGCAAAACTGACCCACAAATTATTACCATCCTCTGAAAAGCAAATGTCAGTCATATTAATTGCTTATTATTCTACAACCCCAATTCCAGAAAAGTTGGGACATTTTGTAAAATGCAGTAAAATCAAGAATTGGTGATTTGTTAATTCTCTTTAATTCTCTCATTTAATTGACAGAAGTACAAAGAATATCCAATGTTTCACTGACCAACTTAAATGTATTTTGTAAATAAAAAAATAAAAAAAGATGGCTGCAACACTCCAAAAATGTTGGCACAGAGGCATAATAAAAGTGAAAAGATTATACAATATCCATGTTAAACTGTTTTAAAATAGTCCACAATAAGCTGGTGATGAGGGGATCATGACTGGGTGTAAAAGAGGTATCTCAGTCTTTACCAGGAAGGCTGGATCATGGCACAAAACATCACAAAGTGTTGTGCCAAATTTCATGAGAGAATTGTCAGACAAATCAAAAATCACATTTCTCAATGCAAAATTGCAAAGAATTGAGGCATTTCACCATCTACCGTGCATAATATTGTGAAAAGATTCAGGGAATCCAGAGAAATCTCAGTATGCATACAGCAAGGCAGTATACCTCAGTTGAATGTGTGTGAACTTCGAGCAAATTCCCCCCCTCTGTCCCAACTCCATCATTCCTTTAAGAAATGAAGGTCAGTCAATCTGAAAAATCCAACCAGGCTCATGAAAATATACCGTAATTATGTACCTTACTGCATGTTTCGCAGCAGTTTCAAAGTGAAATTTCCAGAGAGTGGTGCTAAAACACACGTTCAATACGTGACCGTGGCACGTTTTTATTACATTGGTACAGGCACATATTGCTGTGTTTTTATTACGTGGCAGAATTCAAATATCCAGGGAATGTCGCTAAAGGTTAATGCTCTATCGTGTTGGAAATATCCCCTACACCAAACCCAACCCTAAACCTACCCGATAGTGTAAACAAATGTAAAAGTGATATAAAAACGCATTTGTTGATGCAGCCATGCTATTTTTACTTCCTTATGTGGATTTGAGCTCTTTTGTCAAACCGTAGTTTCACGAGGTTCATACCAGAGCTCTTCATCACTCAAGTGTAACGTCGTATTACGTGAGCTATGGAGTAAACCTACTGAATTAGAAAACTCATGCATATGAAGCTGTATATGTGACGACAATGTTCGAAAGTATCAGTTTTCAAAGTGTGCAGGGTGTTAAAATTGTTTTGAAGTCACAACATAATATTCTGCAAGTAATTGTGTGATAATTAGCCTTTATTAATCAAAACTCTGTACCTGTAAATCATACTTTGTGTGAAAAGGAATACAATTTGATGGATTTTTACTGCCTCTAGTGTTCATTTAGACTGGAAACTGCATTAATTTGTACATATAGGTATGTAATTACGGTGTTGCAGAAATGTAGGCACGTATAGAGGCACGTATTTCCAGTGAGCCTAGGTTGGAAAAATCTCAAGAACTTTGAATATATCCCAGAGTGCAGTTGACAAAACCATCAAACGCTATGATGAGGAAAGAAAGACCACAAGCTACCTCTGCTGCAGAGGATAAGTTTATTAAAATTACCAGCCTCAGAATCCACCTATTGACTGCACCTCAGATTACAAATGCTTCTCAGAGTTCAAGTGGCAGACATATTTCAACATCCACTGTTCAGAGGAGACTGTGTGAGTCAGGCCTTCATGGTCAAAGAAACCACTACTTCAGAAGAACAAAAAGCAGAAGAGAGTTGTTTGGGCCAAGAAACACAAAAAATGGACATTTAATCAGTGGAAAACTGTCCTTTGGTCTGATGAGTGGAAATTTGAGATTTTTGGTTCTAACCAAAAAGAGGGTGAACGGAGAACAGATTTTTGGTTCTAACTGCCATAAAGAGGGTGATCGAACAGTTCCGGAATGTGTGGATCCCACTGTGAAGCATGGAGGAGGAGGTGTGATGGTGTGGGGGTGCTTTGCCAGTGACACTTAAAGGGTTACTCCACCCCAAAATGAAAATTGTGTCATTAATCACTTACCCCCATGTCGTTCCAAACCCGTAAAAGCTTTGTTCGTCTTCAGAACACAATTTAAGATATTTTGGATGAAAACCGGGAGGCTTGTGACTGTCCCATTGACTGCCGAACAATTGTGCACTGTCAAGGCCCAGAAAAGAATGAAAGACATTGTCAGAATAGTCAATCTGCCATCAGTGGTTCAACCATAACGTTATGAAGCTACGAGAATACTTTTTGTAAGCAAAAAATAAAAAATAACGATTAATAACTTTATTCAACGATTCTGTGGCAATGCAGAAAATCCTTGCCACACTAATCATTTTACTTTCACTTTGCGTGATTGGGGTGGAGTGTCTCAATTAATGGCGAAAGGAAGGAGGATATAAGGAAGTGTGTCGTACCTGAGAGGAATTGCGTCATCAGTAAAGTTTGCAGTAGTGAGAGTGAGGGGATTACCGTGTGAAGTGGAAAGACTGCGCTTGTCGAACTGCTGCTTCCTGTGAGCGATGTCTGGTGCGTCGCGGAGTTTCACTTGACTTTCAAGCGTTGCACATCAGGATCGTCTGCTTTTAGTAAAGTGGTTCTGAAGACAAATGACGGCGGTTCATCCACCTGTTCTGGTGTCTGACAAAACCCACAACACTCTCCAGTTTCCTTTATGACTGCAAAACTTGCCTTACACAATTTCTGCATGGATTTCAAAGTTGAACCGAAGTGCTGAACTGTTTTTTTTGCTTGTGTTTTTTTTTTCTCTCATGGACATCATGGAATAAATCTTCCCCTTGTGAACAGAGTTTTTTTCTTTGACTGTTTTTTTTTTTTGTAAATTAGTATTGTAACAGGTGGTCTTTGTTTTTTGCTATCCTGGATTAATTTAAATTTTGCCTGACTGGCGCCCGAACATTTCTTTTAGAGCTTATCTAAGCTAGGGCGGCTACCACCGTTACAATTTGTCTCCTCTGCGTCAGCGTAGCGCCATATTGGAGAGTATCTGCTGGACACAAACAGCGTAGGCTGTTCTGTGTCAGCCGCATACCAGATATGCTGTTTTTGTTCAAATCAAAGCATAAACAAGTATAGAAGTCGTATCCGTGCGGTGCAGCTGACACAGAGCAGCATGTACTCTCCAAAATGGCGCTACGCTGACGCAGAGACAACGAATTGTTGAATAAAGTCGTTATTTTGGGGGTTTTTTTTGCATACAAAAAGTATTCTCGTACCTTCATAACGTTACGGTTGAACCACTGATGGCAGATGGACTATTTTGATGATGTGTTTCATACTTTTCTGGCCCTTGACAGTGCAAATTGTTTGGCAGTCAATGGGACAGTCACAAGCCTCATGGTTTTCATCCAAAATATCTTAAATTGTGTTCCGAAGATGAACAAAGCTTTTATGGGTTTGGAACGACATAGGGGTAAGTGATTAAAGACAAAATTTTCATTTTGGGGTGGAGTGACCCTTTAACCAGAATGGATACCACAGCATATTGCAGCGACATGCCATCTTATCTGGTTTGCACTTAGTGGGGCCATCATCATTTTTCAACAGGACAATGACCCCAAACACACCTCTAGGATATGTAAGAGCTATATGTCCAAGAAGGAGAGTGATGGTGTGCTACATTAGTTGACCTGGCATCCACAATCACCCGATCTAAATCCAGTTGATATGGTTTGGGATGAGTTGGACAGGAGAGTGAAGGAAAAGCAGCCATCAAGTACTCAACACCTCTGGGAACTCCTTCAAGATGGTTGGAAAACCATTCCAGGTGACTTCCTTAAGAGGCTGACTGAGAGAATGCCAAGGGTGTGCAAAGCTGTCATCAAAGCAAAAGGTGGCTACTTTGAAGAATCGAAAATAGAAAATATTCTGGGTTATTTAACATGTTTTTTGACTACAAAATTCCATATTTGTTCTGTCAATTTCAATGTCTTCAGTATTAATATACAATGTTGAAAACAACAACAATAAAACTTTAAAAAAAAACAATAAGAAGGTGTGTCCAAACTTTTGACTGAAAGTGTCTGTGTATGTATTTATACTTTTTGCTGTTTATATGACATATTAAACACTGTAATGCTTGTCAGAAACTAAAGAGTTTTATATTTCTGTAATTTCAGAAATATGCCTCCATCTTTTAAAGGATTTCATGGCTGGGTTAAGTATGTCTTGACAGTAAAGCTGAGCAGGCCTTGGAAGTTAACATCTGCTAGACATAAAGAATTAACCTTTGTGCTGATAAATTATGGGACCAATGATCACTTACTGGTATGAATTACAATACCATGTTTGACACATCTATTGATTCACATAAATAAAGAGATGATGTAACTGCTTATTAAATAAATTAGTCCCAAGAAGCTGCAGTATATAGTGAATTAAGCATGGCTAAGGGGAATGGCTAATGAGTGGCTAATTGCTTTTATAAAATGCTTGTTGCATCAGGTATTTATTTTGTTCATAAAGTGAACACAGCAGCAATTTATTATTATTATTATTGTTATTCATTTCAAAATACAATAAATCTTATTCGTCCACCAAGCAATGTAATTCTGATAGCAGAATGTTTGCTAAGCAACACATAGATAGGCACAGTAATACTGATGTAAAGAGGTCACAGGTATGTGTTTCTAGAGTAATTTACAATGGCTTTGAAACGGTTCAACCAATAATAATCAATGACTGGATCTATCTGGTTTATAAACTGTCATCGGAACTCCAGTAATGTGATTTAAACCATTTGTTTGTGATTTAAAGTTTGGAGGAAATTTAATGTAATTTTAGTTCACTCGATTCAATATGTTGTTGTTGTTTTTTTCATACAGCAACCACAATCGGGCACACAAGACAAGAGGATGAAACTTTTTGGCTCAGGAAAAATGTCACTGGCTGTAACAGCTGAAAAAACTGGTTATATGCAAGGTGATCATGTCACATGTTTAGCTCTCAAGCACCTCTGTCAAAGCTGCTTAAACTGAAGACACTAGCCTGCAATGTCAATTGTTGGGTTTTCATTGACATTTTGAGCTATTGCATAAAAATGCTTAGAGTTACCAGGAACATACAAATAAAATTTTCCAAATTTGTATAAAAAATGTATACGCTCACTTGAAGTGCATACATTTTTATTAGATATGAAGACATGGGCATAAACTACGATAGAAAGACATTTGCTGAGAAGACATGGGAATAATAATTTGCTCAGGGACGAAAATAACAGCAGAGCAATATCTCCGTATAGTATCTCAAACTCATTCTCAAGTGAAAGACTGACATCAAAATTAGTTGACATCACATTCCATTGATATTCAGCTACTGTGTTCTTATAAACACACTGGATATCTGTGTGTCATCTGTAAATATTTTTTTACATAATTTAAATTTGCAACTTGTATAGAAACTGACTATAGTCATTTATTTAATTATTTTCATTATTGTTGTATGTTGTCTCTATTTGTAATAATTTCTGCAGGTGAAACAATCAGAGTTTTTGTTGACATTGACAACTCTTCATCTCGTGACGTCAAGCTAAAGTACAGCCTCAAGCAGCAACAGACATTCATCGCTGGCAGGAGCACTAATAGAGGATTCAAGTATATAGTCAAAGAGACTAGAGATCGCATCCCGTCTGGAGAAAAGTCAAAATTCAAAGTGGACATGACCCTTCCACGTGACCTGACTGTCACTATTGAAAACTGCAGAATTATAAAAGTGCAGTATGAACTCAAGGTGCTACTTTGCCATATTTAAAGCGATAGTTCACCCCAAAATGAAAATTTGCCCTCATGTCATTTAAAACCTGTATGACATTCATTCTTCTGCAGAATACAAAATAATATATTTTGAAAAATGACTTAGTGTAAGGACAAAAACAGCTGAAACTTTTTTTTGTACATCTTTTGTGTTCTGCGAAAGAAACAAGCAGTGTTATTGATTTTTTAAATAAAATATAATAACAATAATTTATGGTAAAGTAGTCTAAAACAATGTTAGTTTTACAGCTTGACAAGACTTTCTATGGAAGACTAAAGCAAAAACGTGATTATCTTTCAGGTGTATCTGGATGTGTCTTTTGCATCAGATCCAGAAGTCAAATTTCCTGTGGTTATTCTTCCACCTGATCAACAGTGTCCTCCCTGGCAAGGCCCACCTGGAGGATTCCAGCCATATCCACCACCTCAGCCTAACCTTGTGTCTTATCCTGGTGAACTACCTCCTCCACCTGCAGGACTTTACCCCAATCTGTACGACCCTACAGTGCTGCCCTATCCAGGAGCTGCTGCAGGGGTCTATCCAAATCCAAATCCACATGCCATCCAGCCTGGTTTCCATCCGGCTCCTTCTGCACCAGATTCTGATCCAAATCAAAGCACTAAAGAATCCTCTCCTAATGTGCCTTGTTAGTCTCCTTCACCAGCCAAACAACTTTGTATGCATGCCTTCTATCTGCAAGCTCAGTGCCTATTATTGTGCCTTTTAAGCTTAGCACATTTTTCATTTCACATAAGTGAGTAACAGGTTGCTGGAGGGGAGTAATTGAAACTCGTCTGGTCTTTGGATAACTTTATTGCCCAACCTTCACTCCAGTGCACACGTCATCAGAAACAAAAGATATGAGGGGTGGGAATGTTCATATTTTTTGATTAAAGATTATGAGGGCACGTAAATAAATAAATAAAATGTAAAATGATGTGCATGGATAAATCATTTGTAATAAAAACTTCAACATTCCATTAAAAAAATAAGAAGAAGAAGAATTGCTCATTCTTATTTCAAGTTTCAAGTTTCAAGTTTCAAGTTTCAAGTTTTATTTGTCACATACACGACTATACAGAGATTGTATAACCAGCAGTGAAATGAGAGTCGGGTCCGCTCCATGGACAGTGCAAATATTGAAAAAACAACACAAGGGAAGTAAACATAAGATAAAATGAATAAAAAATAAGATATAAAGAATAAAGTATAAAATATAAAATATAAAATAATGTGCATGACAGTAAGCTGTAGAATTAAATATTAAGATAAGCATGACTGTACAGAGAGGAATGTGCAAACAGGTTGTACATGGTTGACATGAAGCAGCCAATCACAAAAAATAAAATAAATATAAAAATAAGATAAGATATGTTACAAGACACAGAAAGTGTTGTGTGCAAGTGTGCAAGTGTGCAAATGAGCAAATGACACTGACAGTTATGAGGTAGAGAGTAATGAATGTGTGATTAGTGATTTGAAGTAAGTCAGATGATGTTAGGAGGCTGACTTTGAGTTCAGGAGCCTGATGGCCTGGGGAAGAAACTCCTCCTAAGTCTCTCGGTTTTTGCCATCAGGCAGCGGAAGCGCTTACCAGATGGCAGCATAGTGAAGAGGCAGTTTCCAGGGTGATTTGAGTCCTTGATGATTTTGACAGCTCTGCCTCTGCAGCGTTTGAGGTAGAGTGTCTGCATAGAGGGGAGAGCAGACCCTGAGATACGCTCAGCTAAGCGCACAACTCTCTGCAGGGCCTTGCAATCTTGGCTGGAGCTGTTTCCATACCACACTGAGATGCACTGAGTCAATACACTTTCTATGGTCCCTGCATAGAAAGTTTTCAGGATTGTTGGTGAGACCCTGAATTTCCTCAGCTGTCGCAGATGGTACAGTCTTTGCCTGGCTTTCTTAACCTGTGTTTGGTGTTTCATGGTGATTTTAAAATACTTTCAAAATTATTTGCAACAGTTGATTGAATAGAATAAAGAAATGCTGGATACGCATACCTACACTCAAAATTCAGTCAGGAATCAGGAATATCTGGATCATGAAGACATCCTTATTGGCTATGAAAAATGTAAGCATACTGATAAAAATTGGTGTGATGCTCAGTTGTCCAGGATGACATATTTAATTCTGCACTTCAAGCTGACCAGTGGACCTGTAAACACTATTGTGTGTATACATGATTTTACTTTTTTGTATAAATGTTTTGCTCATCTCATGCTTCTGCTTTATTAAAGATAAGATTCATATTGTGTTGTGGTAAGCGAGTGTCAGATTTTGTCTCTCTGTGTCTCGTGTTTCCCCTCCTCTCGTGCCCATATTTGGTTAGTTCCTGTTCCTGTCTTATATTGTAACCTTTGTTGAAGACATTCTCTGTCGTTGTTCTTCATGATTAAAAATATGTTTGTTATATCCCGGCTTCCTGACTTCCTTGAGGAGACGCACCGTTACAGAAGACAGGACCCCATCCGAAATAGGGAGTCTGCGGCTCATCCAGGCCCGCCGTTCGCGGAAGGTTGTCGCCGCCGTCTGCGGCTCACTCAGATCCGCCGTTCGCGGGAAATCGTCGCTGCCGTCCGTGGCTCAGCCAGGCCCGCCGGTCGTGGGAAATTGATGCCGCCGGCCGAGGCTCCCAAGAGTATGGCAAGCCTGCCTGCAGAGAGGATGGCAAACCCGCTGACGGAGGCTCACGTGCCTTTGGGATTGCTGGTCATCTATGAGGGAATGTCTTGGCCTTCAGTGCCTGCTCCTCGCCAGTGCCCGCTCCTCGCAAGCGCCCTCCTGTGCCCGCTCCTCGCCAGCGCTCTCCTGTGCCCGCTCCTCGTCAGCATTCCCCAGTGCCCGCTTCTCCAGGGCCAGTCCCTCCAGTGCCCGCTTCTCCAGGGCCAGTCCCTCCAGTGCCCGTGCTGACTGAATGCCCCCAGGAATCCACGCTGCCCGAGCGCCCCCAAGAGTCCGTGCTGCCCGAGCGCCCCCAAGAGTCCATGCTTCCCGTACGCCCCCAGGTGTCCGCATTTCCCGTGCGCCCCCAGGTGTCCGCGCTTCCCGTGCGCCCCCAGGTGTCCGCGCTTCCCAAGCGCCCCCAAGAGTCCGTGCTTCCCGAGCGCCCCCAAGAGTCCGCGCTTCCCGAGCGCCCCCAAGAGTCCACGCTTGCCGAGCGCCCCCGATGTAGCCCCTGTTTTCCCCAAGGAAATTTTTTTGGGGGGGTAGTAGGGCTCCTGCCGAAGAGACCGAGGCGGGGGCTGGGGACGCGGTCTCGGAGGCGGTCCCACCATGGCCACCCAAGCTCCCCGATCCGCCATGGCCTCCCAAGCTCCCCGATCCGCCATGGCCACCCGAGCTCCCTGCTCCGCCATGGCCGCCCGGGCTCCCCGATCCGCCATGGCCTCCCGAGCTCCCCGATCCACCATGGCCGCCCGAGCTCCCTGCTCCGCCATGGCCGCCCGAGCTCCCTGCTCCGCCATGGCCTCCCGAGTCCCCTGACCCGCCATGGCTCCCAGAATGGGCGCCGCTCTGGAGGCCGGTAATCCTGCCTCCTGTTCCCTGGAGGCCTCCAGAGTGCCCACTCCCCGTTGGATGGTGTACGGCGCGGGACGCGCCGTTCGGGAGGGGGGAGTAGTGTCAGACTTTGTCTCTCTGTGTCTCGTGTTTCCCCTCCTCTCGTGCCCATATTTGGTTAGTTCCTGTTCCTATCTTATATTGTAACCTTTGTTGAAGACATTCTCTGTTGTTGTTCTTCATGATTAAAAATATGTTTGTTATATCCCGGCTTCCTGACTTCCTTGAGGAGACGCACCATTACAGCGAGCAGGTCCCCTGGCCAATCGGTACTCCATCTATCACAGTGAACTCTGAATTGAAAGATCAGTGCTGACCAGGCAGGTGTAAGAAGTGCCATGCCCTCAATAACTTTTTTTTTTTGCAAAGGCATGACCTTTGTCACTCCTGCTTCACTCATGAGAACAGGAAGAACCAGCATGTAGTTGTCTTTAAATGTTTAGTCTAGTGTACATACATACTATAAGAGTCTATAGTCTGCCCAGACCCAGATTCCACTCCATAATGTATCTTTGATCATGCTCATTTCCCAAAATGGCTTAATTATTATAGAGAAGAAGAAAGTCAACAGTTATGTTGTTTCTGCACCATTTAGGATGATCACATCCTGAGCAAATGGTCATCAATTGTAGAATGGGAATGGGTGTGGGACACCAAGAACCATCTCAGACAAAGGGATGTCAGAACTTCATTAACATACAGACCACAGCTGTTACAACAGGAGCAACTTCATTTACATGAAGGGTAGTAAACTGTAACTGTATAAAAGGTTTCAGCTTAGGATGTATTCCGACTAGGATTAGCTCCTCCATCCCTGTTACTTTGGACCCTCTTCAGTTTGCCTATCGCCCTAATAGATCTACTGATGATGCCATCTAAAGTTTCAAGTTTCAAGTTTTATTTGTCACATACACGACTATACAGAGATTGTATAACCAGCAGTGAAATGTGAGTCGGGTCCGCTCCATGGACAGTGCAAATATTGAAAAATACAACACAAGG
Organism: Schizothorax lantsangensis; assembly: GCA_027422415.1. Taxonomy (NCBI): domain Eukaryota; kingdom Metazoa; phylum Chordata; class Actinopteri; order Cypriniformes; family Cyprinidae; genus Schizothorax; species Schizothorax lantsangensis. The sequence continues at coordinate 20,737,435 of CM049842.1, read as the reverse complement.
GAAGTATACATAAAATAAAATGAATAGAAAATAAGATATAAAGAATAAAATATAAAATATAAGGTATAAAAGAATGTGCATGACAGTATGCTGTAGAATTAAATATTAAGGTAAGCATGACTGTACAGAGAGGAATGTGCAAACAGGTTGAACATGGTTGACATGAAGCAGCCAATCACAAAAAAATAAATATAAAAAATAAGATAAGATATCAAGACACATAAAGTGTTGTGTGCAAATGACACTGTCAGTATGAGGTAGAGAATAATGAGTGTGTGATTAGTGATTATGAAGTAAGTCAGATGATGTTAAGAGGCTGAGTTGAGTTAAGGAGTCTGATGGCCTTGGGGAAGAAACTCCTCCTAAGTCTCTCACATACTCCACTCCTCCCTCACAAACATTGACAGCAGCATTGGGAACTTTGCAAGGCTGCTATTCATAGACTATAGCTCAGCTTTAAACACCATAGTCCCCATCAAGCTGACTTCTAAACACACAGGCCTCGGCCTAAACCCTTCACGACTGAATTCAAGATTTCCTTACCAGCAGAGGAATTTTAGGTGTGCGTCAGGCAGCCTTATCAGTGGCGCACGAGATGCGATGAAGATGTAGGTAGGTGTCATTGCATTTTCATGCTTTTTTTAACTTATCCAGTTGAACCCACTGGATATGTTGTTCATTCAAAATACTGCGGAAAAAGAGAACATTAATGCGGGCAAATGTATCACATGTTCTAGAGGGACATCTATCACTGTTGCACACGCGTCTTGCAAAAGTGAGTCAGATATTTAGAAAGCGATTTAAAATTATTGTAAGTTCAACTTTGAAAAAACATGTCTCAAAACTTTATGGCGGGACGGGTCTCTCCCCATTCCACTGCATCTCGTGTTTTTAAATGAAAAAACGGTTACTCTTTGTGATTGGTTTTCCGTGCTTTGTATTAAACTGTGTATATATATACATGATGCTTTTTTGTTTCTAATTGTTTAAGCAATTTAATTAATTAATTATATATGGTTAAACATTATTTTAAACATTATGCACATTTTTCAAAGATAGTCGTGTTATTTTATGCTTTGAATAACAGTGAATTAGTAATATTTAGCTCGATGCGCCCTCTTGTGGCCTCAGGGGAGAAGCCAAAAGCTTTTTTCCTCTAACTGAAATTATGCCTTTTAAATTCGAATATAATTCGAATTTTGATAATATTTAGGTACAAAATTCGAATTTAGTTTTTCAGCCATTTTGACAGCCCTAGAGCGGACCTGACTCACATTTCACTGCTGGTTATACACACTCTCCCAGCTAACACACGACGTAACAGTTACGTAACGTATTCGTAATTTTTGGTAATTTCGTGACTTACCAACAGACAACGGTACCACAACGTCGTAATTCCATTACCATCCCATTACCAACTCACAACGTCGTCAGTACGTCCTCATAACGTAACAAGATAACCAAAAATGTCCCAGACAGGTCCTCTATTCGTAATAATTTGGTAATTTCATGACTTACTGGCAACGTAACTGCAACGTCACTAGCCCGTAATTTCATTACCAGAACATGTCGCAGGTGTGTGTGCGTTTTTAGTCTGCAACGTCGTACGCCATAATTTAATTAAACTGCATTTCTTTTAAATATTTTATTGCTATGCGGTACGTTTACGAGAAAACATAATTTTACAAAAAGGAACAAATATTTATCCATTTGCTATAAACAATTTTGACTTTTTATCAAATTCATTTCTGGGAGAAAAATCCTCCTTAGAGGGAGACATCCCCGCAAATTTCATAAATGTACAATGAAAAATTAATACAATAAATTTGCTATGTGCAAGATAGGATAAAGACAAAACACACTTTTGGACTTCATGTATCAGACATCTAAAGCTTTCAGAATATTCAACACCCACCTGCAGCAGCTGTCTAGTGCTTTGTAAAAAAGCTCATACTATTTTTAAGTAATTTATGATCATCACAGGTAAGTGTCCATACACTATTGGTCAAAGAATATAAAGGGTTTTTTCCCCATTTGTAAAATGCAGTATTAAGACAAAACAAGTGCATAACTGTCCTTATGTATTATATCTACAAGTGATCACAATTCTATGGTTTTTCAACCCGATTAAACATTTGCACACTGGATTGAGACAATAACCAAATTCAGTTATTGACTACTTTTAAATGTATAGGTATCGGCTTATCACTTATAAACGAAGTTCATTGTATATGCAATAATTTTTAAATTAAGTTTAACTGTTTCATACAGAAATGGTGCATAAGACACAGAAACCACAAACCACAGAAACCCTCTTATTAACATATTTAATTTACCATAGCACATCTAGTTCTTCACACCACAAAACTGAAAGAAAAAAACTCAAAGTATAGTCACTGATTTGTGATATGTAATTCTCAAAATACTAAAATACTACAGCAATAGAGGACTATCAATTAATATGTATTAAAAGGACAGAGGTGAAAAACAGAAAACAAACCCAAATTAATACAAATATTCAAGTTCAAGGGACAATCATGGCCCAAGAATAGAAATGACACACAATTCGAGACCTAACTCATATTAAATTTATGTTTTGATTGCAAATGTAATGTCAATAACGCTGGAATTGCTCTAATCTAATGTGATGCTGGTCTTTGAAATACCGGTACTTGCTTTTTTTGTCCAAAGTTGTGATGCTAGTTTTTGAAACACTGCAAAACAAATTGCACAATTTCAAAACTGTTTTTGTGAACGTTCATAAAATATTGTGCTTCACATGTTCATTCATTTACAGTTTTATTTATTAATTTTTATTTAATTTTTTTAAAATAAAGAATCGAGTTAGATGTATTAATGCCCTCTAAACTGCCCAAGTTTCTCTTGTGGCCCCTTAGGAAAATTAATTGCCGACCCCTGGTCTACATGCAAGCAGGCTTTCTAATGAAATAAGGTGGTTGAGTGTTCATTTAAAAATAAAAAAAAATTAAAAAAAAACCTTAAACTATAAAAGTGCTGCTTTATCCGACGATCACGTGCAGAGTGTCATAGAACTAAATTTAAATAAATTAAATGTATGATTTAATAATAATTTCATTAGATTAAGTTATTTATTTATGTAATGTTCTAATTTTATATGATTATTTATTTAATTCTGCGTGACTGTGACGTGTTTTAACGCGTGCGCCTGAACACTGGAGCGGCGGGAGTTGTCATGGAAACGGAGCTGAACACTGGAGCGGCGGGAGTTGTCATGGAAACGGAGAGGCAACACAACGACTGACAAGCAGGAAGCTCGGTTTCTCGCTGTTGTTTTTACTGTTTTCGGTAAGTTTAGTCCCTAAAATCTCACAAATATTAAATACAACTATTCCTGACACCTCTCTTGCTTGTATTTGACTCGCTTCTGGTGAAATTAGTTCATAGAAATGGTTTAGTGTCTTCTTACAAGTCCGTTAGCATCTTAGCTGTTTTCAGAGGAAGTAAGTTAGGCTAACTCGATAGACTGAGCTCTTTTTGAAAGTTTGGGATTTTAATCACATCGTTATGTGTAGATGATAGGTTTTGACAGTTATGTAAAAGTTTAGCTGGTAATTTTTCAGTGGGTGATTGGAAATAGGCTCATTTATTTAACCTAAACATAATTTACAGCCTACACTGTACGTTAATCGGTGACGTCACTTACATCAGCGGGACAATTAACTAAATCTAGTTCAAACCTATTTTGATCTGTCATGGTAAACAAATATTGATAAAAAAAACTGTTTTGTGATTTCAGAAGAAGAAGAAAAAACACGGCAACATGGGATGCTCCAAGATTTCACAATTTCTGAAGGGAGCCACAGACAGAGAAGGAACACAAGTGAACAGGTGAAGCTTCTTAATTTTAAGAGGGCTTTGACATCCACAAGTAAGAAGTATGAGCAATATTAAGCAAACCTAGAAGCAAATTATGTTTAAAAAAAATATTTTCTGTATATTCTTCTCTCTTTTCTACATTGCACCTGCTCTAGCTTGGTTCCTTGTAATAAACCTGGCTGGCATTGTATACTAAATATTGTTGGCTCTGTGACAAATTGTTTATGTTCCTACATTCATACACGTTGATGGCCTGCACCCCAGACTTAGAGCAGACCTCCTGTCGGACAACATCTCCCAGGCAAAATGAACCATATGGCTAGTAAGCTAACCTCAAACATACACTAATGTTCAAAATTCAGTAAAATACTTTTTGAAAAGAAGTATCTTATGCTCACAAAGGCTGAATTTATTAAAAAAAATGCAGATTTTAAAAAACAGTAATACTGTGAAATATTATTACAAATTAAAATAGCTGTTTTCTGTGTGAATATGTTGTAAAATGTAATTTATTTCTGTGATCAAAGCTGAATTTTCAGCATCATTACAGTCTTCAGAGTCACATGATCCTTCAGAAATTATTCTAATATGCTGATTTGCTGCTCAAGAAACATTTCTGATTATTATCAATGTTGAAAACCGTTGTGCTGCAGAATATTTTTGTGCGTGTGTTTTTATTTTCAGGATTCTGAATAGAAATTTCAAAAGAACAGCATTAGTTGAAACAGAAAACTTTACACTCATTTTTGATCAATTTAATGCATCCTTGATGAATAAAATAAGAATTTCCTTAAAAACAAACAAAAAACTTTACACTGTTACACACAAAAATACTCAGCACAGTTTTTTTTTTTTTTTTAACATTCATATTTGGGTCATTCTACAGAAACATCCACTTTTGGTATGGCAAGATGTCTTAAAATTAGTGCTGTCAAAGTTAACGCGTTAATAACGCGTTAACGCAAATTCATTTTAACGGCATTAATTTTTTTAACGCGCGATTAACGCAGCGCGTATTTCCGGTTTGACCCTGGCCCAACCCGTAGTTGGAGAAATGGAGATGCACAGTGTTGCCAACTTAGCAACATTGCAGACCCCTTTAGCGATCTTTTTCCCTTCAAAAAAGCGCCTAAACCTAGTTTGTGAGAACTAAATAGCCGCGCAAACGCAAGGTATTGCTCTCCCAGCGCGCGCACACACCTCTCTCTCTCTGCGTCTGTTCAGCGCGCACACACCTCTCTCTCTCTGCGTCTGTTCAGCGCGCACACACCTCTCGGTCTCTCTCTCTCTCTGCGTCTGCTCAGCACGCGGCAGAGAGAGTAGCAGCGCTTTAATTCAGTTAAACACAGATATTATGTTGCTTCTCTAATTTTGCATGCAAGTATAGCCGAAATCACAGCACAGCTATTGTCTTTATCTTATGTGTATTTGATTGCAACAGACCACGGTGCGATTATCATGATTTTTTGTGCAGATTAACATCTTGGAAGGGAGAGCTGGTTATGTCTTAATGGGTCGCGTTTCAGTCACTGTTTCATATTCATTCCGTTGTCTGACAACAGAAACAGTCAAATATACCAGTTTTATTGAGAATTTAGCTTCATCAAAATACAGTATGTGGGCACAGATAGGGAAACAAATGTAATAATAAATAATAAATGTACATTCTGCATGTTCAGAAGAAGAGCTGCCCTGTGTGCAAAAATGTAAACAGGTTTGTGTCAGTAAATTGCTCAGTGCAAAGAAAGAGAAGTAATATGAACCTGGTATTTATTTTTTCATGTGTCTAACAGACATGAACAAGTTCTTTGAAAAACATCCATGACCTTTGAAACATGTCTACTCTTCATGCTTTATGTTGACTATGGTTTCAATAATAATAAACATACACTATATTGCCAAAAGTATTGGGTCGCCCCCTTCTAATGAACAGGTTTGACTACTTTAGTAATTTCTATGAGTACAAATCTTAATGTTAAAGCATATAATGATGATATTCGAAGAAATTGTGTGCTTCTAATATTATTGCAACAGTTTGGACTCTTTTCTATTCTAACATGACAATGCCTCTGTGTATAAGACAAGGTTCAAAAAGAAAATGATTGATTCAGTCAGTGTGGAAGAACTTGACTGGTCTGCAGAAAACCAAGTCCTAATCCCAGTTTAACACCTCTGGTGTGACTGTAAATGCAGAACTTGAGCCAAAAACTCATCACCAAACACCAATGACATGTACATACACTATATAGACAAAAGTATTGGCACCCCCTTCTTTAGAACAGAAAAATGCACTTCCAAATCTGTGGCAACAACGATGGGAACATAATTCATGTATTTAAAAATTGTATTTCCATCTCTGTTGCAACAGTTTTGGAAGTGTCTAAAATGACTGAACCCATATGTACAAGTCATTGGTGTTTGGTGATGAGTTTTTGGCTCAAGGTCTGCATTTATAGTATAGTAAATAAATAGGCAATATAGTGTACATTTGCATAAAGCATCCATATTTGTCCATGCCCATGTTGATTAGAGTATTAAACATTTGAAAAGGATTGATTTAAGGTTCATTTGAACAAATACAAATGTGTGATTAATTGCGATTAATCGTGAGTTAACTCATGACAATCATGTGATTAATCGCGATTAATTTTTTTAATCGATTGACAGCCCTACTTAAAATGTATTTCTTTTTTTAACATTTAAACTTAGACCACATTATTAGATTACCTTTTGACTTTATGAATACACATAAATGACAGCTAAATTATATTTTATATTTTTTGTGCATTTATTTAAAGACCACATTTAAAAAAAAATGTTGTCACTGGTGTTACCTTCTTTAACAATTTTAGAGTTTTTTTATGAAATATTATTTCTCGATTTTTTTTCAGCACATGTAGTCAGAGTTACAGAAAAACAATGATAATGTGACAAATAAGGAGATTAAGTTTTATTTATTTTAATCAGGTTTCTTAAAAGTGTGATTGAATGATGTTAGTACATTTGCGCAACCATGTATTTGAAAGTGAAAAAAAAGTGAAAGTGACGTGACATACGGCCAAGTATGGTGACCCATACTCGGAATTTGTGCTCTGCATTTAACCCATCCAAAGTGCACACACACAGCAGTGAACACACACACACACACACACACACACACACACACACACACACACCCGGAGCAGTGGGCAGCTATTTATGCTGGGGAGCAGTTGGGGGTTCGGTGCCTTGCTCAAAGGCACCTCAGTCGTGGTATTGAGGGTGGAAGTACATTCACTCCCCCACCTACAATCCCTGCCGGCCTGAGACTCGAACTCGCAACCTTTGGATTACGAGTCCCACTCTCTAACCATTAGGCCACAACTTCCCCTATTTGCTATAACAATGAAAATATTCAGGAAAAACCCCCCGTTATAAACAAGTAATGATGCAATCCTTTAAATCTTAACTCTTGAGTGAAGCAGAATTCAATGGATGTAAAATTATTATCATGCCACATGTGACACATTTTATATAATGTGACAGAAAAAAAAAACACGGTAACACCAGTGACATACATTAGACCAAAGATCCTTATTCTTCAGCTATAATTAATAGATGAGACTAAATTATTACATTCGGCATACATTTGGCAATTAGTGAAAGCAGTTAGTAAAAGAACAAATGTAAACTGATCTTCACTGGTGTTACCCATAAAGAAGGTAACACCAGTGACAGATTTCATGAAAAATGCATTTTTCAAAATGTCTGCTGCAAGGTATCAAACCACTTATTGTCAATCATGGTATACTCACTCACTAAATTAAGGAGTTTAATCCATTTGTATTCTAGTTTTTTACAATTCCCTAGCAGTAAAGTAGGTCATACAAGTGACTTCAACTAAAAGCTTCATATGAAATCATGAGATAAATGAGAAAATTTCTGATAACTGAAAAAGATACAGTGGACTTATCATGGGCCTTTCTTCATAGATCTTCAGGAAATAGGAAGAAGGAAGTCAAGTGATGTCATCAGTGTGATTTTTATTTCAAAATAAATGATTTTTGTTAAACAGTAACACCATGACACAACTCCAAATTACATTTTAACATATTCACACAGAAAACATCTCATAACCTTGCACTTCAGTTATATGTGATGAAATAAATAGTCTTTTGTCTGAAATAATACAAACAGCAGCTATTCTAATCTTTCTCCTTTTGGTTTCCTGTTTATATCTCGGGATGTCCATCCCATGGTTACTAGAGATTACACCAGTTCCAGTTGGGTCCAGCCTGGCGTGTGAAGACTTCAGAAGACGCCAACACTCACTTCAGATGATGGCAACTAGATGAACATACAAAGCTGCCAAATAATCCTTATATTGTAATCATTGCCCTAAAAGGTAAGTTTGCAGATTTTCAACCAGCTTTGTATTGTTACAGTGTTGGTAATATACAGTATGTAAATGAACAAGGTTTACCTGTTGTCTGAATTACTTGTATAGAGATTTCACCATTTGTGACCTGTGCTGGCAAAATGAGTCAAAATGAACAAATTTTCAAAAATGAGTCACTTTTTTTATTATTACATTCTCCAATAAAAGACCTTCAAAATGATATGAGTTGTTAGAATCGGACGAAAAATGACAGCTACTCCCGTTTGAAGTTGATAAAGTCAGCAAAGACCATTTTGAGAAAAACTGATTTAAAGTTTTCTAAAGGTTCCAAAGCAAAATCACCAGCAACATTAATTCTTTCCACCCAATTCTTTTCTTAATAATCATTATTAGATTAATAATCACAATTTAGCAATTTTTTTATTCTATCTTTGTTGTTATTAATATGAACCAATGCAAAAAAAAACAATGCTATATATATATATATATACAGGAAAGAAACAATTAATGTAGGGCTGCCACTAACGACTATTTTTATTTCGATTAATCTATCGGCTAATTTGTCGATTAATCTAAACGATTAATTTCCCACAAAAAAATCAACAATTTTCCTTAAGAATATTTTATTAAACCAAATTAAATCCAAATTTCTATGAAATCCTATTTTAAAGCAAAAGTAAAGTGCAACATAGAGTGCAAGAAGCATGTGTCCATCTCATCTCAGTCCAAATCACAGAAATCAGTTCAGTATTATAGTGTAAGAATGACAACATATCCACGTGTTCTAGTCTAATAATAACATTATAATCAGTATTTTAAATGAAGGAGTATTTACCAGAAATGTTATTTACCAGAATTTATTTAGGAGAAAAATGTAAATGTGCAGTATATCTAAAAAAAAAATAATGAATGGAACCATTAAAATGGAATCCAGAAAATAATGGAAAATAGAATTTGGTACAGATAAAACTGTAAAACTCAATTAATTAGACAGGCTTTTTGATTAATAAAATTTAATTTAACCATTAAAACAAAGTATAGAAAAATTAAAATGGAAAAAAATGAATTTGGAAATAAAACGGATTTCATGGGGCCCTATAATTATAATATTTTTTTTGTGGTTATAAAAATAGATGTAAGTGAACAATAGCTTTTAAAATGACTTAAAATACATATATAATAGCAATGATGCAATAATAACTAGTTCAAATAAAGTATCAAAAGCAAGAAATCATATGGTTTTATTGAACAAAACTGTTAAAATACATAATGTATTATAAACAATAGAGCTAATGTAGATTACGCATAACAACAAAGGTCTGCAGGGGGCGCCGACAGCCTGATGATTATTATTAAACATTACTGCGCGATCTAATCCTTGTTTAATATTGACCAAGCACCATTTAATTCAAATGTCCACTTAATCTTTAATATGTGGCCATTTCTTTAGGACAGAAATGCTATAGCCACTGTAATTAAATGAATATGTGGACATCAAAACGTGTAAACTCAGAGTGAGGGTTTGAGCTTTTATTTTGAAATTGCGATATATTCTCCTGGGTTTGCACAGGTTTATAAATTATTTACTTTACAAATCTAATGAAATGGCGCACGTTGCGTTCCCAGATGCAGAGCAGAGACGGAGTTTGAGATGCTCCACACATGTAAATGATTAGTTTCTGTGTAACTACTGTGAACGGAGCCGCTGTGTGACGCACATACTTAACCTACACGCATGTAAATAATTAAAGCGCATATACTGTGTTAGAACTGCATCGCATATAAATATTTAATTAAATCATAGCGTTTGTGAATTCACAATTATGCTTAATTATGCATAATGCATTTATGCAATTATGCATTATGGATTCTAGTCTGTGAAATGCGGCACTTCCGGTATTTTGCCGATTAGTCGACACGAGCAAAATGACCAAAAGTCGATGATTTTTCAAAATCTACTAGTCGACTAAAATCGACAAATTGCGACAGCTCTAAAGTAATGTATTACTTTTTTAATTTTACATCTAAACAAAAGCATTCAAGTAAGTAAAACAAATAATCAAATGTAAAAATCACTTTAGTGTGTTCATTATGAATAAATTGATTACAAAAGCAGTTCAATCAAGAGCAGCGAGTGATTCCCTCTTTTCTTTTATTATTAGATTAACATTGAGACAGATGGCCAATATATTAGACCTACTGTACTGCACGGATCTAATATAATGTCACATCTGATGTTTTTACCCAACATTTCCTCAAACGTTCACTTAAGACATAACAGATTATGTTTGCGTGAACACTTAAATACTGTAATTCTGTGTATATTTATTGGGATCGCACACCGTCAGAAGCGCCGTTATGCGTTCGCTTCGGATGGCAGTCAGTGCGAGAAGCGAGCGGAGGAAAGGTACTCCTCTCAGAAAACATGCAAATAAAGATATATTTAGATGTTTAAATACTATTTGGAGCATTGGGATCGCTAGAAGAGGGCTTAATGAACTCATTTTTGTGAAAAACCGACTAAAATCAACATCTTTCACTTCTTTTGCCTGTAACTCGAAATTAGCTCATGTGCATTCCGACTCATTTTGCCAGCACTGGTCACATTTATTTGTAAGCAAAACTGTGCCAGATGATGAAAAAGGTTAGGGGGTGATTGTATGTCTCATTTCTTTGTCCTGTGTACTATAACTTTTGAACAGGAACTAATACTCCTTTGACTTGTTTGAGAAGATTTAGATGGAGGGTTTAGCTGTGTTTCTCCCTTCTCCCTATTTTATTCGTTTTTTTTATATACTACTACTATTAAATTATTAATCAGTTTGGAAATCTTTTTACCACATTTACTGAAGATCCCTTTGGGACTGAGTATGTATTTATGATGCAAATGTAAATGACTGTAAATGAACCTAAAATGCTGTTACATGCCTTTCTCATAAGGTTAGCAATGTTCTTTATTATAACAATAATATTATTTAGCGAAGTTATTAATGAGATCATTTAAAAAAAGCAATATAGTGACTTCATTAAATGACCCACTATGAAAATACTGTTTTATCAATGTACTTTTAGGGAGGAACTTGTCAACAAATCTACCTCACAGCGCATCAATGAAAGCAGTTTGACAATTACAGATGGGTGTGTTGAATCAGAGTTAGATCTGAATTCTGCAGGTGGGTAGATCTCCAGGAACAGGATCGGGCAGTCCTGTTATATTGGTTATGTATGATGGATTTTGAACTGTACTATTTTTATTTCAGGTTTTCTGGGATCCCAGTTGAAGACATCAGTACATCAGAAGTTGGCCTGGACAGCTGTATCTACAGTACACCACACTGACCTCTCTGCTTTTGCATAGATGGCTGACTACTACCATGTTCTATGGTATTATTAGTATTATGTTCTAAGGTATTATTATAGCAAAACTGAGCACCTGTGACAGTGGAATTTGTAGTTGTAAAGAATAGTCACACTTGCGTATTACAGGTGGTAAATTTAAAGTCACAGAGAAAAGGTTTTTTTTTTTTGGAGTTCCAAATGTTGTTTTTTTTTACTCTTTCTTTCTAACAAACACAACACAACAGTTGCATCATTTAAAATTCTGAGGTGATATAATTTTAATGTGTACTGTTTTCAAAAACAAAATAAATAAACTGGATTTGCCTAATTTTGAGTATGCGTCCATCATTCATAAAATATCTTGTCTTTTTTGGGCAAATGAGGACACAAACTGTCCGCCCTGATAATGACCAACTATGTACCAGCACACGACGTTGTCACAACATCGTGATTACCAACTGGCAACGTCACGAAGTTACGTTGTAGCAACGTATCCGGGAATTTCACTTTTCCAGTTGTCACAACGTAACTAGTTACGTTGCCACAACGAAAGTTTGGTCGTCAAATTACGTTGCAGTTACGTAACAATCACGTATTATGGTTAGCTGGGCTGTATAGACGTGTATGTGACAAATAAACCTTGAACCTTGACTCAATTGAGCCCAAGGTACTACATGTACTTTGTTACTGCTATGCTGCAATAAACATCTTCATCAAGATATTCAACGTCCTCATCATTTTTTCTTACAGTACATACAAAAAAATTAAAAATTAATAGAAATGTCAGGCTTATGACCCTACAGTGCTGCCCCGGGTCTATCCAAATCCACATGCCATCCAGCCTGGTTTCCATCTGCACCAGTTTATGATCCAAAGCACTAAAGAATCCTCTCCTAAAGTGCCTTATTAGTCTCCTTTACCAGCCACACTTGTGCTGTGTCAATGAGAACCACTGTTTGTATGAGATTCTTTACCAAAGTTATGATCATTATGTTCAAGTACTTAAGACTGTAACAAGTCTGAACAAATATGAATGAAAATAAAAGAGGATTGCTCCACTGTGCTACAGTAATGGATTAAAATTCTCACAAATAATCTCAAGAGAAACTACTACATCACAAATCACTAGACAACAAATACCTTAACCCCCTGCTTAAATCTTTCTCTCACATGTTAAGTCCAAGTTTTAAAATAAACTTGAAACTCTCAAACATCTTAATATCAAAACCCAAAACGTCTTACATTTTACTAGGTGGGGATGTGTCGCTTTAGGTAAATTCAAATGAGAATTTGAACAAATATCTCCACCTTCAACTCCACTGCACACAAAGGAAAGTTTTAAGTTACTGTGTGTTCTCCAACAAACCCCTAGAGGACAGCAGAGACCAGCGTAACTCGTTCACACACGCGCGACTGATGGAAGACACAGAGAGTTTGTGCAGCCGCTGGGTGGCAGATAAGTTTTCATAACTGAACCAGTACTGTAGATCCAGATAAATGTGCAAGTGAAATTACAAAAATCCTCTATAGCCTAATACTGATCCTTGTGCCAACAAAGGTGCTACTGAAGCGGCATATACTATGGAAAAGAGAATTTACATAACGTTTAACACAAACCATTAAACAGGTATTATAGAAACAACATATGAAATTAAGAATATAGAAAAATGAAAATGTGGGGAGAGGATACTGAGTGAGTTGGCCTAATATCTGGGGGAAAAAATACTGAAAAGAAGGTTCCTACAAATACTCAGTTCAAGTGACATAGCCTTTATTATGATTTAAAAACTGGTACCAATTGGCATCAAATCACCATCTTTATCCAAATGTAATATGGCAGCATGCCATGAGCAATGATGTATTCAGATGCAAACGGTAAAACAATATTTTGACTAAAATCAATTGTATTGTTTGAGAGCTAATATGTTGGGGAAAAGCAATAAAGCTGTTCCTGTTGTGCATATATACAGTATACCCACTGAGTAACCAGAGCCCAAATTCACTTAACAATCTATAACATGTTACTGTATAACCAAACTGTTCAAATATTAATGTTGGGCTCTACGTAAACGTGTGAAAAAATGTCTAGACTTCCACGTATTCTTTTAATACACTGCTCAGCTGTTCTCTGTTATTTCTCTCCCGGTCAAAGAACTGCACAAAAAGCGGAAGGGGGACGGATAGCAGCCGTGCGCATGCGCACTAACTTGTTTTTCACAAGAGAAGCGCTTAAAGTGAGCCGGTGGCGAAATCTCGCTGTCTTTCATTGCAGACCATCAAGCCTTCGCCGAGACGCGATAACAGCATCTTTTGCTGTTATTCAGCTCTCGCATCTCAATGACACTACCCAGTGTTAACTCTCGCTTTTTTCATAAGAGATTATTTTCATAGACTTTGCCTTGTGATTTTGTTTTGGCTACAGAACTTTGTACATTTTATTTTCTTGCCACCATGGTGCTAGGAAAGGTGAAGAGCTTCATTGTAAGCTACGACTGTCTAAATGACAGCAATGTCCCTGTTTTCTCCAGCGGGGACTCCGTCTCAGGGAGAGTTATTATTGAAGTCACCGGGGAGATTCGTGTGAAGTCTATGGCAAGCCGTTTTGACATTTATTTCTTCTCAGGATATGTATTTTTGATATCAACAATTTAATTTTCACTAGTTAAAATGTTCATTCTTGATATCAGGAATTGTATTTCTACTAGTAACAATTGTAATTTTTGATATCAGCAATACATTTCCACTAGTAACAATGTTAATTCTTGATATCAACAACTACATTTTCACTAGTTAAAATGCCAATTATTGATATCAACAATTACATTTCTACTAGTAAAAACTATCATTTTTGATATCAAGAATTTATATCATGGGAATAGCAATAGGCAAGCCGTTTTGACTTTTATTCCTTCTCAGGATATGACTTCTTGATATCAACAATTCCATTTTCACTAGTTAAAATGTTAATTCTTGATATCAGGAATTATATTTCTACTAGTAACAATTGCAATTTTTGATATCAACAATTATATTTCCACTAGTAACAATGTTAATTCTTGATATCAACAATTACATTTTCACTAGTTAAAATGCCAATTATTGAGATCAACAATTACATTTCTACTAGTAAAAACTATAATTTTTGATATCAAGAATTGTATTTTCACTAGTTAAATGTCACCATAGGCTTCCATTCAAAATCAATTGTTGATATCAACAATTAAGTTCTTGATATCAACAATTAAATTGTTGATATCAACAACTTAGTTCTTGATATCAACAACTTAGTTCTTGATATCAACAACTTAATTGTTGATATCAACAACTTAATTGTTGATATCAACAACTTAATTGTTGATATCAACAATTTAATTGTTGATATCAACAACTTAGTTCTTGATATCAACAATTAAGTTGTTGATATCAACAATTAAGTTGTTGATATCAAGAACTAAGTTGTTGATATCAACAATTACCTTCCTATATTGTTGATATCAACAACTTAGTTGTTGATATCAACAACTTAATTGTTGATATCAAGAACTAAGTTGTTGATATCAACAATTAAATTGTTGATATCAACAATTAAGTTGTTGATATCAAGAAATGCCATTTTTACTAGTAAGAATAGCTATGGTAATGAGATCATGAATATTAATGAGGTCTTCCATCTTTTTAGCCTCAGCACTAGCCAAAGATGGCGGAAGGAAGAACATCCATGCACAGAAGCTCCTTTTTATTTATTTGTTTTGTCAATGAAACATGAAAATTATATTATGGCTGGATTTATTTATTTATTTTTGTTCATTAAAAAAAAAAGTAATTTTATTAATTTTTCTTTTTATTTGCTACCAATTCCTCGGATAGCCTATTAAAGGAAAAATTATCAAGGCATAGGCTACATCATATAAAAAATAAAACCAAAATGAATAATATAGAAAAATAACTTTGTCGCTTTTTCAAATGTTTATTTTTTGTTTCATTACACTTTCTTCTAATACATCAAATAAAAAATACAACCAAAACGTAAAATAAAACGGATAATAATGCGTCATAGAACGTTTCTCTTTGTTTATAGGCGGTGCATTTTTTTTTTTTTTTACTGTATGCTACATTAGGATGTATTATTATGTACACCGACATGTTTGATGAGCCGACATAAGGGCCTTTCGCACCTCTTTAGTTCCAGAAATAAAAGTATAGCTATATATTTATACAGGGTCGGCGCCAGAGAATGTTGAACGGTGCTGAGGGGGTGCTAGATCAATGACGGGGGAGCTGGGCAATTAATAGTAAATATGACCAAAACAGGTTGTTATTATTATTATTTTTATATGAATAATAAAATCACTATATAGGCGCATTTCAAATGTTTATGAGGAATGTGGGAGTATTATCGCTCTTAGACTATCTGCATGGGGGTGCGCACGCAATTATTTTTATGTATTTATTTTTTCCTGCGGAAAGAGCTTATACTCCTGTCATTTTTGGATGTGCTTTCTGTCGTATCATGCAGTCTCATGAATGGAGCGCATCACAACAATGAACCAGATCACAGACATAAGAAAGAAATCTGCAGAAAGCTTGAAAACCAATTATAATAAAAAAAAAAAATAATCTTCTCTGATTATGTAGTCCATATAGGTGCATTTCTCTATTAAAGGCACGTCCACTGTGGAGATGGCGAGCCTGAGAAAGCACTAGTTTATTAATAAATAATTAAAATGTATTTTTCCCCGATGCATTCATAATCATTACTTTAGCCGGTGGCAAGCGTTATGCGTGCGTTTGAGCGCGGAATAATACGCCTAAATGCCTAAATAATAGGCATAAATAATAACCTAAATGGTTATTATACTATCAATTTAATATAAACGTGCGAATAGTTGGGCAGGCCAACAGTAGGCTACTACTTGGCACAAGGAACCGATCCATTTTTTAAATAAAATGCTGACATTACGTGCGACTGCAAATCACGTTATTGCATTGCAGTATTTATGCATGTGTTTAATGAGTCAAATGTTTTTATTTTATTTCATTTTTTATGGGGGTGCTTTGGTTTTTCTTGGGGGTGCTGGAGCACCTGCTAGCCCCTTCCTAGCGCCGCCCATGTGCCTATACAGGGCTCGAATTGAGGGGGGGGGGGGGGGGGGGGGGGGGTGTGCGGGGGATGGCATCCCCTGGTGAAAAAAAAGAACAAAAACCACCATCCCCCCTAACCACCCCCCCTTGGATTATTAATTTTGTGTAGGCTATTACGTAAAAATGATCATGCACATTACATGTTAAAATTATCTACTTACGATCATTTAAGAAACTAAATAACGGCGATTGGCCAAGCTGCGCACAAGCGGAAGCAATTGTTTTCCTTATTTTTAGCGCAAAATGGTTCAAACGCAACTTTTGAAGTTTTTTAAAATAAGACAACTGAAGGTTTGATTTTAGACATTCTCCTGACATAATGTAGGGACTGAGAGACGATAGGAGAGCTGACATTATCCAACTAGAGAAGAAAAAAACATCTTGAGAGTCCAAAAGCATTCACTGCGCGATGAAGCCCGTTAGAATAAAGTATGTGGAAACTATCCAAAATTCTGCTCATTTGAAAGCTATGAAAACTGTATCTCTGTATTCATCCTTTGTGTCTTCTTAAGATGTAATTTTATTACATTATTTTTTTGTTAACCCTGGCAAGTCTGAGTGTATATTCTGGAATTTTTATTTATTTATTTTTATTTTGTCTTTGTGTATAATTGTAACTGTACTGTCGTAATGCTTGTACTGTTTAATAATAATAAAAAAGCCCATTAGAATACAGTTAGAATGCCCTTATAATTCCAGCAATGAAACAAAAAATACCCAGCTATGAGATTTTACGTTTTTATATTCATTGCACAAACAATGTACTTTTCTGTATATCTGCACGTTCGTGAGGCCGCGAGCACAAATGTGGTATTAATTTTATACAACAGCACAGAGCAACAAGGTTTCATTCCGTGAATGAATCAGTTTTTAAACGAATCGAGTGAGCCAGTGATTCAACGGTCCATTCAGATGGTCTCACTTGTTTCGTTTCTAATTGAATCAGCCGTTTTGAACGAATCGTTTGATTTGAATGATTCAGTGAGTCATTTATTGAAACAGGGACTTTCTGCCACCTACTGGCGGTTTCATTGTCATATTTATTTATCCATGACAGACATAAACCAGCCAAGGTGCCAGCACAACAACACATTCAGCAAAATATTGTTTAATGATCATTATTGACCAAAATTCTCTATTTCAGGCCCAGAAGGAATTTTATTTTATATAAATAATAGTTCATTAATAAGGTTATTTTTTCATGAAATAGAAACCTTTTTAAAAATGAGACCAATTTTGTAATCATTGTGTAAAATTAGCCACAGGATCATCACAACTAATTTTGTACTTAATATACTAAAAATTAGTCTTTAGTACTTCTTAAGGTAAACTTAAGATCGACTGTGCTATTTTGAGACACCATAAATATGAACTAAAATGCACTTTTAACATAGGCTACTACAATCTTGCCCATCTGGTTAATTGCTTATTAATATTATTATTATTATGCTATTTTGTTATTGGGCTATATTGTTGTTGTTGTTTCACTTTGTAACAATAAATGTGTTTAGAGACTATGTTATCTTAAAAGAGATAAATAAAATGGTGTCTTCATAGTACAGCGCTATTTAGCCTAATCATGTCTGGAAACTTGACAAGTGTGTTTTATTGGGATAAATGTAAAAAAAAAACACGTATGATCTATGAGCATTTCACACATTGCTATGCACACTAATAATACGCTACACTACAGTTATACACATGTATTGCATTATATTCAATAAAACGGGGAAAAAGATGGCTTACAAGATTCCTTATCCTTATCTAGTGGATCAAATTAATATCACATCTTCCAGTTGAAATGGCTGATAGTTTAGAATTTGATTTAGGCAACGGCTATTTGAATTCAGTGAATACAATGAATTCTATTTACACTAAGTGAACAAAGCATATTTTGTTAGCAATAGATTCTATTTAATAATGGGAACATTTTCTTGCAGTAATACTAATTTGATGCTGTTTATACTACTTATTGCAAGTAGTGGGTGATATCTGCACCTCAGTATTGTAGTAGGCTACATTAGCCAATAAAACAGTATACAATAACGTATTGAGTGTAAATTATAAATTTTATTACAATTATTAACTGGATGCCGCCCCTACAACTTACCCTAACCATAACCAATAACAACGTCATTTTCCAGTATTCGATTATTTCCTTAATTTAAAAATAAATATTTTTTAATGCCTTTCCTATGTGATACGGGATGTGAAAAGAGAGTAGCGAGAGGTCGGTAAAAGGCGGAATCGAACACGGGTCAAACGCGTCAAAAATCATCTGCTGCGTGCTCTACCTACTGAGCCACTGAAACTGACGGCGATCAGTGGTGTTATACAAGTTTTATTCTGCTTCATGTTGGTAGGCGGAGTTCTTGTAAGCAGCTTCTGCCTCAATGACAACTAAACAATTATTAAAAGTAGCCTACAGCAGCGTTTTATTTTCACGAGAGGGCAATTGAATGTGCCGTTCTCTTTTGGGCTCTGTACCTGTCGTCTATACGCCATAAACATTCATAAAGAGCGGCACTCGTCATTAAATTATGCACATATCCAAAAAGGAATTTTTGATATCAAGAATTATATTTCCACTAGTAACAATGTTAATTCTTGATATCAACAATTACATTTTCACTAGTTAAAATGCCAATTATTGATATCAACAATTACATTTCTACTAGTAAAAACTATCATTTTTGATATCAAGAATTGTATTTTCACTAGTTAAATGTCACCATAGGCTTCCATTCAAAATCAATTGTTGATATCAACAACTTAGTTTTTGATATCAACAACTTAGTTCTTGATATCAACAACTTAATTGTTGATATCAACAACTTAGTTCTTGATATCAACAACTTAGTTCTTGATATCAAGAATTCCTTTTTGGATATGTGCATAGTAATGACTTCCTTTTTGGATATGTGCATAATTTAATGACGAGTGCCGCTCTTTATGAATGTTTATGGCGTATAGACGACAGGTACAGAGCCCAAAAGAGAACGGCACATTCGATTGTCCTCTCGTGAAAATAAAACGCTGCTGTAGGCTACTTTTAATAATTGTTTAGTTGTCATTGAGGCAGAAGCTGCTTACAAGAACTCCGCCTACCAACATGAAGCAGAATAAAACTTGTATAACACCACTGATCGCCGTCAGTTTCAGTGGCTCAGTAGGTAGAGCACGCAGCAGATGATTTTTTGACGCGTTTGACCCGTGTTCGATTCCGCCTTTTACCGACCTCTCGCTACTCTCTTTTCACATAATATGTATTCATCCTTTGTGTCTTCTTAAGATGTAATTTTATTACCTTATTTTTTTGTTAACCCTGGCAAATCTGAGTGTATATTCTGGAATTTTTATTATTATTGTTTTTTATTTTATTTTGTCTTTGTGTATAATTGTAACTGTACTGTCGTAATGTTTGTACTGTTTAATAATAACAAAAAAGCCCATTAGAATACAGTTAGAATGCCCTTATAATTCCAGCAATGAAACAAAAAATACCCAGCTATGAGATTTTACGTTTTTATATTCATTGCACAAGCAATCTTTTTCATGAAATAGAAACCTTTTTAAAATGAGACCGATTTTGTAATCATTGTGTAAAATTAGCCACAGGATCATCACAACTAATTTTGTACTTAATATACTAAAAACGAGTCTTTAGTACCTCTTAAGGTAAACTTAAGATCGACTGTGCTATTTTGAGACACCATAAATATGAACTAAAATGCACTTTTAACATAGGCTACTATCTCTGTGTTTAAAAAAATGTATTTAGTTACCACTTGTAGCACACTTGAACACAGTGCACTACAGCATACTGTCATACACATTCTTTTATACTTTATATTTTATATTCTGTGCTTTGTATCTTATTTTTTATTTATTTTATTTCATGTATACTTCCCTTGTGTTGTATTCTACAATATTTGCACTGTCCATGGAGCGTTTTCACCTGACACACATTTCACTGCTGGTTATACAATCTCTGTATAGTCGTGTATGTGACAAATACAACTTGAACTTGAACTTGATGCCGCCCCTACAACTAACCCTAACCATACCCAATAATAAGTCAAGTCAAAGTCAAAAGTCAAAGTCAGCTTTATTGTCAATTCTACCACATGTACCGTACATACATACAGAGAATTGAAATTGCGTTACTCTCTTACTCCCTGGTGCATACAGATAACACTAAACACAAACAGTAGAACGCAAAAATATACAAATAAGGACATGTAGGAAAAAATAAAAATAATAATAATAATAAAAAAATAGATAAAGTGGCATAAGGCACATGGTAAATAACGTCCATTTCCAGTATTCGATTATTTCCTTAATTATTATTTTTTTAAAATACCTTTCCTATGTGATACGGGATGTGAAAAGAGAGTAGCGAGAGGTCGGTAAAAGGCGGAATCGAACACGGGTCAAACGCGTCAAAAATCATCTGCTGCGTGCTCTACCTACTGAGCCACTGAAACTGACGGCGACCTGCGGTTTTATACAAGTTTTATTCTGCGACATGTTGGTAGGCGGAGTTCTTGTATGCAGCTTCTGCCTCAATGAAAACTAAACAATTATTAAAAGTAACCTACAGCAGCGTTTTATTTTCACGAGAGGGCAATTGAATGTGCCGTTCTCTTTTGGGCTCTGTACCTGTCGTCTATACGCCATAAACATTCATAAAGAGCGGCACTCGTCGTTAAATTATGCACATATCCAAAAAGGAAGTCATTACTATGCACATATCCAAAAAGGAATTCTTGATATCAACAATTAAGTTCTTGATATCAACAATTAAGTTGTTGATATCAAGAACTACGTTGTTGATATCAAGAATTACGTTGTTGATATCAAGAACTAAGTTCTTGATATCAACAATTTAAACAATAAATGTTAAAAGGGCGACAAAACTGTTACAGATATCAACAGCTTAATTGTTGATATCAACAACTTAGTTCTTGATATCAACAATTTAATTGTTGATATCAACAACTTAGTTCTTGATATCAAGAATTAAGTTGTTGATATCAAGAACTAAGTTGTTGATATCAACAATTAATTGTCACTAGTTAAAATGTTAATTGTTGATATCAACAATTAAGTTGTTGATATCAAGAATTAAAGTTGTTGATATCAAAAACTAAGTTGTTGATATCAACAATTGGGAAGGTAATTGTTGATATCAACAACTTAGTTCTTGATATCAACAACTTAATTGTTGATATCAAGAACTAAGTTGTTGATATCAACAATTAAATTGTTGATATCAACAATTAAGTTGTTGATATCAAGAACTAAGTTGTTGATATCAAGAACTAAGTTGTTGATATCAAGAACTAAGTTGTTGATATCAAGAACTAAGTTTTTGATATCAAGAACTAAGTTGTTGATATCAAGAACTAAGTTGTTGATATCAAAAACTAAGTTGTTGATATCAACAATTGATTTTGAATGGCAGCCTATGGTGACATTTAACTAGTGAAAATACAATTCTTGATATCAAAAATGATAGTTTTTACTAGTAGAAATGTAATTGTTGATATCAATAATTGGCATTTTAACTAGTGAAAATGTAATTGTTGATATCAAGAATTAGCATTGTTACTAGTGGAAATATAATTGTTGATATCAAAAATTGCAATTGTTACTAGTAGAAATACAATTCCTGATATCAAGAATTAACATTTTAACTAGTGAAAATTAAGTTGTTGATATCAAAAATACATATCCTGAGAAGAAATAAATGTCAAAACGGCTTGCCATATGAAGTCACTTAAAATACATGCAAAAGGATTCGCAAAAGTTCGTTGGACAGAATCACGAAATGCTGGATCCAACACTGCCTACACTC
This sequence comes from Schizothorax lantsangensis, assembly GCA_027422415.1. Taxonomy (NCBI): domain Eukaryota; kingdom Metazoa; phylum Chordata; class Actinopteri; order Cypriniformes; family Cyprinidae; genus Schizothorax; species Schizothorax lantsangensis. The sequence goes on along the minus strand of CM049842.1, from coordinate 20,714,858 downwards.
AAAATTACACAGAAGAAGTGGAATATCTGAATCATAGAGACATCCTTATTGGCCATGAAAGAGGTAAGCATACAGATCAAACATGCTCTCGTTCTAGATTTGTTGAGAAAAGAGCAGTTGAATGTACTGGTGGGATGCTCAGTGGTCCAGGATGACATACTTTGGATGCTGCACAGTACTTGTTGACCGGTGGACCTGTAGACACTAATGTGTGCATGCATATATCTTTCTTTTCCTTTTTGTTCTATTGTATTTATGTATTAATTTGTTCAAATCGATTGGCTTAATCAAACCCAAAAATAAACCATACACATGGAAGCATTACATGACAGACTCATCATTCATTCGAAATAATGATTGGCAATAGACGTGGATGCCGCATTTTCACTATTCCGTTTAAATCACATAAATGCGTGATATTCTGCACATTTGTTTCTATTCTGACTATACTTCAGGATTCTTTCAGGTGTCAGTGAAGTAGCTTGAATGAATGGTGACCGCGCAGTTTGCTCATCTCATGCTACAGCCTTATTAAAATCAAGATTCGTTTCTGTGTTCTATCTATATATTTATTTCGGAAAAACTACGTCCATGAATTCTATATAAGATCACGTATTAAAAACAGTAATGACAGATCTTTCGGCATAATGTCTTAAGTTTCCACCCATTGTTCGAAGCGGTTCAATCCTGTTTTGATGCAGTGTCTAGCCGTTCTTGTCTCTGATTGGTGGAGGGGTCAACGTGTCTTCTATGACATCATGCTTTTGCGGAAAGTGAGAAAAACAGCAGCAACTTTGCACCATGGCTGTAGTATGCAACCTATGCACATGCTTTAGCTAAATTTAAATGCATTCAGTTGTCCAATATTCAGTTGTTAAGGCTGACTGACAACCTCTTTGTTTTTTTGTTTGTTTTTTTCATAGACTGTTTGACTCTTCACACTTGAAATTGTTAACTCATGGCCTTTCTAAAATTCTGAGTAAATATATTCGTGGGTTATCTCGTTTCGCACTGTACAAACCCTCGTTTGCATATTTATGACGAAAACTTCTCGAGAGCTGTTTTGATAACTGCTGGTCCTTCCATAGACGTTTCTGTAATTTGTTTGTCCGCTCTGACTGTTTAAGTCACTTTTTAACGCACAAATGCAAAAAAACAACTATATATTTTCACTTCAGTTAACGCAGTTGTTTGACATTTTTAATTTTCTCGTACAGTTTCTGCAACTGCACGGAGCTCATGAATATTTAATGAGCTAAGCAACCGAGGCAGTTTATTGGTCGTCTGTTGCCAAACAACTTGCTGTAACGTTCTACCACCGCATCGTTCCACACTGTAACGTTAGCGTTAAAAAAGGGTTAAAAATTACAAGTGTGAAAGGTTGCTTAACCCAGTGGTAAACGTGACATAATGCATCCAAATTTTATAATAACTTTTACATATTCATTCGCTTCTTTTTTCTTTGCGAAGTTTTTGTTAGCCTGAGGTAGCTTCTAGTACAGGAAAACTAGTCAATATTTGCCTAATGTTGAATTGAAACTCTTTGTATACAAATCAAATATTGCATGTTATGACCTTGTTAGTTGCATGCGTGTTGTAATTTCAAAGAAATCAATTCCCATGTAAAAATCTAATCTAAGTCATATCTAATCGTCTTTGCTGCTTCTGTATGAGTGATTGTTACAATAAAAGTCGATTTGTTATTGAAACTGGTCGGTTTTCTGTCGTTTTTGATTGCTTGTGTGTGTTTTTTGGCATATTTCTCTCACGTGTTCTGCTGAATGGGAGAATACTCTTGAGGTCCACGCCGCAGCACGCGCGTAGATTGACTAGATTCAATGGGAGGCTGCCGCACACTGAATAGGTAATGAGCGCGCGGCACGGGGAAGCAGCCGGCTCCGGTTTAGGCCGGTATTCTCTTGCTGGAGTCTGCCCTTGATTGACAGCTCCGTGCTTGTTTACCATGGCTCTGCTAAGCTGAGTGCTTAGCTGGCAAAACGAAAGCCGCCGGTGTTTTTTAGTGTTACACAAACAAATTATTTAACATTGGAATTTCGTTTCACGTTTACCTTAGGTTTCACGTGAACTGCAGTGGATCTTATGAGTAGTTCTCTCTCCCATTCAGAATGAATACTGAAACTGAATACACCTGTGCATAAAGTGCAATCATTATACTTGTGATGAAACACTCATAATTCATGGGTACAATATAATATTGATGCATATCATAATTTGCTGGGGTGTATGAGAATCAATCAACTTGTTTTATCAAAATGTTTACATTTATGAATTAAGCAGAAGTGTATGTGTTTGAATAAATTAGATAATGTAATAAACAAGAAGATGATCAATGCTTTGGCAGGTAAGGTATATTTGGAATATTATTCTCTTCTGTTTCAGATGATGATAACTCTGAGGAGGCACTCACCACTATTCATTCAGGAAGACATGAGTATGCATTCAGCTTTGAGCTTCCACAAACGTGAGTGTCGGTCAGATATGCCCCAAATAAAAAAATTTTCACTTGAAATGTATATTGTAATTCTTATTCATATGTTCTCTGTGTCACGGACATGCAGACCTCTGGCTACCTCGTTCGAAGGAAAGCATGGCAGTGTGCGCTATTGGGTGAAGGCTGAGCTGCACAGGCCGTGGCTTCTGCCCATGAAGACCAAGAAAGAGTTCACTGTCTTTGAACACATTGACATCAACACTCCTCTCCTGCTGGTGAGTGTTTGCATCATTCGTATCCCTTGATTTATCACTGATTCATCAATGCAGTGTTGAAGAATGATCAGTCAAGTCATTCTTGCATTTTAAAGTGTTGTTATTCTACTTTGCACAGTCTCCCCAGGCAGGAACTAAAGAAAAGACGCTATGCTGCTGGTTTTGCACCTCAGGTCCAATCTCCTTAAGTGCCAAAATTGAACGGAAGGGTTATACTCCAGGTAAATCTTCTGTCAGTTAACATTTTCACTATACATTTGGACCCCACTGTACTTTTATATTATACTAGGGCTGCAACTAATGATTGTTTTGATAATCGATGAATCTGTGTTTTTTTTTTTTTTTTTTTAATAATCAGATGGAAAAAAAGTGTGACAGGGAAAGCTACATTAAACTATAAACTTGTTTGAAGCTCTTAAGGGCATAGTTCACCCAGAAATGAAAATTCTGTCATCATTTACTCACCCTCAACTTGTTCCAAACCTACATGAGTGTCTTTCTTCTGTTGAACAAATGAACTTCTTTTGTGTTTAACTGAATAAATAAATTCATACAGGTTTGAAACAACATGAAGGTGAATAAACTGAGAAAACATCCCTTTAAAATTATGCATTCTCATGTTTTGGACAGCTTGGGTTGTACACTTTTGCCGCAGCAGCTTATCTCTGTCCTGTCTGTTTTCCAGATGTGTTTTGCTACTGTAAAGTGCAGTGACTGGCGATAATCAAATATAGTTCAGATTTGTTTTAATTATCAATTATTATAATTTTAATCAAGTTAGTTGTTGCAGCCCTACATGATACCCCTTGATACTATTTTGTACCATTAACAATATATAATGTCTTCAAACAGGGGAGTCCATTCAAATCTTTGCTGAAATTGAAAACTGCTCCTCGCGTATGGTTGTGCCAAAGGCCGCCATTTACCAAACGCAGACCTTCTTTGCCAAAGGGAAGATGAAGGAGATCAAGCAGTTGGTGGCCAACATCCGAGGGGAGTCGCTTTCTTCTGGCAAGACGGAGACATGGAATGGAAAGATGCTGAAGATTCCCCCTGTATCACCCTCCATCCTTGACTGCAGTATCATTAGAGTGGAATACTCACTCATGGTAAGTCATGTGCTTTTATAGTTTGTATTGATTTTGAAGTCTTATGTGGTGCACATAAGCTTACCGATCATCTCTACAAGTGCTGGTCATCTCAGTAGCTTAAAAATGCAAATAATTCAGTTATTTGAGTGTTTTCCATGTCGATTTCAAGCAGATGAAGGATCATTTCCTTGACAGCCCCTCTTGCACTTCCACACATGCAGCACTATGAATGATAATAAGATTATGTCAAGTTCTCTCCAGCACATACTGATAAGAAGATCAGCCTAAAATATCTGATGAAATTCAGGCCATTGAATGTTAATGGCTTATTATCCCCTCAAACCAATCTGTTACTGTGTAATAGTCAGGACCCAGGATCTAAGTTTACTTGACTCAGCTCCAAGGAAACGTTGTTGATATGCTGTGAGTGTGAATACATAAATAATGTTATTGTCTTGCCTTTTTGTGGGATTGAAAATACTCTGGCACAATGAATGGGTCATCCCTACTTGTTTTAAGCAGGCTCCTTGTATTCTCAAATAAATGAATCCACTTAATAAATTGTGACCTATTAAATACTGTTTCATGGTCCAAATCTCTACTCTGTTATAAGTGAGAAGTGAGAGTATACAGTACAGTCTCTAAGCTCGCAGCATCCTGGACACAAATATTTTAATGGTTAAGAAAAGATGAATTACTACCTGGCCAACTGAGATTTTGGCATTGAGGTAAAGGTTAGGACAGCACAGCACACTGTGGTTGTATATTAGAACCGTTTGTTTGCTTTGGGGATCTGAAGGAGCATTTGGATCTGGAAATGCTGGAATGTTTTTTACAAATGTGCATTGTTTGTGAAATGATTAATTTATATCCCAATATTTTTTATTATCAGGTGTATGTAGACATCCCAGGAGCCATGAACCTGTCTTTAAACCTGCCCTTGGTGATTGGCACCATCCCTCTCCACCCCTTCGGTAGCCGTACATCTTCTGTGAGCAGCCAATGCAGCATGACCATGAGCTGGTTAGGCTTGGCCCTCCCTGAGAGGCCTGAAGGTAAGGAACGCCTCCTAGGTTGTCAATTAGTACAATATATGTTGCAATATATGAAGATGGAGGTCATGTGACTTGAATCTGACTTTTATAGATTACACAGATAGGAAAGTCTGTAGAAGTCTTCTAACTTGTTGCTTGACGTTTCTTTGAATAATACACCAAAAGAGGACATGTAGATCACATTGTGTGCAAAGATGAAACCATGTGTTTGGCATGGTAACGGTATTAACATTTGCTTTTGCTGTACGCAGCTCCTCCAGCCTATGCAGAGGTGGTCACAGAAGAACAGAGGCAGAGCTGTCTGGAAGTGTCGTCAGGGCGGGAGAACTTTGATGGCCCGCTATTCGCTTATATCCAGGAGTTCCGCTTCCGACCCCCTCCAGCCTACTCCGAGGTAAGCTTTTAGTTTAGATTTGGTGGAAGGTGTGAAGCTTTCAGCCATGTTTAAATGCATTCCACTCACGGCAGCTGACACACACATCTCTCTTCCCCTCTCCATCAGATTGATCCACATCCAGATCAAGCCACATCAACTGCAGAGCACAGACTCGACACCTGCCCGTCACGCTGAGAAATGCATGGCACGAGTCCAAAGCGATTGGGCTTTAGGAGCTTTCACTTTTGTTTATCTCCCGATGACAGCGATTGGTCGCTTTGCTGTCATCACCGAGAGAAAACAACCCTCTATGGGAAAACCAGAAGTAAGGGCGCAGGAGTCACTGGCAAATTACCCGACCCAGATATTCGGCCCCCGTGATGGACACGCCACGTCGGACTTAGCCTGCAGAGCTTTGTCAAAGTAGTAATTTTTCTCATGCTTTTCGGTAAAGGTTGACAAAGAACACGCAGACCTTGTCCGAGATCTGAAGAGAAATGCAAGAAAACACTACGACCACAGCCATTCACAGTACAGCTGAGAGAAACGCGATTTTTGATTTAGATTTTTTTGCACAAGTTCGTTTTTCTTGTTTGCGTTTTAAAATCAGTGATTGTTTTATTTCAGTTTTTAGCCGTTTAGACTAAGCGATTGCAGGCTCTTGCATGAGCCACAAACAATGCAGAGAAGATTCCGAGGAATAACAGACTGAACGGACTGACTTAATGCACTGATCTTGTTCAAGTTCTTTTAAGGTCTGTTGTGTTCATTGATTGTGTTTCCTCAGTCGATAATCTGCTCTTGGTAACATGCTGTCTTGATGCTCTTGCGACGTTGCCTCGCCAACTTTGTAACCCGAGTGTGGCTTTTGTTTTATTTTCTCCTGTTCACATTGACTTTATTTTCAGTTCTAAATGTAGAATGCCTTTAAGCCAAACGTGGTTTGCTTGGTGTTAAATGTGTTGCACATGTTGTTTGATCAAGGAGCAACAGTCCAGCTCTTGCCGCTCATGTGTGTGATGGGAGCAGAGAGATAAAACAGGGTGGGGTCCAGGCAGGCAGCCTGAAGAGTTTGTTGCCTTTCTGTTTGTAGTGTGTAGCAGTGCAGGCTTCAAGATTGCACTGCTTGAAAAAAAGCACTCAGGTGATCTTCTCACTTGCCAAATGATAAAAAAACAAAAATGGTGTAAATTATGTTTTGATTGCACTGTTTCAATTCAAGGTAGGAGAATATAGAAGGAATTTCAGATTCAATTTTGAAAAACAGATTCAATAAAGAGAGGAGATATGCACAAAGATGCAAGGCAGCTTTCAAAGACTTTCAATGACATTCCCTTTTTGTCCTGCTGCACCAGCAGCCACAATGTTTCTTCAGATCGGTGAAGCCAGATGTGACCCAAAGGATGGCACAAATGCTTGAAAAGCCAAGCTGGGAAGCAAAACAAGGACTCCGGATCCTATCCGGAGACATCCGAATCTAGTTGAAATGAGTTGTACATTTGTTTTTAAAACTCGTTCAACTACAGAAGTAGTTTAGGCTCTGATCATGCTTGGCCTTCATTAAGCAATTTTTTTACTGAACTAAAACTGTTCATGTCTGGTTGAGGTCTGGAGAAACAATTTAGACAATTACCAATGTAGATAGTTAAAGTAGTGTTTGAATTTATAGAATTACTCATGTCTGCATACACAGTGTGTTTGTTATATGTTCATCTGTAATGTGAGGGGTTTATGATTCGGCAGCAAACACAGTGGCCTTGATGAACTGATCTTAACATGCTTTATCATTTATGTTATCCTCAATAATCATCATCCTGTTTTCTTTCAGTCCTAGATATTACTGTTTAGTTTAAAAGGACAAAAAGGGAAAACCAAAAAGTCCTTCAAAGTGTGCGTTGATTATGCCACTTTTGAGTTGAATGGGTTTTGGATTTGTTTTTTCAGTTATGAGTTCTATACTGTTGGGCATTCAGTGTTTGTTTTTCAGACAAACGACCATTATACAGATCCTCTTGTCTCGATTATTATGGGAACAATAGCTGTAGCACACCTCAGAGAAATGGATGACCCATTTCAGGCCTGAAGAGATGATTATAAGAAGAGAATTATCTGCTTCTCTGTTGTGTTTTATAGTTTAAAATTGAACCAAAATTGGCCACTAATGAAAGAATAAGCTTAAACACAAAGAGAAAGGTGCTTCTTTTTGTGGTTGGTCAATACTATAGTCTAACGCTTGGCCTTCCGTGTAGTCCAGTGTTAAAGCTAAACTCTTGACTTTGTCAAGAAACACCTTTAGTGGAAATATGGTATGTTTTAGAAATTAAGTGCAATATTTCTTGAGTTTATTTTGTCTCGGTTGTATATTTTGTCTTATTTCATTGTGATTTCATTTCAGAGATCATTATGAACATTAGATAATGAATAAAATGTATGTTCATAATGGTTTTAACTTTTGTCTTAGTTCTTCCTTTGAAATAAATAAACCTCGAAAAACCATAACTTCTGTTGTACTTCTGCTTTATTCATAACAAAGCAGCACTATAATGATTCCATCAGTCTTTACTATGCTGATACATAGAAGTGTATCAAAGCAAACAGGCTGCTGCTCAGAATTTAAAAAGTCAGCAAGACCTGAAATATGGACACTCAAAACAACTTGAATTGTCCCTCACAAACAACAGTGCCCCCACAGGCCGTTCTAGCCGTTACACAAATGGAGTCAATGAAAACTATTTTAAGTGAAACTTCTCCATATGCATATGTGACCCTGGACCAAAAACCCAGTCATAAGTAGCACAGGTATATTTGTAGTAACAGCCAAAAATACATTGCATGGGTCAAAATTATCGATTTTTCTTTTATGCCAAAAATCATTAGGATGTTCCATTAAGATATTTTGTAAATTTCCTACCGTAAATATATCAAAACTCAATTTTTGATTAGTAATATGCATTGCTAAAGACTTCATTTGGACAACTTTTTTGCACACTCAAATCCCAGTTTTTCAAATAGTTGTATCTCGGCCAAATATTGTCCTATCCTAAAAAAACATACATCAATGAAAAGTTATTTATTCAGCTTTCAGATGATGTATACATCTCAATTTAAAAAAAATGACCCTTATGACTGGTTTTGTGGTCCAGGGTCACATATACTAAACACATGTTAATTTAGTGTGCACATACAAATCTAATTTAGACCATTCTCTATAAGAATCTTTCTTTTTTTTCTTTTTAACATTTAGTTCTTTGCATCATTGTTGCTTTAAGATGCAGATAATTTCAAGATAAGGTTGAAACCTCAAGGTGTTCGACTTCAAGACGCCAGCTTGGTTTAGAGGGGCTAACCTTCTGACCTCAGCTTATCAGGTGGCACTAAAGTCAAGAAGTGACCTTGGGGTCAAGTGAAGTAATAAACTGCCCAGCAGGGTTGCTTAAAAAACTAACACATAAACCGAGGTTCATGTTAAAACTGGCCAAAACATATACAAAAAATTGGGGAATTGTATGCCACACATGCTACAAAAAAACAAAACAAAAAAAATTACCCATTTTTAAATGGGTATTTGCATTGCCCGAGGTGAAGTGTGAGGTTATGTATTCATTTTGACCACAAACTGATTATTGATTTGCAACTCTGTTGTTACATATTTAGAAAATCATTAGCAGCTGCATCATTCATGTGTTATGTTTATTGATTGGGTTTTTGGATGTAGACTCACACGCACAGGACAGAGCCTGAGGGGTCTCTCCACCTCTCTCTGTGTTTCTCTTGATCTACATTTATCAAAAGAAACTTGAGTATTTAATGTGGAATTTTTGTTGCTTTAAAGCCCACAGGTCTGGTTTTATTTTCAAATTGCTTCTTGCTATATGTAAGTGTTGGGAAAAAAAATAAGATATGAAAATAAATTAATTTATTATTAACCTAAATTTATATAAATACATTCAAATTAACTATAGTGAATACTAATTAAATAAACTGTGTAAAATAATGCATATTACTGTAGTTAATTTCAATTTATATTGAAATAAGTATTATTAACTCGTTATAGCATATACTTGAATTATAATATTTCTAACCCTACACACATTTAGACATAAGTTGTTCAGAGAGTTTCAAGTTTAAATTTGGATTCAGGTCAGTGATTAGGCCTCTCAAGAACATTCATGTTCCTCCCTGTCAGCCACTGTATAGTTGTTTTGCTAGTGTGCTTTGGGTTATCATGCTGAAAAATCTTATCTTATTTTTTAACCTGAGGGTTGCTGTTTCGCCAACTGAAAATAAGGACAAGATAACATGAGGCACTGAAATGTGAAATGCCTGAGTACATCCTCACAGCTAGCGGGTGTATTACATAACTCTACAACAGTATTGTCTTCTCTGCAGGCAGTCGAGGGCTGCTTCCAGGATCTGATGAGTCAGCTTTGACCCAGCACTTTATTCTGTCCTGCTAGGCCCCTACTCCATTGACTGTTGCAGGTCAGGCCCTTTGTACTGTGCTGACCCTGGGCCCCAACAAAATGAGAGGTGGGATTAGCAATGGCAGCTGCTGATTTAGTCCATGCTGATGCTACGCAGGTCTCAGCTTTTTCCAATAACTGACAAACCCTACTGTCATGCCTCCTTACCAGGAGCCTCACGCTCAAAGCGGAATATTCAGATGAAGCTTCTAGAAGGATATGGGTCATGTGCTTGTAACTTTAATATCATGTTTTTAGGATGTTTAATATCTTGCGGTTTTATATACAGTATATGCACTGCATAATATCAGAGATGTGGCTCTGATTATCCATTTGCTCTTTTATTTAAACAGTTATGACACCATTTTGTGAATTTCCTCATATCTGTTTATTCTTTATTAACCCTCACTGTATCTAGTTTCAATCTCTGCAGCTGTTTTCTATCTGTGTTCCTTCGCTTATGGCATCCCTGATGTTCTGTACCTAGTAAAAGAACATATTTTTCATAATTACCAGTGCTAGAGAGATGACTGAACATCTCACATTGTTCTCATCAAGAGCAAGAGAGGAGCACACTGACCTGGAGAACATTTTAAAAAAAAAAAACAAAAAAAAAACCTTAGCTTGATAGAGCAGACTAGATTTCCTGTGTTTTCTTACTTTGTCTATCAAAATATATTGTACACTTGTATATTGTGTGTGTGTATATATGCATATATAAATATACAATATATAACATACAACTGCTATTTATAGTAATACAAATAGTACAAAATAGGGCAAACTGGTTTTCTCTAGCAATGCATATTAACTGAAAAAAATAATTTAATTGATGAACTCAAAAATGAGATAAACTCCAAAAAACAAACAAAAAAAAACTACTACTAAATTTTTTTTTTGTGTGTGATAAAATGGGAAGAATTGTTTTAGATATTTATATGTAAATAGTGCTAAAATGTGCAAATATGCACAGCTAAATTTGAGACAATTTATAAGAAACTGCTCAGTTTTCAATCTAAATGTGTCCATCATAATATAACATAAAGTCTAGCCTAAAAATCCAAACATTCACACCCATCTGCAACCATGGCAACAAAGCAAACACAACTAGTGAAGGAACAGCTGCGAGAGCTCTCTGAGCTATTGACATGCAGAGGCCAGTTTCTTCACCTTGTTTTGCAGCATGGTTGTGGATAAGAAGGAGGGAACTTGATAGTATGAGTTTTCTCAAGCTAGCTGAGGTCCCTGAGTTTACGACTCCCAGGATAGACTGCATAACTTTGGGCTTGTCCCCACTTCAACTATAGGGGGGTAAAGGTTCAAGTTCCTGACTGTTAAGTGCAGTGTCATTACTTGAATTAGTGTCAGGATATGCAACATTATTTTCTCTAACATTTCAGTGAAGGCTGCAAACAGATTATGTGTTAAATGCCTCTTTTCACACATTCTGCTTAGTGCAGGTAATTAAAATGTACACTCTAAAACAATGCTGACGTTAAATACAACCTAGCGCTGGGTAAAATATGGACGAACCCAGTGATTGGGTTGTTTAGACCCAGCGGTTAGGTTACTGCCCAGAAGGTTGGGTTAAACATGTAATCCAACTGTTGGTTGAAAACAACCCAGCATGTGTTCTGTCCAATATTTACCCAGCACTGGGTTGTATTTCACCCAGCATTTTTTAGAGTGTAGCATTAATTAATTTTTATTTTTTTTATTTACAGACAGCATCAAGATTGTCTTTATTTTTATTTATTTATTTTATTTTTTAAAACACTTTAATTCATCCACTACCTACAGTTTCCATTCTGACTTTCTCAGTCATGCTTTGAAAAGTCGTTTGAACTCTTGCAGAATATCAGTATCGAAAACTCATGTGTCATGCATTATTCATGATATACAGACTGAACCTATGCTGTGCTAAGGGCTGACAATTTACACTGTGACACATATACAGCTGTTATGTCAGTGGCTGATTAATAGGACACTAAATAGAGTATGCAACTGCAGAGGTTTCTGGATGGAGGGGTGGAAGAAGAACAGTGCAGCTTTAGTGGCCAGCAACATCGACAGCCCTGTAGATTAAATCTGGCGTTTACTGTATATGCTTTCAAAGTGTTGTACAACAATTATACAGTCATTTATACAATATTAGGTCACACTTTATTTTAAGGTCCAATTCTCACTATCAACAAACGATTAACTATGACATTTGCCTCAATAAACTCCTAATTTGCTGCTTATTAATAGTTAGAAAGGTAGTTGTTAAGTTTAGGTATTGGGTTAGAGATGTAGAATATGGACATGCAGAATATGTACTTTATAAGTACTAATAAACAGCCAATATGTTAATAATAGGCATGCTAATAAGCAACTAGTTAATAGTGAGAATTGGTCCCTATACTACAGTGTTACCCAATATTATATTAGTCAAGTCTGCTTTATTGTCAATTCTTCCACATGTACAGTACATACATACAGAGAATTGAAATTGCGTTACTCTCAGACCCTTGGTGCATACAGTTAACATTAAACACTGACAGTAGACGTTCAAATACAGATAAATACAGTTTAAACATATGCACATACAAACTATACAGATATACAAATGAGGACATTGTAGAAAAATAAAAAATAAAAAAGAGATAGATAAAGTGGCATAAGGCACATGGCAGATAGAGTGCAAACCAGTTAAAACAAAACTGTGCAGATATATGTGTAGTGCAAAAAAAGAACAGTCTTTTATCAGACTGTCAGAAGAGGTAGTTTACAGACAATGCTGGATGAGGTAGAGATCAGTCCAGTGCTGCACAAAGTGACTGGTGCGGGTCACAGTTTGTAAGGGGGGGGGGGGGGTTGTGGAAGGTCCTGGGGATGTGGGGAGCTGGGGGGGGGTCGTAGTGTCAGAGTTCAGTGTTGCGTGGGGTAAAAGAGGGGGTGGGGGCCAAGGACGGGAGGGAGTTCAGCTTCCTGACAGCCTGATGTATGAAGCTGTCCTTCAGTCTGCTGGTCCTCGCCTGGAGACTCCGCAGTCTCCTCCCTGATGGCAGCAGACTGAAGAAGCTGTGTGACGGGTGGGTGGGATCACCTGCAATGCTGAGGGCTTTGCGGGTGAGACGGGTGCTGTAGATGTCCTGGAGGGAGGGGAGAGAGACACCAACGATCTTCTCAGCTGCTCTCACTATCCGTTGAAGGGACTTGCGGCAGGACGCGTTGCAGGCGCCATACCACACAGTGATGCAGCTAGTCAGGATGCTCTCGATGGTGCCTCTGTAGAAGGTGCACATGATGGGGGTCAGGGCTCTGGCTCTTCTGAGTTTGCGGAGGAAGTAGAGACGCTGCTGTGCTTTCTTGGCCAGTGCCGCAGTGTTGTTAGTCCAGGAGAGGTCCTCTGTGATGTGCACACCCAGGAACTTGGTGCTGCTCGCTCTCTCCACAGTCGCACCGTTGATGGTCAGAGGAGCATGCTGAGCCCTCTCCTGAAGTCAACAACAATCTCCTTCGTCTTCTCCACATTCAGAGAGAGATTGTTGTCCCTGCACCACCCGGCCAGGCGGCTCACCTCGCTCCTGTAGTTTGTCTCATCTCTGTTGCTAATGAGACCCACCACAGTCGTGTCATCCGCAAACTTAATGAAACGGTTAGAGTTGTGTGACGGTGTGCAGTCGTCACACAACTCTAACGTCATATTAATTATATTAACAGAATAATGAAATATACAAATATTTAATTATATAAAATTATTTAGTATATTGCATTATAATAATAATGATTATTATTATTATTATTAAGTAATATCACCCAAGAGTGCATTATGGCCATATATCAACATGAATGTGATCTATTATCACAAAATCAGAACTGTTGCAACACACAATAGTTACCCTCTTGAATGATTTAGTGTTTTTCACAAAGACCCTTCCACCCCCCTTAGTTACTGTTGCTATATCCGACAAGCGGATTTTTTTTTATAAAGAAATTCAAACGATAAATACAGTTTTGTGGCTCTTTAATGTGTCTTGACTAATAACTGTAGCGCCTCAGTTCAGGCGGCACATGAACCGATTGTCTTTTAATATTTACTTAGCATGAAATAAACATGCATGAACATCAGAAGGTATTTTTATTTAAACCACAGAAAGATGTCAATACACACCATTTTTTCAAGTTCAAGTCCATCAATGTTAATCTACTCTACTGTCTACTGTCTCTATTTTTGGCCAAAAATGGCGGATTTGGCATTATGATTGGTCAGATCGCCTGTCAATCAAGATCACTGCAAAGGGTCAATTCAACACAATCACTTGCTGGATGAACCAGCATTTGTGAACAAATTGGTTGAATGAATGAATCGATGACTCACTCATTAAGATGGTCACTTGAGCACCACCTACTGGTCTGAAGATAACCAGTAACCTGCATAAAGAGCCAAGGTAACTTTAATCTTGGAAAAATAAACAGATCACAATAGCATAGCATCAAATTAGTTTAAAAAAAATACTGTTAACTTAAAATTTACCTACACTCTTAAAAATAAAGGTGCTTAAAAGGTCTTCACAGCAATGCCATAGAATAACAATTTTTGGTTCCACAAAGAACCATTCAGTCAAAGGTTATTTAAAGAACCATCTCTTTCTTGCCTGTTTGAACCTTCTTTTGCCACAAATAACCTTTTGTGAAACAGAAAGGTTCTTCAGATGTTAAAGGTTCTTTATGGAATTTTTGACAAAAAGGTTCTTCTATGGCATCCTGAAGCACCTTTATTTTTAAGAATGTATTTTGGATATCATAGTGAACCACACAACATAGTCTATTATGTGATCTTATGTTTAAGGTGATGCAATTTTTTTCTATCCCCACTCAGTGATAGATGTTTACACTGATTTCTACTGTAACGTATAAACTCTGTGTCTCTGTAACTAGGTCAATGGCTCAAGCAATAGCATGAGTTTTGGGGCAGGCAAATGGCAGATAGGAGAAATGTTTGGGGAAATTGTTTGGAAACAGTCATTATTTTTGCAGTTTTGTCACTTAGTGGTACAAAGATCACAAAATGACCTCACCAACAGGTCATGCCACTGAATTAATATTTTCAATTATAGCAGGAATCTATAAAATGCTGTTTGTTATGTAACATTTTAATTAATCTCTAAAAATACATCACACCAAATAGGGCCTGGGCCGATGTTTTATTAGGGGAAGTGAGTCCCCTCTCCCTCTGCGGATGGAGGGAATGATATTTTTTCACCCTTCTCCTTCCAGAACCACCCAGTTTCCTTTTTCAGGCACCAGGCTGACTCACATACCCTCCGTTTCTCCTCTGTTCCTGAGTCATGATGAGCCTTGACCCCTCCTGCAAAACAGCAGGTGCAGCAGGAGCTGACAGCTCTGAGAAATCCCCCCACTACCATCTCAACACAAGCACGTACAAACACTCACATTTTAATGACTGAGACTCCACTTACATGTCCATTAAACTGCTTTTGCAGGCTGGAGGTAAAAGTTACAAATCTGCAGTTGTATGCTGAATGCATGTGCTAAAAGTGTTGATTTGTTACCTGCAGTGTAGAAAAGGCGAGAGTGAGGTCGTTGCTGCAGGGTAAAATGACTCACGTGAACCACTAACCCAGTTCCTTTTGTCCAACCCGCTGGATATTTCTGTCCTAGTGAAAGGTATTACATGACATCATTTGCTGCTGTGCTTAGCATTTAACAGCTATTAGGCCTATATGAGTTTAGGGGTGTCTTTCTGTTCATCAGTGGCAGATTAGAGAAGTGTCCGGGAGACATGTTTGAAAATAGTCATTATTTGCTTTATTAATGTACCAACATAAAGGTTTATATTCTACATTCCAAAGTGTGGGTTCTGTTTTGCATATATTAATTAACTCTCCTAATTTAAATTACATCATGACCAAGTTTATAATAATTCTCAGAGGCACAGTTCTAATAAACATATTCCAATGTATAGTTTATATTAAAGAAAGTATTCAATGTGAAAGCAGATTGCGTGCTGCTGCAGTTATGCTGCTTTTGTATGCAGTGTGAAATGTGTTATTTTTGCAATTCCGTTTGGTGCTGATAGTGGCACAGAAAATACTCTCCACACCTTTAATAATTCCCTTGAGCTTTCCTGTAGCTCAAATGGTAGAGCATAGCGCTAGCAACGCCAAGATCATGGGTTCGATTCCCAGGGAAAGCAAGAGCTGATAAAATTTAAAACTGTAACTTGAATGCAATGTAAGTCGCTTTGGATAAAAGCGTCTGCTAAATGTAAATGCTCTCTTTTCTTTTTGCACCCAAGCACTTTTGGAAATGGAGCAACTGATGGGAATGGGATGTTTTTAAAATAATTATGCAGTAACACTTTACAACAAGGTTCATTAGTTAACATTAGTTAACAACATTAGTAAACATGAACTAAGAATGAACAATACTTCTACAGCATTTATTAATCTTAGTTAATGTTAATGTCAGCATTTACTAATGCATTATTAAAATCATAAGTTGTGTTTGTTAACATTAGTTAATGCACTTTGAACTAACATGAATAAACAATGAACAACTGTATTTTCATTAACTAACATTAACAAAGATTAATAAATAGTGTAATAAATGCATTTTTTATTGTTTGTTCATGGTAGTTAATACATTAACTAATGTTAATAAATGACACATTGTAAAGTGTTACCAATTATGCGTTCTGTAGCTTTGCTCTTGAATCTTAATCAATTCACTTTTTAAGCCCTCTAAATACTGCACTAATACCTTGTATCCTCTACACATTATGGAAGATGAACAAAGATTGGGAGATTCATATAACCTATATCATGCAATGTAAATATTACATCATAGGAGAAGCACAACCTGATACAAAATCAAAAAACTTTTTATTTTTGTTGGTTAGTTTTATTTCAGTTAATGACAACTATTTTTGTAAATGTTTTAGTTATAACATCACTGCATTGATGTTCTAAATAAAGAAAGTATAAAATGCAAGAAAGTAAAAAAAAAAAAACTCAATTATTCCCGGTTATTCTGGTGCAACCAAACACATTAATATTTTTGTTTCTGAACTTCATGACACCTATACATGCTCAAGTATCTATTTCCTGTTTTGATGAAATGATGAACACATTTTCGCTTGATTAATTTTCCACAACATCTGATACCCTGAGTAAGTGTCTACTTACACAAGGTCTTGGGTCCAACAAACATCTCTGCCCAACAACCTCAAATGACTCCTGATATGACATAAAACTGAAAAATATACCAGTAACTCATACTCTCATTGGTGGATATTAGCTGATTAGCTGCCAGGATTTAGCTTGCAAATGTATTACCCCATCATATTAAATGCTGATGAAGATACACTTGAGTAATGGTACAGACGATCTGGGGCGATTCATATCATAACAATTAGCAGTTATGTAATGGGGGCCCATTTGTGCTCCAGAGCTGCATTCGTCCACTTCCACCTCCCTTGGTTGAGTTGTAACTGTGGACAGCTCAATAAGTCCATCACCTCAACTTACCAGAAATAGAGGTTCTATAGTCAGATATTGTTTTGTTTTTTTCCCAGAGAGGACCACCCGCTGAGACTAGCATCTTCTAATCCCAGTTAATGTGACAATTTATTTTTATACTAAAGGGGCCATATCATACATTTTCTTAATTTTTAATAATAATAATAATAATAAAGATGTACATAATTATTAATTTATAACAATGTTCATGATTAATAATAATAAGTATAATTAAGATTTATTTATAGCAATTTATTTAAATATATAACAATATATTTAAATAATTTTATTATTATTACAATTTTACATTTAATTTATTATTATTATTATCAATAATAATTTAATTTACAATTTACACTTTTTCACTGATCGTTAAAATTAAACAATGTGTTTTTCGCAGTTGCCCAGTGTAAACAACCTCATATTAACCAGACAGTTGTAAAATGAGCTGTTGCAGCTTAGTTTTAATAAACTGTTGTTTGTTTTGAATTTTATAAGTTACGATATATTTTTATTGCACAAGGAAAATCAAGGTAAATTTGATTCATCATCCGACCCCCTTTAAATCATTAGTTAAATGTGCAAATTTAGCAGTTGCTATGCTGCCAACATCTCCCCACAATCCTCCAGGGCTCTGATGATATAATAGCTGTACAGGTGCAAGAAAGTAACAGCACAGTCAATATCACGAATGCTGAAATGAAGCCCTGCAAGTGTGAAAATAGTGGAATGTCTCTGCGTAACGTCCCTGCATTGCATGCATAACGTCCCGGTATACATTTGCACCTATTCTAAACTTAACATGTGCTCTGAAAATATAGCAAAGCATTGTTTTGACTCAAGTAGGAACTTTTAAGTTATAACGTGATTACTGTATGTAGCTTATAAACATGCATGCTGACCAAGCTGGAAGCTCTGAATGTTAAAACAATGCAACCATACTCCAGCTTCCCCACCCTTTTCTTTCCAGCTCCTTCTCCTTCTTCATTTTCTCTCCCTCTGGCTGTAACATGATTCAGCACTAGATCCAGGAGTCATTGCTATGCAATAATACTATGCCCCCAGATCTGACCAATGAGAAGCCGGGTCAGTGGACACACCTACATGAAGCCACTCTTTGCCCACTGGTCCCCTTCTAGTCTCTGAGAAAACAAGCACTTCCTGTCCACCTCAACCAGAAATTCATCACTACATCACTGTTTAGTTTAAGTACTTAAATAATTAAAACTATATAAACTAAAACTAACCTAAAACTACTTAAATAACTAAAACCATAGGCTAACTAAACTAAAATGAAAATTGAAAAATAAAATCTGATTTAAAATATTAACAAAAACTATAATAGTATATCAATGATGTTAAAATAATAGATTTCTAAAATCAGATTTATTTGATTGCTGCATGTTTTTTTTTAAACCATACTTTTTAAATAAATACTTTTTATCATATCTCATATTTATTTCAGAAATAGTATTGATTCACCCTTCTCTATTGTTCTTATCCTGTTTTGTAAAGTCTTTGTTCTCCTTCCTCCTCTGTTGCTTTAAGGTGTTTCTTCTCGTTTGGACATCATTCAGGATTATTTAGGGACAAGAGCAGTGATTCACTGACTCATTTCTTTAAAATCAGCCTCTGCAAGTGTTGCCAAATGAAAAAGGCTCCTCGTTTCCCAGCGTGAAGCTCAATCTCTCACATCCTGTGCGTCAGAGAGTGATTGCGACAGGTTGAGTCAGCAGCAGAGAGTTGTGTGAAAGGAATGTATTACACACATGCTTGTTACTCTCGGTTATGGACTTTCCCAACTGTATGCAAGCACACAGAGCTCCTCATCCTTTCCAGTTCGAAATTACAGAGCTGTTATGTTTTTATACAAAATTCTCCATTTCAGAGTTACTTGTGCATTCTAGGTTTTGAATGAAGTATAGAACTGGTCAGATTTGTCCTAAACTTAATGCATCCAAAAGTATGTAGACACTTATTTTATTGTAATTTGATTATTTCTTGAAATCAATGTTGAAAACATTTGTGCTGCTTGATATTTTTATGGAAAACATGATACACTGTCATTCAAAAGATTGGAGATTGGATTTTTTTTATCAAAAGCCACTGTAAACACATTTATGTTGTTACAAAAGATTTTTATTTCAAATAAACACTTTTCTTTTGAACTTTATCTATTCTACTCATCAAAAATCCTGAATAAAATGTATCACGGTTTCCACAAAAATATTTTAATTTATTGCAGCATCCTTGCAAAAAACAAAAACAGCCTTGCTTTGATAAAGAGCCATCAAGGTTTCAAAATTAAATGTTCAACAAGTACAATGAGTGTCCACATATTTTTGGCCATGTACTGTATAACAGTAACAATAAACAGTAACTAAAGATTGTCAAAATAAGTCATAAAACACAATGAATTTAAAACGCAATCATAGCTTCACAGTGGTATTGCATGCACATCATCGTGTCACATTTTTATGAACATGTCATAAAATATCTATTAGATTTTAGACTCAACACACAAAGCAGAAAACGCATCAACCACCAACAATTGCATTTTACCGCAAAAAGCATTTTAAAACAGCAGCCTGGTTTCAGCTGGTGTTTGTCTGTTGTGGGCGGTAGTTCATGACACATTCATATTCAAGGATTGTAGATTTCAGAGTATTGCTGAAGGTTAAGAGAAGGACATTTTATGATTTTACAACAACAACAACTACACACAACCCAGTAATGTGAGGTCAACGTAGCTTTGAAGTGATAGACACATGCGGTGAATAACCGTTAAAACGGCGTAGGAGGAAAACAGCACAGTATTGCATAACTGAGAAAGGTGCAGAATCTCACACATACAGCAGTCCCAAAATCTACAGTATTTAGACATTTTAACATCACCTTATATAAAATAATTATAAAACAAACCAAGGGACATTAATTTTAAAGAAATTTAGCACAAAAATAATATGTGAACTTGAGAAGAACTTATTTCAACAGACTTGACTGACCTTTTTTTAAGTATTGTAATGACATTAAGACATTTTAAGCATGTCTAAAAGTGTTCAAGCAATTTGAAAGTATATGCATTGACTTACAAAGACAGAATCAGTTTTCATTTATTTCCTCATGGTGTAGTGTCTTTACACTGCTCACTCTCTGCTGTGAAGTGTTGTACAATGAGACAACAGGTGCGTGAACGGTCTGACCCAGTTGGTATGAGGTGTATTAAAAGATGCCACAGGGTAAAGCAGAAAGCGACAAACAATTCCAGGGACAGTCTTTACTGGAAGTCTTTCTGTGTTCCTGTAACACTTAAACACACTCACCAAATGTTTAGTTTAGCACCACAATGTAAAGCATTGATTGGTAAGCCATTATTGGAAATACGCAATATAATGTCGGATGTTGAAATAATTACCAGACATGCAAGGAAAATAACTAACATTTGGTTATGATATGGTTTAATCATTGACCTTTGAACGCTTGTTGTTTTTGCGAAGTAGGTAATTTTTCAGCTGAAGGTCAATCGCATTCTACCATCATTGCAAACAGGGTCTTGTCCACTGCAGACCACTTAATACCTGCAGCATCAGACAATATAGGACCAGCATCCTCTACCAGTGTCTTATTTTTACCCACTTAAAGATCTGACCTACTTTATTACTGGCTGAAGATAAGATAGCAAAGGGCAGCTCCTACAAACTGTGTAATCACACATTAGCCAATGCTCTTGGCTTGGCTGATAACTTATGCGGTGTACGTGAGGAACTTTGCCAATGATTTCAATTAATGTCAGGCTTCCCTGATCTCCATACCTCTCCATAACTGCAGTTCTGTCCAGTCATCACGTAGGTTAAGGAATGTCTCCAGTGTGTATTTTCTATCACCATATCCTTTACAGCAGACAGCAGCGATTTTCAAACAGTGGGTCTCAAGTGGGTCGTGCACTATTATGAAAAATAAAGTTCTCAAATTAAATTAACAAGTTCATTGATGGTCATAACTTGTATTTGCACATTTCACATGACGCACCACAAGTGAACCGTTCAAAAGACTCACCAAATCAGGTTTACCGTCATTTTGCAAAATGAATCACTTAGGCTACTGAACTGAATGCCATTAAATCATTAAATCAATACCCTGCTCTTGCAGTGTCACTAAGAAAGCAAAGCTTCTCTTTGTAACTTTATATCATTCTACATTTATTTACAGTCCATAACATTTGGTTTTAAGATTCTATGGCAAGATTGTGAACCCATGATGCGTCACATCAAGCTGGGTGAATCTATCAGGTCATTCATGGTGATCTGATGCAGTCATAAAATAATTTAGTTCTCTTTTAACCTGGACAAGTCCTTTTCAGTACTGAGTTGAATTGTTTCTGACTTCACATGCGTTACACAAGATTTGAAAAGGAGGGGGGGGGGGATTATAAAAACAACTTATTTTGGACTGGCTATGTGACTTGGGTGGTGTGTGAAAACAGAGAGAAAGGGAAAGAAATGTTTAAATATGCTGAAAAGAACAAATGGGCATGCAGAAGATATCTTTGTCTAGGATGGCCTGTTGGCTTCTTACCTATCCTAGTCTCAGCCTCAGACGTCACGCCCACAAAATGTTGGCTAAACGTCTGATGCATATGGCACACAAAAGTGGAAACACTTCAGGAGTTTCGAAGTCGTCGTCGGATTGGATGAATTATACAGGATTTCCGGGAGACGTGTGTGTCGTGTTCTTTAACGTTCCACCTGGAAACAAAAATGGTGTGACGCCAAACCCCCTCACGAAAGAAGAAAGCCGTCGTGTTTACAAATGTGACGACGAGTGCTTATCAGGATCAACGCTGGATTTTCAAAAGTATGTGAAATATTTAAAGTTCGCGGCATAGAATCTTTAAAATACGTCCGAGAGTTTTACACACCGGTCTGTTATTGTGGTGACATTTCCTCGCCCCAAAATGTGACGCTGAATGAAACGAACTGTGATTGGTTGTATGATATGTCTGTCAAATGGCCTCATGGGCGGGCCTTGGCCAATGAAAGCTACCATAGATTCCAGACCTTCAGCCATCAGTCTGAAGGTCTGGCTACAAGAGACTTTACCTAAACTGGAGCTCAAATGCCTTGTCAGAGCTGTTGCTTCTCATCCTCTGACATCTTATAGACAGCTTCTTAAATGTAAAGACTGACAGAGCTGAGATATTAGCAGGCTTTGAAGGTTCAGCAAAATTCGGTGGATTTCATTATAGCCATAAAATATAATACATTATCATGCGGAACATACTGTATAACTTTGCCTTAGCCTACTTGACTGCTTTTGCAGCCTGTTGTTGCACTGCAGATTTAGCAATATCAATGTGCCAACTGTGCAAAAAGTGGTTAGAGATTTATAGTGCATTATACCGGCTATGCTAAATATAGAGGAGATTCCAGAGAGTGCAGAACAGAATGCCACAGCAGATTTAGTCTCAATGACTGACTGACTTTCACTAATTGAGGTCAATATCTGGAACAAAACAGGAAAACTGGCTCCAAACCTTGTTCTTTGAAGAGGTGTTAAAAGTATAAACAGAACACCAACGTTCTTGATCTCAGTGCACAACACATCAGCTATCCAGACCATCTGACATATAGTTTCAGATCTGTGCAGTGTTAACATGATTTCTGCATGCAGAGTTAAGACCAGATACCCAAAGATCCAGACCAAGACTAGACACCTCAGGGTTAAGATCTAGCTGTTACTGTTCACTATAATGAACTAAACTGAGCTAATTTATGCAGTGGTTCAGAGTCATGGGATGATGTTATGGAATTCCAGAGAATTCTATATAATGAAGAGCATACAATACCGACCTGCGGTTGAGGTAAATATCATATTTAGTGCAATGGAGCTAGACTGAGGTCCACTAAGTTTTCAGACTCAGACTAAGGCCACATTTTGCAAGGCCAAGACCACATATTTGCCCACCACCATGACGTCTGTTATTGTTGGAAACACTCTTACCTTGGTCCAAGTGTCAAATGTCTGGAAATCCAGAGCAGAGCAAGCGTCTGGACATCTTGGCAAACCCCAACTGAAAGCCGTATCAGTTTCCTTCTTGATATCAAAACGATCACCAGAACTGAAAGGTTAAGGTTCTTGACTGAGGCATCATGTAGCATTACAGACATGATTACATACCAGACTGGCCCATGATGTGTCATCTTGCTCGTCCTTATAATAGTAAATGTCTATTTGAGGACACTATTTCCTGTGACACCACTTTAAATTTAAAGGGGTCTTCAGATGCCCATTTTACACAAGTTGATATGATTATTTAGGGTCTTAATGAAAAGTCTATAACATACTTTGGTTAAAATTTCTCAATGGTAGTGTAAAAAACACCTTCTTTACCCTGTTAAAATCAGCTCTGTTTTCATTAAGCCATTATAGTCCATATTCCTTTAAATGCTAATGAGCACTGCTGACCCCGCCCCTCTCTTCCGTGGAGTGATGAGCAGACTGTAATCTTCAGCCGCAAAACTGGCTAACTAGAATATATTAGGAAAGGCGATTTGCAAAGATTCATAAAAACTCTTATACTCACTTCTTCTATAGATGAAGCTGGATCAGAATGATTTGCGTGAACATAGGCGCATTTATGTAGATCGGGGATCGGCACATTCCCTTCAAAACTAAAGTAATGTTAATCCTATGTGTCTTCAGCGGCTCAGATGTCAGGAGTAAATGATGACTGCTTTATTCATTATTACATCCAACAACTATACAATTCAATCGCTTAATCGGAGCCATTCCTGTCTACCCCTGCACCAGAGTCGACACAATGGCGGAGAGCTCTCAGCTCACTCAGGGCGGGTCTAAGGTAAGACAACCTTGTCAATCAAATATCGTGGGAGCCGTCTGTACAGAACTATGTCATTCTGACAGGAATCTCAGAACATCCTGATTTGAGAAAGGGGATTTTAAAATAGGGATTTAAAAAAAAAAAACACTGGGTGGATTTTTATCATTATAGGATGGATGTGTACACACACTTCCAACACACATTTATGTTCAAAGGGAATAATTCATACAAAAATGAAAATTTACTGACAAATTACTCACCCTCAGGACATGCAAGATGTAGATGAGTTTGTTTCTTCATCGAAACACTTGTGGAGAAATTTAGCTTTGCATCACTTGTTCAACAACGGATCCTCTAAATGGGTGCTGTGAGAAATATAAAATCATCACAAAACATTACAGCCAAATCCACAAGTAATGGACATGACTCCTGTCCATCAATTAACGTCTTGTGAAGTGAAAAACTGCATTTTTATAAGAAACAAATCCATTATCAAGACTTTTATACTTTCAAACTGTTGCTTCCATAATCCATAATAATGCTTCCTCCAGTGAAAAAGTCCATCCACACCCCAACATAACTGTTTTGGACTGTTTTTTTGCTTCTAAATGGTGCTTGATCTGTGCATATTTCTCTCCTGATTCATGCGAGATGACTGTTTCACTGGAGAAATCAATATTATGGATAGAGGACTCTAGTTAGAAGCAGTGGTTAGTTTGAAGCAATGAAACATCTTGATGAATTTGTCTATTGCAAACAGTTTTTCACTTCTCAAGATGTTAATTGATGGACTGGAGTTCTGTGGATTGCTTGTGATGATTACTGTGATGTTTTTATCAGTTGTTTGGACCCATTCACTGTAGAGAATCCATTAGTGAGCAAGTGATAATGCTGAATTCTCTATCTGTTCAGATGAAAAACAAACTTATCTATATCTTGGATGGCCTGAGGATGAATATATTTTCAGCTAATTTTTTTTTATAAAAGAGGTCTGTTTCCCAAAAGACACACACAAATTTTACTTTAAGCCTTATTGTTTACACAAATGAATACAGAATGTACTTGGTGTTCATATCTTGTTATGATAAGAGCACTTGTTAGTCCACAGAAGAACACAACACATAATTGCTCTTAAGACTCTGGAGACAGTTTATTTTGACAGCTTTTAAATGCAATATACTCAATGAGAAAATCAAATATGGCTGAAGTCGTAATGAGAACATCTTACACAAACACACTGTAAAAGTAAATACATGTGGAGCACAGAGGAGTGTTTGTTTTTGTCCAGACAACGAAAGTAATTGGAGTCCATTATTATTTCCCCTATTGACTTTATGCACTGTGATTCAAAAGAATAACTCTTATTTAAAATAATAATAATAATAAATAAGTCTCTTATGCTCACCAATGCTGCATTTATTTAATCAAAAATATAGTAAAAACATTAATATTGTGAAAAATTAGTAATAATTTGAAGGAGCTGTTATCTATTTTAATATATTTTAAAATGTTATTCTTTCCCGTGATGGCAAAGCTGAATTTTCAGCAGCCCTCACTACGGTTTTGGATCGACATGAGTGTTAATGATTTTCATTGTTTTGTGAACTACCATTTCTGTATCATCCCTATCAATACAAAATGATTCCAAACCCAATATATAAGGGAAATTTTTAGTAATAAGAACTTGAAAACAGCATCTAATGTCTCAGGTGCTACTTTTGGCCCGCGGCTCCCTCAAGTGCACTCCACATTCCAGTAGTGCACACTAATGCTTGTGCTGAGCTACTCACACTGTGTCACAGCAGATGTAAATCAGATGGTAAGACAGGCCATATGGTGAAGTTTATCCCTCTCCCTGTTGACTGGAGTACACTCATCTGGAACTGATCCGACTGCGACCGCGCATAATCTAAGAGGTTACAGCCCTCTGACCTCAAAGATGATCTGTTTGCTTTGGGGGTGCTGCAGCAGGCCTGGGCCATGGGAATGTGTTTTCTTTAGCTGGGGGAGATGGAGGGATGATATGGGTCCATAAAGGGGTTGCATGATTTACAGAGGGCAGACATCTTTGAGAGGAAGAAACAGGAAGAGCTGCTTATTTGCTCTATGTGCTTCCTACGTAGGCCACATTTTTAAAAGCATCAAATGCTACACAAATGCTGCTTCAGAAGAAAAGCAGCATAATTACATTGCTTTTTAAGATCCCTTCTTTTGGACAAATTATATGGCAGCATCGCATATATTTTTGTGGAGAAAAAAATCCCAGAATGCACTGTGACAAGCTCAGAGAAAAAAAATAAACCCAAGATGGAGGATGAGGTGAGAGAAACGTTGAGTATACTTTTCACTTCGGTACTACAAAAGCATCATCAAAATAGTTTCCAGTCTTCTCTCATCTGTGTTCTCTGTATTTTTAAAAGTATAAAGTGCGGCAGTGCCCATCCACTTTTTCAACAGCAAGTATTTTTCCCATTAATTTTTCCAATAGGGTATCTTGAAAAGTCTTTGTTAAAGTGTTAAAAGCAATGAACCAAACCAACCAGCTACAAGGTTAATCACAACATTACAAACGTATCTGTTTTGATGCAAAAAAAGTACAAAAATAAAAGAAAATCAGACAAAAAGACTTGAACTTAATGGCTATAACAAGGAAAAGAAGTACTGTACACCAAGAAGCATTACAAATGACAAAATTTAATTTAAAATGACAATATATAATTGTTTATTTAAAAATGATGATTGCAAGTATATAGAAACTATATATTTTATGTTTTTACAATATTCATATACAGTATATACAAATATTTTGAGAGAGTACAGAGACTGATGCTTAAGTGTTCTTCGGGCACAATTTGCTTTTTGTGATTCTGAGCTACAACAAAACCATATACAACCATATAGCTCACAATAAACCTGTGTTTAAATGTTTTTAAGTCCAAAATCAATACCCCTATGAAGAAATATTATTGGGAATTTTTATTTCTAGAATTCAGCTGTTGCACTTGATTGTTTTGTGGTCCACATAGTTACAAAATACAGATTTACCTTGAGGTGTTCCAGGTACAAATTATGGCTTCAGATGGAGAGAACATAACACCAATAAGTACTGATGGGATACCATTAGCTATTCTTATTAAGCACAAGATGCAAAAGAAATTGTATAGTCACCCATGATTAGAGAGTGTGATAGAGGGCAAAATAAATTAAACGTGGAAAGAAAGAACGATAATATGCCGTGCATTATGCTTGCTTCTGATGATGGAGGAATAGCAAAATCGTTTTCCCCCCCAAAAAAACTGTTTAACTAATGGGATGACGTGTAGTGGCTGTTTTAGCTCTTACAGAGCTGTGGGTTCATATAGCTGATGGCAGCTCTTTAGTCTTGGGTGTGCCATGCTTGTATCATCCAAGAAGGTCAGACCGCAAACCTCTCTGGTCCACAGTGGCTTCCCTCGCTGCCCATTTCAGTCCAACACATACTCACACACACACACTTTAAAGGCTTCGACATGTCTGAACTTTCTCTAGAAATGTAACAGCAATATATTCAGTAAGTCATCTATTCAGTTTTTGCTCCTGTCCCCTCAGGGCAGTGAGAAACTCGCTGAAGGAAATGAAACTGAGCAGTCAGAATGACTATTTTTTCTTCTGTATACCACACTGTGACTGAATATAAAACATTTGCTGGTCTGTTCAAATGTGCAGCTGATTTGCTTCCATTCATCGTCGAAACAGGTTGTTTTTCACATAAAAAAAGGTGTCAGCCCTCCACTCAGGGACACAAATACGTATTGCTGGAGTGTTAATTAAATTTTGAAGAAGAAAAAAAAACACACAAAGGGAGAAAAGAAGACAGAAAGTAAAAGAATCTCCATAGTTTTGACTCAATAGCCAGAATACATCTTCACCAACAAACAACAATGTTGACCTTAAAAATGGTCATTCATTTTACACATTTGGCCCATCTGTTCAGATAAGCAGATGAGACACGTCTACTGTTTGCCTGAATGCCTGGTTTGACAGATTATCATTTTTATCATTTGTCCTAAAGACACAAACAACTTTTTGTTTCACCTGGCAAAGTATGTAGAACTGGTTTGTTAAGCTCCATACTCATACGGTATGTGCACACACACAGACCTTGTTTTTCGGTTTACATACCTTAATCAGTTCTGAAAACATACTATTATTTTAATGCCAGAAGACATTTTCATTGTTCATTATGAAGTACATATGTGGGATAAAGATCCAGTCAAAGAAAAATACATATTGAATGGTGGTTGAATATTTATTATTGGTGTTACACAAACCAAGCAGCAGAATTATGGGGCTCACTGGCCAGACTGCCACTCTACATGACATTTCCATTCAAAACAATACTAAAACCTTCACAAATTAATTTAGTGATAATTATATTCACATATGTATATATATATATATATATAAAAAAATCACGTATAAAAAGACAACTTAAAAACTATCAAGGTTTAGTGCAAAGGCATAAACAGTAAAAAACAAAAACAACTATTGTTTTTATTTTACAATTTTCAGTACAAAAAATTGTGAGGTTAGAGATGTGTGTCTGCGATAGGAATCCGCCGCAGCTCTACGATTTGAGAGTTAGCCACACTACCTCCATCATGACTGCCGTGGACTGACTCGCTGTCACTCACATTAAGGCCAGAACCTGTTTGTAGAAAGAACATTATTCCCAAATTCCCCCCCCAAAAAAATTAAAACTTCCAAACTTCCAAAAAAAATACCAAAAAAATAACCAAACTAACAACCAAACTAACTATTTCTCAAAAAAGTTCACATGACTTATTATAATTGCTAAAGATCTGTAGGGATTTAGGTAAATTTTTGGAAGAAAGGGGCTTACCGGTTTTTAAGGCAAATATGAGGTCATCAAACTCCTGTGACTCCTCGTCCTGCACCAGATTAGTGTTGATGAACCCTCCTTCTGTGATGTAGGTCTCGTCCTGAGGACTCTGTTTGAAAACACTGCTCGGCTGACTGCTGGGCCTCAGTGAAGCTCTCTCCCAATCTGCAGAGATCTGAAAAACATAACAAAAACGATCTTTGGATGTCAGAAAAAAATAAACCAACTTTCAAAGCTTCACCACATTAAAATGCCTTTTGTAGTTGATCTAGTTTGTGCACTCAGTCTGAGCTGAAAGGAGCCACACAAACAGGGACGGATTGGGAGTAAAAAAACAGCCCTGGATTTTCTCCCAAATAGGCCCACCACAACTACAAACGGACACTACTACCTCACAATATCACAGCAATCCTATCGCAAAGTGGCAAATAACATCACGAAACCAATGGTGACCCTGCTGACAAAAACAATAGAAACCATAACACTACAAATACCATTACAAACATTACAAACCATCAAATTTTAACCATTAAATAATGGTTTCCTGTAGTGTGTTTTGGGACATATTACATTAGGATTTAGTGGATTTAACAAAAGCCATGAATAGAAGGTGACCAATTACCAGTAGAGACCAATAGGCTTCATTACAGTTTTCATTAAAACCAATACAATTTTCATTATAACAAGTAAAACCATTACAAATTATGTGATGGTTTAAAAATTTTTTCAACAGAGGATTGAAATAAATGTATTATTGTATGAACTAAAATACTTGAAATCTACATAAAAAGAGCAGAATGCAAAAATGTATATGACAATGATAAACAAACCTAGAATCTAGAAACCTGAAACAACAGAATTCTTCAATTTGAGTATTCATATGTCTGTGTGTGTGTGTGTGTGTGTGTGTATCATGTTAATCGGAGCAAGCACCTTATAGGCTACTTCATTTACTCTATTTTCTAACTCAATAGCTCTCAAATGTAACCCCTTGTAGAATCGCTGCTGTTTCTTTATGAATGAATGGAATATTCATGCCAGACCATGCGGAATGATAAATAGCAGTGGACACTCGGGACTACATGCTGTGTATAGTGAGAGAGGCGAGCAAAGGTAACCTGATGTAACTGTTCGCTTTTTTTCCTTTTAGCTTCTCCCAACCGCCTTTATCTTCACGTATTTTGCTTGCCATCATGAGCCCTCTCTCCTTCGCGTCAGTTTCGGTTTATTATAAGCAAAAATAGATTGCATTAGCGCCCCCTTTTGTCGGCCGTCAACGTCACTTAATCTGACACTTTTTCTTTGATGATGAACCAGCCAGGCCGACGGCCGTTCTGGACTTCTCCAGAATGTCCAGATGGCCAGTCCGCCCCTGCACATAAATCAGCCATTCACCGGTGTGTCTGCTGCAGGGGTCATTCAGAGGTTACGAGGACTTGGATGTCTATAGAGTTTTATCAGGCTGGGTTTGAGGGGTGAGTCAGCATTCACAAGCATTCAGATGTTTCGTAATGAATTCTGGTATAGCTGGAGATTTATAGGTGAGGAAGTTGTATAATGTTACAAACGATTTATTTTTCAAGGTTCCCACAAAAATATTAAACAGAATTGTTTTCAACATTGATAATAATAAGAAATGTTTCTTGAGCACAAAATCAGCATATTAGAACGATTTCTGAAGGATCATGTGACACTGAAGACTGGAGTAATGATGCATGATGTGTATCTATATATGTATATACACACACATACACATATATATATTAGGGCTGGGTAAAAAATATCGATATCTCGATATTAATCGACTCTTATTTTTACGGAACGATATCGATTCTTTTAAATCCCAAGAATCGATTAGTCTAGCCTGTTTTCAGTTAATAGGTTGTTTGCACATGACGTCATTGCTGTGGCGCGAAATGCACCTGGAGGGCAGGAAGAGATTTTTAAAGGAATCAGTAGCAGAAACTCAAAATGCCTGTGTTTTGCGTTATTTATGAATGCTCAAATCGGTCAAACCGAGTAAACACAAGGCGCTTTTATCTTGTACGAAAGTGTTGTTCATAAAGGAGGAAAAGTCAAGAAATTGACGACTGAAAAACGCAGGAAAATGTGGCTTGTACATCTGCGATCGGGAGGAGCCAAGTCAGATAAGGCTTGTGTGTGCAAATGGTTAATATAAGATATAATAATACATTAAAGGGGTCTTCGGATGCCCATTTTACACAAGTTGATATAATTCTTTATGGTCTTAATGAAAAGTCTATAACCTACTTTGGTTAAAATTTCTCAATGGTAGTGTAAAAAACACCTTCTTTACCCTGTCAAAAACAGCTCTGTTTTCAGCACGCTGTTCTAGTCCATGTTGCTTTAAATGCTAGTGAGCTCTGCTGACTCTGCCCCTCTCTTCCGTGGAGTGCCGAGCAGACCATAGATATGTGTAGATTCCCTATTCGACCGCTCCAGATACGTTGACATGACAGCCATCTCGCATTCACCATAATAATCAATAAATATATTCAAAGATATACAAGCCTATAACTTGCTGTTGTAGATGCACACAGTCAATGCGCTCAAAGATTCGCAGATTGTTCCAAAAATGGCGGATGGCTTACGTATCGCGGCCTATAGAAACAGTCGATAATGAGGCATCTAGGTATATATATCTATGTAGCATACTAAGCTTCAGCCGCGAAACTGGCTAACTAGCACATTATTAGGAAAGGCGATTTGCAAAGATCCATAAAATACCCTTATACTCAGTTCTTCTGTAGATAAAGCTGGATCACGAATGATTCGGGTGAACATAGATGCATTTATGTAGATCGGGGATTGGCACATTCTTCAAAACGAAAGTAACGTTAATCCTCTGCGTCTTCAGCGGCTCAGATGTCAGGGGCCTGTACCATGAAGACAGTTTAGCTGGCTAGCCAGGTAAGTTTCAGTTTAGTTTGCACCAATCCTGGGTTTTAGGTACCATGAAAGTGGCTTGGCTTTTAGCTGTGTTCATTGCCATAGTAACTTACACTCCACAGCTAACCTGGTTATGTTCTGAGTTAGAGATCTCAAACTAAAATTGGACCAATCAGATGTGAGCAAAGTGACACATGTCTGACACAAAAAAGCCACTCCCCCAGTTTATCTTCCTACGAATTAAAAGTCATTATAAAGTACCTTAAAAAAATACAACAAAATTATCTGGCTTTAATGATAATTACAATTTACATCTGATTTATATAATTATAATATGATTTATATTATTATTAATCCATTACACTCAAGCACTTTTAGTTTAACAATTATTATAAAGCATTTATTTTAAATGAATATTAATATATACAGATCATATGCAATATAAATAAGTGGTAGAATCAATAGATAACACTTTAAAAATGGCTACATGTGACCTTACATGTTCAAGTCTCTATCGCTATATATTATCAACTAAACTAACTTCACAAGTTTCACCTGTGACTACACTGATAGAGCAAGATCATTTCCTTTATTTGTCCTCTTTCATGGACAAGTACTTCAGTGGAAATGCGTTTAAATTCCTCATATTCTTTAATCTCTTAACCTTTAATAAAATAGTGTTGAATCTTGCTGGCTCTCTCGCGAGAAGTGAATCACACTTGCTCTGTGTTGTGATTGGCTGTTCGCCGCTGATGTCACACATTCATGTGCACGGGCTCCATTAACTCAGGATCAAGCCTGAGTTGACAGAGAAAGTTGATGATCAGCTTCATGGTACCAACAAAACCAAATTGGAGTGGTTTGGTTTTGTCAATTCAAAACTAATCCTATAACTCTGAATTTGTTCATCTACCATCATGGTACAGGCCCCAGGAGTAAATGACGACTGCTATATTCATTATTACATCCAACAACTAAACACATCAATCACTTAATCGGAGACATCTTTTCTTCCCCTGCACCGGAGTCGACACAATGGCGGAGAGCTCTCAGCTCACTCAGGGCGGGTCTAAGGTAAGACAACCTTGTCAATCAACTATCGTGGGAGCGGTCTGTACAGAACTACGTCATTCTGACAGGAATCTCAGAACAGCCTGATTTGAGAAAGGGGATTTTAAAATAGGGAAAAAAACACAGCGTGGATTTTTATCATTATATGATGGATGTGTACACACACTTCCAACACACATTTATGTTCAAACAACTTGTAAAGTGAATTTTGCAACCGATGACCCCTTTAAGATACAAATAAAGAATAATAATAATTTAACGTTCTCACACACAAAACTGTAGAAACTGCTGACTTTTGGCATGAAGAAGCAGTGATACTCATCACAATAACCTTCTGACTCCATCCTGTGACATAAATCTATTTTTTCACTCATTTCAATCATCAAAGTAAAGAACAAATAGCCCCATTAAACACAACATTGTGAAACAGTACATCTGACTTGCCCTCCCCTTTATGTGCTTCCTAATGGCAATGGCTTAATTTCCTTTGGCTGGGTGCTTTTGCCCAGGAGGATGGAGGGAGAGGCCACTCCAGTCCCCCATGTCCCAGGCACCTCATTTTGGTACAATAGCCCATCAACAGTCCTGTAATCAGAACAGAATGTACGCCGGGTGAACTGAGCACCGCCAGGCACCTAGTCATGTCTGTTTGAAGAGCCTGAGGAGACGGCCACCCCTCCAGAGCACTGTTTCCTTTCCTCTCTCCACCAGTCACCTCCTCCCAATCCAACTCCCTCGTCTCGAGGCCACATGTGACACTAAGAGCTGCTTTAAGCTAGGAGTCAGTGCTCTCATG
Source organism: Schizothorax lantsangensis (assembly GCA_027422415.1). Lineage (NCBI taxonomy): Eukaryota > Metazoa > Chordata > Actinopteri > Cypriniformes > Cyprinidae > Schizothorax > Schizothorax lantsangensis. Next base: position 20,681,120 of record CM049842.1, on the reverse strand, counting down.
AACAAAACAAGATTACTTCAGTTCTCTCAAGTCTGCACTTAGAGGTCAATGTCCCTAAAATTACAGTCCTACCACAATCTTATTGATTTGTCCACTCATAAATTGGCTTTAGCTAAATAAATAAACATATTACAAGCCATTTTGGATGGATTTTTCTCCTTTTGTATAAGCTTTATCAAGTTTCTGGAGCGTAAACTTAACCCAAGTCTCATCATTAGCATCTACAGACTGAAAACTTTTAACACTGGCGGCACAAACAAAAAGTAGGGTGAACTTTGTAAAAGTGGAGTGAATCACTGCTAAAAGCTTTTTACTTGCATCCTTGAAGTTTTTTTATGATACTACAACCCAAACTAAATATTTTGGGTGGGAATCTTTAGGCATCTCATGATTCTTTGGCAATTCCAATCACATTCAAAAATGACTCTTTCATTTATTTATTTTAATTAATGAATTTACTAACATTTTATTTATTTAATTACAAGTACTAATTATAAGCACACAAATGTCATCGCACATTTGAAACAGAATGGATTAAGAATTGTTTAAAAAAATGAAATGCATTGGAGAATTGATATTTAATATAATGTTAATTATAGACCTTTCAACACAATTAGGCACTATTTTTCATTTGAACTGCATTATTTAATTTTTCAGATAAAGTGGGGCAGTGGTTTTAATTCAGAAAATATCTTAGCTGTATTTAAATTATTTTCCTAAATCTATTAGCAAATTATGTTTAAATACATGTCACATCTGCTTAAGTTGGTCAAGCCTTTTTTTTTTGGACAATGGCACAATAGATAAGGATTTCAGCCTGGTTAATCTCATCACCACCAGGTCATAGTCAAGATAATCCATCATCTAAATCAGCTTGGACTGGCTCATAACCATACATGATCTATAATAACCAGGACGTTATGGCACAGTTTTTATAAGGTTATTGGAAGGCTCTAACTATTGTACGTAATGTTTTATGAACATCATGATTAGTTTTAAACAGTGTCTCACTCTTTACCAAAAAGCTGCTGTCCCAGTTCAATATATACATTTATATACATATGTTTCACTTAGTTAAGACTCACTAATAAATTGTAAAGTCTTGTGAACAGCTCAGCATTAAAGTTGCAGACTGAAGGAAACCGAGATATTTTCTTTTTAAACATCTCCTCTAAAAGCCTTTCTTGATCTCTGCCCATCCTTCCTACATCCCCCTCCTAACCTCCCTACACCCTCATTCCCGGATCTGTGAACAGTTTACATTGAGGGCTCAGAGGAATGTGAGCTTCTACACCAGGCCTCTTTATTACATAACACTCTCTTACAGTCTGTGTGTGCGTGAGCTGACTCGGGGAACAAACACAGGTCTGAGAGTCCTCTACCTCGGCTTGAGGATGATAAATAGGTGGTTATGCAAACACACATAAATCTAAAGGCTACCAATGTAATCTTACAAGTACATGCGTGGTATGAAATGCTGTCAGATGCCACTGCCAAATAAAGCAAGTGCAACAACTATTCATTAGAAATGTTTATCATAACCCCAGTAACAGGCGCACCTCTTCCATGGCACTGATGAGGTTCTGTGTGGACTTGCTGATTTCTCCTCCACCCACGGTAGCAGCACCAGTGCTCTGGTATATGGAGTCTGGGCTGCCGTGTCCATTCATTTCCACGGTGTAGGTTGCCTTAGCTGGCCAGAAGAGCTGATTATGCATGATGAAGTAGACGGAAAACACGTACAGACCCTGAAAAAGATGAAATTACAAGTTAAATGAGCTCAGCACACTGTCACATCAGATGAATAGAGTTATTTGCGTATTGTTATAGAGGAAGTGGTGCAGGACCTCCATGAGATCCAAGTCAATAGATTTGTTACTTAAGCAGTAAGTCATGCGATATTATGGATATAATCAAAGGTAATATATATATATATATATATATATATACATATATATATATATATATACTATATATATATATGTATATATATATATATATATATATATATATATATATATATATATATATATATATATATATGTATATATAATTTGTAAAAAAAAAAAAAATATCACAAAAGGCTACTTTAAAATTCTTTCAGAAGTAACATTTAAGGATTATCACATCTAAAGTGACGACTTGTTTGACATTCCAAATGTGTTTGTGCAAACTAAACAAAAAGAAGAAACATCACCAATTAATCATTTGGTCTTAAATTCCAGATTTTGTAACAGCATGACATCATTTCCCTCCCTCTGACATCATTGTCAATGAGGGTCTGGCCAACCATGATTTTTATTGGGTAGCAGCACCAAACCAAATATCGCTGTACACACACTTGTGCCAAATATCTCATGAACACCAGAAATGTCATAACAAATGGGACATGTGGGTGACAGACTGCAGGTGAAACTAAAATAAGAGGGCAAAAGTGCTGAGCTTTTGGAAATACAGAGAAATATACAGAAAGTTTCTGAGGAATAGAGAGTTAGTGAATAATATGATACGAGTTCTTGCATTCTATTAATGATTTATATAGTGTGAAAAATGTAAGTGAGGAGAGACACACACACACACACACACACCTATTAGGGACTGGACTTACTTTTTTTTAACTTAAATTTCTTTGAAGCTGAACTGCATCCAAATGAAAAATAACCATAATCCAGCCCTCACTGAAACCACTGTGGCTCAGCATCATTGACAGGTAAAGTAAACTAAATGTAAGCACACACACACATAGCACTCACAAAAATAGAGTATCGATTTAAGGCCTCATTTATAGACTATAAGTGGGCAGCCTGTGCTTCGCTGGGCAGCTTTATCACTGCTACATGAAAGACACGCAAATGTCCAGAGGCCAGAGCAGCACGCTCAATTACTTCTGCTAGTTACATAACTGTTCTCAGTTCAGAACAGACAGGTGTGGTTTTTACCTATGATATAAGGAAAATGAATTGACACAATGCACCTTGTGAGAAATGGTGTGGAAGAAACAGACCACTGGATATTTAGATGGAATCTATATGTACTCATCTGCATCTGCATTCATTCAAGCTTTAAAAAGACATAACAGAACCATCAAAGTAATGCAGAAGTATAATAAAAGTCATCTATATCAGTACGTCATATTCTAAGTCTTGGGTGAGGAACACACTGACATTTAAGTCATTATTCACAGATATTGGATGCAAATAAACAGAATTATTCAGAATTCATAAAAAAGACTCAAAATAATAAAAAAAGAAGTCATAAAGGTTTAAAACAACATGAGAGTGTGATATTATTGAGTGAACTGTATTTTTTGGGTGCTATCCCTCTAAGATTCCTTTTCAGTATTTTCTATAAGATAAGAATAAAAAGTGTTGATTCTCTCTTTTTTCTCTTATATTTTCTTTAAAACAAATATTAGAAAGTAGTAATAGAAGTTGGAAAACTGCCTCGTTGGCTGCTAAGTCACACATCTGCAATAGAAAGACGAGCATACTACTATTTTAAAATATAATTTATACCTCAGATTCCAGTGTTGCATGCTTTTTCACATGATTCTTCAGAAATCATTCTAATATTCTGATTTGGTGCTCAAGTAACATTATTATCAATGTAGACAACAGTTGTGCTGCTTAATGTTTTTGTGATACTTATTTTCTTTTTCAGGAAACCTTCTGTATGGTAGTGTAGCAATATAAATAATAGCAATGCTGCTGACTACTGAAGAATGAATACATGTTGTGATTAAATGATTAATCTGATCTGATGTAATGATTAATTGGACTCAGTGCACTGCTGGTGATCAACAACATCTCCATTCCTTTTTTATTTGCACTTGGCAGGACTTCTCTTTGCATATGCCTTGATACCCTTTTCACCTTCTTTATTATACATCCTCACATCCTGAAATCAGCAGAGGTTAATATGAAGCTGTTTACAGGCTTCCCAATCAGACAGGACCTAACACCATTTATATGATATCACTGCAGTTTAATTACATTTATGGCAACAGCCACTGAGAAAATAAGAGGACGAGCATGGAAAATTAGCATCATGGAAAAAAACAGCACCCATGAAAACAGATGCTCAGGGCTTGATTATTGAAAACAGACCTAAACATTTGCAGGAAATAAGGCGAATGTGCAGTGAAGAGTTAAAACTAAAATATCACAAACACATACTATAAATGATTGCTGAAGAATTCCTTTGAGAACTGAAAAAGTTCTATCAACCATACATCAACATGTCCACGGATGTCTGTATGGGCCTCCCACATGTTTGTGAAGATTTTCCACAGAAGGAGGTCATGTTTTGTTGTAGGCACTGCTGACGTTTTATGTGGGCATTTAGAGTTTGACTCAAAGGGAGTCAAAACAAAATTTTGTGCTATTTATGCTCTTTCTAGGTGAAGGGCATCTTGTCCAACCCAGTCATGTTTTGGCTGTGTCAGAAACAATATCAGCTTCTCTGACCTGTTATTAGTCAGTCTGTAATGTAGGACAAGCAGAACAAATATGCTCAACTGTGTGTTTAGTTGTTGTTTACACTAACTGTAACAGTGAGGACATATTGAATAAGAAATACTGGAGGAAGCAGTGATATGGATGTTTTTATCTTTTCTGCTGATGGGAAGGATTTTTGGACTTGTCTGTTAAAATGTTACTTATTATTCAAACTTGCTGCAGGGAAGGCCATCTACACGGCATGTAAAATTTGATGTTGCAAGCCATATTTTGCTTGCTACATTTTACTATATGAATTATCTATATCCATTGCACTTCTAAATGATGCTGTTTTCTTTTTTAAAATAAAGATAAAAACTATGTGTGCAGTGCTTTAAACATCGTAACACTATACAACCTGTTTTTGGCTGAAAAATATTGCTTATGTGACTGTATCTTAACAGTTATGTAACATTTTAACTTATGCAATTTGGAGTTCAAACTTTCTTCTTCCTTGTAACACAACCCTGAGGTTAAAGAGTTATTAAGAGAAACCATCCTTTGCAGTTGGCAAGTGATAACTCTATCCAGCTTTATCGACCATGGTGGACTTAACAGATAAACAGACTCTCGTCGTCATACAATGACTTTGGATATAGTCCACCCTCACGTAAGGGCCTGGCTAGTATCTTAAGATGATGTTATGCAAGAGGTGCAGAACCTTTAGAAATCAGGAAAAAACTATACGCCACATCAGCAGACTGGGCAGCTGTGCAGTGATAGTGAGGTGATTGTGAGAGTAATACATCTGTATTCAGAGATAAGACAGATGTTTGCAAGTCTTAAACTAAAGGCGAAGAACCCACTGGGCCCTCAAATGTGAAGATTACCTGTATCAATCTCTTCAGGATTAGGATTTATCTAATGCTTTTAAGCTGTGAACCATTAAGTCTAACTGAATGTGATTCTGAGGGTCAGAACTGACCACGGGTCACAACTTTATTACTTTCACACTGAGTTCAATGACAAAACACTTAGAGATAAGATTAGATTGCAGACACTGATGATTCAAGCAGTGTTTTGTAAAAAGCGTCATTAAAAACCGTATTTCCATACTAACTAAATAAACTACCATTCAAAAAGGTATTTTTAACATTTTTGAAAGAAGCCGCTTGTGCTTACCAAAGCTGCATTTTTTTTAAAATACAAAAGTAAAACAGTAAAACATTTTATTAAAAAGTAAAACTGTAATATTGTGAAATATACTAACCATTTACAATATCTATTTTATGTTTTAATATACATTAAAATGTAATTTATTCATGTAATGGCAGAGCTCCAGTCTTCAGTGTCACATGACACTTCAGAAATCATTCTAAGATGCTGATTCGATGCTCAAGAAACATTTCTTCTTATTGTGTAATGTTGTGCTGCCTAATATTTTCATGAAAACCATGACGCATTTCTATGGATCCCCTTAAGGGACATGGTGGTGGAAAAAAGTCAGGGATGTTTTGCGTTCCCTCGCAAAAGTTTGCGTTCTATCGCAAAGATATTTGTGCTCTCTCGCAAAACCAGTTGAGTTCGGACAAACTCTTCCTGTTTACTTTACAGCTTGCAGTGGTTACAGCTCCGTATGTTCACAATGGAGCGGTTTAAAGAGTTTTATTTTGAACTTGGACTCAAATAAAAAAATACGTCAGTGCTTAGTTCAAGGCACAGTTTTGGGACATTCTAAAACGCTTAATGAGGCTTAATGTTTTAAAACAGTGACATTGGAGGACCAAATTGGATAATAATAAAAGCTGATAAAATTATTAGGCTAATATTAATAACCTTAGTAATAATCTTACTATTAATAAAGCAGAATAGCCCAGAATATGAACGCAACACCCTGCATGTTAAGCTTTTTCTCCCCCATAGAAAACGCTTAAGTAATAAGCGTTTTTATCACAGTTTATTTTTTATTTTTTATATTAAGCCACGTTAAACGTGCTTTTCTATGGGGGAGAAAACGCTTATCGTGCAATTTAGCTCATGTTTTGGGCTTGCATGCACACAGTAGGCTACATATTTTTAATACATATATAATAGGCTATAGAATATTTGGTCTTTTTTTAAATAATTTTCATTTGGTTTAAAAAATAATTTTCAGTTAAGCGTTTTATGAACCACTGCAAGCTGTTCCGTTCTGGGCTCATCTGCTTTTCTGTGCGTAATATAAACTGTAAACAGATTTGGTATTTTTTAAAATCACTGTATTCGTTCATATAGCCTACCTTAAGCGTTTTCTATGGGGGAGAAAAGCGTGCAAGGCGTTGCATTCATATTCTGGGCTATTCTGCTTTATTAATAATAATATTATTAATAAGGTTATTAATATTAGCCTAATACATTTTTTAGTATTTAGTATTTTTTGGTCCAAATATTTATTTATATTTGGTCCTCCAATGTCACTGTTTTAAAACATTAAGCCTCATTAAGCGTTTTAGAATGTCCCAAAACTGTGCCTTGAACTAAGCACTGACGTATTTCTTTATTTGAGTCCAAGTTCAAAATAAAAACTCTTTAAACCGCTCCATTGTGAACATACGGAGCTGTAACCACTGCAAGCTGTAAAGTAAACAGGAAGAGTTTGTTCGAACTCAACTGGTTTTGCGAGAGAACTTAAATATATTTGTGAGAGAATGCAAAAGTTTTGCGAGGGAATGCAAATATTTTTGCAAGAGAACGCAAAACATTTTGTGAGGGAACGCAAAAAAATAAAAAATAAAAATCCTTCCACCCCAAATTTTTTGCACTCACCCCGACTTTTTCCCACCACCATGTCCCTTAAGGGGCTCCATACATTTCTTTCATGATTCTTTGATGAACAGAAAGAAAGAAAGAAAGAAAGATACATGCAAGCACAAAAGGCCTTGATATCACAGTTTATTGATATTTATTATGTAGTGTCATTAGGTATTGGCCAAAACCAATCGAACTAGTATAAACTGTACCCTAAATATATGCATTTACAAAGGAAGAGAGCTCTTCAATAAAATCAAGTTACATCATGTTGTATGCATGTTCTTACCAGAAAGATATTGAAGATAACAAGGAGGATCAGCATCCACAGATATCTGTAGGCCATGTGCAATCCAGCCCAAAGACAGACCAGAGTCACCAGAGCAAACAGATACAACATCATGGGCACCTCTGAAGGACAAACAGAAAGAAACTTCAGTTGAGTTTGTATGATCAAATATTTGGAAAAAAATAAAATGTTTCCTAAAGTGCAAGATGGCAACATTTGAAGTTAATATATTTCTGGAAAAATCACAAGAGCTTTGCTCAATAGTTTTCAGATGCATGAATGCTGACTGTGCTGTTTTATCTGTGCTGCATGCACCGATGCCAGCAGCCATGGGTGCTGTTTTCAGTTACAGAGCGAGCTGGCCAGGCATGCTTCAGTTTTTCCATAGTTCAGACAAGCTTTTCACATGCAGCTAGAGCTCTTTGAACTGCGCTCGCTCTGGCATGAGAGCCGTGTGGGCACGTTTATTGACCAGGGGCAGGAGTCCAAGATGGCTGCCAGCGAAAACAAACAAACCAGAACAACAAAGGAAGGAGAATAAAATGAGTTGTCTCATTAAGCAGGTCACAGTTCAGAGACTGTTCTGGGTAAATGAGGGCAGCCATGGGTACAAAGTACTTGGCCCATGAGTGTTCTTCATGTGGGCAAACAATTCCTCTCAGTGCCAAGACTCACTCAAGCATATTGGCACAAGGACTTTAACCAGACTGAGTGTTTTACTTTAACAACGATTATGAGTTTAATTGCTGAAGCATTCACTCAGAGGGAGGGAAGAAAAATATGTGTTGCAAACACGCTAGTTCAAAACCTGACATTCTAGCATCAACATACACTAATCATTTACTCAAAGTCATGCCATTATGAACATAAGCACTAGGGTTTTGAATTTTGATCATTTTCTGGATTTGAATACTCAACAGATAAAGTACTCATAAACCCATTTATGCAAATAAGCAATGACACAATACAGCAACTACCAGTAGAAATGATGTAACCAGAATTACAACAAAACATTACATTTGGTTGGTGAACATTTCCAAACCCGACCCAAATTCGGTAACACTTCAGTAGGGACCAATTCCCACTATTAACTAGTTGCTTATTAGCAGGTCTATTATTAAAATATTGGCTGTTTATAAGTGCTTATAAAGCATATATTCTGCATGACAATATTCAACATCCCTAATCCTACCAAATACCTAAGCTTAACAACTACAATCCTAACTATTAATTAGCAGCAAATTAGCAATTTATTAAGGCAAAATTTGAAGTTAATGGTTTGTTAATAACGATAATTGGACCTTAAAATAAAGTGAGACCAAAAATTCCAAATATCTCAATCAGTTTAAAACAAATTTAAGAGATTTTGAGATGCAGTTTTGTGTTTTCATGACAAATCTTTATTGTCACCCATTCCCTAATGATTCTTTTCACTTCTCGTATGTTACCTAATACCACTTCTTTTGGCTCTCCTTCACTGGCAATGCATTTGTGATTTCTATGTCAGCCAAAGTACACAACCAGGCAAAGCTGTGGCTGATAATTAGCAAGGGAGAGGCAGTCTGTGCCATTGTTTCTTTCAGCAGGCCTTATTTGCATCCACTCACCTCCTCGACCTCGTGAGAACCCCGTTTTTTAATTCGTACATTTAATGAGGGAACAAACAAGTATGGCTCCAGAATGGAGAACAGGCTGACTCATCCATCATGCTCTCCTCTCATTACATAAACATGGACGTGAGCTTAGCCCGGCACTTTGAGGGCTCCAAACAATGGCAGAAGACCTGCATTCACTTTTTTTTTATAAAATGCATTTAGCGGTTATTTGATTTACAACTTGTGCATCCGTTCGCTTAGGAAATTGAGTGAACAAACGGGATATTCAAATATTAACATCTTTCTTTGATGGCCACAATTGGACAATTAGAGGCTGAAATTAGACAACATATTAGCTCTATTTGTTCTAGCACATGATTGAAGCATATTAGATTCAACGGCAGATGTGCAGAACCCACATCTAGGGAAAAAGAATATTCATCAGTTTGACCTCCACAACCTGGCGCTTCCCTGGGCTCGCTTACTGCATCCCTGATGATGGAAAACAATCATGCATGCACCTGCAACCTTGTTCGTGCATGCCGGCGTCTAATCAAATTAAGACAAGCAAACCCCCTGCAAGTTCAAGAGAGATTTCAAATAATCCTCAAATTCTCCAAGCGTCATTGCTGAAATGCATGAATGCATGACAAAAACAGCAAATGAGATTATAATTGGCTTTCATTAGAGTGAATGAGGGTGATGAGACTCAGTCCAATCCAAAATGAGGCTTCCTTTAGGGATACGACTTGCTGTTTGAGAACGCGGCGTCCTGTGCCGTCCCAGAGCGCTTCACCAGCAGAACTAATGCACACGGCATTAACATCTGTTCTGCTGCTGCTTTGATGTTAATATGGCTCTGATGACACCAGGAGTGCAAAGACAAGCAGAGTCATAGGCCATGCATGACTGACACATCTCTGGGGCGATTCAGTGGAAGACCTGCCAGCAGAAGCAGGCAAACATTATGAAAGACTTGGCAGTGAAAAGTAGGCCACACATTCCTCATCTGATAGACAACACATGGCACAGGGCCGAAGTTTAACACCAGGTTAGCACAAAAATGCCATGGTCATTGCTTCCACCTGTCTAACTTTACCTGCTGTTTGTGTTTGTCTCAACTATCTTACTTTTACTTTTATGATGTTTTGGTTGCTATTTACATTTACCGATACTGTTGCCATGGAACCTTTGGTAACACTCTTCATGTTACAATGTACAAAGACAGGTACACATCCAGATATTACAAATGAATAACACACACACACACACACACACACAAATATATATATATATTAATTTAAATAATTACACAAATGTATACAGGAAAATTTAGATCTTGTTACTAGTTACCATTTATTTTTAGGTTTGTTTCTCTTTTTTATTCACCTTGTAGTTCATTTGAATAATGACAAATTAAAAAGGATATTTCCAACAGTTTTATTTAAAACCGCTAATATATACAATCCCTATATTAATGAAGTTGTGAACGCATACATAATTTAAAAAAAGGACAATGCTGTTTAAAATGGTTTTAGAGTGTGTATAGCATCTCTTACCAAAGGACATGTCAATCTATTTCATGTCAAAATACACCTTGTATTATTATTAGTGTAATTAATTACATTTACATGTCATGTACATAACACTAGTACACTTTTTTATTTTTTATAAACATTACCTCCATTCCGAGTTCTTCCACAAATCAAAAACATCCAATTTTATTATATTTCTCTGTTCTTCCCCTCATTTATTTTTCTGCATATCAGTCTCCACTTTGTACATGCCGTTCTCTCTCAAGTCTTTCCCTCCCTCCTCTCCCTGACTGCCTTTGCTTTCCATCTCTGTAAGCACATTCCAGGCTGTGGTCTGGGCCTGGCTGCCTCTGAAGCAGCAGGTTCCTAAACCCTGAGGAACCAACTCTCTATTGATGGCCCTGGCTAGATCACTTCCTCTCTCAATGAAAACCAGGCTCTCATTAATACCTACAATACCTCTAATGTTTCCACTCATATTTCACAACTAAAGTGACTCAAAAAATCAGTTTAACTAGAATGAATCAACCTCACTGCATCCAATTATATCACTATTTATAATTTCAAAGGGTTTTCTGAACATAACATGCATGTTTTATAAGTTCTTAAAAATTTTTTTTATTTTTTTATTTACTGTCTAAATGTATATACACTAGTGTTCAAAAATACACTAAGAACAGTAATCTTGTGAAATATTATACAGTTTAAAATAACTGTTTTTCTTTTTTAATATATCGAAAAATGTAATTTTTCCTGCGATGGCAAAGCTGAATTTTCAGCAATTATTACTACTGTCTTTTGTAACATTAGAAATGTCTTTAACGTCATTTTTAATCAGTTGAATGCATACATGCTAAATAAAAGTATCAACTTCACAAACATATATACTATATTTATCTATAATGTGGCAGAGTGATATACACTGTTAATGTTCTACAGTAAATAATTCAGAAAGTACTTCCTGTGCAAGTACAGGAAAAAAATAATAATAATAAAGAACCTGTCAACCAATTACAATCTAGATTTCTGTAGTGGCGATGTTAAATATGCTGATGGTCCAAGAGATAAATATACAACAAGACATTTAGAGTGAAGTCACGAAAAGGCAAAATGGTACACAACAGACAACTATAGTTCTCTTAGTAGGAGAAGACACTCAGCATAAGAAAGCAAGCACTGAAGACCACTGGGGAAAAACAGCAGGGCCTAAATGTGAGACAGCACTCTGGCTCCTGTTTAAGATGCCAAAGCAGCTGTCACAACATTCAGCTGTGGTTCAACTCTGAGGATGAAAGACCTTCCTCTGTCTCCCTCTTGAGTGAGCTAACATCTGCCCGGCCAACAGCTTCAATGATAAGAAAAAAAGTGTTTCAACTCAAAAAGACATGGGTGGCTGAAGAAGAGGATCTTGGTAAAGAGATGAAAGAATGAGAGAGCGGGAAGAGCTGAAATCTTCCAGTAAATCTGTTGGAACACAAGAGGTGTCCAACAACTTTGTGAGAAGAAACAAACAAAGGCTTAAGATGGAAGTACATACTAGATCAACATGCTCTTTGGAATCAAACACTTGATATTCTTTTGTGTGTGTACGTGTGCTTGTGGGTGACATTTGGACATCCTGCTCCTTCCTCTGAACTGTGGGTGTGGGAAGCGTGCCTGGCCTCTCGCCAGCACTCTGACCAGACGTTCCATACAGCATGTTCTCGGAGAACTGAGACCTCTCTAGGGAAAACTAACAGTGTTTGGCATAAAAAAGAGGTTGACATAATCTACATCAGTTCCAGCAACTATTAAAACAGAGGTGGGATTACAATAAAATAAAATAAAAAATATGAGATTTGCCTGTATTTAAGAAGATTCTAGATACAAAATAATTTCAATAAATTTAGCAATAAGATGCAATGCATTACACTAATAAATCTATTAATTTTCTAAAGCATTTTCAACAGTTAAATGGGAAGTGTGTGTACATGCCTAAAAGTCCATTGCTGCCATTTTCAGCTCAGTTTCCAAATAAAACACATGTAATTTAACTTAATGGGATAATTTATGATGACTATTTTCAACAAAAGAAATGGATCAAGACTCTAGACTTTGGGTCAAATCATGGGAACATTATGTAACTGTAGTATAGTGTTAGTGATATAAGCAGTTAAGCAAGGTCATAAAGATATGAGATATAGGAGGGTGAAATGCACAGTATTTAGCAGCTGAAATAAGATAGTGATAAACAGTGAATTAGACTCTAATACGGTGCTTCTATGACTCTACAGGCTGTAAATGTTTTATGCAATCTTGAATTGTGGTGAATATTATGCATGACCTAGGGATCAAGTGTCTGCATTGCAAGTCATTGCTAAGCAAATACAGAGAAAACATAGTATGAACATATGACTTCCATATTGACTGTATTGTTCACTAGATTATTTTGAATGTTTTGTTCACTAGATAAAAAAGTACTATAAGACCCAGATTAAATTTGGTTCCAAGTACAATAGCATGAAATGCTCATATAAACATTTGTGAGTTCTGTCCCTTTGTTTACTATCAAAAGGGAGGACCCTTAATCGCAAAGCACATCTAGTATGGCCATCACTCACAGCACTAATTCATTTGATTTAGGACATCTTATCGTTCTCAAACAGTCTTAATTTTCTTAGCCTTAGATACTGGGTTAACTAGGCTGTTTACAGGCTGGGCTGCACAGCAAATACAGTTTGTTTGCATTTTATTATAATAATAATAATAATAATAATAAAATGTTCAATTATGCAATATGTTTTTGGCTGGACTTTGCAGTTATGTCAAATGAACGAGGAAAATAACTTACTATTGAAACAGACCATATTTAGGTCCAGGAATGGCATAAAGCGATACCACTTTACAATAAGTTCTTATTATTTAAGGTTAGTTCATGCATTTAATAACATTGAGCAACACATTTGTTACAGTATTTCTTAATCTTCATTAATGGTAGTTAATAAAAAATGTAATCATGTATTAAATGTTGAAGATAAAATTAATTAAGATTAATAAATGCTAATGTTAGCCAATGTTAATATTAGCTTATTAAAGTTTTACCAAAAAAGCAAAATAATATAAATAAATTGTATTCATATTGTATTTCTAAAAAAAAACAATCAGTGAGCTGTTGCAGTCATACTCTGCCACATAAACATGTCTCATTAAGAGAGCTGAAGGATTAATCCTGAGCCAATAAGGCTATTCCAAGAAAATGACTGCATTGTGAAAAAGCACTACTGCTCTTAAGATCATACCGAGCAACTGCAAAAGCCAAATTAAATCTTTAAATAGGGCTGTGGTAATTATCTCCCCACAGGCCTCTGCCTAGTGGCTAAAGGTTGACTCCTTAATATCTTGGCTCTATAATGTGGTTCTTCAGAGGCTGAAAAAAATCCAGACATTTTATGGAGCACCTCAGAATATCTCAAAGGCAAGTCACAGTCAGAATTATCCATCAGCTTCTAATAACATGGAAGCTGTTTCGGGAAGTTTGTGCTGGAGCTTCAACAATTGCTGTAACGCGTTTAGAGATGCAAATGGTCATCAAATAGAGTATATTGGTTTTCACAGTTTGACAAATGCAAAGCTATCACAGAACCCGTGTTTAAACCATGCATAATTAAATTAAATTGGCATCAAACCAGAAACTGAAGACACATTTGATAGCATTTTGTCATTTAGTTAATAATAACTTGATTTATTTGATTAAGTAAACCTGTACAGAACTGAACTTGCATCCCATCTCTTGGGTGAACTTTTTTCACTACTATATTTACTTTACAACTAAATGTAATTTCCCACAAGTCAACCAGCCCACCAGGAAACGTTCTTTTACTCATTGTGTCCATTTTATCCCTGTCCCAAACTGAATGTTTGGTATGACATGTAATCAAGCAGCAACAGACAGAATCAACATCTAAGACTTAACAGGAAAGAGCGAGTTTTCTAAATACATATTTATCTGACTGTGCATCTTTGTCATTAAACACATCCGGCATGAAGGGGCAAATTTGCTACATAATGTATTTGCTTACGCCTGTGTGTCCTGCAGTATGAAACAGCAAGTGTGGGAGTGCTACAGTGAGGTTATTGTGTTTGCGAGCAAAGGGTGGGCTGACGGTGCAGCCCTCTGTAATAAAGTTGAGTGGTTTAGGATTAGCCCGCTGTGCTGCGAACATGCTTGCGCACAAAGAGGAAAGCTAACATTGCACATGGCAACCCTCGCTGACAACCCACACGCAAACTGTACAATACCACCATTTAAAGCTCAGAACAGCAGTTACGGGGTAAACAATGAAACCATCATGGTGGATTAACAAGTGAAAGCCAGTGTTCTACATGTTAATTGTCCAAACATGAGTTGAAAGGTGCTGCTGATATTGGTAACTTTGAGGCTAAACAGTAAGGTGGAGGCGAACACTAAAGAGATAATCAGCCAGTTAAGATTGTAACCAAGTTTCAAAACAAGACTGACAACATGTATTTACTCAGGAACTGAGCAGCGAGTTACAATATATATTCAATCCAATCTACACAAAACTGCTGAGGGAATTTTTTTTTAAAGAATGACTAACAAACCGCCACAGAAAGAAAAATACTATTTGGAAGGCGTGTAATTGTTTGGAAGGTTGTGAAATATTCCTGAAAGAACAGCCCGGAGCAATCTGATGATTGTTGAAGATCAAGAGACTTTCCAAGGGAAAGCACCTTCTCTTAGTTTGCTTTCAGTTTCTCTGATATTATCAGCAGTTCTTTACTTCTAAAACACCGTTTTCCAGTAACATGTTCATTGCGGTGCCAGATTATTCTCGTACTAAAATGACAGGATACCTTGAGGCTAATTATTTCACAACTTGTAAAATTTTGTGTAATAACAAAAGCGTACACACCTGAGCTGTTTGTTCGGCCTCGGTAGACATCATCATAAGCCTTCCATTGCTGAGTGACTTGATACGCATGGATGAAGATCACCAGCACCCCTACCAAACAAATGAGAGGAACCAGGGCGGCCGTACAGAGAGCAGCATATAGGTTGGGTATGAAGCATCTATAAAGAAAGACAAAAAAGAATACTGTCAGTACACAAAGAGGAATGGTACTCAGGTTTATGGTTGAGTGTTTGTGTATGTAGTATTCAATGGAAGAAAGAAAGTGAGTAAAATGGGTTTGAAACAACATGATGGACGTCCTTACAAAGTTTGTTGATTGTTTTTCTTTATTCTTTAACTTTATTTCTCCTGAGATTCTCTCTTTTTGTCTTTCTCTGACTCTTCTCCTCCTATCTGAGGAATTTCTTCCAGTCGACATTTGTTTTTATTCCTATTTGCAGTTATGAAGTCTCTGGCTGGTATTCGGAAAGGAAAAGCTTTGGGAAACTCAATCCAGAGTAATCTTGTTATGACGTGATCTGTATCAAAATAAGCAGCAGTTGCATTCTGTTCACAGGCCTGGCATCTCTCTGGCCAGACAAACAGAATGGACAAACACAGCCCGTACTCATTTTATAGAGCAGAAAATGGCACAATGTACCCATAATAGAATTCAAAGCATGTGAAATGCCTGTAGGAAAATAAAGTAAAGTAACTATAGCTAACAACATTGGGCTTCCTTTTCAATTACACTGCTTTTCTGGCAGTTCTTAGTTAAAGGATTATCAGGAATTTTATCTAGAGACTTAGAACATGTCATGTGATAAAAGACTAGAGACACAAACACAAGTCAAACACGTCTATCCAGTGCATATTTATATAGAAAAAACAGTGCACAGAATGCAAAAAGATTCTGTTTGAATGGGGCCTTAAAAATGTTACAGTCTGTATAGTTTTAATCTCATTTAATCAATCCACTTATATTGTTAGTAAAGGTCTCTTGCACTAGAATATGTATTTTTTCTTTAATTGTTTTCCTCCAGTGTTGTTATTGTTTACTTAACTATTAAATTATTAAAGTATTGTTAGCTAATTGAAATACAGCCTAAATAAAATAAAACCTAAATATTAGATAAAAAAACTAAAATAAATCAATAAATAAAAAATAATAATAAATACATGAAAATTAGAAATGTTGCCTTGGCAACAAAAGTAAAATATAAATAAATAAATAAATAAATTAATTAATATATAAATAAATACATAAATAAATTAATGAATTAATTAATTAAACTTGAAATAAGACTAAATGTAAATAGAAAACCCCCCAGAAAAGAATATATATATATTTTTTTTTACAAAAGCACAAAATAAATTACAAACTAAAATGAAAACGAAAAACATAAAAATAAAAGCTAATTGATCTCTGGAAGTAAAAACATGAAAATAAAGTTATTTTATATAGAACATCAAATTATTTTATTTCAAAAAAGGAAGTAGAAAAGTTGATTCTTCATGATATGACCCTTTTCAGAAACCTTGTAATGCTAAATTATGTGTTAAAATCTGACCTTTAAACTAATGTGCTTCTATTTCTACAAGCATTTGACTCCTCCCATGCAGCTGAAGCCTTATGGTACGGGAAAAGGCGAGAACTGCGGTGGCTTGTGAGGTGAGGTGACATCATTTGTTTGTTCTTGGAGAGAGAGATGTTTGGCTTTCATGAGTCAACTGTGAGTTTACTTGCTAAGAGCTGCTTTGAGACAGGGTGGAGAGGAGTGTCCGTAGTCTTCTGTTATCACTACAGGCTTGGCTGGGGCGAAACTGAACGTATGCACAGTCACAGCTTGTAACCTCATAAACACAGAGGAGCTAAAAATAGCAGCTCTTCCCGACTTACCAATAACAGACCCCGACCACATACAATCAATGTAAACGGGGCAAAGAAGAGAGTGTATATGAGAAAGAAAATTGCTTACAATACATTAACACAGGAAATGAGTAACTATGAGCCAAAAAAACAGCACCTAAATATGAGCATTTACATGTGAACATTTAGTTGTCCATTATGTCCCCATTTGGTTAAGTAAATGTAAAACTCACAGATCTCCTTGCACCAGGCCATACACACTATGGATGCTCCATCCAAAGCCTCCCAGCAGGACTACAACCAGAATGATGATGACCAGAGCAGGAAGTCCCCAGCTGAGCAGGAAGTAGAGAAGATAGTGTCTCTCTGTGTGCTCATCATTCATCACCAATATCTGCCAGAAGTTTATGGCCTGGGAAAGACAACACAAATGTTACTAAATAAATACATGTTCACATTACCGGTTTATAAACAAACTACACTGTAAAAAAAGTCCGTAAAAATACAGTAAAATATACCATAATAATGTGAAGGAATATTCCGTATTTAGTTTTTACAGGTGTTTTTCCGTATTTTTTTAATTACGCTTTGCATTGTGGGAACAAGAAGCAAGATTTTCGGCGCGAAAACAGTGCTTGAGCAGACGCCATTATTCACGGAGATAGTCTCGGTAAAAAAAATCGTTTTAAAGTCGGATTTCAGGTTTGAGGAACCATTCTTACACTTTCGTGGTAAATTGTATTTTGTTAAATGTAACAAACTGTAACGTTAACCTAGTAGAAAACGTCTTCCTTGTTTGGCAAATGAATGTCGGAGCCGTGGCATTCAACATTTTCAGCACACCGTCACATCTAACTCGACGTGGAGGTAAGTTACGTGTTACAGTGTGCTCACTTTCAGTTTTATTAATAAAAGGTTATCAACTTTTAATTGTTGTTGATGCGGTGTATTGGTTACTGAGCGTGTCGTAAAGCATTCGACATATTAACGTTACTGAGGTAATGTTAAGCAGCTGTGATAACGTTAAATCTAAAGTGCGGTACAACTGTGTTTAGAGCGCTGTGTGCCTTCAACAGAAGCTGGCAGAGCAATTGTCAAGAAAAGAAGATACCATTACGACTTTTTTTATTATGCGGAATTCTTCAAGGATAACGCACCTTCTCTGCCAGACGAGGTAGGTTTAGACATTTTATTGTCTTGTTTATGTTAAACACACACACACACACGAGAAGTTAATTCGGTAACGTTACTGGCGCGCTGTCTGTGAACGCACATACATGTCGTGATGCACGCGCAGAGAATGCCGCTTCAGACAGCGCGTCAGTAACGCACCGAGTTCTCTCTCTCGCACACGGACAAAAGCACACAAAATAATGTCAAAATGACCATTTTTGGCTAGTGACAGTCTTAAAAAGTTAAAATGTCTCGACTGATGTAAAGAGTTGGGATGTGTCAGGTGTGAGTCATGTTTTAAAGGACAGCAGTTCATGACATTCATAGTGTTTCTTTTGTTTTCTTTTCTAATGACAGGTCGTTATTGCTGCTGTATTGTGCATCCCAAGCACCCCCTGCATTCTTATCATGGGTTTGTATTCTGTTTTGTTTATTAACACTACAGTTTTTATTTATGCAAGCATATGGGTAGTAAAATTAAATCTGAAATGTAAAATGCAAAATGGCAATGCAATATGTAAAATGGCAATGTATTTCTGTATTTAAATTGACATTTTCCCATACATATGTGCAATATTTAGTGCAAAATGAAAATTCAATTATATAATTTACATTTGCCATTTCCTACACTAGTTTTAATATGCAAAATAAAAACATATTTTAACGCTTTATAAGTTGCAATAATATGTCCAAGCCAAGACTGTAGTAAAATTATCATTTACATGCTGTTTTTCCTAAATGCATTTAGACTTGGGAGTTAGGACACTTGGGATTGCATTTCCATCATAATACCGCATGATAATTGTATCAAAATGCAGTGAGAATTTGAGGATGCATTCTGAGCCAAGGGTGCAGCAAAAGGGTAGCAAAATGGTGATTTAAATGCCTTTTATTTTTCTTAAATGCATTGACACTTACATATAAGACATTTCAATTGCACTTTCATTTAATACCTCGCTATGGATATAAAGTCAATGTGGATTTGAAATGCATTTGAAAATGCAACACACCCCTGACCTGTCAATCTTTAGGCTCAGCAACAGGACGCACAATAGGTCAATATTCACCGTTAACCAAACGCTTTCCACATTTACTTATATTCATTACGATGTATTAAATGAAAATGCAATTGAAACGTCTTATATGTAAGTGTCAATGCATTTAAAAAAAATAAAAAGACATTTAAATCACCATTTTGCTACCCTTTTACTGCACCTTTGGCTCAGAATGCATCCTCAAATTCTCACTGCATTTTGCTACAATTATCACGCGATAACATAATGAAAATGCAATCCCAAGTGTCCTAACTCCCAAGTCTAAATGCATTTAGGAAAAACGGCATCTAAATGATAATTTTGCTACAGTTTTTGCTTGGACATGTTAAACATATCTAATCAATCTGTGTAATACATTTTCGTTTTAATTTTGCAACTTATAAAGTGTTAAAGTATGTTTTTTTTTAATTTGCATGTTAAAACTAGTGTAGAAAATGGCATATCTAAATTTATATAACTGAATTTTCATTTTGCACTCAATTTTGGACATGTATGGCAAAATGTAAATTTAAAATACAGAACTACATTGCCATTTTGCATATTTCAAATTGAACATTTCAAATTGAATTTTGCTGCCCATATGCTTCCATTTTTATTTACCTTTAGGGATGTTCAATACTGACAAAAAATTAGTTATTGAGTCATTTATTCAGTTGACTTTGTTATTGAAGTTGTTTGTGTAGGAAAGATTTAATCAATGTTTGGAGTGGCTTTCTGAATTTACAATGATGTTTATAATTTCTTATTTGTTTATTGTTATTGGTGATTCCAGATTGCTGCCATTCAAGAAGTTATCATTTCCTCCCCTATTGTGGCTGAGCTACACATTCTCTTCATTTTATTTTAAACATAAAACATCCAGAGGAGAATGGCACCTACGCTGGAATTCATACAAATGTAAGGAACATAATAATGAAACCGTGTATAAAGCATTTTGTTGTGTTTCTGGTTAGTTGAAAATAATCAAAGGGTTAGTTAACTCAAAAATGAAAATTCTGTCATTAATTATTCACCCTCATGTCGTTCCAAACCCATAAGACCTTCGTTCATCTTCGAAACACAAATTGCGATATTTTTGATGAAATCTGAGAGCTCTCTGACCCTCCATAGACTGCAAGGGTCCTTACACGGTCAAGGCACAGAACCGCAGTATAAGGACAACGTTAAAACAGTCCATCTGCCATCAGTGGTTCAATCTGAACTTTGAAGCGACGAGAATACTTTTTGTATGCAAAGAAAATAAAAATAATGACTTTATTCAACAAGTCGTTATTTAACAAAAACAGCATATCTGTGTGGTGCGGCTGACACAGAACAGCGTACGCAGTTTGCGTCCAGTGGATATTCTCCAAAATGGCGCTAGTGTGACGCAGATGCGACGAATTGTTGAATAAAGTCGTTATTTTCTTTGCGTACAAAAAGTATTCTCGCCACTTCATAAAGTTCAGATTGAACCACTGATGGCAGATGGACTATTTTGACGTTGCTTTTCATTAGGGCAGGGTGATATATCGCATGCGATATTCATGCGCATCTCGTCAGTAAAGCCGGTTCTGTGATTTGCGGTAAATCTCCATCACCTATTTTCAAATGGAGCGGCATTTAATACACAGTTCACTGACAAGCTACACAATATCACGTTCATTATCGAAGGCGATTAATCTGCGATAATGAACGCGATATTGCGTAGCTTGTCAGTGATTCTGGGCCTTGACAGTGTTATTTACTTGGCAGACAATGGGACAGAAACAAACCTCCCGGTTTTAATCCAAAATATCTTAAATTGTGTTCCGAAGACGAACAAAGCTTTTACGGGTTTGGAACGACATGAGGGTAAGAGATTAATGACAATTTTCATTTTGGGGTGGAGTAACCCTTTTAAGTATATCATAAAACATTGTTGACAAGATCACATGACAGATGCAATTGGAGACAAGCTTAGCATTTTATAAACGATGTTTGAACTGGAACTTAATTCGATCTCAACCTGTTCTGCACGTTACTCTGTACTTCACTTTCATTCATTTCATTTCTTATCATTTCCAGTCTTCCTGTGAAGAAATCCTGAACGAGGGTCAAAGGTTCAGACGAAGGGAACCTACGCTTTCAAGACTATGAACAAGCTGTATGAACAACTTCGAGAATCCATGGACAATCTGAGCTTTTTTCAAATCTCAACTTGGAACTTGGACTGAACATGAAAGTAAAAAAAAAAAGTAGTTTCCTCAAGCTTGCAGATGGCAAGAGAATACTAAGAGCACACAAACATTTGGAGCCCTGCTCTTAATTTAGATTGTATAATTCTCTTAGTTTCACATTGAAATGTCAGGCATGAGAGCATGAATCTTTGTTCTTTATTTTCAAATGCTGTTTCAAATGCTATAAGTCTATAGCAGTTGTTATTAATGACAGCCCTGTCTTTGTATAAATGTTTTCTCATGTATCTGAAAATGATTTGAATCTTGACTGCTTCACAGTGAAGTTTATCTTTGTGACCACTATTTGGTGCAACACCAGTATTGTACAAGTACCTGCTCATGTTTTCTTTTTTCTGCCTGTTGCTGTTTAAAACTAAAAAGTTTTCCACAATACAAGCATTTTCTATGGTGCTTTACACATTATTAAATTAACTGATGTCATAATATTTTTGTCTTCACCTGTTAAAGGCAAATAAAAGCTACTGAATGCACTTTTAAGAATGTTTACATGAGGTAAAAATAAACCATGTTCAATTTGTATATATTGTGCTGGGTTTATTTGCTGCTAAAGATAGGCCTATGCTATAATTTTTTTTAGAAATTTCTGCATAACAGATTGTCCGTTTATGGTACAGAAGAAAATGTAAATCTACAGAATTTTCTGTTTTAATGTTGAAGGAAATGTCCGTAAATTTAACAGAAAATGACCTGGTAATTTTCTGCCAGCAAGTTCTCCGTTTTTTTATGGAATTTTTTTTTACAGTGTAGATTCAGAAAAAGGATGGCTGATTAATGTTTTGACAAGATTAGGCACCAAGAACCAACTACCAAATGGATATCTGTTGGTTATATGACCTCATATCTAATTCACTGCATCAGATATTACTGCTATCAAGAGTTAATACTTCTTGGTCTATGCGTTCAGTTAGCCTGTTTTACTTTTGAGGATGAGGTACTTCAACTGGGAGTTTAACATCAACATCAAAATCAAGTCCTGACGTGGCACCTTCTTCCATCAGTATCAGCTCCATAAATGGATAGGAACTGCAGCAGCTCTGTTTTGCTGTGCTGCGAACTTGAATAAGAGATGAAGAGAAAAGAGAAGCTGGCAGGATGTAGTATTAGCTTTTGGGTGTGGAAACTCTCTGAAATCCCTCTCCATCCTCTTTGTGATTATGGAAGAGGTTGGCACCCCGCCATTGAGATTGCCCTGTCTCGCAACTTCCATTGATCTGGCGCTTCAACCGTGCCAGTATAGGGAGTCTCTGGGATCTATTGTAAGGCTATTTTAGCACAGACTGAAACGTGAGTCCCAGTGCATAGGAAAGAACTCTTAGATCAATAGTTTTCATTGATAAATGTATTTATTACAGAACCCTTTTAAAGTAGGCGTAGAACATCTGCACTATTTCCATTGAAAGCTAGCATACAATACATGACATTTGCCCAGATTTGCAGCCTGAAGGACTCGACAGCAGTTGCCATCTGATGTCTAGTATTTTAAAATCTGTTTGGATATTAAAATATGTGTAGTAGGGGTGGCACGGTACATGTATTCGTACCGAACCGTCACGGTTCAGGCATCTCAGTTCGGTGCATGAGGCCTTACGACGAATACAGGCAATTCACTCCCAATCCAGAAGGGGGAGCCCGCAGCAATGCAATGCTGTTTGATAACCGCCAGCAGAAGAACAGCGAATGCCAACAGTGACACAGAGGCGGGCGCGCTGATGTTTGGCTCACTGTATTTATTTTTTTCACACATAACACAACACATCATCCAAAATATAACAAAACAAAACAACAGACACATACTCAACATCTCAAAGTCCAGTCAAAAGGGAGGGAGAGAGGGAAGGACAACAAAAACACAAAAGTCACTCCTCCATACAATCACGTATATCCAACAAAAAACACTGCCAAGCATCAATGGTCGAAGGCCTGGCCCCACCGACTCGCGCCGTCACTATTTGCAGGAGGCTACGGATCCAATATGTTTTTCCACACATGCGTGGTGTAAACCAGTTCTGTATTATTGTCTTCTTTGCAGCTGTAAAACCAGCAAACAACATTCTCTTTTGCATTGAACTTATACAGAGACCAAAATCATCATTAAGAAGACACAAACTTGGGTTAACAGACCAATCAATTAGCAGTAATGATGACAAAACCAGGTTTACATGTGTCCATAGATTAATGACGATAGGACATTCCCAAAACATATGAAGAAAAGTGCCTGATGAAGCAGTATTACATATATGGCAGTTAGAATTTGATTGTAGTTTCATTTTGAATCTTTTGTAAGGAGTTATGTATGCTCTATGAATGACTTTGAAGTGAATAAGACGATGAGCCAGATTTTTTAGATGTTAAACTGAGATTAGACCACACTCTCTCCCAGTCTACTGTATTTTATTTTGATAAAGTACCAACTGTTCTGTCAAGTTAGCAATACTGGAACTGATGTGTTTTGTGTGCGTGTGCGCGTGCGCGCGCTCCGGCGCGATCACTTCAACTGTTTCCTTATACCAGCAGAATCAACTTTAAACACTTATTGTCTTATTAATAATCACTGTATAAAGGTCTGCTTTTATTTGTGTACACTCACAATGAAAACAAAACAGATTTTATATATATAACATGTAATAATATGTAGTATTTTCACATCTACATGGAATTTATTTTTAATTTGCACTACTGTCTGTTCAAAATAAATGAAAAGAAACCGAGCATAGTAGTTTTTTTTTTTTTTCATGTTGTACCGAAATCGTATCGAATCGAGGTATGTACCGAACCGTGACATCTGTGTACCGTGCCACCCCTAATGTGTAGTGTATTCCAGTCTTGAGCAAACAAAGACATAACTCACATAGTTGTAGCCCCAGATTTTCTAAAGGAATTTTGCAAATCAGGTACCAGCACACCAACAAAATCTGTGGTGAACGCAATTTGTACTGTGCAATTCCACATCATGCAGGTCGGTTCTGAGTTCTAGACTGTAGAAGATATCATCATCTGGCAAACTTGCATTTACCTTCTAGTTAAACTGGATTGTGGGTGGTTACTGAATAAGATTCAGCTTTTTATAATAAAATATGGCTCAAAGTAATTAATCAATAAGAAAAGTGCAAACGAAACAATTATGTCACGTGTAATTATCACATCACATCAGTTACGCAAAGGTTTATTACATGTCTGTTTGCCAGCTGTTTTGAGACTGTTTTGAAATAAAGACAAGCACATGTTCAAATCATTCTCTGCAGGATGCAAATACTTTCCAGCCTGAATCATGATTTACCTTTTCCACCAAACACAACTTTTGTGTGATTTATTCCATGTGTGTTTTCATAAACTCACACCCACTTCTGCACATCAACACACTTACATAAACATACTGGACTTTACACTTCCACAACTCATGGCTCCATAATCCTAAAACCTATTTTTGTAATTAGCCAGTTAGTTTATTTCATGTTCTCTTGCACAATCTTTCAACACCAGTGTATCAAGTGCCAATAGAGATTACATGCTCTATGTAAACAGCTAAGCCCCTGGTGTTTTTCAGCATCATTGAGGAAAACAAGATAATCCCACTATGTGAGCAAAACTGCCTTTGATTTCAAGAGGTTCAATTTAGGTGAGAGGTTCCTCCAGGGTCAGTGCTCAGTCCTATGTATTTTCAAACTAAAGGGAGAAATTCAATGCAACACGAAACCAGATGTTTGTGTTCTGTGTGGGTCTTTGAGGGATTAAAAGCCATGTTCTTTTTTAATTTCATTAAGCATGTTAGGGCCAAATCCTGTTTTTGCTTTCGGGGAACAAGACGACCTTCATAGCTTTGAGTGAGTTGACTTCCAGAGACAGGTTTCTGTGCTTAGAAGGGATTACCGTACAAAGAAAAGGAGAAGGCGAAAGGGTACAGGTCCAGCAAGATTTATAGGATGGATTTTTAAAATGTCTCTGAGCAGCTATTGTAGGCATGCTAGCACAACTGCGTGCAAAATCTCCACCAGAAGAATCACACGTAACTGGAACATGTCAAACAGAACGTAAGGTAAATCATGTGTTTCCTAACGGATTGAACTATGTGTATGAATCATGCCCATTCCTAAGCCAACAATGAAAATTTATGATGATCAAACATTATGCTGAACAAGACTCTATTTAACCAAGATGAATTTGTTATTTTACACAAACACGTGCACACACACACACACACACACACACACACACACACACACACACACACACACACACACACACACACACACACACACACATTTGTTTCTGTGAATTGTGGGGACTTTCCATAGACTTCTATTACTTTTATACTGACCAAACAATATTTTTTATCCCCTAACCCAAACCTAACTCTAAACCTACCCCTTACAGAAAACCTGTTTGCATTGTTACACTTTCAGATAAACATCATTTACTATTTTTAATAATTTATTATTAAATAATAAATAATAAGCAGGCTGGTCCCCACAATGTCAAACATTTCAGATTTTACTACACTGTAGCATAAACAAGTACACACACACACACACACACACACACACACACACTTTTTGATTGTTTTATGAAGACTCTCTATAGACATAATGATTTGTTTACTGTACAAACTTTACATTCTATCCATTATGCTTAACCCTACCCCTAAATGTAACCCTCACACAAAACATTATTAATGTTCGCATTAAAAAATGTCAAAAAATTTCAGGTATTACTATCCTTGTGGGGACATTTGATCCCAGGGAATACCTGGACCGCACACACACATTCACACTACAAAAAGATACTTGTCTTAGTAAGGCAGCCTTCTGATACAAGCTTCCTGTTCATGGTGTGATATTTTTGTGCAAACATTCCCTCATCTTCAGGAACAAGTCAAAACCAAAGGCCTTTGATATTTGTTGAATTATCAAAAGCTCTTTTGAGTAGGGCTGGGTATCGAGTTCAATACTTTTTAGGCACTGACCGAATTGCCTCGATACCACAGAGTTTTGAAAAACGTCTGGTCGTTCGGTACCAAATTTCGATACCTAAGGGGTTAATCTCATCAACGTCAGTGAGGCAATAAGCCTGCAGCACTAGGTGTGTTTGACTAGAAGCGACGCAGCGCTGATTGATCAGTGTTTGACATCCGCGAGAGCGATTCAAAAGCGTACGGGGCAGTCTGCTCTCTAAATCGCGTGGTTTCGTTTACTACACACAGACTAAGCGCGCATGACGCTCACGGTGATTTCAGCGTCTGCCATCTAAATGAGGACATAAACACATGAACAACATCCCCAGAACTGCTCTGAGAGTCACTTCATGAGCATTTTACCATTTGATTTGAGTAAAACTAGCGTCATATCATATACACACAGAACTGTAAAGGTATTCACGGCAACCCGTCAAAATAAAAGTTCGGTTTAACTTGGAAGACAGTGCGGCAGAAATATATTAATATTGTTCAGCAGAGTGTACATACTGCTACTACTAGGCTACTATTAAAACTCAATTTTTTTTAAAGTAATGATCACACAACATTTCTTCCATGTTTGAATTTTAATAGTAAAAGTTTGTTTGCCAAAATAAATAAATAAAGTTTGATTTTCAATAATTTCAAAGATAAATTAAATTGATGTTTTATGCCTTCATTTGAAAACCAGATACAGAACACAGAATTTCTGAGTTAAAATAAAACATTTCATAAGGCTATTTTAAGAATAAATTTGAATAAACTAAGTAGTTTTTATGCATTCAAATAATTAGACATACTACACCAGAATTTAATAACAGTATGGTGAAAGAAAATAAAACACCCACTTATGAAAGTGGATAAAGATTTTCAATTTCTTGAAGTCTTTAACAATCTAGAATAAATGAATAGAAATGATGATTCTGTCTGAGCTATGCGTTTTAAAAGGAACATGCACTAGTGTAAATGTAGCCTAACAGATGTGTAAACTGAAAACTATTTGAGCTTTATTAAAATTATTTGCACTGATTTATTGTGTTGGATATATTTTGTTCCTTTGTGCAGTGGCTCAGGAGATGAGTCTTTGAGTCTGTATAAATGTCAGCAAGCTGAAAAAAATAAAACCAAAGTTTTTTGAGATAATGTATATCTTGTTAAAACTGATTTCATAAAATTGGTATCGAAAAAAGTATCGTTCAGGAACCGGTATCGAACTCAAGGTATCGGTATCGATATCGAAAATTTTTGAACGATACCCAGCCCTACTTTTGAGATTATGCCCTAATCACACTTACAAATACACATCAGAAAAAAACGTAGAACCAAGAAACTATGTTTCAGATTCATTTCTGGAATTATAGGTAAAACCTTTTCAGACAGTCTATTGTCTGAAGGTAAGATATACCAAATACTATGTACTAAACAGTGACAATGAAGGTGTGTGATTGACGAAATATTGTGAAATTTCTTTTTTACCCTCTGCACAAGTAAGCTTATTGTTCAAATGAAAGTTTATGCCACACCTTCAACTGCCCTGTAGTAAAACCTTTCTTCTGAAAAAATCCCTGATCTCACTTTCAATTGCTTAAAGGGATAGCTCACCTCAAAATAAAAGTTTTGGCATTATTTACTCACCCTCATGTTGTCCCAAACCTGTATGAATTGTTTTCTTCTGTTGAACACAAAATAAGCTTTTTGAAGAATGTGAATAACCAAACAGTTGCTGTTATCCAATGACCATAGTATTTTATTTCCATACTATGGAGGTCAATGGCTACCAGCAACTGTTTGGTGACCAACATTCTTCAAAATATCTTCTTTTGTGCTCCAAAAGAGGTAGATATGAAATAGCATTTTAACAGATCTTTCATTTTTGAGTGAACTATGTCTTTAAGAAGTTAAGGATTATCTACAGATAATCATGAATTATAGACCCTATCTCAACTAAATTTCATTAACGAAGTGGGATTAAGTATTTAGTGTGGTCAGTGCAAAAACCTGCTATACTGACCACACAGTAGATGAAAAAGTAAAGTTTTACCTGTATGAGCATCCAGCTGAACTGGCTGAGGTGAAAGTAATGGAAGAAGAGGCCAAGAGCAGCACAACTGTCCTCTGAGAACATACGTCCACGGAATGCAGACACCAGGAAACAAATCTGAGAAACACAGAGTGACAGATACATCAGCAGAGGCCCTGGAGTCCTCACACTCAGCAGAAATCACACATTCAGATGACTCTCAGCATTCAGTTCTATCACTGAGTCCCAGAAGAGCATCTCAAATGTCTAAGACTGTTCCTAAATCATGTATACTTATACTATTTTTGATAAATATTTGAAGAGCTGACACTGTCAGGTCTTGACCAGATCACACTGCAGAATGGACAGCCAAAAGAGCAACAGTTGACAAATCATTGTATGTGTGTGGGCCTACTGAGTGTTTAAGCAGATAGCTTCATTGTAAATTGTAACATTTTCATTTAAAGATATTTATTACATTATATTTTCTTTAAATCTTGCTTTTTTCCAAAAAATTTATTTCACAAATGAAGACATTTGGACACATGATATATAGTATATATTATACATGATTATATATTCTGACAGCTAACCTTAGAATCTAGTTTCCTATTTACAGTTAACCAACTTGGGTCTTTTTAGGTGTGACAAGATATAGTCCAAGTCCAAGGGCCAATGTACAATTCAGGAACAGTGCGAAACTTATCAAACAAAAACAACTGGGTAGTTTCACCTCGTCTCTGACCTCTCAGAACTGTATTTGTGGACATAAAAAACCGGCAGACAACTCTCATGTGGAGGGCACTAGGTAACGGTCCAGTCCATGAATACTGTGACCCTTTCAATACAAACAACACAGTGTTTTCCCTGTTGGGAAAACCAAATTAAGGGGAAACTGTGCCTGTGGAAAACCTATCCTGGCTGCTGAGTGAAGGAAAATGTGGAGTCATTACAGACGGGATGGCATTAAATGAGGTACTGTTGGGATAAAAGTCAAGAGGACAGCAAGTGGTGTGAGAGGGAGGTGTCAGCGCAGGAAGGAAAAGAGGGCAGGGACGTCCGCAATGTGCAGTGTCCATCAGGTGCATGCTGGGAAGCGTGATTCTGGCGTGGAAATGTGGTAATGCTGCCAAAAAAACAAAAAGCTCAGTACTGTATGTGTGTTAGTTAGCAGGGTCATGGAACAATCTCATAAACAAATTGAAATAAAGCCTTGTTCGCTCAAACACATTCATTCATAGTCTGTCATCATTTTAGTTTGTGACCTAAATTTTACATTTTACAATATTAAGGGTTATTTTTGAGGTTAATACAAATCCTTTTTGGGTCTGTGTGATATTTACACTTACTACTGAACAGGACTAACAAGATTTTCATTAGAAAATGAGCCTGTGCAAATATCAAATATTTGGGGTTAGTATGCTTTTCTATTTTTTTTTTTAAAGAAATAATACTTTTATTCAGCAAGGACACATTAAATTGATCAGTGAATGTGACAGAAAAGACATTTATAATGTTACAAAATATCTTTATTTCAAACTAATGCTATTTATTGAGAACTAAATCAGCATACTAGAATGATTTCTGAAGGATCATGTGACAATGAAGACTGGAGTAGTGGCTAATGAAAATTCAGCTTTGCCATCACAGGAATAAACTTAAATGTAAAATATTAATATATATATAGTAATTTTAAGTGACCCATTTTTTACATTTTTAACTAATTCAAAAGAATTGATCTATTTAGACACACATATCCTTCATAGCATAATGTTACCAAAATACCAAAAGAAAATAGTTAGAAAAGAAAAAAGTTTGAAAAAATGATGTATGGAAACAGTTACTAGGATTGGCGCTATTTAGCAAAGCCTCAGTTTTTCACAAAGCTTCTTCTGTGTCACAGTAAAAATACTCAATCACATTCAAACTAGGAGCTCATTACAGACTCTACAGTGACACCTTCATTAATGCACACTGAGGCAAAGCCCATGTTTTTTGTTCCTGTAGTCGTCCCTGGTGCGCACACCCGGGTGAGTAAACAGGGAGGAGATGTGATCGGGTTCCCATTCAATATGATCTGCTCACACACACCCACTCAGACGATCACGTCAGTAACACTAGCTGCTGATGGCAGGGGCACCATCCCCCTCCTCTAATAACCTTTCTGGATGATTCTCTGCTCCACAATTGTTCCCGCTGCCTTATGTAACAAAAGAGACATCCAGAAAGACTTCTGAAGCTAAAAGTAGCAACTAACTCAGTTCATCACGAACAACCTATTAAGTTCATACATCAATCCACAACGGGCTTATCACTGGCCCCTAGTCAGCCATTTATCCTGCTGAAATGTGTATAAATACAGGCAACATGGCTCCGGCTTAACAGTTCCTGATTAATAAGACATCAGCACCCCTGTCATGTGAAACGCATGGCCTCCAATGACATAACCAAAGCTGGTTGGGGGACAGTGGTTCATTCAGGGGCTTGAGATTGGAGAAGGGTGATAGAGAGCCACAGTGGAGATCAGTGGACCCTGTGTCTGGGACCTGTCTGGCCTGGAGACAGCCCTCAAGACCAGATGCACTTGATTTTACATTTACATTTTACATTTATGCATTTTAGCAGACGCTTTTATCCAAAGCGACTTACAGTGCATTCAGGCTATACATGTTTTATCACTATGTTTTATCACTATCACTACTTGATAATGTGGATCTGCTTATCCTTTCAGTGCAATCACTCAAACCCATAACAGGGAGTGGCAGAAAATAGACCATACAATCTGATACGTGTTGTGTTTATAGGACGGATGTACTGCACCGCGCTGTACCATAAACAATATGGGTGTAAACAGTACATGTGTGCAGGACAGCTCATGAGTTTATATCATCATGAGTTAAAAATAAAACCCACAACTGTACCTTTGTAATATATTTAATCCACACTTTGACTTAGTACAATTATTATAAAGAAGCAGTAAAAAAATGGATGTTAGAAAATGAGAAGTAAAATAAATTTAGTGAGGTTTATGGGAAAGTTTAAAATCTGCCAATGTAAAAAAACACAATCTAACACATTTTATAGGTATATAGAGTAAAAATAAATAAATACAGCCAAATAATAATAATAATAGTAATAAAGATTAAATATTTTAATCATTAAATACATTGTTAGCCTACAATAAATAAATAAATAAATATGTATATATATATATATATATATATATATATATATATATATATATATACACATACACACACATACACACACACACACACAAAGCAACAACGCGTACACACACACACACGTTTGTTTTTGTGAAAAGTGGGGACATCCCATAGGCGTAATGGTTTTTATACTGTACAAACTTTATATGCTATTGCCCTACACCTAAACTTAGCCCTCACAGGAGACTGTGGATTTCTACTCCCCCCCCAAAAAAAATGTCATACCTGTGTCATTATACAAATGTATGTCCTCATTTGTCACAAAAACGCACACACACACACACACACACACGCACACACACACACACACACAGACAGATATATATATATATATATATATATATATATATATATATATATATATATATATATAATCACTTATTATAGGCTGGAGTTACAAACCAAAATCATGAATTTGAAGTGAATCTAAAATGCTTCATAAAGATGTTTTATGACATAAAGAAAGTAGATTATATTGTTCAGTACTATGTCTGGTCAAGGACTGAAGACAAAAATCTTTCTCTAAGGTCAGTTGGTTCCTGATGAGACAAAGAAACAGAGCTGTGTCAGGGTTTTCATTATGGAGACTAAGAGATGAGTCACTCACAGCATTATCAGCTTTAATGTCAACGCTGGATTAGTGCCAGACAGTCCAACAACGCCACCGTCTTATCTGAATTAATGCCCAAGACAGACATTTACTATTATGGTTTGTTTGGTTCTTTGTTTGATTTGGTTCCTTGTTTGGTTGTATGATGGATGTAAAATATGTGTTTATGTACAATCTATCTACCAACATCTATGGAACAAGAACAAAATACATCTATATTCAAATGTAAATTATCTGGAAAACAAAAATCTTAACTAGATATACAGTTAAATTCAGGTAAATGTATCATTTTTTTAAAGGGTGTTTAAATTTTGCAGAGATTAAAAAAAGTAAAAATAATATAAATTATATAGCCTACATTTGTTTTGCACTCGTTTCATCATGCTACCAGTTTACATAATTGAAACAAAATATTCAAACATTAAAACATTAAACATTAAAGTTGCTATATTAAGAAAGCAGCTGGGAATGCAAAGGTAAACAATATTTGTGCAGCTAATTCACAGCTGACTTGGAGTCTCCACAGATACTGTACCTCCTATACCCAGAGGAAGACACTTAGCTTAAAATAGCCATACACCATGCATTAAAAACATTAAGTCTTGACTGACAGGCAGATGACTGGGGAACCATGCATGTTGAACTGAGAATGACAGCCCAGCAAGGAACTGCAGAGCAAAAGCTACTTCAATGTGCACTAAGCTGCTTTGGTTAAAAAACATCTATTGAAGGACAAATCAATATAAAACAACACCAGTGGATCGATGTGTCTACTTTACGTATATTATTGGCCTTGAGACATCTACTAAATAATTCCAAACTCTTTATATATGTTTTTTCATGATCACAACTTCATTTTCACGTGGTCTCAATGTAACAAAAGTGGTTTTATTTTATCTTACAAGAAAAAAAATAGGGTACATCACTCATAATTTCTCTGGGCAGCCACAAAGCATTTAATCGGCTTCTGTCAAACATCCCTCTATAACCATGCAGACGTCCCATCACACAAGTTGGCAGGGAATGGAATTGACCACATGTCACTACAGTGTGAATGATGATAAACTTGTTGCCTCCTTCTCAAGTGTCGGACACTGATTTGTAAGACATAACATCTGGAGCGATCTAAGTAAAAACAAATTCACTCTTACAGTACATATTGAGCTTAGAAATAGCTTTTCTAAGCTCAATATAAGTAATATTGGATGTGCATCTGTGCTTCCGTGATCATTAACCAAAAAAAAAAAAAAAAAAAAACACCTTTCCTAAAACATATAATATGTGATTGTGGATTATGTAGACTACAAATTTATTTTCAACTCCATATTTCCAATGAGCAGAAATGTCTTTCTTTTTTATATATATAATTATTTTAGAAGGATACCTGAGAAGCAGGTAAATGCATTAACCTCTGCAGTGTGTTTTTGTGCAGTCTGCTGCACTAAGAGCCACTCCAGTCCTGTACTCCATTGGTGTGCCTTTGAGCGTTACTATATTTAGATACTGTGTTAGTCACAGATGCACCTCCCCCCTTTTCCAGAGCCGACTATAAAGGAGTCAAGCAATCTGTGGCCTCGAGCTGATTTCCACACACATCAGTCAGACAGACAGGTAAACCTCAGTACAGACCTGTGGGCATATGCACTGTGTAAAACAAATGTGTGAAAATAATCTAGAACAGCCCAATGATATACATTATCTGTGTACAAAACACTCAAACAACTATCATCGCCAGCTGATGGAAATTTGTACATGTGAAGGGAAAAATTGCAGGGTAATAATATAGCAAAGATCCATCTGCCTTCCCCCTCAGAAGAGAGGGCCGGCTGGGCTGTTTCCTGTCTGGAGGATGCATATGTGTTAGTCATCAAGCAACAAGCAAGATATATATTTGGCTCAAGGTGTGGTAGCCTATTAGTTGCTGTTTTGAAGAATAAATCAATCTCCACTCCACTGCATGATAGATGGTGGCATTTTCTCTGAGGACTGTTTCCATATACTATACTAGTGTGAGCTACATTGTTATGACTGCACTAACTAAAAAGAAACATGTTGTTACCTTGTTTTTTTTGTGTGTGTTTTTTTTTTTGACATGGCAAGCATGGCACTGCAATTTACATGATTCATTCCTATTTTTTCAACAAGTGGAACAACAAAAAGTTGCATCACTGTCTTAAGCTCAACCTGAATTGCACTGCTTTACACCAGAGCAACATCACCAAAATAATAATCATTTGAAAACTAAATAATAATAAAAAAGGATTAGGATGTATTTTCTTCATTTTTATTTAGGGTAAATATATATCTCAAATTAATGCTGTCAACTGTCATCCTAATTTAATTCATTCAGAAATTGTTTATTCATGTGCCAGAAAAATATGTCCCTGATTAAATAAATATTAACATTATACAAAACATTATATCAACGGACACTTATTTATATAAAAAAAGGCCTTCAAATTAATGTAGTTTCAATGTACTGTATGTAGTTTTTCTTTCTTTTTTTGTCACTGTAAAACATACACCCACAGTATTTTCTGTGAGTTTGAACTAAAAATGAATGAATTAATGAATAAATAAATAAACGAATGAATGAATGAATTAATTAATTATGAACACACACACTTCTTTAAACATATTTCAAATTTTCTTTTTAATTTTTTTTAAAAATTTGTAAAAATTATAAAGCACACTATTTCCCTAATCTGGATCTCCAGAAAAAAGAGAATGTGGCAATTTGAATCATTATCAAAGAACATCTCAGAGGGTCAATATGCTCCTCTCAGAGATCTGCTGCTGATGTTGACTTGGCACAGCGCGCTAATAATAGCCCTGGCCAAAAAGATTACATCACCAGCAGAGCATGAGAGATAAGTCACGTCAACCAGACGGTCCGAATCTTCAATGTGTCATTCATAACACCATCCTGGTTCTCAATTGCCCTTTTTCTTTCATTTTCTCCCCTCACTTCCTATCCCACCCCCCTCCTCTAACCGGTCTGAACTAGCTGGTTCCAGACTCGGCAGCATCGTGGGTGTTTCCTCAGCTACTTTTGTTCAGTGGGAGCCAAAGGCACAAATTTCTCACAAACATCCACCTTCATCTCTGCTATAATTTCTTCTTTCTGCCTTCCTTCTCATCTGGCAAGATCCCTTGTTGCTCATGACAGGGCTTTCCCCAAACCGTCAGGTCTGAAGGGATTTTTTTTTTTGCACAGACTTTCATCAGCCAAAGTGGTTGCGGATGAGCGCCTCAGGCACACACTACATAATATGCACTGTATCATGGTGGGAGTCTTCAAGAAAAGGTGAAATAGCTGTTGGACGTGATTAGTGGGTCAGTGTGGGAAGGCCGCACCTGATGTGTGACTCATATACACGTGTGCTAAGTCATGAAAAATACTGAGAATGCTCGATGTGCGGGCGGCTGTTCATAAGGAAGAAATGAATTTTCGCAATCTGGTTTCAGTCGAAAACTTGTCATGACCTTGAAAAAGAAAAAGTTGTTTATGTGAGATGATGAAAAATCCTTTTAAATGTTTAATTATTTCAGCACTTTTAGATCTCAGATCCTCGTTGAACCTAAAGAAAGAGCTATGAATGATAAAACAAAATATTCTCAATGTAGTTCAAATATTTGAATTAAAGTTAAGCTAAGTATACATTTGTGCTAATTGAAAAAGACAACTAATGTCAAATGATCTTAAGTAATCACAACATTATATGTTATTGCAATTAACATTTGGTCCAGTTAATCCAGTGCTCATGTTTATGCAACATTATTTTGTTATGAAACACATAACTCCCACTATATATTTGACTTGCAAACACTCCATCAGCGCTCAGACTAACAAATACACACATACACACTGACCATTGACACTCAGTGGGACATTATTACACCCTTGGCACTAGTCCGGATGACCTGCCCCCTTTTTCTTTTGTTCATGGTTACATTTCATCCCCTTATGCAAGCTTGCTTTCAGCAGGGACTGGGAAGTCTATTTTTTTTTTGATGACATTTCGCAGTCAGTTTTTTTTTATCGAAGAATGGCATAAAAACAAATTTGAATCTGCCCTGCTACTATGACAATCAGAAGATACTCCAGGAGACACATTTATAGAGTGTGACACTGTTGATACCTCACTGCACATGTATAAAAATACAGTAACTGAGAATATGGTTACACTGTTGAAAAGTTTGGGGTTGGTAAGAGTTTTGTAATGCTTTTTAAAATAATTTTCTTATCCTCACCCAGACTGCATTTATTTGATCAAAAATACAGTTAAAAAATATTATTACAATTTTAAAGGAACACTCCACTTTTTTTTGGAAATAGGCTCATTTTCCATCTCCCCAAGAGTTAAACAATTGAGTTTTACCATTTTTGAATCCATTCAGCCGATCTCCGGGTCTGGCGGTAGCACTTTTACTGCAATTTACATGATTCATTCCTATTTTTTCAACAAGTAGAACAACAAAAAGTTGCATCACTGTCTTAAGCTCAACCTGAATTGCACTGCTTTACACCAGAGCAACACCATCAAAATAATAATAATTTATGATATAATATGATATTATGCAGCGCCTGAAAGTAGTCCCCAGCTAAGTAACTATAGTTATGATATAGCTGGGGACTACTTTCAGGCGCTGCGTAATCTCACTGCGCCTGCTGCACCCATGGTACGGCAGCAAAGTTCTTTGATTATTACGCCGGAATGAGAGTATAGTTCCTAGCCATATCAGCCTAGAAAATCACAACTCTTCATTTTCTGTCAGTCTTAGTACACGATGTAACTACAGAAGAGTCAAATTTTAAATAGGAAAAATATCGGAACTCTTTGATCATTTTTGATGACCAAATGCTAATGGCCTAATCAGATTCAATGATCTATGCTAAGCTATGCTAAAAGTGCTACCGCCAGACCCGGAGATCAGCTGAATGGATTCAAAAACTGTAAAACTCAACTGTTTAACTCTTGGGGAGATGGAAAATGAGCCTATTTCCAAAAAAAGTGGAGTGTTCCTTTAAATAAATGTTTTCTGTTTTAATATATGTTATGAGGTAATTCATTCCTGTGATGGCAAAGCTGAATTTTTAGCAGCCATTACTCCAGTCTTGAGTGTCACATGATTTTTGTGGAAACTGCTTATTTTTCCCCAGAATTTTTTGATGAATAGGAAGTTCACAAGAACAGATTTTTTAAAAAAAATATAAATCTTTTCTAACATTATAAATGTGTCATTTTTGATCAAATTAATTCATCCTTGCTGAAAATATTTTTTATTTGTGTAAAAAAAAAAAAAAATCTTACTGACCCCAAAGATTTGAACGGTAGTGTATTTGGATACCCAAGCCACTCTTTGTATAAACATCATTGCATTGAATAACAAAATATCAAACCATGTGGAGTTTATTTTAAAGACAGCACAAGCACACTTTTCATTTTTTAATGGTCTTAATAACACACATACCCATGGTTTCAAAGACAAGGCTTAAGCTTAGTCCCAGACTAAAATGCATGTCTGGGCTGTTTTAACTGAAAGAAATTTGCACTGACTGATCTTAAAATGTCAGTTTCATTGTTGTTGCACACCAGTAGTGTTTTTATCTATGGCACGTTTGTAAAAGCTACTTAAATGTCCTAATTGAACCATGGCCTAATCCTGGCTTAACCTAAGCCATGTCTATGAAACAAGGTAAGACAAAAACTGTAATGACATTATATAATTAATTTGATAAATTAGACCTGTGGTATCTCTTCAAGGACACTGGTGTGAACTTCAACACTTTAAATGATCTTTTTACCAGATGTTAAAAGTCACAGAAAAGCTCTAGCATAATTCACATAGTTTACAGATGCTATTTGGTTTGATATTTTGTATTTAATGCAATGAATTTCAGACTATTTTAATGTGCCTTATAGTCCTAATATCTTTTGGCCCCACTGTATATTTAATGAAGACACGCTACAAAGAAATAATAATACAACATTGAAAGACCTACATGTTTAAATGACTTTGAAAAGTGGTGACAGGAACTTCAATCATCCTCTTCAAGCCAGCTTTAGCTGAATAACATAGCAGCAGTGACTTCAAAGCCTACTTTATCATTCTCAGTAAAACCTCCTTGAAGTGTCTGAGCGTGATAAAACCAAACAAGCTTTAGTCCCTCACTTCTAAACTCATAGACACTGTGTTGCTGTAGTCACAAATCTCCTAGCTACCTGATACTGCTACCACTCTCCTCCTCAAAACAACACATGCTGTCGTTCATCTCATGCCAGACTGCAGCAAACAGAAGAGCTGGCCTCAGTGTTGGCTATCATGCTGACACGTTTCGGGTCAAAGCAGACACGCCATCCAGCCAAAATAAAAGTGACCATGGGAACACAGTCATAAACAGACCTTCAGAATAACAATAATAATTTTTTAATGAAAAACCCCCCCCGTCATTCAGTACTGTGTTATGCAACCCAAATCTTCTAAAATAACTATAATTGAAGAATAACGATTGACACATCATTTAAAAAAATGAATATTGATTGAAAGTAACTTTAGAAAGCAGGATATTAATTAATGATTTTACAATGATAATAATCTCCAACTGGGAGATTCATTGAGAAGCACTTCAATTTTAATGGTTTTATAACTCACCTTGAGACAAACAGTGACTTGACAAGCACAGAGACACAGCACACACACATCAAATCATTATAGCTCATGATAATCTCATTTTGAGATGCCCTACAGGTTTATCTGTCTCCTATCATGTCCAGATCTACATGTACAGTATGTACATGTATTTATGCATGTAGGCATAACATTTTGCATAAAATAGTTTAAAATGACTCCGGCCCAATGGGTCACACTTACCCAGCTCATTTCAAGGTTTCTTTGTCCTGAAACATCATGGGGAGTTTTTCTTGCCATTGACTAACTTGTATAAGGTTGTAATTATTCCATGCTAAACGTGTTTTAGAGCTATATATATATATATATGTATATATATAAATAATCAGTCTACCTGCAGTCTTTCTGCATATTGACCACAGAAAATTACTGCCTTGTGTCATGAAAAAAACTGGATTTGCAGCTCTGTGTCGTCACAGTATCATCTGGTGCTCAACAACAGAAGGCCTTTCATCATATCTTAACCATTTTACAGTGTGGTTTTCTCTGAAGTTGTTTTTTCCAGCTTTTGCTTGCACATATCCTAATTAATTTACATTTATGTGAAAAGGGGAGCTCTTAATACATATTTACGTGCATTTATATTAGATTACACATATGATACATGACCGCAGGGTTAAGTAGGGGGAATTTATTACCATGCTTTCTTTTACCATACAGTAGATCACTTTGGTTTGTGAATGGCACTACAGTGACCCCTTCAGCCACAATACAACAACACATCTTCTAGTAAGACCAGTGGTTTACAGTTCCTGCATTGATAACTAAGAGTAAATATTCATATTTAGACAGTTTATCATAAGGATAAAGAGTGTTGACAGTTTGTTTTGGCCACATCACCATGCAGACTGCACACAGTCACGCAGTCAAAGAGCACTAACAAAAGAACCTAAAATAGGCCTGAAGTTTAATGAAATGGCTGTTGATGGTTTCCTTCCTCGCTTATCTGACAGCACATCCTGAAGTTTCTTGGAAATCTGACAGAAGCTTGGTCCCTCTATCTATTCTGGAACATGCACAATGGCCTTTGACTGTTTCATTCGGTGCTCTGAGCTCTGTCCTTGTATTGTGTACACACGTTTTACTGTGTGGAAATGCTAAACTAGACCAGTGAACTTCCAGATTGGATGTAGCACAATCATACGTATCGATCCCTTCAAGGCTGAACAAGTCATTCTCAAATTGAGTTTCTAAATTAATACCTAGAAAGCAATACAATGCATTTTCACATGGGCACGAGTGACTAGATGTGCCAGCTCTCACCCTCATTCTTTCCAAAGTCAATAAACAAACAAAAAGGCAGCTCATCAGGCGAAGCGTTGCCCTGTCTCACCCTCCAAAGTTCAGGCCAAATGAACTATGTGCTTCCCAGGTATCTAAAAATAGAGCAAGCAGGCTCCCCGAGTCCAGAGGTTATCCAGAAACCGTGCTGACAGACCTGCACTGATAGGACTGTCCTGGTCGGCCGCCAAATCTGAACTGCATTAAGTCCTAGTTTGACGGGCAGGACTTGAACACTAATGAAGAATTGGAGCCTATGGACAATAAATAAAGCTGGTAAGAGAGAAACTGCAAATAAGCCACAGTAAGTACAAAACTGAAGGTTTTTGCACAGCTACTACACAGTTTCCATTAGTCTTTCCAAAATGTCAAGTGTCACCTGTCTCTCAGAGCAAACGCACAACATTAGGGTCAAATATAGTTCAATGTAAACATGTAAACATGGACAAAGCTGAGTTAGTTGACTGGTACAATTCCAGACAGATGAAAGCATTTACATTTTTAAAAGACAAATTATTGCTTTTGTCTTTTAAAAAATTGGAATCAAACTTTTAAAGTGTATTTAAACAAATATAAAGTTATTTGCAAAATGCAGCCACAATAATAATAATAATAATAAACCGTAATAATTTATTGTGCTCACCTATGAGCGTGACACTTTTAAGGTCCTGCAATAATGCTTATTTATGTAAGAGTTTCTTTAAAAACAAAAAAGTAAAATGGGAGTACCACAGTACATTAATAGTATCAGACTGTAACATGCAATAACATGGCTCTTCAATATAACACGGCAATGAATGCCTGATATGTATATTTTATTTAAAACATAATTTGTTCTATAAGGGCCGAAAAAAAGGCTACATTAGTGTGCTGTCTATATGAATACTGTTGAGAACTGTGCTAAAGGTCAGGCCAACTCTCTGCCTCTGTTTACAGTACTTTTTTGGTAGGAAATACGTGTTCAAGGCCTGCTGTGGGTCATTTGGGGTCATCACTGGGTAGCTAAACCCAGTGCTAGGAAAAAGAAAAGAGCCATTGGTCGAAGTTTCCAGGAGAACATAGTCTAAGCACACACACTAATCAAACTACACACCAGATGATGACATCTCAAAACATGCAGTATTTGCTCTCAAACAAATGCTCTCAAGAAAAACAATATAGAAAGCAGACACAAGAGCATACAATATAAGAGCAAAACTGTGTTCGTGTTAAGATCACAAATTTAAGATCTGCAAATTACAGCTCACATAGGCACAATCAATAGTCGGAAATAACTAGGTTTGCAGGTCCTGAAGGAAACAGCAGTGCTGGCAAGGCAGCAACATAATGGTGTTAAGTTTTTAGGCTTTGGTTCTGCATAAATACAATACCAATGAAATTAAAATATATTATTAACAGAGTCTACAGAGCAGTGGTTTGCACTGAATTAACTGTAGAGGTCTGTGGAGAAGAAGGTAATACAGCTACTTAAAGCATGAGGAATAAATTGTGTTTTTTTTATCCCAAGTGCCTTATAGTA
Source organism: Schizothorax lantsangensis (assembly GCA_027422415.1). Classification (NCBI taxonomy): domain Eukaryota; kingdom Metazoa; phylum Chordata; class Actinopteri; order Cypriniformes; family Cyprinidae; genus Schizothorax; species Schizothorax lantsangensis. The sequence continues at coordinate 20,638,971 of CM049842.1, read as the reverse complement.
CACTCATTAAAGGAAGTTTCAGTGTAGAAACCTGTAGTTAAACGTGTATTTCAAAGACACAATATAACAGTTAATGGGTCATGCTGTGACCTTTTATGTACCAGCCCCTTTTATGCACTCTACTGTTCAAATGTTTTGGATTGGTAATGTGTGTGTGCATGTGTTTTTTCTATAAATGAATTAGTTTAATCAAAAACACAGTAAAAACAGTAATACTGTAAAATCTTGCAACAATTTAAAAATAAACATTTTCTATTTTAATATAATTTAAAATGTCATTTATTCTTGTGATGTGAAGCTGAATTTACTGCTGAATTTTCAGCAGCCATTACTCCAGTTTTAAGTGTCACATGATCCTTCAGAAAACATTAAAATGCGTTGATCTGGTGCTCAAGAAACTTGATATCAGCTCCGAAAACAATTTTGTTGCTTAATATTTTAATGGAAACCATGATACATTTTTCACCCAAAATTATTTATGAATAGAAAGTTTAAAAGAACAGCATTCAATTGAAATCTTCTGTAACATTATAAATGTGACCCCAAACTTACACAGTAGCTTCTTTTTACTATGTCTAGATAAATCTAGATCAGTACGATTGCAAATGTGATAATGATTTTATAAAACAGTCCAATAAACAAGAAGTTAATGCGATGTACTGTAATGATGTAATGTAATGATGCGACTACTTACATGTTTCAGATGATAAGCCACATTTGAGGTCAATGAATGAAACAAACGTTTGTGTGTCCTGTAGTACCGTTATTACCACACATGCCAGCTGTTAATAATCTGTCCGTAACGGACTTTGTGACTTTGTCACTTTCTGTGGATTTTTATTCCTGCAATTAAGCGACTAATAAAATTTTGATTGACCAAGCCTCTTCTTGGCAACTAACGGTTAGTCGGCTATTAGGGGGCAGCCGTACTATTTTTGTTGATGAAATACAGCAAAAACAGCAACTTGTGGCTAAAATCATTTAATCAATTAAATCAATTAATATTAACATTAACCTAGAAAAATGTGCGCTATCTAAGTGTTTGTGTGGCATAAGCTAAACAGTTGTGAGCTCATTGCATGACAGTTGGTGTGATCATTTGCATTTAACTTAAAATACTCTAATTTTTGGTCATACAGATAAGAGTAATACATATTTCGAATCTGTAAAAGGTCTACTTTTGTTTGGGTGCACTCAAAATAACAAAACATTGTGCTTTTGTAAAATAATGAAAGCAAACTTGGTGCGCTTTCTGCCGTCTAGGTGTAGGTGAAAAAACAACAACAACTCAGTGTTTGCCTCAAAACATGAAAAATACATTTTTAGAAATCGAAATGTCTACTTTTAAATGAACCAATTCAAATGGAAAACAAATATTTTCAACTTATGTAATCCATATGAAACGTACATGTCCACCGTGGAGATGATGAGTCAGTGTCATCGACTTCATCACTGCAGCCAGAAATACAGAACACACTAGTTTATCAATGAAGTATTATAATGTTAAGCCAGTCTTCTTGCTGTTTTTTCCTAGAAGCATTCATAATCATTACTTCTGCGGTGCACAGTGGCAAGCTTAATGTGTGCGCTTGAGCAATGATAGGCTATAGGCAATTAAATGCTCATTATTATTATTTATATTTTTTATTAATATAAACGTGCGTTTATATAAAAGCCTGTTTTGCGTCTCTGAGCAACATGATTGTGTTTATTTACAGAATCAATCAGCTGCATGAACGAATCCGTTGAATGAATCAGTGACGCAATGACTCAATCATGCAGTGATTTGCACCCAACTACTGGCAATTTTAGGTTTATATCAACCGTATTTTTTTTATATATTTTGGGAGTCAGTTGTCCATGGCGGTTCTAAACCTGCCAAAATACCAACACAATAATACGCTCTGCAAAATATTGTCTAATTACAGTTATTAAAATTCCAGAAAATATCAAGATGTAATATTTTTTGTCATTATAACACACCCCTACTTTTCCGAGTGGTTTTAAGCATGTTACTATTAGGTTGCCAGGGTGTTCTTATTTTCCCCAAGTCTCCGTGACATTGGGCACTTGGATGTAATTTTTCACCTGTTTTATAATTGCACAGGTAAACGCTGTGAGTCTGATTGTGTAGAAAAGCTGACATTTTATATTGGAAGTATCATTCATATCCATAACACAAATGGCATAGGATGTGATAATATGCACCAAAGTTCAGTAGTAATTACCCAGCAGTCATGTGTCTCTGCAGAAAGAGGCCTTGACCCTTAGTAAATGAAATGCTGCGCTGCACGCATCCAATTTGCCATGTTCTCCTTGAGTGTATAGACCTCAATCCAGTTTGAGGCAGACTTTGTGAAAGGAGCGCTGTTGGTCTGAATAAGCATGTCCTTCCTTGTCATTCGAATAAACAGACATGGGCACAATTTAATTAGAGGGGGAGAACTCTAGCCTCTTGAACACCTCCTTTTGCCTTCTTTTGTAATCTGTTAGCACCGTGGGAGCATCAAACTGTTTAGATTCACTAAGCAGAGCAAGTATGTATGTGTGTATTTATAATTCTGTGTGTATTTCAGTGTTTGTAAGAAGTAGCAAACACACACACCTAAAACACTACAGGAAGAGGGCAGAGGGGAGTTTTGAGAGGTCTAGAAATTTGCTTTCTTTAGCTCGACTTTCTCACAGGCATTGTTGTGCCCTCCCAGACTTTTTGACGTCAGTCAGACCATGAGAGTCACTTTCCCGCTTATTGATTTACATTGAATGGACATTCCCTGTCTCAAATGCAGCTCCCACGACCAGCTGAAAGTAAACTCTTGAAGACTTAAAACATTACCAAAACTTGCTGTATTCATTAAGGGGCTTGTTATTATTCACATCCAGTCTCCATTCCCAGCCCCATGATGATTATAAACAACAGATACTGTCTAACACAGATGGAATTGACAATCAAAGCTTTCAGCTCATACACTACTGTTCAAAAGTTTGGGGTCAGTAAGATTTTTATTTTGTCAAAAGAAAAAGACAAACTGATTTTTAAAAAATGACAGTAAAGACATTTCTATAAAGTTACAAAAGATGTCTTGTTTCAAATAAATATTCATTGAATAATCTGAAAATATTTATCACATTTTCTACAAAATTATTAATCACTGTTTTTATTAATCACTGTACACTGAAAACTGTAACTGTTTTCAACATTGAATATAAGCTTCTTGAGAATCAGATCAGCATATCTGATTCTGAATGATTTCTGAAGAATCATGTAATACTGAAGACTGAAATAATGGCTGCTATCTTTTCCCCCAAAATAAATGCAGCCTTTGTGAGACACTTCGTACCATCCTCAAACTTTTGAATGTTAGTGTATATAATAAGCATTTGAACATTTCCTGAAGTCCCGTGTTTTAAACCTAATCTTAAAATAAATCTTTCAAAAATACAGCAAATATGTTGATAAACATGTTGAGGCACTTATAACACAACAATAGGATACACAAAATATTTTCCCCATTTCTTAATTTTTAGTTGAGAAGGTGGATGCTGTGGATAAAACTATACTTCAGCCAATAAATCAATAAAACACTACCTCAATGTAATAGTACTACTCAAGAACAAAATGTCATGAGTCATAATCATTTTGTCCACCAAATCAAATTGCTCTGAAAAGACTTCCCAGGAATTTTAGGCTGCTATCATGCAGACATTAATGCATCTCCAACAATTATCTCTAGTGCAGTCTCATAACTCATGACACACTCAACTTTTTCCATCTCCATCTCCAAACAAATGTGATCACAACAAATGTCAAAATGAAAAAATTATGTTCCTTTTGTGGAAATAAACATCCAGAATATCACAGTAACAATTTATTTTGAGCTATGATGTATCATTATGTGCGTACAACCAGCAAATTGTTTTATTGTACAAGCAAAGAAGGCCTTTACGTGGAAGTTGGCAGTTAGTTTATTCAGAGAGAGTCAGAGAGAAGGTGGAAAACAAAATTTAGACTGGTTATATATTTGAGACTTCACTGCATCACTCAGTACTGTAAAACTAGCAATCCCATTCAAATCCCAGTGACACACAAATGACACACAGAGTTGGCGAGAAAGAGCTTTAGAAAGAGACTGCATGCTGCACATGACATCGTGTATGTTAAGTGAACCTAATATTCTAACCTTCAGATAAATAAGATACTGGTGGGTCTCAATTCTCAGAGCTGAGCTGAAATGAGCGTAACTGATTTTGGGATAACCTGCCCTCTATCACTTTATTCTGGGACATTCAGTTCAGCACAGAATTAAGGGGATGGGTATTTAATTTCACATGGAAAACTACATTCATTATATCTTCTACGTTGCCTTTGTGTGACAGTACTTCCACTGCATGGGTGGCCATGTGTGTTAGCATCTCCATATGTGTTTGTGTACATCTCACACATGAGCTGCATGCATATGAATCTAAAGGCCACCTTCCTGAAAAGCCTTTTATTGCTGCGGCTCGCTATCTGATTACCCTCGCTAAATGTGTGTTACTGCTGCTCATAAGAACAGCCCTATCTGCACTTACATTTTGGGCCAGGTGAGCTGGTCTGGGTAAATTTCCACTAACTACAGTCTTGAGTTGTCGACCTGTCTCATCTACATGCTGTCACGCAGGTAGTCAAGAAGAGAGAGGCTATTGAAGAGAAAAACGATATGCCTAAATGTATTAAATGTTTTAAGAGGGGATAACAATACATATTCTTATTCTGTATTTTTTTGCATCGTAGATCAAAACATTTAAAGGTGAATTCTGAAGTCAAATGTCAATCAGTGATTATAAAAATTATAGCAAGAAAGTAGACTGAAATGTCCAAGAAATACAGCAAAAAATAATGCAGTGCCTTTGGTACAATAATTTCACATTTCATAAAATAAATTTAATTTGGAAATTACATTAAGTAATTATTATCTTACTCAAATTGTTATGGTGACAATATAATTTGCAATGAATCAAAAAATGTAATTAAATTTGAAACATGCAAAACAGAAGCATTTTTACTAGTGCATTCAGACTTTTGTTCCAAAACTGTATTTAATTTAAAATATATTTTGAAGAACAATGGAAAGTGGGAACCAAACAACATTGGAGCCACATACTTCCAGTATATGGAGAATAGAATAGAATAGAATATAAATATTATTTTATGTTCCACAGAAGACGGAAAGTCATACAGTTACGAAAAGAGGGTGAGTGACACACTTTTTATTTTTGTGTGAGGTACTTCAGTTTTCATCTGGAAGATGTATTTTTTAAAGTGTTTGTTTCAAGTATTTCCAACATGCTGCAAAAACCTGTCATATTGAAGATGTTTTTGTTGCATTTCTAAATACTCTTTTAAAGATGTTTATCAGATGTTCGTATATAAATAACGCTTTAAATAGCACACATTAATGTCCAAATGATGCGCTCTTTCACAGACATCTTAGTGTTGCTCATGTGCAATCCTTTTCAAAGTCTAGAGGATATTTATCTTATGACCATTCATCATCCTTTGACAAAACATGAGCCCAGCTGTTGTCGGTACCGAACCTGTATGACGCATAACTTCTTGGGATGGCCAGATTGGAATTTTCCATTCAACACCATCGAGGTAAAGAAAAGCGAAACAATTAACGGATGACAGAATGCGACCGGGTTTTTCTGAGCCCTGTTAAATAGAGCCATGTTTGTTTTCTTCTTTTTCTATAAGTGAGCAGGACCAGTGGAAAATTCCCACTCCGGTCCACATGTATCAGACCACTGACTAAATGACCCCCCTCTTCTTTGTAGAGGGATGGGTGCACAGGGATAGTTCGGTTGTCAGGGTTTAACACACTAGCCCATTTGGATGTGTTCGCCCAAGCTGCAATGACACATTTCTTAGAAAATGTTATCTGTCCCCCCCACCGAATCTGAACGGGTACAACCGTGTGCATTAGAATCTAAAGGCTTGCTGAAGTTCTTGGGTTTCCCGATATGCTTGGTCTGAAAGAGATACGTGCAAAAAGACACCTTCGACACCTGTCCATTCACCCAAAACTAACCCGAACCTGAGTTATCTCCTTTAAATCACTGTTTTCAACAGATGCGGCTCTTGCAGTAGTTTCTGATACCATCTTTGTGTATTCAGGTTACAGTACAATGTCACTGACGCATAGGCAGAAGAAAGCACTGTAATGCGTCATACATTTCACGACCGTCTCGACATGTCATTCAAAGTACGCACATAACATCTACTTTCAGCTTTTACTAAATTTAACACAACTCCTGGGACTCAGCAACATCACACTTTACCTTTACTTTGCTCTCCGGCAAGCCAAACATCCTGTAAACTAGGCCACATTACGCAGCAAAAAGCGTCATGTTGACGTCACAGCTGTATCACGTTTCTATGGAGCAGCGTCCTAGATCCTGATACTGATTCCCAAGCACAAGTGTATAAGTGGAGTTCAACCTCACCGTCACATCATCAGTTACTGTATGATACTGACGTAACGCACACTGAACAAGTTTATTTATACATTACAGAAACAATGGGAGTTACGGTGAAAAATTCGATCATCTTAAACCAGCATGAATTAGTGCTGGTGTAGCTGATTAATTAGAATAGGCAGGCTGTTTGCCTTCGATATTTAACTGGTTGACCACATTACTGGTTAAGTTAGGTCTTACCTGAGTCCCTAAGCAGGCCACCATCATGTGTGTGAGGAGTTTGGCAGCGAACATTAGGAATCTAGAGCACAGCACATGAGTCACAACGGCCAAGGCAAACCCTGTGGGTGAAAGACAGATATACACTGTATGTAATTCTAATAACACAAGCAATGCATGATTTCTTGGTGAGATTTGTACCCCCACAATCATGTAGACTGTAATGAGTTACCTGAGATACAAATGAAGCCAGCAGCATAGAAGGCCTCATTGAATGAAGCCAAACTTGTTGTCTCTGCATATGCTGTGTAGACGGACAGATGCGTACAGGCACACTCCACAAAATTCTGACTGTCGTCCACCACACGACAGAACTGACCATCAGATAGCCAGCTGGACAGGAGAAATCATATCAAAATGATCATGACAAGCCACATATAATGTCAAAAAAAAAGTGCCCCTGGACCACAAAACCAGTCATTAGTCGCACAGGTATATTTGTAGCAATAGCCAACAATACATTGTATGGGTCAAAATGATCAATTTTTCTTTTATGCCAAAAATCATTAGGATATTAAGTAAAGATCATGTTCCATTAAGATATTTAGCAAATTCCCTACCGTAAATATATCAAAACTTAATTTTTGATTGGTAATATGCATTGCTAAGAACAACTTTAAAGGCAATTTTCTCAATATTTTGATTTTTTTGCACCCTCAGATTTCAGATTTTCAAATAGTTGTATCTCAGCCAAATATTGTCCTATCCCAACAAACCATACATCAATGGAAAGCTTTGATTTATTTAGCTTTCAGATGATGTATAAATCTCAAGTTCAAAAAACTGACCCTTATGACCCTTACCAAACTAAACTAAACTAAACAAAAAAAGAGCACAAAAGTCAATCTAAAACAAAACAAAATGTCTCTTTTTGATGCAAGGTTAAAGTATGTAATTGCATACTATTTGTCCAAATAAATTTGAAATAAAACATTTAAAACTAAAATTTGTCATTATTGTGTGCCGTTATTAGACATATCTATTGTGCATCTCTAATTCATAATTATTCCTAGTACTTAGGGAAATGTTGTTACTGAATATGAAGCTTCAGTGTGCTGTTGGTTCAGGTTGTGACATGAGAATTTGATTTGTGGAGTTTGACAATCTTTCACGACATTTTAAGATTAAGTTCAGTGCAACAAATTTCACCCAATGGAGAAACACAGAAAGCTGTTAAATTGGATTTGACTGTCTGTTCATCTAAATTAAACTTATGCAACACACCAATTTATCATTCCAAATGATCTCTCATTACTCTGAATTCCAGCTATTAAGCTGCTACTGAGATTAGTTTGCTGAAGAAATCATTTAGTCGCTCTAGGGTGTCATTTACATTACAAGACATCACAATGGCATAATAAATGGTTATGAATTTGAGAAAAAAGTCTCAAAGTTAAGAGATTTTTTTTTTTTAAATATCTGTTATCTAAAGCATAATTCTGAGAGGGATCTGTTTCACATCAACCCAAACCTGGAGAGAATTCAGGGACAAACTGTATGGCTAATATTCTAGGCTAAAAGCTGTGAAATGTCCTCTAGAATGGCTTCCAGGCCAAGAACACACCCTGTAGAACATACTGAACTTTCTTGGTCAAATACACACACACACATACACACATACACATGTCCTAAAGAATGTGTGAGACAGGCCTTAAAAGACTTCGTCATGGCAGGTCACGAGCCCTGACCCTTAAACTCCACTGTACAAACTGTCTCACCAATGAGTGTGAAATACATGGACAAGGACAAGCTTTACCACCAGATGGTCTGTCAAGTTCATTTGGATGAGTCATTTTTTTAGTAAATAGGCAAGTAACCACTAATGTGTTTTCAAGTATGAATGAAGAGTAGTAGAATGTAATGTGTGTAGTATGTTTGTACATACTAAAGGAGCTCCTAACATCTACAATTTTGCCATGCAACACTTTTTAATAAGTATCTGCATGTGTGTGTGCCTTGTAATTACCTCTCAGCAGCCTGATTCCACAGTAGGCACAGAGATTGGAGAGGTTTTCCACGTCGGTCAGGAGTGTGTATGCGGTAAACAACCTCTTGACCATCAGCGAGAGGCTTAGAGCCTCTGCCATGAAGACTGACTGAGAAAACCTGCACAAACACACACAGATTATTCAGAATGGATTCAACTATAAAAAACACAGAGTTGTAGTCAGTTTCCCAATTCCAAGTGCAAACAAAATGTATTATAATCACTATAAATGTCCTATTCAGAGGAAGCCGCACCCATGATTTGTGAAGCTACTACATAACATGTAGAAGTCACAATTACACATTGAGAAAGAAGTTAAAATTTCCAACTCAACAGTGTCACCTGCTGGACACTTGCATGACAAAAGCTACATTCACATCAGTGAAACTGTCTACAACAAACACAACAATACAGTGTTGAGCACTGATGTATTGAGGGATACATAGAAACACTCTTTCACCTTGTCATTTAATGCACTGGCTTTTGTGTTGGTGAGGAACCAGTGCTCAGTACTGTACTCGGTGAAGTGCACTTTACGGCAAGCAGACGGAGCCATGCTGCCTGCAGGAAGGGCTGGTACCTCCAGCAGGGTCTCAGGCAGGGTAAATGTGTCTGAGTTCTTGCCTGTAAATGTGTGACCGTTGATCTGAGTGGGGTACCAGTGGTGAGCAGCTATGGTGAAATACAGACAGGTATCCAGTATGGTTGTGCCTCTGGGGTATAAACAAAATCAATGCATTTAAGAATGAGCTCAGGTAAAAACAAAACTGAATAAAAACATGAAATAATGATCTCACCTCTTTCCTTCTGCACCACACTCGATGTCTGTGAGCAGGCTGAAGGCAAAACGTTCTGCCACCTCAGCCAGCTGGCTCAGACCTCGAGTGTCCACTTTGCTGGGGTTCGCCATAGCGCACAAGAGGTCATAGGTCAGACCACGGCTGCTGTCTTTTAGTGGAGTCTGCTCAGCATCTTTCAGAATCTGTGAAGTGAGGGTAATTTGAAAAAGTTTGAAAATTCCATTACAATACTACTACATCAATTTTAGAATGATATTTAGAAAATGTGTGTGGTGCTGCCTTAATACAAAAATTGCAAGTATTAGCAGCAGTAGTAATGTTTGCCTTAACAAGAATCACTACTAAGCAACTCGGTGACATTTTACTTTCAGTTATTTAATGTGAAATGGGAACTTAAAGCAAACCAATGTTTAAATCTCAAAACCCTGATTTGCTAATATTGTAGTACTACTATTGTGAAGCTGCTGGGTGTTACTCTGCTTCCAGCAATAAAACGGTACAGATTAACTGAAAAGTCAAAGCTTTGTTGCCAAGACTAGAGATTTTTTTAACACAGTGGAGCCTTGTGGCTGAACATACAAGCATTGTACTCCCAAGATAAAAGATTTCTATGAACTTAAGGAACAAAAAAGCATTGTAAGGAAAGCTGTGTTAATTGATCTCTGGGGGCCAATGTGTGGCCCCTCTTTGTTTTTTAAACAGAACGTAGACCAGCTGGATTTCCTGAATCACTGTACTCAAAAAATGCTCAAGATCCGGCTAACTTTAAATACATTCTCGGCTCTCTAAAACCAGATAAACATGTTTACCATTCACTGAATAAACATACACTAATGTTCAAAACTTTAGGGTCTATTTTTTTTTTTTTTTTTTGAGAGAGATAATTATATTATGCTCACCAAGGCTGCAATTTATTTGATCAAAAATCCAGTAAAATCTAAAATGTTTTTTTTTTTTTTTTATATATATATGTTTTAAAATGTAATTTATTCCTGTGATTGCAAAGCTGTATTTTCTCCACTCTTGCTTTAGTCTTTGTCTTACTCCTCATCATTACTCCAGTCTTCATTGTCACATAATCCTTCATAAATCATTCTAATATGCTGACTTGGACCTCGAGAATCATTTCACATTATTAGCAATGCTGAAAACTGCAACATTTTTTTCAGTATTCTTTGATGAATGGAAAGTTTAAAAGAATCACATTTTTTTTAAACAGAAAACATTATAAATGTTTTTACTGTCACTTCAGTCAACTTAATGTACCCTAGTAGAATAAAAGTATTAATTTATAAAAAAAAAAAATATATATATTAAATCTTACTTAAGAAATCTTACTGACCCCAAACCTATGAACTGTAGTCTACAAATCAAAGTTTGGAGCTAATGGAGTGTTAGTGGATTAAAAAGTAATTTTATACCTCTTTGACCTATACCTTCAACATGTTTACCTTGCTATCTAAACAGGGATTCCTTATTTACTTATATAGTTTTTATTTTATGGCTTTAATAATTTGTATTAGCTCAAAGTACTTAATCCTAAAATGGAATGAAACCATTATTTAGTCAACTCTCATTCTGAGATCATCCTCAAAAGGAATTTCTTCAGACTGAGCTAACTCTAGGATACTTTTTTTTTTTTTTAAATGTTGACTTTTAAGGTTTATGTCAAACACACACACACACACACACACACACTTTCCTCATTTGCTTACCTTGCTTAGTGCATCTAACACTGCAGTTAGCTGCTCTGGAGTGATGTCCTTACTAACTTTATTGATAAGCCCTTGAAGGACCCGATTGATGATGGTCTCATCCAGAGGCTGATGTAACTGGTCCAGCAGGGCCCATACTGCCTGAGCCTCCGAGTCCGAAACCAGGGTGATGTTAGCCATCCCAAATTCTGGGTGAACCCGTGCACCACCAGTGGCATCAGAGAGAGCCACACGGAAACGTTTGGGTGTTGGGTTGGAAGAACCAATGTTTGGCGTGAGGGCCACGTCCAGCCCAGCACTTCTCTGTCCAATATCAAAAGTCAGGGTGCCCTCTGCCAGGACAAAGTCCTGCCCTGCAACGGCAGGCCAGATCAGAGTGGGTCCAATAGACTCCGCTTTCTGAAGCTCCTGTGAGAGCAGATGACACAAAACACAGTTCACAGTCTGATATTTACACCGAAAATCAATTTCTGACAGCTTTTACAGTAACTGAACACATAGCCAGAGGTTAATGGAGGTGGGCAGTTAAAACTTTCAAATTCAGATATTTTAAACTTGCAGCAAGATGATACATGTTTTTTCCTTTAAAGTATGTAACATACCAGAAATTAAAAGTATTTCCTTATGCCTAAAAGTAAAACAGTAGGCAAGTAACACTGAAAAATTAAGGAAAGGAAAGGGTGTGCCAGAGGGACAAAAAAAAGCATGAGAAAACATTCCCACAGACTGATGTATTTTGGGCGTTAAACCACATTCGACATGTCAAATCCTACTTTTCCAGTTCTACTATGCAACCATATATATTGCATTTGAAGTATCTGCTGGGAAATCGGCCTAATTGTTCTTAGTTCTTATCTTCTCAACATTCATCATCTTAGCTCATGAATTTGACATCATCTCAGTCCTCTAATCACTAGGTCACATTATGTAATGGGGTCAGAGAGGGGTGTAGGCTGGGTACTGGTAGATGAACATGCAGCTGCTCTTTGATTACAGCCAATGAGCAATTAATAAGAATAACTGAATTTTCAGTGATAAACTAAACAATAAAGCATATGTTCTTTCTGAGTTTGCTGAGTTTGTACTGTATATGTATTATCTATGCCTTCTTGATTCTAAATCTGGTATATTATTGTGCTTATTGAATATCTCTTGTTATCTTGGGAGATGCTTCCTTTTCCAAATGAATCTCACCTGCATGCGGTACTTCACAGAGATAGTTGATGATGTACTGGCATCCCTGTAGACCTGAAGACTGACGCTTGTGGCTTTGAGGGTGACCACGGGTAGTCTGGAGCCCTGGGCGAAATACACCAGCCCTCGTGGGTCATCACTCTCCAGCATGGTGACATTGGCAAAACGGGCAGTCTGGTTTATGGTGGCACCCTCGCCAACTTTATAGACCTCCACAAGGAACCACACCTCATACTCTGGGTCCTGCAGTACACAGACCAAAATACAATGAGTAAGATGATCAGAGAAGCTGTAAAAGTGGATTCCTCTTAAACATTACATAAAAACAAGCATGATTAAAACAGACAGAAAGTACTGAATGAGACTGATAAGAAACAAAAAGGATAATGAGAAGAAAGAAAAAAACAAAAAAGAGCACAAAACAAAACCAACAACCGAAAGCACAGACAGAAAGGAGCAAAAAAGAAACAAAAAACAAAAAAAAAAACAAAGCAAAGAAATGCAAAACCTTCTGAAAAAATGTAATGCAAGTGTTTGGTAAGAGACACTTCTAAAATATGTTTTAAAAAGTAAAATATGATTTAAATACACCTTGTCTGGCCGGACCTCCAATCTAAGGGCACAGATTACTTCTCCTTTCCTGCAGATAGATGTGCCTGAGGTCTGCTGCAGCTCTCTGGTCAGATTCACCCCATGACTGACCACTGAGTGAACTATAGCGCTAAACGTGACCCGCCAAAACACCAGCACATCTTCAAATGCTCTGGAAACGTGGAAAAACAGTTTTTTAGCATGCATATAGTATAAAACTGAGTACTAATTTGCAGTAGTGAAAGCACAACATCATCTTAAGCATGTACTGTATTATACCTGTTTTCCTGTCTTTCCAGAAAGAGCGTCGCTGTCCTGTTCTCTGAGTCCTCATCTAGGATCTGACCGGACTGAGAGCTCAAACTGAAGCCAACTATACCATTCTGAAGATCACTCCCTGTCACAGAGAAACATTAGTAGCTGAGCAAAATATACTCTGTCAGTTATAAGTTTGGAGTCAAACAATAAGTTTGCGTGACCACGTAGCACAGCAACGTCACGTGAGCAAGTGAGCATGTAACCACGATAGAGACAATAGTCCAAAATCTCTACCGGATGACAAATTTCTACGGGTTAGTCGTGTCTACCGGTATATCGCTCACCCTTACAAGGATACATAAAATGGATCAAAAGTGACAATAAATACATTTACAATGTAACAAATGATTTGTTTAAAAAAAAATGTTCTTTTGATTATTCTATTCATCAAAAAACCCTGAAAAAAATAAATGTATCACAATTCCCACAAAAATGTTAGGCAGCACAATTTTTTCAACTTTTAGAAAACATATGATTAAAATTGTATCCATTTATTTATTTTTAGAAAATAATCAATTTAATTTAATTTATTTTGAATGGATATATATATTTAGACAGACAGACAGATAGATAGATCCTGAATTTGATCCTTATTGTTGAGCACTGTAAGATTCTCACCCAGAATAATGATTTTGGCAAAAGAAGTAAACCCCAGTTCATCTGGTACGCTGACAATCTGTGCTCCACCTTCTGCTTCACTGAGGTAGATAAAGAACGCCTCCTGCCCCTCCGGCTCCTGATCATTCAGTATGAGGACACTGACCTCCACCTCATTCTGTCCCTCCAACAACATGACAGTTTGGGTCTCCAAGGCAAAGTCTTCTCCTTCCAGGGCCCATGTGCCATTATGCTCCCGCTGAAACTGGGCTGCATCTACCTCTGGGGTTCTGAGTCCTGCATAGGCTCTGATTTTGGCACTCACCACTCCTGTGAGCCCTGCTGACCTGCGTACTCTTAAGGCAAGCTTCTGTTGGGGCGCACCCTCCTGACTGTCTTCAGAAATCTGTATTATCGCTGGCCCTATACTTAAAAATCCACTAACCACATCGTTAGCACGGATGGTAATTGTAGCGACGCTATTTTGAGACACAATGCGAGGCTGAGCTTCGATTGAAGGCAAACTGGCACTGAGAACACGAACGCTGGTTAAGTTCACGTAAAAATCCTCGTCTGGTTCAATTAGGGAATCGTCAAGAATAGACAGGCGAATGGCAGCAGATGTTTGGCGGGAATCAAACAGAAGCTGCCCGTCTGCTACCGATGCAAAGTCCTTGTCAGGTTGGGCAGTGCCAGGCCACGTCTTATAGGAGATGCTTGAACGGTTGCTGCGAAAGCCATAGAGGCGCTGGACATAGAGGGTGATGGTCTGCACGTCCTCCTCAATGACCAGCTGCTGAGAATCAGGACGAAACTGATATAATCCTAATGGCTCCACCTCAGCTACTGTGTAACCAGTCCTGCACATACAACACATACATCAAAGCATATAGATATGTTAATGAGAAAGGGGATTTTGTTTTTGAAAAGGACAGTGTTACCTGAGACGGGCTCCACCAGGTGACTCTGACTGTACAGAGGTCAGGTAAACAGCATGTGCTGTGACAACTGACATGTTATTAACAGCACGGAGAGAGATCACCTCACTCCTCTGACCGTGGGCAAGCATTATCGTACCTTAAGGTCAAGAGAAAAAGAAAAATCTGACTAATATTGAGTCAGTTTATCATTTCTGGATTTTTCTCATACATAGTGAGTTATTTCTCTCTAACCTGATCTTGGCGAGATGTCTCCTGGCTGGTAGCCTGGTGGAGTTTGGCCAGGAGGAAACCCAGAGCTCCATCGGACAGTTACGTTTCCATATAGGCCTGTCCGTGTCACTAGCGCCTCACACTGGCCACTCTCTATATCTGAGACACGCAGGGCCAAAGAGGCAAATCCAACCTATAGTACCATGATGAGAAATAATTTATAAGAACCTATATACGTTTATTTCTTATGATGAACACAAAAGAAGAATTTTGAGTAGTATTTTGAAGAATTTTAAAAAACCAAACCATTGGTTGGTCACCAATGACTTCCATACTAGGGAAAGAAATATTACGGAAGTCAATGGGGACCATCAACTGTTTGATTACCAGCATTCTTCAAAATATCTTGAAGATCATCAAGAACATCTTTTATGTTCAACATAAGAGAGAAACTCATACAGGTTTTATATTGTCTTTTGATTTTTGGAATGCAAAGTGAGCATATTTTGTGAGATTCCATAATACCCATTCGACACTTTAGCCAATAAAATGTATAAATAAATGAATAAATACTAACTAAAAGACTGTGACATAAGCATAACATAAGTTTTATTTTGTGATTTTTGCAGTGAAATGGCATCCTGGACAATTTTTTTGTGAGATTGCTTAATATTCATTCAGCACTTCAAGCATTTTTTTTAACATAAAATGTAAAAATAAATATAATATTAAATAAATAAATACAGTAACACTTTACAATAAGGTGTCATTTGTTAACATTATTTAATGTATTAACTAACATGAACAAATAATGAACAATGCATTTATTACACTATTTATTAATCTTTGTTAATGTTAGTTAATGAAAATACAGTTGCTCATTGTTTATTCATGTTAGTTCACAGTGCATTAACTAATGTTAACAAACACAACTTGTGATTTTAATACTGCATTAGTAAATGCTGAAATTAACATTAACCAAGATTAATAAATGCTGTAGAAGTATTATTCATTCTTAGTTCATGTTTACTAATGTTGTTAACTAATGTATACTAATGAACCTTATTGTAAAGTGTTACATAAATACTGATACAACTACAACTTTTGTAATATTTTCAGACAAGACTATATTGGCCTAACCAGTACTAATCTATTAATCGTGTGCTATATGGTGATGATATGGTGTTTAATGCAATATCACCTCAGCATTAGCTGCCACTTCAGGAACAGAAACGACGGCCAGCTTTGCTTCCAGCTGAATTCTGGGAGGGGAACTAAGCAGGGGTCCAATCAGAGTCACATTCGTCAACTCAACGCTGAAGTTAAAGCCTGTCGCAAAGAACACCTGTAGTGGACACATGCAACATATCAATACGGGCCTTAATAAGGTTAACTAGCTTTCTTACAGTCCCATATTTAATTCAAAATACAATAAATCACACACCTGGCTACTAAATGGCACTCTAACGCTGGCCTCACGTTCTCCGTCCTTCACCAGTATGTTCCCAGTGATCGTGTCCTCTGTAAAACTCTGCCCAGGGGTGGTAAAACTGATTCTGTATCCCACACTGGCATTGCCAAACGCCCCTGCCAGCCTGTTCACACTGATAATGAGGTGTCTACTTCGGTCCGCCACGTTAACAACCACTGACTGGTTTTGAGAATAAAGGACAAACACCCCGTGGGGTTCGTCATTGGCCCGGACCTTCAAACGGGTTCTGCTACGGTTTGTATCCAGCTCTGCGCCGCCCTCCACAGAGATTAGACGGAGGATGTATGTCTCCTCCAACTCAGGCACAGAGTCAGGGAGCAGGGTGAGGACTATCTCTGCCACACGCTGTCCTGCCAGGATGGTGACAGAACCCTGCAGAGCAGCGAAGTCTCCTGACGTGTCTGCATCACTGATGATTTCCCAGAATATCTGGGGGACAAAAACAATTATTGGGCTTGAAATCAATTTAGAAAGAACATTACATAAAATTTTAGTACATAAAAAACACAAAATATATACATACTACTAGTACCAAGTTTGAGGTTTGTAAGATTTTTTTTTAGATGAAAGTACATACTCAAAAATACATTAAAACAGTAATACTGTGAAATATTACAATTTAAAATAACTATTTTAAAATGTAATTTATTGCTGTTATGAAAAAAAAATCTTACAGCCTAACTGACCCCAAACTTTTGAACAGAATACTAAATATTAAATTAGTGGTCGTTTTCCTACCGTGATGTTGCCCATGACGCCCTCTCTGCGTGTAATAAGGAGGGATATTTTGAGCGGTCCTTCGCTGTCAGAAGGCTCACTGTAAATGCGCTCTTTCAGGTCCTGTTCTGTGAACTGCACTATGCCATTGGGGTCTCCAAACTTCTCAATCTAGAGAACGCACACAGTGCACACCATTGCTAAAATGATACATTGCTGTATTTACAGTTTTATCCTTTGCATTTAAGATGTCATCACTCTCTGTGCTGAGCAGGACGAGGACGTACCGTGAGTGTGACCGATCCGGCTCTGGGATCAACACCCATCTCTCCGGAGAGAATACTGAGCATGACAATGAATATCTCTGTGACTTCCACCTCACCATGAGGCAGGATCTTCAACTCAATGCTGCGTACACCCCCTTCCCCGTCTCTGAAACTAAACGTCCCGTTCACTGGTTCACCAATGTCTGTGTTTACTGATGGTAAAACCTCATTTGAGTTTGGACCTAGTATCTGCCATATTACCTGAGGAAGAGGAAAAAATGACACAAGCGGACACATTGAAACCATGGTGATTGCTTTAAGACTGCACAGGAAGTCCCCTAAAATGGCATCAAAAATCTTACCTAATGCCATTTGTAAATGAGCCTTGTCACTTGTTTTCATTAAAATGTATTAAATTTAAAGCTTTTAGACACATCTTTAAAGAATAATAAACTTAATACTAAAATAAAAAAAAAAAAATAGTACTGGCCACTACTGCTTTGAAGCCTGTTTTGAGAGAATAAAAAAATACAAATCAAAATCTTGGCTACAGGAAAAAAAGGGGGAACCCCAAATCTAGTAGAAAAAAATATTTTGGTATTAATTTCCAGATAAAATTATCAACATTATCACTGTTAAATCAACTATTGAAAAATGACTGCAAAAATCCTTTTGTCTACTTTCCTACCTAAAATGTACAAGTAAAATGAAGGTCTGTACTGTATCATGTATTCACCTCAGAGACCATGTTCTGATTCATCAAAATATTCTATATTCCTCATTTACCACATTTTTAATTATACACAAATCAATGGAAAAATCCAGTTTAGGGTCTGTCTGTCCTTCAAGTGCTTACCCGCATGTAAAAAAAAAAAGAAAAAAAAAAGATATTTTATGGGTCTGGAAGTGTGAGGTCATAGTCTAGACGGGGCTCACCGTGGCGTCTCCCAGCAGCCCGTCCACTCTCTCTACAAACAGGGTCAGTCTGAGGGTACTGTTGGGGTTTGGAATGGTGATGGCGCTTTGGTTGATGAATCGTACGACACCATTTGGAGAGTCACTCTTGGCAATTGTAATTCGTGCAATTAGCTGAGCTCCAAGTATGGCACCTGCTGTGGCACCGGTGAGTTGCATCTCAAATATCTCATTAAATTCACTGGGTGGAAGACAAGAAATGATTAAATGAAATATGCTACAAGTTCACAAAACTCATCAACAATACAATATTCAACCACTCAACCAATATCCAATAAGAGCATGTATTGCAAGTTAATAATGCCATCGTTACCTCTCTGTGTCATCCACTATGGAAACATTGATATAGCTGAGGGTTTGGCCATGCACAAAGGTGACAGAGCCATTGAGCAGGATGTAATCTGAATCAGGTTGAGCAGTCAAACCTTTGGAGATAAACTCTGCTGTGACCTGCCCATAGGATCCAACACGCCTCAGTACAGGGATGGACAGAATTCCTACATCTTCCTCAACTGAGACACAAAAACAATTGGAGAGACTGACAACAAATGTATGTATGCATCATGCACTTTTACATACCAGTGTTATTTTATTTATATACTAGTATAATTTCTTTAAATATTTTCAAGTATTTTTATTTTATTTTAAGTTTTTATAATTTTGCAATATGCTTCTGTCATTGTTACCCTTTTTAAAAAATATTTATATTTAGTTTTTATTTCTATTTAATTCAATTTAAATTTTAGTGTAATTCTTTAGATGTTAAAACAATTTCTACTTTTTAAATCTAAATATGCAGAGACAACAATTAAAAGTTAACTCTCAAAATAAATGTCTGTTTTTCATACAGTACATAGTAATGTTGTGATGTCTAAATTTACTTGTAACATTTAAAACTAATAATTGTATTAAAACCAAAAAAAAAATAATAATAATAATAATTAAAAAATATATTTCTTCTTTAAAATTGGCCATTTATTGGTTATCATCCATAAAATGAAAATAATTATTGGCCAGAAGTTTACCTAAAAATGTTTAAGTAAAGACTTTAAAGATAAAGACTATAAAAAAATAAAATAAAAAAAAACACAAAAGATCTGAGAAAAAAATAAGGAATGCATAAAAGTACCAGTGATGTTGACATATTTGGGGTCAAACTCCAGGATGCCCTCAGCATTGTCATTGTTCTGGATAATCACCATGAGGGAGGAGAGATTGCCAATAGCTGGAGGCTGGTCAATCTGTAGGCCGTACTCTCTCACTGTAAAATCCATTGAACTGAAAACAAAATGGAAAGAAATACATTTGCAGTATGTGTAGCAACTCATAATGTAATAACTGCACATTATGTAAAAACTGCTCATAATGTAATAATTTTCTCAAAATGTAATACAATCTTGAGCTCATAATGTAATAGATTATTGTATGAGAAATGTATTACATTATGAACACACTTTGGCAACTTATAATGTAATCACAGTTCATAAGGTAATACCAGCACATCATTTAAAACTATGTTTACAATATAATAATTATCTTTCAATATAATAATTTTGAGCACAAAACGTAATAGTTCTATGTAAAATAAGCTAGGCCTATTACATTAAAAGAAAATTAGGCTTATTAAGCTACATTGTGATCTTTTATTTTTTATAAAAACTTACTAATTTTGTGATTATGATCATTTTTAGCCACTTTGGCCCAGAAACACATTTTAAGTTTTATGCACCAAATATTGAATTGAATTTGAATTTAAATGGTTGTTATAAAAACTTGTTTATATTCTACACAAATGTATAGGTTAATGTATTTATAATTTTGGTCATATGATTCTCTAGAGACACTTTTATCTTCCTGAGGTAAATGTCACCTAGCTAACTCGTTCTTCACAAGCTGTTATACTAATGATTTCCCTGTTTGAAACAGCTTACAGGCACAGAAATGATGTGTGACTAAGTTGTACTTTATTTTTCAACATATCCTCTGATGTACATTCATGTTATAACTTGTATTAAAGTGAAGAAATGTTCATTTAACTTGTGCTCTGTGCTGCCGTTGCCTGAGGCAGATAACGTGATCTATCCCAGACTACATTAGATTTTGGAAACTTTTATTTGTTTTTCCCAAACTTATTCATTAAAAAATGCCTTAAGTTCAAGGACACAGAATTTAGTAGTCCCGTATTTAAGTAACATTCCATATTAAATCCATACAGAAAGCAGTTTATTGTGTCACGCCCAGTTTAGGGATCCAAACACTCTCACAAAAAAAAAAAAAAAAAAAAATCCCAAGAGCACCCTTAGATGAAACTGTAATAATAACATATTTGGCAAACTCTTCTGTGCATATTTGCATGTGTGCTCTGGAGAGCATCAGATGTTTGTTTACAATGTTTGCAGCGTTGAGCAGTGTAGCAATCACAGACACATCCGTTGAACTGATGAACTGAGATGAATGACAGGCTCAGTGCATTTTGAAATGATAAAGGGAGCACTTGTTACATCCATTCTAGGCTGTAATGCATTCAGAATGTTAATAAAAGTTTTTTTTTTCCATGATGCTAAGAGGAACAATGTCCCCTCACTAAAGTTCAGCTATATAGTTTAGGTTTTCTATGTAAGTGCTAAAATAAATCTCAGACATGAACATACTTGCTTTGCTTAATCCATTCATGTACAAATTAATTCTAAAAATAAATATATATATTTTCTTTTAGAATTAATTTGTTTGTGTGTATATTCTTCACTATAATACTATTGTAGCTGATTAATATAATTATATTTAACAAGTCTTCTTACTATACCTACACTCAATTTATAATTCATATTCATATTTTTAGTTGTTTTTTTCTCCTTTCACTGATGTGTTCTAACAACATCAGAATTCTGGAACCCATAATATTTTGACAATGTTTTTGGTGAGTTTATAATGTAATAAATTTCTCATAATGTAATAATTGTTATTACATTATGAGCTCAAGATATTACTACGTTCTGAGAAAATTATTACATTATGAACATTTTATTACAATAATAATGTAATGCTTATTACATTATGTGAAGTTTTTACATTATGTGCGGTTATTATATTATGAGTTGCTATGTTGCATAAAAGTAGCTAGCTAATGCTATTTCAAGCTACCACATGACTTGGGGTTCAGAGTGCAGGCTGAACTCTACCTGGCATTCAGAAGCTCAACTAGTGTAATGTTGAGGAAAAACTCCTCTGGTCCTTCTGGAAGGTCATCATCGAGTATAATCAGCGTAATGACTCTTGAGCTCTCCCCAGGCCTGAAGAGCAGCCGACCAGAGGACTGTCCAAAATCCTGTCCACTGATCGCGGCTCTGCCTTCTGTGTGGAAACTGACCCACACGCTGCCAAACAGACCCAAGGAGCGAACAATGGTCACGTTTACCTGGTAAGAGACAAGACAATGTTGGAAAATCAACTACCTTTGAGTATGAGTTCACAGATATCACCATTCCCATCTCCTACAATTGATTCTAGGAAAACTGTAATGATCAAAGCTAACTTTACATAGCCAGAACGTACCCTGTGTGTCCATTTTTAAATTCAATATAGTCGTATTACCTCAGAACTACTCCATTATACACAATAAGCACACTGGGAAATCTTGGGTTCATTAATCGTGACACAAAGACTTTCATAAAGAAAACTTTCCAGTGTTTTTTGTCATTGGATCAGTGGTTGCTAGGCTATTGCTTTATGGAAGTTTTAAAAAGTTTCAATGACTTTCCCAGTCAAGGGGAACAGGCAGTAACACATAGTCCTCTGGTTGTGGTTTGTGTCTCATCAGTGCTAATGTCATGCAAGGGGTCTCACAGATCTGTCCTCCTCAGTGGCACGCAAAGAGGCTTGGGAGAAGGAGAAGAGCCCATGGGGAAGGTCACTGGCAGCCATAGTGATGGTGGCAAGTTGTCTGTCAGGGTTGATTGCTGAGCCTGGGGTTAGAGAGCTCAGTCTTAGCTGATATACACGTCTTTCTTCTGGGATCTCATCATCCAGTGCCTGCAGGAACAGGGAGAGGGAATCAATTTTCCTTTGAGTTTTAAGAGTCTAAGTATTTGTTTTTATAGTTTGCATGGGAAAAGTTTGGGGGTCAGTAAGATTTTTTAAAATAAATTAATACTTTTATTTAGCAAGGGTTGTTTAAACGTGACACTAAAGCCATATCTAATCTTTTGGATTTTCTATTCATCAAAGAATCCTGAAAAAGTATGACAGTTTACATATCTTAAGTAGAACAACTGTTTTCAACTACAAAAATGATTCTTGAGCAGCAAATCAGCATATTAGAATGATTTCTGAAGGATCATGTGACACTGAAGACTGGAGTAATGGCTGCAGAAAATTCAGCTTTGCTATCACAGGAATATATTACATTTTAACATATATTAAAATAAAAATGTAATAATATTTCACAATATTACTGTTTTCACAGTATTACTGCATTGCTGTATTTATTTGTATTTAATCAAATAAATGTAGCATTGGTCAGCGTAAGAGATTTTCAAAAACATTACATTTTTACCAACCCAAAAATTTAGAACGACCAAGTGTATTTCTCCGCTGATTTACCGTCAGCTGAAATGTAGCTGCAGACTGGCGGTCTTTCATGACAACTTTGCCAGAGGTCTCCTCAAACTCTGTATCTGCAGCTGTGGTGATGTTCCAGAAGATCTCAATTTCACCAAAGATGCCTGGACCTCTTATGAGACTGCAATTGATAAGACACAATTAATCTTCAGATTAGGCCAGTATTTAGGAACTCCATTTTGGTATTTTTGTTTGTGAATTCTGTTTGGTGACGCCAATGGTGAAGAAATTAAAGATCCAGTAACCTCTGTTGGTTGGAGAAGGTGAGAAATTTACCTAACCAGAGCTGTCCCATTGTAATTATCTCTTGGCTCGCCAATCAAAACATTCCTGCTGGAATCAGCTATTCCTACAGTTCCCAGGGCACCCATATCAGCTTGAATAACAACCGTAGCAATACCTGATGGAAAGAAAAAGTAATTGATGTAAAAAGACGACCTGTTAAAATAGACAAGACACATACTAAAATATCCTGACCTATGAAAAAGAGAAATATTAACATTCATAAGAGAAACACCGCAAAAGTGCAAATAGTGAATTTTTTGAAGACAAGAAACAATAACTGTTTCCCAGATGTTATCAATAGTGATAATATGCTGACAAACCTCTAACTGGATCAATGACAGGCTCATTCTTTGGAGAGAGCAGCTGGAGGGTGTATCTCTCCTCTCCCTCCAGAACAGCATCGGCCAAAGCCTGAACCACCAGAGTTTTCTTTGACTCAGTCTACAAACAATAAAACAATTTAACAGCTGTGATTATCTCACTGTGACATAGGTAAAAGTGCTGTTCAATTAATTTAAAGGGATAGTTCACCCAAAAGGAAAATTATGTCATTAATTACTCACCCTCATGTTGTTCTAAACCCGTAAGACCTTCGTTCAACTTCAGAACACACATTAAGATATTTTAGATGAAATCCGAGGGCTTTCGGACCCTCTATGAGAGTACCACGACGAATGCATGTGGTGCTTCTTATGTAGAACATGCTGCTCCTTGTTTAGAAGCAGAGGACTGCACATGTATGCGTCGTGGTATTCTCGTGAATGGTGGCGGACTGACCCGGAAGAGAAAAAAAAAACTATTGCACACAAAAACTATTCTCGTAGCTTCATAAAATTACGGTTGAACCAGATGTCCTTACTACCTTTCTGTGCCTTGACCGTGGTAGTTCCCTTGCATTCTATGGAGGGTCAGAAAGCTCTCAGATTTCATCAAAAATATCTTAATTTGTGTTCTGATGAACAAAGGTCTGACCATGAAATGGAATGACATGAATTAATGACAGAATTTAAATTTTTCGTAGAACTATCCCTTTAAGACAATAGTCATATTCATATTCACCACCCATACTTACTCCATTAAAAATGAGAGTTCCATTACGAGGGCTTAGGTCATCTCTGCCCTCTTCCTGCAGAAGCCATATCAAATGCACCACTCCTTCACCTCCTGAGCTACGCACTACGGCCAGTGTAGCTATAGAAGCTGGGTCATTTAGGAACCGAGGCTCAGATACAGAGACCTGAGGAAAGATAAAGCATGTTACTATGGTCCATCTTTTCAGTCGAGCTGATTATGGCTTTTATAAAGTAACCTAAAAGGTATCAGAACCTAATGGCATTAGTTAAACTAAGTAAACACAGGGTTGCATCTTACCAAATAAAGTATAAGAAATACAAAAAAGAAGTTCAAATAAAAAGTTACTTTAGAGTTAATACAGACATGCCTCCGATATCCAGAGTGGACCACTCACAAAGCATATAAATGTAAGGTTATGCAACTATCACAAGAAAGACAATTAAAACACATAGGCTAGGCTGCAAAATGGTAATATAGAACTAATATTTATAGATATTATTTACCATTAGCTCTTCAAACCCGAACCGACCAAAAGGTGAATCATTGGCCGGGATGCTGATTACCACAGCTGTCTCGTCCCCCAACCTTGCACCTCCAATGACTCGAACCAGTTTCACCATAAACGTCTCTGTGGACTCCACAACTGTGTCATCAATAATGGTGATCTCAATATAAGCCACTGCCTGTAAAAAAAAAATATATATATATGTTCCACTTCAGCTTTTTACAGACATTTCCAACAAAAAATCTGGTAAAACAAACCATAATTTGCTGAACCAACTACTTCAAAATATTTACAGTAGTAACATATTAAATTAAAAAAGATATATTTCTGATTTTAATCTTTACCTGTCCATCTTGAAAGGTAAGGTTTCCAGAGGAAGGACTAAAATCTTCAGTGTTGGCTGTGACCGTTTGCGCCTCCCAGTAAAGCACCAGCCTACCAGATCTACCGGCCATTCGCATGACAGCCAAGCGAAGGATGTTTCCAGGTGATGGTACCTCAAATGCCAGCACTGCCCCAGAAACATCCTAAAAGACAAGGGATTGTAGAAGCGTGTTCATTCTTCATTCATAATAAAATTGGTACAAAAACATAATTAAAGAGTATTAATTGTAAATCAACCTTTGAGACATTAAAATTAAGGACTCCTCTTGGATCATCGTTCTCTTGGATGGTGACCTCAGCTATCTCCAGACCAGGTCTCCTCACACTGGGCTGAGCTGCTCCTGTGTCTCCACCCAACAGTTCAACTCTAGTGATGTTTACAAGGAATGTCTCAGCCAGTTCAGGAATATCATCCTAAAAGCAAACACACATACTGTATACCATCCAGGGATTCATACATCTTAACATAAGGAATCATTTCTTTAGCAGATTCTAAGAAGCATCCAAAAAGCTTCTGTACAATTCATTCTAAGAACATGCTGATATATGTCAGTAATCTGAGTCAAACTTTCAGCCCAAACAAATTCAACATGTGGTTTTTGAGGCTGGACAATATGCAAAAATATCTAAAGACCACTGCAATTTGCAAGGCACAAGCTATTCCAGGAACAAACTGAAAAAGAAAAAAAAAGTGGGGTTTCTGTGGTGGTGATAGTAACTGGCTGTTGGCTTGTGCTGTATGAGGTCAAGCTGTATCCTCATCAGCCTCAGCATAGTGTGTCCTCAGACTGAGTGACCTGAGACTAACTGGGAATATTTTTTGCAAGAAGATTCATGTATTCATTCATATATTCCGGCAGCATTTACTTAATCTAAACAACAGTAAAAACAGTAATATTGTGAAATATTATCACAATTCAAAATAGCCCTTTTATGTTGTAATATATTTAAAAATGTAATTTCTTCCTGTGATTGCACAGCTGAATTTTCCTCAAATAAATATTTAGCTACAAATGTAAGTAATCAGTAAATTACGTAATCAGGGTTTAAACCTACACATTTTAAATCACCAGGACGCATTTTCAACCACTACTGGGACTTGTTTACTAGGAATCAATTTAACATTCTGAAGATCTTTATTATATGGCATCTCAGTGAAGCAGTCGGATTAGTTGGGTTGTAATACTCACCGGCAAGATGGTAAGAGATACCAAAACAACAGTAGCATTCTCTTTCATGATGACTGTGGCTTCTTTGGCTACATAGTCAGTTCCCTCACTAGCCTGATTAACAGGTGGCAGGTGGAGGGCTGCTTTGGTGGTGTAGTAAACTAATACATCCCTTGTTGCTCCTTGATCTCTCACAATACTTAGTGTAATGTTGCTTGGGCTCTCTGAAGTGAAAGGAATAAAACATTTTATTTTTCAATTATATTATAAAATTATACAAAAAAATTGTATTTCAATATATTCAATATTTTCATATTGTAATGAATGGGGCAATTATGTTAAAAAAAAACACTAAATTCCTAAACTAATTCCAAGACTAAGCATATGACTAGGAAATATGTACATATTTCTTATCAGTAATTTGGATTACAGGAAATGTTGACATGTTGACAGATATTGTGGTGGTACACCACAGCAATGTTTTTTGGCTTTCTTAGCCATTCATATGCTGTTCATTATATTATTGTGCTAAGTTCAAATGAGACAAAGTTAAGCACAAATGGATTACTTTGAGGTTCTGGCGTAATGAAGTACTGGGAATCGAGGTGCCAGCCAATGACTCCGTAGGGTGAACCATTCGCTCTAATAGTGAGGTTTGCTTGGGCACGCTGAGGATCGATCATGGCTCCTCTGGATGGCTCAATTATCCCAATCGTTATGACCTTGGTCAGGACAATGGCGACTTTTTCTGCTAACTCTGGAATATCATCAGCTAATACATTCAGTGAGATGGTAGCAACAGCCTGGGTCTCAGAAAATGTAACCTACATGGAAAACAGATGGAGAGGATGTAAAGAGGTCTCTAA
The DNA here is from genome assembly GCA_027422415.1 of Schizothorax lantsangensis. Lineage (NCBI taxonomy): Eukaryota > Metazoa > Chordata > Actinopteri > Cypriniformes > Cyprinidae > Schizothorax > Schizothorax lantsangensis. The sequence continues at coordinate 20,611,530 of CM049842.1, read as the reverse complement.
TTCATAGTACATTGTGGCCATATGTTGACATTTTGTTGTCCCAATTGGGAGGTTTATATAATAGGTTTGAATAACAGGTTCTTTAAATAGTACAATGTTTTTGTAAACAGTCGCTTGAACATTTTAATTACAAATGTAACTGCTACAAATGGCAGCTTATAGTTAGAGTTGTGATTTTGGACTAGAATGACAGTCTGCAATACAAAATGTACTATTTAAAACATGCAGTTCGGTCAAATATTATAACTAAAACAATTAAAAACAGAAAGCAGCAGCTCTCACCACTCCTGAAGTGGGAAAAATGTCATCCAGACTACCATAGGCGCTCCAGTGTACTGTTAGTCTGCCAAACCTGCCTCTTCTCCTCTCAATGCTCAGAGACACAGGGTTATCATCCTCCAACTCATCCACCTCCCGCATTAAAGAGTTCTGTATATAAATATATTCCTATATCATCAACTGTGCACCAACATCTTCAGTAAGTAAAATGTTCAGTCTTTGAATTTAAATTTGACAATACTTCACATTTACACTATTAAAGGTCATGCCATGACATTGGGTTTTTTGAGCTGTATATTCAGCTAACAGCATCTGTGCAGATAACAGCATCTGTGAAGCACACAATGTATTCTGATCTTTATACAGTACCTGTGCAAAGCTTATAATCCCATAAGCATCATCATTAGCTGGAATGAACAAGGTCACTTGACCACGAAAGCCAATTTCTGCCCCTCCTTTGGGGTTCTTAAGGCTGACACGAAAATGTTCTTCCTCCTCAGGAACATCATCATCAATTATATTCACTGCTATTTCTAGCTCACGGACACCAGGTTGGAAAAACAGCTCTCCTGAACTGAGGATAAGAGATGAAAATATCAATAACCATCAGCATTAGACTGCTAGACAAGGTATACACAGTAATAATAATAATAATAATAATAATAATAATGACAAACATTTAAATATAGAAATCAAACTGTTTTTTTTTTTTTGTTCCTATGGTTTACTTTGGAATGGTAACGTACTTGTGGATGAAGTCAGATTGGTTGGACACTGAGGTCAGCTCATATACAACAGAGCTTGATTCTCCACTGGCTATGATAAGACTCTTGGTAGAATTGAAAGAAGGAACAGGAAGGTACAGGAATTCTTGTGCAGACGGAGACTTCAGTACTTCAGCAAACTGCCTCAGATCTGACCTCCATGAGTACAGGACTGAACCACTTAGACCCGCAAGCAACAGGTGAGCTAAGACACAAAGAAACGTGTCAATCTCATTTCTCAGTACAGATGGTTTTGCTGTATATGATACTGTAAATGACATGAAGCCTACACACTAGATATGTTTGCAAGGCAAACAAATAGTTAAATATATAAGTGAGACAAGACAAATCAAAATTTTTGCAAACAAAATGATTGTGCTATATTATTTTGTGCAAGTGATACTTTTTTTTCAGGAATAAAAAATAAAGTTCAAAAGAACTGCAGAGCAGAATAGAACAGGAAAAAAATATAACTTTAAAAGTATTTAATATAACTTTTGATTTAATGCATCCTTAATAATAATCCTGAATTATTTTTTTAAATAAAAAAAAATATATATACTGTATATAAATACATAAATAAATGGTACTGTTGAATGGTGGTGTACATGCAAGAAAGAAATAGTCTGTACATTAGCCATAACCCAACCCATAACCAGACCCCAACCATTTTTGAGGAATATCAATACAATTCTAATTTGCAAGTGCTATTATTATTGCATGTAAATTAAAATACCAATAAACTAAGGCATATAATTTTGGTAAAGACGAAATATGGGTAAAAATACGCTTAACAGTGGAAACATACTAAATGTGATATTATTTAAACAGACTGCACAATATTGTCTGGCAACTCACATATTCCGGAAGGAGGGGTAAAGGGGTGGACTGAAAAGAGGCCGGGAAATGGGATGGACTGTGTCTTCTGGAAGAAGTTTTGCTGAGAACCCCACATAAACACTTCACATGTTGAGCTTGGACCTTTTTCATGGTGAATAATAAAGACAATGTGAACGTAAGATACTGATACAGGGGAGCAATGCTCATTTCAAGATCACAGTGTCAAAACATCTTCAAATTTAAAATACTCTTGAACTACAAAAGTGCTACTGACTGCATATGATACCTTCAGTAACGACGAGGAGGAACGTATCTCCTCCCATCTGAAATGATTCCACTTGCTTGACTCGAGCACTGACTTCTAAGGTTTGAGGGTTTTGGAAACGTCCATTACTCCACTGGTATATCAAACACGCCGATGACGTTCTGTTCCTGTACACAGCCAGGTGCTGTACATTGCTGCTGCCTCGTCTGAAGGGTACGGCTGTGGTAATGTCTTGCAAGTCAAGACTTTGATGAAGAGAGAATGAGCCTCCATCCCACACAAAAATCTTAAGACAGAGAGGAATGATCTCAAAAAAGTATTTCTTACTATTGCTATGTTAATACTTCCAATTAGAATTCCAAGTTTGTATTTTACATGTCAGATTGAGTTTACCTCACTAGAAGCAATCAAATATTGCTGGAGCTCAGTGGAGAAGTGTTTAACGCTGAAACTGTTCACAGTAAGAGTCTGCTCCTACAAAAAGGGGACATTATTGAACAATACACAAATACACCGCATTAGAAAATACAAATCTGACCATAGTGAGATGAATCACAAGTCTATGGTTATCACAGGATAAGTACAAATACAGCTATTGTCGATGGCAGCTAAATAAAAAGATAAACTGGCAGCATACTAACTTGAGTGAGGTTGAGGTCTGCCTGAAGGCGAAATAAACTGATTGTGGCAGTTAATGACACAGTGCTGTGTGCATGGGAAACTGCCACAAAGCTGGAGCCATTTACTGTAAAACCCACACAAGAGCTGGGATTCTGGATGCTGACAAACTATGAGAAACAGAATAAAAGAGAGAAAAGGAATAAAGAAGTGAAGAAAGGGAATAAAAATAAAAACAAACAAATAAAATAAATACTTATTGTCTTGCATTGGCAAGGTATGATGAATAATTACAATCTTAAAAAAATATAAATACATTTCAAAATAAAAATAAATACATTAATTAAAATAACTTTTTAATTCATGTATTAAAGGGGGGTTTCCAAAACCCTCACATTTAAGGATGTTAAAATGAGTTCAAATTAATCAATTAATCAACCAATCTTTGCCTGAACTTCATATGATATTGGTTCCACATATTCAAATGGGTTTTCTTAACATAAAATAAAACTGTAAATTTGACCCAAACACACTGTTTATTAAAAACTAAAATGAACTAAATTCACACCTGTATGATTATATGTATATCATTATAGTGAATACAATTTTGTTGCATTAGCTGATACAGTTAGGGAAACTGAACAAGCATTACAATTTTGAGTGCATTTTCTTCTACCAAAACACAGAGCATTGAGCTTTTTTGTCCTTGTATGCCTTTTTTATAAGATAGGACAATGTATCTGAAATGGGAAACAACTGGGAGGACAGAGGGGAACAGAACAGGCAAAGGAGTTCGCATACAACATGCTTTAACTGAATTCAGAGCATACCTCCACAGGTACTAAGACACCCTGCCATTTGTAGAGCACAGCCTGGTTCTGAGCTGGACCTCTGAGCAGCCTCAGGACCACAGCAGAGTCTTCACTGGGCACTGCACACCAGACTGACGCCAAGCTATCCCTGACAGACTGATACACAGCCAACACTGGCTGTTCTCCTCCTACAAATACATTAAACAATCTGTGGTCAAACAGTTTTTGTTTACACCAAAATAAACTTACTGGTGCAATTTCTTACTCATGCCAAATGCTGTTCCTGACCGGGTCTCCCATTCCACACTGACGGCTGACTCCAACCCATTACTGCGAGATATAGTCAGGTACACCGTACCGCCATGCTCCTCCACTGTCATGGTGTCTAAAGTCCTGGAAAATACACAAATACAGTAGAAGCAGGGGTTGTATGGGTCTAACAAGCTTGTTAAGAACAGACTGTGACTGTACCTGTTAAATGATGGTGATATTCTGAAGAGTCCTAGAGGAGCCTGATTCTGCAGTACAGTGATGAAAGTCTGCAGTGAGTCTCCCAGCCGAGCACCTCCAGTAGGGTTGTAAAGAGTCACTGTGAATGTCTCATTCATTTCTGGCTCAGCATCCAGAACAGCCCAGATCTCCAAAGTCTAGAAAACAAATATAAGACTATTTTCTTTGACAAAACACTAGTTCCTACATATATTTTCTCAACTTAAACAGACCTGGTTCTGTCATTATGCTTGGTTAACTATTTCATAAAATTCTCTTTGCTCAGTAAGATCTTTTTATACTGTACCTTGAATCTGACTCCATCCTCAAGTACCACAAAGCCAGAGGAAGGAGTGAGATCATCTGTGTACAGGGATCCATTGACATCAGTGATTGTGAACTGGACCGTCACTGTACCAAATACACCCTGAGGAGGGTCTCGTATGATGTAGAGGTTGGCCACACTCTCCCCCAGACCTGACACAGAGGTGGGCTCCCTCAGCAGGAAATGTTCACTGTTATTGAAGGATATGATTCCATGGCCATCGTCATTGGCCAGAATAGTCACGGTAGCTGTGAAAACACATTAAGAGAGAAATTATACTGCACTGATCATGGACAATCATGAATGTTCAGTGTCTCCCAGCATCCCAGACCTGTAGTGTTCTCTCCCAGCTGCAGCCCTGCCGACGGATTTGCTAGAATTAACTGAAAGGTCTCATCCCCTTCAGGAATGGCATCATCTAAAATCTGGACTTCGATAAACTTGTGCCGTTCTCCATCCACAAAATGGATCATCTGTGTAGGTATATATTGTCAATAATTATTAATAACAAATGCTGAATAATTAATTATATTTAAAACTAGAAAGAATGTGTGTGACTCACTGATGGGGTAGCATTGAAATCTAGACCCAACTGAGCCTCAAGATTCTGGGCATAGAAGAACAGGGACACATTACCATATGTCCCGGCATCACGGTACACCACCAGAGTTAACACGCCAATTGTCTCATTTATCACATAGCTGAGGAGAAAATACATACATTACCAAAATATTTTTACACAGAATTAAAGTGAAAGATACCATGTTTCACATTAGTTGAAAAAAAAAAAGACCGAAAGGACGCTCATACTCTATGTTTTGCCAGCCAATGATCCCTTGGATTCCATCATTAGCATTAATGCTGATCTCTGCTACAAGGCCTTCAGTATCTGGAAAGACAGGAATACATCAGAAAAATAAAATAAAATAGGGTTAGGATTATGGGCAATGGCAGCATGCTTTGGGTTTCAGGAAAAGCACAATAAAAAAACAAGGTAATTTGCCACATTATTAATCATCCACTATTACTACACCAATAGTCATCTACTGAAAAAAATAATAATAAAAAAAACACTAATAGTCTTCTACCAACAATCTTCACAAATCACTGATTATAAGCGAGGAGTGCGGACTGTCTTTGGGAATGATAGAGCTCAGACTGCTGTGAGCTGTCAATTATATTGTCAGTTATCAGAATCAAACACAGATTCTAGTTATAAAATACCACTGACAATTAGTGGTCGACCGATATATCACCAGTACTCACGTTCTCCCTCTTGTTGTTGTTAACAGTTCTGTCTAATAGGGATAGAAGTCTGTCTAATGATCAGATATAACTGTTAAACAAAGGAATTAATGTATACAAAAGTATTATAACGATTGCTTTGATGTTTTGATGAATGACTAATGAACATTTAATTTCACAAACCTTGCAAACTTAGTCGAATCCAGCTGTGAGATCTTGTGAAGTGTGCCTTTTTATCCAGCATGATTGCATGTTTTCTGCGTGACGGTCGGTCGGTGCGAATTGAATGCTTTAAACTTTAAACTCGTGATTTCAAATTATGCTGCACTTTATGCATTTGCCCACTGTCATATTCATGTCATTTTCACTGCGTTGTATGTAAAATGAGTGTTACCTTGGCTTTATTTAAAAAATATGATTCCCAAAGCACACAAACTTCCCAGAATACTGAGTGCCCTGTTGGTTACAGTGTTTACTTCCTTTTTAATTATATTTTTATTAAATATTTATTTATTTGTGAAAAATACTTTGTCATCTAAAGTATAAGTATGTTTATTTTACACATTTATTTTTTAATCCATTGTCAAATGATTTCAAATTTCTTAAATATTAATTAAAATAAAAATTATATCGGCTTTATATCGGCACCCCTTCTTTCCAAGATATCGGCATCGGCAGTCAAAAAAAACAATATCGGTCGACCCCTACTGACAATATGACAATAAGCACAAAGCACTAGAGCATATCAAGCACAGGTGTGGGTACCATTACCTTTCAATGTATAGTAAATCTCTATGAAAGGATGCAACAGGATTCAAGTTAAAGAGGAAAGTATAATTGAAAAAAAAACTAAAACCTAATTAAATGTGACTAGTTTAACACAGAAAAGTGAAAAATTACGTAATATAAAATCAATCTGCTTAATTATCTAATCATCTTACTTAGTTTAGGGGCAGTTGGGAGGGTGGTTATGAGGACAGCTGATGTTATATTGACAAAGAAAAACTCTTGCAGCTCAGGGATGTCATCCTGTTAACGACAAACACAAATATCTTTCTTGATTAATTCACTTATGGTTAATACAATATGCCTGAGATTGAATTAGCATCTAAAAATAATTCTTAATTGATTCATTAAAATGAAAACTGTAAGAATGTATTCAATGTTAGATCAGCAGCGTCATACATCTAAGATGGTGATGGGGATGGACACAGATGTCTGTCCATCCTGCATGATCACAGAACTGGAGATGTGTCTGAAGTCCTGGCCTGGCTGGGCTAGAGCTCCCTCAGTCTGTCTGAGGTCCTGCAGAGATCCCTGCACAGTCTCATAGCTGATATTTACAGCACCTGTAGGGGAAAGTAGCAATATTTACATCCCCATACTCCAGGACAACACTTTGTTTGAGTGATTTTACAAGCGTAGCTAACCTGATGCACCAAACTCTCGGTTTATGTAAATCCTGATGGTGGTGTCTTTCTCATCTGTGGTCACTTTTAAGGATGAGGGGGCAATGCTGAGCAAACCAAATGGCTCGTCACTAGCTTCCACGCTCACCACTGCTTCACGACCCTGAGCGTGCAGAGCTGCCATGCCTGTCTGGGTAACCCCTGAGAGAATCATGTTATTAAAACAAATAATAAAGAATAGATTGTGTATAGAATAAGCACAACCTAAATACACCCTAAAGCATTCTTAAAATGTTAATTGAAATGTGACCCTGGACCACAAAACCAGTCTTAAGTCGCTGGGGTATATTTGTAGCAATAGCCAAAAATACATTGTATGGGTCAAAATTATTGATTTTTCTTTTATGCCAAAAATCATCAGGACATTAAGTAAAGATCATGTTCCATGAAGATATTTTGTAAATTTCCTCCTGCAAATATATCAAAACTTAATTTTTGATTAGTAATATGCGTTGCTAAGGACTTCATTTGGACAACTTTAAAGGTGATTTTCTCAATATTTTGATTTTTTTGCTCCATCAGATTCCAGATTTTCAAATAGTTGTATCTCGGCCAAATATCGTCCTATCCTAACAAACATACAGCAATGCAAAGCTTATTTATTCAGCTTTCAGATGATGTATAAAACTCAATTTCAAAAAATTCACCCTTATGACTGGTTTTGTGGTCCAGGGTCACAAATGGGAGTGAAAGCTAAGATCAAGCTGAAGTCTAGATTGTGAGTGATTAACAAATTAACAAGACAATAAGATAACAGCTAATGCTAACTGTAAAAAATCTCATTTTTAATCTGAAACTTTGAATTGTTTTCTAATAAAATATGTAGACATCCTTAAAACAAGATAATTTACCTGAGAAGCAAAACTGTAAAATATTAAGAAATATTCAACCTTCATAAATGCGAATAGTAAATCTTAGCGGCCTTGCTAAACATGGTAACATGAGATGAACTTGCAATATACAGTACATTCAACTTTTGAGGAACGCATTCCTGTGTGTTTTTCTGATAAATACCTTTGGTTTGTATATTTGACAGGATAACTAGGTACTCCTCTCTTTCTTCTGGTGTGGTATCCTCAAGTAGCCTCAACACTATAGTATTATTTAACATTCCCTGAAACAGAAGTTGAGGCAGAACATTAATTGCTCATTGTCCTTTGAATTCACTAGTTAGGTTTAAAAGTTTAAAAGAAATGCTCAAATTATCTGGTAAAGAAACATTTTTATTCATTACCTCAGAGAAAAATAGAGTTCCCGAGGTGTCTGTAAATGTCATTGAGACTCGAGGGCCTTCGATCCTCCATTCCACTGTGACATTTCCAATTGCAGGAGCTGTTCTCTCCACCAGCAGAGACAAACTCTCACCTGTTGAATACAATGAACATTTAACCTTACCATTTTCTGGTATAATGAGACATGGATTTTGCATTGGGAAATTGCCTTTAATAAAACCTTAACAAACTTTACTTCAAGTAATACAACCCTCAACTGATTTAGAAGCTAATATTAATGAGATGTGTGTGAGTTCCTTTTCCTTATATAGGGATATAGAATTCACGTGTCCTGTCATGCATGCATGGTGACACGAACCATCTTCCCTAATGTAGCAGCTGTTGCAGATCCCTCTTCTCTCATCACATATTGGTACTATGTTACTAGTTACTATGGAGCACAAACTGATGCCTAATTATCCAATTACAACATGTTTAAAATGCCTCTACACTTGCACATACCCATAACAGAAGTTAAATCAATTATGTTACTCTTAAAATGACCTCTGCTTGATGAGAAATTACATTAATAAATACATTATGATGACTTTTTAATTAAAAACCTGTTCACACCAGGGATGACTATAACCAAAAGGTGTTGGAATCAGCATTATTTTAATTTTATGAAATTATTTCCAACTGATGAATGATAAAAACCATTGATGGACAATCAGAATCCACTGCTTGAAAGAGCTTGAGCATTTAAAGCAGCAGATGACAAAACTCTTCTATTGTCTTTTGTCGCGTCACATTGCGCCACTGGCATCCGGTGTAGATACAATGTTATGGATATCATTTGTGGTGTGAACAAGCCTTAACTGTCAAAGTGGAGAAAAAAGAAAAACACAGACCCTCTCTGACGATGACAGATCTTGAGGCTGTATGAAAGCCCACCACACCAGCTGCATTGTCATTGGCCAGGATGAGGATGGTGACTGTGTCCGAACTGGGAAGGATACGGCTGCCACCCTCAGTGCTCACTAACCCAATCTGTAAAGTCTCGTTGTCTTCAGGGTCCATGTCATCCGTGATGACAAACTCAAGGGTCTTCTTTACATCACCTTCAAGGAACAGACAGGAGGTCATCTCAATGTTGAAATAAAAAAATGCACTTTAGTTAGGCTTTTATTTATTTATATAGAATGATTTAGATTCATTTATTCTTTTATTTATTTAATTGACCAATATTTATTTATTTGATTGATATTAGTTTATTTGAATTATATAAATGTATTTCACCATTAACAGCCAGTTGTACAAAAACGGTACTATCAACACTTTTAACCCTGCATTAAACCAAAGATCAAAAGTACCAAAGCAGCGCTATCCCTGATTTAAGCTGCCAAAGGTACGTAATGTAAATGTAAAAAATGTAAATGTAATTCCACCAGAGTAAAGTATGAACATTGTAACAGAAGGTAAAAATGACTCTTGTTAAAATTTTCAAGTGTGAAAAAGCACACTTTGCTAAAGTGAATCTTCTGACTTCTCGTGACAAGTGTTGTCAGTACCACCAAAAGTACAAAGCAGACCAGACTTACCCTCTGCGAAGATGAGGGTCTCCCCGGTCCCATTGAAGTCAGCGCTGGGTGTGGCACTGCCGCCAACATACTTCCACTCCACTGTAACCTGTCCCATACTGCCTCCTCTCCTCTCAATGACCAGCAGCACTGTTGTTTTTGGTTCCTCTCTCACTTCGAGATACAGCCCATCTTGTGTGGCATTGGGGTTAATGCTGTAGAGCAGAAATATTCCAAACGCATCTCCATTCATCGCTATAGTCACCAAAGCTGTGTCCGGCTGCTGTATCGTTGGCAAGTTCTTGGTAGTTGCGGTCATGTTGACCAAGCTAACGCTCAGGATTTTAATCACAAAACTCTCATCCACCTCTGGCAAAGAGTCAGTCAAGATGGGTACAGTGAGGTTAGCGACTCCCGATCTGTCTTGCATGGTTGCGATCTGAGCCGTCATGGTTATGTAGTCGCTCCCAGCAACAGCCTGCGAGCTAAACAGCGAAGCGGCTGCTGTGGTGTTTTTTAAATAGGTAAAAGTTTGTGGGGAAGGACTCAGTTGTCTGGCCCCAGACGTTACCCAGAAGCAACTCGCTCTTGTGGCGTTGGTGAAGCTGAAAGCTTGGCAAGCTCGCTCTCTAAGGCAGAACGCAGCACAGAAATTCAAGACGTTTGTGTCTGTGGTGATGTTGATGGGTCTGCGGAGGGCATTTGATGGCACTCCAGCCAATCGAGAATCATAGTAAACCAGGAAATCTCTGCCTTCCCTGAGAGCATTGCTTACAATATCAACTTCAGAGGTACTATAAATGATCTCCAGCATGCCAAAGTTACCACCACTGCAGTGAAAAACACACAAAAAAGCAACATAACATACCATTCAAAGCTAAATTAAAGATATAGGAAAAACAGGCACATTACCTCCTTCGAACTGTAATGTTAACAAAATAGATCCCTTCCAGTGGCTCCTGGATGCGGTATACTGCTTGCTCAAAGTATACGGTTCCGTGAGGGTTGTCATTGGCAGGAACAATGATATCGACTACTTTCTCAGCCCCAATGTTCCCACCATTGGTGGCACCTATGAGCTCAACCTTTATGACCTGAATTTAACAGAAACACTTAAGTAATATAGAGTTTTCATACATCCTTACAAAGCTTAAAAACCAACACTCACCTCTTCAATTTCAGGTACATCATCAGCCAAAACCTCAACTTTCAGTGTCTTTAAGGTTTCTCCAGGAGCAAACCTGACCTCACCAGACAAAGGTCGCAGATCACCAGTGGCAGGTCTTCCATTGACTGTGGCTCTCCATTGGACATCCACATCACCTATAGTTCCAGCATTCCTCACTATGGGTAGGGACACCTCAAAAGCATTCACTGCTGGCTCCTCGATTGTGATGGGTGCAGCCTGAAAAACTAACCATCAAAAATACATTACATCTCTTCAAATTGTCACCACGCAAAACATTGAATATGTTTCATTACTGAACTTCCATGACAAGCACGCCTTTGATAAAAACTAACCAAAAGATCCATATGGATCATCTGAGGGTAGGATGGTAATGATGGCCTGTGTAAGGTCCCCCAGGAGAGCGCCTCCGGTGGTCTGGTTGAGAAGCTCAATTCGGAAGGTCTCCTCCAGTTCAGGCACCACATCATTGATGATGAGGATAGGGATGGGCTTGCTACTCTCTCCCTCCAGCAAAACCACATCAGAAGAGGCCACACTGTAGTCTTGACCTATATATGTCATTAAAAACATATGATTCAGAAACATATGAAATATAGATATAAAATAGATATTCTATTAATTCCATGAACATTTCATTAAATCTAATATGTAGAAAAACACAAAACGGCACTTATTTGTTTAAAAATAAAGTAAAACAGCTATATAGTGTAAACATTACAATTTAAACCATGTTAAAACATAAAATTCTGATTTGACAGTTTTTCTGCTTAATATTTTTGTAAAAGTTTTTTTTCTTTGATGAACAGACAGTTCAAATTAACATTTATTTGAAACAGAAATCTGTAAAATGTCTCACTATCTGCATTTCCATTACCCATCAAATTGTGCAAATTGAAATTGCGAATTGAAAATATGCCCAATGAAACACGTCAATTTCACAAAAACTCCCATATCGCAAAAAAAGTTTTTACACTTGCATGAGGTGGTTTTTCAGGCAATGTTCATAATAACAGAATACATTGTCATTAAAACTCACCCACTCTTGCGGTCAATGGAACTGCTCTGAACTTGACAGACACGTCAGCAAAAATCCCTCCAATACGCGTTACATTGATTATAGGTCCGACGTAGTACTCAGGCACGCTCACTGCTGGGGAAGACAGTTGTAGCACCCCAAAAGCATCATCGCTGGCCTCTATAATGATCTGGGCAACTGTGGTGCTCCGTGGGCCAAGTCGAGGGGAAAGAGCAACTGAAAAACCAAAAGTTATTTTTAGTACACATCCTGGCTTTGTGTTTAATCCAGCATTGCTATGCACATTTCATAGATAATGTGAGTGTTCCAGTGTGTTCCAAGTGACTTTTACCTGGTCTGGGTTGCAGCCCTTCAACCAAAGTGACACTGACAAGTTCCAAAAACACAGACTCTGCCCTCTCCGGTTCTTCATCATTAAGTACCCTCAGTGTCACATTTACTTCACTCTGATTAGCAGAGAATATCACAGACTCCACAACAGGCACAAAGTCATTCCCTGCACTGGCCCGACCCACTCCCAGTGTGCTATATGGAGCTGCATCAGTGTCCCTCAGTGTTTGATATGTCACTCGCACCCTTCCCATTAAGCCTTTTCTCCTCTGTATGGTCAGGGTGATGACAGTATTTGCTTCTGGCACACGGATTGGTTTACTGCTGTCAGAGAATACAAAAAGTCCATAAGGGTCGTCGCTGGCCAATACAGTCAGTGTGGCAGTAGTTTCCTTTCCGAGTCGACCATGAGAAACATTAGAGAGGCTGACGCTGAAGCTCTTGTCGAGTTCTGGAATGTCATCTTGGGAAATCAGTAAGTAAATGCTTCCAACAGTCTGGCCCACCTCAAAGGTCACATTGCCAGATCTATAAACAAGTTCTCCCTCTGACTTAGCATCTGCCTCCCAGTACACTGTCACATTGGACAGAGCGCCAAAGGTACGAATCACCTGAGAAAAACAGGAAACTTACTTATATTAAACATTAACATTTCTCTCATCAGTAAAATTTGTTTTCAATAAACTTTATTTTTTTATTTTAATGACTCTAAAAATGCATATTTCTGAAGGGTCATGTGACACTGAAGACTGGAGTAATGAATGCTTTTCCATCACAGGATTTTTTTTTTTTTTTTTACTTCATTAAAATAGAAAACAGTTATTTTAAATTGTAATAATATTTCACAACAATACTATTTTACCTGTTTTGAATAGTTCACCCAAAAATGAAAATTCTGTCAGTAATTACTCACCCTCATGTCGTTCCAAACCCGTAAGACCTTCGTTCATCTTCGGAACACAAATTAAGATATTTCTGATACAATCTGAGAGCTTTCTGACCCTCCATAGACAGCAACGAAACTGAAATGTTCCCAGACCCAGAAACGTGGTAAGGACATTGATAAAATAGGCCACGTGACATCTGTGGTTCAACCGTAATTTTACGAAGCTATTAGAATACTTTTTTGTGCGCAAAGAAAACAAAAATAACAACTTTATTCAACAATTCTTCTCCTCCAAATCACATATTCCACCATTATTGAGAGTACCACAACGCATGCGCATTACTTTCCTCTTCACGTAAACAAGGTTCAGCGCATACGTGTTCTACGTCAGCAGCATCATGCGCATGCTTTGTTTACCTGCAGAGGTACTCCTGATAATGGCGGAAGATGTGATTTGGAGGAGAAGAATTGCTGAATAAAGTTTATTTTGTTTTCTTTGCGCACAAATAGTATTCTCGCAGCTTCGTAAAATTATGGTTGAATCACTGATGTCACATGGACTGTTTTACGGATGTCCTTACTACGTTTCTGGGTCTGGGAACATTTCAGTTGTGTTGCTATCTATGCAGGGCCAGAAAACTCTCGGATTTCATCAAAACAATTTTAATTTGTGTTCCGAAGATGAATGAAGGTCTTACTGGTTTGGAACGACATGAGGGTGAGTAATTAATGACCGAATTTTCATTTTTGGGTGAACTAACTATTTAATGTATTTTTGATCAACTAAATGCAGCCTTGATGAGCATAAGAGACCTCTTTCAAAACCCAAAGGCAGTGAACTTTTTTTTTTTCCAAGATCTTGTCTATGATGTAATTTCTACATGTTTATTGTACCACATGACTCATTTTCAAATATTCAAATATTGTTTGCATATTTATATACTGATATTTTTATTTCTAATAAATAATTCTAACTCTAAATAACTCTATGTTTGTAACATACAGTATAAGAACTTTTTGAATAAATTCATAGATGGGACAAAAGAAACACACTGATGATGATCCATGTTTATAACTAGGACTGACCTGCAGTACTACAGTACTTCTGCCCTCCTCAGGCTCTGTGCCATTCACAGTCAGAGAGTCGGCACTGAACTGGAAGACGCCGTGAGCCTCATCAGAAGCAGCGATGGTCACAATGATACGAGCAGCAGCGCCCAGGTTAGCTTCAGAGCAAAAATAAATTTTATAATTTTTCAAGCCATAATATAAAATAAGTAGACCCATTTTTTACAGATACTACTACTTTTAAAGACTCCCTAAAGAAGGGTACCAAGAAGCATCACAGAGGTGAACTGTGACATTTTCAAAACATCATTTACCCCTATTGGCCTCCCTTAAACATAAAGGCTATTTGCTTTTCCCACGTCTCTCCTGGTATTGCTCGCAGGCCTTAGTACTATGTAAACAGCTTGGCAGACCTCAGGGTCTACAATCCAGAGTCTGGGGATTTGACCGTTATGGGCAGCCCTTAAACTTTACAACTTTTAATCTAGCACTTACAAAATAAAGCTTGTGTAAGGGGTGACCTCAATTACGCAATAAATCAACAAAAGAAAGAAAAACAAAAAGTAAGCAGCAAATTAGCATTGGTTAAAGAAGTTCTGTTGAAAAGATCTGCCAAGGCCAAAATGACAGATAATGGGGCCTGAAGTGCCTCAGAAATGCCAAAGCAGGAGCAGTTCAAGCAGTTAGGAAATAATAAATATAAATAAAACCTCTTTTATTCGACCTGAAGGGAACTTTGTTCATATTAAGAGGCACTTTAGTTTTATATACAGTCAAACCGTTTTTTTTTTTTTTTCCCAAACAGAATCCAGTCTGGTATTACAGCAAATAATGGAAATGAGGAAAAAGTCAACTGTGAGAGAAAGATCTGTCAGAAAAAGAATCTTACCATGATGATAGTGAAAGGACGGAAGAAAGAAGTCAGTGTCACTCTCGCCACTTCCACTGGCTTCGCTTGCAAAAAATGGATCCACTTAAGGAGCACACAGGAGCCAGACAGGAACAGACAGGAATCACACATAGTACATATTGAAATCATACAGAATGTTCCATAATCATGCCCAAACAGCATGAATGGAGCCCACAGGAGACAGTGCATGCGGAAACAGTGAAAGAAAAATCAAGAAAGTAAAAGAGAGGACACAGAATCAATCTGAACTGACAAGTTTTCTTACCTCCTCCATTTGGATTATAGAGTTCCACTCTGAAAACTTTGTCCAACTCTGGGACCGAGTTGTCTATAATAGTCACATTGATGTACTTAAATCTCTCGCCAGGCAAGAAGTCTAGAAATCCCTCTGTGTCCTGTCAGAAGATGGAAAGGAATTGTGCCATTTTAATATACAAAGGAATTTTATTAGGGGATCTTGGTTAATGAAAAAATGACTCTTTTTGCTGGACTGTATAAGAGAGCAAATACCAAAAACACTGTGCAAAAACCTTGAGGTCAATAATATGAATATGGTGAAATATTATTACAATTTAAAACAACAGATTTCTAATTTTAGTATATTTTTAAATTTAATTTGAATTTATTCCTGTAATGGCAAGACTGCATTTACAGCAGCCATTACTCCAGTCTTCAGTGTCATATGATCCTTAAGAAATCATTAAATGTGTTGTGCTGCTTAATATTTTAGTAGAAACTGTGATACACTTGTTTTTCAGGATTTTATAAATAGATGGTCTAAAGGTTTTTTTTTTTTTTTTTTATAAATAAATGAAAGACTGAGTAAACAAACAAACTGACCATAAATTTGACTTAAACTTAAAACGTTTAACCTCCCCCCAAAAAGATGTTCAGCAACTGTTGGTACCTCATAGTCCTCTGAACCAGCAGCTGTGAATGGAGACGTACGATAGCCCACCATCACCCTTCCCAACAGTCCTTGCGCTCTGGCCACCAGCAGACTGACCACACCAGCCTCCTCTTGAACAGTCACATGGGCCTCCTCTAGTGTGGGTCTGATCATACCCACAGGCACTGGGGTAGTTTGAAATTGCAGTAGGCCTGAAATTACATTAATAACCATTCAACTATGACCATCTGGCAGCATAAATTAAAGAAAAAAGCTAAAAATGGCAAATATACCAATTTACCATATGGATGATCGCTGGCTTTGACTGTAATATTGTTGATGGCGTTGTTTGGGTCAATGCTGGCTCCACTGGTAGGAGTGGAACCTGGTTTCCCATCACCTGATTCAGCTGACACCAGCCTAACCCGGAAGTGCTCATCGACCTCAGGCAGGTCATCATTTAGAACCAGCAGGTTTAAGACCTAAGAGAAATCAAATATAAAGGCATTTATGAGTGAGGCTTTGCCATTACTTAGCGAATTTACACTGTCAATTAATCAAAGTGGTAAAAACCACCACTAGATGGTGCCATATATTTACAGTTTGGCTGTTAATAACAAATATTAAGACATCAACTACATTCATCAATACAAACTTTTTTTGTTATTTAAAACAAGTTTGTTTTAATTTTATAACTGATTATATTGCTTTATTGTTTTAATACATTGTTACTTGTTGTTTATATACGTTTTGATCATAATTTAAATTTTATTTCTGTATTTAATCATATACAGTCATCATGTGAACAGATGTAATGCAATGGCATGTAATTGCAGTTGTCCAGCCATTACACATTAATGGCAATATTATAATGTTCCCTCTTAATTGGTGGTCCTGTGGTCATTAATAATAACTGCTTGACAGGTCGATCCTGTTACCTCAGAGCGCTGGCCTGGCAGGAAATGGATGGAGCCTGTAGCATTGGCAAAGTCAGAGGCATTTGACGAGTCTGCGGGTGAATCAACCTGAGTGACGGTGTAGTTTACATAGACGTGATCCAGAGCACCACGTGTGCGCTCCACTACACAGGAGATCATCGAGCCTTCCTCAGATATCTGATAAAGAAAGGATAAAGGTCATTGTTCAAGGTCAAACCAACAATAGCACAACAAATTGAATTTCAGGACATAATTATTTTTAACCATTCAGAGTTTTAGATGCTGTTAGGCTGAAATGTTTTATACTCTAACTGCATTTTTGACAATTTTGAGATACATGATCATTAAACAGTTTACAGTCTTTACATTTCATGTAACTGGTTAAATAGAAAGGAAATTAGTTGATAAATGTCTGGTTTCCTTTTTCTGCTTAGTCTTGTTTCTCTTTGCTGAGAGCATAAGAGAAAGCACGTGCTACTGTGTCTTTTCTGTCAGTAGTTGAGAGGTCCTCCTCTAAAGGAATTCACTGACCATCTGTCTTGTTAATCGAACAAGTCACTGGAGATGCCATGCATCCAATCTCCTAGAAGAGAAGAATGCACGCTCCATCCATCCAGGCGTGAAGACATATTAAATATACATGAAGACATGGTCTCACAACTAGGGGTCACGTTACGTGCTTTCGGAGGGAAGGTTAACCAAACACTGGCAAAGAAGCAACTTGGGTACTTAATCAAATAATACGGTTAGATGTTAACTCATTAGACCTCAATTGTGCTGGTCAGAAGGCTATCTGTAAGGCAACATTACAGATTTCTCACTGGATGTCACCCCTGGACGTCTATGTTTTGCATAGTCAGAATTAGTTCTTGTTATGAGTCTTAGAGTTTTTGCATTTGCATTTGCATTGACATTTGCATAGGAGTTATGTGTTTATGCCAAACAGTGACATTGCTTTATCTTTGCATTTAAAATAAAATGAACTCAAAAGCATAATATAATATAATTATATGAAAGATTTTTTTGCACCTACATCTGGTATACAAGAACCAGTAAAGCCAAAAAGTCCATTGGCATTATCACTCTTCATGACCCTGAGGATGGCAGCAGGTCTGGGCATTGGTAGACGGGCTCCACCTTGAACAGCCACAAGTTGTAGGTAGAAAACCTCCTCACCCTCCTCTTCTTGATCGTCCCGTACTTCGACTAAAAACGACTTGAGTTTCTCCTCCTGCCTGTATGTCAGGTACCCTGACACATTGTGAAGGTCGTTCTTGGCTGGTTGGTTGTGGAGCTCGTGAATCTCAGAGCGGTTGAGCCAGCTGGAGTACAGCCGGAGGTCTTGTAGAAGACCAGTGAAGCGCTGTTCACCATCTGGGTTGGAACCGATCCTAATAGGCGCAGCATCTGTATGGAAGAATTCAATGCAAGGCGTTAGGATGGATGGATGGATGGTGAGGCTTTTTGGGTAAACATATGGGCTTGCAACCCCAATGGCTGTATGTTTAAACCCCAGAAGATCTTGTGATAGAATGTTACCTGAGTATGCTTCAGATGGATGGATTTCTGAAGATAACGTGAAAGATGTTTGACACGGAATATGATGCTAAAGTATTGTACAGTAAGTTAATGTGTGGTAGCTAAGGTGTTTCATTTTTACAGTGTTTCTAAGAAAAGCTAGGGTGTTCTGAGTGGTTTTGTAGGTGACTGTTTACTGGTTAATGTCAAAAAAGCTTTGTCCCTAAATATAGGGCTTAGGTTTGTCTTTCAACGTAAGTCTAAAGGATTTTTTTCTCTTCCTTTTCACCAGTTGAAAGTAAGAAATGTGAAAACTCAAAGTAATAGCACACCTTTCCTCAATAAGATGTGATAAATAGAATAAAATATTAATTATTTTGAGCAAAATAAAGAATAATCTTATACCAATGTGTAATAAAAAATAAACATAAAATAAAATAAATGCATATCTCCTGAAATCTCAAATGTTTGGGATTATTACATCACATTAGGACCCTAAATAGTGTCTGTAGAAAACCATGCTAAAGGGTTGTAGGTGGTTGCCACATTGTTAATATGAGGTAGCTAAGTTAATATGAGGTGTTCTTCTGAGGGGTAGGGTGTTTTTATGCAGTGCTAGAGTATTTTACTAGATGGTTGCTTACTGGTCAAAGGTCAATATAACATTTCCTCTTTAATTTCACCAGGTGAAAATCATAAGTTTGATGTAAGTGATTACTTAGAAAATAAGCCTCTCCTCAATAAGACCTGTAATTTGAGGGATCATTTATGTCTCTACCACAACTGGTGTAGGATGAGTTATCTGCCAAAGTTTAATACTTAAAGGTTAGAATGAGCAATAAACCTCACTAAGGATTTATGAACCAAAATAAATCAAGCTGCATCATAAATGTGCATAAGCTATAATGCAGCACTGAAAAATAACACACAGTGAGGCTAAGAAACAGTACTGTGCTTCAAACCAGTGTATTCAACAAGCGCTGTCTGACCCAGCTAACAACACACAGTGAAATGTCTTTGGAGAAATACAATATATTAGGGACATATCTGTGTCCCTTCCAATCACCATAGACATAGCCTTCCTAGTGGGCCATGATAACTCATTATATGAAGAGAAACAAGAGAAATCTGACAGCGGTGAAATTGGAATAAAAAGGGTAGAGTTCATCCTAGTTGGTTACACCAGCTTAAAGCAGTAACCTCCTGACCACCAGAGAGACATTCAAAGGCACACAACTGTACAAATTGAGGAAATACGCTTCATGGAGCCCAAACAAGAACATTAAACAAAGGCCGTAATCACCAGTAAAATAACAATCAGAGATAATCTCAGATATCCATACAGTTTATGTGTACATTCACTTCACTGGAGATGGTATAAAAGATGTCAGGAAAGTCGTAGTAGGGGCTCTATTGTTTTCAGTGAGAAAGAGAGAGAGAGTACGCCGGCTGCCTTTATGTGCTGCTAACAATGTCCAGCGGCTCAATGTTCGGTCAAGCATATCTTCCTGTGAAGAGCTAAACAATGGCATATGGCTCTCACTAGACTAGATATGGGCCACAAGAATAGGTGAGGAACCACATCTCATTGCTTGACCAACATAAGCATGAGGAATTTGTTTTTAAGCGGAACTCCAAATGAAGAATTATAGCAGTGGTGGTTTCCTAATTTGTAGTGCAGTTGTTAAAAGGCTAAAATGCGGGGTGCTAAAATAAATTCAAAAAAGCCTTTGATGCAAAAGATGTGAAATGATGAGAATGATTTTAATAAAGATGTAAAATGAGGGTGGCATTAGTAGGATATACTCAGACAAAGGTATATTATCTACTTTATATACATTTTATAAAATATAAATTAGATATTTATTCATTTATTTGAGTCAATACACTGCCGTTCAAAACTTTAGGATCAGTAAGATTTTTAATGTTTTTTTTTAAAGAAACATTTCCTATACTCATCAATACAGAAAAAAACTGTACTTTTGTGAAATATTATTGCAATTTAAAATAACAGTTTTCTATTTTAATATACTTTAAAATATAATTTATTCCTGTAAAGCAAAGCTGAATTTTCAACATCATTATTTTTCAGAAATTATTCTAATATGCTGATTTATGATCAATGTCGGAAACAGTTGTGCTGCTTAATATTTTTTGGGGTCCTGTGATACTTTTTGTCAGGATACTTTGATAAATAAAAAGTTAAAAAGAACTGTGTTTATTCAAAATAGAAATGTTGTGTTTTATTCATTTTCACTTTTTATTCTTTAAAGAATCAAAGAAAAAAGTATCACAGGTTCCAAAAAAATATATATATTAAGCATCACAAGTTTCAACACTGGAAGAAATCAGGATATCAGAATGATTTCTGAAGGATCATGTGACACTTAAGACTGGAGTAATGCCTGATGAAAATTCAGTGCTGCACCACAGAAATAAATCATATTTTTAAGTATATTAAAATAGGAAACCAATATTTGAAATTGCACTAATATTTCACAATTACTGTTTATTGTATTAGTGTATTACCGTTTTTCTGTATTTTTGATCAAATAAATACAGCCTTGATGAGCTTAAGAGACACTGCTGTTTATACATAATTATTATTTAATTATAATTTGTAATAATAATAATAATAAAAATCATTATAATAGTTATATTAATTATAACAATTATAATGTATGCTTTATAATTTTGAGCAAATTATATTAATTTATACATAATTATACATTATAAATATATTACATAAATTAATTTATACATTCATAATATTTTTATATAATTAAAATAATGAAATATATAAATTATTACTATAAATGTATTTTATATACACTCAACTAAATAAAAAATAGAATAAAAATCAAAGTCAAAAATCTCAATCCATAAATATGGCTTAGGTTCCAAGTCTTTGGACCTTTTCCCCTTGAACTGTCTACCTGCTGATAATAATAATAATAATAATAATAATAATAACAATTAATAATAATAATATTATTATTATTATTATTATTATTATTATTATTATTATTATTATTATATACTCAACATTTATATATACTTAACATTTTATATTCAATATTTATTCGAGACATATACATATTTGGGACAAATTACATCTTTTGCAGTCCACGTTTACATTGTTTTAAAAAATACAAGCTTTACTCACCATTTACAATGGCTTCTCCTTTTAGACTCTTAATCCCCCCAGGGACTGGGCTCCCATCCAGATAAAACTCAATAATTCCATCTTCCACAGCGATGACCACATGAACCCAAGTATTATCCTCTACATATTTAGTTGCAGTAGCTCGTGCCACCTGTGTGCTGTTAGATCCTACGGTTGTGTAATGAAGCATAACAGTAACGTGGGACTCATTAGTCTGGACCTGAACTCCATAATAGATAGTTCCATTCCCGTTGCCTTTAGAAACAATAAATCCATCTGTATTAGGCCTGGGCATCAGCCAGACTGACAGAGTAAAGTTAGCCAGGTTCTGTGGAACCTGTAGATGGGTTTCTGCACTGATGGATCCATAAGCTCCTGGAAGTCCAGAGAAGAAGAATGCATCGGTGCCTGCATGGCGTCTCCTGGCATGTGGTCGGAGCTCTACAGCCTGAGGAAAGGAGGCGATCAATATCAGGTCTTCCATGGGCGGGAGACCACGTGGGAAAGCTCCTGACAGGATTTCCCAGGCTACACGCACATCTCCAAAGGTGCCTTGCTGACGAAGTATGGTGAAGGATGTAACATCAAACATATCGTTGACTAACAAGACGTCCTCGGCTACCTCATGCTCCAGACTCTCAGGGGCAATAGCGAAAACTCCAAATGGGTCGTCATTGAAGGGAATGAGAACAGATGCATTAAGGTCTTTCTTTGCCAATTTTCCTCCCTCACCAGGATAGCCACCTAAAGACAACATTGTTTGAAATGTAGTAGATGTAATATATTTGCACATACAAAATAACTATACAACTTAAAGACCTCTTGGAACAAGTGCAGCTTCACAGGAACATTGTGCAGGACTTTTCAAAGGGATAATCCCAATTTTTTAGTTATGTTATGTATTGAAAAACAGTTCGATACTTAGTTGATTACAGGTGATATAATGGGAAGAGGCATTCTCAATGTAGAGAGCATTTATGACCCTGGACCACAAAACCAGTCATAAGGGTCAATTTTTCGAAATTAAGATTTATACATCATCTGAAAGCAGAATAAATAAGCTTTCCATTGATGTATGGTTTGTTAGGATATGGCAATATTGGCCGAGATACAACTATTTGAAAATCTGGAATCTGAGGGTGCAAAAAAATCTAAATATTGAGAAAATCGCCTTTAAATTTGTCCAAATGAAGTTCTAAGCAATGCATATTACCAAACAAAAATTAAGTTTTGATATATTTACAGTAGGAAATTTTCAAAATATCTTCATGGAGCATGATCTTTACTTAATGTCCTAATGATTTTTGGCATAAAAGAAAAATCAATAATTTTGACCCATACAATGTATTTTTGGCTATTGCTACAAATATACCCCAGTGACTTAAGACTGATTTTGTGGTCCAGGGTCACATTTGATTGGACAACAATTTGTGTAGTGCATGTGTCAAAATTTTTGGTCCATTTTTCCAGAAAACAATACTTTCATGGGGGCTTTAAAAACAATAAACAATAAAACTAAAACATTGACTGCTGATATTGACTTTACCTGAGATGTTCATAAGTCTGAGCTCATAAAACTCATTGAACTCTGGGAGCTTGTCTGAGATGGCTTCAAGAACAAGAGGTTTTGTCTTCTCCCCTGTATGAAATATTATAGAACCAGATGTGTTCAGAAATTCTTGGTGAGGTTCAAGGGGGGTGTCGTTGGCAAACAGCTGCCAGTATATTGTGACATTTCCAAAGTGTCCTCTGTCTCGAAGAACACTGGAGACACAAAAGGAAACATTATTTCACAGAGAGTAGAACATAAATACTTATTTTCAAATGCTAAAAGACAGTGTTGTTTTATTTGAATCAAAGTCAATCTGTGCTATGAGATTTACATCTGGTTTAACTGTATAATAGAGATTAGAGAATTGGAGACTCACTAAAAGTTATTGGTTCTTCCCTCCTCCACTGGTTTCTGAGTGGAATCCAGAGAGAATATCCCATTAGCATCGTCATTGGCCTCAATCACCACTGTAGCAGTGTCTCGACCATATACCACTGCATCACCTGACAAGACCCATATACAAACACACATAAGTACAGCATCACTCTCATAGTCTCTCACGTTTTTAAAATAGTACCTTGTGCTTACTATGGCTGCATTCATTTAATACAATAAAAATATACATATTACTTTGATATATAAAAGTGAAATGTTACTTCAATTTAAAATGTTTTCTATTTTAAAAAGCAATTTATTTCTGTGATATCAAAGCTGAATTTTCAGCAGCCATTACTCCAGTCTTCAGTGTCACATGATCATTTAGAAATCAATCTACAATTCTGATTTGCTGCTCAAGAAACATTTCTTACTACTATCTGTGTTAAAAACAGTTGTGCTGCTTAATATTTTGTGGACGCTGTGACACATTGTTTTCTATGATGAATAGAAAGTATTTGTTTATTGAAAAAAAAAACGTTTGAAAGGTAGTGTATACAGCAAACAATTGCAAACAATTTTTGATTATTGGAATATTCATTGGTACCAAGCTTTTTTTATATTTCATTACAGAATTACCTTAAACATTTTGCAATCTAGCACAAATAAATTCAATCATGCTTAAATACGGAAAGCTTTTTAATGAAGAAAATAAACATTTTGTGCAGAATCCTTTTCAAATTTCTAATTAGCAAATGCTTGTGCTTTCATGTCTGTGGCAGCACATTTGTTTAACATTCACACATTGTAACTGTTATGCTAAACATCATTCTACATTAAACACTGTTGTAATTGGTACAAGCTAACCACGGCAATCATATTATGCTCTCAAAAGCTTCACGTCGTAATAACACCCAACATGTATCTGAACACAATCCCTCAGGGCAAGTTGTAAAGCCTCCAGACAGAAAACTCTTGGTGGGTTTGCTTTGTGATCAGCAGGAGGACAGTTCTGTAATTAACTTTCTACAGTCACCCAGCCCTTTTCATGAATTTGTGCGTGTTCCACAATACAAGGATTAGAGAGGGCTTTTGAGAGTCAAGGCCAATCAACAGAGCTCTGTGCGAATCAAAACAAACGTTTAATGGGGTGGATTTCCTCTACAGAGCAGAGCTGAAGAGCAGTATTTGTCTCACGGAGTGGGAATTTAATGAAGCTAATTGGGCAACATAGGCAATGCACTTAAAAGTTGGGGATTTGAAGGGCTGGTAAAAGAAGTCACCCCAAATCATGCAGCACAATGCAAAAGTCATGCATGTTGAAAGGGACCAAAACTTTGCAACATAAAATGCACTGAATATATGGTTAATTGAAAGCTGAGGACGTGACAAACCTGTGGCATTGAAGAGAACTATGTAGAATGGTTCATCTGTCTCTGGTATGTCATCATCTACCACCGCAACCGATATGTTCTTCATCCACTCTCCAAAATCAAAGACCAACATTGAGTCATTACTCAGTGGAGTGAAGTCTCCCGGTGCTGTGTCACCATACTCAAAACGATACTTCACTGTGGTGATAAAGTTAGCAGGCCCAGCTCGCAGAATGGTGAAATTGGCCACGCCCCCTTCTTGCACCCTCTGAACCACAGGCTCTATAAAACATTACAAAGGAAGAACAAATTTAGAAATTATTTTAATATTGTTACAGTGAGCAGCTATATCACTATAATATACCATATCAATAAATTCAATAATAAAACAGATACACATTTTCAGCAGTCATTACTGCCCCCTTTATGTCCCCAATCTTTTGAACAGTTTCTCACAACTGTGGCTTTATCTCACAACATTACTTTATATATAATTGCAACATTACTTCTCAAAATTGTTGCCTTATATCCCAAAATATGAATTTATGTCACACTATGACTTTATTTTATTGCTCACAATTTTTTTTAACTGAGAGGCAGAAACAGGTTCCACCGTATGGAAGCCTGTTTCTGCCATTGAATAAAAAATAAAAAAGGTAATTGTGACTTCTTATCTGACAATTCTGACTTTTTTCTTGTAATTGCGAGTTTACAGAGATATAAACGTACTCGGTTACTGTCGTAACCTCGGTTCCCTGAGATATGGAACGAGTACTGCGTCTTGATAAAGACGCATATGGAAAAAGCCTTTTTTCTCCTGAACTGAAGTCTTATTCAATCACGCAGTGAAACTGCACGACTATTGGTTCGTGCAGTGGTAAAAAACGAACCAATGGGTCGGCAGCGGAGCTGCATGAACCTATGGCGACGATTCCCGCCAGATCCCGCCAAAATGGGCAAGGCATCTGGCTATATAAGCGGTCGTTTCACCATAGGATCCTCAGGTTACTTCGACTGAAGCGACGACTGAGTCGCGCAGCTACCTGGCACGGCAAAGTACGCAGTACTCGTTCCGTATCTCAGGGAACCGAGGTTACGACAGTAACCGAGTACGTTCCCTGTCGATACTCCACTTGTACTGCGTCTTGATAAAGACGCATATGGGAACTCAATTCAATCACGCCGTGCTAGGGTAGATGAACGACTGTATATACCTCCATAAGCATTAATGCCCATAGGGAAGTAAGTAGTATACTTCAGGCTAAAGCGAGCTAAACTCATAGAGGTCATGCTCGGCCTGGATGATCGTTCCATATGACTCCTGTATACTCAGTTAACCGGAGTATGCAGGGTGCCAATCAGAGAGCCTGAGCGCATTGCGGTCAAGAAATCTCTGACAGGATTGTTCTCACAGCGTATGTATACAAGCTCATCTAAGCAGAGAGGACTCTGGCCTGTAAGGCCGGTATGTCCAGGTTATAAAACCTAGCAAATGTGGACGGTGTGGCCCAGCCAGCCGCCGCACAAATCTCTGTAATGGACACACCGCTAGACCACGCCCATGACGAGGCGATGCCTCTAGTCGAATGGGCTCGTACTCCAATGGGGCATTGCAGGCCCAAAGAAGAGTATGCCAGCATGACAGCATCCACTATCCACTTAGAGAGTCTCTGCTTCGTGACCGGATGCCCTTTGGCGCGGTTACTGAAGCTAACAAAGAGCTGTTCCGTACGCCTAAAGGGGGCGGAACGCTCAAAGTAGATTCTCAGAGCTCTGACAGGGCATAACAAGGATAACTCCCGGTCCTCCTCAGATGGAGGAAGCGCGGAGAGCGTGATGACCTGAGCTCTGAACGGGGTTGAAAGTACCTTAGGTACGTAACCATGCCTTGGTTTCAGGACGACCTTGGAGTCGTTAGGCCCGAATTCCAGGCAGGCAGGGCTAATAGAGAGCGCCTGCAGGTCTCCAACTCGCTTAACCGACGCTAGTGCTGGTAGCAGAGCAGTTTTCAGCGAAAGTGACCGGAGGTTCGTAGACTGTAGTGGCTCAAAGGGAGGGCCTTTCAAGGCCCTCAGTACAGTGGGCAGATCCCATGTAGGGACAGTAAGGGGCCGAGGTGGATTCAACCTCCTGGCTCCCTTCAGAAAACGGACAACTGAGTTGTCTCTGCCTACCGACTGGCCCGCTATAGGGGCATGAAAGGCCACTATAGCTGCTACGAACACCTTGAGTGTAGAGTGAGAACGTCCTTTATCTAGCAGTTCCTGCAGAAAGGACAGAACCACCGCTAATTCAGAGGTAGAGGGGTTTTCACCACGGTTGAGGCACCAAGTGGAGAAAACAGACCACTTAAGGGCGTAGAGGCGTCTCGTAGACGGGGCTCTAGCCTCAGAAATGGTGTTTAACACTCGCTCTGGGAGGCCGGTAGGCTCCTGTTGAGCGGCCAAAGGTAGAGAGCCCACAGCTCGGGTCGAGGGTGCCATATTGTTCCGTTCGCCTGAGAGAGGAGATCCCGTCTCAGGGGCACGGGCCAGGCTGCTGTCAGTAGCTGAGTCAGCTCTGACAACCAAGGTTGGTTCCTCCACAAGGGGGCCACCAATAGCACCTTGTGACCCTGTTCCCTGACACGCCTGACGACCTGTGGAAGCAGGACGATCGGGGGGAATGCATAAAGGAGGAGGTTGGGCCAGTCGTGGGCCAACGCGTCCCTGTCCTTCGAATAATAAGTTGGGCAGTGAGAGTTGTCTTTGGAGGCGAAAAGGTCTACTTCTGCCTTGCCAAAGGTCTTCCAGATCTTCTGAACCACCTGCGGATGGAGCATCCACTCCTCTGAGGGGACATTGCTCCGAGATAACATATCCGCTCCTTGGTTCAGTCTGCCCGGCAGGTGTGCTGCCCTCAGCGAGCGCAGGTTGAGCTGAGCCCATTCCAGAAGGCGCTCTGCCAGAATAAAGAGGCGCTTCGAGGAGACACCTCCCTGGTGATTTATATAGGACACCACGGACATGTTGTCTGAGCGAATCAGCACATGGCGTCCCATTAGGTCCAGCAGGAAAAACTGGCAGGCTCGACAAACTGCTAGCATTTCCAAGCAGTTGATGTGGAAGCCCTTCTCCGCCTTCGACCAATTGCCAAAGGTCGGTTTGCCTTTGCACAGCGCCCCCCAACCTGTGTTGGAGGCGTCTGTCGTGACAACATTCCTGCTGTGGACCAACCCCATGGTCACGCCCTTCTTCATCCATCGTGGGTTCTTCCAGGGGGTCAGGGCTGTCACACAGGCCTGATGCACCCTGATATGCAGGTGTCCGTGACCCCATGCGTTGTGTGGAACCTGTGGTTTCAACCAGCGTTGAAGGGGGCGCATGCGGAGCAGGCCCAGCTGTAACACTGGCGATGCTGCGGCCATGAGGCATAGCATTCTCTGAAACGCTTTGAGTGGGCGAGCGGTGTCGCTCTTGAAGGTGGCCGCGAGTTTCTGAATGGCCAGAGCGCGTTCTGGCGCTATCACCGCTATCATGCGAGCTGAGTCCAGAACTGTACCCAGGAACGATACTCGTTGGCTGGGAGACAGTGCGCTTTTGGCGAAATTGACCCTGAGCCCCAGGCGCTCTAAGTGGCTGAGGATGAGGGTTCTGTGTGAAAGTAGTTCCACCTCTGACTGGGCCAGAATGAGCCAGTCGTCGAGGTAGTTGAGAATGCGGATTCCCATCTGTCTCAGAGGGGAAAGAGCCGCGTCCATGCACTTCGTAAAACTACGGGGGGCCAGAGACAGCCCAAAGGGTAGGACCGCGTACTGGTAAGCCACTCCCTAGAAGGCGAATCTCAAGAATCGTCTGTGATGGGGGGCTATCTGGATGTGAAAGTATGCGTCTTTCAGGTCCAGAGAACAGAACCAGTCCCCTGTGCGAATCTGCGAGGGGATCTGCTTCAGCGTGATCATCCTGAACGGCCGTCTCATGAGGGCGTGATTCAGGCGTCTGAGATCGAGGATGGGCCGGAGGCCGCCATCCTTCTTGGGGACGAGGAAGTAACGGCTGTAAAAGCCTGACTCGCTCAGAGCTGGCGGGACCATTTCTATGGCTCCTTTTTCCAGCAACGTCATCACCTCTGAGCGTAGAACGCGAGCGTTCTCGCCCTGCACCGAGGTGGAGACCACGCCGCTGAAACGCGGGGGTCTTCGAGCGAATTGGAGTGAATAACCTCGTTTTATTATCCCCATAACCCAATCTGACACTCCGGGGATGGCCTGCCAGGCCTCAGCCCGCGTGGCAAGGGGTTGGATAAACTCGAGTGGCCGGCTGCACGGAGGCAGGGCACTCGTGAGGGACGGAAGAGGAAAATTGCTCTCTTTTCGAGAATGTTTGTGTTTTATTTTTTCCACTGTCACAGCGGACGGTTGCATGGGCGCTTGTACGGGCCCTGTAGCAACAAACACAATTCTCTCTGCACCCGGAAGAGAACGGGGTGAAAAGAGGTTTCTTAAGAGAGGCCTTTTGGTGGGCGGTCCGGCCGTGGCGGGACTCGACTCTCTCCTCTTCCTGTCCTGCAGATCAGGAGGACGCCGGAGGCGCAGGGTCCAACGCTATCTTGGGTCGGGGGCCCTGACGCTTCGGAAAGGGGTGGCGTCTGGCTGAGCGTGAACGCCCTCGCGTCTGCTGAGTCTTGGCAGACTGAGGGGTGGAAATGGCAGGTGCAGGCTTCGCGGGCTGCTGAGTCGGCGCAGTCTTAAGGCGACTCTGAGCAGCTGCTGAGCTGGAGCGCTTGGCAGGAAGTGTCGCATAACCTGTGACGCCTTCTGTGCTTCTGTGAAGCACTCAGCGAATCCTTTCACCGCAGGCCCAAAGAGGCCGCTGGGGGAAATCGGAGCATCAAGGAAGGAGACCTTGTCCGCGTCCTTAATCTCCGTCAGCGTGAGCCACAGGTGGCGCTCGAGCACCACCAGGCCGGCCATAGACCTTCCTATGGCTTGGGCGGTGGTCTGACTCGCAAAGCCAGGTCTGTTGCACTTCTCAGCTCCCTGAGAGTCGCAGGATCAGGCTCAGACTCGTCTGTGGCAAAGAGGAGCTTGGCCTGATAGACCTGTAGAACCGCCATAGTGCGGAGCGCCGAAGCCGCCTGTCCAGCTGAAGCGTAGGAGCGTCCAGCGAGTGCTGAAGTGGTCCTGCATGACTTGGACGGGTGACTGGCCTTCGCCTTCCAGCCGATGGCAGTGGGTGGGCAGAGATGTGCAGCCACTGACTCATCTAGTTGAGGCATCCTCTCATACCTCTTTTCTTCAGCGCCGTCAATTATGGTGAGGGCGGATGAAGCGGAAGTACGGAGGCGGGCAGAGTAAGGGGAGCGCCAAGATCTCGTGAGCTCGTCGTGAACTTCAGGGAAGAACGGCGAGGGTCGTTGCTGAGGGGCCTGACGGCGCCCCGGCAGGAACCACTCATCCAGACGGCTGCGAGAGGGCTCCTCTGGTGGAGACCACTCCAAACCCAGCTCTTTAACCGCTTTTGAGAGGACATGGAAAAGTCCTCAAATCCATCCCGGCTTTGGCGGCGCTGGGCACGGGCAAACGTGAGGGGGCGGGGTCAGTTATCGAGCCCGACAGCTCCTCAGCATCTGAAGCTGCCAGTGACATGCTGTCATCGGCCAGCTCATTGTCACTTCCCCCGAACGAGACCAGATCGCTCGCGCTTGCAGAGGGATGCTGGTCAGGTTGGAAAAAAAGGACGGGAGAAACCTCTCTGTGTGGCGAGAGCGAGACACGCGGGATCTGAGCCGGCGTGAGCTCGCTCTCAACCGGGCGCTGAGATCCTCTGCCCCGCTGTTTTTTCCTCACAGGTCCCTGGGAGGAAGAAAACGGGAGGGCGCGAGGGGCGGGGTCACTCTCTGAAAAGAAAGCGATCCGCGAGCGCAGAGAGGTGAGACTGATGCTCTCGCAGTGAGAACAATCAGAGCCAGCGAGCGCGGCATCTGCATGGGATTTCCCCAAGCAGGAAACACACTCGCTGTGACCGTCATCGGCGTGCAGGGGAGACCTGCACGAGCCGCAGTAACGGCGCGGCATTAGAACGCCGATTTGCTCTTTTAGAAACTTACGTGAGAATCGCCGGATGGCGGCAGCGAACGGGACCAGAACTGCTGCGATGCTGGGGCGCGTAGAAAAGGCGGATCAGCCGAGCAGATCGAGGTCGCTGGGTCCAGCTGCGAGGCGTGTCAACGGCGAGTAGGCTTCTGGGTCAGTGTAGACGAAGTCGTCGTCGCTGAAGGAGAAGAAATCTGAGGATCCTATGGCGAAACGACCGCTTATATAGCCAGATGCCTTGCCCATTTTGGCGGGATCTGGCGGGAATCGTCGCCATAGGTTCGTGCAGCTCCGCTGTCGACCCATTGGTTCATTTTTTACCACTGCACGAACCAATAGTCGTGCAGTTTCACTGCGTGATTGAATAAGACTTCAGTTCAGGAGAAAAAAGGCTTTTTCCATATGCGTCTTTATCAAGACGCAGTACGAGTGGAGTATCGACAGGGAACTCACATTTCTGACTTTTTTTTCTCAGAATTGCGAAATATAAACTCACAATTGCAAGTCATAAAGTGGGATAAAAACTCACAATTCTGACTTTTTTCCGCAAATGCGAGTTTGCATCTCGCAATTCTGTCTCTTTTTTTCTTGCAGTTCTGACTGTGAGATATAAACTCCCAATTGCGAGTTATAAAGTCCAATTTTGAGAAAGTTTCTTTCTCGCAATTGCAAGTTTATGAAAAAAGTCAGAACTGCGAGTTTATATCTCACAATTCTGACTTTATAACTTGCAATTGCAAGTTTATATCAATTCTGAAAAAAAAAATCTGAATTGTGATATAAAAAGTTGCAATTACCTTTTTTATTTTTAATTCAGTGGTGGAAACAGGTTCCATACCGTTGTATCCTTTTTAGGGGCTTTCGCACTGCGTAGTTTTAAGAACTTGCGTAGTTCTAAGAACAGCCAGCATGGTGGTTCCTAGAGAACCAATTTCTACCTCGGACCATTTTCCTGGTCGCATTCGACCGACAGAAAGAATTCTGAAGTGGCTAACAGTGATGTCTTTATTCGCGGCATTTACAAATTTACAAATGTTTTCCATGTCATGGAGTAAATATTTTTACACTGCTTTTTAAAAATGCTGGGTAGCCGGTGTTTCGTATGCGTTTGGCCAATCAGCGTACACTTACGTCACAGTTCCTACTGTTTTAGACCCTACTCTAAAGTAGGAGCTAATTTAGTTCCCCCAAACGGAGTTCCTAGAACTAAATACATTCGTAGTTCCTGCGATGCGAACATGCCAAAAAGCGGGAACTTCCGCCAATTGTTCTAGGAACTATAAAAAGGTTCCTCTGGTGCGAAAGCCCCTTTTGTCTTCAAATTAATATGTACATTGTATTGAATGACAAACATACCGGCAAAATATATTGGATCATCATTCTCACGAATGCTTAAGCTTGCACTGAGAATGTTTCCTAGTCTTGCTCCACCAGTTGTACTCAGAAGGGTGATGGTGAAATTTTCAGTTTTCTCTGGGATCTGCATCAAACAAAAAATGTATCTTAACTACAGTTATGCTTCTCCTTTAAACATAAGTATCTACTTATTATATTATGAACTGCTGAAGCTTACCTCATCTGGCATAGAAAATAGGGTGAGGTTCTTCAGATACTCCCCTTCAGCAAAGACGATCTCACCCTGCACTGGGCTGATATCTCCCGAATAGGTTGGCTCAAGAATCCAGAAGACTGACACGTTCCCAAACCTACCCCTGCTTCTCCCAATGGGGTAGGATGCTATCATACATAATGATGTTATTTTAAACAGATTCTAAAAGAAAAGAAAGTTAAGTGACCTGGAGCTGTAGCTTATAGATCTCCGTACCTGATTGAGTATCCATGGCTTTGCTTTCATTGATGGTGAAGTCTAAGCCAGGCTGAATGAACTCAATGACCCCAAATGGGTCATCACTCTTACGCACGATAATGTTGACCTGCCTTCGGTTCCCAAGGCGACTAGCTGGCGTGCTGTGGCTACTAAGGACCACTGAAAATGTCTCATCTAGCTGAAGACAAAACATCAGAAAATATTTTAGAAGTCAGGTTCACTTACATTTTGAATTTCCAAACATATGTGAAGTGTTAAATAAATCCTAACATTAAGGGAAATAAGGAACTACGTAGATCATACTTTATGTAACACGGGGTCATTTAATAATTATAGGACATATTATTATAATAAATGTTAGTGAGCCTTAATCATTAGTCCTGAGTACTTACCTCTGGTATCCCATCAGGCTTGGCTACCAGGGCCACCATCACCTCTCTCTCCCCTGGCTGGAACTCTAGAATCCCCGTGGCCCCATAAAACTGAGCATTTCCAGAAGGAATCACTGTATATCTTATGAGCTGGTTTAGTAGCTGCCCCTGCTCTCTGATCACCCTCAGTTCAACTGTTTCCCCCTCCTGCATAGCCAACAAATCATCCAAACATGTCACATGTCCAAGTAATTCCAATGAAAAACATAAATGAAAGTTATGTGCTAAACTCCATTTAAAATCATTTTACATTTTGATGTTTGTTTTCACATACATAAACAGTTTTATTAATAATATTTATTCTGAATTTATTTGTAATTTCAACATCAAGATTTAAAGTTATAAATTTAAATTCTAAGTTATAATTTTTATGAAAATATAACTGTGTAATTTGTTTGTCAATGGTCAGTCATTCTACAGTCTATTTAATAGTCTAATGAATAGTTTAATATTCTATTTAACGTTTAATTCATTTGTCAATCTGTATGACTTCTGACTGTATTGATGAATGAAAAAAAGGGAATATATTATACTAATTATACTGGTGACCATTTACAAAGTATACAGTTATATATTTATAAAAATTAGAACTTAAAAGGTTGATGTTTAAAATTAAAATTAATATAAAATATGAATAATTCAATAAAAATAATAGTAAATAAATAAGAAAATAAAGAAAATTTAATCATAAAGTGAATGAATGAATGAATGAATACACTTATGTCTTACATTGATAATCCAAGGTCCTTTGGAGACTGGTGAAAACTCAAATACTCCTCCAGGGTCATCGTTCCCCAGAATAACAATTTCTCGGCTAGTGAAACCTGGTTTAAGTATCTGGTTTTCCACATTTGTCCTGTACAGCAATATGGTGACAATCAGTTACACTGTAAAGTTACATTATTGGAAAGCAGAAAAAAAATATACTATGAAATATTACAGTATGGTAGATTATAATGCACAATCATGTTTTGTTTTAAGCAGTATGGGCTGATTTATATGACATAAAATGCATGATATAAGGAAAAAGTGATTACCGGTATTCTATGACAAACTATTTGCCAGATTCATATCTTGGATATGTATGAGTGTGGTCACGTCGGAATTTGAAAGTGTCTCAAATTGCTTGGCCTAAGGCCTCTTGGTTATGCTGATTTGACAAGTCATGTTTTAGAGCAACCCACTATCCCCCCTTCTCAGCAGGGGTCTTGTGTATAAACTGAGCTTGGTTTGGTCTGAGCCAGCACTGAAGGCTCCAGATAATTAGTAAAATGGCTGACAAAGAGCTTGCAGGAGAAGTGTTCTAAACAAATGCATTCGGAGGATGTGCTGCATGCATACAAACACTGATGTTTTTACCGGACAGGATAAAGGAACTCTGTAAATGAGGTGCTAAATGATTACAAGCAGCATTTGCCTGCATCCAAGTGTGGTCACCCCCAACATATACAAACACACTCTTACTATTCATTTCGCACACCCAGATAAAAGAGACATACCCCATCGAAACGTTAAGACAAAGCCCCTGAAAGTTCAGAGTGGATGCTTTTCCACATAAAGAGTTGATTCACAGCACACAAAAAGGCATAGTCTTTCTAGTACACACTTACCCGAAGTACACTACAAAGCGAGCGGTTTCTACCCTGCGAAGGGAGAGTGAAGGGAGGACAAAGAGTGTCCCAGCACAATGATTACAAGATAATTCCCAGATTAAAGGAAAAGACTGGAAGGGGTCATCAGGTAAAACTTAAGAAGGCAACCAACACTTTGATCCACCATACAATATAATGGATCCAAAAAGTATTTGGACTTAAATCACACTTTAAAACATCTCAATGTCATTATACCAAGTTAAACAGACCTGTCTAATGTAAGAATGACGGTCTCATTGATCTCTGGGATATTATCTGCCATTACAGTGATGTTAATCACTGCTTCACTTTGTCCTGAGAGGAACCTGACCGATCCAGTGAAAGGTGAAATGTCACCCTCAGTGACATCATCTTTGTTCTCGCCAGCAGGCCGCAGACTCCAGAAGACCACTGCTTGGCCATCCGTCCCATCTCGCCTCAGTTGAAGAGTTATCTAGAGGCAGAGAAAATCATTTTTCACATGATTTCGTCATCCAAGAATACAGTAGGGTACAAAAGTCTGAGACCATATAAAAATGTTTTTTTTTTTTTTCTGATTTCCAACAACAAAATAAATATATTTAGAATTTTGAAATATATAAAGAAAAAAATGCCTAGGAGAGTGTTTTATACCAAGCTGACGTTTGAATCTTCTGGTTCCTGCGCCACCACTGTCTGATTACTGGTGAAGCCAATCTCTCCATTAGCAATATCCGGTGTGATGATCAGGGAGATGTTCAAAGCTCCTCCAAAGCGAGGACTCACAGATGGGATTTGTGGGAAGATGTTCACCAACTGCACACTGTCCAACTAATGAAAGACATGAATCCATCACCTGTTAACACGACTGTTTTTAACAGTTTCAAAAAGCAAACAACAACTGTCAGTTGGAAATATTGAATTTTTTTCTGGGATAGTTCACCCAAAACTGTGTCATAATTTACTCACCCTTGTGTTGTTCTAATAACGTATGCCCTTCTTTCTCTTTTGGACCACAAAAAGAAAGTCCTGTGCGTGATTGTCCATATACAGTAATGGCAGTATTTGTTAATCAACATCAAGCTTTTAAAAAAGACACAAAAGTATCACAAGAGTTGTTAAATAATATGTTTTAACATATTATTTAATGAACAATCCTGACTTGGCCGTTGGTCTCAAGTTTGCTTCTCACCAAACCCTGTCATGTACCTGCAGAATTGCAAAATATGGCAGGTGACGCGTCTTTTTTAAAAGCTTGATGTTGATTTCAATTATACAGACAAGCACACGAGGTACTTTTTTTAATCTCCTTTTGTGGTCTGAAAAAAAAGAGGGGCATACAGCATTAGAACAACACAAGTGTGACTAAATGATGACATAATTTCCATTGTTGGGTGAACTATCCCTTTAAAGTGTCAAACCAGGCTTTTAATACTATAGAACAAAAACATTTCATAAAACAATGAACTACTCTGCCTGTCAAACAAGCACTTCACATGCTTGGGCATCCTCGTCTGAGATGCTATGAGAGCATGTTTTCTCTCTTTCAAGGGCTCTTGTATTGCTTCTCTGCATCACTTAATCAACAAGACAACACACATCCAATGACAAGCCAGAAGCCTAACACTTTTTTAAGTCTTTTGAAAGAATTCACTTATGCTTACCAAGGC
The DNA here is from genome assembly GCA_027422415.1 of Schizothorax lantsangensis. Taxonomy (NCBI): domain Eukaryota; kingdom Metazoa; phylum Chordata; class Actinopteri; order Cypriniformes; family Cyprinidae; genus Schizothorax; species Schizothorax lantsangensis. The sequence continues at coordinate 20,574,791 of CM049842.1, read as the reverse complement.
TGAATTTATTTGCTCAGAAATGCCTTAAAACAGTAATATTGTGAAACGGTAATACTGTAATATGTGTTAATATGTTGAAATACAATTTAAATCCAGTGATTTAATTTGCAGCAGCCATTACTCCAGTCTTTAGTGTCACATGATCCTTCAGAAATCATACTAATAAGCTGACTTGGTGCTCAAGAAACATTTCTTACTCTTATCAGTGTTAAAAACAGGTTTACTGCCTAATAAGCTTCACCTCAAACCTCAGAAACCTCAATTTACTTAGTTAATTTTTATTTTTTTTTCACAAACATTTCCTACCTGAATCAGGAAATGAGCCCCGTTTTGCAAGAAGGCATCATTTCGGATCGGCAAGATGAGTTGAGCTCGTGACTGACCGGAACTGAACAGCACACTGTTGACACTTGTTCCATTCAGCACCCCATCCCTGGCTCGTGATGGGTCCAATGGTCTGGCAGGTATGTAGAGGACAGATAGGGTAAGTCGCACCTCTCCCATGGTCCCCTCTTCTCTGAGGAAACTAAGTGACAGGAAGCGTCCCTCTGGTTGACTCTGAATACTTTGATTCTCTCTTGGATGAAAGCCAAATTGACCATAGACATCATCACTGTCCTGAATGAAGAACACCATCTGTGAAGGAAGAACAACATATTGACTTCAGTTTCCTTACAGGAAGGTTACAGATGATTAATTATTTCAATCACTTGTCTTTCAGTTTGTTTCAGCAACTGAATATACAGTAATGCATTTATGGTGCATGAAATTTCTTCAGAATAAACATTAACATGCATAATGTTTTGAAAGTATGTGGTACACAAAAGAAGATATTTGTATTGAATTTTGGTATTTAAACAGTTTTGGTGACCATTGACTTCCATTGTCAAAACAAACAGAAAGAGTCATACAGAGTTGGAACAACATGAAGGTGGGTAAATGACAGAATGCTGTTTTTTTGCGGAAACTATCCCTTTAAGGATTATACATTGGTATTGCACAACTAGAAGTTAATTCTCCTAATACCGTAGTCCTACTGCCAAAAAGAGGACTTAGACAACTTCAAAGCTCAAGTATTATTTATGTTACGCTCACATAAAGCTGTTTTTGAATGGGAAAATATAAACTATTTAACAAAATTACAAGCACATTTCTGTTCACTTGCACAAAACATTTACACATTTCTGAGATTTCAAATCCTCTGAACTGTCTTGCCCAGATTTCCAATGAAAACAAATTACTGTAAACATCAGTTTTGTTTTGTAACTCCAACCATAACATTGAGGAAAAAGTTACAGATGCTTTTAATAGAAAAAAATGTTTAAAGCATTGCTTTAAAATTCCGTTTCCTCTTGTGATGAACTCTAAAATAACCTGATATTTTCCTCTCTATATTGAAACCTTGAAAATTTCAACACTCATTACAGTGAACATAACATTAGTCTATCTGTGTAAAACTTACAGTGAACCAATCATAGAAAGCCCTTCTCTTTCATTAGACCTCACGAGAGTGTAAAAATAGCATTCATGAGCTAGTTTATGACTCTGTCATTTACCCAAGCTTCATCAGACCAAGGCACAAGACCTCTCTAAATATTTGTAGTACTTTTTTCAGTAAATTTAGGAACAGCTGACATAAATAAGTTCTTCACAATTAGTCGTCACATCCTGCAGAGTCAATTCAGCTATCATAAACTTATGATCACATTTACGGGTAATGATGGGTTTAAACATTAACTTGGGTCGGATTTATCCTCTCCTTTAACACATAATCAAACTCGCAACAGACAAGTTATAAAGAGAACACGCAGCCACCCACAGGCTCTGCTGTGCGCTATTTTGTGCTGGGACCACATGAAGGGAACACCCAAGTGACACTCAATGTAACCAGCAGTCTGTGATGCCGCTGTACCAGAGAGACACATGTGTCTCATTTTACGCCACATCCGCTTTAAACGGACTAAGTGCTGCCCAGATGGTAACTAAGAACCAGCTCTGATCTGGGAACTTCCTTCCTTGACGAGGGTATGAGCCAGAATAAGACAACAACCTCCCTGGATGTCTCACCACAAGCCTCCAAGTGAGGTCCAAAAGGGATCTGCTACCACGGCTGTCTGAAACTAAGCATAAAAGTCTAGAATATCATCATAGTGGGTGACATGTCAACATGTAAGACAACCAGTGCCCGTGCACATTATGAATATTAACATTTTCCTTCCAAAAATTAAAGAGAGTGCTTCAAGCTGTCATCAACGTCAACTTGCACTTTCATCTTTCATAACTAAATCCACCTCAGAACTGAGCCACCACCGATCTATGATCTGCAATCCAAACACATTCGCTAAATGCATTAACTAAAAACCAAGCACAAGCCAAGCACTCACTTCCATTGGCTCATCCACTTCGGCCCCTCCTTGTACAGATCCTGGGATCAGTCTGAGGATGAAGGCTTCAGCCTCTTCTGGAAGGTTGTCCTGAGTGATGTTTAAAGGCAGTACAGCATTCATCTGGCCCTCAGCAAACCCCAGGGTACCTGATTCAGGATTAAGGTCGGCAGAGACTGGAGTCCTATCTGTGGAGTTTCTTGTTATATTCCACCTAACTGAAACAGCTCCATGAGTTCCTCCGTTCCTCACAATGATGATGCCTTCGTATCTGAAACAAAGAAACACAAATTAGAGATACTACAGATATTGTGGATAACAACATAAAAAAAATCTCACTCAGAAAGGCCAACAACTAATCAGATTCTTATTCAGTCTATGCTAAACCAGACAAGGATGACCAGTTATCAGTACAAGTAATGTATCTGACATTACTAAAAATGAAATAATCACACAAAAAAAGACAAAATACCAGCTGAAAAATGAATTATGATACCAGTATTTCTACAGTAATTATAATTTACGATATCTTATATAGCATACACTACCGTTAAAAGGTTTGGGGTCAGTAAATTAATACTATTCAGCAAGGATGCATTAAACTGATCAAAAGTATAGTAAAGAGATTTATAATGTTACAAATAATGTTCTTTTGATATTAAAAGTCATGACTGTTTTAAAAATTGATATAATAAAAAAAAAACATTTCTTGAGTTGCAAATCATCATATTAAAATGCTTTCTGAATGATTATATGACACTGAACATTGGAGTAATGATGCTAAAAATACAGCTTTGCCATCACAAAAATAAATTATTTTTATTTTATTTATACAGTTATTTCAAACTGTAAAAATATTTCACAATATTACTGTCATGAATCCTGGCCATGAACTTCTGTTTACTCACCACCAGAGGTCACCCACTCACCACATGGACTCTTGCACTACACTACACTACTGGCACTTCACGATAAGACTACATTTCCCATAATCCATTGCACTGACGACACACAGCTGATTACACTGATCACACAGCTGATTGCACTGATTACACAGCTTACTTAAACCATGGACTTCCTCTTCCACTCTGCCGAGTATTGTATAGCGTATATCACTCTCCTAGCGATAGCTACTGTACGGAGCCCAGTTAGTAGTCTTAGCCTTGCCTTGCCTTGTGTATTTTCTAGTGTTTTTGATTATTGCCTGTGTTTCCTGGATTAACCCTTTGCCTTCCCATTCGGACTCTGTTTGCACCTCTCTCGGACTATTGCTAGTATACCTGGATTATCTCTCTGCCTTGCCCTGTTGGATATTGTTCGCCGATCGTCGACCCACGCTTGCTCCCGGAATACTCTTGTGTCTTGCCCTCAACATATCTGTCTACTGATGTTTGACCCTGCCTGTATTTGACCATGTTTTGGAATAAAGCCTTGCATATGGATCCGAATGTCTCACGTCTCGTTCGCCCCGTTACAGAATACTTGGCCGCACAAGGATCCAGCAGCTTTTCAAACGAACACTTGTCAGGTATGGACACCACAAGAGTTTTGTTTGCCCTTAAACAAGGCCCACGTTCACTGGAAAACCATGTTAGAGAGTTTTTAGCCATCGCACACTATTCGGATTTACCGGACATTATCTTAATAGAGATTTTCTGCGATGGCATAAATCAACCGCTCAAGTCTAATCTTAGACATGAGGGTCCGCGTTCATCACTCGCTCACTTTATGGATTATGCTTGGTTGACTGTTGGCTCTTTGTTCACTGTGGGTTTCGCGGAGGATGAACGCGACACCGCATCTGTGACTGAAATGGCGGACGCACCAGAGGGCACTCATAAAATGGCGGTCACAACAACACACCGTCATGTCTCAGCTGATCGTCATGAGTCAAGTCACAGTTGATCGTCACAGGTCAAGCCAAGTCACAGTTGATCGTCATGAGTCAAGCCAAGTCACAGTTGATCGTCACGAGTCAAGCCACACGTCATGAGTCAAGCCAAGTCACAGTTGATCGTCATGAGTCAAGCCAAGTCACAGTTGATCGTCATGAGTCAAGCCAAGTCACAGTTGATCGTCACGAGTCAAGCCAAGTCACAGTTGATGGTCACGAGTCAAGCCAAGTCACAGTTGATGGTCACGAGTCAAGCCAAGTCACAGTTGATGGTCACGAGTCAAGCCAAGTCACAGTTGATGGTCACGAGTCAAGCCAAGTCACAGTTGATGGTCACGAGTCAAGCCAAGTCACAGTTGATCGTCACGAGTCAAGCCAAGTCACAGTTGATAGTCACGAGTCAAGCCAAGTCACAGTTGATCGTCTCTTCACGTCTCTGCCGATCTGCCAGAGTCTCTTCACGTCACCGCTGATCTGCCAGAGTCTCTTCACGTCTCTGCCGATCTGCCAGAGTCTCTTCACGTCTCTGCCGATCTGCCAGAGTCTCTTCACGTCTCTGCCGATCTGCCAGAGTCTCTTCACGTCTCTGCCGATCTGCCAGAGTCTCTTCACGTCTCTGCCGATCTGCCAGAGTCTCGTCACGTCTCTGCCGATCTGCCAGAGTCTCGTCACGTCTCCGCCGATCTGCCAGAGTCTCGTCACATCCTGTCTGCCACACCCAGATATTCAAGGTCAGTCCTTCAGTTTCCTAGTCTGGTATCCAGTGTGAGGGATGCACCGCTGGTGTCGGCACGCGCAGCTGGTATCCCCAAATCCACTCACTCCAGCCCTTCTGTTCTTGAACTGATTTCCCTGTCTGAAGCGCTTCCCATGATGGGGATCGCTTTATGTTGCGTTTGGGCTGCGTACACCACCACAGAACTGATTGAGGTGGCGGCGCATGCTGCAGAACCTCCCGAAGCGGCGGTGTTTTTGATTATTGCCTGTGTTTCCTGGATTAACCCTTTGCCTTCCCATTCGGACTCTGTTTGCACCTCTCTCGGACTATTGCTAGTATACCTGGATTATCTCTCTGCCTTGCCCTGTTGGATATTGTTCACCGATCGTCGACCCACGCTTGCTCCCGGAATACTCTTGTGTCTTGCCCTCAACATATCTGTCTACTGATGTTTGACCCTGCCTGTATTTGACCATGTTTTGGAATAAAGCCTTGCATATGGATCCGCATGTCTCACGTCTTGTTCGTCCTGTAACAATTACTGTTTTACTGTATTTTTGTTCAAATAAATGCAGTCTTGGTCAGCATAAGATACTTTTTAATTAAGAACATTTTTTAAAAGATCTGACCAAATATTTGAATGGTACTGTACAGATGCATATATATTCATTAATTAATTTTATACATTTTTACAATTTGTATTGTAAAAAACTGCCACACAAATCAACCGAAATGAGTAGTAACTACTGATGGGAGTGAAGACAGTGTAATGTGATATCAAAAAGACTGCCAACCTGCCATGTGCATTTGGAATAGGATAGAGGGACTATGATTTACAATCAAGACAACTTACCCACTATATTAATTAAATAATGACCTGTTAATGCAAGTGTTATTACACTATAAACCAGGTCTTCAACCCAGCTCCTGGAGAACCACTGTCCTGCAAAGTTAATTTCCAACACACTTGCCTGTAATTTTCCAAGTGATCCTGAGGACTTTCATTAGCTGGTTCATGTGTGTTTGATTAGGGCTGGAGAAAATCTCTGTAGGGCAGTGGGTGTCCAGAAACAGGGTTGAATATTTCTACTTTAAACAGTACTCTACTCACATTGGGTTCAGGTCTTCATTGATGATGTGGTGTTGTATGGGGGAAGGACTGATTGACAGGACTCCATAAGGCTTATCATTGGGCTCAATGGTCACGAGTGCAATACTTGGAGTCATCAGCACTGCATCACCCAATAAGGTCTCTTCCAAAAGAACCACTTGGAAAGATTCTGCAATCTCCGGAATGTTGTCATCTTTAATGTTGAAGCGGAGTTCTGTTTCATGGACCCCTGGAGGGAAAACAACCATCCTCTCTGATTGTAGATCCACAAAGTCCACCAGTGGAGTAGCACTAGCCGCCCCATTGCCTGAAATGACTGTATAGGCCACAGACACCGTTCTGTCATCAGAACCGATCAGAAGACCATCCTCAGTTCTACCACGTGTAATACTAAGAGAAATGACACCAATGTTCTCCGGGACAACCAGTGTGGGTTTGGAGAAGCGGATGGGCGCATCATTACGGGAGATCTTGATCTGAACACTGCTTCTGTTAGGATTGAGTAAAGCTCCGCCAGCTGCTTCTGTCAACCGCACTGTGAAGATCTCATCATCTTCTGGAAGCTAGTGTAGATGTGAGATCAAAAACAACAATATTATGATAGACTAATGCAGAACATCTTCTACTTGGCAACAGTTTTTTTACTCAGAATGATGGTTTCTCTAAATCATCTTTTTAGAGTCATTTTATGGCATACACAAAAGTTGAGAAATATATTGAATATTGTCAATATACACAATCCTGGTCCTTTCATTTTTCAGTTCTTCCTCTTCAACCATCTAGAAATGTAACAGTCAGCAATTTCTTGTAATCAAATCAATTGTAAATGGATGAAATCAAGTCTTAGCATGCATGTTTTTCTCATCAAATGTATGTATAGATATTTTCTAAGAAATATGCCACATTTTGGGAAAAAACTGATTTCACATTAACTTTAAGCTGTCATTATTCATGTGATCTCTTTTATGTCTATTCAACAAAGAAACCGTACCTTGTCGTTTTGTATCATGATGCTGAAAACTACAACAGCACGACCAGGAGGAATAGTGATGTTCCCCATGTCTGGAGTGAGATCCTCACTTGCAGGGTTTGGACCTCCAAAAATCTGTGAATGAGTGAATGAGTGAATGAGTGCACACACGCATGCACGCACACACACATACATACATACATATACGAACTAGTGGCGACGAAAGCAGACTGCGGGGTCGGTTCACATCGGCAGCGTCTGGGTCCAAAGTTGCCCTGACACCAAGCCGACGCTCGACAGTCGACACCCAATGGCCAAGTAGCTCGTCCGTACTGCGCCTTTCTCGTGCACTGGTTCGCTAGCTTAACAGCCAATCAGAATGATCAGAGGGCCCAACTGACTGACGAGCTCCGACGCCGATTCAACATGTCGAATCGGCCGAAAATAAAGCAGACGAGGACTAACTTCAGCCGACGGTGCGGAACACACTGAGAAAACTTAGTCGGCTGACGAACAAAAACTACCCGACGGCCGACCGTCGGCTTGGTGTGTACCAGGCTATAGACAGACAGACAAACGGACAGACAGACAGACAGAGAGACAGACAGATAGATAGATAGATAGATAGATAGATAGCAGAGTTACAAACTGCCTGTCAATGCTCACCTCAAAGTTGACAGTTACAGTACCATAGGTTCCTTTCTCTCGAAGGAGAGTGAGAGGCACATACTGGCTTCTACCTCTTGGCTCCTCCACAGTAATTAGGGAGGTCTAAACAGAGAGAGAAAAAACATATTTCACTGATTTACATATGTACTGACAGAATTAGAAATTAGGGATATCAGAAACAAGACGTCATGTCATGTAGCAGGGGTGTCCAATCCTGCTGCTGGAGTGACAAGGTCCTGCAGAGTTTAGCTATAACCCTAAATAAATACATCTGAACCAACTAATCTCAGACTTCAGAATTATTAGAAACTTTTAGACTATGCATGTTCTGGCATCATCCTCTCTAAGTAGGTACTTCTTTGAAATAGTTCTTACTCTGCCAGTGTCAAAATGTATTCTATATAGTATGAATGTGTGTAGCATGAATGTAATCTGGACATCCTACATTTCCATGTGACTTACAGCTTCAGTTGGATTGATTCACTAACATTCAGAACTCCTCTTCCGTGGCCTCATGGGATAGTACAGTGTGAATGCACACTTATAAATCTTGCAATAAAGGAATGTACAACCTGAATTCCGGAAATGTTGGGACGTTTTTTAATTTGGAATAAAATGAAAACTAAAAGACTTTCAAATCACATGAGCCAATATTTTATTCACAATAGAACATAGAGAACATAACAAATGTTTAAACGAATACATTTTACACTTTTATCCACTGAATGAGCTCATTTCAAATTTGATGCGTGCTACAGGTCTCAAAAAAGTTGGCACGGGGCAACAAAGGGCTGAAAAAGCAAGACATTTTGAAAAGATTCAGCTGGGAGAACATCTAGCAACTAATTAAGTTAATTGACATCAGGTCTGTAACATGATTAGCTATAAGAGGGATGTCTTAGAGAGGCAGAGTCTCTCAGAAGTAAAGATGGGCAGAGGCTCTCCAATCTGTGAAAAAGTGCGTAAAAAGATTGTGGAATACTTTAAAAACAGTGTTCCTCAACGTCAAATTGCAAAGGCTTTGCAAATCAAATCCTCTACAGTGCATAACATCATCAAAAGATTCAGAGAAACTGGATAAATCTCTGTGCGTAAGGGACAAGGCCCTCAGATGACACTGCATCACTCATTGGCATGATTCTGTCATTGACATTACTAAATGAGCCCAGGAATACTTCCAGAAACCACTGTCAGTAAACACAATCCACTGTGCCATCTGCAGATGCCAACTAAACCTCTATCATGCAAAAAGGAAGCCATATGTGAACATGGTCCAGAAGCGCCGTCGTGTCTTTTGGGCCAAGGCACATTTAAAATTGACTGTTTCAAAGTGGAAAAGTGTTCTATGGTCAGACGAGTCCAAATTTGACATTCTTGTTGGAAATCACGGATGCCGTGTCCTCCGGGCTAAAGAGGAGGGAGACCTTCCAGCGTATTATCAGCATTCAGTTCAAAAGCAAGCATCTCTGATGGTATGGGGGTGCAGTGCACTGCTTTGAAAAGAAGAGGAGATGCTACACCATGGTAAACATGCCCCCATCCCAACTATTTTGAGACCTCTAGCAGGCATCAAATTTGAAATGAGCTCATTTTGTGCATACAATTTTTATTCTTTCTTAGTTTAAACATTTATGTTATCTATGTTCTATTGTGAATAAAATATTGGCTCATGTGATTTGAAATTCTTTTAGTTTTCATTTTATTCAAATTTAAAAAACATCCCAACATTTCCGGGATTCGGGTTGTAAATGCAAAGCAATGTTACTGAATTCTGAACTTTCACCATTTTGCTAACATAAAAACACCTTATTTACCAAATCCCCGCTTTCCAAAACATGATAGCCAGTTTGATCTCAGCAAACCTGAATATGTAAATAGCAGAGAAGACTTTTCTGATTGGTTCTTCCGATTGACTAATAAAAAGGTGTGCCACTTTCCTGATTTTTTTTATTGCTGTCCCAGGGACAGGTGATATTTCTCAGCACATCAGTGCTACGCAGTGTTGGGTAAGTTACTTTCAAAAAGTAATTAATTACTATTACTAATTACATCATCAATATTGTATTTAAATTACTTTACTAATTACTCTTTCTGAAAAGTAATTTAGTTACTCAATAAGTAACTTAATTATTCAAATCACAAATTAGGCTAAAATCACTATAAACCTTAAAGCATAGACAATAGAAATTAAACTCTTAATTCTTTGAATTTGAGTCAAACATAGAATAGTTTATCCTTTTAGCTTTAAAAACTGTAATACTTATTAATACTGTAATACGTCTGGTCGACGCTACAGAGCTATGAGCACCAGAACGACCAGACACATGACAGCTTCTTCCCTCAGGCAATCCATCTCATGAACACTTGACAATAACGTGGAACACACAACACTATTATACATTATTTTGTCATGGTGAACACACGAGGAGAAACGAGGAACAAGCAGACGAGGATTAAACTCAACATAATAGTCTTTAATGTAGACATCAGGGCAAGACAAGGAAAGACAAAGCAAGGCAGACTCACAGAAACACCAGGGAGTAACGAGTAGACCAGACGAAATCAAGCTGAACAGACAGGACTATAAATACATAGGGATAATCATAGATAATGAGACAAACACAGCTGGACAAGAATTAACTAATAATCACATGAAACAAGGACAGGAAACAAAACAAATAAGGAAACATGAGGCGGGAACACATGACACACGACAGAACCCTGACATAACTCCCCCCTCCCGGAAGGCGTGTCCCACGCCGTAACAGTTCCACCGGGGAGGGGGGGGTGGGCACTCTGGAGGCCCCTCAGGACAGACACGGACAGGAACACAGGACAGGGACCTCCAGAGCGGAACAGACAAAGGAGGCCATGGCAGAGCTGGGAGCTCTGGAGGCCATGGCGGTGCAGGGAGCTCAGGAGGCCATGGCGGTGCAGGGAGCTCAGGAGGCCATGGCAGGTGGTGCTTGTGGCCGTGGCCTCGGTCCCCTCGGCCCGGCCCCTACAGCCAGAACCCTTTCTACCCCCCCCAAAAAATTTCCCTGGGGAAGTTCCGGGGTATCAGGAGCCCTCCGGGACTAAACAGACAGGACAAGACTAGACAGCCCTCTGGGGCTAGACACACAGGACAAGAAAGCCCACAGGAACAGGAAGCCCTCCTGGGCTAGCTCGGAAGCTGAGGCTTCTTCTGGGCATGACATGACATCAGGGGCCCTCACAGGGTCCCTCAGCAACCGCCTCCACTTCTGCGACAAGGGGGCAGGCGGCTGGGAATGGCCTCCGCGGCCACTACAAGAAGAGCCGCCTGCCCCAGACGAGTCTCCGTGGACAAGACCTACCGACAAGACTAGATTAAAATGTTCCTGTGGGCACAACACGACTTAAAAACATGTCTCTGGGGACATGGCACGGCACTCATGGCCGTGATGTGTGGACTAGATCCACGGGGCTAGGGTGAGCGGCGGCCGGCGGGCTTGAGTCGGCGGGCTGGGTGAGCCGCGGACGGCGGTGTCGATCTCCCGCGAACGGCGGGCTAGGTGAGCCGCGGACGGCGGCGTGATCTCCCGCGAATGGCAGGCTGGGTGAGCCGTGGACGGCGGCGTCGATCTCCCGCAAACGGCCAGCTTGGGGGAGCGGCAACCCGGGAACTAGGCAACCAGCCGGCGGGCTTGGAATAGCCACAGCCGGCGGCGGATATCTCCCGTGATCGGCGGGCATGGGGGCTCGCGGCCAGCAGACTCGCGGCACTCGCGGCGATCCCGCCGAACTCCCACGCCGACTTGACGCGGGCTAGGGCAGAAGGACGAGTGGCGACTTCCTTGCCGCGGGACAAACACAAACACAGGAACCAAAACAAAAGACTTTCAAAAATGGAAAACAAAACGAGGTGAGTGGGCGTCGCTTACTGTTTAGGTCTGGTCTTCTGTCACGGTGCACACACGAGGAGAAACGAGGAACAAGCAGACGAGGATTAAACTCAACATAATAGTCTTTAATGTAGACATCAGGGCAAGACAAGGCAAGACAAAGCAAGGCAGACTCACAGAAACACTGGGGAGTAACGAGTAGACCAGACGAAATCAAACTGAACAGACAGGACTATAAATACACAGGGATAATCATAGATAATGAGACAAACACAGCTGGACAAGAATTAACTAATAATCACATGAAACAAGGACAGGAAGCAAACCAAATAAGGAAACATGAGGCGGGAACACATGACACACGACAGAACCCTGACATAACTCCCCCCTCCCGGAAGGCGTGTCCCATGCCGTAACAGTTCCACCGGGGAGGGGGGGTGGGTGCTCTGGAGGCCCCTCAGGACAGACACGGACAGGAACACAGGACGGGGACCTCCAGAGCGGAACAGACAAAAGAGGCCATGGCGGAGCTGGGAGCTCTGGAGGCCATGGCGGTGCAGGGAGCTCAGGAGGCCATGGCGGTGCAGGGAGCTCAGGAGGCCATGGCAGGTGGTGCTTGTGGCCGTGGCCTCGGTACCCTCTGCCCGGCCCCTACAGCCGTATTGTATATTATTATTTTATTATCTGTGTCCTGTCCTGTTGCTGTCATTCTGTTGCACTGTGGAGCTTCTGTCACTATAACAAATTCCTCGTATGTGTAAACATACCAGGCCAATAAAACTCATTCTGATTCTGATTCTAAACATTTTTATAAAAAAATTACCTTCTTTGGTTAACATATAGAAAGACTGTACCTCACTTTAGTTTCATACGGATTACACAAACAGAGAATATCCGTTTTCAATTTAAATTTGTTCATTTAAAAATAGACACTTCAAGCTTTCAGATACAGGAGCGACTGTACCTCGCTTTAGTTTCATACTGATTACATAATCAGATAATATTCGTTTTCGATTTGAATTCGTTCATTTAAAAGTAGACACTTCAAGCTTTCAGATACGGGAAAGACTGTACCTCGCTTTCATACGGATTACATAATCAGAAATATTAGTTTTCGATTTGAATTCGTTCATTTAAAAGTAGACACTAAGCTTTCAGATACGGGAAAGACTGTACCTCACTTTCATATGGATTACATAATCAGGAATATTCGTTTTCGATTTGAATTCATTCATGTAGAAGTAGACACTAAGCTTTCAGATATAGGAAAGAATGTACCTCGCTTTCATACGGATTACATAATCAGATAATCATTTAAAAGTAGACACTTCAAGCTTTCTATAGACATATTTCTCATGTCTCTGTGTCAAGTATTCGCTGAGTTTGTGATGCGTAGAATGTTGCTCACGGAGACCTAGACGGCAGAAAGCGCACCCTGTTTGTTTTGTTTATTTTACAAAAGCACAATGTTTTGTTGTTATTGTCAGTGTACACAAATAAAAGTAGGCCCTTTTGGGTGTACACCCAACACTGGTGATACGTGATATGATCAGTGATGCTTTGAGTGAATAGGGACTATCTATCTATCCATCTATCTATCTATCTATGGCATTGCAAACTAATAATAATAAATATTATTAGACAATTTTTTGTAATGGTAAAAAAGAGCAGTTGGTTTCCATAACAACATTGAAATATACATTATTAACCAGCTAATCCATTCAGTAAATTGCTTGCCTTTTTTCTTCAAATTCTTAGCAGCTCAGTAGTTTCCCTGGACTCAGCAACCTTTCCTCTCAGGCATCTGACCCACTACACTCCCCTCACTCTCCCATCCTCCGACCCCCCCCCCCCCCCCCCTTCCCCCCTTCCCACTCCCTCGAGTTTAACTGCCCCCCCCCACACACACACACACAAAACAAGTGAAAACAGTTCAGGCTTACAGTCACCCCTCCCCAGCACGCTCTGAACAGATTCTTCCCGCTGTTCATTGAAGAAATAATGGAGAAATAAACTTACTGAGTTGAAGGAAATTATTCCGAAGGCATTGTCATTAGACAAGATGGTGATGGTGGCAGTATTTGGAGTTCCCACTGTCACACCATTTGATGAGCTCTGAAAAAGTAAAGCATTGCTTGGTTAGAGTTATCAATATATTATAGCTTGCCTATTGCTATCAAAATCCAAATTCTATAATCATTCATGCAGAAATCCCATTTCACATACTTTTTTTTTCCTGCCACCATAAATGCAATAATTTGAATTTCAGATTAAACATATTGTAGTTTTTAAAGAGTGTATAAGTGTTTGTAATACAGAGCACAAGAAGAGATAAACAGAGCATGACCACGTAAGAACATAAACCCGTATGTACACTCTTTTCAGCACCCCTTTCAAATAAGCTTTTCCCAGCTGTAACAGAGCTTTCTTTCAGCCGCAGATCTCTTGTTGCAGTGCGAAAACAGACAAGGAATACACACGTTCAGACAATTCCCTGCGCTAACTGTGTCTGAGGTCCAACTCAGTGCCACAGCACACAAACACTCTTCCTCCTTTTCCCCCAGTAACAAGCATTTGTTAGTTTAGATTTTCATAAGAAAACAATGAGTGAGATAATGGAGCACAGGAAATACAGAATAAAAAATAAAAATAAATTAAAAAAACATGTTTCTTTCTCCCATTATTTTTTTTTTATCAATATGGTTTATGTAAATTACACTTGAGGACTGTCTAGATTTCCTTTTAGTGCATTCAGCTTGGGTTTCAGAGGTCTTTTGTCACCCTTAAGTTGTCCCATTCTGCCAGCCTGAAGTTCATTTGTTAAACAGTGGACAAGTAGACAGTGAAGTCGTGACCTGTTGTCATTAATCACTCACTGTCAACAGACTGAGACAGCGCAGTAATAAGAGGCCCTCAAATAAGAAACTGCTATGAGAAACACTTCCTTAGACAACACAGAAAGGTGATGAGTGTCATACCTCCATCTCAGTTTGATTTTATTGAGATGACAAAGTAACCCATTGTAGGTTGATTTCTCCTCAAATTTCTAAACAGTGGGTCTCATTTACTAATCATGGGTTCACACAGATTTGTGCAGGAAATGCGCATGAATGTTTTGATGAACAAATCATGATATATCAATAACTTTCATACTAAAATTGATTCTAAATTTACAAACCACATTGAAACCAAAAATACTTAAAAATCACATACTCTCGATCACCTTTTAAAATCACAGATCACCAATAAAATTTCTTTCACACTTTATCTTAAGGTCCACTTCTCGCTATTGACAAACCATTAACTACGACTTTTGCCTCAATAAACTCCTAATTTGCTGCTTATTAATAATTAAGGTAGTTGTTAAGTTTAGGTTTTGGATAGGATTGTGGCTGTAGAATATGGACATGCTGAATATATGCCTTATTAGTACTAATAAACAGCCAATATGTTATGAATAGGCATGCTAATAAGCAACTAGTTAATCATGAGAATTGGTCCCTATACTAAAGTGTTAGCAAAATTTCATACACGGATATTTCATGAAGATGTTTTGGGTGTGTTTAATGCAAATTACTAGCCTTGGGCACACAGTCTCTCATTTAGAATAACTTAAATTCATTAACATTAGAACAAGGTTAAGAACAAATTCATTCAAGTTGTGAATTAAGCGGATTATGCTTTTTTTTGTTTAGTTTTTTGTGAGAAGTTCTCCTGTGAGTATACATACAAATAATACATGCAATTATTAATTAATGAGACCCAGTGACTGTTTGGTTAAGCAGTCTAATATGTCAACTTCTGGCTCAGCTAATGGCATAAAAACAGTGTGAAACCTTTTAGAAATGTGTGATTTGTTTGCAATTCTGTTTGGTGCTGTAGGTAGTGCACAAATTAAGCTCCTAGGAAATTATTCCTCTTTGCGTGTTATAGGAAGCTTATTTCCAGGTCTGTGCTTTTCTTATAGTATTAGCTTGCATAATTGCTCTTTAATCTTACGGCAGTGCCAGTTGTGGCTGTCACAGTTGGTTATTTCGCTTGAAGGTGACTTCTAATATTGGGCTGCTAGTGCAGGGACATTACCTAACCCTTATACAGAGTTAGTGGAAACCATCAAAGAAAATGCAAGGGCTTATGGGCCATTGAGCTGTGGCTGAAGAGTTGACTAGATCAGTGCTGTTCCACTCAAGCAAGAATTTCAACCCCTCTGGGATTCCCACTACTGAGACATTACTTTGAGGAAGCACAGAGGTATACGAAGACTCTCTGTCTCTGTCGCACACATACAGAGACACATCTGAAACTCATTAATTAGAGGTGATGAAAAAACAGCGAAATGTGTGCATTAAAAGTTAACACTCTGTAGTATTATAAAAGGTAGTAATTTTATCACTTAGCCAATGCTTACAAGTCTCAGAAAACGAGTTGGATGTATGATTGAATATTTCTGTGCCAAAGACATTCCTTCAGGGTTCGTATACATTTTGGAAAGTTTTTTTTCCAAGTATGGACTTGTATGACATCATAAAGGGTGGGATTCTTCATTTGGGCACTTATCCAGGGAGAGCATGTGCACACATCAACCAGAGCAAGAGCACATTCAGGATACGGAAGTTGTCGGGTTCCAAATCCAGATCAAATACAGTATATAAGGCTGGTTCAGATTTTTAGCCATAAGTCAATAAAGTTTTTGTTCCTGTTTTATTTATGTCAATGTCACAGCTTGCAGACGATCGCTATGCAAAAGCTTCATGTGCGTGTGACTCTTTAGTTCCGCCCACAGCACGCCTCCATGTGCTCAACTGTTTTTGGAGAAAAGCGGTACAGCTGTATCTGTCTTTTATAAATATGATAAAACTAAAAATGATTCACAGATATGAAGGATGCAATACTACTCAATAGGTACTCAAGATTAACATGAGATTGGCAGAAACTTTGTGTGTTATGTCTGCTTTAAAGGGATCATGATATGAAAAATCAAAATTCCCCTTGCTCTTTTGATATATAAGAGGTCATAGTGCTATAAAAACATTCTGTAAGTTTCAGAACTCAAAACTTTCTCGTTAGTCTAAAAACAGCTTATATTGAAGCCAATCTGCCAAAACGACAAGTTGTGGAATGTGCCACTTTATGACGTAATAGTGTGGCTAAACACCGCCTCCAGAGAAGAAGATCAACGCCTGCTTCTACATCACTGTCTGTTTAGCCCCACCCATTGATTGTAGTAGGTAATTGACAAGAGCGGCAAATGCAGGTCTACGCAGAAACCAAACAATAATGCATTTTACTGCAGATTTCATTGACAAACAAGACAATTCAACGCAGGATTTTCAGAAAGACTGAAACTAAAAGACAACGCTGTGCGATTATATTGGTAAATGTAACTGTAACAGTAACTTTTTATTATATGGTCAAAATTGCTTTGTCTGTTATTACAGATCGCTTGATATGCACCGAGTATTTATGTGTTTTTTTGGGGGGGCATTTTTGCATTTTTCTTAATAGGACAGTGGAGATCTGATAGGAAGTGAGTGGGAGAAAAAGAGGAGGACGGGATCGGGAAAGGTCCACGAGGTGGGATTCGAACTCAGGACACCCGAAGCACAACTGAGCTGTCAAACATACACAACTGTTAGCAAATCATAGCAGTGGGGAAGTCGTGGCCTAATGGTTAGAGAGTCGGACTCGTAACCTAAAGGTTGCGAGTTCGAGTCTCAGGCCGGCAGGGATTGTAGGTGGGGGGAGTTAATGTACAGCACTCTCTCCACCCTCAATACCATGACTGAGGTGCCCTTGAGCAAGGCACCGAACCCCCAACTGCTCCCCGGGCGCCACAGCATAAATGGCTGCCCACTGCTCCGGGTGTGTGTTCATGGTGTGTGTGTGTTCACTGCTGTGTGTGTGCACTTTGGATGGGTCAAATGCAGAGCACAAATTCCGAGTATGGGTCACCATACTTGGTCGTATGTCATGTCACTTTCACTTTCAGTGGGCATTTGTTTACTTTTTTTTTTTCCTCACTTCCGAATCTACAAACCGCCCACCTATTCAAACGGAGCGTTCCGATGAGGGGGTCAAAAACAGGACAGAAAATTGCCTATACCTTCTAAATTATTGTTTTTCAATATAAAAATCTTGATAACATTATAAGTGGACCTCAGAGAACAGTACAAAATAAAATCAGGCAGTTCATGGCCTCTTTAAGAGAAATAAAACCTACATTTAAACTTAAGTTAGAAATGTTGCTTTCGCAACTAACTGAAATAAAATACATTTACATTTAATCATTTAGCAGACGCTTTTATCCAAAGCGACGTACAAATGAGGAGAACAATAGAAGCAATCAGACCATCGAGAGAGCAACAGTAACAAATGTAAATAAAATATGTTTTACTGGATATGAATCTAACCCTTTCAATTATATGCACAGATCCTTAACCCCTGGGCTATACCAGTTTCCTGGTTTAAGCATTACCTGCAGGCGGAGGTTGAACACAAAGGTCTCATCAGCCTCAGGTATGTCATCATCCCTCACAGCGATGAAGATGGTTTTACTGCTTTCAGAGGACAGGAGAAAAGCAGCTGCAGTTGTGGCCTCAAAGTCACCAGTGTCCTCTCCCTGAAGCTGGATAAACACAGGATATCAATTTGAAAAAAAAGAAGAGCATGAGAGCAGTCATCCATTGCTTTATTTTTGGGTTTTGGGAACATTTCTTTTAAATCATAGATGTGTTTTATATAAAACAGTTCTGTATAAAACATCTCAAAGTGTGAGATGGGAAATACCTGACCTCTCTTAAACTCAACCAGCACCATCTGGTTGACAACTGCCACCTCTAGCGCATGCTTTGATGCCACCCACTGTAAGCCGCTACAAAACAGGCTCTTAGATCCTTCTTTCTGCTGTGAATTCATGCATGGCATTCAATGAACTGGCAATACTTGCCCACTTACCATGCGTGCTAAACAGGCACTGCCTGTTTTGACAGTAGGCATATTTGTGTTTCTATGCTAATTATGGCCATATGTGCTGTGCTATGATTTACCAGACAGATGTTTGGGTGTTGAGACCCAAGCAGCTGTTAAGGCATTAACACATCAGGCAGTACATAAGCACTGTTAGCTCTAAGCACTCTGTGGGGCCTCAATACATCAAATGTATTTCACTCTGCTTCCTATGACAATTTATTTTTCATAATGCTCTTGTAGGTGGGTTATTTTCAGCTAACAGTGCAAACAGGAGCACTGGTGACATTGACAGATTTAACCCAGTGCAATGCAGACAAAATGTGTAGAAGTATTATTTTTTAATTGTGTTATTTCACAGGAATGTCAGCCAATGTTTTACACAGAATATTTTTTTCTCTAAACAATTTTTATTAAAATGTATTATTTAATAAAAAAAAATATTAAAAATAAAGTAAAAATGTATAATTTTTTTACTTCATTTTTTTTTTTTTTTTTTTTTTTTTTTTTTCATCTAAATTTGATTGTCCCCTGCATTACACCCCTGTGTGAGCATTCATTCATTAATTTATTCATTACAAGGCACACACACACACTATATGGATTTACTGGTAGTTCTTTTCAAAATATAAGCATAACATAAAAGTTATTTCTAATAATTAAATTATTTAATTTTATTTAATAAAAACAGTTTTGCTACATGTACAGTATAATAAATCAAACAAAACTGGTAGTGACTTTTCACTACCAGTAGAGTGTTTTCCTAAACTTACCAGAACCAGAGCAGTGACATTAACTGGATCTCCAACTCGTTCCACCACAAGTCGCACTATGGCCCTGCTGCTCTCATTTACAACAAACTGAGTCTGGCCCTGGAACCTCAGCACTGCCGACTCAGACCTGACACTTGTGGTGAGCAGCATCAGAACCAGACCAGCTAGAGCAAGAACAGCTGACATTTCTGAAGAGAGAAAGAATATATACAGTTTAGTGACTATTCGTCTGGATGAGAACACTTCACTCTGCATAAATATAAATTAGGCCAATGAGATTTACACACTTTCAAGGCAAGCATATACTGTAATAAAGACTAAAATACATACATCAAAGTGTGTAATTACAGCATTGTACACATTTATGACATCATACATTATTATAGCAGCATTTGCTAACATGGTCTTGCATAACCAGATATTTGGTATAGACAATCCTGATGTGTTTTTTTGTTTGTTTGTTTTTTAGCTGTTATTAGCTGTGTTTCCATCCACTTATTTTTATGCACATTTTGGAATATTGCATTAAAAACGCTAGATGGAAACACCAAGATGCGCATAAATTCTAAAAATACACATAAAAACTTGCACACAATTGAGTAGGATAAACTTTTTGTCCGGCAAGGCAAGTTTATTTATATAGCACATTTCATACACAGTGGTAATTCAAAGTGCTTTACATAACAGAAAGTGAAATAGTCATTAAAAATAATAATCACAGCAATAAAAACAAGGAATTAAAAATAATAAAAACAAGGAATTTTAAAATGATATAGAAATTGATTTAAAATGAATTTAAAACAGTTAAGAATAGAAAATGATTATACATAAAATACAGTGCAGTCAGTTCAGACGTAGCACAGAGCTCATTCAGCAAATGCACAGCTAAACAGATGAGTTTTGAGTCTGGATTTAAATGTGGCTAATGTTTTAGCACATCTGATCTCTTCTGGAAGCTGGTTCCAACTGTGGGAGGCATAATAGCTAAAAGCGGACTCCCCTTGTTTTGTGTGAACCCTTGGTATTTCTAACTGACTCGATCCTAATGATCCGAGTGGTCTGTTAGGTTTATATTCAGTGAGCATGTCAGCAATGTATTTAGGTCCTAGGCCATTGAGTGACTTATAAAGGAGCAAAAGTACTTTAAAATCAATCCTAAATGTAACTGGAAGCCAGTGTAAGGACCTGAGGACTGGTGTAATATGCTCAGATTTTCTGGTTCTAGTCAGAATCCTGGCAGCAGCGTTCTGGATGAGCTGCAGCTGTCTAATGGTCTTCTTTGGAAGGCCAGTGAGGAGACCATTACAATAATCCACCCTGCTGGTGATAAAGGCATGAACAAGTTTCTCCAAGTCTTGACTGGAAACAAAACATCTAATTCTTGCAATGTTTTTGAGATGATAGTATGCTGATTTAGTTACTGCTTTTACATGACTACTAAAACTAAGATCTGTCTCCAGAATCACCCCAAGATTTTTGACTTGATTTTTAGTTGTTTGACCCCTAGAGTCAAGGTATGCATTCACCTTCAGAACTTCATCTTTGTTTCCAAATGCAATGACTTCAGTTTTCTCATTGTTTAACTGAAGAAGGTTTTGGCACATCCAACTGTTAATTTCATCAATGCATTGGCAGAGGGAGTCAATGGGTCTATAATCATTTGGAGATAAGGCTAGGTAAATATGGGTATCATCAGCATAGCTGTGATAGGCAATTTGGTTCTTCCTCATTATCTGACTTAGTGGGAGAATATACAAGCTAAACCAGAGTGGTGCAAGAATTGAGCCTTGTGGGACTCCGCATGTCATGGCCGTCCACTTAGACTTATGCTCTCCTATACTCACATAATAACCTCTCCCTTCTAAGTATGACCTGAACCATTTGAGTGCCATCCCAGAAAGCCTGGCCCAGTTTTCCAGTCTCTATAGAAGTATGTTATGATCAACAGTGTCAAACGCAGCACTAAGATCTAGTAGTACCAGCACTGATATTTTGCCAGAATCAGAATTAAAGCGAATATCATTTATTATCTTAATGAGTGTTGTCTCTGTGCTGTGATGCGCTCGGAAACCAGATTGAAAATTATCCAGGTATCCATTTGAGTTTAAGTAGTTGTTCAGCTGATTAAAAGCTACCTTTTCAATAATTTTACCTATGAAAGGAAGATTTGATATTGGTCTATAGTTGCTTAACATGGTGTTATCAAGATTGCGCTTTTTCAGAAGGGGCTTAACAACTGCAGTTTTTAGGGAGTTTGGAAAAGTCCCAGAAAGAAGTGAGGTGTTCACCACTTCTAAGACATCAGCTTCTAAACAGTTAAGCACACTTTTGAAAAAAGATGTGGGAAGTGAGTCAAGATAACAGGTTGACGATTTAAGATGCTGTACTATTTCTTCCAAAATTTTGCAATCAATTGCTTCAAAAACAGACATAGTCACTTCTTTTTGAAATTGTGGTCGAATCTGTGTGACCTCTGCATAACTTGAGGATGTGCCAATCTCCTTTCTGATATTACTGATCTTCTCAGAAAAGAAGAAAGCAAACTCATTGCATTTGCTGTCGGAGAGCATTTTACTGGGAATCTGACTTGGGGGGGTTTGTCAGTCTCTCAACAGTCGCAAAAAGAGTGTGAGTGTTGTTTAAGTTACTGTTTATAAGGTTTGAGAAGAAGGTCTGTCTAGCTGTGGCTAGTTCCACATTGAAAGCATGAAGGCTGTCTTTATAGATGCTATAGTAAATTTCAAGTTTCGTCTTCTGCCACATCCGCTCAGCTTTTCTGCATTGTCTTTTCATACTACTGTTGATTTTCTCCAAAATTATTTTTGTCTGCCAGTCTTCTTGCTGACCTTTATCGGAGCAATATCATCAATAACATTCTTAACTTTTAAGTTAAATGAATCCAGGAGAAGATCAACAGAATCTGCAGAAATGCTTGGTGTTAAAGATATTGCCTTCATAAATAGCGCACTAGTCTTCTCATTTATGCATCTCTTTCTGACGGAGACAGATCTAGATTCAGTGGTGAGAGAGATCAATATATCAAAGAAAATACAGAAGTGATCAGACAGTGCTACATCCTTAATAACAATAGATGAAATGTTTAAACCTCTGCTGATGAGTAAATCTAGAGTGTGTCCACGATTGTGTGTGGGTCCATGCACATGCTGACTCAGGTCAAAAGTGTTTAAAACAGTTATAATTTATTTAGTAGTTTTGATTTCTACATTATCTATGTGAATATTAAAATCCCCTGCAATAGCAAAACAGTCAAACTCTGAGGAAATCATTGATAACAGTTCTGTGAACTCTTCAACAAAGGCTGGAGAGTATTTTGGAGGCCTGTAAATAATGATAAACCTTTCAGCACAATACTTAGGTATTCAAAAGACAAATACTGACCAAATGACACTTGCTTGCATTGATAAACATCTTTAAACAGAGCAGCTACACCTCCACCTCTCCTAACAGTCCTGCAGACACTTATAAAATTAAAGTTAGGAGGGGCTGTTTCAGTGAGGACTGTTGCACTGCAGTTGTCTTCTAGCCATGTTTCATTAGAAACATAAAATCCAGGTTGCTTGTGGTTATTAAATCATTGATCAGAAATTATTTATTTTTTTAGTGAGCGAATGTTTAAAAATGCTAACTTGATGGAATTACATTTTGTCTCTACAGCAATCTTAGGCCGCAGATTTGATGGGTCAGCCGTATGGCTTGAGAAGTAGACTTTCTTAGACTTTTTCTATCACGTGATAAAACAGAAATAGAGAACAGGCTACAGGCACACTGGGTTCCCGCTTGTTCTGTAAACATTTGTGAATGTTGCTGCTAATATTGCGGGGAGCCGGTAAGTAAAAATGCGCATAAACTACGATGAAACACATTTACCAAATAAATTCCACCATGCACATCAAAAACATCATGTGACTTTGCGCGATGGGAAGGGATAGCCTGACTATATATACACTGTAAAAAAAGTCCGTAAAAATACAGTAAAATATACCATAATAATGTGAAGGAATATTCCGTATTTAGTTTTTACAGGTGTTTTTCCGTATTTTTTTTAATTACGCTTTGCATTGTGGGAACAAGAAGCAAGATTTTCGGCGCGAAAACAGTGCTTGAGCAGACGCCATTATTCACGGAGATAGTCTCGGTAAAAATTTCGTTTTAAAGTCGGATTTCGGGTTTGAGGAACCGCTCTTACACTTTCGTGGTAAATTGTATTTTGTTAAATGTAACAAACTGTAACGTTAACCTAGTAGAAAACGTCTTTCTTGTTTGGCAAATGAATGCCGGAGCCGTGGCATTCAACATTTTCAGCACACCTTCACATCTAACTCGACGTGGAGGTAAGTTACGTGTTACAGTGTGCTCACTTTCAGTTTTATTAATAAAAGGTTATCAACTTTTAATTGTTGTTGATGCGGTGTATTGGTTACTGAGCGTGTCGTAAAGCATCCAGCATATTAAGGTTACTGAGGTAATGTTAAGCAGCTGTGATAACATTAAATCTAAAGTGCGGTACAACTGTGTTTAGAGCGCTGTGTGCCTTCAACAGAAGCTGGCAGAGGAATTGTCAAGAAAAGAAGATACCATTACGACTTTTTTTATAATGCGGAATTCTTCAAGGATAACGCACCTTCTCTGCCAGACGAGGTAGGTTTAGACATTTTATTGTCTTGTTTATGTTAAACACACACACACACACACACGAGAAGTTAATTCGGTAACGTTACTGGCGCGCTGTCTGTGAACGCACACACATGTCGTGATGCACGCGCAGAGAATGCCGCTTCAGACAGCGCGTCAGTAACGCACCGAGTTCTCTCTCTCGCACACGGACAAAAGCACACAAAATAATGTCAAAATGACCATTTTTGGCTAGTGACAGTCTTAAAAAGTTAAAATGTCTCGACTGATGTAAAGAGTTGGGATGTGTCAGGTGTGAGTCATGTTTTAAAGGGACAGCAGTTCATGACATTCATAGTGTTTCTTTTGTTTTCTTTTCTAATGACAGGTCGTTATTGCTGCTGTATTGTGCATCCCAAGCACCCCCTGCATTCTTATCATGGGTTTGTATTCTGTTTTGTTTATTAACACTACAGTTTTTATTTATGTAAGCATATGGGTAGTAAAATTCAATCTGAAATGTAAAATGCAAAATGGCAATGCAATATGTAAAATGGCAATGTATTTCTGTATTTAAATTTACATTTTCCCATACATATGTGCAATATTTAGTGCAAAATGAAAATTCAATTATATAATTTACATTTGCCATTTCCTACACTAGTTTTAATATGCAAAATAAAAACATATTTTAACGCTTTATAAGTTGCAATAATATGTCCAAGCCAAGACTGTATTAAAATTATCATTTACATGCTGTTTTTCCTAAATGCATTTTGACTTGGGAGTTAGGACACCTGGGATTGCATTTCCATCATAATACCGCATGATAATTGTATCAAAATGCAGTGAGAATTTGAGGATGCATTCTGAGCCAAAGGTGCAGTAAAAGGGTAGCAAAATGGTGATTTAAATGTCTTTTATTTTTCTTAAATGCATTGACACTTACATATAAGACGTTTCAATTGCATTTTCATTTAATACATCGCTATGGATATAAAGTCAATGTGGATTTGAAATGCATTTGAAAATGCAACACGCCCCTGACCTGTCAATCTTTAGGCTCAGCAACAGGACGCACAATAGGTCAATATTCACCGTTAACCAAACGCTTTCCACATTTACTTATATTCATTTCGAGGTATTAAATGAAAATGCAATTGAAACGTCTTATATGTAAGTGTCAATGCATTTAAAAAAAATAAAAGACATTTAAATCACCATTTTGCTACCCTTTTACTGCACCTTTGGCTCAGAATGCATCCTCAAATTCTCACTGCATTTTGCTACAATTATCACGCGATAACATGATGAAAATGCAATCCAAAGTGTCCTAACTCCCAAGTCTAAATTAATTTAGGAAAAACAGCTATTTAAATGATAATTTTGCTACAGTTTTTGCTTGGACATGTTAAACATATCTAATCAATCTGTGTAATACATTTTCGTTTTAATTTTGCAACTTATAAAGTGTTAAAGTATTTTTTTTTTTTTTTAACATTTAACATTTGCATGTTAAAACTAGTGTAGAAAATGGCATATCTAAATTTATATAACTGAATTTTCATTTTGCACTAAATTTTGGACACATGTATGGCAAAATGTAAATTTAAAATACAGAACTACATTGCCATTTTGCATATTTCAAATTGAACATTTCAAATTGAATTTTGCTACCCATATGCTTCCATTTTTATTTACCTTTAGGGATGTTCAATACTGACAAAAAATTAGTTATTGAGTCGTTTATTCAGTTGACTTTTTTTATTGAAGTTGTTTGTGTAGGAAAGATTTAATCAATGTTTGGAGTGGCTTTCTGAATTTACAATGATGTTTATAATTTCTTATTTGTTTATTGTTATTGGTGATTCCAGATTGCTGCCATTCAAGAAGTTATCATTTCCTCCCCCATTGTGGCTGAGCTACACATTCTCTTCATTTTATTTTAAACATAAAACATCCAGAGGAGAATGGCACCTACGCTGGAATTCATACAAATATAAGGAACATAATAATGAAACTGTGTATAAAGTATTTTGTTGTGTTTCTGGTTAATTGAAAATAATCAAAGGGTTAGTTAACTCAAAAATGAAAATTCTGTCATTAATTATTCACCCTCATGTCGTTCCAAACCCATAAGACCTTCGTTCATCTTCGAAACACAAATTGCGATCTTTTTGATGAAATCTGAGAGCTCTCTGACCCTCCATAGACTGCAAGGGTCCTTACACGGTCAAGGCACAGAAACGCAGTATAAGGACATCGTTAAAACAGTCCCATCTGCCATCAGTGGTTCAATCTGAACTTTGAAGCGACGAGAATACTTTTTGTATGCAAAGAAAATAAAAATAATGACTTTATTCAACAAGTCGTTATTTAACAAAAACAGCATATCTGTGTGGTGCGGCTGACACAGAACAACGTACGCAGTTTGCGTCCAGTGGATATTCTCCAAAATGGCGCTAGTGTGACGCAGATGCGACGAATTGTTGAATAAAGTCGTTATTATTTTCTTTGCGTACAAAAAGTATTCTCGCCACTTCATAAAGTTCAGATTGAACCACTGATGGCAGATGGACTATTTTGACGATGCTTTTCATTAGGGCTGGGCGATATATCACATGCAATATTCATGCGCATCTCGTCAGTAAAGCCGGTTCTGTGATTTGCGGTAAATCTCCATCACCTATTTTCAAATGGAGCGGCATTTAATACACAGAGTTCACTGACAAGCTACACAATATCACGTTCATTATCGAAGGCGATTAATCTGTGATAATGAACGCGATATTGCGTAGCTTGTCAGTGATTCTGGGCCTTGACAGTGTTATTTACTTGGCAGACAATGGGACAGAAACAAGCCTCCCGGTTTTCATCCAAAATATCTTAAAATTGTGTTCCGAAGACGAACAAAGCTTTTACGGGTTTGGAACGACATGAGGGTAAGTGATTAATGACAATTTTCATTTTGGGGTGGAGTAACCCTTTTAAGTATATCATAAAACATTGTTGACAAGATCACATGACAGATGCAATTGGAGACCACTAGAAATGCAAGTTTAGCATTTTATAAACGATGTTTGAACTGGAACTTAATTCGATCTCAACCTGTTCTGCACGTTACTCTGTACTTCACTTTCATTCATTTCATTTCTTATCATTTCCAGTCTTCCTGTGAAGAAATCCTGAACGAGGGTCAAAGGTTCAGACGAAGGGAACCTACGCTTCCAAGACTATGGACAAGATGTATGAACAACTTCGAGAATCCATGTACAATCTGAGCTTTTTTCAAATCTCAACTTGGTTTCCTCAAGCTTGCAGATGGCAAGAGATACTAAGAGCACACAAACATTTGGAGCCCTGCTCTTAATTTAGATTGTAAAATTCTCTTAGTTTCACATTGAAATGTCAGGCATGAGTGAATGAATCTTTGTTCTTTATTTTCAAATGCTGTTTCAAATGCTATAAGTCTATATCAGTTGTTATTAATGACAGCCCTGTCTTTGTATAAATGTTTTCCCATGTATCTGAAAATGATTTGAATCTTGACTGCTTCACAGTGAAGTTTATCTTTGTGACCACTATTTGGTGCAACACCAGTATTGTACAAGTACCTGCTCATGTTTTCTTTTTTCTGCCTGTTGCTGTTTAAAAATAATAAGTTTTCCACAATACAAGCATTTTCTATGGTGCTTTACACATTAAATGAACTGATGTCATAATATTTTTGTCTTCACCTGTTAAAGGCAAATAAAAGCTACTGAATGCACTTTTAAGAATGTTTACATGAGGTAAAAAATAAACCATGTTCAATTTGTATATATTGTGCTGGATTTATTTGCTGCTAAAGATAGGCCTATGCTATAATTTTTTTAGAAATTTCTGCATAACGGATTGTCCGTTTATGGTACAGAAGAAAATGTAAATCTACAGAATTTTCTGTTTTAATGTTGAAGGAAATGTCCGTAAATTTAACAGAAAATGACCTGGTAATTTTCTGCCAGCAAGTTCTCCGTTTTTTTACGGAATTTTTTTTTACAGTGTATATAACTGTATAACTGTCTTACATGACTGTGCTCCCAAACAGCAGGCATCTACCTCCGAAAGCAATGACCACATTTAATGTGTTTAGTCTGCTCGCTCTGAGGCGCAAGTCATTTGTAATATATGAAAAATATTATATTCAGTGGCTTCTCCTACTTTTCTTAGTGATATTTAGTGCCAGTTTTCAGGAAGTGACGATTTTGTTCTCTTTGACTCGTTGGATGGAAATGGTGCTTTATTCGCAAATGTTTTATGCAATATTCTAGTTTTGCGCATAAGTTAAATTCATAAGTTAAAATCTTTGAATGGAAACATAGCTATTGTTTGGAAAAGAGCTGCATGAAACATCCTCTCAAATTCCTCTGAATTGTTATGTTTTGCAGACAAACAACAGCATACAGGTTTGGAGATAATTAATTTTAATGGTGAAGTATCCTTTTAAGACTTTGCAAATCAATATAATATCACTGGTTGACTCACCTTTTTCCTTTAAGGTTCCTGACCTTGAAGGTCAGATGAAAGTTATTGTCACTTATGAAGACAATTCAGACAGGCATTTATTGTGGTAATCTCTTTTGAAGAGAAAGAGGCTATTAAGTTTTATGACCTCAGACAATGTCTCCTTTTTTAAGACAGTTGTCATGGCTAACAAAACAGAAAACATGAATGTGTTCAAAATGACGTCTGGACATCTATTTAATAATTGCATACACACTTTTTTATATTTGCGCTAAATTACATGGTAAATACACAAGCTCTAAATTATGTCATCTTGTTTTTCCTTTTTTTTTCTTTCTTAGAAGAGCCGATTACTAAGGAAAGTTGGACATTGGTTAAATTCAGCTTTTCATATGTTCCATTTCTTCTACATCATGCGGTTATTCTTTAGCCACAAGGTTGCTGGGAGCAGACAGCTTTCATCAATTAAGGTGCCATTTCAGATTACTGAGGGGTTCATTTCTATTGAGTTAGTGAGAATTAAAAAAATAAAAATAAATTTGAGAGGCAGAAATGCAACCATAGGCATTTTGGTACAATTTCGTCCCACCGTGGTGTATGTGTGCATGTGTGCGCATTTAAATCAATGGCAAGTGTCTGAGTGAGTGAGTGAGTGAGTGAGTGAGTGAGTGAGTGAGTGAGTGAGTGAGTGAGTGAGTGTGTGTGTGTGTGTGTGTGTGTGTGTGTGTGTGTGCGGGTTTATGTGGTTTATGAGGACACAAATTTGTTTAATGACATGGGTATGACAGAGGTATTACAATTTGAAGGTGTTTTATGAGGACACTGCCTATGTCCCCGTAATTCAAAAGGCTTAAAAAACATACTAAATGGTGTTTTTTTGAAAATCTAAAAATGCACACAGTCTCCTGTGAGGGCTAAGTTTAGGTGTAGGGTAGGTGTAGGGCAATAGCACACACAGTTTGTTCAGTATAAAAACCATTACGCCTATGGAGAGTCCCCATAAACCACAAAAACCAACATGTGTGTGTGTGTGTGTGTGTGTGTGTGTGTGTGTGTGTGTGTGTGTGTTGTGTCTTGATGACAAGAGGCGGGCAGGCAGGCAGGCAGGCTGGAGCACGGAGGGGGGCCGTGAATGCTATCAAAACTGGATTAGCGGCTGCCGGCGGGCTGAGGCCTGGGGTGAGGGTACAAAGCCAGGACAGTAGAGGAGAAAGCCTTATATTCAGCCACTGCTTCTCCCCCAGAGCTGGGAACTTCCTGACTTGTTCAGACTGAATATACAACAGACACACAACGGCACACGCACCAGCACCTCTCTCTTATTTATTTTGTTAGTTTACATTATTGGATGAAAATATGCTACATAATACCTAATCTCTGCTAACAGTAAACTTTTGTGATTATGTTTAGCATACTACAAATAAATCCAAATTACAATCTGTAAACGAATGCAAATTAAATGATTTAAATAATGCAAAATGTACTACAAGTTCTGGTAATACCATACTCTTGTATTGATAAAGATACACTTTTGTGATCAATTTTGACTTCTCTTACAATGTTAATCATTTTCATAAGCTCATGTCTCCATCGGCTCATGCTTATGGGTCAATGACATGAGTGCAAATGATAGAGAGATAGAGAGATAGATAGAGAGATAGATAGATAGATAGATAGATAGATAGATAGATAGATAGATAGATAGATAGATAGATAGATAGATAATTTTATTACCGGTCTGTTAGTTTTTTTACGAAAAATCATGAATTGTTATTCATAAATGTCATAATTTTTGGGGAGCCATACCACATAGCATTGTTGGTCTAACTACATGATGACAGACAGAAGGGTTTTTAAATAGTAATAAGAACTGAAGCAGTTGTGTTAAAATATTTATTTTATAATAATAATAATAATAATAATAATGATCTAAACTTACGTTTTCTGTTCAAGAATTTCATCCCCTCAAAAACTGATTCAACAATAAATTCATTATGATATCAGTACAATTTTTACTTTATGCCACCTAAAAATATTTAATTCATTTAAATTCAGAAATTAAAATCATGCTCAACATACAAGAGGTGTATTTTTGTTATTGTGTATGAATGTTTATGTATTTTGAATAAATTAATAGATTCAAACAAAAAATAAACACCGTAAAATAAAAAAATGTTATGAAATGTTTTATCAGTTGAAAATGGGCAGAAGACTTAAAAATTTAGAGACTTAAAAAATATAATAATAACTAAATAAACGAGTAACCTAAAAGTTAACAAACATTTGTATTTTAGTTCCATAATATTACGCTGTATTTTCATGCACTGATAAATAAATGCACTTGACCTGACTAATACGGCCTGACTGATTGACAAAGCATCTTTGTTTATTGGTTCACGCACAAGCAATTCAAGGAGATGTTCAGGCCATCAGTCAACCCAGAGGTTACCACAGCCTCTTTGGCCGTATCTCCTGACATTGATAAAGACAGACACTGCAAGACGCTACTCACCCTTTGCCAGATCACCACAGGACATGCTGGCCTGGAGAACATCAAAACGATTTATCAATGGCCAGGAGGCCACCGAGCCGCCAAGACACTGGTGGTTTGGCTCTTAGTCTGACCCCAGGACAGTCTATTGTGGGGATGTCTCATTTTTAAAGACAAAATGAAGATGGTTTTCACAGTGAAGGAGGTCAAGCTTCTCTCTTTTCCCCCAGGCGCTGAGGAGGCCCACAGCAGAAGCCTTCTGCCATGCAGCGCATATCAGAGATGGCCCAAATGCCCAAACAAATTCAAAAAGATGGAAGAGGGCATGCATTTTGAGTGAATATTCAGCAGAAAGCTGCTCCCAGTGGGAGATACATATGTCTTTCTGCACATTGTAAGTGTGCTGTTAAGTCAATACAGTGCCTCAGGTGGTCTCTCTTTCATTCGATATGGTTATCTCTGTTCAGTCAACCAAATACTTCAGCATACTTCAACTCCACTTTCAAAACAAAATGCTTGGGGTGATTTATATCTTCTCAGTGGTTTCCCCCGATAGCATTCTGGAATTACAATAAAAATGCATGCCTGCCCATGCCAGGAAACTTGATTACAATGGCCTCTGTGATTTATCATTGATGCTGAGTAAGCTACTTAATTCAGTCAGATTAGTAGATTAGCATGTGGGATATTTGCCCACTTGGTGTAACTCTAGAGGATTAATTTATTCATTATACTTTCAGTTCCTCACGAAAATGGAAATTTTGTCATCATTTAGACACCCTTATGTCGTTCCCAAACTTTCTTTTATCTGCAGAACACAACAAATATATATTTTGAAGAATATCTTAGTGTTTTTGCCCATACATAAGTCAGTGGAGTCCAATATTGTTGTTTTTGGACCCTACTGACTTTCATGGTATGACCAAAACATACCTGTCAACCCTCCCGTTTTTCCCGGGATTATCCTGTATTTTACCATTCTATCCCGCTATCATAGATTATATTTTTAATCTTTCTATTAAAATCCCACTGGGCATATTTGATATGTTTGCTACATTTTCCTCCGGTAAATCTCCTGTAATTTGTATGGCCTAAACCTCATTATATGAATAATCACATCAACACATTCCAAGGATGTCCAGTTGCCAGATCTTGTATGAAACTCATCCTTCTCACACAATCGATACATCATACAAATTTCAATCCATTTGTGACCTCAACTTGGCAACCTACAACCCAGTGGCGCTGTTGATATCTGCACAGGTTGTAGTGCGGGAAGGAAACAAGCATCATTGGTATAAATGGGAGGAGAAAACTCCGGCAAAAAAAAAAAAAAAAAGATATAAACATGTAAATTGGGATATAGCTTACACTTCAAAAGGCTATAGTTTAATTTATTAAATATGAGCGCTGCAAGTTTTAAAATCAGGTGCTGCGCTGCTTTGTTTACTGCAGTTACAGGGTAAACAGCTATATTTCTGTTGGATCGACAAGATAATGAATTATAAAAATCTAAAGATATAGTCTACACTAAGATACATTTTTATATTTATTTATTTATTTATTTATTATATTTTTGTTACTAAATTAATATAATTGCTTGATAATAATAGTTTAAATTAATGTAATAATTTTAATTAATATAATAATTTGTTTAAATTAACAATGATTTTAATTATGCCTCCCGTATTTTGGTACCCAAATGTTAAGAGGTATGGACCAAAAGCAGATGAAACATTCATTAAAATGTCTTCTTTTGTGCTCCACAGAAGACTCAAAAGTGATTCATGTTTGGCACAGGCTTTCATTTTTGGGTGAATCATCCATTTGATATTTAGATAGATGAAGCCCAAGGACAGTTTGACCCCATCACCTCATGCAATGGGTTCACATGGCAGCCATGCCTCTTAACGTAACTGAGACTTCAGCAATTACACTGGATCACCTGGCTGAGGATGTGATAAAGTGTAGGGTTACGGGTCTACGCTGCTGGCCCAGCAGCCGCCTCTAGTGTTACCCTTGCCCGGCAGCAGGATCCATAATCTTAACATCAATTATTCAATCAGCAAGACTTCACAGCCAGTACTAAGCAACAAGGTGATGTGTGTGTGTGCGAGTGTGTTATGCAATACATTAAGCCTTCGGTGAGGTCACTCACTTTGACTCCATGTAGCAGAGCGAAGTCAATGTGGTGTACTACATGCAATGTTTTCAAACTTTCTCGTAACATTTCTAATTACTATTTTCAAGAAGAAATACTCTAACGTTTCCTATACTTTTGCCACTTTTGCTTGGAGCTCAAAATAATAACAGCATGCGCTGAATCCAAATTGTAGGCTTGACTTAATCTAATGGTCTGTCTACTTCTGTAACAACCTGTCTGATGAGACTGTGGTAAGCTTTGGTAATGTGCAGTCACATTTATAACAGCACATGACATGGAAGCAGAAGTAAACTCATGTCCCACGTAGCTCATGTTAGCCAACAAAAGCTGCGATTGATGCATCAACAGATTCAAACCATGGGCCTCTCATCTTTTTAAGGCTTTCACGTGATGGTTTGGCTGGCAAGTGCACTATGGTATAAATTAAGAAAGTCAAAATGAGAAAACCGCACATAAACTCAAAAACCTTTGAGCTGAATCGTTTTGAAAATATCATAACTACTGTGAACATACCAAAAGCATACCGTACCACGCAGGCAGCATTTAAAGGCAACATTAGACATTCTCAACTCAAAAACTGTGTCAATGAATGGTATCCTTTTTTTCTAGGCCTATATACTAAAGTGCCAATCTTACCAAGAATGATAACTATTACTAAAAATCTTTTAACAAACATTCCAAAGGCCCGTTTACACCAAGGATGAAAACTGTAACATTTTAATAATTGTTCTAATTGTATGACATTAGAAGTCCACACTACAGCTATAATGATAACAGCACAGATAAACAATATAGGCCTAGTTGAAATCACATTAAGAATTTTTTTTTTCCCAGCTGATTTAACATTGACAGCCAATAAAAATCCACTTAACTTGAAAGAGCTTGAGCATTTAATGAGGCAGATGATACAATTGCAATGTGTGCTGTCCCCTCTTGCATGGACAATATGAAATCAAAATATGTGTTAGGCTGATGATACACTGGGCAACATTTTGAGCAATGTTGGAGGGCAACTTTGGGCAATGTTGGCATCTATGGGCAACCAGGTGAGACACAGGGCCCACAACCGATCTAAAATATCCAGATAGAAATTCATTACCCATTCTCAATGGGAAAGTGCCCAACATTGCTCAAAAAGTTGTCCCGTGTATCATCAGCCTTAAGCCTGGCTCACACTACAGGATTTTTTGCCCGATTTAGCTCTGATTTCCCCCTCCCAAGAATCAGAGCAAAAATCTTGTCGAACACCTCGATCGGTCCCGATGTTCGGCACAGATTATCTGGTAATGTGAGGTGTTCAAAGATCGAACCTTGCACCTTCTGATCTGCTCGCACACAAATCGGGGCCACCCCGATCATATCAAACATGTTTGATATTTAGGATTTAAATCGGGATGTTGACGGCTGATTACGTCAGTGCTTTCACAATAGCCAATGCGTGACCGCAAAACAGCTGCTGCACAGGTCCGTTGGATAGTGGAGACGGAGGAAACGGCTTCTTGAAGTTTTGTAGTAACACTGTATGTATAATGTGTCGAAAACGTATCACAACTGTAAGGACAAAGAGAAGCGCTGGGGTGAAACCTCCTCAGTTTTGAACGTACCGGGTGAGTGCAGAAGGCTGCTAGCATGCTAGCTAACATATGTAAACATTGCTGACAAGCTGCTGCGTGAGATCATGTGAGGCGCTCTGTCTGGCATGGTAATCTTAATAATATCTTGTAGTGTGTGATGCGCCACGATATTCAAATCTTGTAGTGTGTGCATGTTTAAGATTTGAGGGAAGAAAATCTGCGAAGATTCTCCTTATGTGTGTGCTGCAGCCAGATTTCATAATCGGTTAAGATTTTAAAACTCCTGTAGTGTGAGCCCGGCTTTAGGAAACAACATGATGACTTAATAATATCATCCTTCATGTTTTAAACAGCATTTACAATACAAAAATGTATCCGACATGACTTGAACGCACCATAAATCTCATCCAGAAATGGCGAGTAGAACGCGACGCCAGCGTAGGCCAAATTGCCATCACATTTCTATGGCGCCTAAATACAACAACCATACAAAAGTGTTTTGCATTAGACGAAAATAAATTAAAACAGCGGCCAGTAACACACCTGCTCTTTCTGAGTCCATTTGTGCTGTGCAGTGGTGTATGTAAATAATGGCAATAAAAAAATAATCACAATTCTTAGCGAATAATAAGAATAATGGAAATTGCATGTAAACGGGGGTAAAGAGGTTTGCTCTTGACGTAAACATCATAATGCGATTAAGTCCTTATACTGATTATTGGAAATAATCACATTATTCGTGTGCATGTAAACATAGTCATTGCCTCATAAGGCAGCGAGGCAGCAAGTCAGCTGATTAAGTTTTCGGATGCAGCGCCTGACTCATTCTTGTTAGCTGTCATCGTTAACAGTTCTGTCTAATACGGATAGAAGTCTGTCTAATAATCAGATAGAACTGTTGAACAAAGGAATTAAAAGGTTATACAAAAAAGTATTATAACGATTGCTTTTATATTATTAGTAATAGAAAGGCAAACATTATAAAACTTTCTCGTTTGCCTTCAGCATTCAGCAAATGCGCTTTTCTATCATTTAAACAAATCTTTGAATGACTAATGAACATTTAATTTCACAAGCCTTGCAAACTTAGTCAAATCCAGCTGTGAGATCTTGTGAACGTGTGCATTTGTATCCTGTATGATCGCATGTTCTCTGCGTGACGGTCAGTTCGTGTGAATTGAATGCGGACAGGAGGAGAGATCAGCTTCACTGGAGACGCGTGATCGACAAAATTTAAACTTCGTGATTTCAAATTATGCTGTGCTTTATCCATTTGCCCACTGTCATATTCATGTCATTTTCACTGTGTGTTGTATGTAAAATGAGTGTTACCATGGCTTTATTTGAAAAAATATGATTCCCAATGCACACAAACATCCCATACTGAGCGCCCTGTTGGTTACAGTGTTTACTTCCTTTTTAATTATATTTTTATTAAATATTTATTTATTTATGAAAAATACTTTGTCATCTAAAGTATAGTTTATTTTACACATTAATTTTTTCATCCATTTTCAAATGATTTAAAATTTCTTAAATATTAATTAAAATAAATACAGGTGCATCTCAATAAATTAGAATGTCGTGAAAAAGTTCATTTTTTCTTGTAACATTTAAAAAAGTGAAACTTTCATATATTTTAGATTCATTACATGTAAAGTAAAACATTTAAAAAGTTTTTTTTTGTTTTAATTTAGATGATTAGAGCATACAGCTCATGAAAGTCAAAAATCAGTATTTATTAAAATATTAGAATATATAATTACATTTGAGTTTCAATAATAAATGACCATCCATAAAGTATAAATTCTGGGTATCTCTTGTTCTTTGAAATCACAATAATGGGGAAGACTGCTGACTTGGCAATGATCCAGAAGACAAACATTGACACCCTCCACAAAGAGGGTAAGTCACAGAGGGTCATTACTGAAAGGTGTGGCTGTTTACAGAGTGCTGTATCAAAGCATATTAAATGCAAAGTTGACTGGAAGGAAGAATTTGGGTAGGAAAAGGTGCACAAGCAACAGGGATGACCGCAAGCTTGAGAATACAGTCAATCAAAGCTGATTCAAACACTTGGGAGAGCTTCATAAGGAGTGGACTGAAGCTGGAGTCAGTGTATTAAGAGTCACCACGCTCAGACATCTTCAGGAAAAGGGCTACCAAGCCACTTCTGAACCAGAGACAATGTCAGAAGCGTCTTACCTGGGCTGTGGAGAAAAAGAACTCAGTGGTCCAAAGTCCTCTTTTCAGATAATTTTGCATTTCATTTGGAAATCAAGGTCCCAGAGTCTGGAGGAAGAGAGGAGAGGCACAGAATCCATGTTGCTTGAAGTCCAGTGTGAAATTTCCACAGTCAGTGATGATTTGGACTGCCATGTCATCTGCTGGTGTTGGTCCACTGTGTTTTCTGAAGTCCACAATCAACACCGCCATCTACCAGGAATTTTTAGAGCACTTCATGCTTCCTTCTGCTGACAAGCTTTATGGAGATGCTGATTTCATTTTCCAGCAGGACTTGGCACCTGCCCACACTGCCAAAGGTACCAAAAGCTGGTTCAATGACCATGGTGTTACTGTGCTTGATTGGCCAGCAAACTCGCCTGACCTGAACCCCATAGAGAATCTATGGGGTATTGTCAAGAGGAAGATGAGAGACACCAGACCCAACAATGCAGATGAGCTGAAGGCCACTGTCAAAGAAACCTGGGTTTCCATACCACCTCAGCAGTGCCACAAACTGATCACCTCCATGCCACACCGAATTGAGGCAGTAATTAAAGCAAAAGGAGCCCCTACCAAGTATTGAGTACATATACAGTAAATTAACATACTTTCCAGAAGGCCAACAATTCACTAAAAAAATTGTTTTTATTGGTCTTATGAAGTATTCTAATTTGTTGAGTGAATTGGTGGGTTTTTGTTAAATGTGAGCCTAAATCATCACAATTAAAAGAACCAAAGACTTAAACTACTTCAGTCTGTGTGCATTGAATTTATTTAATACACGAGTTTCACAATTTTAGTTGAGTTACTGAAATAAATTAACTTTTCTACGACATTCTAATTTATTGAGATGCACCTGTACATTTATATCGGCCATCGGCCACCCTGCTTTCCAAGATATCGGCATCGGCTGTCAAAAAAACAATATCGGTCGACCACTACTAAAGAGTATTCCAAATTGGTCACTTATGAGGTTCCACTTCATTTAGGATGATGCCTATATGCAGTAGAAATTAATGCGTCTCACTATGTTTTGGAACAGAGCCATTAGCATTACTTAATTTCATTAAGTGTAGGTTACATCACTGCAATGAACAGTGCTTAAAAGAAGTCATCATTATCCTAGAGTAGACAGTTCAGAAACGACACGAGCGATGACAGTGCGCGTCTTCCAACAAGAAAATACCACGAAGTTGCGTCAGCACCACGCTTCAGACACACCCTCCGTCAAGCGTTGACGCCGACGCCCCGTGTGAATGCAGCGTGAGCCAGAGCGCGTGCACACACACGTCACACACCGGATGTGTGTGCGCACTCAGATCACTTGGACATGGTTGTGTACAAGAGGTAAAAAACGATATAAATACTGTTCGTTTTCTCACACAAACCGCTCGTT
Source organism: Schizothorax lantsangensis (assembly GCA_027422415.1). Taxonomy (NCBI): domain Eukaryota; kingdom Metazoa; phylum Chordata; class Actinopteri; order Cypriniformes; family Cyprinidae; genus Schizothorax; species Schizothorax lantsangensis. Next base: position 20,536,454 of record CM049842.1, on the reverse strand, counting down.
TCGTGTCTTAGGCCATCAATGTGTAGTTACGATTGGGAATTGTTTAATTTGGACTTCTCTGTGCATGTTCTTTTTCCCTCTTATAGAGTCAGTGACCTATACCTGCCATTATATGACTGACAGACTAGAACGGTTTGACCTAAAAACATCAAAATTGGATCTACTGAAGAAAAAAAGACACCTACATCTTGGATGCCCTTGGGGTAAGCTGATAGATACCAAATTTTAATTTCAAAGTGAACTATCCCTTTAAGCTAGGTCTATCTTAAGCTTGGCTGAAGGTCATTTGGGGTTATACTGGTCAAAGCTGATCAATTATGACTCAGCAACTTGGCAGATTGACTTTCCTGTAGCGGTAACACCAAAAGCTCAGTCACTACTTCATTATACTTTAAAAACTGATGAAGGATACAGAACCTCACCCATCTGATACTGACCGAATTCCGTGTTTGATCAGTTTAAAAAGGCACAACAACAACAACCAGAATCCATTGTGGTGCATAGGCTCATATGTGAATAATAAACTGAAGTAAACCACATTCGGTGTGATGATATTACACTGATATGTTGTAACAGCACAACACACACATGAAGCAGCAGAAGAGAGACAGTCATCTCCACAACACGCTCTGTTACCTCAGAAACCGACCTCATTCAGAAAGTTCTGGGAACCTTCAGAGCTCCCAAATATGGAGAGCTCAAAAGCCAATAATTGCCACTTGTGTTGTAGCCCCTCAAGTATTTTTAGACGGGGCCGATATCCTGAACATCTCGAGGTTGGGAAACTTAAAACATTTAATAACTGAGTCTGGTTAAAACATACATCATTACATTTGAAGAGAGCATCTGAAGACCACAGCTTTTCATTGGCGAGACACTCATTTGGTGAGCGTTGCCCAAAATGTTTCTGTTTATTTTGAAAGATACAGGGAACCTAGAATTAGTGCACAAAAGTGTGTATGTGAGTGGGTGCCGAGAGGGTTGAGTACGAGCAGATGCCATTCCTTCTGAGGAATGAAAGCAGAGGATAAGAAAATATCCGCTCAGAATAACAAGAATGCCCAAAAGCTTTGTTTCCGTATTGTCATATGCTACTTTTCAAACCAACATTAGCTTCTAGTGGAGGGACTACATGCCAATCAAGTCTGCTGGCTGGAGAGTAAAGAGAAAGCAAATCTCTCAAAGGTATTGTCCTCAGGCCGTCGTCTGACCCTTTCAACTTGAGCCAACTGCATCCTGCGTCCTTGTTCCAAAAAACACAATGACTTTTTTCCCCCGCTCAATATATGGGTAGAGGACCAGAGAAAAGGTCTCATTGAATTTCACATGGTGAACGTTCCCGAGGCCGCAGAACTCCATGACCGATGGGCTACTGCAGCAAACAATGGATGAGAGTGAAGAGAAATGCACTTTCAAGGGATTAAACAAGGAAAAGCCTCTCAATGGCAGCGAAGAGAAGAAAAGCAAATTATAAAGCTTATTGCTTCATCGCATGTAGCCAGTCGGACCTTGGCTGAAATGCTAATTGCCTTTCTTTTCAGCTTCGCACACTGAATCAGGGGGGTGTGCGCTTGAGAAAGGCAGGGCACTCACGATTCACAGACAGACGCGCACACACACTCTAAAGATTTTAGGAGACTGTGTTGTACTCTTTTTTTTTTTTTTGCAACATTGTTTTCTCTAGTTTTTCTTTTCCCACCCTTTTTTTAAAACGCGGGTACTTCAGCCTTCCAGTAGACCGAATCAAGCCCCCATTCAGACAGATAGTTCTCTTTCTCCCTTGGTTTTCCTTCCCATTTCTCATTTAACGAGCGAGAGATGTGGGAAATTTCTGTCCCGGCCTCTTCAATCTGCTGAGTTTGGCAGCCGCAGGACAGATGGCTGGATTGAGGACAGAGCAAATCCCCGATCAAGTGTAGCTCCCTCACTGACTCTGAATCAGTGGCTGCGGACCCACCGAGTCGGCAGTAAAGTTTGGGTTCCCACGTTATTGTCCAGTGCATCCTGTTCACCTGTTCATGTTAATACTTGATTCCATTCTAAATTCAATGTCAACTCAATGGCAATGGCAAGTTGCCATTGAGTTGCATCCCAACCAACCCAGTACATCAACACTGGCATATATTTGGGACAGGACTATGTGTTTTTATGACTAGCAAATGAGGGAGTGTTCAGGAAACCTTTTTGACAACAATCATTATTTTCACAATATTCTTTAGTGATGCTAGTGATGCAAAAATTATATGCTTACCTAAAACAAAAACTACACCAAAACTTAATATCTACAAAACTAACTAAAGCAGCCACAACTAAATTTTAGTTTTAGATACATGGTATATTATTGAAATCTTTACAACCCACCAACGGTAAACATGAAAAATGCCTTTAGATTGCAATACTACTGAATAGACTGTGAGGGGATATTGAATGTTGTTTAACATTTTTAACCTCTTAACTCTCACCCCCATTTTTGAATATAGACGTGAAAGTGCTAAATTGTTATAATTCATGAACGAAAACATTTGTAATATGATCCTGAAGTACCATTTACATGGAAATGCAATGTCTGATTTCAAAATGGTTTTCACAGGATGAATTTTGAGGTTTTAAGCATTCAATGGATATATAATTTATGATGATTACTAAAACGTGATAGGGAAAAAGGCAACCAAAATATACTTTTTGTGACAAAGGTCAGAACTTCTGTTATAATGTAGATTTTTGACGTGCACAAGTAATAAATTAATTATTACTTTTCCTACATAACTTGTAACAAAAACAATTGTAAAATATCTATTTAGGAGTCTTAGACCTTTCCAACGATATAGTTTGTCATGATTAGAGTAGGATTTAATTGCAGTATTGTGAAGTTAGGCATCCCTCTGAGGGGACGGGTGACAGTTAAGAGGCTAAATGATACTAGACATAACCTGCTAAAACTAAACTAGAAAACGAACTAGAAAAATTTGGGATGGCTGGAAGAAAGAAAGAAAGAAAGAAATAATTTAAAATAAGTGTTTTTAATCTATTTATACTCAAAGGAAGAAGTAAGTCAATGGTGTGGAATCCTGTGTACACACACTATAGATCCTGATCAACAGGTGGGAGGTGGGAAACAGACACGATCCCAGTTTGTTCAATTCCTCCACTTCAGAAATTCCTTCACCATGACGAACCACAATGGGGTAAATACTTGCAAGCAAAGGGAGAGAAAGCAGGCGAGAGTCTGGAGTGAGGGGTCTGGAGGGGGGCATGGGGGAAGACAGATGAGGGTCAGCAGGACATCTCGCCTCAGGGCCCACTGAAGATAACAGACGTCCAGCCTTCAAACTGCTTTCACTTTTGTGAATCAACAAACCGCTTTATGTACAAATCCTCTACATTTATGCATGATGGATTCAGAGATACGGGCTGAGTATGGATGAGTACACACTGGCAACTAAAAATGATCCCTGACCAGCCTGCATTGTGGCAGGCAAGCTCTTTCACCAGGCAATAGCAAGATAAGACAGGGGGCTCAAGGAAGGGAAACAGGGCTCTATAGATTTGTGGCCCCCTGGGTATTAGGATAAACGCTAAGGAGATAAACAGCCAGGAGGAGGTTCCTTATTGCCCCAACCACCGGCCAGTGCATCCTCGATGAATTATCAATAAATGGACATCTCAAGAGAGAGTAAAGTAATTACAAAAGTCCTTAAAGTAGTAGTTTAGTCTGTAAATAAATAAATACAATTTATAAATATAAATGTTTTTTTTTCCTGCTAAGAATTATATTTAAAAAATCATTACCACAACGTGTTTATTATATATGAAACACATAACAATACCTTAGAGATTTACACAGACATAAAAACTTTATAACAAGTATTAAATTCCAATTCTGATAATTTATAATTAGTCCATTAAAAGAGAGAGAGATCTGTTTGATTTTAATCTGAAAAACACACAAAATTAAACTCATAAACAAAGCAATCGTGTTTGGTCAGATTACCACAGTTTACCACAGTCAATGTTGACATGAAAAGTACAAATAAATTAGAATTATTTTCCCAACCAATTAGCTTCTCAAACTTTTGACCAAAGAATTTCCAAAAAAAAAAAAAAAAACACACTAACTACATGTTTGTCATAACTTGGCAGGTTGGCATTATTTTCCATCATATGCTAAATTATTTTTGTGATTTTGTTTGGTGTCAATAATGGCACAGAAATTACGCATGTGAGCTAATGTTTAGCATAACTTTGACAATTAAACACAAAGCATTTATACAGGGAGAAGTACAGATCGTCATGGTGCACACAGCGGGGAGGAACGAGGAGCACGGAGATGTCGATATAACTCAAAATGAGAGTCTTTAATTCATACAAGGCAAGACAAGGCAGGGCAGACACACAGGAACACCGGGGAGTAACAAGTAGACCAGACGCACGTACTAAACATACAGGAACTTAAATACACATGATAATTACAGATAATAACTAAAACACACCTGGAACATAATTAACTAATAATCACATTAAACAAGGACAGGAAAATAACCATATATGGACACAAGAGGCCGGGAAACACACGACACACACGACACAGGACTGACACAGATTTAATTTTCATTTGAAAAGTAAAAAAGTAAAGGCACAGGAACTTTTTAAACCAAATGATGGTTACTGAATACACCATCAGACTTATTGGAATGGACTCAACCCTACGAAGAGTCTCATATGACCACCACAAATCAATCAACATTAAACCTTGGATGGATCAGATCATTTCTGTTTATTTTAGCCATTTATGTAACAAATGTAACACTATCTGCTTTGAGGACAATTGGACCGAAATCATCAAGAGATCATTCATAAGCCAGAAATCTTGGAAAAGGTCTACAGAATACCTTGTGGTATGGATCAATGCCCCATGTATCCGTGTTGAATAAATCACATTTAACAGAAGCGAGCGATCAAGCCCTGCAGGGAGAACACAGTGTTCATGCGTTAGAGGGCACAGCGTGACTCCACACCATGAAACGGTTTTAAGGACCGACAGTGAAGGTCACAGTTCAAGTTCAATACCCCACAGAAAAAAGGATAAAGCTTTTCTTTTGATGCTTAAAGTTGTTCTATAGAACCATGTGCAATCGTGAATGCATACAAGAGTTACAGAGCGAATTAAGGATTTTCACGCTATATTCATTTTGAATAGGAATCAAGCTTGTAATGCAACATTTTCGGAGAAAAATATTTAAGAACAAGCTTGCTTACACCGCAGTAATTAAAGTAAGATCAAATCAAGAGAATTTAATTAAAAAATATTTAGAGAAAGAAAGAAGAAAAAAGAGAGAATGAGCCATATGTAGACCAGTACAAGAACAAAATCAATTTCAGAAAGGTCAAAGAGAAGAGAATGTTGACCAAAGACAAACTCTTGAGCAAACTCATGGCACAATTGTGGCAGACCATGACAAATAACGAGACCTCAAGATTGCTGCTGGATTTGACCATTGCTTCAGAATATCCTGCCATACTTCCATTTTCAGCTCCAGAATAAACAGATACTGAAATACTGTGCGTAATATGTTAGCGCACTGCTGAAGATTCATACTGATTAACATACCAAAAAAGGTCAATGTCTGCTTTTTATATAACATGACCTGAATCATGTAATGTAGCAAACTCAGTTCTTCATGACTGAAAAATTTCACCTTACAAAATGGAAAACTAGCAAAAAAAAAAAAAAAAAGAATTTAAATGAATGTATGCAAAACTTTTGTAGTTAGTGCTAAGAAATGTAAAAAAACAAAACAAAACATCTTTACATAGTACAACAACAAAGAGCTTTTGATGATCAAATTCTGCATAATACAGAACAAAACGCTTGGTTAGGTGGGGTTTAAATAAGCAACAAAACAAAATACAAATATTGGAGGAGATGAATGGTTTCTCACTGAGAACAGCATTAGGCAATGCATGATTCTTTATATTAAAACTTTTACATGAATGACAGTGATGGATTGTTACGAGTCAAGTGGTCTACATTTATCAAAATTGAAATTGAATTTAGCCTTGTCTGCGAATGAACTACCAACCCACTCGTCGAAAACCAGTGACATACTCCCACTGTGTTTTTTACTGCTTTGGGTCTGGGGTCTTTGTGTAGCATTTACAGAAGTGAATTCATTTTCTCCACATGCTCGGTGACATGCGTAGGGATTTTGTTTTCGCAGAGGCCCCAGGCTGGTGGGAACCCTGCTAATTCTGCTAAGAAGGTGTGAAATTATAAAACTGATTAAAATTGATGTAAACTTGAAAAAATGCCTCTTATTCAGCCGGGGTTTTTTTTCTAAATGGATTTTTAAACTGCCGTTAAATAGACAGGACAGGTTTCAAACAAACATGAAACTAGCCATTTTCAAAAGCACTTTGATTTATCAATTGATATATGTAAAAAAACTAACAAACAAAAAAAGTGGATGCATTATATATATATATATATTCACACTTTTTTGCAACTAAATTTCAATATCTTGATAATACTGTATACCGTGATAGGGGATCCAAGAAATTCAAGTCTACATGAATCACCCCATAGGCTTATTAAGACTTTTATAAGCTTTACCAAAAGCCATATGGGTCAAAAATGAGATGTCCCATTTCGGTGACCTCATCAAACTATATTTATAACAGTGATTTATATACATAGAAACCACATTAAATGCAAGTGTGTATACTTTAATGCAGTGTCTACTAACTTCAAATAACTTTTGTGAAAACAAAATGTCAAAATATGGGTGAAATAATGTTCCATGATCATTCGACGCAACAGATATAATTATGTAAAAATGAAACAACGTACTTATTCGGACATGTACTTCTTTTAATATAGTATAAATTAATAAGTGATCATAAATTGTATTGTATTTTAAATTATTAAAAACTTCTTGATGACAAATTGGTAAAACCTAGTGGTCTGAAGGATAGTGGCAAAAATTGGTAAATATTTAAAATGGCAATTAATAAGTATTTTGGGGCTACATTGTGATCCTTAAAAAGAGTATTTTAATGTCATCTAATGATTCTTGTTCTAAATATGCCTGACAAGGATTTTTGGTATACAAACTCTTGCTACACTGAATAATTTTTTTCCCCTGTAAATCATGGTAAAAATGTATAATACCAGCACTCTTTTTTTTTTTTTTTTTGCTCAGAATTTAAAAAAAAAAATCAAACAGGAAACATTCTAACATACAAAGAAAAAAAAACTGTACTTTTATTGTTTTGATGCTTGTAAATGCAAAAGGCATATGTTTGTACTTTATTTGCCCGTAAAGGGTGCACACTGTATTAGTACCTTAAAAGTACACAAGTGTACATATTTTATACAGTACCTGTCCTATATCCTATACACAAAAAAGTCATGCCAACTGGGTTTGCAATAAAACATGGCCTCAAGAAAATCTGCTCAACACAATTGTGCTTCAGACATATGGAAGAGACGGCTTCTGTTGTCAATGAACAGACTCAGCTGGTGAAGTACAAAGAGAGAGGGCAGTAGGAAAGAGCCATTGGGAAAACAATTAAGACAACAAGGCTGTTTAATGAAAAACACAACTAAAACATGTTTCTCTGCCGCAGCATAGCAGACAATTCTAACAACAGCCTTCCCCGTAAAACAAGACTTAGATAGGCTTGTGTGGTAAGGGAGGTAGCTTCCTCCAGCTTTAATGTTTATTCTTTTGTCTTAAGTCCACCTGTCTCATCACACGGGACCCTGTGTGGTCCGTTTCCTTGTGGCATCAATCACAGAGCGCTCCGTCAGTGAGCAGCGCCTTCGCACATCTCAGTGGATTTAGTGTTTATATTACATCCTCTCTGTTTTCTCAACATGTAAGGCCCTATTTAAGGGGAGGTACAAAAACAGGGGCTACCACTGCAAATGTTACACCCAGCCGTGAATCACATGCACTGAATGATGCTCAACTGAAGCTGTATAAGGGGGGTGCAAGGAGATCATTCAATCCATTGAGTCCACAGTGCATCTATTCAGTAGATAAAGGGCGCCCCTAATGAATTAAACAAGAAACAGAATAAAACAGACTACCAAAGATGCCAGTTGATGCAATAAAACAGAAGAAAGACTGGATAAAACCACGTTGAATGTGTCTAGTTTACAATAACTATAATATTGGCCAGTGTGGGTAGTAAGAAACTACATGTCATGTTGGTATTTAGTCCAAATAGGCTACAGGTAATATTATTTCAAGTAACATATGCATAATTAAACTTGACACATTTTACTGCATATTAATTGTTACATATCAGGCAATAGCAATAAACCAATAGCCTACTAGTGGCCATGAAATTCTTTATTTATTTTAGTCAAAATAGTACAAGAACATTCTTGCATGTAAACAAATAATTATAATCCAAAAGTAGCCCGATTCGAGTGTCATATAAAATATGACGTCACTGATTATTACTGGTAATTAGTAGCCTACCAGATAACATTTCAGAAGTATGACTAATTCACGCAAGGTGTTATCTACATGCAAAATAGGGACCCTAAAGTGAGAAGGGCCCTCATATCACTTAAACTGATGGAGCAGAGAAATCACAGTTTGAGTTTTGGATGACAGGGGGCTTCGCGAGCGCGTCCCATCTCAAAGCCCCTGAGTGGGGAGGAGCCCCGCCGACTGTTGTTTTATGTCAATGGGAGCGGGAGGAGAGACACAAAGCGCGTTGAAGACCCTCACAGTAACCATGGAAGCACAGGAGAATGGCCTCTCATCCGCAACCGATATGAATTGATTAAACGTTAACATGTTTATAAACGATTTTATCTGATGTGTTTATTATCACGGGAGGAAGAAAAGACTATCAAACCAATCTGTCATAATTGGCTGTAGGCGCAATACTACTGTGTACGCTAGAGTTTAAAGAGCAGTGCGTTGTGACCATAAAGCCAAAGCAAATACTGTGACAAACATTTTAAAAACAGTTTACATTGAATGTTTTGGCCATTGTAAGAAACAGATTATTAAGCGTCCATCAGGTTTAAAAAAGAAAGAAAAACAGCAAACGTATAAATCAAATATCTCGTGCAGATTGAACTATTGTAAACTGACCGTTACGCTTTGAAGCCCTTGTGTCGCGCTGATCGGGGTAGCCTATTTCACCAAATTGTTGCACAAAACAAGTTATAAGGACAAGTTACTTACCTAACACTTTGTTATAACACTCCAAGGCAAACGATAAAATGTCCGGGGTAAATTACACCGGTCAGCGCTGTGTCCGTCAATGTGATGATAATAAATACATCGTGACAATCGCGCTGCGCTTCCACTGTTCCTGGACAGAATAAGTTGTTCTTGAACAGCTCAATCAGTTTGGGTAAGAGAGGGTTTTCTTAGGGCGCTGGGTGGATTCTCCAGTCCATGCGGTGTGAGTGTGGATGCGCGTAAAGCTCGACATGCGCTGCCATGCAGTCCGTTAGGCGCTTGTCCCGTCTGAACTAGTGGACTTGGGTAGAGCCCTTGTCTTGTCTGAGCAGGGATGTGCTAATCTCATTAACCTCCGGGCTTGACAGATCGAGGGAACAGCTCCACCCAGCGATATGTCTTCCTCAGGCGGAGAGGCTATTTGAGGAGGTTGGCAAATGCCGTTTCTAAAATCAACCTGTGGCGCACCGCTACACTGCAGCTCTTTGATGATTCCCACAAACGATTCAAACGCGAAACACCCATGATTAGACAGGACTTTCACTAGCCAATTTAATAAATCAGCCTTTATTTACTAGAGGCTGGTGTATTTTAAAACGGACGCTGCCCTCCAAAAGTTTGGAAACGCCCTAGAAAAGTGGGGTTTTGGACAATATTGGCATGAATCCTTTTTTAATTTGTAATAATTTTGCACTGATAAGGGACAACACAAACTACGAAAACATATTTTATTACATAAACAGTTTATACATAGAAAAAAACTTACATTTTAAATGTAATATTTGTAAACTATCTGACCTAAATTGTGTTCTAATTGGTTCATTGTATTCTAAACTTAATTGGCAATCAATTGTTGAAGCTATTAAGGTGTGCTGACCCAAAAATATTTTAAAAACCTGGGCCAAGTTTAAACCAGTAACCAGGCATCACAGCTGGCAAAGGGGCATGTCTGACTTTGACATGTACTGTATATATTGCCATTATTATGTAATCAAAATGAAAAAAATATTATTGCTGGTCTTCAATGATAATGTCAAGTTACTTTAATGTATTTGCACCAAAAAAATATAAGGAAAATGATAAGGATTTATGCTGATATCGTCCAAAACCACACTTTGCCAGGGATGTTTCCAAACTTTTGGAGGGCAGTGTATAACTCTTACCTATTTTTGATTTAGGCTACAGTGCACTGTGCACAGTATAAATGAGTACACCCCCTTTGAATAAATATTAAAGATGTATTTTCTCAATGATCTCTTATACAATTCATAGACAAAATGGCAAAATTCAAATGCATTAAACATATACTTAATAAAAACAGAGAAATATATGTCACAAATATCTGTAAAAGTAAATTAGCCTGATTTTGTTTAAATGAATGATTGCAGAAACACCCTAGATTTAATTCAACAAATGTATAATATTTTAGTACTTATATGTCCTCCGTAATTTTAAGTATACTGCACTGACCCTTCTTGGCACTGAGTATACAAGTTCATGAGAAACATCTATCCTGTTTAACTCCTGGAGGATGACCTCTTTAAATGCTCTGGTCTTTAATGGGAAGTGTTGTGCAACACTGGTGCTCAAGAGTGTAAAGATTGGGTTAAAAACCCAAATTCCGGAAATGTTGGGACATTTTTTAAATTTAAATAAAATTAAAATTAAAAGAATTTCAAATCCCATGAGCCAATATTTTATTCACAAGAGAACATAAGAAATGTTTAAACTGAGAACTTTTACAATTTTATGCACAAAATTAGCTCATTTCAAATTTGATGCCTGCTACAGGTCTCAAAATAGTTGGGCATGTTTACCATGGTGTAGCATCTCCTCTTCTTTTCAAAACAGTTTGAAGACGTCTGGGCATTGAGTTTATGAGTTTTATGTTGGAATTTGGTCCCATTCTTGCCTGATATAGGTTTCCAGCTGCTGAAGAGTTTGTGGTCGTCTTTGAAGTATTTTTCTTTTTAATGATGCACCAAATGTTCTCTATAGGTGAAAGATCTGGACTGCAGGCAGGCCAATTCAGCACCCGGACTCTTCTACTATGAAGCCATGCTGTTGTAATAGCTGCTGTATGTGGTTTTGCATTGTCCAGCTGAAATACACATGGCCTTTCCTGAAATAGACGTTGTCTGGAGGGGAGCATATGTTGCTCTAAAACCTTTATATACTTTTCAGCATTCATAGTGCCTTCCAAAACATGCAAGCTGCCCATACCTTATGCACTTATGCACCCCATACCATTAGATATGCTGGCTTTTGAACTGAATGCTGATAACACGCTGGAAGGTCTCCCTCCTCTTTAGCCCGGAGGACACGGTATCCGTGATTTCCAACAAGAATGTCAAATTTGGACTTGTCTGACCATAGAACACTTTTCCACTTTGAAACAGTCCATTTTAAATGAGCCTTGGCCCACAGGACATGGCGGTGCTTCTGGACCATGTTCACATATGGCTTCCTTTTTCCATGATAGAGCTTTAGTTGGCATCTGCAGAGTGCACGGCAGATTGTCTTTACCGACAGTGGTTTCTGGAAGTATTCCTGGGCCCATTTAGTAATGTCAATGACAGAATCATGCCGATGAGTGATGCAGTGTCGTCTGAGGGCCCGAAGACCACGGGCATCCAACAAAGGTCTTCGGCCTTGTCCCTTACGCACAGAGATTTCTCCAGTTTCTTTCAATCTTTTGATGATGTTATGCACTGTAGATGATGAGATTAGCAAAGCCTTTGCAATTTGACGTTGAGGAACGTTGTTTTTAAAGTATTCCACAATCTTTTTACGCACTCTTTCACAGATTGGAGAGCCTCTGCCCATCTTTACTTCTGAGAGACTCTGCCTCTCTAAGACATCCCTTTTATAGCTAATCATGTTACAGACCTGATGTCAATTAACTTAATTAGTTGCTAGATGTTCTCCCAGCTGAATCTTTTCAAAATGTCTTGCTTTTTCAGCCCTTTGTTGCCCCCGTGCCAACTTTTTTGAGACCTGTAGCAGGCATCAAATTTGAAATGAGCTCATTTAGTGGATAAAAGTGTAACATTTCTCCGTTTAAACATTCAAACACATGTTATGTTCTCTATGTTCAATTTTGAATAAAATATTGGCTCATGTGATTTGAAAGTCTAAGTTTTCATTTTATTTAAATTTTAAAAATGTCCCAACATTTCCGGAATTCGGGTTGTATGATATCAGCGGGTAAATGTACATGTAAGATGTCTCTTACAATTACGTGATAAAGAAATTAAAGTTGCTTAAAGTATATCATCATTATATAAAAGATGGTAGAAAAAATGGTAGACCTTACAGAGCACCACCTTGTTTTGAACTTGAAAGAGTCTGTTTGTAGAATTTAATTTGTGCCAGTTATAACACAAATTATGAGACATAAAATAATTTCTTACCTGTGGATTTCTCTAGTAGATAACATTGCTACAGCCTTCCTCTGTCATTCATATCAATTCACAACCAATGCCTTGAGCTGGGACTCAAGATAAAGCAGCGTCTGTGGGAGACCCTCAGCTGTCCTGCACTGGTGGAGACAGAGCATGATCCTGATGGACGTGTGCTCATCACTGAGAGCTTCTCTACAACCAGTAGAAAAAGCTTCGCCCTCGGGTCCATGTGGACATCAGAAAAGAGCCCCTTCCGGAGGAACCTCAAAGAAAGAAGCCCAGACACTGAGTCATTACAGTGGGACCTACAGTACGTTTGTAAATACTGTATACTGTACATAGTTATAGAGTTTAAGTTCGTAGAGTATGTTTTTTGCACATTGCTATGTGGTTGTTTGGAAGTTTTGGTGATTATCAGTGCATTGATTGCAGATGTTGCATGCAGTTTTTAGCACATTGATTGTTGGGATATTTTGGGTGGTTTCTTGTGTCCTGACATGCATTTGCAGAGGTTTCTGATCAGATGTTAGTGTGTTTCTATGCAGTACCTGGACTCTTCTGTCTTTAGTGCGTTGCTACATTGATGTTAGGGTGTTTTGAGTTGGCTTGGGTTGCTTTTGAAGAGTTAAGTTAGGGTAGGTTAGGGTCCCTCCCACGGTTTGCAGCTTGACGTGCTATGAGGGCTTGTGTGCATCAGTGATGTTGAGAGCTACACCACTGGTACTTCACAACTACTGCTAGGATCACCCATAGTGGACAGGACTCAGCTGAGATGCCAGATGAAAACAAACCACCTGATTCTGGACAGTAGCAGTTCGGTCCTTCAGGTAAGACACTTAGCAAGCTACTGGGGAAGAGATGAAAACTGATCAGAGCTGTGTTTCCCAAAAGCATCGTAAGCTTAAGTACATCGTAATCCCATTGAAACCAATAGAGCTACGATCAACTTAGCTTACGATGCTTTTGAGAAACACAGCCCAGACTAGCTAAATTTGAGGACAGGTAAGTGGCATCTGTCTATAAGCACTTTATTCACCACATTAATTTATCACATTATACATAAATCTTAATTTACAGTGCTTATTATGTACATTGTACAAATTGACATGGAATAATTAAAAAATTTGAAAACAAAAAACAAGTTAAAGGAACACTCCACTTTTTTTTGGAAATAGGCTCATTTTACACCTCCCCTAGAGTTAAAAAGTTGAGTTTTACCGTTTTTGAATCCATTCAGCCGATCTCCGGGTCTGGCGGTAGCACTTTTAGCTTAGCTTAGCATAGTTCATTGAAACTGCAGAAGTGTCAAGTTTTAAATAGGAAAAATATCGAAACTCTTTGGTCATTTTTGAGCGAGATGCTAATGGTCTAATCCGATTCAATGATCTATGCTAAACTAAGCTAAAAGTGCTACCGCCAGACCCGGAGATCAGCTGAATTGATTCAAAAACGGTAAAACTCAACTGTTTAACTCTTGGGGACTTGGAAAATGAGCCTATTTCCAAAAAAAGTGGAGTGTTCCTTTAAATCTACTTTTTCACTGAAACCACTGCTAAACATATGCATGTTGACTAGTGAAAATCATTTCAATATAACAACAACCAGTGATCTGAACTTCATTAACCAGTGCTTATTTGTGTATTAATAATCATACAACAACAACAACAACAACAACAATAATAATAATAATAATAATAATAATAATAATAATAGACATCTTTATACATAGTTACCCAAGCTGGGGCCTGTTCCATAAAACAAGTTTTCCAAATAAGCCAGGCTTATTTCAGTTAGTCCAACTTATTTTGAACCAAATCAACTGACAATAAGTCAGACAAACTGAAATAAACCTGGCTTATTTGGTAAACTTGTTTTATGAAACAGGCCCCTGTTGATGATGTAAGGAAAACTCGAAGCGATGTCGATGATGTCAGTGCGTGCTCACGCTGTCTCTGTGTTGACGTGGCTTCTCTCAGTCTGTATCCAGGGACCCAGCAGCTGAAGTAATGAGGCACATAGCGGAAACTGGAGAATGTCATAATCACTAAAGTCAAGCGGACCGCATTCGTTTCTCAGGTAAACCGCACCAAAATGATAAACAGAAGATTATTGAGCGCTAGTTCATTACCTGAAATCGAGATGGATAGCAAATCACCGTTTGTTGATATAAAGTTTGGTTAGCATCATTAGCACGAGATCATTGACCCGGTTTACTAAAGAGGATTTCAAGGCGTTAAGTATTGTTTAATCACAGCGTGATATGTTTACAGGAATTGCGGTATTATTCTGCATTCTTAGAGACTATTTCGTTTCTTTATTCAGATGAGATATTGAAGTTGTGTTGCGTAACGCTGGCTAAAATAAAATGCTAACCGAGCTACTTAGCTTTTACTTTTATAAACCTTACTAAGTGACTTTATTCAATAATCATAGCCGTTTAGCGTTTACTTCGTGTGCTTAAAGGCTGTTTGGTCAGATGTCTTTGTTTGTTTCTTGAATATAAAACGTGTATGTTAATCTTTTGAAGTCATGTTTACATGCTAATACGTGTGTAGCTGCTAGTCAGCGCTACCTGCGAGTGACAGGCCACGTAAGAAATCCAGTTCACATGAAAACTAGTAAATATTTTTTGCTGTTTCAACATAAATTAGCTAGTGAAAATTCCTAAAAATAGCTTCTGTCAACGTCGGCCAAGGTTGAATTTGGTCTTATCAGCAGTGTTAGCTGTTGTACACTGCAGAGTACCCTACAGTAGGCTAAGTTACTAGGCTATCCATCCGTATCTAATTTTTCCTAACCTCAGCTATTTCCAAATAACCTCAGAACCATCAAACAGAGTAGTTTGTCAACACACGCGTGTCCAACAAAAACGTCATTCATCTGCCTTTTGTTCTTTTTACAGTGAAAAATGACTGGCAGGAACCAGCACAATGGTTTCCAGTTTGCAACCACAATGCAGCCACCCACAGGTGGTTACATGTCTGCTTTTGGAAACAACTCAGAGACTGACTACTCAGAGGAGGATGGAGAGACCTTTGAGCTGCGTTCCAGAGGCAGGGAGAGGCATCGCAGAAGTACATCTACAGATCGCAAGGACGATATAGTCTACTTGATACGGGACATAAAAGAGGGAGATACGCTGATCAGTATTTCACTGCAATATTTCTGTACTGTAAGTCAGAGTTCCCTTGTTGTTTTTCTGTTTCAGTATGTTTATAGAAATGTAACAGGCATGCCCATGAAATCTTATGTGAATGTAAAGTATATTGTTGTATAACATTATACTTGAAATCTAGAAATATACTTGTATTTATGAATTCAATTTAAAATGTAAATTTTAAAGGGATAGTTTGTCCAAAAATGAAAATTGTCATTAATCACACACCCGCATGTCGTTCCAAACCCGTAAGACCTTCGGTTCATCTTCAGAACACAAATTAAGATATTTTTGATGTTTTCCTCTAAATGTAAACAAGGTGCAGCGGATGCATGTTCTGCGTCAGCAGCACCACACGCATTTGTTGTTTACCTGCAGATCAAAGCAAGAATAAATAGACCGATTGCCCCCATTAACAATGAAAAAACGTGTATTAAAAAAAAAAGTGCAAGAATGGATCTTTTAGATATTTGGAGATATACTTGCCCACATCAAAGAATGTATACGTGGACTAATAATGATCTGACTAAACACTCTCGTATTGATTTTCGATCAATTTCTGCAAATAGTGCAGATGATGTTGAATTAGTGAAAATTGAAATTTCAGTATTAAGAGATCATAAGGCTAATTTTGTCCCTTAAAACCAGTCTTTGATAATCAGAATTACATACTTATATTTTCCCCCATGAAAGTAGTTTATTCATGTCTTAAAATGGCTTGACTGTAACTCTACACCCTTACGTCATTGAGTATAGGTAGATCTATGAATATGCAAATTATTTCCATCTCCACTCATTCACACAAGCCAGAACCTGCTTCACTTTCCCTTAGTTAGCAAAAGTAATAAATGCTGTGGTAAACACTACACAGTGGCAGTCTTGGATTAATGGTTATTACTATGCTGTTCATTGCTGTTTTGAGAATGAATCCATGAGTGAATGTATTTAAATTATAGCTTAGAAAGTGCACTCCACTAATAATCACAGAAAAGTTGTTACTGGTCTTAGTTCATTGGAATCTCACAACGTTCCATTATAATTAGGGATGCACCGAAATGAAAATTCTTGGCCGAAGCCGAACAAAATGAAACACTGGGCCGAATACCGAACACGGTTTTTCGCATTTTTTCCCCCATGTAGGCCTATTTTGCCATTTTTTTCGCCATTGCATAAATTAAAGAGCCAAAATGTGCTTTTTACTGTTTTGTCCTGCTTTTCAAATAAAATCAATTACAAAACAACAATTTAAAAATATTTACATAACACTGAACATTTTTTAACATTCTATCAGACATTATACCAGCAAAGCACAATTTAACTTAAAATGAATAAGTAATAAGTTACTAAAATATAATTTTATGGCCATTTTTGAGACCCCTTTCATGAATCAGGCATGTATTTTTTTCTGTACAAATAAATGCAGCCTTTCTGAGCAGAAGAGACTTCTTTTAAAACAGAATATATTACAGATCCCATGTGTGTGAATGTTATAATAAATGCATAGTAGGGTAATTAATATTATCATTATTATTGTCTTATTTTTTATTTTATTTTGCAGAACAACAGTAAAATTTCAATACTAACATTTATGAATGTTGATGGAGTTGTTGCTTTTTCTTAGATTTTATTTTGGCAGAAACCCGCAGGAAGATCTGTGCTTCTTTTTGTTGACAACAGCATGCAGATATTTAAATGATTCTCATTACGAATTTGGGAAGATGTTTGACGCACGTATCACATTGTCACATGTCTTTAAAAAACTAATAAAAATGTTACTGAGCAAATGACGAGTAACAATGTTTTAGCGCAGATTTTTCTCGCGCTTTGGACTTTGAACCCTGGCGCCGCGAGCTCATGCAGCACTGTTTGAATACATGCAGTCCGTGCGTGTATTAAAAAATATAACATTCTGCAGTTTATTTACTAATCGTTTGAGGCCATTTCGCGATTTCAATCATCATACAGTAACCAGCATCAACCACCTCTTCCTCTTCTCATCGGAGACATGAGATGCAGCACTAAGCAGTCTCTCGCTGTCGGTGCTTGTAATGACTTGCGTCTTTCTCTGACAGTTTTAAATACTTTCGCACTGCAGACACATTTGCTGCATTAGTGCACGAATCTATTTGATTGCGTCTCGTCATTGTTCGGTACAATTTATTCGTTTTTTTCGCTTATTCGGCCAAACACCGAAAGAGTTTTTTTTGCTATTTTCGGCCGAACAATTTCGGTTGCCGAACATTCGGTGCATCCCTAATTATAATCAGTGAAGCTCTACACCAGAGGTTCTCAACATCTACATTCAAAGGTCCAAATCTGAATTTTCATCAGTGTCAAAGGTCCGGACCGGAACAATTGGTTATTACAAAACTTGTTTTTAATAAACATACAAAACATGCATAACAAATCAACACTATTTTTTTTGAATAAATAAAGTGCCCTTTGCATTCAAAATGTATTAATAACAAGTGCAAAAGTGGCAAAACAATTCATTTAAGTATCAGCATTAGAGGTCGACCAATATGCAGTTTTCTAGCGATCGATGTCCAATATATGATGCCGATTTTCTTTTTGCCCGATATATTTGGCCTATTTTGTTTTTACCCCCTTCATCTCATAACAGAGTAGAGTAATTGTTTATTGCAGGGCACAATATGGTAGTAGTAGTAGTAGTAGCCTAATTCGTAGTAATAATACATAGCTCAATTTAAGCACCTTCTCAGAACAGTTCTGAAGCTTTTTGTTTGTTTGCTGACAGACACCAGTGTTTCCCACAGACTTGCAAATGCAAATTGATTCCTATGCCAGCAGGAGGCGCTGTTGGAGAGCAGATATAATGGTTTCCACGGCAAAAGCTGTAATCAAATAAGCATTGTTTGTGCTCACAAACAGTAGCGTGTTTAGCCACCACGCAACCCACGCAATTGTGTGGGGCCCCGCGGTCCAGGGGGGCCCCCGCGGAACGCGATTTCTTCCGATGGGAGTCGAGAACCGGCATTTGTTTGGACCGGTGCGTAATTGGGTCAATACCGGACTACCGATAAGCTTCAGGACAAACGATACGGTTATCGATATGTGTGTTGTTTTATCTCCGTACTTCTGTGTTAATGGCGAATTAGAAGCTGCTCTTATAAACCGATCTCAAACTGATGATGTGCCTGCCGTGAGAGGTTGGGCATGATATGCAGCGGCACTGTCTTAATCTCTGTCCGGCGCGGGTAAAATAATTATAATGCTGAAGGTGAGGTAGAATTCATATTTCTTCATTAAATAACTTACAAAATAATTTGAGAACTTTCTGTGAGGTGTAATTTTACAAACAGCACGAGTTCTCCACAAGCTCTCTGTCTTTCCCTCTCAAAATGCGCAAATGGCTTCATATCACTACATCATGTCTGCACTATAAGCGAGCTGCACACTGCATGGTTGAAACAGGAATTGTCATAGTTTTCATGCATCGTCACTAAAGTTTATAATTTGCATTACTTTAAGTTTGACCAGTATTTAAACCATTCAGCACTCGTGCGCTCTCCAGAGACTGTGTGCTCATGCACACTCAACAATTGCCCCATTGTAAAAACAAAAATACACAGCATGATCAAACATTTAATTGCATACATTAAAAACAAATCCTCCCTCCCACAAGAGTCACCTAAGAGGGGAATTCACCCCATTTTCAAAAATGAAACTCAGGCCCTGAAAAAATCTCTAAAAATCCTGATTGGAGTATCACTATAAATAATTCTACATGTTCAAATGAAGCCTTTTTTATCATGTAGATAAAAACAGAGATAAAACAAATCTCTGTTAGGAGAAATCACGCCCGCTCCCTGAGAAAGTTAATATTAAAATTTTCTTAAATAAAAATCACTAGAGATGCCAGAATTCTCTATTACATTCTGTTGCGCTCCTATACACATGATGTTCAAATATGTTGTGCTATGGTATGCTGAGGAAATCTCTCTCTCTCTTTGAAGGGCCTTTTTATTTTAAAAATGTGCTTTATGTGCCTTTTTCTGTTTGCTTGGAGGCATTTGTAAACTGCTGTAATAAAATAGCTTGAAATGTTCAACATCTTTTTACATTTATTTCGGCACCAAATTATAGAGAGTAGTATGGATAACTGTATCGATAAGCAGTATCGGTATCGATAAAATGTAAACGAAACCCATCCCTACTCCGGAATTGATCGCAAAATCTACCAAGGGGGGTCCCCCCAGGACCACTTGCTGAGGGCCCCCAAAACACTAAACACGACCCTGCTCACAAACGCTACATTACAGGAAAGACCAAATGAAGACGACATTGAGCTTTTCTGAAAACGTTCGGTTCTTTTCAAAGATACATTCATATAAAAACCCTTGTGCCGCATTTTTATTTTGAAACGTGCAATGCTCATGTTTCAACAAAGTATAAGCCTTTTGGAAAATCTAGCTATTTGTGCTGGTCGGTTTTGATATAGTGACAGGCCACCACAAATAACTCAATTTATGGGAAACACTTGGACACTGCTATAAGTCAAATAGCCATATAAGTGATAAAATAAATAACTCATATTAGCGGTGAAATGTCACCCGATTACGTCTGGATGTCATGACAACAAATGTCACGAAGGAAAAGTTTGAATATTCGCTTTCATTTCGGACCATCTCCAAAAAGACATTTAAAAAAAAAAACTAAATAAATGATTTAAAAGTTTAACATGCGTTTATCAACGTAGGAAATACAATTAGTGCTCTTGAGATATGAAATGGAGGCGGGTCTGGATTGAATTCCCTCTGGAGTCCGGACTTTGAGAAACACTGCTCTACACTGTACAATTATTTATTTACTTTATGTCTGCACCTTGTTTGTTATACTCAGCAATGGTGACGACTGATGAATTTGCACATGGTTTGTACTTAAGCATATAAAAACACCAGACAATGTTAAAAATTTAATTTTCACCATAGGTGTTCTTTAAAGTCAGTATTTTTTTCAACATCATTTATTTTCAAATACAACATCACAACACAACATCCATAAAAAAAAAAATAAAGTCAGTATTAAATGAAATTTCAGCCTGTAAATGCATGTTATAAGTCTTATTGTGAACTATGCACTAAATCAAAATTATCATTTTATCATGATACGACAAAGCAAAAATATTATACAATGGATAGCTCCCACTCTAAATTCTGATTGAACAGGCCCCATTAAAAGCTGATGTAAAATATGCGTTATAGACACACCTGTGACAGCCCACAAATTGAATTCTACATTAACGTCACATTATTATGTTGCCTTGCTGCTGTAAACAAATTTCTGCTTCACATTACACCCCATAATAACAGGTTCTTCCTGACCTTGTTTGGGACACATCTAGCTCTGTATTTTCCCATTACTCCATGTTTCTTAGTTGTTCTGACATGTAAAATCAAAGCAGTCCTGCCCCCAAATAGCTGCCCATA
Source organism: Schizothorax lantsangensis (assembly GCA_027422415.1). Classification (NCBI taxonomy): domain Eukaryota; kingdom Metazoa; phylum Chordata; class Actinopteri; order Cypriniformes; family Cyprinidae; genus Schizothorax; species Schizothorax lantsangensis. The sequence continues at coordinate 20,515,234 of CM049842.1, read as the reverse complement.
TATGAGTATGTAAGGTTGTTGTCGTCAGGGCTTGTACTGATTGTCATTCTTGTTATCTCAGGTTGCAGACATAAAGCGGGCCAACAATCTTCTAACTGAGCAGGACTTCTTTGCGCTGCGTTCCATAAGGATACCTGTGAGAAAGTTCAGCTCATTCACAGAAACTCACAACACCACTACCCACAAAAGCAGCTCACCTGGCAGCACTCGTAGAATCTCGGAGATCCTGATTTCTGGAGCTTCCTTAGATGCCTCATCCTCTTCTTCATCTGTGGACAGCGTGGAGTGCTTCCTGCAGGAGAAGGACAAGGACATTCAACTTCTCGTCAAGTCATCTGCCCCTTCCAGGAGTGGTCTGAACGAGGTTGTGTCCTCGCTAGAGCAGCCGCTTTTGGGAGACCTCGAGCGTAGACCAGCCCAAAAGAAAGATCCATACTATGGTGCTGACTGGGGAATGAGATGGTGGACCGCAGTTGCCATCATGTTGGTCGTGGGCATAGTTACACCTGTTTTTTACCTGTTGTACTATGAAGTTTTGATGAAAGCAGATGTTAGCCACCATACTACCATTGACTCTATCAGGCCTGGACCAACACAGGCAGCTGCTGCTGAGCCTCATGGGTTACCACGGACCAGTCCTGCCTCTCACCTACAGCCTGCTCCTAAACAGCAACATTTTGTGAAGCATGAAGAGGAAACATAAAGGGGCACTTAAATCACCAGGGAATTGATTAGGAGGCATTAAAGAAAGGTATAAGCGGAACCACATTTTAAAAATGAAATTAACTGAAAAACGTGAGAGGATCGAGTAATCACGAAATGATTCCAGTCCTGTCAGCATTTTTCCTTGATGCATTTTGCACAGTTGATTGCTGGTTTTGTTGTGTGTGTGTGTGTCACTCATGAGCCAGTGTATTTCTCTGTACCTCTATTAAGCTCATAGTTTGCATCAATGGCAACCAGCTGATATATTGTTTAAGATATTTGCTGCCACTGTCTGGTTGTCAGGGAAATAAACATGGTAATTTATTTTAGAAAATGTAGAATCCAGATTCAGTATTGCAACTGATGGTAAAAAAAAGTTGCTGGTTTTAATTTTTTTTTAACTTTGCTTCTAAAAAAAGAAAAACAAAACTTAATGGAACCATAATGGATTCCTGTTTTTTCTTCTAGCAAGAGCACATGGATTCTCAAACATGTTCGATTCCATTGAAGTAGCAGAGATGTAAGCATTTCTATGAAACATGGAGTACACTGATTGACATTTGAACAGTATGTGCCTTCATCCTGTAGACTGTAGATGCAGGTTGAAAATAAAGGAATTATATTTTAGTATCTGAATCTCCTAATTATTTTTAAGCTTTGAATTTTATAATCATTTAGCTTAAATGATACCAGTATAGACAATTATCTATATAATTATGCTGAATCTTATTTTTATACCTATAACACTGCTCTTTGTAGACATTAAGTGTATCAACTAAATCTAGTGCTTTTATATAGTACATACATATTGATACATATTAATTATTGTGCATGATGACTTGCATGATTTTTATGATGTTTTTTTAATTAAGTGCTTTTTTTTTTGCTAGTAAGTGGCTTCATCCATGTTGTCATCACTTCCTCCCCCATAATCATCACCATCTTCGAAGTAGTTTGCTATGTAGTCATTTTCCTATGGGGAGAAAAAAAAATTGATCATGTATTAAATGCTTTTAGTGCTCTGGAATTCTAAGTACATTTGTTATTGATTAATCAAACATGACTCATGTACTAAAATACTGTGCTTCAGAACAGTTGCACTAAAATAGTTTTCCCTGTAACTGAAACCATGTTAGATATATGCAGGGTGTACACTTGACCAATGACGTGACAGGAATGCCATAAGGTATGTTAATGAATGAATGAATGAATGAATACCACAGAAAAATAAATAAACACCACTCACACACCTGAATGGCAGGTGCATCATATAAAAATATTAATAAGAAAATAGTGTCACGTTTTACAACTAAAGGACAAGTCAAAGGAAAAAAATAAAATGTTCTAATGTTTCCATTGTAGTTAGACAAGTTTAAATAAAAAAAATCTGTGTTAATGTACAACATGCTACAGATGCTGTTGAGAGAATAATTTAACCTGAAATCCTGCTATCAGTAAAAGCTTTTACCTCTTCAACCTCTTCATCATATTCTCCTTCAATTTCTTCTTCCTCCCCTTCCTCATCGTCTTCCTTCTTCCCTCCCTCTGCTTCACCTTCCTCATCTGATTTTACGTCTCCCTTCTTCTCAAGTTCCTGAAAAACAAGCACAAGTGAGACAACAGGACAATCCAAACATATGTTTGCAGTGTAACAAGAAGATATAATGCAGTTCATTCTTTTTAATAAGTTTAGTATGTGATGACCTATAACATGAACGTACATCAAGTTTATTCAGCACTTCCTCCTTGTCTTTACTTGAGATCTTTGCATTTTTCTTAGTATCTGTAAATATTAAAATGATTTACAGGTTATTTAAAAATGCTGTTTGTTTAAAGAGGCATTTTGTGAAATTACCTCTTTTCTTTCTAATTATCTTCTTTTGTGGCTTCAGCTCCTTTGGAAGACGGTTCCAATCTACAAAGCAAGTTTATAATTTGTCTGAAATCAGCCAATTTAAATGGTACTCATAGCGATTCCTGCATTACCTGGTGTCCAGTTGTCATCTTCAATTCTTTTAATCTCTCTTGTGTATTTCTCCTTGTACCTCTCCACATCTGTGAATTATACTTGTGAGCACATTGGCAAACACTTTAAACAGAAGATCACTTTCATTTAACTTCAAAATTTCTGACTTTTCTTATTTTAAGTAACATCGTAAAAAAATAAAATCAAATAACAAATCACAACTATTTTCAAGGTTATACTATCCCTAATCAGTTATACTATTTCACTTAAACAGAGTTAAATAGATTTAATGTCTTAAGGCCCTCAGTGCTCTCACTCATAGTCATCTACTTTCACAATATGATTATCTCAGAAATCCTATAACCCAGGAAGCAATAGGTATTATATGTTACCAAAATTAAATAAAGGCTACTACTCACCTCCCTTTCCTGCATGGGGTTTTATGTAAAATGGGAGGTCTTTCATTCGTCCTCTCATCTCTTGTTTCAAAGCTCTCATATAGTCTTCGTCCTCTCCAGCTTTCAAAGGCCCTGGTTTATATTCAATTTGCTGAAAAGGAGCATAGAATTATGTCCTAGGTGGTGTAATGCATTTCTCTAAAACTGAAAAAAGCAAAAGTCAGGGCTTTCTGAATAATGACTATCTGACCTTAACTGAAGCAGATTTTAAAGTTCAGAGGGGAAAAAACAACTCACTGGGAAGAGTGGAGTTGGCCCTCTCTGGGTTTCTGGCATGGACCCTCTGGTGAGACCCAGGGCCTCTATGTTGAAGGTGAATGCTGCTATTCCTCTGCCCTTTCCTGCCATTTTGGTCAGTCAAATATTCCTTAAATTTCCTGTGTGATTGATGGAGGGGCTGATAAAGTAACTGGCCAAAGTATAAAAATATTGACGTTGTTTTTGGACATAATTACTGGTGGCGTTGTAATTGCGTCGTGGTATGTCACGTGACGCGCGAGCACCAATGGTTTTTGGCGTCAGTGACGTCAAACCTAAAAGCGCCATTTTTTTTATTGATTGAATGCCATCGCTAATGATACTTGGGGAATGGACTTGGCTGGGGGAAGATTATCTTTAGACAATTACTTCAAAATCAATCTGGACATCACACAAAGCTGTCATGTTGCTTCAGAAGACGCGAAATATTTTCGTATGGATTATTTTTATATGATTTTGGAAATGAAGATCCACTGTTGAAACATGTACGTGGGTGAGTAAATAATGACAACATGCAGTATTTCTTTAAAACAGCACCACCAAGGCAGCTGGACGCATTGCAGCAACAATTATTTAAGGTGCAACTGCTTACCTTGTTCCGTTACAACATTTGGACGAATATAAATGAGTACCTGTGTAGGTAATTAAATAGTATTTTAGATGGTTAATATGCATGACTTGGGTGGTGCCTATTGCCGCATTGACCAATAGTATTTCGACTCTCCAGCACGTCATGTCGTTACGCTCGATGACGTGCTGCGCTTGCGGAACAGGGTGTCAGCGTCCTTTCTGCGGCTGCAGCAGCTAGGATTTGAAACCAAAATTATAGGTTAACAGCCATACATTTAACCTTGTATGCAATAATAACCTCTTGAATGTAATGGAGATGTCTGCGACTGACTGGTACGCGCACAAGTCGCTGGAAAATGGCGTGTTTTGGATCCAGGAGCGGTTTTATGAATCGGGGAACAGGGCGAATATCTGGCTCATACGCGGGTCCCATCAGGACGTGGTCATAGATACTGGACTGGGTTTACGGAGTCTGCCTGAATACATCAATAGTAAAGGGCTGCTAGGGGACGATTCGAAGCGCAAGAACCCGCTGTTAGCCATTGGCACGCATGTGCATTTTGATCATTCGGGTGGGCTGCATCAGTTTCAACAGGTGGGCGTGCACAAGGCGGAGGTGGATGCTCTGGCTAACGGTGACAACTTCGAGACCGTGACATGGTTATCTGACCGCGAGATCGTGGAGGATCCAGCGCCTGGTTGGCGAGCGAGACAATACAGAGTCAAGGCGGTTACGCCAACACATATATTACAAGAAGGTGGGCTATTATACTGTTTGCAGGATTATACTGCTATTCTAATGCATGCAACACTGTAAATATGTAATATATTTGTATGTAATATATATACACACACACACTATTGCATAAGCTGCTCCAGTATACAGTAGGACAATGCACTGAATTGCATGACTTCATTCTGCGCAGCCTTGCAAAATATCTTTGAAGAGCTCTAGAGAAAGATCGAAACAAATCAGATCATGATTGACTTACCACAGGCATGTCAGTGGTTAGTGAAAAGCAAACTCACTGTCTAATGTGGCTTCATAATCTCCTTGATGGTGGAAATAACACCATTATAGTGGACCATTGGCAGAAACCCAGCAGAATCAGAGTAAACCTCTGAGTAAATCACACATGACCTCCTCCCCATAATTCTCTGTGAATGGACTGTTTTGCAGTGAGTTGTACTATTGCATATGAATAGATGTTCATTCGGTGGACAATCTAGGCCTATTTTTTCATGCCAGCAAATCTTCAGATGTTAAGGTGACACACAGAATGTCTATAGGGAGTATTGTGTTGTATTGTATGTGTTTACTAAAGTGTTTTTTTTAAGCATAGATATAGTTAAATTTAGTTAGTTAAAAAGTTATGCTTAGCTGAAAATATTTAATCAGTAAGAAAGTACTCTGTGAATGCAGTGAAAATAAAATAATTTATACAGATTCTTATCCAGTGATTGACTGTAAAAGTCATGGAAATCTGTTGTGGAAAAGGTGTGTATCCTGAATTATTTCTGTGCCTTTAACCCTTGTAAATATTTGTGGATGTTTAAAGGCATAGCTTAGGCAGATGTAATCACTGTGTGTTATAACAGCTTATATCCAGTAAAAACACATATTTGCTTTTAGAAGTATATGATTAAAATCTTTTAACTCAACTTTTTTGTTCTTGGACCAGGATATCTCAGCTGTACTAATAATAAACTAACCCTTACCTCTACCTAACGTACCTCACAAATCCTTCTCTGTTTCATAACTTGTGCATCAGTCGATACAGCTTCTGCTGTGTCAGTGCTGCAATGCAGTGACAATATCCAGTTCCCACATTTCCTTCTTTTCCTCCTTCTCCAGGCGACGTTATCAACCTTGGGGACCGACAGCTTACTGTTCTCCACATGCCGGGCCATTCCAGAGGCAGCATTTGTCTCCATGACAAGGAGAACAAAATGCTGTTCAGTGGAGATGTGGTCTATGATGGTTCCATGATCGATTGGCTTCCATACAGCCGGATAAGCGACTACATTCGTAGCTGTGAAAGGCTGGTTGAGATGGTTGATAAAGAGGAGATTGACCAGGTCATGCCTGGCCATTATAACACTTTTGGTAGCAAGCGTCTACACCGGTTAGCCTCCAACTACATCGCTAGTGCTGGTGCCTGCCACAGAGCCTCCACCTGCTTGGTGAAGTCCATTGCCAGCCTGGCACTTCGAGCCTCCAACTCGAGAAGTGCCTGCTAGTAGTTATGAAAAGGACTACTATGCAACAACGTCATTGCAGACCTCAATATACGAAAACACTGAGGAATACAGTGTGTTAAGTATATACAGACTACAGTTTGATAGTATTATTTGTGATCAAGGTTCAAAATATATATTAAAAAAATGCTGCATAATATCCATCAAAATCTTCAAGAACAATAGTAGACATTGTCATATTTTAAAGGTGCTGTTTGTAATTTTCAACGATAATTTGTAGAGGTATCTGAAAAGAAAAAAATAACTAAATTGTTGAGCAGTCCAATATAGTAAAAAAAAATTTTTCCTTGCCCAAACCATTTAAGTGCAAATCCAGCACCACAGCCCATTTCATTGGTCAACTCAATCACACAGGCAGACTTTACTGATGCATTTTAGTAAAATATATATATATATTTTTATTATCATGGATTGGTGCAATTGTACCAATCCATGATTTTTTTTTAAAAACTCTAAATAATAATAACAATAATAATAGCTCTAAAAAATAACAGCAATTATTATTAATAATTATTATTATTAATAATAACAACAATAATATTATTATTATAGTTATTAACAATTGTTATTATTAATATCAATAATATATTAGAATTATACATTATAATTAGGGATGCACCGATACCGATACTGGTATCGGTATCGGGCCCGATACTGAGCTCATGTACTCGTACTCGTACTCGTTAAAATGCCCCGATACCAAACGCCGATACCACACAGCATGTGATAAGTGCCATATTCAGACAAAGAAACACACAACAGAATATCAGGCAGCAGAATTGAGTTATTAGAGATTAAGGATGTCTACGAAGCAGATGTATTCAATGAATGATGTTAAACATTCAGTATTAATGCCTTTATAGCTGATGTGCGCGAGCTGAAAAGCAAAGCGCTGTGTGGATTGCGCGCGCGCCGGCGCAGATGCGCGAGCTCGTCCAGTGAATATTCCTTTCTCACAGACATCACTGGAAAGTTTGTAGTTCTGTCGGATATGTCAAAAACAAGTAAGTAAAACAATGCACAAGTTACTTAACGGTAGGGAGGGAGAGAGAGAGAGAGAGAGAGCGCGCGCTCTTCTGTGGTGTGATCTTTATTGATGTTCGCTCACTTAGCACGCATTATTTGGATTAAAACTAAATCGTAAATATAAGACAATTGATAGGGGCATTCACTATAAACTTTATTTATTTTCCACCTTAAGTATAGGCTACACGACTTTCTGGCGAAAGTGAAACTAGCAGCCTGTGTGAAATGCGCAAGGCTGTTCTGTACTTGTCCCTCTCATTCTGCACCAGTACAAATACGTGCGCGCGTTTTGCTTGCTTCATGAGTGATTCTGCATTTTATGAGTGGCTTTGGAATATAAATCGCAGCATGTTTCAGATGAAAAGAAAAACGCGACTTCTGTTTCTGAAAATATCACAGTTAGGAGATTTATAACGAGTGGTTCCCTGCATTATTTCAGCAAAGCGCCTGATTACAGCACTGAGCCGCTGCAATGGAGCAGCTCTAAGGGGCCGTTCACATATCGCGTCTTTTGCGCGCTCAAGTTCGTTATTTCAAATGTAGACGCGCAGTATGCGCACTCATAATGGAAGTGACGCGGTCGCGGTGCGACGCGCTCGTTTTTTCCAGGCGCGTCCGCGCCGCATCGAGATAAAAACATCTCAACTTTTCAGAATGCCGCAAGCGCACAGCAGGTCATGTGACCAGAACCAACCAATCAGCTTAATCCTTTCACGTAACAACATTGAAAGCTCAGCCAAGATGAAGGAACAGCTGATCATAGCTGTACGTGGATATTCATTTTTAAATAAATATAGTAGCAGAGCTACTGCAATCGATTTTTAGTGCTGGAAATCCATTTTATTCTTTGCTGAAACTTCCACGTCTTCATGGAGAGCGCAGTTCATGGTTGCTTAGCAATGGCAGACGCCACGGGAGCGCAAGCTACAGAGCTTTGAAAAGGAGAAAGCGACGCGTCTAGCGTTTTCCACGCGTTTTTAGGCGCGACATGTGAACAGCCCCTAAATGCTGTTAAATTAAAGATGATGTACCATAGAGCAAAAAAACGAACAGTGAAAGTAACAAAAACTTGTACAAATACATTTTAATGTGCATAATTAACTGTGAAAATAACCAAAGGATGTACAGTCAAACCAAAAATTATTCAGAGACCAAATATAATTTTTTATATATTTTACTAGTGGGTGCAGGACACTATAGTTCATTTATGTAAGTGAGGATAGCAAAATAAAGTAAACTGTGACATATTATATCCAAAAATTCTTCATACAGTGGACTACCAATAAAATTGATAAAAATTTGGAACCAAAAATTTTTCAGACTGAGTCTGGGAAAAAAACTCATTCAGGTTTGCATGAAGGGTTGCAAGTGTTGCCCGACAAAGTATTGATAGTTGTATAAATATTGCCATACTAACAGCTGTCTGAATAATTTTGGTTGATTGTAATCCATCACATACCTTTCTATCAAAGTTATCTGACATTATCAAGCTGAATTAGTTCTGACACAGTTTAACTCTGAGTTCTTGTCATATTTTATTACCATTAACCATAGCGAATAAACAGTGATAATGTGAGAAATGTTGAATGTGTCTGAATAAATTTTGGTTTGACTATCTATTTGATAAGTGAAGTTAACCAATTAACATTATACATACTCTTTACCCAATATTTTAAAAATTTACAAATGCAATGAAAATATCGGTATCGGTACTCGGTATCGGCAAGTACCAAAATAAAAGTATCGGTATCGGGCGAGTACTGGAAAAAGTGGTATCGGTGCATCCCTAATTATAATAATATTAGTATTATTATAGTACATTTTTGAATTAGTTTTGATTTATGTTCATTTTAATTTTAGGTAGTATTGTACCATTTTTCATTATTATTATTATTATTATTATTATTATTATTAGCATTATTAGTATTATTGTTATTTTATTTTTTTTTTTACTTTAATAACTGTGTGCTTAAGTCGTTTGGGTTAAAGAAATAATAATAATTCAAATGGTTTTGGACTCATTTTGGAAACTTATTTGGACTCAGTATTATATTTTCAATTCCATTTGGGTCACTAGTGATGCAGAAATTACACACTGCACCTTTCTTGAAGAATATCATTATATAAACACTTGGTAACTGTAAGGTTTACACAGGTAAAGGCTTGGTATGTCTAGAGATAAAAAAAATCCCTCGTAAGACACATTGTAGCAGACAATCTTCCAGTCACCTCTTAAAGTAATCTGATCTGTTTCAGATTAATTATCTTTAAGAGACAGCGATGTGTTAGTTAAAATGGGAGACTAGATAAATTAGTAGCCAACTGTTGACTTGTTCTCTATGGCAGTATCTGCATGAGATATTGATGTAGCACAGCATGGACATAGCGTCATTCTATTATTCTATAGGCTCACAGTGAATTGTGTTGTGTGTGATCGAAGTGCATTATTTACAAACAAAATCATGATCTTTTAGCGGCAGTCATATTAGTCAGGAAAAATTACTAGCCTTAACTGAAAGATGCTAAACAATGATTTGTGTTTGGTTTAGTTTCATAACACTGCCTCCATACTAGTTCTCTTTGCTGTGTGCTTATTTGCAAACTGCACATAAGTCAGCGTGGGTGACAGTAGGTAGTTCCTGGAAAGCCAAATGCTGTTTTTCTCTCTCTGTAATTCACTGCCTTAGTTTAATCTGACATAATTGTAAGGGCCTCCTCTTTAGTGTTCAAATGTGAAAAAGGAACACATTTTGTGAGTGTATGAAATGAAATGTATACAATGAGGTGTTGGTGGAGCTATGAGAATGGCTAACATCAAGTCACTCATTTATGTTGCCAAACTACAAATATGCTGCTTGACTTTTTTGATGTAATTTTCATAATGTTGACATGTCATTTTCACATCATAAATTGGAGAGTAGAATGTGTTTGTGTGAATGTGATGGACAGCGATATCATATATGTATTCTGAATCTACAGTTGAAGTGAGCTTGTACAGTATATGTGCACTATGTTTCTGCTCAGGGATCCCTTGAATCCTGGCAAAATGAGCAGAGCTATACATGCAACACTATATTTAGTGCCTCTTGGAGAGTAAACAAACTAATACCTCACAATGCCGTGACAACAGCTGTTGTAATACCCAGACACCTGTTTAAAAATATACTCACTTTCAATTCTGTATACATTGGGTCTCTGTGTTATAATTCTCTTTCTGTGTTTGTTGATATTATTTAATTTATGTAAAAAATGTAGTTGTGCAATGTGTTAAGAGAAAATGTCACTGTTATATTGGCATTTTACCCCTGTTAGCAAAAGTAGTACAACCACAAGATGGAGACATTGACCCTGTTATGCCGGCACATTTCCCTTCGCTTTAGAAATGGAGTGATGAAGTAGATGAGCATCAAACTTAAAGTCAGTGATATTTGGCAGCAAACCCTCCATTTTAAAATTCCCCAAATAAGTTGGCACTTCCTTCTTTTTAAAAACTTGAAATTTTCTCACATATCACTAACCGCAAGCCTTATCCCCTTAGGCTAGTCATGATGGATTGGATGTGACATTAATTTCCTTACAAATCTCTTGAAATATTTTTTGGGCCAAGTTTTGTTCTGGCAGTGTGTCTTTTGAAATACATACGTTTGGCAGTCACGGATCTGGTTGAAATTCCAAAGTACTGTTTGACACGGCTTTCAGTCAGGGTGAATTGATGGCTGTTGACAGATGGCTAATTATATCCATGGGACTATTTGTCTGACTTGACCTACAAGAGGTGGTTACTGTTATTTTTAAAGGTGATAGGGCTCAAATGAAACGATGAAGGAGTTTCCATGAGAAAAACGGAACAGGCTCTATTCGCAAACAAGCTTGATTAGATTTTGGTCAGCCTACATGAAGGCCGTAGAAATGGATTTTGTCCTTTTGGCTTGAATTCTCATACTGTGGATATCCCACGTGGTTTATATTAAAGATGGTGGAGATTTGCTGTAATATTTCAGCATGGTTATTGATTTTGAATGAAATAGCCACAGCAGGCTTCTTGCGTGGTTTGTATGTATGCTCTTTCCTGGACCTAGAAAAAAATGAGAAGTATTGACCAGAAAGTTGACAATTGAACCGAAACCGTAAACATGGAAAGGAAACCCCAAACAAATGCTGCATTGTTTCTAGACCTACAATTGAACTATAATGTCATCTTGCATTAGTGAGCCTGTAACTAACGTGCCAGATTTCGTCAACTTTTCTCCCCTCCCGCTGGCTGTTTTTCCCTCTAACCCCACTTCAGTAACAAGACATTGTATCCCGCAGGCAGCCAGACGGACATTTGATGCGTGGTCGCCGCCGGGGAAGCGTTGTTTGACATTCAGCTGCTCCCTACATTATCTGCTAATTGACAGCCCCTATCTGCCCTCCGGCGAGCCAAGATGACACGTGTGGGAAGGACCGAGGTGAGGGGAGAATAGGGAAGTGCCAATCACCAACAGATTATCAAGAGCGAAAGGATGGTAATGGAGCCTTAATCTGACCTGGCTGCTGCAGGTTTTGTGGGTTAATGGTTGATGCTGCAACAACACTAATATGATGACCTCTTCCTCCAAAGTATTAAAGAAATACGCATTGAAACTTACTGTGTTTTAGTCTTTCAGATCTGCGATGTCGTTGAGGTCTATGAGCCTGTGGTGTTCTGTTTGTCATTTTAAAGTTTGAATGAAAGGAAAATTCGCCCTATCTATTTTTTAAATGCATACTATTGATCTCACTGTAAACGATTCCTCAATGCAAATGTTTTATAAAAAAAAATTCCCCCAAAATTTTCCAGTAAAACTACAGACTTCTCTCTGGTGAGGTATGCCAGACTTCAATCTGCTTAAACCTGTCCCTTTCTTACAACTGATCGCAAGCTCACATTCAGATCTGACTCCATCCACCTGAGGAATAGAACCTGCCCTATGTTTTTTTCATTTTTCCATATTCTGCTTCACTCGGACATATGTCACAAGCCAGAAATGATCTGTCGCTTCCTTCCTTTTATTGCAACGTTAAGTTTCTGAAATTGCTTGTGATCAGGGACCCTCTTTGTGACTGTTGCATGCTCTTGAGGTGGGCCAGGATGCTTGACTATTTGTGATGTCAAATATTTAGTTAACAACATTTAGTGGTGACAAAAATTATCATGTAATTTCTCTGAGAGCATTTTGACATATGCTTCAGCTTGCTAGCAGTTAGCATGATAAAACTTTCTCAGATAAGTTTTGTATTTTAATTTATTGAAAGACAGTCTGACGAATTTGAGCAGTGCTCCCATTTTTATGCAGAAACTACAAGTGTAGCCTATTTGTGAGGTGTTGTGGGGAGATTAAAGAAGTCCAGGACTGTATTTTGTCTGAATTTTGACGTTTGTGCTCTATGATGTGGTACTTGCTCTGAGTGTCTGTCGGAACACTGCAGTCAGATGACTGCTTTACTAAATAGTTGCAGTAGTAAAAAGGCTGTTGGATGGTCATAGGTGTTGCACATAGTAGGTCTAACCTAACAGCAATAAACTTTTGAATATGAATCTGGAATCATACTGCAAGGCAAAAATCTGTGAATACACTGAAAAGCATAAGCAGTTCTCTGAATTGGAGTCTTTGGAATTGGAGTAGTTTATTTATTAATAGTGTGTCATATGTTTAGTTACCCATATTTTGCTGAGGGTTAGTTGGACTTTATGCAACCTAAATATAAAGGCCTTCTTTAAAAGTTTATTTATGGTAATTGTTTTGCTCTGGACTGCTACCCAGTAGTCTATGTGGCATTGTGTCAAAGGACAACTTAATGGGATTTAGGGCACACTTTGGGATATTGGCTTGTTGTGACAGATCTGCCTGCTGAGCTGTCCAGAATAATTCACTGAGAAAAACAGACCACTCAATGCCATTTCTCTTTCCAAAGTCAAGATGAAAGCTGGGACAGGGAAGGTTTTGAAATGTTGCTTTTGGTGAATGAAATGGGACACTGGTGAATTCAACTGGCCTTCACTAATATCGAGATGCTGAGCTGTCGTACATACAAAGAAAGTATGTCCAATAAGCCCAGTTTCCAGCAGCAACATGCAGGAAACCTAGAGCGAACAATGCCAGACACTAGTCACTGCAGTAATCTGGCTATCCTGGAATGGAATCGCTTCCCTTCTCTTGTGTGACTGTAGTGAGGCATAAACTATTGATGTGGTTAAACAGAGATTTGGGTTCAGGCAGCAGATTTGGAAAGTTGGGTATTGGGTGACGCAAGGATTTCTGTCAGGCAGACTTGAGTAGTCTGACAGTTTGTGACAAGAAACTTCCATAGTCTGGTGGTTTTAGCCTGGATTCTCTTTAGCTCCGCTCTAGAAGTTAGGAGTGTGAACATGTCATGAAAAGGGTACAAGGGATCCTGCTTCATGCTGCAGCACTTCCATTTGTTCCTCTCGGTGTAGATCTCTCAACAACAGGCTCCTGCAATGAACTAGGACTTTTCTATTTGCTACAGATCATGTTTGTAAGGTGCTTTTCACAGTCCACATTGTTGTTAAAGCTATTCTGTCATCCTTTATACACCCTCATGTCATTCCAAACCTGTATGACTTTATTTCTTCTGCAGATCACAAGAATATATTTTAAAGAATGATGACCAAACAGTTGTGGTGACCAGTAATCCATTGTCATTTCTCAAAGTTATCTTCTTTTATGCTCCACAGAAGAAAGTAAGTCATGCAGGTGAGTAAATTATGCCATTTTTGGGTGAAGCTATTCATTTAAGCAGCTTTATGGAAAATTGTTTCAGCTCTGAACTGGTTAAATATTTTGTTTTTGAATGCCTGGAATAGGAAATGGTTTGCTTTTCATGAGTCTCCAATGCAATGCTTTACACTAGTGATTTGATTAAAATGGCAAGGGGCATTGCTGTCTTTGGACCATACCAGTATCATTTAACCACCCAGTGAACTGAAACTCAAGGCCCTTCCAAGTTTTGGCTGCTTACCGGATCAAACTGATCCCTCTAAACCTTTTTTTTTTAATGAACAGATTTATCAGTGTTGTCTTACAATTTATAGTGTATTTATTGATGGGACGATTTTAACTGAAAGTGAAATGACATGACAAGAGACAAGCCTAATTATGAACAATAAATTCAGAAGCAATAAGTTCTGAAACATTCTCTGGCAAATCACACTCTATACCATCACTGTGAAAAAGTAATTTCCCTCAACCACCAAGACACAGCTGAACAATGAGACTAGAGGATTAAACAGTCATTCTCTCTTGGAGTGAAGAACAAAGGGAAAAGGGGAAATATGGTTTGTTTAAGCTGCCCACAATTTCATTTTGTGGATTTTTCTGACATGATTTCCATAAGGGGGGATTTTTCTTTCAAGATACCATTTCTACTGTCGTCATCAGACATCACGTCATCTTGTTTCTGGAGCACAAAACCTTTTTTTCCCCTCTTCGGTGTCTGATTAAATCTTTGCTTTATTGTGGATGGATCTTCACATTTGGAAACCACAGGGGAATGTAAGAAGTTGCTAATTTAAGTACGTTTTTGCCTTTTTCTCTTTAGAAGATTTCTTAAAAGAAAAGGAAAAAAAAGGAGAGAAGTACAATATTTGCTTTGAGTCTGGTACAGTCTGGCTCCATAGCAGCCCAAATGGCTCATTTTATTCTCAAGATGAGGAAACGTGTCTCTCTGAAATTGAGACATCACATGGAGAAAAAAAATGCCTTTGGTCAATGCCCTGTGGAGTCTAAATAACAATTTTCCGTTTTATTTCCATTGAGTTACCACAATATTTATTTTGTAAAGCCTGGAACCAGTGACACTGAGTTTCAGGCAGAGTCCGGGAACTATTTATTTACTATGTTTACATTTTCTTTCATAACTACTACAACTGCAAATATACCTACAATGAGAGTAACACTCCAAATCGGTGCATCTCAAATAAGGGCTCCTTATTTCTGTGTTTAAGTACTTTTCATATTTGTAATACTACTATAGTATTAATGTTACCTCGGTTTTCTCCTGTACATGGTTGTAATTATTTTAGTGGTCAGTGATCTTTGAAGTCCCAATGAAACTGAAATGGTGACTTCTTGGACAAACCTAATCTAGTTTCCCAGACTCACCAGTACTGCTGCATGGGTGCATGAAACGATTAGTTGACGTTATCGACAACATCGATAATAAAATAAAATAAAAATTGTGGACAAAAATTGTTGTTGTCGAATAGTCGTTTGATCTAATGTAAGAGCCTGCAATAATGCGGTTTGACCAGTGTGGCTCTGTAGCACAAGGCTGTAATTTAGCCATCCTGGATGCAATTCAAGAGAAGACAGCGCTTTAGAGCAAATGCAGCCGAACCTGAAGCTGCTGAGCGGCGTTTGGATGAATATGCTGCACGCTTTCCTCTCAATAACAAAATAAACACAACGAAAACTGACAGCGGTGAGAAAGCAGCAGTTAAGAATGCATCTGATTACAGCGATTGTGGATATTTGCACTAGCTCTAGTAAAGTCCAGTCACGTCACGTTTATTTTTATAGTACTTTGTTATAGATAGCCTTAAATCAGCCAGCTTTACAGTATTAAACATGACAACCCAGAGTCAGTGTCGCTTACAACTTGAATTATGTTATAAAGCAGCTTTCCAATGTGGAGCTACCTAAAATCTTTTTATTAGTGGGAAAAAAATATTTCATAAAGTGAAAATTTAGTTTGCAGAGATCAATGCTTAATTTAGCTCAGGACTGGTTTGATTATCATAACCCTAAGGTATTTTAAGAGAGATGATGTTGTGAATACAATAGTTTATCCAAAAATAAAACGTCTTATCACTTACCGTTTATTTTGTTTCTTATCCATATGACTTAAAAAAGGAGATGTTGGGATGTTGAAAATATGATTTTCAAAAGTTGAAGTCATTACCTTTATTTATTTGTTATAGAATATTACTCAATGTAACTCAATATTTTAACTAATTGCAAAAGCGGAATAATCAAAGTTCACTGATTAATCAGTGAAATAATCAATGATTAGTCGATTAATCATTCTAATATTTGTTAGATTAATCGATTATCAAAATAATCACTTGTTGGCATCCTAATGTGTATGGTGATTTTGTCAGATGATAACTCGATTATGAATCAGGATTTTAGTACACGTTAACCACTTGGAAGTGAGAGCTGGTTAACGCGTGGTCTTAATGGGGCATATTTCAGCCACTATTTCATATCCATCCCATTGTCTGACAACAGAAAAAGAAATATCTATAAAATATTTTTTTTATTGAGAATTTGGCTGTAATAAAATACATTAAGTGAGCACAGAGAGCAGGAAAGAATCAAACAAACATCAAAGGCAGACACTAGGCAGAATGTAAATACGATGTGTGAGCTCTCGTTTTTTTTAGTTTTTTTTTTTAAGTAAGAGCAGCTGGGACATTCATGTTACATGATTTGGCTGATTTGTACGTGGGGTGACAGCGCACCACATTAAAAGAAACGATCATTCATGTTTTCGACCGCTGGCCAAAATTAAAAACTAAACTAAAATTAAAACATTTTGAGAGCAAGGGGGCCCCCTGGTGTTTCGGGGGCCCTACAAGCGTGCGTATTCTGCGAAATCGGCTCTGCTGACCAAAAAGAACACAAAGGCTCATCTCACATTTGCCAAAATATCTTGACTATCCCCAAGACTTTTGGGCAAATATTCTGTGGACTGATGTGACAAAAGTTTAACTTTTTGGAAGGTGTGTGTCTGTACAGGTGTACATCTGACATAAAACCAACACAGCATTTCATAAAAAGGACATAATACCAACAGTCAAACATGGTGGTGGTAGTGTGATGGTCTGGGGCTGCTTTGCAGCTTCAGCACTGGATACTTGCCATAATTGATGGAACCAGAATTCTGCACTCATTCTGAAGGAATGTCCGGCCATAGTTTGGACCTCAAGTCAAGCGCACTTGGGTTATGCAGCAGGACAATGATCCGAAACTCACCATAAGTCCACCTCGAATGCTCAAGAAAAACATAATGAAGGTTTTGGAGTGGCCAAGTAAGTCCGGGCTTAAATCCAAAATGCTGTGGCAATAAACAGTCCATTCACTAATCAATGTGGCTGAATTGGCACTGCAAAGAAGAGTGGGCCAAAATTTTCGATGTGAAGACTCCTTGCCAGTTATCGCAAATGCTTGATTAAGTTGTTGCTGCCAAGGGTGGCCACCAATTATTAGGTTGGAGGCAATTACTTTTTCACGTAGGGCCAGGCAGGTTTGGAAGCTTTTTTCCCTTAATAAATTAAATCATTATTTCATATAAATACACTTTTGCCAAAAGTATTGGGTCGCCCCTTTTAATGAACAGGTTTACTACTTTATATTTCTTGAGTACAATCTTAATTTAAAGCATATAATGATATTCTAGGAAATTGTGTGCTTCTAATATTATAGCAACTTGGACAGGACCCTTTTCTATTCTAACATGACAATGCCTCTGTGTATAGGCAAGGTTCAAAAAGAAAATTATTGATTCAGTCAGTGTGGAAGAACTTGACTGGTCTGCATAAAACCAAGTCCTAATCCCAAGTTTAACACCTCTGGTGTGACTGTAAATGCAGACCTTGAGCCAAAAACTCATCACCAAACACCAATGACTTGTACATACACTATATAGACAAAAGTATTGGGACATCCCCTTCTTTAGAACAGAAAAATGCACTTCCAAATCTGTGGCAACAACGATGGGAACATAATTCATGTATTTAAAAATTGTATTTCCATCTCTGTTGCAACAGTTTTGGAAGTGTCTAAATTGACTGTACCCATATGTACAAGTCATTGGTGTTTGGTGATGAGTTTTTGGCTCAAGATCTGCATTTACAGTCACACCAGAGGTGTTAAACTGGGATTAGGACTTGGTTTTATGCAGACCAGTCAAGTTCTTCCACACTGACTGAATCAATAATTTTCTTTTTGAACCTTGCCTTATACACAGAGGCATTGTCATGTTAGAATAGAAAAGGGTCCTGTCTTCGTAAACATGTCTGATGATTTCGACAGAGAGGATGACTTGCAATTTTTTTCCCAAATTTTTTTTTTTTTTTTATATATATTTAGATGATGAACTAAGAGAGATGGACATTCTATGTCAGAACGCCAGCTCCTGTGTCAGTAGCACCACATGCATGCATCATGGTACTCTTGGAAATGCACATCAAAGACTGACACGAAGAGAACAAAGTGTTGAATAAAGTGGTTATTTTTGTTTTCTTTGCGCACAAAAAGTATTCTTGTAGCTTCATAACATTACGGTTGGGGTTCATCAGGAACAACTGATGTCATATGGACTATTTTAACGATGTCCTCACTACTTTTCAGGCCTTGAACGTGGTAGTTGCATTGCTGCCTATGGAGGGTAAGAAAGCTGTCAGATTTCATTCAAATATATCTTAATTTGTGTTCTGAAGATAAATGAAGGTCTTATGGATTTGGAACGACATGAGGGTGAGTAATTAATGACAGGTTTGGAATGACATTACAACCCGAATTCCGGAAATGTTGGGACGTTTTTTAAATTTGAATAAAATGAAAACTAAAAAACTTTCAAATCACATGAGCAAATATTTTATTCACAATAGAACATGGAGAACATAACAAATGTTTTAATGGAGAAATATTACACTTTTATCCACTGAATGAGCTCATTTCAAATTTGATGCCTGCTACAGGTCTCAAAAAAAGTTGGCATGGGGGCAACAAAGGGCTGAAAAAGCAAGACATTTTTAAAAGATTCAGCTGGGAGAAAATCGAGCAACTCATTAAGTTAATTGACATCAGGTCTGTAACATGATTAGCTATAAAAGGGATGTCTTAGAGAGGCAGAGTCTATCAGAAGTAAAGATGGGCAGAGGCTCTCCAACCTGTGAAAGAGTGCGTAAAAAGATTGTGGAATACTTTTAAAAACAACTTTCCTCAACGTCAAATTGCAAAGGCTTTGCAAATCTCATCATCTACAGTGCATAACATCATCAAAAGATTCAGAGAAACTGGAGAAATCTCTGTGCGTAAGGGACAAGGCCGAATACCCTTGTTGAATGCCCGTGGTCTTCAGGCCCTCAGACGTCACTGCATCACTCATCGGCATGAATCTGTCATTGACATCACTAAATGGGCCCAGGAATACTTCCAGAAACCACTGTCGGTAAACACAATCTGCCGTGCCATCTGCAGATGCCAACTAAAGCTCTATCATGCAAAAAGGAAGGAATATGTGAACATGGTCCAGAAGCGCAGTCGTGTCCTGTGGGCCAAGGCTCGTTTAAAATGGACTGTTTCAAAGTGGAAAAGTGTTCTATGGTCAGACGAGTCCAAATTTGACATTCTTGATGGAAATCACGGATGCCATGTCCTCCGAGCTAAAGAGGAGGGAGACCTTCCAGCATTCAGTTCAAAAGCCAGCATCTCTGATGGTATGAGGGTGCAAAAGTGCATACGGTATGGGCAGCTTGCATGTTTTGGAAGGCACTATGAATGCTGAAAGGTATATAAAGGTTTTAGAGCAATATGTTCCCCTCCAGATAATGTCTATTTCAGCAGGACAATGCAAAACCACATACTGCAGCTATTACAACAGCATGGCTTCGTAGTAGAAGAGTCCAGGTGCTGAATTGGCCTGCCTGCAGTCCAGATCTTTCACCTATAGAGAACATTTGGTGTATCATTAAACGAAAAATATGTCGAAGATGACCACGAACTCTTCAGCAGCTGGAAACCTATATCAGGCAAGAATGAGACCAAATTCCAACACCAAAACTCCAGAAACGCATAACCTCGATGCCCAGATGTCTTCAAACTGTTTTGAAAAGAAGAGGAGATGCTACACCATGGTAAACATGCCCCCGTCCCAACTATTTTGAGACCTGTACCAGGCATCAAATTTGAAATGAGCTCATTTTGTGCATAAAATTGTAAAATTTCTCAGTTTAAACATTTGTTATGTTATCTATGTTATATTGTGAATAAAATATTGGCTCATGTGATTTGAAATTCTTTTAGTTTTTATTTTATTCAAATTTAAAAAACGCCCCAACATTTCTGGAATTTGGGTTTTATTATTATTATTATTATTATTATTATTATTATTATATTTTTAATAAAATTGTAAAAAATCAATGTTGAACTTTACTAAAAAAAAATCTAATTTTCATAATTATTATTTTTGGATGAACTATGCCTTTTAGATTACTTTGGAGAAACTGTTTTTGACATCTACAGACACTAGGGGTTCGTTTTTAGTTAATTAATAGTTTTATGGTATGCATCACACAAAATAACTTTGGGAAAAAAAGAAAATGATATAAGTAGCCCATACGTCAGACACTGGGTGGGTACATAAGATGTCAGGGTGCTCAGGGTCCAAATGTTCTCTGAACATAATCACAGTGGGGCTGTGGCTCAACCTCTGCTGCCAGACACTCTGTCTTCTCCCGAGCGGACAAATTTCACAAGTAAAAATAATGAGTTACTAGTCTGGCATCTCTCTTGAGAAGCAGGGGTGAGAGAGGGCATGAGAGGGAAGACCTGTCCACATTAATCCCACCAGAAAACCCAGCAGAGAAACCATGCATGCAAATGTGAGCTTGATCACAAACCTGCTTTCGAAAGTTTTCATCTCATTCTCTCTCTCGCTCTCTCTCTCTCAACCTGTTATTCCCATTCTGCTCATTAAAACAGATCTGTGAACTCTGACAGGAAATACACAAAGTAAGAACAAGCGTTCAATCGACATTTCAGATTTTTGAGAATTTCCCTAAAAATATGCTCTTAATGGATAGACTAGCGTGTCATACACTCTCCTTAACAGCACCTCGGCTGCATAACACAGACCATGTCTTTGGAGTAATTCAACGTGTCATCCATTCCTGTGCAGCCAGCTGATAGGGGGCAAAGAGCTAATGATTAATACCGTGATATAATGGGCAGAAAAAAAAGATGGCAAGTTCACCATGGAGGCGTCTCCTGAACCTGACCGATAGCAGCAGGGTGCAGGCAGATAAACAGGAAACAAACCCCCTCAAATCCACTTTCAGTAAGACGCGTGGAACAGGAGAGGCCATGCCAATAAATAACGATGCTTTATTGCTCTCTGATTGGCTATGGTAAATATAACGGCATATCTCTAGCTAACAGCACGGCCACAGGTATTTTTGGCAAAATTTGACAGGTCTAAAGACGAGACCTGTTGGATTACAGGTTGTATAATGTCGTTACATCATCACTGCAATACTAACTTGGTGAAACTTTGTTTAAAAAGTGCCTAGAAAAGAAGACAAAGCAGACAGAGGTGAGGAGATGATTTGTCTTCATGTTAAATACGAATATTTGAACGATTATACAACCATTACGCTCACGCTAGTTGACAGTGGAAATGGTACTGGGATAAAAAGCTTGTAAGTGGTAAGTATTAGCAGCTGGCCAACTGCACAAGAACAATGTGCTTTCACATGAGCGTACACCTGCTATTTGTTATGTCTAAAATGTGAGTAGGGACGAACAGAAACGCAGTCTATTGTGTGTTTCACAAAAGCGTAATGCACTCTGTTGTATACAAGCAATCGTAATTATAGTCGGCATTTATGCAGTACCGGAGCAAGCACTGTGAGATTCAGAACATAAAACCATCAAGACGACCCTCATTAGCACTGCCGTTTTTCTTTCAAATTGCCTCTGTGCATGAGGCCGATGATCGCTTCCATATGGGTTTGGTCATCTCTAATAAATAGCATCGCATTTCTCCGGCTCGGAGCGATCCAAATTTAACAGAAACCTCAAGTACTCCTCTAATACGCTCGACATGTACAGGATTTCCTCCCATTTATCGAAGGGTTGCAGGCTGGAGTGTTTTCATTGCTGCTCTTATATGTATTTGGAAGGGGCTGATGGTAGTTATTGTGGAGCACAGGCCCAGATTCAGTTCCTCTGTCATTGGGCTGCAGTTTCCATTACTCAAATGGAAGAAGCAGTAAAGAGGGACCGGTGTGCAGACGTGTGGTCCACTGGCTGATGAGTGGGGTCGCTGCCACTACACTAAGGCCTCAGCAGATGAGGGCCTTTCGAGAACATTCATTGTGCAGAATGTGAAAGATAAATGGTTATGATACAAAAAGGCCAAATGGGCATGATCCTTTTAGAAAATTGACAGTAAAGACTTGTTATAAAATATTTCCATTTTAAAATAAATGCTGTTTGTTTGAACTTTCTATTCATCAGGGAGTCCTGAAAAAAAATGCACAAAAATATTAAGCAGCACAACTGTTTCCAACATTGATAATAAGATATGTTTCTTGAGCACCAAATCAGCATATTAGAATGAAGGCTGGAGTAATGGTTGCTGAAAATTCAGCTTTGCTTTGTCATAACAGTAAAATTACATTTAGCAAAAAATAAATAAATGTGTGTGTGTGCGCATGCGTTTTTGTGACAAATGAGGACATACATTTTTATAATGACATGGGTATGACATAGGTATTACAAGGAGAAGGTGGCTTATGAGGACATTGCCCCATGTCCCCATTTTTCAAAATGCTTATAAATCATACAGAGCGAGTTTTTTTGAGAAAGTAAAAATGCACAAAGTTTCCTGTGAGGGGTAGGGTTGGGTGTAGGGCAATAGCACATACAGTTTGTACAGAATAAAAACCATTGCGCCTATGGGATGTCCCCACTTTTCACAAAAACAAACGCGTGTGTGTGTGTACAGGTTTATATATCCTGGTGGGGACTTAACCCTGAACACACAGACTCATGGGGACTCGTGTCGCGGTGGAAACCTAAATTGAGGTCCCAGGGGTACAAAAGCTTATAAATCATACAGAATTAGTTTTTTTGAGAAAGTAAAAATGCACAATGTTTCCTGTAAGGGGTAGGTTTAGGTGTAGGGTTGGTGTAGGGCAATAGAAAATACGGTTTGTACATTATAAAACCATTACGCCGATGGAGAGCCCCTACAAGGATAGCTGACTCAGACGTGTGTTTTTTTTTTTTTATTCTCCTATTAAAATTTTGTTAAATAAGAGATTACTCAATTTGAGTGTTTTGATCATTTGGTAATTAAAAACTGTATTTTTATTTAATAAAAAAAGAGTTTGTTCATGTCCCTTGAATGGTTGTCCAACCTGTCGTATTGGGCAATCCGTTTTAAATCCCTTTAGTGACATCAGGACAACATATTTTTTTTATCTCTTCAGTGGCGGGAATTTCAAAAGCTGAGGTGAGCAAGTTGGTGACTCTTCACTTGACAAATTTTCTTCGTATGAGTTCGCTTACTCGCTTTGCCAAAGCTTAACATGTCCACACTGTCGGCATAAAATATGCCAGAAGTGATTAGAATACAGTATTTTCAAAATATGTAAGTTGAAGTATACCAAATTCTCTTCAACAACCAGACTAAATATTTAGCTTGTCACAGTTAGTTGTAATCTAATATGCTAATTGAAGCTCAAAATGTCTACCCTGTTGTTGTTCCAATACACACACACACACATACATACATACATACATACATACATTACATTATTTTTTTTATTTACTTTTTATCACATAAATATGTACACCTTGGTAAGTGTACATATTTAATACATATTGACTGATATTTACTTGTTCTTGCTTGTTTTTCCCATTTTTATATTTTGATTACCTTTGCTGTAATCTAACACTCATTTAAAGGTAGTAGTTTTTTTTTTTTTTTTTCATTAAACTCAAAATAAATATTCATGATTCATGTTGTGTATTATATGGTGCTAAATTTACTTTAATTTTAAAACTATACTGTTTTTAGTGTTTTTCAAAATATAGAATTGTAATATCGTTGCATCCCTAATTCATATCTAAATCCGGACAGTCCTGCAGAGTTGCCCCTTCCACAGACCTTTTGTTTTTTAACAGGCAATTTTGTCCTCAACCCACCCATATATGGGCACTTCTATGTCCAGTAGAGTGCAAAAAAAGAGCAAATTAACACCCCTTGTGTTATGAATATTACTTAAAAAATGAGAAAGAAAACAGAATATCAGTGCAGCTACTATAAATGTCTGCAGTCTGATTCCACTGTTCCTTTAATTACACTGGTAGATGTTACAGTAGGACTGGCGCTTTGTTTCAGATCTTTGCCAGATGGGCGCATGACACCCTACATTCTGTCAGAATGGCTCATGTCTTTGGCTCACGGAGACCTGGAAGGCCCAGGCAGATGTCCATCAAAGTGACAGGGCCTGGCGCTTCCAGCTACAGGATCATGGGTAAAGCGAGAGCAGGCAGCGGTCGAGGCTTTACCCAGAGCCACAGCAACACCATGTCCAAGTGTTAGCAGATGATGCACATTTCAGACACGTTAATTCAAGCCGTCAGTTCAGCCATGAAACCATTTCTTCCTGCTCTCTTTCGCTGCCCTGCCACTCAGACAGCCAAGGGCTTATCTTCAACACAAAGGGCGGGGGAACGCGCCACAATAAAAACCTTGAGGGATCGGGGTGAGGAGGCACACGGGGTTACAGTCTGTAGGGACAACAAAGGGGATTTACTAAAGTATTTTTTTTTAAAGGCTTGGTTTTCTTATTTACTTGTTTTTGTTTGCGGCATCATTATTACTATTTATGATAAATTCTGTTAGAAAGAACTAGCATTATGCTTTATGGTCCATAATAATAGATACATGAGTGCTGTAGCTCGGTTACCAACTGGTTTTACTTCAGGACACACGTTTTAGCATTGGGCATTAAGTGGCAATCTAACAATGCAGAATTTGTTTAAAAAAATCTAGAGTTTGATTGGACACATTTTGTTTGTTTGTTTGTTGTCACCCACCAATTGACAACCACTGATGAGGCTATTGGTCGGGAAAAAAGTACAACCAAAAAACCACTTGAACACATCTTTCATACACTAGTACACTCAAGTGTACTACAAGTGGTGACTAAATACATTTTTTAAATACAAAGATAGTATGTTCAAAGCACATTTTTGTTCATATTCATGGTGTCCCAAAATAGCACAGTTGAGTACTCTTAGTTGATCTTAAGTTTATCTTAAGAAGTACTAAAAAATCATTTTTATTATGTTAAGTACAAAATTAGTGTGTGAAAATAGAGCACATTAAACCCATTATTGAAGTGTACTTTTTTTAACCTGGGGAAGTCAGTGTTTATCTAGTTAAATAGGCCAAACACAAATCTTAAGATTTGTAGAGTTTATGAAGTTTTTAGTAAATTTGTTGCATTGGTTTATTCATGTTTTATCATTTTCCAGTATGATAAGCATGAAAAGTGATTTGCAAATTGACCTTAACAACTGATGGTAATGCACCATACAATAGCTTTCCAGCCAGACTACTGAGTATTGCCATGGAAGCAAACATATAGACAAAATTCATGGCAAGATCTATATATGTGCCCATTAGACTATGGAATATCATAAAAAATAAAAGATGGGCCTGACAAAAGCATATTCTATGACCGTTAAACACCGGGTGTAACATATACTGGATGTGGAAACTGTAATGGTTTCATATGAAAATAAAAAGGTTTGGGACCATAATAGTTGTGGTGCTCTTTCAAAGCTTCCTTTAGAAGTCATTTATGGCGAAGGCTTTTAAATTGGCTTAACTGTCCACCACAGTTGTCATTCCTCGCTCAGGACAATATATTTTGCAGGTGTTGTTCTGGAATATTAGTGAGTCACTGCCATTATATAGCACCCAGGATTGTCATTCAGTGTTCGTGTTGTACATACTGCAGTATTTATTACCAAATTACGATATGTTATTGTGGTAAACCAACATAATGGCATGGAAAGGGTATGTTATAATTATTTTCATGGAATGACTTCAAAGTACTCAGAGCACTTGTGCAGCAGTTAGGAAATTATGGGGAATTTTATGAGACTTGGAATAAGTAGTGCACCTGGTTTAGTTTCTATACATCTTGCTTGCTCTGGCGCTCAAATGCACAACGGGAGCGTGAGCACAAGCTAATCGCTGTCTTTCCATGAACACCTGGATTTGATCTGATCCAGATGTTGCTGTCAGTTAAGCTCATTATGAGCGCTAAAACAAAATGTATAAAAGAAAACATTTGTTGATTAACACAGTTTGTATTCATCTACAACTGTAAATTCATCTTGGCAATTTAATTTACAGTTTTGTAGATACACAAAATAAGTTTTGTAGATGTACAAAATTTGCACGAAAACAAATTAATTTTATTTAAAATTATACTTAAGAAAAAAAAAAAAGACATGCCACATGCAAAAATAAATTGTGAATAAGTAATTTTGCTAAAATACAGTCCAGTATATGTAGGCCTATGTATGTATATACATAGAGAGAGAGAGAGAGGTTCTAACATTTAAAACAATAAAGCTAATGTAAAACATAATATAGATTAATATAATTAGTTAATAATACAATAAAACCATACATAATAAGTGAGTTGGTGTTTTAATAACATTTACATTTACATTTATGCATTTAGCAGACGCTTTTATCCAAAGCGACTTACATTGCATTCAAGTTACAGTTTTACATTTTTTAACTCTTGGTTAAAATTAATAAGTAATATTTTTTTAATGCTACAATCAAGAAATCATTTAACAATAAATATCTAATATATTTTTGGATTTTGTACCCTTCCTGTACCACCAATAGATTTTTGAAGCCCATTTCTGCCATAAAAAAAGGAATTGCGCCCCTTTTTTTTTTTTTGCAATTCTGGGAAAAAATAAAATAAAATAAAAATATTCACACCATTAAGGTCTTGGTATCCAAACTTGAAATGTTATAATTTGACTGAATTTCCAATAAAATACTGAATTTAAATAAAAAAAAAACAACTTTATATAAACATTTTGAATTCATGTTTGCTGCTCGTGCACATTTGACCTTTCCAAGTATGTCAGGCATCATTTAATACTCAAAATATTGTGAACTCTTGTCTTTCAACTATAACAGAAATATTCTTGCCATTACAGAGTGTTCATTTTTGTATTGTATGTATGTACTCAGCATGGTAAACACAAGGGGGTGCCCTTATCCTTTCACTGTGAGGGCAGCGAGGTTCACGTATGCTGTAGATAAATGCACAGAAGGACAGGGTAAGAAAGCGAAGATTGTGTGCAGATGTCATGTGCGTTTTGAGCACAGTTCAGTCATCACACTACATTTATCAGCTATATGACAGCACATGAGCACCACAATGTACATACCAACAGTCATGTCAGCTCTCGAGATCCCTATCCGCATATATAGACTTTGGCATTTACCATCTCTCGTTCTGTTATTTTTTTCCCTCAGTCTCTCCTTCTCAGAAAACCACGCTGAAATGTATTATGGGAAAAAACGGAACAAAAAAAAGGAGAAGCAAAGTCTTGCTCTAGAGCTTTAACACTTGTTCAGTCCTCTGGCATTAGAATATTTGATGTTTAATGCCAGCGGTTTTCCCCCTTTGTGAATTAATTAGTCTCTGCCAGCATCGGCCACATTTGTCATTTGAATTTATGCTAATGAGGGCTGAGGGGTCCTGGTGGACCTGATAGGCCAGAGAAGCTGCCTCAGTCTTACAGAGCTTACATGGCTTCTTCTCTCTTTCGCTCTCTCTCTCTCTCTCTCCCTCTCTCCCTCGCTCATTTTCTCATCTTATCTTCCCCCAGTCCCCAGCTGCTTGGACTCCCTGACCTGTCACTCCAGTGGGGGGCTTCTGGTGTCCTATGCTGATAAGGTGGCTAATTATCTCCGTGTGGGGAAGTGGATTTAGGGGCCACACACTCTCTCACTGTCTTCTGGTCACACTGAAAGCAAATCCTGTATATCACCTCACTCACACAGACCTTACACCTGGCATGACGATTCAGACTGATCATACATCCGTGTCTAAACTAGCATTACAGTTTAGCCAAGTTGATCATCCAGTAAAAGAATGTACAACAACACTGCTTATTCCATAAAAACACATGCACATTTAACAACACAATGAGCCTTATCAAATTGCATGCTTTGATGCAATCTGATTACTAATTTCAAGTTCATTAAGGACCAATTAACATTTCATAATTTCATTAAACATGCATGTGTTGTATGTATGTGTAATAATATTTATTTAACTTTTACCTATATTAATTGATTTTTTTAAATCAAAGAAGTCTCTGTAACAATTTACAATAATTTGTTAACTATATTTAATGCATTAACCAATAATGAGAAATACATTGTTACAGTATTTATTAATCTTTGCCAATGTTAGTTAATAAAAATACAACTGTTCATTCTTAGCTCATGTTAGCTCAGCTCCATTAAATAACACTAATATATACAACTTTTGATTTTAATAATGTATTAGTAAATGTTGAATTAACATTAACTAAGATTAATAAATGATTTAGAAGTATTTTTCATTGATAGTTTGTTAACTAATGTAGTTAATTAATATTAACAACTGGAACCTTATTGTAAAGTGTTACCAAAGTCTCTTATTTTGTGTGATCAAAAGTACAGTAATATTTGTTTAAAAATAATAATAAAATAACAATTTTCTTTTTAAAATATATTTTTTTCCTGAATGTGTGATGGCAAATCCAGCCTAAGTCATTCTAATCCACTGATTTGATTCTCCAGAAATATTTCTTAACACTTTTGCAAACTTTTGAAATAGAAATCTTTTATAAATGTCTTTTCTGTCACTTTTAATTTTGAATTTCAATTTAATTCATCATTGCTAAATAAAAGTATTAATGTCTTTAAAAAGATGAATAGAACAATAAAACAAGAGGCTGAACTATTTTGCTTAGGATAAAACGTCTGTCTTGTCTGTATGTACCTAACTGCACAGATCATCATTTTTGTCAACTTGGAGGAAATTACGTTTTGTTAGGCTTGGCTCGTGATATGTTTAAGCTATATCCTATAAGTTTTTATTTCAACGTCTAAGTGATAGATTTACTGATTTTCTGTTTCTGTAAAATGATTTAAAGAGCACTTGGCAGACCAAGTGAGTGACTGCCGTCATTTATTTTACATAGGCCACTTCTTTAAATGGTAAATGTTGACTTTTGGAAAGGCAGATTGGATAACAATGGACAGAAAGGCGTGAAATTGCAGAATTCAATACCACAGATGTCTTTTCTTGAACACATGAATGAACTTTTTTTTAAAAATCGTTTTGGGTCCAGCATGTTATAGCAGGCGGTTTATAAATAGAGATGAGAGGAAAGAGCGTTTGAAAATGAAGTCGCTACATCTTACTGCACCACACATTTTCTTTGACTTTCTCTCTTTCTCTCTCCGGCGCAAGTAAAAAGGCTCGCTAAAAGTCCACGGTACATCTTGGCAGCGTTTTTTGCGCAGCTGAGCAGTGCACTCTCTCAGTCCTTCCATTTAGAGGGCCAGACATAAGCACTTTGCTGCTCCTCTGTCTCTGTAATTTTTCAGACTCATTGCTGGGGAGAGGCTATCTATCCCACGTAATACTTTGTGTGTTGCTTATTTTGACATGAACTTTTGCTTCAAGTGGGAGTCAGATGGCTTAGAAGGAATATTTTTAGACAGTCCAGTTGGCAACAGCAGCGATTCACTGTACTTTCCCTTTCTGCAGTGAGTGCCTTCCCTGGTAAGCGTTAGAAACTGTCTAGCACCAACATCTCCAAGTTCTGAGATGTGAAATTCAAGAGCGCGTTCTCTGAAGTCACAAAATACTTTTGAGAATTGTAAAAGATTTTGAAATTTCAAGAAATGTTTCATAACATTTCTACATATGTTAACTTAAATCACATAATTAGTAAGCCAGGGGTCGGCAGCCTTTGGGACATGAGGTGCCATTAATTTTTCTGTGCCAATAAGCCCCCCCCCCATATTTATACAGTGCACAATCATTTTTAAATGTTCAGATAAAAATCTGTATTTGATTATCATAGAAATAGTGCAGAATCTTAAATATTTCTGAAGCACTTTTTCATAAGTTGTTTTTTAAACTTTTCAAAATCCTAAAGGACTCTTTACTTTAATGTTTAAATTAGACTTTGAATAACAGATTTACAGTGTAATCCTTCTGAACACTACTGTATGTGTGACAAGGCCAAAGGCATTAAAACTGTTCAGTTTAATCACCGTTTTATATTAATGTGCTGCTTTAATTGACATACACACACAGAACTCAGATCACTGAGTTGCCGACCCCTGGTGTAAGATATACTTTTTTTACTTAATACTACATTTTTGCATCAATAGTTTATACTCTGGCTGAGCTCAAATTTAAAAAATATCAAGGTTTCCACAAATTAAATAATTGATCATAAAATAAAATAAGCATTGATAATAATGCAAAATGTTTCTGGTAATGTATTGTTACAGAGCAGGCCTACTGAGAGGACAGTCAGATCTCGTTAACACTCCCAAACTGCCGCAGTTGGCGGCTGAGACTCATATCCAGCTTTCCATACATGCAAGCCACAGCACTAAGCACACCTCCCACTGTGCCTCACAGGGAGCCCTTCGCTTTGCTCCACGTAGCTTTTTAATTGTTGGTAAAAATCGAGAGGGGATGGATGAATAATTGTGCTTCAGCAGATTGTGCAGCCTCAAAAATTTGCTTGTATCGTTTCTTGACCCTGTTTGATAGAAAATAAGACAATGATACAGGTTTGATGTGGTTAAACCTTTTAACTGGTAATATGTTCTGTACATTTTGAGAAACAAATTAACTGTAATGCCATACAAATACACTAAATATGACAATATGAATATACAAATATGTTGCAAAAGTAAAAGGTGGTGTGTTACAGGCAGGGCCGTTGCTAGTGAAAGGTGGTGACAATTCTAGGAATCACAAAATCCAGGAATTATACTATATAGGCCCATGTTCTGTGAATAATTCTAATATTTTATTAGTTGTATAACTGAGATATTATGAAAACCACAAAAAAGCATGCAATTTGGTTCCATGCTTGTATATTGTACAGTATATGATATGTGTGTGGGGGGGGGGCCCACATCAATATTTTTTCAGGGGGCCCCCAATCCTCTAGCTACGGCCCTGGTTACAGGTTTTCAAACTGGAGCCGGAAACTTGCAGGTGGCACGAGGGGGTTTTCAAGGAGCTCTATAGAAAATTATTTTTCAATAAATAATTTTGGACCATCAAATTTAACTGTAACTCAACTTTAGAATAATATTTATTGTTAAAAACAGTGTGCACATGCTTTTGAATTGCACAGAAAACAAAAATATCTTCTGGTTTATACATATTTCCCTACTTAATATATGTAATAAACATTAATATCATATGTATTACAATTTTAATAAAAACTTTTTTATTTTATTTTATTTTTCCCCAATCACCTGACTTCCAAACACTGTTGTGTTTTTTAATTATACTTTAAGTTGAAATATTGTTGGTTATTCAGTTAACCAAACAGTCTCTGGCCCAATTTAATTATTTATTTGAAATATTGAAAAGAACTGAGACCACAGACGGACCCCGTTCTAAGCGTGCATCCATTCTGAAGGTTTCACATATAAGCATATTTAAATTACATCCCGAATGCTGTGTCTTCACCGATGCGTTCTCAGCCCCACACTGTCTTCAGTTATTTGGCTCATATTCATGCCACCTACTCAAAGAGAGGGGGAGAGATGAAGGCTGTTGCTAATGTAATTTTGAAAGGATTACCACAATCTTTCAGTGTCTTTGGGGGGTGGGTACATTGTCAGTGAGAGAGAGAAGAAAAACAGCTGAAAGTGTTGTCTCAACTTCCAGAAGTACTGCTTTTCTGTCTTCTCGCTTATCCGTCATATGTGCGAGCCGTGCCCACATTATGTGCTTGTCAAGATGGATAAATGCATTCAGCCAAATGTGGAGTTAGACAAACACATGTGAGACATACTCGTGTAATCGTATCTGTTAAAGACAGCATTAAGAGGAACATAAACCTTAGCTGGAGAGCTGCCTAGCATCAACTAATTCCTTGTCGCTTTGTTTGCGTTCATTCAACTTGAGGACCATCTAAAACTCAAATCCTGATGGGCATGTCACATTCTGAGAGATGACTAAAACTATTTCAAAATACTGACACACTTTTCACTGACAGCTAGAAAAAAAACTGTCAACTTAAGCCAATCATAATTAGCAATGCTGCTATGATACATTAAAAGTTTTAGGCCACCTATTTAATCAGGCACTTGCATGTACAGGCTTATGTGTTTTTGCATATTTTCCCCCTTTTTTTGACAGAACATGACTTTGCTGGGAAGTAGTCCCACTCTTGCCCTATTTTATTTACAGTTATACAGAAGGTAGCAATGCTATAGTCTTGTTGTCAGTGGCCATTTCTATGCTAATGGTTTAATTTTCCTTAATCAAAGCTTTCATTTAGTACATCTGTTAGGAATGAGCTCATCCCAGTTTTCCTCTAAACTGAAATTGAACTCTGTTCATGTTACCGTAAATCACAAGATGACTTGCCACAGTTGATACATATTTGGTGTGTTGAATTTGAGCAGCTTATTTCTCTTTAGCTGCCTTACAAAGAGTAAAATGAAAATCTGTGGATCTGGTTACTGTCCCCTTTTGGTAACGGAAAACCTGAATGCATTGCGGTGGGTAAATCCCGAAGACTAACCGTGAGCTTGTTAAAAGAGGGGACAGAGAAGCCAAAACGTTTTCCCTGTAAAAAAAGAAAAGAAAAGTGGATGAAGGCCCGTGACCATGAACTCTCTGTAGGGAGCCCATTCCTGCTCGTGCAGGCATGCCAGTGTGATCTCTAAACATCAATGACTCAACGGGACCGAAAAAGACATCAAGGAGACAATCGCAAAAGTCATAAATGTTGAAATGAGTGGTCATGGAAATGATATATGTATTTTATTGTTGTATTATGTCTGTTCTTCCAGTGTAAGGAGAGTTTAAATGGGACTGGGATGTTCACAAAAGCATAAGGAACATGAAGATAGGTCTGTTTTATATATTTAGCACAAATTCATTGTTCTTAGTGGTTACAGAAGAATTTTTGATTTTAAGATAGATTGCAATAGCAAAAATGATGATAAAAGTAGTGATGCCAAATGATTAATCATGATTAATCGCATCCAAAATAAAAGTTTTTGTTTACATATGTATATTTACTGTGTATATTTATTATGTGTGTATGTGTATGTATATGTATATGTGTATATATATATATATATACGTATAGATATACACACACACACACACACATACAGTATATCTTTTTTGAAATATTTACATGTATTTACATGCATACATTTTTATTCATATAATTTATATTATATAAATATATTTAATATATAAACATATTTTTTCTTAAATATATACATGCATGTGTGTGTATTTATGGTAACACTTTACAATAAGGTGTCATTTGTTAACATTAATTAATGTATTAACTAACATGAACTAACAATGATCAATACATTTATTACACTATTTATTCATCTTTGTTAATGTTAGTTAATAAAAATAGAGTTGTTCATTGTTAATGTTAGTTCATAGTGCATTAACTAATGTTAACAAACACAAATTGTGATTTTAATAATGCATTAGTAAATGCTGAAATTAACATTAACTAAGATTAATAAATGCTGTAGAAGTATTGTTCATTCTTAGTTCATAGTTACTATAGTTACTAATGTTGTTAACTAATGAACCTCATTGTAAAGTGTTACCCTATTTATATATATATATATGTAATAAATATACACATAACACACACATATATGTAAACAAAAACTTGTATTTTGGATGTGATTAATCGTTTGACAGCACTAGCTAAAAGTGATTAGTTAAAGTCAAAGTTTGTCATTTCTATACTTTTGTACATTAAGTAAGGTGTAAAATCCTGAAGGGGTTTATTTTGCCATAATGAATGGTGGACTGTCCAATATTACACTTATTACACAACAAATAAATTTGTGGATGAGGAATTGATTATTTAAAATTTTACATGTATATTATTTGAAAAGTAAGAAAAAAGAAGATCTTAAGAAAATCTATTAATCTCTCATAGTCCCAGTTAGAGATGTAATGGTATGAAAATTTATTATCATGATTATAATGACCAAAATTATCGCTGTTATCAGTATTATCACGGTATTGTTCAAATATGCTGGAAATGTTCACAAAGTACCGACACATAAATCGGTTCACCAAGTTTTATATTTAAAATCAACAAACAACAAATAAAATCACTTATTGTTTGCATAAACACTAAAAAAAATTACATTACCAGTGATGTCCGGATTTTAAATGGCAACATGACTGACAACAGTTTATCTAATAATGTGCCAAATGTTCAAATAAAACTGAAAAGGTTTCATAAAATGGTAAAACTCACATTTTAGCCTTTAAATAAAGAAAAGGGTTAAAGGGGTGATTGACTGCTTTTTTTCTAGGCTTGATTGTGTTTGTGGGGTGCAGTTTAACATGTGTTAATGATTCATTTAAAAAAAAAAAAACAACAACTATTTTTCACATAATTTACCTTTATTCTACACCGCTCTGTCCCTTCTCCTATGAATGCTCTGATGATTTCCTGGTTTTATGAAGCCCCTCCCTCAGAAATACACAATGGGCTCAGATTGGTTAGCTGGCCCAGTGTGTTGTGATTGGCTAAACCGCCTAGTGCAGTCCAGAAACGTCACGCCATGTGTAAGCACAGGCTTACAGGACGTTTCAGAATGGTGTGTTTTTTTGTTTGTTGTTGTCTCATACTTTTAGATACGCTGTTATTTGTAAATGCTACTGCTTATGTTAGCTTCTAATATATGATTTTATCCTGATTAAAGCTGGTAAGGAATACGGGCTTGACTCCCATTGCACGTTAATACAGACAGTTAGGATTCGAGATGCTACTGTAAGTTACTGTGTGAATGGGACATTTTGAGACTCACATCTCTAAGTAAATGTGGTTTTCAATCCCAAAAACTGACAGTGTGAACGTAGCCATATACAGTGTTGCTTTGGACAGTAGTGAATATATAATGACTGCTGAATGTCATAACTAATCAATTAGACTTACAGAGAGCCATGTAATAAATGAAGTATATATATATATATATATATATATATATAAATTATAACTATAAAACCTTAATACAACCAACAACTGCCTGCTGTGAAAAAGCCAAAGGTTCAACTTAACAAAAACTCAAAATGTTGCTGCCTTTGCTTTGGCCAAAAGTGATCTAAGTGAGTGATAATGAGTGTTTGAGGGGGAAACCCCATTGCTGTTGCAGCTGTTAGTGTCTCTGTGTTTGCCTTGTACTGAGTTCCAGATTCTGGTAGAAGTACGTTTGGGACAAGCCCTCCCTGTGTGTTGGCTGCTCCTGCTAAATGAAGCTGATCAATCACAGAGGTGGTAGCTGCGACAGTGATTTAAGGGCCCGCTCCTTGGTTCTTTCAAATGTCGAGGTGGCCCGTGCTTCCTCTGGCAGACACCACCCGAGCCCTCCTGCAGACAGATGGTGGATAAGAGGACGAGAGTTGCCCCCTCCGTGTCTTTTAGTCTTGAGGGCAGCTGCTCTGTGCATGGCATTGAGGGAGGCCTGGCATTGAGACGGTAGTGGAGCTCATGGACCGTGGCCTAGTGGTTATCCGTTTGAGGTCTTCCTGGCAAGGCTTCTGTCGGCGCATCTCGCTTGTAATGCTGGAACTCATCAGTGGCTGTTGGAGAAACTCGAATGATGTTGAAAGAGATATGAAGAGACTGGCAGGGAAGCGCTGACCTACATTGCAGTAAAATCTCCAAGTTGTCAGAATCTCTGAACCGATTAAAGGGTCTTTGATACAAATATCATTGCTTAACCATTTTTTATTACATGGCTCTCTGGAATACTTGATTCTGATTGTGCATTCGCTGCATTCAGTGGTCAGATATTTCCTAATGTTCGCCATTGTCAGTGACGATGCTATTTATCAGTTCGCTTATCTGGGTAACTGAAACCGGCATTACTTCCATGAATCTCATATCACATCATGGATTTATAGATGTGAAACTGGCACCATCTTGTGTCTCACTATCAATTATAATGACAAATAACATCAGAGAACTTCAGTGCTAATATTACTATAATGTTGCATTGTTTGTATTGTTGCTAGAATGAGTGTTTTGTACATTATATTGAACTTTTTTAATATTGCAGTTTAACATGAAGTCTTTACGATATTAAAATTATGAAATAAATTCAACTTATTGGTATTTTGTCAACATATTTATTTGAGTAGCCATGCAATATGCAACACAATGTACACTAGTCACAACATCAGATTTTCACTACCTGACTATCGTAGCCAGAATAATTCACAGTAACTATATTACTGTGATATCTGTAGGCAATTTTTGACTCAAAATATGAGAGGCAGAGGAAGAGTTTTTAACTATAATTTTACAAAAGCACACAAAAAAAAAACTTAAACAGAAAACTGTTGATTGGCACTTTCTATAGACTGAGGTGTCTTTTTTACAGACTCCAAAAAACTCCCACACTGGCAAGCACTTTTTTTCTTTTCTTTTTTTTTCTGGAGTGTTTTGCTTACCTCTGTCATCTCCCGCATGATTTTGTGTGGCAGTAGTAGCTCAA
Source organism: Schizothorax lantsangensis (assembly GCA_027422415.1). Classification (NCBI taxonomy): domain Eukaryota; kingdom Metazoa; phylum Chordata; class Actinopteri; order Cypriniformes; family Cyprinidae; genus Schizothorax; species Schizothorax lantsangensis. The sequence goes on along the minus strand of CM049842.1, from coordinate 20,478,337 downwards.
AAATACAACATTTTTCAAAAAGTTAGGGACACACATGTGGAAATTGCTATAAACTCACTAATGGCTGTTGTGCCCCTGGTTTTAGGGAAAGCTGTGTGGTGACCTATTGTCAATCAGAAACCTTACTAGTTGATTCCACCACCAGGGAAAACACTGTTCAATTTGTTTACCACAAGGATGTTGATTAATGGCATTTGAATTACCTTGTACCACATGGGCCACAATCACGCTCCCACACTCTTGCTTAGAAATAGAAAAAAAGGCAGCACTCTGGAAACTTTGACATGCACAAGTACCAATGTATTTTCTAATGGAGGTTATAAGACCTACATCGATTTGCTTCTTTTCCATGTCCGCTCAGTGCACTGGGCCATGTTTCTCCCAAGGCAGAGCTGCAGAGGTTTACTCTCATTAGTCAGTCTCAGAGGGTCTTGCATTAACATGCAGAACGGATAGACCACCAGGTGTACTTTTTGGGTGCATTTCGGTTTATGGTTGTGTTCACCTCATGTATAGTAGGGAGATTTTCTGCTGTTAAACTGATGCATAGAACCAAGCCCCCAAGTATTATTACTTTTTTTTAATAAACCATCTCATTAGGCTGGACGACACAATACAGAAGAAAAAAATCTGTCGCTTTGGACAGGGGCAGTGTTGATTGATTTTATTCATACATTTTTGTCATACCGAGAATTGTGATATTTATATATCTAATAATCTTCTGCCGACTTGCTATTAAACACTGGACACTATAAGAGTGCCAGGTCCCTCAGAGCATGTCTTTGTGCAGACCCAATTTGAGACTTTTTTTTTTCTTTCTTTTCACTTTTACTCCCAGTGGCTAGACAAAATTACTGTGGAAACTTGAGACATCCAAACACTTCTCACTGTCATTTTGCCCTCGCTCTGGACTCTGTTAACTAATTTCAACTCTTTTCTCCTGTGCATTATATCTTTTGCAGAGGGTTTTTATGTAAACATTGGGCTATAGAAGTGCCTTATATCGTGTGAAGAGGAGTGGAAAAGATGAAGGCCCATTTTGGCACTTATTCTGTACATCTTATAAATAAGTAATAGCCATGGACATGTAGCGGTTAGTAGAGGTGGAAGCACATCAACCCCACCTCTGTTTGCGTTCTACATATTTCATAAGCTTAGGAGGGGGCTGTGGAATAAAAGGCAGCTATACAAGGGCCTGGTCTGTTCACTGTCATGGCAACGCTACTATTAATAATAGCAGTCCAAGTGTCCTCACCACTGACAAGGGTCTCTGTTGTTGGTTTTTTTTTCCCCCTGCTGACTTCCTGGGGATGACAACAAAATTAGGCCCCTGTTGTAGCCATTACAGTCCAGCCTAAGAGGACACTGAACAGGTCGAAGAGCGTTTGTCTTGGAAATTGTCCACACGACTTCCTTTACAGTGAGCAGGTCACCGCAGTCCTCAATGGCCTGACTGTGTTGCGCAGGCCTGCTAATGTTCCTCTATTGTCACATTCAATAAGTGGTGACTTCAGGTGAGATCTGTGTTGAATGTCTGATTAAATTCAAAGTGATGGTAGACAAACTAATAAGGTATGGGTCAGTGCTAGGGGTTAAGATTGAATGTTTTCATATCAGGATTCAAAGCATCAGAAAACTGCAGGAAGACAACAAAGTTACAGTCCTCTCTTAAAGCTCTTTCAAGTCTGTCGCTTATTTTGGCCAGGTGCAATAATTGCGAACCTCTCGCTGGGGACCCCTTGCTTGTGTTGCAGTCTTTATTTTGCTACAGCTGAAGTCATTTTGATCTTTAGTGCTGATGGGACATTCCAGGCTTTTGTGTGCCAGTAGCATTTGTGTCCTCTTCCCATGCTGATGTCTTATCAAGCTCCTGTTTTGTTATTCTTTGATTTCGTAAATAATTTTCTTTAATGCATTTTTCATTATTTTTGAGTACATATCCAACACACAGACTAACTACTTTTATTGTAGTACTTCCAGCTTCAAGCCTTTTAAGATAGATATTCAAAGTGTTAAGTTTTGGTTTTTAAAACTTTCCATCTCACTATTAAAGATTAAGTATTTTATTTTTAAGTATTTGTGTGAAATAGGCAGAGAGTTATTTCCAGCATTTGAGTCAACTTAAGGCAACTCTGTTCACTCAGTCACTGCATTTGAAGGGGAAAACAAAGGGAAATCCTCAAAAATCTCAGTCAAGATTACATTCCAATTACATCTTTCAAATCAGCAATAAAAACTTACAATTGACCCTTCGCAAAAACCCGCCCTTCTTAGTTACTGTTGCTATGTCCTGCAAGCCATGGTGCTCTCACACTGCACATCATGTTCTCATGCAGGAAACTGACAATGCGCCGACAGAAAAGCCAGAGTAGGTTACTTCTGGTATGGAACAAGGTCTCATTTTTAAACTGTCTTTTTTTTTTAAGAAATTCAAACAATAAATACCGTTTTGTGGCTCTTTAATGTGTCGGGACAGATCACTGTATTGCCTCAGTTCAAGCAGCACGTGAACCATATTGAGTGTTAGAGAGAGTTAATATTTAGTGCATAGTTAGTACAATTACTCTGGTTATGATTCATTCATTCATTCAGGACAGTCTGCAGATTTATTTTTTATTTTTTAATAAAACAAAGTGAAGCTGTCTTATATCCCTCGAGAGATGTCACACATGTCTGCTTCCCACAAGGTCTGCCATAAATGTCATGTTCGCATTCCCATTCACGTTCCTTGTCCTTATTTTATTTATCCAATTTATACATTTCAGTGTATTTGATGTTTTTTGCTTAAAATTAAGTAGGGAAGAAGTAGATTACTTATCAAGTTTTTGATATCATAAGTAGTGGCTTTCTCTTCACCATCTCAGCTGCAAGACACCCAGTTAAATCATTGATGAGCCACTGTGAAAAGCAAACCATAAAGTGAAAAGCACTGATTCTGAGGATTCATTTGACACAGGTTCATTCTTAATGTGAGGGATGACAAGTCCAACTCCATGGTTATAAATGTAAATGGATAAACTGTGTTCGAGTGAAAGGCTTTAGGATTAATTATGAATTATGAAACCTTCAGGATAGTTCCAGCTGGAGTTATATTTAGGGGCAGCCCGCTGCTGACTTCTGGATTCCTTGACCTTTAAACCAAATATGTCTCTAAACTATTTTAACTAATTGTAGTATTTAAGTTTGATAAATTAGACTTTAGTAATCAGTCCAATAGTAATATGCTTTCTCAAAATAGAGCTTTCTCAGTTTCTGCTTTCTGCTGCTTGGCAAAACAAATGGCTTTTATGCTTCAATTAAACACAATCTAAATCAATGTTATACAATGATTTTAATTTGTAACCTTTGCTTTCTTTTTCCAGTTTATTTATTTACTTTAAGCATATGGGCCTTATTTAATACTTGATTTTCACTAACTGCAAGTTATTTGTAATCCTACCAGCATTGAACCATAACACAATGAAAGGCATACAGTGTGATGCAGGTTGTTAACTTACAATACTGGTCAAATAATCTCCTTTCCTTTCTGTTCTCATTTTCTCAAGAGCCTCTGGGTGTTCCACGGCTCTACAATAACATCTTTCTGTCTCTCTGTTATGGTGAGGAATTTTACCCAGATAATCTCATCTCAAAGGTTACTGTGTGTCTAAGGCTATTATTTAACTGCTCACCGTGGGGCAATTGCAGCCATCAGACTATAATTACTGCATTCTATGACCAAGTTCATCTTAATTTTCAATAATTGGACATTGAACCATAGAAAGGGGGACTAATGAGCAATTTGAAGGTCTAAGAGTTAAATGGGACTAGAAGTTGTGCACTACCCAGTTGTACTATCACTCATGTCAATACAACAACAGACTTTGTTGTTATCTCAACAAGATATTACATGTTCATTAATTAATTAATTAATTAATTAATTCATTCATTCATGCATTCCTTCATTCAAAATTATATTCTTAATTTCAATTAATTTATTCTTTTAGTTAAAAAATCTCCATTCTATCATCGATCTATCATCTATCTCTTTAAGGAAACACAAGTTTTAGACCCACTTTTAGACCAAACAAACAACAACAACAAAAAAGTTTTCCTAATACATAGTTTGCTGTTTTAGCCATTTTTGTATTTTTGTTTAGTGTGCAAAGAGTCCTTGATTCAAATCCTGACACACATATAATAATTTATTTTTAATTTTTTAATTTTAATTTTTTAATTTGTTTGTGTAATTATTGGAATTCAAAATCCATTCGGCTCAAAAATATAATTTTATGTAGGTTTGAATGGTCCTGACTCTACTGATTATAAATTTATTTTTCTGACAAATATTTTAGCCAGTCATATGCTATCTTGCATATTTTGATGTAATGAAGTACTTGCCATTTTCCCCCAACTTTGTACTCCCTTTGTGAAAATCAATAACATCTATGATAACCACAATTATGTAACAGTGCTGAGATACATATTAAACAAACCAGTAACCACTGGATTCTGGTTGAAATTATGAGAAATTTAATAAAAGCTGACAAAATGATACTAACCACTGGCTTTGGATAAAAAGCTCTGCTAAATGCCAAATAACCACTTTGACATATTCACATTCATTATCTTCGCGGTAAGTTATCCAGTGTAATCATGCCTAGCCATAAGAGTCGAAGCATAAGTCTGCAGTGATCCTCACCACGCAATAACAACACCCTGTAATGAAATAAAACTGATAGGTTCAGGCTGAATGAGGGGATTGTGTGTGGTGGACTTTAACCTGACACTCTCTTTAGGAATAACAATATTTATATAGCCCCATTTTTTATTTCTGTGTGAAGGGCCAGGGACTATAGCCCACTATGGTGATTCTGTTGAAATGTTGAACAGTAAGCCATTGTTCTACTTAAGAAAATAAAAAATCAGTCCTAATCATGTAGCATGAGCATTCATAATTGTGCTGTAAGTAGAGGCTTGATGTCTCCAGGCTTTGCAGTGATATTAAAGATGTAGGTTGTATTGAGTCAGACAACCAATTCAGTGGCCACCCATGGTTAGTCATTGTGGTCAGAGAAGGAGCCTCATTTTTATTTTTACGTTTTTTTTCTAACGTTTCAGCGAACGTAATGTCTCTTAGTAACCATTTTCTGCTTACGTTGCCCAGCCATAGACCCCATCTTTAACACAACTACTGATATCTCAGGCGCAAACAAACATGTGGACATATCAGTTGCCCTCAAAAGTATTTATTTGAAAGTGTTTGCATTATATTACAAAATATACATTTAGAAAAATCCCTATTTTAATAGCTGTGTGAAGAGGCAATTTTATTTATTTATTTATGTATTTATTTATTTGTTTGTTTAATTTAAGCTTGCATTTTAATATTCTGCAGGTTAATTTGTATTAACTTGAAGTAGAGCCTTTCTTAAAGGGATACAGTAGTTCACCCAAAAATGAAAATTCTGTCATTAATTACTCATCCTCATGTCATTCCAAACCCGTAAGACCTTCGTTGATCTTCGGAACACAAATTAAGATATTTTTGATCAAATCTGAGAGCTTTCTGACCCTCCATAGACAGCATTGTTTTCTTTACACACAAAAAGTATAGCTTCATTAAAATATGTTTGAACCATGATGTCACATGGACTATTTTAACGATGTCCTTACTACCTAAAAAGCCTATTTTTCAGGCTAGACCAGCCAGTGCTCATGCACAGTCCTAAGCGCATGTCTCACACCTTGTCGACACCGGACGCGACAGTTGTCGTGTCGCGCCACGCCGCAACAGCTAAAGTTGGTCTACACTGGACACGACAAAGCGACCGTTGAAAATCATTGGAAATTAGTGTCAATACGTCATAAATAGAACGCGGCAGCAGTTTTCTGTCGGGGATTTTTCGTGTCCAGTGTAGACCATATCACTGATTATAATGAGTTCTATAGTATTTTGTCGTGCCTCGCCGTTTCCGCTCGCATGCGGTGTAGACACGGTGTCAGAATGCTGATTGTTTCTATAGCAACCGGAACTTCTAATGGCAGCTACAGTGATGCGATGACTTTTCCGATTAGCGATTGGCTCTTTTATTTAGAAGGCGGGACTTCCTTTGATAGAGCAGCCATATTGAGCGTTGAATTTCTCCCTATTCATAACTATACGAGTGACACGACTTGGGTATTCTATAGTCTTTGAAACGACATGAGGGTGAGTAATTAATGACAGACTTTTCATTTTTGGATGAACTTTCCTTTTAAACTAATCAAAGATATAGTGAGTTGTGACTCCCCAGTACATGTGCATTGTGTAATAGATATACACACAGAAGGAAAGGGTTTAGCAAGCATGCTCTAATTGATTTCATATCATGGCAGAAAGGTGTGGAGAGTCTTAATTTTATCTCATGATTAAAGATATAGTTTAGCTCATCCTCATGTCTTTTCAAACCTGTATGACTTTCTTTTTTTTATTTTGTGTTCCACAGAAGAAAGAAATATTGGCAGAATTATAATTTTTATTTTGTGTGAACTATCCCTTTAAGGTTACGCTTCCTGATGGAGCTGTTGAAATAAATACATTTTATTTATTTATTCATTTAGAATCCATTTATATGCAGAAATAGGCTTAAAGTAACTAAACATTTAATTTGTTTGTCATGTTGATTTTGATTTGTTTTATATAGACATATAGACATGTCTGAAATCAAAGGCACCTTCATAGACATGCATCATTATTAAGTGACTGACTGGGCAGCAATGCCCAGGTTTCAGACACAGCCAACAATGAGGCTACATTTGAAAGGAATACAGTCTTCAGCTCCACACAAGTCACACAAGCCCAATTAAGCCCAATTAGAGAAATCCCTGGACTTCTGTATGATGTCCTGTATTTCAAAGCAATGGGATGCGGTAAGAAAAATAAAAGCGGTCTTGGCAGTTGAAGGAGCAGAACAAACTGAAGCAAAAGCTTCTAATGTATGAAACACATGGATTAGCGGTTATCAAGCAAGCGATGGGGAGATGTGGTTTTGTGTTTTCTTGGGGCCGACTTGGCTCCTAACTGACGTGAGTCTTGTGGGAGGCCCAGGCTTCTTTTCTGCATGTGTAAATTTACAACTGTATCAAAATGAGTAAACGTATAGTAACCTTGTCGAGAGAATTTATTTAGCTTAAGTAGACAGGTGCTGGGAGTAGTTTTCCACATTCATGGAAGTATTAAGAAAGCAAACATGCAATTTGACCCCTACAAATTTGACATCTGAGAGTTAACTTTAGGCACATTTCTCTACAGTATGGCTAATATAAACCCCAGACCTAACCTGTAAAAATCACACTTGCCAATCCCTGCAGTCAAACAGGAATTCCCAAAGAGAAATAAAGCACAGACTTTACACAAATACTGTACATCTGCTGTGTCCTGCAATACAGAGTCCTTCTGTATTGCCAATTGCTCAATTCTAATGTTACAAAAGGCTGCAATATTTTCATACAGTGGAAAGATAATCTTACACTTGACTCCAAATATCGAGTCCTTATAACAGGCACATTTGGGCCATGAATAATGCACGAGTATTCAAGCTCCTCTCTGGCCCTGAAAGGAAGTGCTTACTCCCTGCCTCAGTCACAGGATATCAGCAGCTAATTCATAATTCAGCAGGCTTGTGCACTTGCCACTGGCCGGTGGGCCTCTTGAAGGGCCTCTTTTGATTTCCTTCCCACACTTCTCAACCTCAGCTGGCTGCACGTGTCTCCCTCGGTTCACACGATTGGTGAGTCACAGATGTCTTTGTTAACCACGTTGCAGTTGTGTATATGTGTGTGTGCGCCGCTATGGGGAATGTTGTTGTTCTTCCATTGAAGATATCATCAGTGTGAGAAACAAGAGCGAAAAGTCAAATGCGTTTTAAAAATATGAAGCCCTTGTCAAGATTATTTCAGTTTGTCAACAAGATTTTCCTCATTCTTAGTTCTTTCATTCAAACAGGGATGCACAATATAACAGTACTATATTAGAGATTTCATCTAATGCTCACGTAAACTTAATATTTAATAACCCTAATAATTTAATAACAGTTAAATAGAATATTAAGCAAAATTGCTATGCCTAAAAATCTTTAAAATTTTAGTTTTTAGTGGGTGTTTTTTTCTTTTTTCTTTTTATTGTTTAGAAGTTTAATACAGTACAAATGATTGTGATTTAACATCCAACAGTCTGCCTCTGAGAAACAGGAATAAGAGTTTAATAAATGGCAATTCAAAGAAATTCAACACACACACACAGACACACACAAAGAGTAATTTCATTAAGTCAAGTTTTACAACAAAATATTACTAATTACATAATTAATTTTATTAATCAACGGAATGAATTCACTTATTCCATGGTATTTGTTTCCTTTAGTACAAATAAAAAAAATTACCTAAACAGGTTATAATTCTGTCATACAACACCACAGAATGAACACACACAATGAATTCTTAGAACTGGATTCCATTTTGATTCAACTTTTTTTTTTAATTCATGGACAGGAGTTTCATCCTTTTTGCAACACCATGAGTTCAATCTGCCTGAATAACAATTCACTTTCACTTCTGAACTGTGTGCACATGTTCACACAACAGAAATGTCAAAACGTCTAAGGCACTGTAGAATATGTGCATTTTATTGAACATTGTCCTATAAACTTTGCACCTTTTCTAGAGGGTGACCTACTTGTATCACCCTTCTCATGCAGCGCTGTGTAACGGTACGAGATGAAGACACTGAGCTCCACATTCTTCTCTGAGTGCTGGTCTCCATGACTGAGACACTGGTCTTCTGGGATGTAATGGGACACAGGCATTTGTCAAAAGCCTCTTCCTGTTGTATTAGTTGCAAAGCAATGGATCTGTCTTGGCTTCCATCCAAAGGAATGAGTCACTGCTTTCTGTATCATGAAGGTCCAGGGCCCATTGAGGTTATGCTATATGGAGATGGTGTGTGATGTAATCCCATTAATGAGCTCTATGTACTGTGAAACTTACATAATAGTTTCAATTTATAGTTTATAATGATGCAAAGTAGATACAAAAGATTGGTTATTATACAATAAAACAGTGAATCATTTTTATACTTTTAGTCAACCAAGCAAGTAAAAGGGCAGAATTTGGAATCTAAATGCCTTGTGAGCTTGAGGTTTGGGTCATCTGATCCTCACTGTGTTTCCACTAGACAGAACACCCATGAGAGAGTTGACTAGAAAGTGCTCTTGGTGTGCTGAAGGCAGGGAATGGAGCATGATGGGTTACCAGATGTTACTGGGGACAGAGTAGGTCTAGCTGTCTGAGAGATGGCACATCCACATCCTCCCACCTCCACCCCCTATCTCCCCTGTTCATTCATGGCTCATTTACAACACGTTCTGGGGTGGACATCTGCCACGACATGTTTCTCACAGATACGCTAGTTGTGTACTTCTGTACTCACACCAGATCCCACTCACTTTCATACAGCTAGTTATTTTTAAATGCATTTTTCTTTTCATTTTAAAAATCTAAAAACAATTATGTTAAAGGGTATGGTTCAGGGTTAGGTGTAGTATTTATAACAAGTAATAACAAGCAATATAAGTCTATTGAATGACCCCATTTAGATAGCCAAGTAAACGTGTGTGTGGTTCAGCTATACCTTAAGTTATTGGGACAAAATGTCCCCACGAAGATGGCAATGTCCAAAATCCTTGTCCTTGTGGGGACATTTTTTGGTCCCCATGAGGAAACAACCTTATAAATCATACAAAGTGATTTTTTTTTGTTTTGTTTTTTTTGAAAATCTAAAAATGCCAGTAGTTTTCTGTGAGGGGTAGATTTACGGGTAGGGTGAGGGTAAGGGGATAGAAAATACAGTTTGTACAGTATAAAATCCATTACGTCTATGGAATGTCCCCATAAAACATGGAAACCCAATGTGTGTATGTATGTGGTTGTCTTCAGTGCTGTCACAAGGCTAACTATTGAAATGTGACCTAAGGGATTGTTTAATTAGAATCTTCACAGGTTCCTGGCTGATTTGTAATGACACTGTCTGACACTGTGCTTTGCTCAACCATTTAATGAGAAGTGAGTTCTTTGCTGAACCATAATCCAGGGAATAAATCAACTATTTTTAATGTATTCAAAAGTAATAATTTATTTATTTATTTACTTACTTATTTTTTCTTAACTTAAAACTGATTTAATTTTCATTATTTATTCTATGATTTTTTATTTCCTTATAGATTTAAAGCGTACAGGGGAAAAAAAGTAGTTGGCATTCCACAAACTGTAATGTTGCATCTGTTATTTAAAGATCTCATAACTTTGCTTTCTGCTGTAATGTCAGAAATTTCTGAAATCACTTCTTGATTTCTGTGCACCCGTCAAACACTCAAACACATAAGAGCAGATGAGTCCGGGCACTGATGTGTTTTGCGGAGAGCTCAGGCCTTCAGGTAGACACTATTATGCCTGATTGTGCTCTCTGTCTCAGTGGTGGACATTAGTAAATGTGCCATTTATTCATACGGTCATCAAGTGCAGGCTTTTTGACATTACCAAGGCCTTTTTCACCAGTGGGTGGAAGACTAGAGATAAAATGATAGGTCACTTGTCTGAATAGGGTGGTCAGGGACACATTATATTTGGGGAATGCATGACCATGTACTGTATCATTTTGTGGCTTGTATGTCTGTAATGCATTGTGCATTTTGAAAACTGAAATTATGCAACTATTTTTACCTGAACTGGCCCTTAGAAGTGACCTTGATTGGTTTAACCTAGCATAGTTAGTAAAGGTCGACTGATAGTGGATTTTACAGATACCGCTAGCTAGGTTTGACCACACTGGCCAATAACTGATTAATCAACCGATAGTTTTTAAAATGGATACTGAATGAAAACTAACTTTATTACAAAAAAAGGCAGTACTGAGCCATAGTTTTTAAATGGAATAAATATATTAAATATGAACTATACTTGAACTACGTGAGTGGCGCTTTGAGGCGTGACAGGATTTCTGTCAGCTCTATCTGCCTCTAGAAGCCGCTCACCTACTGCATAATGACAGCAAACCTTCTCAGCTCCAGCAACAGACGCAACCCGGAAAAACTATTGGTACGAATTTTTGTGGATAGCCGATATCTCCAGCTATCGCCCATCTGTGCCGATTAATCAGCAAAACCCGTCAGTCAGTCGACCTCTTATAGTTAGGTTGATTCAGTCATGCCATTCAATATTTCTGGTCCCTGAATTGGATTGGCCAAGTGTGACATATAGTACATTGGACTTTTCATTGTTTCTGTCACTCCGCTTGTCTGTGTTTGCATTTTCTTCAGTCTGTTCATTATTGATGGGGATTTTTTCAGTGACTCATTCTGTACATTACATAAATACATCAGTAAGTGGCGATATTTACCGATGTGTGATTGAAATAATTCACTCAAGTTGATTCGTTCAAACACTATATTTTTTTCAGGAGTGAACAACTGACTCTTTATGAGTAAGTAATTGAATAATTCACTCAACCATTTTGTTCAAAAACACTCATTTATTCACTGATTCAAAGAACAAAAAGCCACAGTTGTGTGTTACGTGGAGATAAATAAAATTCAATTCCACTTTGGTTTTGTTTGGAACTGGTATTGTGCCTAAAATGTGAGTTGCTTAACATTTCAACTTTAGCACTATGACTAGGCATTTGAAATGTTTTCTTTGTTATATCGGCTTGTCTACTGACTGCTGTCTTTTCAGAGCCTTTTGAAAATTAAAGATCAAAGAATACGTATGTTATTGAAGGAGGGCAGATATAAACCACCACCGCACACCTTTTTTATTTTTTTAAATTAAAACACAGAAATCAAAAGCAGTTGAAGAATAGGCTTATTTTTTCGGGAGCATTTAGCTGACTTAAGCTCCTTCAAGTTGGAGAGATCTTCCTTCTTTTGGCATATGGCCACTGTTGTTTTCTACTTTATTGGCAATTTATCCCACCCCTCCCTTTTTCACAAGGATCAAATCAGCCATGTAAAGGAGGGGAAAGAAATGTTTATATTGTTGATTTAATTGTCATGCTAATTTGGGTGATTGAAGTGATTAAATATTTGCAACGAGGCTTTGAAAAGAAGCATGCAGTTACCAAGGAGACCCTCACATTCAAACACTGTCTTGTCAGTCACAATAAAACTCCATCTCCAACCCGAAGAGAAAGGTCTTCATTCTCTCAAAGCCTACGAGGATTTACCAACTGCTCGTGAGTAGGAGGATGTGCTGGGTGTATTCGCATTTTATGGAGATGAACAATTCTACATGCTTTAAGGACTGTATAGTGCAACAAAAAATAATTTATCCTTTGCCTCTAGGCTAGTGCTTTGCTTTAGGTCGAGCACAATTGCTTCAAAATATTGATAGACAGATTCAAACAAAACTGCTAGTCTGTGCATGCTCACATGTGGCTACCATGTGAGAAATGACTGTCAAATATATATGAATTTCTTTTATTTACCAAAGATTTTGATCTATTTTGCATCTGTTTACAGCCTGAATGGCTCTGAAAAGTGAACCATCTTGAAAGTAACTTGGTAAGACTGTGTTTTTGAACCCAAGCTTCATTCAGTGATTGTACCGGCGATTCGGGAAGGCCAGCCAAGGTTTTATCCTCTTGTGTAAGATAATTGCAACTTAATTGTGATGTGTTTGTCATGACAGACGCGGTGTGAAAGAGGAACCAAGGGCAGGGTGAGAGATTGAGCCCTGAATGAGAGACACGGAGCACCCTGGGGTGGACGTAATGGTCTGCTTTTATTTGTGTCTCCCTCAGCAATGACAGAGTTCACCCTGACCGCTAACCTGCAAGCACATGCTGCTATTGTCCTCCGTACAAAGACTTCCAGGACTCACAAAACCCAGGTAACACTATGCAACCAATGGGTGTCTATTCAAAAATATGAGGTCAGACCGAATCATTTTAAACATGTGGTAAATAAAAAATTAAATGATACCATTCTTGTTTACAGTTAAAAATGGACTTAAAGGTATAGTTCAGCAGAAAAATAAAAATTATTTCATTATTGTTATATGACTCTCTTTTTTTCGAGTAAATGATGGCAGAATTTTTATTTTTATTTTCATACCCCTGGGAACTGAAACAAGAGCATGACCCCACGAATCGCAAAGTGCAGCCTTTGTCAACTCTTGCAGACATAGAAAAACAGTGTCTCGCCGTGTCTCTTACCAAAAGAAAGAGGCCTTCAGAATGTGCCAGATTTCCGGCGAATATTACTCTTGTTCTGTCAGCCACTTTGGAAATGGCGAGAGACAGGGTCCTTAAAAACATCTTTCTCTCACATGGACACGAGGCACAATTATCTCTGCGCCTGCTTCAGCCAAGATCTACCAGTCACATTGAGTGGGAGTGTCAGGCTGTGGGCGGCGTGCCACCGGAAGGTCAGAGAGCCCATCTTGAAGCCAGATATCTCTATAGCTGCTGCGTGTGCTTTTCAGCACAGATATAACAAGAGATTCCTGACCATCTGCCTTAGCGAGGGATACATCGGTTTCCTGCTAAGGTGCCAAAATCTGTCATACCGACACAGACTCGCAGCAGCTGTTGCGGGAACTTGCCATTTCTTACGTTATAGAGCAGGTATACTATATTCTGACATACATATAAAAGAGACGTAAATGCAAAAGAGTGTGGTTAACACCTAATTGACAAATCAACAATTATCTCACTGTCTTTAAAATCTTCAGAGCTGTCTACACTGCACATAGTGAGACGGCGGATGCCTGGTGTAGATAGGTTTGTTGATTATGGTGGGAGTGATGTAGTTTTGTAGCTTTGTGACTCTCGCTTGCTGTGTAGATTGTGTAAAGGAAACAGTTATTTTTGTAAGCAAGATTATCTCCTCTGTAATTAAAATAAGACCTCAACAATCATCTTGCATCCATAGTTATGCCATGGTATAATGTACAAAAACTACACGGAAGATTATCAAAAAGTGTATCGCTAATTTTTCTTTGATATTGCATGTTATTAGTATAATCATACTTGATTTTTCATAATAAAATACGCTACCATTAAAAGGGAAATCAGTCCTTTTATTCAGCTAGGATGTATTAAATTGAGCAAAAGTGACTGAAAAGTAATTTATAATGTTACATAAGATTTCTATTTTAAATAAATGCTGTTCATTTGAATTTATATTAAAATGGAAAACAGTTATTTAATATTGTAATAATATTCCATATAATATATATATATATATATAAAAAAATCTTACTGCCCCCAAACTTGTATGCAGGTCAGAGCATAAATGTATTTCTGAGGTGTATGAGGTAGGACATCAACTAAAATAGGTGGCAAGTCTAATTCCACAGGTGCTGGATATGAATCCAACTTATTTAGACACAAATTAAGCCCCAGTTATCTTTATAACTTGCATATGTAACGATGTTTCCATATCATATTACACTTCCCCTCTGATCTCTGAAAGATGCTTCATCATTCATTGGGGACACTAAGCTAACAGTTACAGCGGGAGTTGTCTTATTATCTCTTGGGATTTTTCAGCTCTGCGCATAAGCATACCTGCGCACCAAGTCCATCTGTTGCAGTGTCCCACTGGACCCGACACAGGGCAGTGCTTCAGTGCTATGATTTCTAAATGGATGGTGAATTTGTAGGATTAAAATGTTGCCGCTTTTGATGCATGGTGCGGTGCAAAGTGGGTTATACCCCTTGGAAGGAGAATGCCATCATAATTTTCCCTGTAGTAGTTTAGGGACAGACTGGTAATGTTGGGAATTTTACATTTGCATTTGTGCATTTGGTAGACACTTTTTTTCCAATGCTGCTTACATTGCATTCAATCAAACCCATGACCTTGATGTTGCTAGCTCCATGCTCTACAGTTTGAGCTAAAAGAGTATGTGTTATATATCAAACACTGATTAAGTGAAAATATGGCCAGTTTTGAGCAGGGATATCTCTAGCGTTCTGAACCTTTGTTTTTTTAATAGTACTTCAATGATTTTAATAACACAATGATGTTCGGTTCGGTTTACGCTTCTTGTATGTGCATTCTTCCATGCCTTGTGTTACTGTACTTTTCATTGCAAAACAATGAAGTCCGATTCTCAAGCAATTGACTTATATGAGCTGGTTCTTTGTAAAGAATCAAAAACCGTGTTACCCGAGATGTCTGTTTGTCTAGTGCATTTCTATTATGATCTGGTTCTTTTTATGAATCAGTTTGAACAGTTTATGAGTTTATCTAAATCACTAGCTGAACTGCAAGTCATTCATTTCATCACGCCTTAATCCTAAAATCAGGCACTGATACGTATGTGTTATTACAAGGCCCTATGAACCTAGATTTTTCTAGATTCTGATTTAAAATTTTAAGTTTTAATCATTAAAAGCATGTATAATTAATTGAATCCATGAAACGTTAACAATTTAGTTAATGATTTATTATAATTTTGAATAATTAATATATTTATATATTTTTTTAAAGTGTTCTGGATTGTGTTGTATGATTTAATGCAAATATATTATCAAAAACTAATCTAATCAAAAACTAATCTAAATAAGCTAATCAATGAATTCTTAAAATGTCAATAATATAATCAATCTTGTAAATTGTAAGTAAATGAAAATACTACTAATACTAATTCCTTTACAATAAAACATATAACGTCAAATAAAGTGCTGCACAACAGAAGTTTACTGTTTAAATTAAAACTTTTTTGAAATTTAATATGAATTTAATACAGCCCTATTTTTGACAAATTATTCAAAAAAATTGCCAAATTCCAAATCATATGGTAAATCCACATTTACCACATTGCATGTTATGTTGTGCTTAAGGCTTGTGAGACCTAAATCAGAGTAGTTACTGACTGGTTATTCATATGACAGTGTGTAGTTAAAAATACACATTGTGAGTTTTGTCAGTAGAAAGGAATGCGATATGTTATACCACTTTTTTTAACCGGTTGTTTTGTGTTAATTACCAAAATGATCCCAGCCACAGAACTGATTTTAACTGTTAATGGTACAAAAATGATTAAGAGTAAATGGAACCAGTACTTCTTTAAAGTAATTTGTAATATACAATATGCATCATGAATATGTTAACCATTCAGTACCATGCTGCATATCAAAGTTCCATGACAATGGAAATCTGATAGCATCACTCAACCATAGTATTTCCACAATAACTTTTTGAGAGATCGTAATTAAAAAGGAAGTCCCAATACACCTTGATTTCCTTTTCTCTCTGGCTTCGCAAATTCAGCGGCTCCCTTGTGAGCTTCTTTCCTGTTCACCACAAGCAAAGTCAGACAGACACTGTAAAGCCACTGTAGCCAGCCTGAATAGCTGATTATACATTTTCAAGACAGCAATGATGATGATTACTGTACAAGCGCTCCTTAGGAGACCGGTCCCACATGCACATGTGGCAGAGAGCATGTTTCTCCCCTGCCACTTCCTAGAAGCTCCTTCCAGGTGGGGTTTGACAGGACCCCTCTGGTTCAGTGGCTGGGGCGTATACCGAGATGACACCAATGACTCTCCCTCTCCCTGTTCCCTGCAGGCTCGGGACAGAATCTTCATTGTGTGCCTGGTGGGATTTGACATGCACCTCTTTGAGACCCCTGGTCCCCCAGAGACAGCGGCACAGCAGATAATACATACATCTCAATTTGCTCTTTGCTAATAACACAGGCGTCCTTTTAACTCTTGAGAGACGTGTTGATAACTGCCAGGGTTCAGCCGAGTGTGGCCAGGCGGGGAGCAGTTAAGAGCAGGGTAGGAGTACAGATGGGCTGAACTTGTTCATACAGCTTTTATCTCCATAGAAGAGTCGAGAGAGAGTCTTGGCCTAGTTTCTGTGTGGATGATGTCTTGAATAATTAGGTAATTTAGTTGTATTAACAACCAGCTGTTATATGCTGCACTGTGCTGTCTGAAATCTGTTACTGTAACTAGTGCGCTTGTCGATATGTCACAGGCCTTCTTCCTGTGGAGTGAAATAATCCAACTCTTAGATCAATTAAATGGGTCATAGTATGCGTTAATATCTTCTTTTTTCACTTATAATGTTACCCAAAGATCTTGGACGAAGAACAATCATCATTAATTATATTGAATAGACTTTTTTTGCTACCATGCTTTTAAGACTTCTATATAAACTTAGCTTGTTAAATCAGTCTAACATAATTTGTGCTGTCTCATCCTTCAATAACATCCTCTACCAAATAGATTCACATAGAAATCAGAGCTTTTTCTCACAAATTAAGGTCAAACTGGATCAATAACTTTTTTCTGTGCCATGCTTATTTCTTAATGACTGTTGCTGAATTTGGACTTATAATTTTATTGTTTTTGTTGTAATTATTGTATTTACAATTCATTGGTGGGAACTAGAAATCTTGTAACTTAAGGCAAATGCCATAATGAAAAGCATGTTTCCTAAATGCAAATAGTGTTTGTCTAAAATGCCAGAAATGAGCATTCACACATCCAGTTGAATTCGGCCATGTCTTCTCATCATAGATACCCCCATTCAGTCCCATATTTATCAAAATGTCTCCTTTAGGTGTAGATCATGGAGGAGAAAAAAATATTTGGTGGTATTATTATTATTTAAGATAATACTATGACAGACAGAGATATTATTATTTAGGGCTCACATATTCATGATCTCGAATCGAGACTGTTCACACCAAGGATGATAACAATAAAGATATTTTTTTAAAAGTCTAAGTTTATAGAATTAACTTTATAGAATTAGAAAAAATAGAGAGCTGTTAAGTGTTTTAATTTTCTCTGAGACTTGTTCTCTGAGAAATTGCTGCAGTTCGTCCAAAATTCAAAAGAGTAAAAATACAGAATTTAAGTTACAGACTATTTCATGAACTACTGTTCGACACTGATTACTGCTTAATTATTATTATTATTATTATATTGGACCTGTGGCACAGAAGCATGTCTGGAAGTCATATCCGGCCAAAATATTCCGCTGTTTATTTTTGCACATATTCTCACAGCAGAGTGGGCATTTTTCCTGCGACCTAAAATGTTTTCCTTTTCTTCCCTTTTTTCTGAAGCAGTGAAGAGTCAGAAGGTCACTCTGTGAGGTAGCACATTCATCGTTGCTCAGAGGACTGGCATTTTCCCATGTAAACGCTCACGAGTTGAAAAGGTCACAGCACTGCCTCTGAGATGTGTATTCACAAAGGAATGGGAACATGGATGCATGTACACCAGTAATTTCATACACATGTACTGGGACACTGACAAGAGCAACACATGCTTATACGGTAGTTTCCTACACGTGGCATCTTGTAGTCATTTTGTAGAGTATAATGACCTCTCAAAGGCATTGAAGAGCCTGTTAGCAGTTTCGCTGTTCAGTCTCTCATGAACAGAATAAAGCGCGTTGAGGGGACCTTATGGAATGGACCATTGTATGTACACAAACTAAACACTGATACACTATAATGCACTAGTAAACATTTTTAGACTAAATTAGCGGCACATCCATCCTAAGAAATGCTCTTCTTACAAACAATGTCTTGGGATTTGAGTGTTCAGTTCAGTGGGAATTGAACATGTGCTGATATGAGTTATGATTACATCCAGACTATCATTGGCCTTTACCCAGTTGAGATTAGAAATGTCAAGTGGATTCATGCGAAGACCTTATCATCAGAGAGAAAAAAAAAATCATTGCATAGCCTTAAGACAGTCTTGCCGAACATGGTGAATCACTCATTTATTTTCAGGACAGCCAAATTATCCAATTATAACCACATTCAAAGATTAGCCTGATATATTCCCTCACACGCCATGTTACTTAGTCACTTCAGTCTGTCAGAGTGTATTTCAATTGCTGACATGACAGTGAAATGAATGCACCAGTAGGGCACGTTTTTCTGCATCCTCACATTACGCAAAGGACTCCAGCTGTCCGTCATCATTTTACCGCCAAAAACATGGTCCATTTATCGCAAAGGTTAGCCAAGAGTTTCTACTTCTGTTATCTGAATGCACCTAATTGAGACTGTGTGTGTGTGTGTGTTCACGTATAGGATGTGTGGGTTTGCGTTACGCGTGGAATGAGATTCGTCTTGTAAGTGCAGGTGTTCTTAACCTCATAATACTCTACCGTGATGATCCAAACGCATATCAAGTACGGGGATTTTACAAGCACATCAACAATTTTTAGTAAACAGGCCTTTGAATTTTTACCTTTGCTGCCCCCTCATCTGTAGTAATTTGTGCTGTTCCGAAGCAGCTAATAGCTTTAATTTGCGAAAACCTGTTACAAACATGTCAATGGAATGAGCTGAGATGTTTTGAGCTGCTTATGAGGCTTATATTCTCATAGGAATGTTTTTCAGAGATGACAGCCTATTCATCCACCCACGTCCCCGATCTCTTACCACCCACCTCAGAATCTGAGTCACCTAGCCGCACACAGTCTCCCTTTGACATGCTACGGCTCTGCAGCGTGAGAGATACAAGTTTTAACGTCTATGTCTAGGTGGCGCAGATCTCGCAGAGGCTTCTTGCAATTGCCGTAGCCGATGTTAAAGTCCCAAATGGGCCGCAATTGCTATTCATCTATGAGGAGGTTTTTTTTTGGGGGGGGGGGGGGGGGGGGGGGGGGGCTTTCAGGAATTTTGGCTCTCGTCCCTGTCTCTGATGAGCTAAATGCTATTAGCAAACTAAAGTGGCTGAAATGGATGAGCGGACAGAGAATTTACCTGGTAAGAGACAAAGAGCAGCTTTAGAAAGACATCTGCTTCTTATTTGGCCATTTAAAAGATGAACGTTTTTCATTTTTATAGTCTAACATTCCATGGTCCATAAAATCATCACTTAGTGGGACAGATGATTTTGAGAATAAGAGTAGAGATGATTGATAGATAGATAGATTGATTGATTGATTTTTTTTTTAATGTTATTAGTTCCTTTTTAATCTTCCCTTTTGGGTCTCATTCACTTGCTGTTCCCTCTTTATATTGTCTATAAGTGTGTGCAGTTTATTATTATAAATAAAATAAATGCTGTTCTTTTGAACTTACTATTCGTCAAAAAAATCTTGAAAATATGTCTGTTGTTTTGTTTTGTTTGTTTTGAGTGGATGTTATGTTGTGATGTTGTGTGTTAAAATAAAATAAAAAAAATGTTGATCACAAAAAAAAAAATCTTGAAAATATGTATCATTGTTTCCACAAAAATACGAATGAGTTCAGCATTGATATAATAATAATAATAATAATACATGTTTCTTGAGCACCAAATCAGCATATTAATGAAATGAAAACATGTGAAACTGAAGACTGGAATAATGGCTGCTGAAAATTCAGCTTTGCCATCACAGGGATAAATTATGTTTTAAAATATATTAAAATAGAAAACAGCTGTTTTAAAAAGTTACAGTTTTTAGTGTATTTGTAAACAAATAAATGCAGTCTTGGAAAGTATAAAATAAACTTCTTACCAACCCCACACTTTCGAATGCTAGTGTATGTTAAATTCCAGGGTCTGTTCCATTTTTATATCCATTTCCATGTAATAAACACAGCTTTTGGACCTATTTTTGTTAGTGGAGGAAAAAAACTGACAAACTAACTAACTGACCAAATTAGTAAATTACTTGATATTACTTTTATAGAATACTTGTTAAACAGTGTTCTCAGAGTAATCTCACGCTCACAATCATGGTGTTGTGCTGGATATCAGAATTGCTTTGATTCAGCAATAGACACAAGGCCACACAGCATGTGAAACATTACGTGGTATTTCTTAATTAAACATTCATTTCTCATTTCTTCCTCCCTGTTAAAATCTATAGGTTCAAGTAAAGCCGCTTGTTGTTTCTTCCAGTAGCGGTATTTGAGAAAGGCGAATGCACTGTTGCAGATGCCTGAAGTTGCAGATGTCTAACAAGTGTTCTTACTCAAAACTGCATTCAAAAGCACATGCTCACTTTGTCCTCCCAGCTAGTCATCATACACTGTCAGATAATGAACTCCCACCGCAGCTCCGCTTGCCCTTCGTCATACAACTACAACCACAAAATGACTTCCTGCTAGCACTTGATCTTTACCACCCAGGGTTCAGCACCTTGGAGTCTCTCTCAGTATCTGTGATACTCACTTAATTGCCTTTCTCTGAATCTTGCTCTCTGAGCTCCCCGCTCCGAACCCCTCTCTCCCCACCCCTCATTACCAATACCTTGCTCACAGTAAGGGGTTCTCTTCACCTCTCCCAGGCGTGACTAACTCACAGCGGGTTGCATGAGGGCAGCTCTGTACCTTGGCAATCTTAACCAGGAGTGCTTGGGCGAGAGCGGCGCTCCTCCGTGTTCTTTGATCAATCGGGTCGTGTGCAGGAGTCGCAGTTCTGAATGACCTGAGCGCACTCGGAGGGCTGATGCGGTTTTATTTTGTGCCAGAGTCAGGAAAGTGATTATGCATTTAGTTCAGGTACCATCTGTGATTTGGAAAGGGAAAAAGCCATCTGAGTGGAACTATTTTTATGGCCTCATCTGGTGGTTAGTTGACCTGTTTTAAAGGTATAGTTCGCCCCCCAAAAAAGTTCTCATAATTTACTCACTCTCATGTCATTCTAAACCTGTTTGACTTTTTTCTTCCGTGAAACACCAAACAAGAAATGTTGTAGAATGTTCTGGTTGTGATTTCTCCATATAATAAAAGTGAAGGGAAACTGTCAAGGTAAAAAATGACAAAAAGTACCATAAAAGTTTCATAGAAGTGCATATGCCTCATATGCTATATTCCAAATTGTTACATAACTCATAGCTTAAGTTATTAATTGAAAATTGTTTCCTCTGCTCACCATTAAAATATACTGCTTTAATTCTGAATATTAATCTAGAGAGCTTTAGTCTTTTTTTTAACCGTAAAACATTCAATTATTATTCTAATTTGATAATATTATATATGTTATGTATAGTAATAATATTTTATCATTATGTTTCTTATACTGATTCAAAGCTTGGGGCTGGCCCGGTAAATCTCTTGTCACTTATTTATTTGATCAAAAATGCAGCAAAGAGTAAAATTATTGAGTACTATCACAATTTAAAATATCAGTTTTCTATTTTAATATTATTTTAACACAATTACTCAGAAATCATT
This sequence comes from Schizothorax lantsangensis, assembly GCA_027422415.1. Classification (NCBI taxonomy): domain Eukaryota; kingdom Metazoa; phylum Chordata; class Actinopteri; order Cypriniformes; family Cyprinidae; genus Schizothorax; species Schizothorax lantsangensis. The sequence continues at coordinate 20,456,161 of CM049842.1, read as the reverse complement.
TAATATGCTGATTTGAAGCTCAAGAAACATCTCTAATAATCAATTTTTAAAAGCGTTGTGCTGCTTAATATATTTTTTATAAAAAAACATGTTTTAATATTATCTGATAAATAGAAAGTTCAAAAAACTTTATTTATTTAAAATTACATTTTTTTGTCTTTCATGTCACTTTTGATTAATTAAATGTGTCCTTACTTATTAAAAACATTAATTTCTTAAAATTAAAGAAGGAAAAAAAAAAAGTATAAATAAAATATTATTGACCCGAAACCTTTGAATGGTCATGTATTAACTAAATAGCATGTCAGTTTATTCTTTGACATCTCATGTTGTGTTCTAGAGAACAGTGAAAGTCATTCAGGTTTAGAATGACATTCAAGACTTTCATACATATGGTATCTTTTTTTTCTTGAATGCCATTTTTATTTGTGCATGTGGTGGCAGGTAAGCTTATATGTGTGTTTCTTGTGGTATAAGAGAACAGGCAGTCAGCAGAGGAAAAACGATGACTGTGCTTAAATTAATGAGATTAATGTTCCAGCAACTTCCTCTCTACACTTTTGGCCTTAGATCTGCTCCTCTGAGGCTAGTGAGCTCATACAGCGCTCAACCCTTCTCCTTAAACCCGTAACCCAGTCCTCAGGATTACACCCCCTTAGAGAACAGAGCGGGAGAGAGAGAGAAGAGAGGGGTCTAACGAGTGGGTTTTGCTAGTCCAGCGCTGTTTGTTTTATCAGTGCTACTGTGGCGCTGTGGGAGCGGAGCTGAATGACAGCCGGTGGCCACAGCTTTTCCTTCTGAGGGCTCGGGTGATGAATGTGCGGAGCCAATCTAGGACACTGCAACGGAAGTGCCATAAATTCTCCCGTGCTATCAGAAATCGAGTGGGAAGACGTCATGTGTTTGTGTGTGAATGTATTGTATATGTTTGTGCATTTAAGGATGTTTTGCAGAAAATATCTGCATCCTTTGGGTTCATTTTTCTTTTTTTTTTCATTTCTGTACCCACTTTGTACCCAATATTTCAATGCCTGATCCCAAGTGCTTAAGAATGACTGTCCCCCCGTGTGTGTTTGTGTGTGTATGCCGCCCGTCTAGGGAATGGTTACAGGATTACAGCTGTCTTTTGCCTGTGGGAAGTGGCGTCGCGTTCCTTTCCATTTGTTGTTCCCACGGACCTGAGTTTTTGCAGTGGGGCATTCTGGGAGGCCACACCAGGGACTTTCTGTATATCACTGCTGTGGCAGATTGTGACAAATTGCCAGCCGTATATCAACAGGTTGCGCAGGATTTGAGAGATGCCAGGAGCACAGAGCATAGAGGCTAATTGGCAGGAAAAATGCCTTTTCAAAATCCAGCCAAGACTTGACGTTCTGGGCTGGTCAAAGCGACAAACTAATTCACAGTAATTCTCTCACTTGCTTGCATTTATCAGAGTTTTATGCAGGGACAGCACAACAGTAATCATGTTGGCCATGCTTATTTCTTGGCTCTTAAAGTGTTTATAACTTTAAGATGAGTATATAATGACCTACTGATGACCTTTGCTGTTTATAACAGCAAAACGGGCTGCATTTTCTTTTTTATAGGTTAGTGACAGTTTGGTTATACGGGCATCTAATACTAGAAATTTGAATATATCAAATGTTTTAGGGAAATTCAATAATAAAATGTATTTGTTTTTTATTTAAATCTGAAAATGCATGAAAGGCACATTAAGGTCATTGATTCTTGAGACATGGGGCAAACAGGCTACACAAAAGTGATAACATATAAAATAAAAAGTAAATGAATTAATAAAATTGTGTATATGATATATATATATATATATATATATATATATTAATGAACATCTGTGAGGACAAAGTAATAATTTCATCTAACAGAAATATTTATTTTATGGTCTTAAGATGGTGGGGTAGTGAGTGAAAATTTTAAATAATTATTTTCAGTCAAACAAAATGGTGTTAAATTTGTGTTAGTATGTTTCTAGTGATCATCTTGGATTAATTTCATGGAAATTAAAATGTTGTTTTAATAACTAATGGCAGGAATATGTGGCACATGTTTTGTCCACTGTCTCGTGAATCAGCGAATCACAGTTTACTTGTGTGTAATCAAGTATTAACATTATTTTCCTGGTCAGTATTGCTTATTTTAACTTTATAAAGGAAATAGAAAAAACAAAGAAGAGGGAAAAACTACTAATACACGTGTTTATGTCAGAGTGTCTGAGTGTGAAGACTTTTTCTAAATTATTTTTTGTCAGGAGTCCCAAAAGACATAAGTTTGGTAAACAGAAATGGTGTTTCTCTTATTAACCTTTTGGCCACAATTTTCCTGAATGTCCATTAGCTGGAGAGACTGGCCAAGCACTGGAAATCCCCTGAAAAAGCCTAATGGTTGTCTATATTAAGCCAATAGCGTCAGTCTAAAGCGTTTCCCCAGGGTCCTCCAACCTCACATGAAAAACCATTACAGTCTCATTCAGAGAGATATTTCTGTTTACATTATCCATTATTAGATTTATTCATTTTTTGATGTTAACACATTAATTTGAGATTTTACTCAATTGAATCCGTTCAATACAATATGAAAGGTGTCAAGAGTCATTGATACACGAGGATGTTCCGTAAATCCAACCCTCAGCGTGTGGATGATTGGAAAAGTGACATGTATCTGTATTCTGATCTTAACTAGTATTCCAAGAATCATAGCCCAAAGGCCCCTTCAAAAAGCCATAGAAGGTCAAGTGCAACAACAATATCCCTCACTTTCTCTGTCCTGGGAGCCCAGGTGGCTTGAATTACACAGCCGTCTGATCCGCACAGCTAACATTCTTAGCATTGTATTCAATTACAGACGTTAGTGACAGAAAATAAATTAAATGTCACAAAGACACCATTCACATCTGGTTCTCAAGCCTTGATTTTCAACAGAGAAACACTAATTGCTGTGACGCACAGATATAATGCACAATTACGCGTGTGGTCAGAAACCCAGAGTGATATTGTTCCACGTTGCTCATGTAATTATGTATATCACGCATTCTCTGTTTGCTAAGTCACAAAGTTGAATTCATGAGGTTCATATGGCAAAATGAACTGAAGTGTAAATTACTAAATTGAAACAAAGTGGATCATGGCTTTAATTTGTAAAATTGAATGCAAGTTTCATTTTAGAATACAGAAGGACAGAATGATCTACTGCATGTGGATATTAGGACACAAAAATTATGCAAAACTTAAATGAACTGATTTTTTGGCTACTAATGAATTCTATCAGTTCTGTGGCAGTTCCTAAATGATTTCTGAAGGATCATGTAAAACTGGAGTAATGGCTGCTGCAAATGTAAATATAAATTCAAGAATAAATAGCATTTTAAAGTATAGACTTGAATTGTAATAGTTTACAATATTACTGTTTTTACTGTATTTTTGATCATGCAATGCATCCTTGGTGAGCATGAGAGCATCAAAAAAATGTTATCCCAAATTTTTAAACAGTAGTGTAAATACCAACATGGGACTTAATGGCATGTCCTAACCAGATGAAATGATGCAATAAACTGCAAAAGCGATAAAAACTCTTCAATTTATTTTTTTATTCTAATGAGCCAGTTGATTTCTATTTCAGTGCTACGGGATCAGTAGCTCCACACACCGTAAAATTCCATTGGTCCAAAACTGTGCTCTGTATAACTGTACATTAAACAGTATGGAAAAACAAATTGCTTGTAGCCGGAAACCGTTGACTGGTTAGGACGTGGTGTATATAGGATGTGGCTGTATGTGTAAGCTGTGTCCATTCACAGTGCTCAAATGCGCTGCCAGGCAGTACAGCAATTCTAAATGTCACTAGCTAATAGCCTTCATTCACTTTTCACAGCTTGAAAACGAATACAGAAAAGCCATCAAAGCGCAGCCAGGGCTGAGGTGTCAGTAAAATTTGTTGATGTATTTACACACATGTAACTAACTTTTATGAGAATTATAGGACGTCGAAACATTGTGGTAGACCTCCTAATCTTTACTGAAATGAAGTCTTACTTGATGTGTTTCAGGATGAGGCCTGCGTCCTTTGAAGACAGCAGCGTGGAAACATGCCCAGGTGAATTGGCAGTCCCACTGAGAAGTGAAAATAGATGTCCATTCACACTGAGACGGCTTTTCGGGGCCCGGCCAATTCTGCCAGGCTGCCAACAGGGTGGCGTGACTGAGAGGGAAATGAATTGTGGGTACAGAGGGTTCCTCTTGACGTTCAAGACAACACCACTGTTAAGGAAGGTAACCTGCCTCTGGGCATGTGTCTTAACCAGACAAACATAAGCTATAGGCCTGTAAATGACCATTCTGTGGGAGTTCTCTTTGAAACGTTACCCAGGGCTCTTTGATTTACGCTCGGCTGTTGAAATTAAGGCCGCTCGATAGTTTCAGAGCAAAGCGGCTGCGAAGGACTGATGGAATCTGTTCTGACAAGAACAACATTTACAGGATTTTTGAAACCCTATAAAAGCAAATATACTGATGTAAATGTTGGCACTTTACATAAAATACCATACAAAGGAATATTACAATAAGGTGCAAAGCGCAGCTTGTTGCTACAAGGATTTTGGGGATTTTGAAAGAAAACATTGGTCCAGATACATTCCATCTGCACAGATTTTTTTTTTTTTTTAAATCGTGTCTGAAAAGAGAAGACGGAAAACATATAATGGTTTTAATGCTGCAAGAGAGCTCTTTCTCCTGTCCCATTTCAGACAACAGGGTGCGAGGCAAAGTACTAAACCAAAGCTTTTTGCTTGTCCCTCAATTTAGTGCTTTTAACAGTGACCCCCTGAAAACAGAGCATTATTGTGATAATGCTTTACTTTACCCCTTATATTCCCCTTGTTTTTCGAGTACTTGTGAGGTCCCTGAGCATCTCTTTCTGTCCTGCTCCAGATGGTACATCAAACTCTTGGCCAAATAGGATCTGGCCACTTACATTATATGTATTTCTAAAAGATGGATGCTAAAAAGAGCACACAATGGTTGCTAAATTGGAGGAACTATGTTATGAGAAACCATTCACACAGTACACCGTTTGGATATTAGAAATATTAGATAGGATATTAGAAAAGTCCCAAATACAGTATCTCTTGGTTTTATCATGGTGCATTCACAAGATTCAGATTCCCAGTTGAGGCAGATGAAATATTAATTTGCATAATACAAATATCAGCATGAGCTTTTGGCTGTGGGGCTTTCTCTCCATTTCAAACAAGTTTTAACAAGTTGTGATTATGTTTAAATGCTTTTAGTTCTTTGTCTCACATGCAAGGCTCACCAGAGGCACCCTTAGACTTTCATTATCAGGTTAGGCACCTCTTAATGCATACGCCACATTTAAAGATAATAATACCCAACATCTGGTCTTTATGATTACCATGCTTTCACCTACCCGATCCTGTGCAGATATGGCTTGGGAAGGTGACATTTTAACACCTTACTGATTGCATCTTGCCTGTATTCAGATGATGATGGAAATCTAGAAATCAAACTCACATCCTCTCATTTTGTCAGTAACCTATTAAAGGGTTACTCCACCCCAAAATGAAAATTTTGTCATTAATCACTTGTCGACCATGTCAACCATGTCGTTCCAAACCCATAAAAGCTTTGTTCATCTTCAGAACTCAAATTATCTGACATAGAATACTTTTTGTATGCAAAGAAAACAAAAATAATGACTTTATTCAACAATTCGTCTCATCTGTGTCACCTTAGCGTCATTTTGGAGAATATCCACTGAACGCAAACAGCGTATGCTGTTCTGTGTCAGCTGTGCCACGCGGATACGCTGCTTACGTCGATTATGCTTTGATTTGAACGAAAACAGCGTATCCGTGTGGTGCGGCTGACACAGAACAGCATACACTGTTTACATTCAGTGGACATTCTCCAAAATGGCGCTACGGTGACGCGGAGGAGACAAATTGTTGAATAAAGTCTTTATTTTTTTTGTTTTCCTTGCTTACAAAAAGTATTCTCGTAGCTTCATAAAATTACGGTTGAAGCCCTGATTTCACATGGATTATTTTACCGATCTCCTTGCTACGTTTCTGGACATTGATCGTGTTAATTACATTGCTGTCTATGGGAGGGTCACAGAGATCTCAGAATGCATCAAAAATATCTTAATTTGTGGAAAATTCGTTCGAAGACGAACAAAGCTTTTACGGGTTTGGAATGACATGGGGGTAAGTGATTGACCACAATTTTCATCTTGGGGTGGAGTAACCCTAATGTTATTGAAATTCTGAATTTAAAGGGAATAGTTCACCCAAAAAATGAAAATTCTGTCATCATTTACTCATACTCATGTTTTTCAAACCTGTATGACAATATTTCTTCTGCAAAACACTTTTCTCCTCTTTGGACCCCACTGACTTTCATTATATGTATAACAACATGAAACATATAGTGAAAAATAAATATACAAAAATGTATTTGAATTACATTTATGTCATTCTAAGTATACTACAAATACATTTATGTACTTAATAAAAATGCCCTGCAATTGTACTTTTAGTATACTAAACTGATATACTTAAAGTCTGCTAAATTGGAACAACTAATTTAGTACTTAATGCTCTTTAATTGTGCAGAAGTAGTGCTGAAGTCCAACTAAAGATATACTGAAGTATATTTGATTGTGCTGAAGTGGAACTATTGCAATTATACTTCAGGTACACTTTAAATATCTTGTATTTAGAGACTGATATTATTCAAAGATCATACAATCCTCATCAACAGTGACATTAAAACACATTTTAGGTTTAATATTAAGAAATGCGCATTGTGCACAAGTAGTTCTCCAAATAAAGTTTAATTATAATTTGTATATCTGTAAGTCTCGAACGATGTCAGTAAATATGTTAATAGATTTGAAATATATTTAGTATGAAATAAATGTATTTTAAGTATATTACTTTTTTGATACATTTGTTTTTAAATTACATGTAATGCCTTTATTTAGAAAAAGAAATGTAACATTTCCATTATTTTGATTTCAATAGAAGTACCAGAAGAAGAAGAAGAAGAAAAAACACAGGAAAAGAAATACCACCTCATTTTATTGTGTCATTAATTAACTGTACTCATTAAAGCTTAAATTTCACGTTCCCGAATAGCAGTCTGTGGAAAAGTACAGAAGACATTAAAAATGAAAAGAGCTGACTTTAACTAATGAACAAAAGTTAAGTTTGGTAGCAGCTTGAAGTTCCACTCTGAAATCCACACCCAAGTAGCAGAGTGTAAATGAACAGCATACCCCTGGGATACAAAACCTACCTTCTGATCAGCAGTGTGTCACCGCTGGGGCTATGTCAAGATGTCGTGACTCTCAGAGAATTCAGCCTTCGCTTAGTGTAAATGGCATTTGCTCCCTATGCTAACACTGTAAGTGTGTGAGTTTGTGTGTGTGTATGTGCCCTCTGGTGCTTTGACGCCATTACCACATATCAATTAAACGTGTTACTCGTGCATTCAAGGTGCAGACGGATCAGAGCCTGGTGTGTTCTCTCTCATAAAGGGCCTTCGGAAGAAGCTTGCAAAGTTTTTCCTCTATCTGAGCGAGATTATTCCCAAATGAGAAGAAAAAGTATTTTTTTTAATTTTTTTTATGGAAATCAATTCTGAAATTATGTCAGGACCACTGAGGCCTGCTTGTGCTGACTGAACTGATAAACCAGGATGAAAAGAAAACAGCAATTTTCTCAAACATATTCAAGAAAGATGAAGGTGATTTTCTTTTCTAGAAATATAAAATGACAAGAATAATGGCAAGAATACCACTTTCAAATAGGGCCTTCATCAGTCTGTGTGTGTGGGGGGGACATGTATATAAAGGAGAAACATGTGAAACACGATTGATTGTGTAGAACTATAGCATATACACTAGCGTGCAAAAATTTTGGGGTGTTTTTTATTTTATTTTTGAAAAGTCTTATCAAGGTTACATTTATTTATTTAAAAATACAGTAAAAACTGTAATATTTTTTGAAATATTATTACAATTTATTTTTATGTAATAGTTAGAATAGTTTTCTATTTGAATATATTTTAAAACATATTTTTTCCCTGTGATTTTTCCAGTCTTCGGTGTCACATGATCCTTCCGAAATCATTATAATATGCTGATTTTAAGAAACATACGAAACAATGTTATCATTGTTTCTTTGAGTCTTTATTTCAAATCAAAAAAATGTAACATTATAAATGTAAAATTTTGATAAATACAGTGAGTTCATCCTTGGAGAATAAAAGTATTAATTTATTTTATATTATATATATATATATATATATATATATATATATGTATATCTTTTATATATATATATATATATAAAACCTTTTCAAGTTCCTTAGAAAAAACAACAAGAAACATGGCCATACAAACTGTCCACATATAGTAGGTGTATAAAGCATACAGCAGATTTCAGTATCTTTGTAAATCTGAGCACAGTTTGACACACTGTTGAAAAGACACATGTGAGACTAATGAGGGATTTAGGAAGCAAAAGACTTCAGCAGAAGTCTTCATTTAACCTTCCTGTAATATCAGTGTGGTCTACATGAAACAATTGAGGTATTTCTTTCCTGCAGGCTCAGTTTATGCTCATCTCATGGCTCTGCTGCTCTCTCTAAAACACTGCTTTTTTAACCTTCTGTTCAGTGAATCACCTTCTACAGACCAACTCTATATTGTCCTCCATTTACACTGCTAGTATAGCATAAATAGAATGTTTTGAAACGCCTGCTTCACTAGAAAACACTCACAACTGGCTGCAAATACATTGTCTTTCATTCCTCTTCTTTTCCCCCCGATACACCTGAAATAGAAGCTCTTGAGAAAGCATGATGCAATTGATTCATCGTCCATCACGAGGCAGGAATGGTTTCCTCTGTTTATGAGCTGAGTCAGAGCTAAAGCTTTTGCCTGGGTGAGTACTGCTGAGTGTAGGACCGGCTCTGAGCTGAGAGTGTTTCTTGATTCACTCCGATTCCACCTCGATGCCTGCGCACTAAAGCCCCTAATGGTGCACCTCACCCTCCTCGTGTCTTTTGTGTGCATTTCTCTCCACACCCTCTTTTTCCACACGTCGTCCCTGAGTGAATTGGCCTGGGCAGCTCTGTCTCTCTGCTGCTTTCTTGATGTCGATTTGTGTGCATAAATATGGCATGAGGAGTTGTATGTATTATTTAGGTGGCAAAAGTATGGAGCACAGGAACTATCTTCCCAAAGCCAGTGACGAGAGGAGCTTGAAAGTTAGTGTTAAGCGCACTTCTTGGAGTGTTATTTTTAAATGCACTCAGAAAGGTAGGCAGGTTATCAGAACATATTGTCGTGTAACAGTAACAGCTAGATGTTCTCTGGATATGATCAGAGGTTAAATCTGATGGTGATTCTGGTATAATATGGCACGCCCCTAACTAACCCTTCAAGAAAGATGTTGACAAGAATAATGGCAAGAATACTACTTTCTCATCAGAGCAGGGCAACCAGGAATGTGTGTTTCTGTAGGAGAAACGTGGCACACATATATAATACATAATATAAAATACAAAAAAACCCCCCCAAAAAAACAAACAAACAAACAAAAATGGTGTATTAAGAGCCTGGAGGTGAAAACTTTTTGAATTTGAAGATCAGGGTAAATTGAACTTGATTTGTCTTCTGGGAAACATTAAGTATCTTCTGTAGCTTCTGAAGGGCAGTACTTAATGAAAAACATGAAATTTAGCTAAAATAAAAAAATGTACACATCTTCATTATGTTCAAAAGTTTACACCACTGGCTCTTAATGCATCGGGGGTGGGGGGGGGGGGGGGTTGTTTGTTCCTTCTGGAGCATCAGTGAGCATCTGAACCTTTGTTTGTAATAGTTGCGTATGAGTCCCTTAGTTGTCCTCAGTGTGAAAAGAGAGATCTCAAAATCATACAGTCATTGTTGGAAAGGATACAAGGATGCTAAAGACCTGAAGGATTTTTCTGAAGAACAGCAGCAGTTTAACTGTTCTGGACAAACAAGTGACTCATGAACAACTATCACAAAAAAAAAACTGACAGCTGTGGATTATCCAGGTAACACAGTATTAAGAATCAAGTATATGCACATTTTGTAACGGGGTCATGTTTATAAATGCATCTATTATTTTCTCTTGTGGACTATATGTAAATGTCTTTTGTGTGAAATATCTTGTTCATACTTACTTTTTTGCAGATACTGCAAAGTGTATGTACAATTTTGACCACAATATTTTAGTGTTAAAAGGTTTGGGGCGGTAATTTATTATTATTTATTTTTTTAAGCTTTTGTGTCTTATGCTCACCAAGGCTCCATTTACTTGAACAAAAATACAAAACTGAAATATTATGAAATATTATTATAATTTTTTTTCTATTATTTTAAAATATAAATTATTTTTGTAATGGCGAAACTGAATTACCCCAATCAGTGTCACATGTTCCTTCAGAAATCATCTTATACGCTGATTTGCTGTTCAAGAAATGTTATCCCTCCCCCGAAAACCCTACCAACAACTTACTAACTTGTATGCTGCCGTTCAAAAAGTCAAAACACAGCAATTACAAACACTGAGAAAAATGAGTTTTCTCATAGATTTTATTTTTTCATACTCAGTTGTCTCAGAATCTGATCACAGTTGAGCCAAATCAATCCAATCATTGTCTAAGAGACAGTTTCAGTCACATTTTGACTACAACTATTTTTTTTTTACCAGAAAATTGTTTAACTACTGATACTAAGTTTTGCCTTTTGCAGGTTATTATAGATTATGACATTTCGTGCATTTATTTGATGCAAGTTGTGTTGCATCAAGTAGGATGCTTTGAAAAGTAATAAAAGTAAAACCATATCATGTTGGCTCATGAATATTAATATGAATAATTAATTAGGTAGCACTGTTTTATAATATCATAGCATTAATTAGGTAATGTAACATAGTCTTAACTGATTTGCTGAAAAGCAGATAGGTCTTAGCACTTTCAGGATTGCTCCTTCAATTTCATGTTCTTTTAAATGACCACTGACACAACCAGATGACAGATTAATTTGCTCTTGAATAATTTGATCTTGTCCTCTTCAGTTATATGGTTGCTATGCCCCTGGTTCTGGTCCAATTTAACCCCTGGCCATGATGTATCAAAGGTTTGGCTAAGCGAATTGCCACTTGTGACGCAAACTGTGAAAGGTTGATTTGGAGCACATCCTTTTTGCATGATCACTTTCACACAGAAAGGCTTCTGCCGAAGTATTTGCCTCACACAGAACCTTGACCCAATAAACCACATCCAGCAAGCTCCCCGTGGCCCAGGTAAGGACTACACAGGCAAAGTCATTGTTGTGGCTCTGCTAATGGCATTAACATTGTGTGGGCAATAAATAATGAGAACAAATAGGCACATAAAGTGAATTAATGAAATGTGCATAGAAGTGGAGCAGAGAGATGCATGGTTACACAGGGTGCGAACAAATTACTGGGGGTGCGCAGGGTAAGGGAACAGTCATCATTCCATACAGCGAGTGGCTCAGCCTAACACCTGTGTTTCTCTCCTAACAACTCACCCTAATTAGCCCAGCTGAGCTCCAGGGATTCCCATGCTGTGCCCGGAACGGGTGGGTGGGACGGGGGGTAGTCTTCCCTCCTCCTCGTTTCTTCTTGGTGAGTGAAGAGAAGGGGTATGGATGCACTTCTTATCAATCCACATGAAGGCTCAGGAACTGGTTTCATTCAGTAATTAAATAATTTATAATGGGAATGAAGCTGACCAGATATTAAATGTGAGTGCAAGGTATGCTAAAAAATTACTGAGGTGCATTATTCATATAGGCCTACTTCATACTCAAGACTATGATGGTAAATTAGTGATCCTGGTTTTTGTGAGTGGATTATGTTAGTTGTTCTCCTACTATTCAAATGTTTGGGGTTAATGAGATTTTTATTTATTTGTGGAATTATTAATCTTTTTCTTTTTCAAAGAAATTAATACTTTCATTCAGCAAGGATGCATTAAATTGCTCAAAATTGATAAACTTGGTTCTTTTGAACTTTCTATTCATCAAAGAATCCTAAAATAATGTATCACTGTTTCCACAAAAATATTCAGCAGCACAAATATTTTCAACATCAGTGACATGTTCTAGAACAGTAATTTAGTATATTATAATGATTTCTGAAGGATCATGTTACACTGAATACTGGAGAAATGGCTGCTGAAAATTTAGCTTTGTCATCACAGGAATAAATTATATTTTAAAATATTAAAATAGATTTTATTTTTTAAATACTTCACAATATTGATAGAAAACAATAATTTTCAAATCATTTTTCACAGTATTACTGTTTATTTTATTTTATATTTTTTATTTATTTATGTATTTGTTTATTTATTATCAAATAAATGCAGCCTTGGTAAGCATCACAGACTTAAGAAAAAAACAATGAAAAAATATTGAAAGTTTGTGTGTTTATATTTATTTATTTATTTATTCTGTATTAATTTATAAAATTATGTACCACTGGTGGTATTCATGGTTGAAACCACTGATTCGTATGTCTTTATGCATACTCATTCTTATTATAAATACTCATGTTAAGGTCAAATACTCTGTTGAAGAGTCCTTACATGATAGACACCACAGAAGATACCACAGTGCAGACGATGCCTCACTGTTGTATTTGTGTTTGGTTATGTCACAATTGTGCCTGTACATACCCTCTTTCAACTCCCAGCTCTGGGGTTAAACCAGACACAGAAGATCACAGCACTTCTAACACCCACATTTGCAGCAGTCACACATCACTAAAAAAAGGTGTCTTTGGAGAGGCATTCTGTAGCCCCTCTGTGCCTCACTTCTCCTAGCTCAATGTGAACCAATCAGAGACGGTCGATGTGATCGGGTTACTGCTCTGCTATGATTGAAGTCACCTCAAGAGGAAAATGAACATCTGATGCCATGAGAACAATGACATAAAGGATAAGGACCTCATAAGGATGTACTTTTCTTACCGTCTAAAGTTTGGCATGTATCAGAAAGTGTTGGCTACTAAAACAGGCGCATCAATCAGTGAGCTAATTAAATGAGACTTGCTATCTTTTAGTATGTACTCTATTGCATTTTTAGTACTAGAATGTGTCATTTTAATCTTCACCTATAGTGATAATGATCATCTTTTCCTGTGGCAAGATTGTAACAGTGTTTATATTTAGTATTAAGAGCTACCTGTGAATATGACAGAAAGGTGGCTCATTAGCTCAGGAAAAACAAACAACGTTAACAACGTTGCCTTATATATTTATATTTATGTATATATATATATTTTTGTGCAGACCATCTCCACTGTTTTCTCAAAAAAATGTGTGGACAAGACTCACATTTACATCCTGCAAATTTTTGTGTTGATGTTTCCAGTTTCCTCATGTAATCTTCTCTTTTCCGTCTCATCTTCTCTTGAGGTAAATCACCTCTGCTCAGACTGAATAATATTATCCTGCTTATGTCAACAGCACCAAACAAAGATAATGCATTTTACATGCAAGATAAGTTCAACTTTCAGTGCATGAAGACAGAAGGAATCAACAGAATCGATATATATGGACCAGAATCCAGGGTTGATCCCTTCAGAATCGCTGCCTGGAATCACTATTGCATTCTCAGCATTCTGAAGGAAAATTAAACGGCAGGAAAGAATAATACACAAATCAAAGCATAACTGTGTCCCAGTTAAATGCCTAACATTCAGATCAAATGTTGGGAATGAGTTTTATGCACTGGTCACAAACCCAAAGGGTCAACCACTTGGCGCTAAGATCTTCATTGTGGTCTAGTATATTTAAACAAATAATAGACAGTTCCAGCAAGACCCAAGTCAGCAGCTTCCTGAGGATTTCCTCTTTATTTTTATTTTCCTTTTCCTTCTATCCCATTCCTTTCTCTTCATTTTCATGTACAGCATCTTTCCCAGGGTTTCCTGGACCATTCAATGTTGCGCTCATCCCCCTCTCACTCTTTCTTACCGTCTGTGGCAGAAGACTGATCCCCTGCTCCTCGAAGGCTGACAGAAGTAGGCTGCGGTATGTCAGAGCCCAGGACCAATCAGAGCCGATATGCATAGTAATAAGAAGCAGGGGCGGGATAATGAAGTTCCCAGCTTGCAGCCTGGAAGGGTATCCTCCGGTGTGCGCTGTGATTTATTTCCCCTGTCAAGAGCCAGGACAGCCAGGACTTGTCCTTCCCCATGGTCCCCGGGAACGGCAGTGCAGCTCCAGACCAGATCTGAGAAGAAAGGTATACCAGGGCTGGGCGTAAAACGCAGATGCCCTACATTTCACACTTGATTCTGTGTGAGACGGAACTGTCAGAGAATGTAATGTGAGGTTCTGCGGGGCGGTGATTAAGGCACCGGCGGTTTACTGGTTCTGACTTTACCTGCTTATGTTGTCTTTTTAATTTAGGTAATCTTAAAGAAGGCCTAATTTTTTACGAGTTGACAGGGTATTGCGACTTTGTTTCCGTGGTGTCTATCTCAGATTGTAATTGCATATTAGATTATGTATTTCCCCACTGAAACTACATATTAACACTGCCACAAAAAAAAAAAAAAAAAAATCACATTAAAGTCAACATGACATACACATTTGACTTTCATAATGCATATTCCTGGTTGCATTGTGGATAATTAATTGGCAACCATGTGTCTTCTATTCTATTCTATTCTATTCTATTCTTTTTTTGGCCTATTTTGTATAAATTTTGTATAAAATACCTATTTTGTCATTGTTTTAGCAAATTCTCATTCTTAACTGGCCACATTGTATAACTCTCATTTTCCACCATTTACTTTGATCACAAATGGATAAAAGCAAGTTTCAACCTTTTCCTCATTAAATATCCTGTTACACTTATGATGGTGTAAACACCGAAAACATTTATTATCAGTAGGGTGCAAAGTGAATTTGATCTTCCATTAAGTACAAGACACATTGTGTCCTTTTTTTAATGATTTCTGATAATATTGTGGTTTTAATCTTGTTATATTATGATTTTATGCCACTGTTATGGTGGTGTATTCTTAAGTGCATCACATAATGTACAGTAAAATACAGTAAAGATGTTAACTCGAGAACTAAATAACATTCCTTGCAAAGCCATGTCAAACCATCTTTAAAAGTACAAAGAAAGTGATTAATTAAGAAAGTCCATGCTAATTAATTTTATTAAACCATACAACTATATTGTCTATTTTTGCCTCCTTCAGACTAACCCATCATGTTCAGATGTGACACCAGTGGGCTACTCAGACCTCGTTTCACTGGCTTTCTAGGGTCACATTAAATCTTCGTCAGGCTTGACCTTGGCCAAAAGTGTTAAATTTGTCCAATGAAGCACTTAATGAGTTCATTTAGGTAATTAAGCATTCAGGTGGAAGAGAAAAAATACAGACCTAACATGCCTGAGGTTGGCTGTACATCAACTTGGCTGAATGATGAAAATGCTGAAGGATTCTAATGTTTTTCATGCATTTCAGACTTTAGTGCAGTTTGTTGGGTTATTCTCACAAATGTAATGTCACAAGTTCATCAGCACAGGTCAATATCACTGGACTGCTGATAATATCACCATGACAATATCTAATTATCCTCACTCATACTAATTATCTCCTTTGTATAAATAATTATAATTGCCATTTGTTAATTGGATAGACTTGCTTTTGTTTCCGCATCTGCTGTTCTGAGTGGTGTTTGTTTAACCTCTAATTTTTTGTACCTTTGAAATTTAGATAAAAAAATTCTGCAATATGTTTTGCAGATTTCAGATTTCTACAAATAGAGTGCAAATGTCACAGATGTCAAGAGCCCTATCAGTTTTCAGCAGTGCTTGAGAAGTTGGTAAGGCCCTTGACCTCACTGAAAGGACCAATTACTATTAACTTATCTGAGGAAAACTTGATCATGCATATACAGTACATTTTGATACATGAGACTTGACTCAAGATTCCTTGACTGCTTATTATAATTTGGTTAATTTACAGTAGATATTGATGATAGAAGTCCTGGTCCATTGTGTATGCATTGCAACACTGATTAAATTACAAGATGTGTAAATTATGATTATGATTGCTTATGATTTGAAAACTGACTGCTGAAAACCAGTAAAGAGAGAGCCTGAGTTTTAAACGTTCAAGACCAATGTCTTGGCAAAGCTTAATTCTTTGTATGTCCCTGCTAGCTGGTTTGGGAGGACAAAAAATATGACATATGGACAAATGCACAGCTCTATTGATGACAGAAACCCTCTGGAACTGAGCCACTTGGACCACAAAAAGCTATTTTTTTATTTATTAATTTTTTGAACCTGGCTAGAATAAAATGGCATCTGGAACTGCACATGGTGGGGGTCCGTCACAAATTCCATAACTGGACCACTGATACTATCTTCATAACAATGTCCAATTATTCACACCTGTTCTGATTGTCTGCCACTTATAAATAGTACCTCTTTTCCTTTTTCTCATCTTATTAACTGTAATTCTTAATATTGGTCATTGCTTACTGGCTGTTGCAAGTATGGTGTGGTAACCAGCTTTTGCTTGTTGATTGCATTGCCTAAATCTTTCTTATCTTGTTTGAGTTGGATCTAAGTGCAATTTGGTTAGTACATAATCCACGGCTCTTCAAAGGAGAGAAATGCACCTGGTGATCCAAAACAAGCACTTATTCTCTTCAGTTTTTTTATATTGATTAGATGTGTATTTGAATCTGTGCAGTATCTACTGTTGCCAGCTATATAGGGTGAACAGTACTGACAATAACATGGCACTGTAAAGAGTACAATCTCATGCACAAGATACAGTGTGAATCCTAACATAGTGCAAAACAGACACTTATCCCTCAAGACAAACACACACTTGTGCTGCTGGCCACAGATGAGGCCCAGAGCAGATCCCTTAGAAGACTCTAAGGTGACAGTGTCAGCTTGACTTCACTAATGAATACTTCACTCCTCTTGGCTCCCTCCCTTTCTCTTTTCTGCTCTCCTTTCCTTATCCCCCTCTGGCTTTGGCCAGCCTCCGTTGGCCCTTAGCAAACGCCATCATCTTCAGTGTGACCCTGTGGCCTCTAAATGTCGCCAGAAGACTTACTGTCACTTTGACTTTGGTGGGGAGAAAGGGGGTGAGGAGATGTTGTCAACTAGAAGCTAAGGGTAAATACATTAATACAATATAACGAGAGAGAAAGACACACTAGTTTAATAGGGTCAGCATTTTGTACTTAAGGCCATTTGTACAGTAGCTTTTAGCATGCTTTATCTCTAAGATTTCTTTCAAGAAATGGTTCCTTCCCCCAAAATGAAATCAACTCATGTGGTTCCAAACTGACGTTCTTTTGTGGAACAGAAAATGAGAACATTTGAATAATGTTGTGGTCACTATTTTTCCTTTAAGACTTATGAAGTGATAGCTCATAATGATCTTTCTCTCCACTGAGTTGTTAACCGAAGTGACCTGGCATGTGTTTCTCAAAAGCATAGTGAACTAAAATGATTAAAGACCCTTGATGGCAACGGTTCTATAATCTACTTAGGCTTACAATGCTTTTGGGAAACGCAGCCCTGATCGTTGAGTCAGTGATTTGAGAATCAGATCAGTCTGATCCTTAAACAGGTTATTCATAATGGATTTGTGAACTGGATGAAACAAGTAATTGATAAGATCTGATTCTAAAGAATGATTGGATATTTTGGATATTTTTACAGCTTCCATGAACTCTTATATGTCAACAAAATCCAAGGTGGATGACAAGATTTACATTTAATAATGTCTTAATGTTTAAAAAATAATGTATTTACAACGCAAAGCTATTGGATGGCTTAAGAAGACTTGAAATATAGCACATGCACTTTTTTCATTATATACTAAAAAGATTTGCAAGTATATTCCTAAACTCAGTTTTTGTGTAGAAACAAGGTGGGAGAAAGTACATAATTAATTTTAATTTCTAGTTGAAACACCTCTAAACGAGGGGTTTGGGTTGAACTAAAGGGTTAGTAAACCCTAAAATGAAAAATCTGTAATTTGATCAACCTCATGTCATTCCAAGCCCATAACACTTTCCTTCATCTTCGAAACAGAAATAAAGTTATTTTTAATGAAACCTGAATGAGATTTGTTGACCTTCCACTAAAAGTTTATTCCACCAAACTTTGATGCTTAAAAACTCCATAAAACAATTGTAAAAAAAAATAATCAATTGTGCCGGTTTAATCCAAGTCTTCCGAAGAGAGACAATCACTTTGTATGATGAACAGATTTAATTTAGTTTAGTTAGAAATCTTATATAAACACTGATAAATGTGCATATATAGAGCACATCAAATATGGTAAACATGGAAGCTCAAACATGCATGCTTGATGTTTAAGAAACAATGAGGTCTGTTCTTGCTTGTCATTTAAGTACAGTTGAGCTTCCATGTTTACGTCAGGGTGAGTAATTGATGCCAGAATCAGAATTCCTATTTGGGTAAAAAAGAGAGTTCTCTATTTCGAACATCGTAAAAATGTGTTTGAGCACATACTGCTAACTTTTTTTGGCTAGTGGATAATGAGTCTTTCTTAAGAGTTATCTTTCTATGGCCCTCACGTTTTAGCCGTCCCAATGTCCTCTGAGGCCTCTTCTTCGGCTGCTGGTGTTTTAGGAGCAGGTGTCGAGGTAGTGGTTGTGTTCTGGGTTTTAGCCACCAGGCTCACGGCTCACATCTGTCTGTCCCAGTCAGCTTGTGTCCTTAGTGACCACACAACCAACAGCTGCTCAAATAGGTCACTGATGGGTGGATGCTGCAGAGATGCTCAGAGCTGGCCGAAGGGTACTGGGGACACGCATTGGCCTTTAAATGAAACTTAGAAACTCTTTCTTCAAGACACAGATTTGAGGAATATAGTGAACTGGAAGTGCAGTACTGTAATATTTGAGTAGCATAATAGCATTTTCTATTTTGCATTGTAATTGACTTGAACCTATATCAAATCATTGTGTGAATAATTAATGCATCGGCAATATACCTGCTAACTTCACTTCACTTCAGGCCTTTCCATCCTGGCATGATGATGATCTTGTTAGCTTCAGCAAGCAAACATGGTGTCATCTTCACCATCAGTTACCTTCCCTTTTTTGAGGTCAGTTTCATTTTTTTTTAAAGAACAACTTATTCCAAGGCTCTTTTGACTATTTGAACATTTTCATGTCGACATAATAAAGTACATAATACTTTCTTTAAGTACATAATAAAGCAATAAGCCCCAAGAAGCCGTGGTTTACAGTAAATTTATAACACGAAGCAGAGTGCCTAAAACCCCCTTAGCTGTTATAAATTCACTGTAAACCACGGCTTCACGGGGCTTATTGCTTTTATAAAATGGTTATTCCATATACGTAGTAAGGTTTCACAAAATAAATCAGAGCAAATAAAGTGTAATGATATTAATAAAAACAGTATTCTTCCTCCAAACAATATAGTTCCTCAGAAACAGTTATGGTCATAGATATATATATACGTAGATGACTCATTAGCGACTGTTTCTATGGGCCGCTATACGTAAGCCGTCCGCCATATTGTAGCGGTCAACTTGACGTCATTCACCATAGTAATCACTGAATATTCGAAAGATGCCACAATCCTGCACAGCCGATGGTCTGCGAACCCAAAGGCTCTGTCAAACCTACAGTATGGTGAATGACGTCAAGTGGACCGTTCCAAGATGGCGGCCGCATCTACGTGCCTGGAGCGGTCGAATAGGGCGTCTATATATGTCTATGGTTGTGGTTCCAACAAAGTGGTTGCCAAGCAACACACAAAAGTAAACAAAGGTGTAGGTTTGTAGTGCAATTTACAACAGATTCGAACGATGCTCAACCAATCAGAATCAAGGACCGGAACTATCCGTTATATAAAATGAAAATTTATTCTGTTTTCTAAATGCATCTTATTAATTGTATTGTAAAAGATTCAATTACCTCTCTTTGGTGACATATGCCAGATTTCAAACTTCTCCCTTTAGTTTAGCCCTTGCTGGTTTGCCTCCATTTAATCAGTAACTAATAGACAGAACCAAGTCCTTGTCCTATATATATATTTTTATTTTCTGATAATCGGTTTTACTTAGATGTAAGTCACAATGCATTCAATCAGAAAACACCTGCTGCTATTTCTGCTACACCGCAGCTTTAAAATGTCTGAACGTTATTGTATTAGAAAAAATTAGCATTAGATATCTAATATCTAATTTAGCATTAGATATAAAATGGTTTTTGCCTGATAATAGTTGTATTTTTTTATTGAATCAGTTGATATTGTTTATTTAAAGGGGTCCTATTATGCTTTTTCACTTTTTGATTTTTAGTAAGTGTATGTTCGGGCATAAAAAAGATCTAAGTTACAAATCTCAAAGTCCACTCCAAAGGGAGATATTTCGAAAAAATCGTATTTTGAAAAAATCCCTTTTCAAGAACTACAACGAACGGCTTGTTTGGACTACAGCATTGTTGTTTTTCGGGAGTTGTGATATCACAAAGCGGTCCATTAGAATATAATTAAAATAAATCCCGCCTATGGAAATTCGAGTGGTTGGGGGGTGGGGAGGGGCGAGGTCGTGGTTAGAACGCTTGGTTGAGTGCATCAGACGAGACGATGACGACGAAGTGCTGCTTGCTGTAGTATCAAGTTTTCGCGAGTTATTACACATGTACCTGAATAATTATGTATGTAAATATGTATGTTACAATTATGAAAACGTTTTTATAAATAGCTGACAGTACAATACTGGACAATGATGTAATCTGCAGAATTTACAGTTCAATTATGAGACTACAGTGTTTCCCATACATTGATTTATTTGTGGCACCCGCCACAATATCAAAACTGGCCGCCACAAATACATTTTCAAAAAGGCTTTGACTTTGAATAAACATGAGCACTAAGTGTGTTTTAATATCACTGTTTTCTGAAGGAAACCGACTGTCTTCAGAAAATGTTGGATGTCATTTTCATTTCATCTTGCATGTAATGTCTGATAAAGCAGCGTTTGTGAGCAGAGTACTGCTTTGTGTACAGCGTTACCGGGGAAACCTCGATATCTATCTCTACAGATAATGAATTTCCATTTATACGCCGCCACAAATAGAGTGTCTGTTGGAAACTCTGGACTGTGGTATAAATAAATTCAGCTGTGTAACAGTTTCACTGCAATTCATGTTATAATGTTAGAATTAAAGAACAATAAACATAATACATATTACCTTTGCACTTATATGTACATAGTAAATGCAGTTATTTTTAAGCGGTTGTTGACATCCTATCTAAAACGTAATTTAGCCAAAAAAAACAAAAAAACAATAACGTTACCACTCTAATATGTCTTGCGATACATATATTCTGTGCGATCCTCTTGTTCAATATTCTCGGGGTCTAAATCCGGCTCAAATTGATATGGCACTATTGACACCATCCTTAACTGTACCAGAGCAGACGGAAATTGCTGTTTTGACAAGGGGCGGGGCAGTACTGAAACACCATCTAAGCTGTTCGCCAATCACAACGCACTGGGACAGCTAACCAATCACAAGACATTTCGTTTTTCGGAAGGCGGGCCTTCATCAAACCCGGAACTAATCGAGCCGTTTGTGTCAGGCTGGGGAGAAAGGTATTGTAATAATGTCAATTATGCGAAAAATAATGCGTTTTTCGAACCACCAAGCATGAGAGCATGTTCTAGTACACCCCCAAAACAAAATCAAGACTTTGTAAAAGAGCATAATAGGACCCCTTTAATTGTTTATGCTTGCTTGTTTCCGCTATGTTTACATTTAGATTACATTTCCTGTCATATAATGCTCTAGTTAATCTTTAAGAACTTAATAATATATTAGCACTTTATCACTGTAAACACTTCTAGAAATCTATAAAAAAATATTGTACATTGTTGTCATGCTTACATTAAATTTTTATTTAAATTGTATTATTATTTTCATTATTATTAATAATAATATTAATAAATAATATAAATTATTCAATTTATCTATTCTGTTCTACAACTGTATTAATCTGTTATCTGCCATGACATGAAAATAATTATTGGTTTAATCGTTTTACAGTCAATGTATTACTATCAGTTTGAGCCCACCTTTCAAGCAAAACATTTCTCAGACAAAAAAAATAAAAAGACAAAAAAGTGTGATAGGTTTGAAACAATATGTAATTTTCAAAATGAACATAAATCTATTTGGACACTTTCTGGTGGTCTGATGTTAGTAGAGCATGTTCATAGTGTTCGTAGCATTTACTGTAAAATGAACTGTGGTTACTCCTCTAGAACTGCTTTTATATGTCTACTAAAAAAATCATCTTGTACCCACTTGGCAAAAGTAACTGAAAAATAGTTAATTCAGTTTTTTTATCCAATTATTTTATACATTTTTAAGTGTGGTTTAAATGTCTAAATTCTGGTCGGGGTCACTAGAAGTGTTCCCGACCCCATCTACATAAAGAACCCACCTATTCTATGGCAGTCAGACATAAATGAAAGATAACTCTGACGTCTCCATCACTAGAAATGTCTTTGTCGTGTCTCAGACAGTCCCAGCAACCCCCTGCCAGCCTCTCCTGGAGTTCACCAGCTGTCGAGGGAGTTGTTGCTATGGATATGGATGGGGAAGGTCATGTGGCATCACTTGCAGTTGGGTGATTGTGTTCATATATTGTAGTTACCATAGGGAGAGCGACTAGGGTGAGACCTGAAGTGGGTATTGGATAATGACAGCAGAGGCTTGCGTGGGTGAGTATGAGTTTCGCACACATATATAATCGAGCACACGCTCACCGCACGAATGCCTCCATCTGTCTCTTGGGTGGGGCCGCTGCAGGTCATGGCCTTGCCCACCTACAGCACAGGGCCGTGGGCCGGGACTTCCGCCGAAGCAGGCTGGGAGGGGAGGGACAGCCGGCTAATTACACCCTACATCTGAGTGAAAGGCATTCCTGAGGTCTGGTGTCAGTGCCACTACTCCACCCCTACCCACCTCCATCCACGGCTCACCACCCCACCTCTCCCCCAGCCCGACCATCTCCCCACCAACCCCCCACACCCCCTCCCTGAGATGGCCACTAATTGGCACATTCCCCTGCCAGTGTGGGTGCTGGGAATGTCAGTGTGCCACATGTCCCAGTCGCAAACGGCAGGAGAAAACGTCTGCCTTTTGTTGCTGAGGAGGGCCTGTCCGCAGCTGAGATGGTTTCCTCCACACTGCATCACCCTCCCACCCTAACGACAGAGAAAGAGAGAGAGAGAGAGAGAGAGAAAGAGAAAGAGACAATGAAATGCTAATTCATCAAAGGTGGCGGCTAGTGCCATTTCCACAGGGGAAATGAATTCATTCATACATGTATGATATTATATGGAGATCATCTCGATGCTGTGAAGCCCTGTGAATTAACATCAAAGTATAATAACGTACATATAACCCCTAAATTTCATTTGACCTGATTCTGGTTTCAAGTTAAGTTAAGTTAAGCTCAGTCAACAGTGTTTGTGGAATAATTCTGATTACCTAAAAAAACCTTAAAATATACAAATAAAAGCTAAGTAATTATTAGTTGTTTTTGTCATTTTTATTCATTTTTTTATATTACCATTGTAAACTGTTTTATTTTATTTAATTATTTATTTTTCATTTTTAGTTTCAGTTCAGTTTAAGTTTATTACCAGTTTGTACCTTTCCATCTAATTTTACTATCTAATATTTATATTTTATCTTAGCTTTATTTTAGTTCACAAATTTTTTAAATATTTTTACATTTAGTTAACAATAATAACCTCGATCTGTAAACCCTGATTTTTTTGCTTCTTTAATACAAAAGGGACGGACAAGTGGAAATTAATTTTTGTGGTATAATCAACATTATGCCACAAGTACTGTTGATTGAGCTTAACTTGATTTGAACCCAGGATTTTCCTTTAATAGCTCTCTCCACACATATGTCATGCCTCATCAGCTCATTGTGTCATGTTTCTCTTACAGTCCCCAACCATTTGTATTAATATAACTCAGGCTTCATTACTAGCACCTCGATAACAATAGAACTGTACTCCGAATTAGGAAATAGAGTTATGTAAAAATGTCTCCATCCACCAATAACTTTATATTGAGGAAAAATAAATTTAAGCCTTGTGGCTTGAAGTGGACACCCTTGTGTCTGCTTGCCAGGCAGATAAATAACTGCCTTGTTAAATATTTTCTGCTCTGTTTTTATGGTGGTGAGTTTTATGTTTGAAGTCTTTTTACGGGCCTCTTGTCCCCTTTTTATGAACTGCTCCTGCCATCTGGAAAGTTCCAGCTGTGAAGTTCCATGTCTCATTTATGGCCTTTTGTCTGTTGAGCTCAAAAGCCAGCGCACGCCAGACTTGTGCCCACGACAGGAAAACACAGTGAAAAATGTACATACACAGTGCATGGAGACAGTAAAGCGAAGTGTAATGCCAAGTGCACATTACAAGACAGAAGGTTGTTGCTCACATTTAAACTTGCCATGAAATGAAATTTTACCCTAGATAAAAATTCATCTATTTCACAAGTGCATATTATTTGTCCATTTGTGAATAATATCTTTTCTTTTTTTTTTATCCAAACTCTGTCTTCTAGTGAAACGACAGTCTTCTCTCTGGTAATTTACCACAGATTTCTCCAATCATCTTGTCTGCTTAAACCTGCCCGTTTCTTACAATCGACTGCAAGCATGCATTCACATCCTACAGTGCCAGCCGTACATTTTTCATTTCCCTCAGATGTATGTCACAATTATTAAAAACAAAACAAACAAAACAAAAAAAAAATATCTGTCACCACTTCCGTTTCATCACATCTTTTGCGTTGATTAATCACAGGCTTATCAATTACAATTTTTGTTTTGCACAGAATGGGGAAAAAAACTGTTTTTGTTGCAAAAAGTTTAACCTGGCCTCATGAGAAGTTATAATTTGTTAACTCGTATGGTAATGGCTAAATCTTATCATATTGTACAACTTTGATCAAAGAAAATGTTCAAACTTTGTACCTTTTTGTACCTTTTAATCTCGTAGCTAGATATTTGACTTGTAAAGTCTGTTTCACTATGCTACTCGTTCTGGCCAAAAACTGCCCACTTAGACAGAAAGAGAACGTCTGACTGACATGGAAAGAGACCAAAGTTTGTTTAGTTTTTATGTGCCATTTATAGCTGTTTAAACCTGATTGTACAGTACTGTTCCACAATAATAGACAATAAAAATTCATAATGCAGTGCCAAGCTAGAAATAATATCTGCAAATGACTATGCAGAAAACACTCAGAAATGAGTGTAAATGTGTGGATAGTGATTTTCCACAGATTCTTTCACAGTCACCGGTTGTTACTGCCTAAGACAAAACTCTGAATATCTTTGAAAGATATGAAGGTACAAAACTAGGAGCTTAAATGCGGGTGATATCTAGTTTTGTATGCAATATGCACCAAGCACAGTGGGCGGGCAACGAGCGTGTCATCTGAGACTGAGGCTAGTAAAAGGTTTGCAGCAAGCAGGATGACAGTTTTGGGCAAGCGTAACCAGGTGAGGAGAAGGTGTCATGTAAAGCGTTATGGGTCGTGAGCTGATATACCATTGCAAGCCGAATGGTTACGGAACATTTTCCAGTCAACATATGAGTCACTCTGCAGAGATGCACTCGAAATAAATGGCCTTCCTGTTCCAGCCTGAAACCACACCCTCGTGCGGTTTTGTGGCTGGTGAGCCTGGCCTGGGCCTCACGGCCGGCCGTGGTGAGGCTCTCGGAGGCCTGACTGAGGGGTTGAGCGGGTGCGTGTGGGGGTAGCGTGGGGGCAAGCCTAAAAACGGACTTATTAATTTTTTCATTGTTTATTGTTTACCCACAGTAAGGAAGTGTAAGCAGTGGATTGCCCATCGCCGGTCACTCCGTGGTGGGCGTGAGGTCTGCCTGTGTCCCCTGAGGTGCCCTCCCCCTGTGGAAAATCTTACTGGAGCTCCTGGCATACAAACAAGTATGACAGCTGTCAATTGTTGAGCTGTGAAGGAAATAGTAAAATCTGCACTCCCGGGTTTTGACAGCACACCAAGCGGTTTAGGTGGTCAAAGGTCAACAAACTGGAAAACAAGTCTTTCCTTTTCTAGTTTTTTTTTTCGCATTGGAGAAACGAAGCGAGGCCTAGCGGACAGATGCGAGGAGGGGGGTAAGGCTCTCAGCTGGATGTCTTCTGTGGGGATGGCAGGGATTTCGACAAGCTTTGTTAGCTGTCAAGTGTCATCTTTATTAGTCAGCTGGGTGAGTCAGAGCTGAGATAAGGGTTAGCGGAGCCACCTGCGGGAGCTGCCGTTCATTACCGCCGGCCGCTGAGGTGTCACACTCTCCATCTATTATTTATGCTCTTTGCATTTGCACTGCCACAATTCAGCTACCTCAGTCTGAAGAAATCTTGTGTCTTAAAGCTAAAAAAACAAAACAAAAAAACTTTGGATTCGGATGCAGATAAAGTCTTGATATGAATACAATTCTGTTTTTCTTAATACATGAACATTAATCCATAAGACGACTTTATGAACTTTAGTTTGATGTTAAAGTGAGGGTTCACCCCAAAATGGAAAAAGGATTTTCTGAAGGATCTTCACATGACTTTTTACATACAATAGCAGGATAGCATGTATTGCACTATATTGCAGGTCTTCTGAATCCAAAAATGTAATTAAAATGTAAGAAAATCTTTCGCACCACTATAGCTGTCAAATGTCATCCTCATTTTAAAATTGGTATACAGTTTAACTAAATTAAAAATAAATAATAAAACTGTAAAAATAACATCAGTCATTTTAAATGCTACAAATTAATTTAGGCATGTGTAACAGTGTTATTCATTTTTAATTTAAGATTAAGTAAACAATAGATGACAGTAATATAAATGTACAAATTCTGTAAATAATAATAATGGACAAATAAATACAAATTATACAAATTCTGATTTTGATAAGATATTGATTAATATGTTAATAAATTAATAATGAATTGCATAATAATAAAAAAAATATATATATATTGTCTGGGAAAAGAGCTGGATTAAGATTCTCCTTTTTTGTGCTCTGCAATTTGGAACAATATAAGCGCAAGTAAATAATGACAGAATTTTCATTTTGAAAAACGTTTCTTTTTTTATATATACAGTATATAGCCCACCTCTAGTTTTGTAATTTTGATTCTAATTTTGGTAAAATAATTATGAACAACACAAGAGCAGTGAAGAATAAACAGTGCTTTTAAATGAATGATATGCAGACATTATTATTATTATTATTTTTCCAAGAGCTGATTAATGCTTTTTTATGTTATTGTTTTTATTGTTTTCTTTCCTTTTCTGTGATCATATCTTTCCACAGAGTATGAAAGTAAGCTTTGCCCTTTGTGAGTACAGGGTTGAATGAGAAAGGCAAAAAAAATAACAAATAAAACACGAATCACACACCTCCAAACCAAACATGCAAACACAGATGCGCACAGATACACACATACATATCATACACATGCCTGTCTTCAACAGCTCTTGATTTGTGTTGTAAGAACAGGAGCAATGACAACAAGAAGGCCAGGGATGAGAAACAGCAAGTCTCCTTGACTTGAATTACAGCGGGAAAGTATCGTCATTTGAATGAACGCAATGCTGGTTCCAGGTTTCCACACAAACAAGAAGACCTTCTTGCTTTTCCCCTGAGGACCTGCCACGTCAGAAGAAAATAATTGACGAGTTCCCTGATGTGAAGGCAACCTCACTCAGAGGCAGAGAGAAAGAGAGAGAAAGAAAGAGACTAGGAGGTAAAAGAGTGTTGTGAAAGCTGAACACAATGCATATACACAAGGCTTGTGAAAGAGACCTCACTTAATGAGAATGTCTTCTGCTTTTGTTCAGACAGGCAGAGAATTTTTTTTTTTTTTTTTGTATCCGTTTAGTTGTTTGTAGACCAATTTTACCAACCTAATCCAAACCACATTACTGTATGTGATTTAAGATCTGATTAAAATCTGATTTTTGTAAATAGTTCACAGTTTGAAGGCACAGATGACTCTTTTTTATTTTTTTATTCAGGATGTGATGTAAGTGAACAAGTGAGCTCTGACATGTAAGATGTCAGGATGGCATATACTTGTATGCGGGTGAGTTTTTTTTTTGCCAGGGTTACTTATGCTCATGATTGGGTAGCTGTCAGTCCACCCTGTTAAGTCATGAGGTCCTGCTGTAGATGCATGTGTAAATTCAGTTATACCTATTTTATGTTGTGGCAATGTTTTTTTTTTTTTTTTATTTTTCATTGAAACTGACTCTAGTATGTCTGTGTTCCTAGTGCTTATGGTTAACTCATTACTATGGCAACTGATGTAGATGCTGTATATTGACTACTTTCAGAACAAACTGATCTGATCACAAACTAAATATTGTGGACAGTCAGTAGGATTGAAAAGCAAACCAGATTTATGTGTAGTATGAATGGTGTCATTTGGTCATTCGAGAGTTGTTGATTTTGATTTCTTATTAATATCCATTTACCGTTTTTTAGTTTTTTTTATACATACATATTTTGCTGCATATATTGGGAAATATATGTGGCTGGGTATAGGGTAAAAAGAATGTACTGTACAATCTGCAAGAAGAAAGAGTCCAGGGGTGCTTTTGATTTACTCTTTGACAGACACTTTATTTTGAATGTTCAATTCCCCGCAGAACAAAGATCACATTTCATTTAATTAAAGTGAAACTTAGTACGAGGACATATTCTTGCATGTTTCTCATTTACAGTGTGATTCAGTGCAGATATTCAATGCAACTGATCCACGAAAAAAAAATAAAAAAAATGACTAGGCTACTTTTTAGTTATTATAAAGGAGGACATTTGTGAATTTGAAAGTGAAAAAAAAAACAGTGAGAAGTGAAATGTCTATCTCTGAGCAATGACTAGTGTTCCTACAATAGCAACATTCAATTAGGAGTACTGGGCTGCCTTCAAGTGCTGCCAAACACCGGCTATAAATACCAAAAATAGGCCGATCTGGTTGTCTGTGTCAACATTTGGACAAATTTTAGAGTTGTTAACTGCTAACTGCTGTACATACAGAATGTTGCTTGTTTCACAAATGGATAGAGGATCTTCACCATGTGAGGAAACTGTTCACAACAGGCCTCCTGAGACAAATTTATGATTATGCCATTAATCACTTTTATTGCATGGCTCTCTGGAATACTTGATTCTAATCGCGGTATTCTGCAGTCAAATATTTTTATATAAAGTGGTTTGTATATAAACCTCTTCTGAGGATTGTGGAAGGGTCCTGATCACTCTGTCTGTGTTTATTTTGCTGTAATGATCACCTGACTGTACATTGTCTATTACCTAACTAACATGAGACCCCTTCTGTCAATGAAATAATGGTAGCCTACTGGAAAAAAAAGCTGCAGTTCATATGTATTTATTTATTTAATGTATATTTATGAATTTATTTCTGTCTGTGAGGGGTAAGTTTAGGTTAGTGGATAGAAAATATTGTTTGGTCAGTATAAAAACAGTAGAAGGCTGTATAAACGTGTGTGTGTGTGTGTGTTGTTATTGTCTTCTTGACAGTAATTCTGTAATATTTTATTATTTATATATACTTAAACAGTATGGTATATTGAATGGTTTAATTTGCAATTTGATTGCAACAAATCTTAAGGACTCTGTAAATTGTCTGTTTTAACAGTCCAGTTACAGTGCAAAATTGCATTGTTTTTGTAAGAAATATTAAACAAAGGTGAATATTATTTGAGTGCTACATGGAACATTTAAAAAAATGTCTATACATAATTTGATCAACAACATCAGATTGCAACCTGTTTTGGTCGAAAGGAAGGCTGGAGCACCTGTGTAGAGAGAAGAAGCGTATGGAAAATTACTAGGCCAATGATAGTCGCTCTTTCACAATTAGGAAAGCAGTGGTCAGCGAAACCGCAGAGGTTTTTAACCAAATGTATTTATGACTTGTGGCTTCTGTGCACACACGCAGACACCTTCAAACACAGCGACACATGCCATAAACACTCATCCTTATTATCGCCACAGAGCATGGCATCACACGGCCCACTTTTTGCCCAAGACCGGCCTCTCGGGTTAGCGGTCGCTCCCCTCTCCATGAGTGCACCAGTGTTAGGCCGACGACCACACGGTCCAGTCAGGTCCGGGCGAGCAGGTCAGCGGTCCTGCTCTCAGAATGGTCCAGTTCTCTGGTACCGTGTAGCAGCGGGGCAGAGCGAGGTGGTTTTGTGTATTTTCAGTATGTATTCATTACCGAGTCAAAGGGTTGCAGTTGGGCTACACGATTGTGGCGCCAGCATGCGATTGTGGCAAGACGGCCTGACCACTCTGAAATCGCTGAGCTAACAGGGACTGGGGCGGTGGCGCGACAGACGGAGCAGACCAAGTTTACACTCGCCACTGAGCTCACACACCTTATAATGATAGATCATTGCAGGCAAAAAACCAAGCAACCCACCCACGGCAAATGTTTGCGAGGAAAGAAGTGAGAGCATGCGTCGAGGTGCCAAAAGAGTAGGCTGCTATGTTCTTGCGCAAACTGACAAACTTCAAAACAAGACAAGCCACCTCGCCGTCCTCAGAACAAAACTCCTACACAGACTGAGTGGGGAGATTGAGGGAGAAAGCGCGAGAGACGCGCACACATGCACAAACGGAGGGAAGAATCTTGAGAAAATGGCTTTGTAACTTTCACAAACGCGCAACAGAGCGTGTTCTTTGATGGCTGAGGGTGTTTGATACCACATAAACTTTGCACTTCTTCCACCTTTGGCTCCGTAACGCTTCTGTCATACTACAGAGTTTTTGCCGTTCCACACCAGAAAGATCAGCGCGCAAGTTCATCCCCTGCCTGGAACGCGCTGAAAATGCCCTGAAGGGAAGGTAAACGGCATGTAGGGTTCAGCAGCGAACAAAAGCCTTCTCATCTTTAAGCGGCAAACAGACCGATAAAAATCAATGCGGAGATGGTTTGTCAAGTTTTGTAAGAGATGCTTTCAGAAGGAATCCCTTGGTAATAAGCAGTGCAGTTGCGCTTTGGCAAACGCCATGTAATTTTGCTCCAGCCATGAAATCAGCTCAAGGTGCAGGATTGCTTCTCTCAAAACACTGTTTGGTTGCCTCGCTCTGCCTTTGCTACATGTGAAGGCCGTGGCCGGTTCCTCTCTCTCTCTCTCTCTCTTTCTCTTAAGATAATCAGCCTTCCTAGGAAATCTAGCCTGCAGCGGTGCTACCTCAGAGAGGGAACTTGGTCATGTCTCATTGGTTCCTTGGTACAGGGTGGGTCAGAACAGCACGGAGAGTGTGAGGGCACACAGGGAGAGGGAAGGAGGGAGGAGGGAGCCAAGGGCAGTGCCCTGGATCCTCTGTAGGGGGCAGTCTTTCCTTTAATCATCTGTGCAGGAGGGCCCTCAGGGTCTGTACCAGAGCTCAACAGGCCAGCGAGACTGGAAGCGATGAAGAGGGGCAAAAGTAAAGGAGGAAATGTAAGAGCTCTGCCTGTCTTGTGCAGTACAATGAATAGAAGTTTCACAACACCTACATGTGCTGAAGGGATTCTATCTGTGCATATTAGATTGTAGTGCTGTCAAGCGATTAATCACATCCAAAATACAAGTTTTTGTTTACATAATATATGTATGTGTACTGTGTATATTTATTATGTATATATAAATACACACACATACAGTATATATTTTGAAAATATTTACATATATATTCATGTATATATTTATATTCTTGTATTTTATATTATATATAAATATATTTAATATACAAACATAACATATTTTTCTTAAATATATACATGCATGTGTTTGTATTTATATATACATAATAAATATACACAGTATACACACATATATTATGTAAACAAAAACTTTTATTCTGGATGCGATTAATCACGATTAATCGTTTGACAGCACTATTCGATTGTTTCCCTTAATTATTTTATTTAATTATTTAATTAGTTAATGTATTTATTTGAATAAACCAGGCCACCAGTTTAACAATGAATTTAGTGCTGCTAATTATATTTAAGCTTTGAATTACCAATGTCTTAAAGAATTGTGGCAATCATGGTGCCAAATTGCTACATAAAAGCCAAAGATTTACATTTATGCATTTTTACATTTATGCATTTTAGCAGACGCTTTTATCCAAAGCGACTTACATTGCATTCAAGTTACAGTTTTACATTTTATCAGCACAAAGATGTGCATCCACAGCATAGTCTACCTCTACATTATTGCATGTATTGCTGTGGACAGTATGTCAATGATAGGCGTATGTTTAAAGATATAAAAATAAAGAAACAATGCTTGCTTATTAATTAATTTGTTTAACATATCACATTTATGTCTTCATAGTATATGTTAAAATTTGTCCTTCCAAGCATTTTTAGAGGTTACATAGTTTGTACTAATGTTGATTCATTGACAGTGTCTTATAGAATTACCTTTATTCGAGGTATTATCTCTGTAAATGTTGATCAGTGACAGTGCTATTTTAGTATTATTTATGTGCTATTATAGTATTTATTGATATTTTAGACTAGCTTTTGTTTTTATATTTTCAGTTGTCATTTAAATTTTAGATTAAGTGTTATTTATTTATTTAATTCATTTTAATTCATTTTTAAGTTTTGTTTATTGTCATATTTATATTTTACTTTATTTTATTTTATTTCAGTTTTATTTAAATTAAGAAAATATTTTTAAGTTTTAGTTGTAGTTAACAATAACAACTTGGGTAATGATATTGATTGCTTGATTGACAGCCCACACATTACTCCTGTATTAGGTTATTCATGTCACTTCACTTCAGTGGGTACATTCTAGGTATGTAATACAACAGAATAGTAAATATATTTTCTTGATATTGAAAAAGAAAGGAAAAAAACACTGAGATGCCCTTGGTTTCAGTCCTGCTCCTTGTGGGGTAGGGAGTCAACACACTTGCTACCCAAAAGATCCATCTATCAAAGGAAGAATGACATTGTCTCCTCAACTCAGGGTCCCAGAGCATCTCCTTCTCTCTGACATGCTGCTAAAACCACTGAAGAACCAAATGTCTGCTAATCTACTGCTGTTAAAAGCTTCGCTTTGACGCATTTTGTGTGGTCTTGTTGCTGAAGTCACAGCTCAGAGGCTGTCGTGATGTTGCTGCCAAGTTTGGTGTGGGGAATAACACTCGCTGGCATGCCGTTTGAAAACTCTGAAGCACCTGTCATTCTGCAAACCTGCAACGGAGAACATTTGGTTGGTCACATAGTTCATATGGAATGTGGATGTTAGATGCCAACACTCCCATGAAAAAAGAAAATAAAAAAACAAGATTGATAACCAAGTAAAGTGTAGAGACAGCACAGAACGGAAAAAAATATGAGTAGGTAGACTTCATGACAATGAAACCAATAAGACACACTGTTATTAAATCATACTGCTTGGAAAAATAATCAGCGTTGTTGTAGTGAAACTAAAAATCTTTATTAGAGTGTTGTTTAAAGGGCTACAGACCCCATATAGTGATTTCTTAAACACCACCCCCTCCAGTATAGGCACGATCTTTGTATCATTAAATCCTGCACTCTATTTCACTAGCAAAACATTAGTTACCTGCTGAGCGCAACTTAGATGTGTGTTACTTAATTGGAATTGTATAAGGAATAATAGACCTGAAGAAATTAGAACGATTTCTTCCATTTCTTATTCAGAGGAAACACGTGAAAGAATTCAGCTTGAATAAATAGGGAATTAGTTTTGTAATTGCTGTGATTCCAATCCATGCAGCACATGTTTATTTTGCCAAGCCTGGAATTGCTGGAAATGATTGATGACATACTTAAAATGGTATATATTTACAGTAACCAGCATCCAACTTTAAGTCTCCTTTCAGAAGCAAACAAAAGTTACTAGTTCAAAGGAAGCGTGTTCAACCTCAAGTGATTTTCTGCTGCTGGGTTGACTAGGTTCAGAGGACAGAAGTATAGCTTACAGTGAAGGTGCCACACAGCTATAATCAAAGCACATATGTATACTCCCATCACTTAACATTTGTCTTCACATTTATAGCTGGCTCCAAAACTACTCCTTAAAAAAAAAAAAATACAGGGATCATTTACCAATGTATTGTGTAGGCTGTAATTCCCTTGGCCAACCGTTGAATCTTATCCCTTCATCTAACTCTATCCAAGAAATCTTGGATTGTGTTTTCTCCATCCCTTTTGTAGTCTACTGGTCTTCTGGAGACGTAATGGACAAAGTGCTCTGTGATCATTCTGCTGAAGGAAGCTCTAATTCATGATATTAAATCTAATTACACTTACACTTACTTAAAGTTAGAGGTCTATTGGATGTTTTGTTGCCAGTGACAATGCATACACTACATGCTGTATCACACTGAAAAGTTAAAATGAAGAGAACAATTGAGGATTCTGAAATCGCCAAAGTGGCATCTTTCAGAAAGGATGCCTAGAATCTTTGGATGCCTACAAGTTCTCTAGTAGGTTCTTCCAGTGTGTTAGTTTGCGAAACCTTCTATTTTACTGTTTTTTGTTATTATTATAAATCAATCAATCAATCGTTTGTTTCTTCATTGGAACAGATTTGTAGAAATGTACTAACAGATCCTCTGAAGTTAATCGGTGCTGTCAGAATGAGAATCTAACTAGATGATAAAAGCATCAGAAGAGCCAGATGGTAGACCAGTCAGTGCAAGTACGTAACAGAAGATACTGTGGTTGTAAAGGAGGTAGAAAAGGTAGATGATTGTCTCAATGCAAAATATTATGTTGAGTGCAAATAGTGCATTGTAAAAGTAATCAAGTAAAACAGAAGAAGAACAGTGTGAAATAACAGCAATTATATACAAATACGAAGCTCATGTATCATACCAGATGTATATATTATGTATATGTGACCCTGGACCACAAAACCAGTCATAAGGGTCAATTTGAATGTATACATTATCTGAAAGCTGAATAAATAAGCTTTCCATTGATGTATGGTTAGGATAGGACTATATTTGCCTGAGATACAACTATTTGAAAATCTGAAATCTGAGGGTGCAAAAAAAAAATCCAAATATTGAGAAAAGTTGTCCAAATGAAGTTCTTAGCAATTCATATTAATAATCAAAAAAATTTTTGATATATTTACAATAGGAAATTTACAAAATATCTTCATGTAACATGATCTTTACTTAATATCCTAATGATTTTTGGCATAAAATAAAAATTTATAATTTTGACCCATACAGTGTATTGTTGGCTATTGCTGTTCTTCTGCTGTTATACTTGGCTGCTTAATCAAAGCATCTGTTTCTTTATTTATGTATAAGTCATGTCGCATTTATTAAAAGTCTGCAAGTTCACCTCAGTCTGATCGGCTCAGTGATGTCAGAGTGCTGAGTTTGTAGTTTTGGAACAGTACAGGAAGAGAGGACATCATCACTAGCTTACTGTATCTGTGTGTGTCTGACCTAGTTTAGTCCAGTGCGCTTGTGGTCCTAGCTAATCAAAGCAGATATCCCAGAGGATCCGGATCATCCAGAAACCCCAACACCTTCATGCCCTTCCTCTGTTACAGTACACTGAGGTGGACAGAGAAGGGAATGAACAACAGCCATGGCCGCAGTAAAAAAATAGTATTTTTTTCAGAAAACTATTTCAGAATAAACAGCACATTTAAAATGCATCTCTAGTTTCAAAAATAGTTATGTTTTGTAACGTAACATGCTTAAGCAATACCTCTCCACTGGCTGATTATGAAGGAAACATCACAAAATAAATATAATGTAAACAAAAATATTGAGAAGAATCTTTTGTTCTGATTCTTCTAAGAGACATGCGTGCCACACTGACATAATAAATGCAGAACTTGTTTATTGCATATAAATATATGCTAGATAATTAATTGTATCATTGTTGTTGTTGTGTATATGCAGTGTCTGGGTAGATAATGAGCAGCACTTGTAGACATATGATCCAAACAGTTGGGGATAGTGTGTGTGTGTGTGTGTGTGTGTGTGTGTGTGTGTGTGTGTGTGTGAGAGAGAGTTTCAACACCCATCCAGTGGAAAGCCCCCCTCTTTTTCTCTCTTTCCGTCTCTCTAAATCTCTCCCTCACAGGTAGGGATGAAAACTGCTTCCATGTCTTCTGCTGACCTATTTAGGTAATTGCACTCTTCATTAAAAAACTCTCATCTGAAAGAGAAATTACACTTCTCCCGTTGGTATCTAGGTAACGTAATCTCCCTCCGGCGAGCTAATTGCATGGCTTGATAACCTCATAGGCTGGGCCTGTTTAATTTTTCATCTCTTTTCAAATAATTATGGATCAGAAGAGAGAGGTATTGATTTGATTCATTAACTTCCTCGCTCTGCGCCAAGGTTAATGATTACATGTATCCCAATTATACGGTAAAGATCCACTGGGCTATTTGCTTTGATTGGCTTCTACTTTGTTATTGGCAAAGGTTGTGTTGAAACAAAGCCAAATTTGGGCGGCGAGTAAGCTTATGAGGCCGTCTAAGTGCTTCATTTCACTGTCCCTGAACCCATAATTGACAAATAAAATGAATATGTGGTGCTGAATAGGCATTAAAAGCCAGAGACGAGCCGGAAAACAACCTCCGTCCTGTTTACGGTGACTTACAATAGCGGCTGAGAACCGCATCTTTGCCATTTGTCATTACTGCCAAGTTTACAACAATGTTATGTATATTATAAGACCACCAGAAAGTGCAAATGCAAGGTATAAATGAGGTCACATGGCTATCGAGGTAAAACCTTACGAAAAATCACAGTTAAATGGGTCTTGTACCCGATTGCTGTTGGTTTAACTGACATAATTATGACATTCGCTTTCGTGAGATCAAACTAATTCTGTTCGCTCACTAGTCCTTGGGCCAGAACATTATGCGACATTAAGTGAGCAGCTACCTGTTCAGTCAATAACTCTCAAAGCCTGTGCTGACAGGACTAATACTCTGTGACTTGTAGCAGTGCGCAGCTCAAGGGCTGATTTTAGGCAGACATAAGTACATTAAAATGACTGTAATGTCTAAATGGTTTCCTCTATTAAGTTCGCTCCTCCTGTCCCCCCACAATCATTTCTCTTATTTCCGCTGCGATTCACAGAAACGGGGAGATATGCTAGGAACACCTTATTATTGCGGGTCCTGGAATGAATTACTCTCATCTCTGGTAATGCCAGGGAGGGTGAAAAACATCATTAAAGGCTGGAAAAACAGGGGCAAAGCCAATTTGTCGGTTGTTTATGTAAGTGGAGGCCCTCCTCTGTCTTCTTCGGCAAAAGAGCTTCTGTCATTTAAGTTCAGTTGATTTCTGCACTCATTGTGCAGAAATCAACTTATGACAGAGTCCACGTGTGATTCATGAAATATTTGTATGGAGCCAATCTCACCATACGAATGATTGTACATTGAAAAACGTGGTGACTGAAAACAATCGTCATTTGAATATCACGCCCCTAAAAACACCCCGCTTTAGATGCCTTGCCCCTAGAGGTTGCAACATAGAGAAACGTAACCCGGCCAAAAAGAAGAAGTCATCTCATGAAACAGAAATTGATCTTACTCCAAAAACACCTGTTAAACTTGTAATTGCAAACAATTACATTAATTTATATGTATTAAATACCAGTAAATATAACAAAACATTTACAAACATTATAAACATGATTTAGTTCCCCTCACTTCACAACACATTCTTTAAATGTAATTATTTAAATTTAAATGGTATTCAGAACAGAACAGAAAAAAATAAGTATTAAACTATAAAGTAAAACACAAATTAAGTTATAGTGGAATTCATTATATAGCAACAAACGTCAAGATAAAATGAATTTATTTCAAGTGAAACTGAAATAGCATTGGGCTCACAAGCCTCTCTCATTCCACAAGAATCCAAATGTTTCCATTTTTGCCATGTAACATTTTGTTGCTAAACTATTATTCATTATGTAAACAAGGCTTTGTATTTCATTCGTGTTCCAATATCTGCGTAAATCTATTACAAACAAATATCTAATATCTAAACGAACACAATGCTGTCATTATACAATTCTCTGCCTGATTTACTATGCTGCATGCAAGTTCAGGTTAACTCAAAAACTTGTGTACTCAAGCTGAGACCTGACACGAGATTTAAATTGTAGATACCGCTTACATCCATATTGATAAATTCCAAGTTCACATAGAGACAACTGTACGCCCAATTTTCTGTTGTACGTTCGTTTCGTAAATGAGGCCCATTGTCTTAGAATAGTTGATATAATTGCTAAGACTTTGAAGTGCAGTTGTTCAGGAGATTTAATATAGGTTTCTTCTTCTCCTTCTTCATTGTCTTCTACTTCGTCTTCTTGACATTTATTCAATTATTATTGTCTTCAATTATTTATTGTTATTTAAGAAATATAGTAAACTGACCCTTCACTAATCGCATCACCTTGATTAATGTAGGTGTTCTTAATAATGTTATACATGTTCATATGCGAATGAAGGCTGACACATAGTTTAATCCAGAGCATGAAGTTCTCAAGTCTGATTGCATCAAAATGTTTGAGTCTTATGTCACTATTTTATGTGCCTTATCATCAAGATTAGTAATTTTGCATTATTCAATAATCCATGTCAAAAACTTGCATTAGAAAATTGAAAAAGCTTGTATGATAATTTGGCAATTAGCAGCAATTGCAAAAGTGAGATTGGTCAGTCCTGTTTTTAAGGTCAGTTAAATAGCTGGTATGTTATGAGAGCATTGTGTGGAAATGAAGCTGGAAAGAAGATTTCTGTGATGCAATGAAAAGGCAATGCAATCATCCCTGGGAAGTCCAGTTTGGCTGGTCTCTGTCCTGGCTTTCCACCACCACTGCCAACTTACTGTAGAGAGTTATTCCATGCCTTGCTGTGGCGCCTGCAGAAGCTCACAGGCTAAGAGCGCTCATGATAATCCATATGGACACCTCCACCGGTGGTCTTCCTTTCCCCCATCACTAAACAATGGAAACTCCTCAGACTACACTTTCCAGAGAAGGTTGGAGGCCACTGTTGTCTAAGCCCCGCTTGAGTTGCCTTTCACCATCCATCTGCGGGGAGAGAGTGCAGACAGCTTTGGCCCGTTTTATTTGCCCAACGTTTCCATTTGGAGTGCATGGGGCTGCCAAAACTTCACAGGTAATAGGAATGTAACTGTGATCCCTGGTCTCTGCTGTCTAGTTTGGGGCTTTTGGACTCACTCTGGGGTGTGGTGGTTGGCACGGTTGGTTAGGTTTGTCATCCGTCTCTCAATCAGGCCCTTCATGAGAAGAGAGCAAGCAGAGGGACAGCTTCTATTCTGGCCATTCCTCCCTCCTGCTCTCCTCTTTCATCTCGCAGCAGTGTTGCGGAGCAGTAGGAACCTTCTCTGCAGGGTGATTGGAAGCTGTTGACATTGCAGAAAAAAGTGTAAGTTTAACAAGTGTTTAAAGACTGTGGCCGGGGCCACGCTTGGTGACTCTGAATGTTTTGAGTGTTCGCAGAGCTCTGGACACTGAAAGGCCTGTAGAGCAGAGGGCCGGGTTTTAACAGGTACAGGGGGATCCTGAGACCAAACCTGCAACTGAGCAGCAGCCATCAGGATATCACTACAGGGTCAAAGTAAGGTTTGACAACCCCCTGTAAGTGTGCTGTAAAGATTAGTTCACCTTAAAATTACAATGCTCTCATCATCTACTCACATTTATGTTCTTACAAACCTGTATACACTACAATTTAAAAGTAGTGTGAGATTGCTAAGCCTCTTATGCTTAGCAAGGCTGCATTTATACATTAATACAGTAAAAACAGTAATATTGTGAAATGTTGTTACAATTCAAAATAAATGTTTACTATTTTAGATTTTAGAATGTAATTTATTCCTGTGATGGCAAATAATTCTCAGTTGTCATTACTCCAGTCTTCACTGTCTTCAAAAATCATTATAATATGCTGATTTCGTGGACATGCATTTTTGTTTCCCCTCACGATTCTTTGATGAATATAGAATTCAAAATATATTGTTGCTGAATAAAAGTATATATATATATATAAACTTCTTACCCCAAACTTTTGAATGGTAGATCCATCATTGGACCCACTTTATATGAAGTGGCCTTAACTCCTACTTACTTATTTTGTTCATATTGTATTGCAAAAAAAAACTTTTGCTGCTATTGAGGTGGGATACCGGTATTGTTTGGGACAGGTTTGGTGGTATGGGTCGGTTTAAGGGTGGGTTAAGTTGTAAGGGATGGGTCAACAGTGTAATTATAAATGTAATTACATGAAAGTATTTTTTTAAATATAAGTACAATGTAAAAACATGTATGTACACCATGTATGTACACAATAAGTGCATTGTACAAAATTATTAATTTAAATGTAAGTACATAGTAGTTAAGGCCACTTAATGTAAAGTGGGACCCATTCATTCATTCATTAGTTTGTTTGTTCTTTCATTCATTCACTGTAAAAAAATAAATAAAATGCTGTGATTAGTTCTCACAACTTAAAATGCAGTATTAAAATAAGTAATATGTTGTTTCAACTTAAAAAAAAAAAAAGTGTTTATGCTTGAATTAAAATTATAAGTTCAATTAACTTAAGTTCAGTTTACTTAAGTTGGATATTAAGTTATCTAAGTCGTTATAACTAATTACAGCAGTATTTTTTTTAGAGTGTTCTTACGGCAAATACAAGAGGAGATGATAGGTAGGATGTCGTTCTTTTCCATACAATGAAAGTCAATAGTGACAAAGAATTGTGAAGCTCTAGATCAGGGGTCTCCAAACTCAGTCCTGGAGGGCTGTTGTCCTGCAGGGTTTAGCTCCAACTTGCCTCAACACACCTGCCAAGAAGTTTCTAGCAATGTCTAGTAAGGCCTTTATTTGCTGGTTCGGGTGTGTTTAATTAGGGTTGGAGCTAAACTCTGCAGGACACCAGCCCTCCAGGACAGAGTTTAGAGACCCCAAAATTATGCGTTTCCCAAAAGCATCGCTAGCTAACTATGGTTATTAGTTCCATTGAAATCTATTGGTAATGATGGAACCTGTGACCATAGTTGCTTTTGGGAAACACACCCCTGGGAAGGGATTTAATACAACCAGTATTGTTCAGCTCCTCACCTTTAGGTTAGATTGGGTTAGATTCATAAAGACTATGGAGAAAACCTTTTTAACTAGCTTAAATGAGACACCTGTCATCTTCAAATTGTGCGACCATTGTCTTTATACATCCATTTCATATGACCAGCAGAACAGCAGGTTTGAGTGTTGTATGGAATCAGTCCGTTATGAGCCATTTTATCATGATCAAAACATAGATTTCCATATGAATGAGAAAGAAGAGGCTACTCAATGTATTATTTAAATAATACATGGACAGCCTCTTCTTGATCATAAGAGACCCTTGCTTAATTGCTCTTGAATGATTAATTTACCTGCTCAAATAATCTATTGGGTACACATAATACACCCAACAGAAGCAGCACAATAAAGAAAAAGTTTGGTAAACGGCACAATCTCAAAACTATAAAATGTAGTTGCCATCGTTAATTGTCAGCTATCTTCCTAATGTAAGCTATGCAAGCAAAACTATTTTGTGAAATAATGCCATAAAAAGTGCTGACATGTTTAGAAAATACAGTTATTTTTTTAATTCCTCTGAGTAATTGTCGACCGTTAGAAATTTGCCTTCTGGCAAACACAAAATGAAATGTACTCTTTACTGTCCATTCAATTTTTGAAAAGCTGACCCTGCGGACCTTTTCCAAATTTTATCTTCCTCTCTTTGTTTCATCTATCTGTTGTGAAGTCTCAGAGGTATTGGGAAAGCTAGACCATGAGGGGTTTGCAGTTTTCATAAAAAGATTTTCACTCATTGGACTCCACAGGGTTGGTTAATAGGCCCGAAAGACCCATGATTTTTGGAGGAAATTAATATATATAAAAAAAATTGTTTATGGCTTTAGGGAAACCTGAAAGGAAATTAGCTCTGGAGGAAATAATTAGTCCATTGCGTTTACTTTCTCAGAACCATTATTTGCTCTTGTCTACAAACTTTAGTGGTCTTATAATAAGTTGTACCCATGTGGTATTGCTGAGAGTGAGTTGGAAACATCTTTTTAAACTTTATCAGTCATTTGTAGTTTATAAAATAAAGTGTAATCTAATCAGAGTTTTTTTTTTCTTCACTTTTTTCACTTTCTGTGTATAGTCATTAAAACCCCCATGAAGTAACTTCAAGCAGATTTA
Organism: Schizothorax lantsangensis; assembly: GCA_027422415.1. Lineage (NCBI taxonomy): Eukaryota > Metazoa > Chordata > Actinopteri > Cypriniformes > Cyprinidae > Schizothorax > Schizothorax lantsangensis. The sequence goes on along the minus strand of CM049842.1, from coordinate 20,413,655 downwards.
TTTCCCTTTTTTGATGTATTTTCTATTGAAACAGGAAGTTGGGCAGTTTTAAAGGAGACCTATTACCCCTTTTTATAATATGCGATAGAGCCCTGCAAACTTAGCAGATTAAGGGGCGGTAATATTATAATAAATTCCCCTTTCTACGTAATGGGGGAGCGAAATCTGAGCGGCTCGATTTTTCACATGCTGGCAGAGAAAGGCTTACCAAAACAAAATTACTGAGTTGTTCTTTTTCATGTTTTCGGGGTTGGTAGATGCACCTGATTATAGCGTTTAAAGATTGAAAAAAGTCTTCATTTTAAGTGTATTTTTTATTTTTATTTTATATAACTTTTTATTTGACAAAAACTGGAATTTGTTTGATCTTTCCCAAGAAAAAAAACAACAACGTTTTATCTAAAAGTTTTGTTAAAAATGTACACTTTTAGGGAGTTGCATGGTTTTAAAGCTAACAGACAAAGACTAAAAGGCAACAAAAAAAAAAAAATCAGGTCTTTGTAAGCAGACAACCTAACACCACAGCACTTATACAGTCATTGTGATTCATTGACACCAGTGAGTAAGCAGCCCCCAGCTCTAGCCACCAGCGAAGGCCTCAGGTCTATCACGTCTGACTGTACAGCGCGGATGTGTAAGTAGACAAGTACACACACACACACAGACCAATGGCCCTGTGAGTCAAAACATAGAGTACATAGTGACACCTATCAGACAGATTCTGAGACAAGGAACTCAGTTTGACTAATTTGTGGTCTGTGATATAATGAAAGGAAGTTCAATATATCCCCTCAAACCTGCCACTAAAAAGTCTGTCTGAAAAGAGAACATGTGTTTGTTGAGGGGAGGTTCATTTTACACATTTAAAATCACGCAACTTTTTATGTATACTTGACAAGCTTCTTTTGAAGTTGTCTGTAAGTTCTTATGCCACATTATAAGAATATTATTTCTAAGGTTTTTGAGTATGCCTCGTTGAACTTTTTACTTTCAAATTACCTTTGAGTTGAACATGCCTGTCCGCTTCAGTTAAAAACATTGAGGACTTCATCAGACATGTCCTAAAACTAAGCAGAAGTCACTCAATAAACAACTGATTATTCACTTCATAGTGACATATATTGAAGCCGACAGAACGACAGTAATCTTTACCACAACATAATTATCTCCACTCAGTGTCTTTGTCTGTTAATACCCATGTGAGCATAAGGAATTATTAACAGCAGCTTCCACATTAATAGAGCAGATGTGGATATGCCCTTAATGAAGAGTTGCTAACTTATTTTCAAACAGTAAAAAATACACAAACCTCTCTCAACTGCACAATCCACAGCAATAGCATCACGCTTCAGTATTAAGTAAACACATCCAATTAGCATGCGTTTCCTCGATGTTCATTAGAATGGTAGTCCCCTCCAGCTACAAAGACGTAAACAAACACGGTGCACGCCTTGACAATCACCCACTTTTTGTCTGTCTGCTTAATCTAGGAAGGTAGAATAACAAATAGCAAAGTGCCATTCCAGGCCCCTCCATTACCCAGCAGTCCTTCTTTTCCCCAGGGGCAATTAGGGAGTTAGATTTATTAGACATAATTAAAAGACTACACGACTCCTGTTTCTGGCCCTGATATTTAATTTGCTCACTATAATGAAACAGAAATAATAAGACCTGCACTCCGTGGGTTGCAGATAGCTACCTTCTGAGGTTCCTTGGAGATAAAAAGAGTTTGTTTGATATAAGGACCCCAGATTTGCCGATTCAGGTAGTATTTTCAGGTCTTTTTCAGACTATGTTGCACACACACACAGTGTTTAAGTACTTGTAAGGTAGAAATTAACCACTGGAGTAAATTGAAGGCATTTCAGCACACTTGTAAGTAGCTGTATTAATCTGTAAGTCATTTGGATGGTTGTCAAATGTCTTTAAGGCCTAATAAATGGCCAAAAGGTTGAATGAAGCCTTCATAGACATAATTTAATATTTAACCTGTACCTTAAAATCCTCAAAATCAAGTTTGCATGTAGGTCTATCCTCCATAAGAGAATTAGATTTTATTTAAAAGATAGTTAAAGCACTATTCAGGGTTCAATTCAAGTTAAGCTTAATCAACAGAATTCATAGTATAAACCACAAAAAAGCAAAGTAAATATGAGGCACTTACGATGGAAGTAAATGGGGTCAATATATATATATATATATATATACACGCATGTATATATTTCAGAAAATTATGTTATGTTTATATATTAAATATATTTATTTAAGATATAAATTATATGAATATAAATATAGACATGTAAATACATGTAAATATTTTCAAAATATATACTGTATGTGTGTGTGTTTATATATACATAATAAATATACACAGAACACACACATATATTATGCAAACAAAAACTTTTTTGTATGCGATTAATCGCGATTAATTGTTTGACAGCTATTTATTTTTGCATTTAAAAAATATGTAACGTGCAAAAGTATGTATATATATATATATATATATATATATATATATATATATATATATACAGTATATATTGTAGTTATACAACAATAATGTTGACTAAGAATAACTATTAATGTCCACAGTATATTCAGTTATTATTGCACATCACAAAACGAGTTTCAGGAACAGTTTTTAATGAATGTCCATATGTGCCTTTGTGCTGATAGACACCCACTCACATCCTTACATTTGCTGTTTGTGTGAGAAAATAAATAAATAAAATACACTTCACCCTCTCCGTATGGTCCCGTGAATCTGACATACAACTGGCATTAAACACGTGTTTCCCCATATTTTGCAGTTGTGAATTCAATGGGGTTGCTTTGCCTCGCAATTACACACAATTTTTTCCACACTTTGGAACATGTTCATGCCATGCTGGAAGTTTATTAGTGCATGTCTCAACAAAATGAGTCTTTAAGTACCATTCCAGTGCGAGTTTTCCCTCCACTTCTCTATGGCATCACTTTAGATAAGAATCTATTGGCATTGTGACGGCGGTGTAGTTCATCAAACCTATTTCTGACTAAATGAATTCCAGCAGAACTTTCACAGCTCTGATGTTTATATCATGCTGGAGAGAAAGGAACACACATTTGTTCGGCTCAGTCAAATCCCTGCTTCTGTAGTGACAAGATGTAATCTTTAAACAAAGGCTTCAGTCTCCAAGATCTTGAAATCCTACTTTTATGTTGTGTGTGTAATTGTCTGATAACTTCAAAGACAGGCCTCATTTACAGCAATTGTTGGTAAATTTTGTCTAATATGGCAACAACAAAGGAAATGTATAATTATATAATTGTGCTTGAGCAACACCTTAATTCCCTGGATGTCTCCCTGTCCTCATTCTGTCAGGGAAAGTTCACACCCCACGTTTTATTCTGAAGGAGAGAGACGGGTTACTGTTTACTCTGTAACTAGAGTATAACAAAATACAGCATTAGGTCAATTTGTGTCGAGATAAAGCTTCCTTTCAATGTAGGAGTTATTTATCAATGGGGCTCGTATGTCTGCATCTGTACAAATTATTTCATGTCTAGTTCTCAGAATAGAATATTAAGGCAAGAAATACCATATAAGTATATTCCTGTTCTCCGAATAATTGTGATGTCTCTAAAAATAGTTTCCTGTAATATTTGCAGAAGCTCAGATGGAAATCCCCTTGGATGCAGCGCCCAGCGGTCAAAAGATTTTGCAATACACTTCCCCGTATTTCCTACAAGTCCGCATATGCAGGTTTTATTGGCATCATCATCAGTGACAACACATAGGGTTTTTTTGTTTTGTTTAATTTTTTTCCTACCCTACAGACAACTCATGCAGGAAGGGACGATTTCTCTGTCATTCATTCAGTGCTGCCTCCTTAGGATTCAGACTTCCTGTCTCACTTCCCCTAAACAGAAAGAGTCCCTAAATGAGTCGGACAAAGAAATCATTATGCCAGCTCTGTTTTCTCAGTTGTACTTAAAGGGATAGTTCAAGAATTCTGTCATAATTTGCTCACTCTCACACCTTTTGAGTCCAAACAACATTGGCCCTAGTTCACTTTCATTGTATGAACCAAAAAAACAAAAAACAAAAAACACTATGCAAACTATATTTAAAAATGTATTTTATGGTCCACAAAATAATGAAAGTCACACAGGTTTGGAATCACTTTAACTGCATGAAAAATCAGTTCACAAACAATATAATAATGTATTGCAAATGCAGAAATACATGTCAATGTGTTTTTGAAGCCAAAAGACAGTTGTAACCTCAGCAACAATATACAAATGATTACGCTGCCTGGAGAAAACTGCCTGTTAGTTTAATAGTTTAATAGGTATGTGATTGTACAGAAAGCAAATAAAGAGGAAGAGGAAATCAAGGATAGCATCAACTTTCATATGGTGAGAATGAGCATAAAATAAAGAATGTGTTTATAAGGTGAGAGGCTGCATGCATGGTTCATGATTATTATGGTTTTCAGTCCTATAGATAGTTGAGGTCTTGTTCGGATGTGTATTTGAATTTTATTAGAGATATTTTAAGTCTATATGAAAAAAATCAACATTTGCATACATACGTATTTACAGCTTGGTTCATGAATTGTTAGATATTTTGTGTATAAGCATACACAGTGCTGCTTTAGCAGCAAATCAGTGTATTAATGATTTCTGAAGGATCATGTGACACCGTAGACTGGAGTATTGGCTGCTGAAAATTCAGCTGCTGATTTTTTTTTTTAGATATATATATTTAAAATAGAAAAGATTTAGTTATTTTAAATTATAATAATATTTCACAATATGACTGTTTTTACTGTATTTCTTTTATCAACAAAATGCAGCATTGGAGAGAAAAAGTACCTCTTTGAAAAACAATTAAAAAGTACTGATCCCAAAATGATTGAATGGTATTTTTAACTTTATATTTAAAAAAATAGTTTAAAATGGAGGGTAATGGCTAGAGTTTCTTGAGGTTAACGTGTGTGTGTGTGTGTGTGTGTGTGTTCATGTACATTCAGTGTGAGGGTTTGTGGTTCTTAGGCCTTTATTGTAATGGTTGAGAAAAATGAGGGAGAGAGAACGAGGAGGGGGTACCAGCACTTTCACTTCCCCAATTTGGCATCTGCAACTGTCCATTACTGGCAGCTTCCCATCTCCGAGCGGCCAAACAGCTCTCCAACCTCAATAAAGCCAGACAGAAGCAAAGAGATGTTTTACCAAACGCAGCAATAAACCAACTGTTATTCTTCCATCATGCTCGGTAACAGAAATCAAGTTAATTAAATCCCAGTTGAACAAAATGAATTCATATTGTAATATAGCAGAATTACTCTTTGGTTTACGCATACGTCTTTCTCCAAGACTATTATTATGTTACATGTTTGATTACTCTAAAACTTGAATATTTTAAGTCCAAATTAAGATTTGTATTTTTTTTCTCTCCACAATGCCACTTTGAATTATATAAAAAGTACAGTTATATTAAGATTTTGTCAAGATAGGGTTATCTTAAAAATAAAGGTTCCAAAAGTGGGTTTTCACAGCGATGCCATAGACGAACCAGTTTTGGTTCCCCAAAGAACCTTTCAGTGAACAGTTCTTAAAAGAAGATTTTTATAATCTAAATAAACTTTTTCCACTGTAAAGAACCTTTTGTGGAATGAAAAGGTTCCATGGATGGTAAAGGTTATTTGTGGAACCATTGATGCCAATAAAGAACCTTCATTTTTAAGAGTGTAACACAGTTTGACAAATATACGGATAAGAGAAAAAGACAAAGACAGTAACACCTCATTGAAAACTTTTAAATTGGAATAATGTTAAAAATATATATTTAATATCTGTTAGGTAAACATCTGAACAATTAATCAAACTAATAAAATCACAGAGCTTTCCGTGATTATAGTAAATCATGATCTAAATCACACCTGATATAATTAAGAAATGAATAAAATCATAAATACTGTATGTTTATGTATTTTTTAACTTCAACTTGACACATACAGATTATTTTGATAAATGCATGCATCTCTGCCACAAGGCCTAAACTGCAAATTTATCAGACATTTCTTTATAATTTAATAACATTTATTAACATTAAGTATAGAACATGGCCATTCTTAACTTTTAATTTAAACAAGCTTTAATCATGAAATAAATTGTAAATTTGACATGATTGATCATAATACATATTTAGTGTATATTGATATACTGTATATACACATATTTAGTGTATAGTCGTATTTAGTGCCTTCATTTATTTACAAAAAGATAAATCATGTTTCTTTCTCATAAACTTTATGAATTGTAAATATGGACAGGTTTGACATCTCTCTGAATCAGTGAAAAGGAATCAGAAAGGTGAAAAGCATCACTAAAACAGTCCACTTCATCTTGTACAACAACTTTGTGTGTTCTTGATCCGATGTAGGATTCACTTATGATTGCTGTCAGCCAATCCATATCGGTTACATGGGCTACTGTGATGGAACTGCACCATTTGTTTTGGCCATGTGGACTGTAGTTTGTATTCTCTCCAAGCTGTCTGGGGTGGGGTTTGTGTGTTTTAGCTGGTGGCTGCTGTGTGTGTGTTGTGTGGGTGTGTGAAAAGATCTTCCATGGTCCAGCTGCTCAGCACTCGCCCCAGCTAGAGCCACCACACGGCCGTCCTCTTGGCTGACTCGCCGGGAAGTGCGCCGCAAATCAGATGTGAATCTGGCCGTGTACCCTGTTGTTTACAGGCCATTGAAATTTTATTTGCTACAATTCCAGGAGTATTCTGTCACAAGGAAAATGAGCTTCTCAGGAAGCTTGTTAACCAGAGCTTGACCACATTCAAAACACTGCCTCATCCACAACAGACATTTGTTTGTCCTATCATTTTTGCACAGATGTGCAAAACTAGCTGGTAAGAATAGACTTTTTAAAAGAGCAGCTGTCCATTTGAGGATCTTTCCTGTAGAGGATTTTGTGCGGTGCATTGTAGAAACAGAGGGTGTTCATAGTAGATAAAGATGACAATTAGCAAAGAAATATTATCTATCCATCCATCCATCCTATAAGGTAATCTAATACAGATTGTGTTGTACTTTGTTGATCTCTCTTTGTATCAAGTAAAAGTAATGCAGTTACTTGACTTTCTTCAATGCTTTATGTCTTTAAGTCACTTGCCTGATTAAATAAATGTTAATAATTGCATTTTATTTTTATTATTATGTAAATACTTGGTTGTCCCCCCCCCCACACATTATTTACTTGATCTACTAATTTTTTAGAGCATGATCAAAGCAAAAGACTTTGTAAAGCAGTAACCTCCATACTGAATTTGATTCTTTTCTCTGTTAAATTCATGTGATAGAAAACCCTTAATACCACAAATTGTCTAATGATTTTCTTTCATGCCACCTTGGACAGTTTTCCAATGCTAATTACAACCGGAAACATCACAACTTTCCCCAACCTGTCTTGAGAGCAGTCCATTAATGTCATGCATCTCGTAAGTGCTCGTACATCTTCAAATCAGAAGTTAGGGCCAAAAGAAGCAGGAAATAAAGAAAATGAAAAGATTGTACTGAATATTACTACAGCTGAGGTCATTAATGAGCATTGCTCATGCTGCCATAGCAACCATTAGCGCAGTAATGTCACTAATAGCATTGGAGACAGAGCATGGGAGTGATGTGAAAATTATTGTCAGATTCAATTAGGATCCTTCCTAAGTACCCAGCAGGTCCTGTCCGTGGCCATCATTGGTTATACCCTTAATTAAGGGTGAAAAAAATGTGTAAAAATGCTTCCAGATTCAAAATACAGAACACTATAACTTATTAGAAATTACATTCATGCAAGTATATTAACAATAACAGAAGACACAAGTCTTGAAATTTTCACCCCAAAATTTAAAAAAAATCCTTATTTACACACCCTCATGTTGTTCCAGACCTGTATGAATTTCTTTATTCTGTTATATTTATGTTTATTCTAAGATATTTTGAAGAATGTGGGTAACCAAACAGTTATTGGTAGCCATTGACTTCCACTGATTTTTTTTCCCCTCAGTGGCTACCAACAACTGTCTGGTTAACAACATTCTTCAAAATATATTATCTTGTGTTCAATAGAAGAAATAAATTAATACAGATTTGTAACAACTTGAGGATGAGTAAATTATGACAAAACTTTAATTTTAAGGGATAGTTCACTCAAAAATGAAAATTATGTCATTAATTACTCACCCTCAAGTAGTTCCAAACCTGAAAGACCTTCTTTCATCTTCGGAACGCAAATTAAAATATTGTTGATGAAATCCGAGAGCTTTCTGACCCTCCATAGACAGGAATGTAACTGAAAAGTTCACAGACCCAGAAATATAGTAAGGTCATCGTTAAAATAGTCCATGTGACATCAGTGGTTCAACTGTAAGTTTACGAAGCTACGAGAATACTTTTTGTACAGAAAGAAAACAAAAATAACGACTTTATTAAAATTCTTCTCTTCCGCATCACCGTCCTCAGCCATTATCAAGAGTACCACAATGCATGAAGGATTGCTGAATAAAGTCTTTTTTTTTTTTTCGCACAAAACATTTTCTCGTAGCCTCATAAAATTGAACGACTGATGTCACATGGACTATTTTAACAATGTCCTTACTACCTTTCTGGGTCTATGAACATTTCAGTTACATTGTTGTCTATGCAGCGTCAGAAAGCTCTGGGATTTCATCAAAAATGCATTTCGTGCACCCTAATGTTCAGTTTGGAACATTAGGGTGAGTAACTAATGACAGAATTTTCATTTTTGGGTGAACTTTACCTTTAAAGTATTTTTTTCAGTAATATCAGTAACTGAAGAATTGGGTTTATATAGCATGCGAATGGTAAATATGTTGATATCAATTGGAAATCACACGCTGCTGTCTGCACAGGTGGTTAGTGTGGCGGCAAGTGAAACTATAAAGATTTTACTGGATTGGGTGGTGGCATCAGATTGGTGATTCATGTTTGGTTAACATGTTTGGACACTATGGAATGTGGGCGGCTGCAGGGCTGCCACATAAAAGCAGACAACTAGAAAGTGGCATAGCTGTGGCCAGACGTTGACGGTGCTGCCAACTTGTGTCAGACCCTCAAACCACCCCAAACATTGCAGACTAGCTTTCTACAATATACTTTATTTTACGAGAAATAGTTTATGTGGCCAGGTTACTACAATTCAATGGTCACTCCATTCAAGAAAATCCTGCTTGCGGCATCATATCAGATTTCTGGCAAAAATGAAAAGTCTCAGAGTGTTTACTACAGCAGTGCAGGGTTTCAAACCTTTTTACCTAGTGGTTTTACATTATGAAACCACCTTGAACGCTTTCTGATTCATTTACACAGAATTCAAGGAATGTTACACCGTCTAATCTGACAACCAGCAAGCCCTTTGTATAGCGTGGATTTAAAACTGTGATAAGGGCTTGAGTTGAGGTCCTCACCTCGGCACAGTAATTAGACGTGCCTTATTATGTGTTCTCGCTCCCTGTCCGAGAGGTCGGAAATGACATATTTTGTTAATTTGCAACCAATTTTCTTCCTCAGGCAAATTAATCACATTGTTTGACCACCCCTGACATTTTGTTTCCTCGGTTAATGAACCAAGACCTTAGACCTTAGAGTTTTTACTGAGGCCAACCTGAAGAAGACTCGTTTCTGTTGATTTGACGTTCCACGCAAGTTAGTCTTTATGTAACTGAATAGTATATCAAGTATGCTGTGCAATAATTCATCTGCAGGCAGTTCATTCTGTAAGAGTCTGAACATTAATCAATCTCACATTATATATACAGACGTGTATGACTGAGCAAACATAAATAGCATTTAGGGGAACATTCTGTGTCCAGAACAACTTGTGCCAAATCGTGTCTTGTGCGCTTCTCTTTGGAACCAGATTCTGGCCATGTGCCACCATCTTCACAAAGGACATGCAGGAACCCAGAGGCATGAAGACCATGCCTGGGTGGAGTGCCTCTCCCCTGGGTTTCTATGGTCTGGGAACCAGTAAATCGTGGATGTTCCTCTGGGACTTACTGGTTTTCAGACTGGGTGCAGTCTTGTGGTTGTTGAGAAGCTAGTTGTTCTAGTTGTCTACTCTGAGAATGATCCTAATGCATTTGCACCAGACAATAAGACTGAGTTTGTGTGCTTGTTTGTGGTAATTTGAGGACCTTTGTGACTGCATGTAGTTTTCTATAATTGTTTCTTTAATAGTACTGGACAAGTTCTTAAAAAACTTTGTTATGTGTGTATGTAAGCTGTAATTAAATTCTGCAACATATTGGGGATGCTGACAAAAAGAGAGCGTCATGTTGGTACGTTAGAAGAAACTGGGACAACCTCATTGGAAAACATAGTACAATAAGTATGCTTATAGCACACATAGATTTTCATATGTATGCACAGAGTTTGATAATTAATGTTTGTATATTGTTGATTAGCTTTAAATTACAGTGGCCCAGTAGTGCACAACACAACAAAATCTCCACAACACAATGAAATCTACACAACGCATAGGACTAATTTAATTTATGTGCTAATTTTGTTGTGTTGCAACTTGTTTCCATTGTGTTGCGAGTTGTTTCTGTTGTGTTATGACTTGTTTCCGTTGTGGTGCGACTTGTTTCCATTGTGTTGCGACTTCTTTCTGCTGTGTTGTGCTAATTTTGTTGCATTGCGGCTTGTTTCCATTGTGTTGTGCACTACTGGGCTACCGTATTAAATGAATAATCCAGGTTCACTACAAGTTAAGCAAAATTAACACTATTTGTGGCACTTTGTTGATTACTGTATAAATAACTTTGAATTGTCCCTTATTTTCTTAACTTATCTCCCTAACTTACATTATAAGTGCCTCATTGTACCTTTTATTTATTTTTGTTTATTTGAAAAAGGACAAGGTAAAAAAAAAGTGTCACAAATACTGTCAGTTGAACTTTACTTGTATTGAAACTGAAATATTATTTTAAGAGTTGGGTATAGGCTCAAAAATCTATTGATTAAAAGCTATTGAAAATGTATTTAGCAGTGAAATGTAACAGTATATTTTTTTATAATATAAATTTATAAAGGTTTTTTATATACATTTTAGATGCTGTCAGTATGTTTCAAACATACGGTACAGAAATGTATTTGTAAATGTTACAAGCGTATACTAAAAAGATCAGGCTGACTTGAGACAATATTCTGCCACTGATTCAAGTATGCAGTATATTTAAGCGCACTGAAGGAGGTACAGCAAGGGTTCATTCGACTCATGTTAAAACAGCACATTATTTGTGAGGGCTGGACCCCCAAATGGTGCATATCAAATGACCTCAATTACTCCAGACTGCCGTCCACAACACACAACATGCTGCACTTTGCACGAAAGCATCTCATTTGAAGTGCACGCTTGCAAATTATTCCAGAGCCAAAACCAAAATTATATGAACTGCAACAAATCTACGGGTTTTGTGTGGATGGTAAATTCCTTCAATTCTTGTGGGCACTTCTGAGGGTTTCGTTTTTATAAAAAGCATTTGTGGCAGCTGAGCAGTACGGGTGCATTGTAATTGGCTGCATATAAAGAGATTGAAGTGATCTTCGTCTTGGTGTTCACAAGAAAGGTCCTGCAGACATTGAAGACATTTTTTGTCATTGTTTGAACACTAAAGCAAATTATTTCTTCTTTTTAACTCTACTGGGCCACTTTACAGATGCAGTTTGCGAAGAGTAGCCGTTTGGTTTGTCATGTTCCTTTTATAAAACAATAGACATAAATCAAATACACATGGCAGTTACTGTACCAACAGAAAGATATATTACAGCTGTCTCAGTTGTCACTCACTTAGATGGACAGCAGGAGCTCATTAGAGTTTAGCCGGTCTAATATTATTATGGATAAATAAAGAGGTCTACCTATACCTGTTATTATCCCATTATGCAACCTGACCCTGTGCTGCAGTCTTCAGAACTTTTAGACCTCAACTGTTTGTTCTGGGTCGTATTTATAACTTTCTCCCTTGTGAGTATGTCCTAAGCAGACAGCATATGTCAGTGAGAAGCTGAGAGATGCCCAGGCCAAAAATGGCCACTAGCCTCTCCTTTCGCTTTAACACTATTTACAGAGGCAGCACACACGAGCCCCAAGCTTTAGCTGCTATATAGAAAGTGTTCCCAGAAGCTGGCTGCAATTTCTGTTGATGTGCAGTGGAGGATACAAGCTCAGGCCGCTCTCGCCCAACTCTGTGCCACACACACCCTTCTCACCCGTTTCACACAAATGCTCAGTTCTAGACCTCCTACTGAAACGGCGTGCCATTCTGTCCAATTGCAGCCACATTTGGCCTTCTTCAAAGGCAAAATAACACAAAGGCACAAATTATGAACTGTAGCTTTTTTGTTAGTTTATTTGTTTTGAGACTGTTCCTTAGCTTACTTTGGTTACTTTGGTTTGCTAGGAAGTAAGTTACATTTTCATGTATTTATTTATTTTTATTCTATAGCACCTTAATAATTGTTATTCATTTTTTATTTTTTTTATTTTACTTTGTTTTATTTTATTTTTATTATTCTAAATCAAAATGTATGTAATCTCCTTTCAGAATAGGCTTCACTTTCAAATACACAATGCAAGTGTTACTTTGTATGCAGTGTTATTTTAGCATTTTTTATATTATAGTTTTTGCTCATATTTTAAAAGTTTTTTATTTTCAGTTTAATTTTTAATTCTCATTTTATTATTATTTTTTAGTTTGTTATTTTGCCATTTTTATTAGTTTTTTCAATATTACTATTTAGTGTTTTTTCAGTTCTAGCTTAAACTTTATTTTATTTCAGTTTTTATTTATTTACAGTTACACATTTACATTTTATTTGATTTTAGCTTAATTTAAAATGTTTTTGAATAGTTTTGGTCTGCAGTAGAGAAATACTGGAAGCTTGACTGATGAATGTTGAAGAACGTGTTGGAAATGTGCAGTTGTGCTTAAGCCACAGGCTTGGTAACCTTGGTTTCACATACTACTCATTGAAAATATTGTGCTATTTGGATCATTGTGAAGCATTACAGAGTGCTTAGGGTGTAATAATTTTAAATGGCCAAATCCAGGGATTTCATCTACATAACAAAGGAAACTGGTTACCACATTTGCTTCCTTGGAAACAAATGGATAAACACACTTGTAGATGATGAAGAGATTACCATTGTCTCTTATCTCTTACCATTGTCAGAATATCTGTTCTATATAGGTAGGTGTATCATTTCAGACCAAGTGGCAAACAAAGTACTTCTGCCAAATAACTGTTAGTCAGTCTGCCCTGCAGCCGACAGTGATCCTGTCCTATATTCTGCATGTCAGCCTAACATATGGAATAGTTGTTCACTGCGAGATACTGTCTCGGACCACCAGTGCCGGGCTTTCCCTGCAAGCTGTGCTCTGTTTCTCTGCCAGCAGAAGAAGTCAGAGACCTTCTCTCAACCCCAGGGAACCGGACATTGAACAAAAACCAGCACTCTAGACCCAGACAGCAACATAAAACTGAAGGACATTAAAAGTCAATTTCCACAACTGCAATAAGACAGATTTTTATTCATCCAAATGATCTTAGTCTGGATCAAAAAAGTAAAAGAAGTTGGCCCTGTCCAACTTTCAAAAGACAAAGAAAGAGATGATTAAGTCTGTCGCCATGTCTTATGTTTAAGCTTTACTGAAAGTGTAAATCGTACAGTAAATGTCCTATTCCATTAGCAGTACTTATAGCCACGAATGTTCATTTTAGAGGATGTTTAAGTGTGTTGATTTTTCATTTGCGAGCTCCTTACACAAAATGAAATTGGTAATTTATAAGAAAGTGAGGGGAAATGAGAATGGCTTTGTGTACACATCCCTCTGGCAAAGCATTCCATAAACTGAGGGGTAATCACAATAATTGTCTGGTGACAGAATATGCTGATTATATGATTATTTATGCATGTAATTGGCATTATTGTTATTTTTAGCTGGAAGTTAATTGCTAATGTAGATCCTGTAATTGGATCAGCATATTGCAACATTGCAATTCTATTAGCTCCTAATAACTGCCACAAAGTGGGAACACTTGGAGTGGGTGGAAGGTGTTTTTTTCTCTCTCTCTCTCTCTCTCTCTCTTTCTCTTTCTTTTTCGGAGGCTAAGTATCTGTCTCTGTGGTACAGGAGAAAATTATAATGCTTAAAAGAGTTTAATTAGAAAATATTACAGAATGCTTTGCCAGTGGAACCAGGGCCATTGCGCACAATATTCAAGGAATCATGTTTTCTTAAGCGCAAATATCCACATATTGTGTTGGAATCCTTTAAACATATATTATTACGCTGAATTTAATATTAAATGTATCTGAAAGAAGCACTTAATGAGGCGTTGAACTGTTTTTTTCAACACCAAGAAACCTAGAGAGATGCTTACATAAGTTTCCCAACAGTCAACACATTATCTCAAATGTGACAGCCGTATTGTCTTGTTAACAGGGTAAGAGACAGAGAAAGCTGGTTGTATTATCTCAATCTTTCACAATCAGATCAGAGCGAGTAAAATGGACAGTGACGTCTCGGTCAAAAGATAAGAGCATGGATTGAACTCTGTAATGTATCATTTGACAGAGGAAAGCTTTGTTATCAAGTGGAGGCACTGGAGCGCAAGTCTCTCTGTCATGCAGGGGACGGGTCCAGTCTCGCTGCTGATATGAAAGGCTCATTACGGGGCTCTTATCGTCCTGGCATGAGGCTAATTGACAGGGTCTGCTAGTCAGCAGTGATTGTCTCCACCTTCTGCTGTGGGATATGTGTCTTTATCAGTAATCTGATCCTTGACTAGCAGACTGCAAGGAGAAAGGGACAGTCGAGAGCGTGTGGTCTTTCCTCAACTTGTAACTGTCTCTCACTATCCATCGCTATGTTACGTCTGAGAAGAGCTCTCCTGGGATGCTGCCTGTCCAAAAGGCTTCAGAAAATATAAAGGAATACCTGTGGACATGAATTTGTGGCATATCTGCAGACTGCTGCTGAGGTGTTATATCATGTGTAGACAGTCATGTCCACAGTCACTCTGAGACCACTTTTTTACCTTTAAATAAACAAAGTTTTAATATTTTGAGAAATTTATAAAAAAAAAAGAGAAGTTATGGTGTAAAATAAGAAATAAATTCCCCAGGTTAAGTACTCTAAGGGCATTAAAGGTGGGGTAAGTGATTTCTGGTAGCCAATGTTGATATTTCAAATCACCAAAACAAACACGCCCCTACCCCAAAAGGGTCTTGCCTCTATTTTGATAGCTCCGCCCCACACATACGCAACCCAGGCAACGATTAGTTCTGTGAAAAAGCAAAACTAATGTTACTAACCTATCGAGAAGAAACAAAGCAACCGATGTCCGATCGCAGGCCTTCCCGCTCCTTGAGTTCTCTACAGTGCTGGAAAGCTGATCTGATATTTACATGGGTCCTACTTCTTGCCTTATCATAACACCGTGTCTACACCGGACGCGAGCGGCACGACAAAATACTATAGAACTCATAATCAGTGATGCGGTCTACACTGGATGTGTAGACGGTGCGGCATGACAAATCCCCGACAGTAAACTGCTGCCGCTTTCTATTTATGAGGTATTGACACAAATTTCAAATGATTTTCAAAAGTCGCTTTGTCGCGTCCAGTAATGACAGACTTTAGCTGTTGTGGTGCTGTGGCGCGTCACGACAACTGTCGCGTCCAGTGTAGACACGGTGTAAGCCTTCTTTTGTTCTGCAGACGTTTTCCTCTGTTTTTTATCCGCCATCTCTATCTTTCTGTAGTCGCTCGGCTAATGTCCGTCATGTGCACTGAGCGCTCTCTCCTCTGCATCATGAGTAGACACGCCCCTTACTGCTGATTGTCTACAAGTTTGTTTTGGTACTCGGCCCAACTCAGTTGTCTAAAGCGCTTTTGAAAAAAATACATACCCCACCTTTAAAAATGTACTTGGAATTCTTTGGTAATAAATATTTGCTTACTAACATACTAATTTTAGAAATGGATTGAGAGGTACATGGTGGAAGTTAATTATACGAGATTCTTTATTTTCACAAACTGAAGGCAGATTCAAAATGGAAAGTCTTATGAAGCTCAATCAACTGAGGAATTCGTGTCCTTATCTTTATTCTTTCAGAAGATCCAACAGGTGCGTGACAGACACAGAGCCACGGGAATCCAAAAGGTAAGTGACGAGACCGGAGAAGAACGTGCAACCTTGAGACCAGCCGACGAGGGAATGAGGAGAGTAGACCTTTATAGGGCTTGGAAAGTGGAATCAGGTGTAAGTAATCAGTAATCAGGTGATTGCGATCAGGTGTAGGTGGATGGTACAGCAATATATTTTAAATATTTATGTAATAAACAAGTGCTTCAGCCTGCTTTTCAGTAAGATATCTTGAAAAACATTTTAACAAGTTAATATATTTTATCAAGTATATCAATTCACTTACACATTGTACAGTACGGATATAAAATATGCAATGAGCATTCTTACATTGTACCAATTTATAATGTTTTAGAAAAATAATTGTGACAACTATTCCTTAGTAATAAGCATACTTAAAATCAATATGTTGTTGGGTTTTACTTGTTTACTTGTTTGTACTCGTAAAAGAATACTTAAAAGGCTGTTTTATAATACAATTTTTACTTAGCTTTCAAATACATAACAATGCATTAATTATAACAGGCTACTATTTAATGGTACTTTCCAAAAGCATTTCAAAATAGTGTAGTGAAGTGCATCATAAAACATTTTTCAAAAGATATGCTTAAAATCCCTATTTATTTAATTATTTGTGTACTTACATTCAAACAAACTCAAACATGCGTGACAGAATCTGATTGGTTCTCGCGCTTCAAGCAAGCATATCTGAGCTTTCGTTTACTAAGTCTTATGTACATACGTGTGTATATGCGCTGAAAGTGAATAAAAGTCTAAATTAAATCTGCCATATAGAACAATAGTGTGTATTCAGAGGACTTGGAAGAAATTACTCGATTCATGTGGATTACTTTTTGTGATGTTTTTTTGTCTCCGGTGAACTTTTTGAAACGTAAACATTTTTGGTGACTGTCAGCGGAGGGACACAAGTCAGATTTCATTAAAATATCTGAAGATGGGCGAAAGTCTTAAAGGGCTTGTAACACTATGAGGGTGAGTACTTGGAAGAATTTAGAATTTTAATTTTTGGGTGAACTATTAAGTTAAATAGAATATTCAATGTTACATCTTTTTACCCAGCTTCACTACAGTGCCAGTCAGAGCCAAGCTTTTCAAATGGGCTTTGCAGGTAATGGTCCAATTGCAGCCACATGCAGTTGAGATGGTAACGTGTTTTCAGCAAGAACCATCCCATGTTTGCTGTATACTCTATATTCTAAAATATATTCTAACTAATTACACTAAAGATACTTGACATAGTTCCATTTTAACACAATTAAATATATTAAAATAAATTGCGATTAGCCTAAAATTGATCTTAAGAATATCTTAAAGGACACAACACACATTGTACACAATAACACATTTATTAAATGTGTTATTATAAACAACACATTTAATATGCACTAAGTAGTACAATTTAAATATAATCAGTGCATCAATATTAGTACAACTTATGTGTATTTCGATCTCTTTTTTTAAACCTGGGTCTGCATTATAAATATGTCAGAGTTTTTTTAAAGAAATTGCTTATGTTTACCAAATTTGCATTTATTTGATCAAAACTACAGTAAAAACATAAATATTGTGAAATATTTTTGCAACTTAAAATAATTGATTTCTATTTGGATATATTTTAAAATGTAATTTATTCTTGTGATAGCAAAGCTAAATTTTCAGCAACAGATTTTTTGGTGAGTTAAAAAAGTAACACAACACAAGAACAGCATTTATTTCAAATAGATTTTAGTAACAATGTAAAAGCCATTTTTGTCACTTGATCATTTTAATGCATCCTTGCTAAATAAAAGTATCACATTTTCAATAAATTTTTAAGAGATAATCTTGTTGACCCCAAATGTTTGAATGATTGTGTGCATCTTTCTGTTTTTTTGTTTTGTTTCTTTTGTCAGAAAATTAAACACCAAATTACATTTAATTTAATTATTTTTAGAGTGTTATGAATGTTAGAGTGTTATGAATATCTGTGTTGTTATGCAGATAATACAATCTGTAATTAAATGAAAATAATTAAAAGTATGTAATTAGAAAAAAAAAAATCCAAAAACGCATTTTCACTAGTAGTTTTACTGTTTCGTACCCCCACTGTACATAACATATAGACTAGTAGAAACATGTTAAAACATTTTCATAGAAATAATGCATAGAAGTTATATAGTACAGGTTCAATCTGGAGGTGGAGGACTTCAAAGGGATGTTAAAAGGAAAGAGAGCTGTGCTGTTGGTTGTGTGTTTGTTTTCTTTCAAGTGTGATTTTTCTCATGTCAGACATGGTATTGTTTCACTCTCAGTCAGAATCAGTGTGTGGAGGTCTGAGTAGATTTGTTTGAAAGTAATGCTGAGTGAGTTGGGTTTGAGTCTTCTTGTGTGTAGGTTTGCACTGACAGTGTGAGGACATGAAAAATACTGTAATAACACCTTGTCATTGTGAACCTAATGATGCATGTCTGTCCCCAGTCCCCAGATTGGCAGGGTGACAGCCTCTCTCTCTTTCCTTCTCTCTTTTCTCTCTTTCTTTCTGTCTTTCTTCCACCACCCACCCCCATGTGCACACACACATACACAATCAGACTCCATTTTGTGACCAAGAGAAATGACACAGCCATGACACGTTCCCTCATGATGAGAAGTACCCCCATTAAATCACACAATTTCTCTGTTCCAAAACCTAGTGTTGCCTCTGTAGACAGAATTTAAGGGCATCGTAGGTGCTCCCAACATGAAGATTGTTCCAACAGGTAGCCTTTTAAAGCCACCTTTTTCATTGTCCTCAACAAACGACAGCCCGGATGAGAGATGTGTGGAGTTCTGATCATATGCATTTGCAGAATTTTCAGATACGATTTGGGCTTCAAGTGCATTAAAATATTTGAACTTTTGCGGCAAGACTGCCTGACTGGATGTGATTCTGATCAAAACTATGAGATTGGTGGAAAACACAGTAAGAATTACCAATATTTCTTTCACTAAAGCATATTTTTGTAAAATGTTTGGTTATGAGTTACTTTGTCAGAAATAATTATTTTATCTTTTAAATAATTATTTACGTTGATTAGCCCTAGTAAATCTACTGTATATGTCTTTCAGACATATTGGCAGTCATTGGTTTTGTGTGGATGTAACCATACACTAGAAATGTCCATGTGATGGCCACTGGGTGGTAAAATGTGACAATCATACATGAATATCAGAGATAAAGGAAATGTGGCTTAAGAGACCTTATTCTGCCAAAGTCTACATCTGAAATGTTGAAATTTGCCTCTTCTGTGTAATTAAATTTGTGTTATTATATCCAATGTGTGCAGACAATTTTTTTTATTGTTTAAACAAAAATATATATATATATATATATATGAAAGTGAAGTGACATACGACCAAGTATGGTGACCCATACTCAGAATTTGTGCTCTGCATTTAACCCATCCAAAGTGCACACACACAGCAGTGAACACACACCCGGAGCAGTGAGCAGCCATTTATGCTGCGGCACCCGGGGAGCAGTTGGGGGTTTGGTGCCTTACTCAAGGGCACCTCAGTCGTGGTATTGAGGGTGGAGAGAGCGCTATACATTCACTCCCCCACCTACAATTCCTGCTGGCCCGAGACTCGAACTCGCAACCTTTCGATTACGAGTCCGACTCTCTAACCATTAGGCCACGACTTCCCCAAATATATATATATATATTGCCATTAGCTTAGCAAATATCTAAAATTCAATTGCAAGTAACTCTCCTGCTCTGTGTGTACAGTGAAAAAATCAATTTAAACCACTGATTGAGTTTTGTGTTTCTATAATGACAACTCTCGGAGGCACTTGACAATGTTAATGTGTTTGGTCTTGGCGGAATAGATCTGCTTTGCTGCTGCTGCGGCAGAGCAAGTACCAAGACTTTCTACTGCCAATACAGCCACAACATGCTGCTGTGAGCATGTAAGAAATACTGCTGCTGCACATGGTCGAGATACAACTATTTGAAAATCTGGAATTTTCTGGAAGGGTGCAAAAAAATCTAAATATTGAGAAAATCGCCTTTAAATTTGTCCAAATGAAGTTCTTAGCAAAGCATATTACTAATCAAAAATTAAGTTTTGATATATTTACAGTAGGAAATTTACAAAATATATTCATGGAACATGATCTTTACTTAATGTCCTAATGATTTTTGGCTTAAAAGAAAAATCAATAATTTTGACCCATACAATGTATTTTTGGCTATTGCTACAAATATACCCCAGCGACTTAAGACTTAAAACTCAAGGTTTTGTGGTCCAGAAATAACCCCAATATAAAGCATACATGAATCACCCATAGCAGATCTATACAGGTGGAGATGGGGAAGGTGGAGGGTTTCTGAAGCACGCTGCAACTGCTATAGCAAGCACTAGCCAAGTATTTAAATGTTGAGCATCAAGCTCATTGGCTGCTGATACAAAAAGAAACAATCAGCTTGAGTTTGACCTATCGGACTGCGCCATGTGGAGTTTCATGACAGAACTTTGTATGTATATATGTTGCTGTCGATTGATACATTGAAGTCTTGTTGGGAAGTCCGTATTTATGAATTGGGAAGTTGTATTTACAACATTTGGCACATTAAAATCCCTTTAGCTGGCACAATATGTAACTTATCTACAAAAATAAAAATAAAAAAGCAAGGATTTTTAACTTCTACAAAATGATAAAGAAAGAAAAAAATTATGAAGGTGTTAAACTAATTTGTGAATTATTCTTTAATAATTGTACAATACTGTGGTATTTTTATGCGCAACTTAGCTAGTGTTAATGTAAATGAAGAAAATAATAATTTTAACAGATTTTTACCATCAACTACAGATGTTGCATCCATTGTGTCTTGTGCCATGTTTTCTCTGGGCTAAAAGCTAAATCCTGAGTTTCCCTCAGAGTTTCAAACAATCTTGACTTGCACCGTATGTAAATTGTTCTGAAACTGTCTTAGAAAGCAGTGGGCATTGAAGTAGCTCACTAGATTTTGGAAAAAAAAGCTACTGTAAGGATTGAGGTTGGTGAAGCTCTGCTCAGACCACGAGGGCTTGTTTAAACAGCAGGGGCTGATAAAGCTCAGATTTGAGTCTGCATCAGAGCTTAGAGTTGCCCGGCCAGTACAAATTCCATAGAACATGAGATTTCTATTAATTAAATCATAATTGGGTTTTATATATTTATTTGCTTCAGACGTTTGGCAGAAGCGAGGAGCATGATTAGACAGAGATTTACATGTAAAATGTAGGAGATTCATTAGGGTACCTTGGCAAAGATGAAATAATTTGACTGCCTGCAGGGCACACAGATGGCTCTGTATGTTTGCTAATTTGCTCCTCTTTCAAGGTCATTAGTTCTATTTGGTGAACTATCAAAAAGTTTATTTGAGGATGGTAAGATTTATGTACGGCGTAAACAAGAATGCGTGCCCTTGTTATGACTGCAGTGCTGAAATCTTTTGTTATGTTCTTGGAACATACATGCTTAATGGCAGTCATGCCTGTATTCATTATGTTAGAGATAAATTAAGAGCCATAGATATTGATTTTTATTTCCATACGAATATACGCAGATAATTGTGTGTGAGTACCTTTCTTTTATACTGTAAGTGGATAATTACCTCTCAGGTTTGCTGTTCAACACTGGATATAATGTGTACCTGCTGAGGAAAAATCTAACTTTTCATATAATCAATAATATAATCTTCCTTCCCTTCCAAGCCCACCCTCTCTCTCAATATTACACTTCTCCCAGGTGGTCTTGCTAGGAAGCTGAGTATGTGTATTTTTTTTTTTGCTAAAATAAGGAAAGAAAGAATTTTGCCATTTTCTCCTCCCTCATTTGAAAAGGCTATTTGTTTTTGCTAGGCAGGAAATGAGTTTTGACATAATGGATTTTCGCCATGCATTACATATACTGGGGAAGGGTCGCTCTGAAATAAGGGCTCTTTGCTCTTTGTTTGCTTTAGGGCTTAAGATTGAAGAACTCCTGAATGGGTTTGAAAAATTTCAGTGGCGTTACGTATGAAATCGTTCTTAAGTATGTTGTATAAACCTATAAATAACCTCATCACTTTTGTACAGCACATTATGCTCTGTTGTGCAGCATGTAAAAAAAAAAAAACATTTAATAATTCAATTTTGGATAGCTAATTTGTTCTTTAACCAGATTTTTGTATTGTGAGGCTGTATTTTGTCTTTTCTTTTTTCTTATTCTTTCTTTTTTTAAGTATAGTGTTATGGGTTTTTGTGCTCTTTGAAGTTGAAAAGAGGCCATACAATTAATCAATTTCCCTGCCTCAAATCTGTTCTCTTAAAATAATGAGGAAAAAGGTTTTATCAACTTAAGTTGATTTTCACTCTGGCCAGTGTTCTCATTGGAGGACAGGGTGTGAAGCAGTTTCCCCTTTACAGCAATTTATTCTCAGTTTCCCCTTTACAGCAATTTATTCTCAGTTTTTCCAACCCTTTATCTTCCTTCATTTGTTATGCTTTTGGAGTCATTTCATAGTGCCTGGATATGAGTTTCCTTTGGGAGAGATGATATGGTCAGGGAGATACCATCTGCCCATGGGGGAGGGGTAGACTAGTCATTTTACATTCTGTCTTCATGGTTTAGCTTTAATGACAGATTAATATGATGGGCTATGCAGAATGTGTAACAAAGCAGGGTGGTGAGAAAAAGATGGGTGGAACTAGTAAAGCACATTTAGAGTAACACTTTATTCTCTTATTTTGAGTATTCACAACCTGAGATGACCCCATAGTGTCGAAGCACGAAGAGAAAATTTAAATCTACACAAAAAAAAATAAAGAATTGTCATTTTATCACTGAATCATCATTTCAGGAATAAAAGATGGTCTTATTTAAGTAACTTTATGTCTATGGCATAGTTAAAGTTTTTAAAATCAGGGCATGATCAGAGAGTTCAATTGATACTGAGGCATTAAACAGTCTAGGACAATGCATTCTCCTTCAAAATCACACAACAATTGATTTTAAGATGCTTTATATAGAGAATGAGCTTCTAAAGTCTGGTGTTGAGAAACCTAGTTTGAAATTTATTTTATTGGAAAGTCTTCTTGACATCTAAATATCCCAATATTTGGACTGGTTTGCAAGTGATTTTATTTCATTTCATTTCATTTAATTAATAAGTGGAACCATTTAACTGGCAATAACCTTCCACTTCAATTTGGCATATGTTTATGTTATTTTCTTTATTTAATGGTTTATTTATATATATATATTGCTATGACTAAGACTTATTAGTATATGCCAAAGAGGTCTTTAATGAAGGAATCCGAAGGATTATATTGTCCAGGGATTAGATTTTATTTTCCTTAAAAGCAGTTTTTCAGCATTTTTTTTTAATAATTATACTACATCTTGGCTTTATTTTGGTCTTTCTTCATGCTAATTGGACATACTTCAAAATAGGCCAGTCTTATGCTTCACTGAAGGACTTTTTCTATGAATTTCCCAAGCGACATTCCATAGGTACGGTTACGTGACTGAACCCCTCATTCCTCCCTCGTTCGCTCAGTGTTCGTTCCAGAATGCTTTCTCTGCATTTCTTCATGCTGTCCTCATTCGATCTTACCAGCACATAATAACTCTGCCAACGCTGAGGAAAGAAACATAATGCCATTCTTACAGTCATATTAAATCTGCCAAGTACAGTAAGCAGGGAAAGCAGAATAAAATGTCAGGCTTTATATCCTGATTGGGAATATCGTACAGGCAGTGCCTTGCACACAATTAAAGATGTAAAACAAAAGACCGTAAGGACTTCAATACTCATCTTTTTTGTCACAGTTATTGTCACACTTGCATTTTCAGCTGAAAGAATGGCATGCAGTGTGGATATGACTGCTTTTCCTTATAGACCACCCCAGTGCGATCACATCTTTGACAGCTGGCTCTATTAGAGGATTATGAATGCGGCTGTGGGCGGCAGAAGGCCATGCTGACAGACCTGTTAGTAAACGCCTATATACAAATGACTCCACAAACTATGAAAACACTTAAACAAGCCATCTG